>OX403607.1:0-2500000 GCA_948107665.1 Lomographa bimaculata | reverse complement strand
GGTTTTACGTTGAACACAAAAAGGATTTATTACTAATCTCTTTAGTTGAACTTGACTTGACACCCTTGGTTTGATTTAGCCGTTAGTTCCACTTTAGTGCCTTTGTCTAACTTCCCCAATAGTTAGTTGTATTTATATAGGGCGGACTTCCAACCTCAAGGAATGCTTTGAAATCGAGATCATTAAGTTCGACTTTAAAACTTCTACCGTGACTTGAGACCTCTAGTTTGATTTAAAGCTTTCCACTCCAACACCCTCTAGCAAATTATCGCATGCCCGAAATTTCCTCAACACTTATACAGTACCTCTGACGGAACTCAAATAATTAATTCAAGCTAATTTACCTTTTTAAGTAATACTAAACCACCGAGCCGCCAAAATGGCGGTCATAAATAAATCGTCAAGATGGCCGACTCAAGATGGCGGTGGATAGAGATGGACATTGGCTATTTAGACAAACGATATAGATGAGTTTTTCTACGAAAGTGAAAAAATTGTCGTCGATTTTGTATAATTTTCCAACACCGTTTAGTCGCGGAATGTCCAATTTGCTAAATGTCCAGAAAACGTGACTTGTTTTCGCTCGACTGGACCTTGGCTTTTTGACTTGACTTTAACATTACCGATACAAAAAAACATCAAAACGTTACATCACATATCATATTTAAATTGATTCATTTATTATTTGAAAACTGGCGATTCGCGCCCATTTGGCGGTTCTTTCTGTGACGTCCACGATTCAATCCAAAGTGGCTGCCGTAAAGGAAAGTTGACCAATAAGTGACATCAAAGTCTGGCCAATAGCATGTATTTTGCTATTTTGAATTTCCTATTAATTGTATCATTATGACGTGAGTAAAATTTTTTTTTTTTTTGTAATATTAACATTTAAATATAATATTTTTTGTATGCATTGCCTCTCATTCAACAAGATGTTTTAATTTATGTGTATTGTACATGTTTTCTGAATAAATGATTATTATTATTATTATCTTTAATTATTATTATCTTTAATTATACATTTTTATCACTTTTTATTTTTAACATTTCATTAAAAAAAAACTTTTTTATTTGTGTTATTCTTTAGCTAAAGAATGCATTAATAATAATAGACCAATATTTAATTCTCTTGCATATTCCCCTAGCATAATTAAAATTTTTCTAACCGGAAGAAGTTTTGCCTGACATACCCGGCTATCCGACAAAAATACACCTTTCAACTCTACCCTGCCCTTTCCGCTAGCGTAAACACGAGGGGTGATAATGCTGCACAATTTATCAGCAGGTATTTCGACATTACAGTACACTTCATCTCATTATCGGCTGTTTGTTTGTGGACGAAAACAAGGTGATGGAATTACAAGAGCAGTTTTATGTAACACCAAACTCACACATAGGTATTACTTGAAAATCATATCCGCCAGACGGCAATGTGTTGTCAGTTGTCGAAAGTAATTAACAGTTTCTATCCCTAGGCCAAGATTAGCCAAAGCTCTGACAGAGGACTTTGTATGTAGGGGAAGATTATCCAAAGCTCCGGAAGTGGGCTACGTGGAAGGGGGAAGATTAGTCAAAGCTCCGGCAGAGGGCTATGTGGGCTAAAGATTACCCAAAGATCTGGCAGAAGGCTATGTGTGTAGCTAATCTAGCCAAAGCTCCGGCATAGGGTGTGTGTGTGTAAGGAACTATGTGTGTGGAAGGAAGAATAGTTAAAACTTTTGCGCTGTAGGCTTTGCGTGTTGTTATATGCTGAAAGTAATCGACTGTTTGTGACCCAGGGGAAGATAAGCTAAAGCTCCGGCAGAGAGCTTTGTGTGTAAGGGAAAGATTAGCTAAGAAATTTGCGTTGTAAGGCTCTGCGTGTTGTAACTTGACCACAGAAATTTACAGTTTACATTCACAAATAATCTCGATGCATGGTTGGTATGTACTCTACACGTTTCTATTTTAGAGCAGTTTATTGCATAGCCGCTTAAGATAACCTCATCTGCACGTGATGATAATAAAAAACGCAACGGATGAAAGATTCCGGAGATATTTGCGGTAAAGTCTGTTTATTTTTATGCTAGATAGTCAACCTTTAGCTCACTTTAGTGTTATCCTTCCTACTAATATTATAAATCCAAAAGTTTGTATGTAAGTGTGTGTGTGTAAGTATGTTTGTTCCCACTTCACGCTTTAATGGCGAACGGATTTGGATGAAATTTGGAACGTACATAGATTATACCCAGGATTAACACGTAGGCTACTTTTTAACTTGATAATAGCGGGCGAAGCCGCGTGGTACGGCTAGTAAATAGATAAATAAAAAAAAATTACGGATCACCTTATTAGTGACAAACAAAGAACAGAAAATAATGACTTACAATACAAGTGTAACTATAGGCGGTCTTATCGCTAAAATCGATCTCCCAGACAACCTTTGGATGGAGAGGAATAAAGTGTTATATTATAATGTACAACTTGCTTTTGCTTATATCACAACTTGTGGATCAGCAAGTTCACTACAGAGACACGCCAACGCTAGAACTGCATTTCGAACACATTGTGGTAAACGCGTATTTACGCACTCACACATCGAAAAATGGAATGGAACTCCTAACCTGAGTCGGTGTTTCCTGATGAGTACCATATGGGAGTCTTCAAGTCGCGAATGAATAGGTATCTTCTAGGCAAGCTTATTTCATCGTCGACCACATCTTCGCTTACCATCAGGTGAGATGGTGTTCAGAAAAAAAAGATACTTTAAGCTGTGTAACTAGCTTAACAAGCATTAGAAAATGCCCAACTAAAATAAAACCTCTCCGCCCCATAAGCTACGTCATATCACTCCACAGAAAATCCGATGATTGAACACCTTTTTTGTAATAAAACTAACAGTTTATACCCGGGTTTATTGCCAGGAATCCTTCCATTCCAGCTGATATTTTCTGTGGAATGGACTCCATGAGACTTTTATGGGCGTACAAGGACAGTTCGGTCCATAAAAGAATTAAGTTACAAGAGCTATTCATAAGTACTTTCGGAGATAGTTGCTTGTCGGTGCGCGTTTGGTCATTTATTTTGATAAGTCGGACTATAAGAAGTTAATGCACCGTAATGGTTTAGTTTGATAGATCTTTGTTAAGCTGTAATAGCTAAGAATTGTCATATAAAACATTATTACTATTACTAGTAGTTTGCCCCGAACCTAACCTATATTTTTCCTAATAGAGAATAACTTTTGAGGTTAATAATAATTGCCTTCTTAATAACTTGTTCCTAATAACAACCTATAAGTCTTTCGCTTCGAACTAAGATCTCGCGCTTACATTTTGCCTCATAGATGAAGAGACCTTTTGATATTATTTGCTTATACAAACAAACAAACAAACAAACGCATTCACACACACAGCCCCACAATAAGTTCAAAGACTTGTATCGTGGGTGCTGGAAACATTCACATCACACACACATTACACCCAGAACCAGAAGCACAAATATCCCTGGGGAAAGAATTAGTGCTCCTGCCGGGAATCGAACCCAGGACCCACGGCGCAGAGAGCGGACACTTGCCTACTGCGCCAACTGGGTCGTCAAATACAATAATTTAATTGTTTGACTTTTGTATTTGTTGTCGAATAACATGATATAATAGAATATTATACGTAAGTTTCAGTTATTAATCTTAGCCATTTTCAAGATAGACCCGGGACTGAATAGGTCTAATACAGTGATTTTGGCCTACCAAGTTTTCCGATCTTCTTCTCTAATCTAAGTCTTATACAATACAATAGAATACTCTTTATTGAAAACCAGTACAAATCTTAGAAACTAACACAATAGGCGGTCTTATAGTATAAAGCAATCTGTTCCAGACAACCTTAGCACGGATATAAATTAAAAAATGGACTGCATTTGCGGAGGTTTAAACTATAAAAAAATAAACAAATAAATATAAATTATTACTTTAGGGATAGATAATAAAAACAATCCCACACATTTTTATTTTAATACCGTCTCCATTCTTCAAGCATGCGACAAGGGTCGATCGACACGGTGATACCTTTCTACATTATGTCGCGCGATTGACACATTGGTAAATTGAAAATGTCGAAGATAAAATATATTGATCAAATCACGGCTGAATTGGTTTTATTGAAAAATGTGTTTTATTATACAAACTACACGCTAACCTTGTACCAAGGCGAGACTTTTCTTATGTTAGCGATATGGTGCGCGCGCAGGTATCAACCTATAGGCATTTTTTATTCATGCAAGAAACATTACGATATTTTTATTTAGTAAAACGTTATCGTTCTTATACCTATCAAAGAAAGAAAGAAAGGAAATCTATATATTCAGCTCACTCTGGAAAACACAGGAAAATAAATTGTATCGAAATATATACCTAAGTAATGCTAAAAATAATAATACATAATTATGCGTAAACCAGAGAGAGTACTGAAAAGGTTATGACTTAGTTCTTAGGCTAGAATAAGATAAGGCTTGTCTATGTTCAATAATTATTTAGTACTAACTACACCCGGCATGCGTTACAATGCCACTTAAAGGAAAAAAGCTTTTCATCTCATTCATGTTTATGGTTGTCTGGTGCTTTAATTAATACCATAGTAAAAACTTACTATTTTTTTAACTCCAATAGGTTTATGCTTGCCTAGTACTTTGATTAATCCGAGTGACGTATTTTTTTTCGTAAATTACTATTTATTTTGCTTAAATCTAAACCATTCTCGAATTTAACTGAACACATACAAAAAAAACATCAAAATCGATCCTGGCTGGAATTTAGAAAAATTTCAGTCATATACACACTAACAGAATAATTATATATGTAGGAAAATTCTACCTATTATTTTTATCTATTCGAAAAATACAAGAAAATCCTCAGAAATCTTAGGACTTGCATAACGTTTTCGCGCGCCATATTTTTGCTCCACTAAGCTTGCATTGCACTAAAACATTGATCACAAAAAGCCGTACTTTCATAATGAATCCTCAAGGAGTCTGAGACTATGCCTCAATGTAGCTCTACTCTTAAATGTCCCGTTTTCCCCCAGTCTGGTCGCTAATAGGAGAAATTCGTCTCGCGGTGGATAATCCTGTTTTTTAATTACCGACCCTACTTTTGAGTAATGTAAAACTGTCTGATGTAAGACAGTATTCAAGGTCCAAACACCGTAAACTTTCTTATAATTTTTATTATTAAAATACGGCTAAAAAAAATCTACGTAGAGTGAGATTTTTTGGTGATGGTGGCGATGAAAATGACAAGATTTCACAAGACTCGGAAGCGCCGCGACTTTCACACGGCCTCAAGTGCGAACATGCCCCTGCCGACGCACGCGCAGCGCGACGCTCGCAGAGAGCGGAACGAGCCCACACCCGCAGTCTTCGTCGTGATCTCGCGACGTCATCTCATCTCGAAGAAGAGCACCGTACATGTTCTAAACCTAGGTCCACAATGACGACAAATGACGTGAGTGATAGCCGTATTTCAATAATAAAAATTGTAATGTCTAATTTTCACGAAAACTTTAAAAGTAAAACATTCTTATTCTAACTGGGGACGGTAAGGCCTGCATTGACGTCCCGCTTGCGATGTATTGTGCATTTTCACCTGCCAGCAGTTAGCCCAGACAAGGTAGAAATGTAACAGTTGGAAATCTTAGATATAGCGTGATTAGTTAAGTACTGCGTCCTCAGGTGGTGGATCAAGAAACGCCAGTAGGGATGTGAAAATAATTCTAAGCACTAAAAGAATGACTAGACTAGTAGGATAGACCATTGCCAGACATTTACCTGCTAGCAGTAGTGTGCAAACATTACCGTATTTCGGATTGAAGGGCAATGTTTTCAGTAAAATTACAGAACATAAAGATATTTATCATCTCAGGGTGAATAGCGCAGTCCCTTGCCGGATTTTTAACCATGTAGGTAAGAACAAAACTGGGTTGTACTGAATTGCATTCGCGACTTGAAAACTCCCATATTGTACTCATCAGGAAACAACGACTCAGGCAAGGAGTTCCATTCCTTTGCGGTTCCATATGAATGTCTACCATATAGCGGTGTGGATTAGTAGTTTGTCTGCTTTTCCTATGATACAACAGGGATGGGGAACTAGATCGTGCAGTCTCCGAAATGTATTCCATAAAAAACCGAGAGACCTTACGGCGGAGACCTAAGCTCTGGAGCTTTGAATTAGTCAACTGCTCGCTGCCAATGAGTCTCTTTCTCTCAATGGTGTCGAGAGTCTCTAGCTGGTACTTAGCTGAACCGTCCCAAAGAAGAGAACAGACTCTTACCTGAGGTCGACTGGCACACATTAAATACGTTCAAGGTCAAGTTACTAGGTAATTCATTTGGTATCCTTAGAGTCTAGCGACGTCACTATAGGTGCACTCAGTGCAGACCAGCGGGCCAAAGGTAAGCGCCCAGACTCTTCTGTTTTTCCGTAGTAGTGGAAAATAAAGACCTTCTGTTCTGATAAATCAGCATAATATAATCTGATGGCGTAATTAACTCAAACTTATTCGTTCTGAGGGTTCATTTCTCTTGAGGATAATCTCACATAGTATTAGTGTAAGTTAATTTCCGAGCAATCCAAGATAGATGATTGACTGAGTAATCTCTACGAAATGTGTGAATAGAAAGTCGTTATATTTTCTTTAGTTGCAATTCTTTTGGATGGGCCTTATAACCCGATTGCACGATGCAAATATAGGTACTATAATGTATTTAGCAGCAGCGCGTGTATGTATGTTTGTTCTTTTAAAGAGTTTTGGACACCAAACCGGTGGGCCGATTTTGATGATTTTTACATATTTTTACGTCACTCGATTTAACTCAATTTTGTGTGCCAGGCTTTTTACCCGACTGCGCGACGCAAAGGTGGGTGTTTTTGTCAGCCTGTGTATGTATGTTTGTTCCTTTGTGGTATTTTAGAGATAAAACGCGCATCAAAATCGTGATGACTTTACGTGAATCGATTTTTCTTAATCATGCAACCGTCACTAATGACATGGCACTAAGCAACTAGACGCCATATTTAAAAAAAAACGAAAAATTGTGTTAAGTGGACTGTGTTAACTGGGTCATTGAGAAGGTAGTTGAAATTGATATTTAGTTTTTTTTTACCATTTTTCATTTAAGTGACCCTTGAGGACTGTAACGATTTAAAATTGGTAACAAATCACTCACTTAAATTTTTAATAGGTAACTTGTCAAAAGTTATGATAAAGTTCTTATAAAATCTCGTGGTATGTTGTATTAACGAAAAAGTGTAAAATAAAAAAGGTGAATTCACACTTTGCGCAGTCGGGTTTTTTATACTTTAGTTTATTAATTCGTTTCAATCTAAATATATATAACTCAAAGGTGACTGACTGACTGACTGACATAGTGATCTATCAACGCACAGCCCAAACCACTGAACGGATCGGGCTGAAATTTGGCATGCAGATAGATGTTATGACGTAGGCATCCGCTAAGAAAGGATTTTGATTAATTCTACCCCCAAGGGGATAAAATAGGGGATGAAAGTTAGTTGTACTTCTTAACGCGAGCGAAGCCGCGGGCGAAAGCTAGTAATTGTATAAAAATGCATGTTATTATCTCTGATACGCTAGCGTTGGACCTTAGTTGGACTGTTGTCTCACCAGACCCCTGGTTCAGAATTTTTCGGTAACTTAACGAATTGATACAATTGGATAATTTGCTCTTTAAAAATACATCTTATCGTTATTCTGTTGTCGTCTATCCACGCTCGAAAATTCTGAACAATAGCTTCAGCGAATATTGAAAAGTACAGTTATCTATATAATGACAGTGAATTTCATTCAACAATTTCCATCTTTAACTTTATATTTGAATTCTCATCACGAATTTTTTAGCTTAGTAATTCGTATACGCTTCACGTACAGCTTTTCGCGGGAATTCGACACTTGACATTTACAGACGTCAGAGCCTTTCACAAACATCTCTCGTTGTTTGGTTGTGATTAACCGAGGCACTGAACGCTCTTGGGGGAAGAGGAGGCAGTTCACCCGCCTACTCTTTCCTCCTCTGTAGTGAGGTCATTGGTGGAGAGTCAGGGCACCTCTCCATCGGCTCTCACACGTCTAGAGGGTGGCCTTGATGACCAAGGTCACCACTCCATGGGTGCATTAGCCCGGTTTGTATTCGGGCCTACTGCCGGGGTAAGATAGTGACTGCTAGCGCGACCATATCTTGCCCCACTTTGGCGACTGCTCAAGGGGGGGTTTTTAGTGGGTTCGAGCCCCACACACCCCTTTTCTTCACCCCTGAGAAGGAAAGGAAGTGGTAGGCATTTTCCCCTCCACAAGAAAAAACAATGGACGTCTTACCAAACCTCGGCTAAAACGAACGGTTGCAACCAGAGCATAGGCTCCGAACGCACTACCGTTAGTTACTGTCTTAGATGTGGTCGACAGTGATATATAGACACTGTGCCTAGAATGCGTCTAGCTCTCAAGGATAACTGTGATTTAAATGCTATTTCAGACTTAAATCACTTCAAAGACGTCAACCGTCTGGCATCAAAATAAACAGTGATAGTGTAAACTGGCCGGCATTACTCATAGTGACGGCGTTTTATTAATAGCTTTTTAGCTTACTTACCCTACTGTGCTACTAAAATTTATCCTTGAGAGCCTGCGTATTCCAGGTCTAGTGTGTTTACCAGCTTCGATCACATCGTCACTTACCATCAGGTGAGATAGTGGTCAAACACTAGCGTGTCACAAATAAAAAAAAAAGGTAAAAGTGACTTTTCAATTATTGATCGAAGCGAGATGTCTAAGTTGATTTGGGTGATTCGGGCACTTTTTCTGTCCGTCCTTCCGTCTGTCAGAGGTATTTAGCGTACAAGTAAATAACTTCAAATTCCCAGAGAATAGGTAAAACAATGGCCCAAAGCTAGAGAGAAAGAACTCACTACAAACTTATAACACTTTTTCGTCGCGTTAAAAACTAATTAAATCACACCAGTCTTTGTCTCACTTGACAACAATTTCTAAAGTACCAGCTCGAATACACGACACCATGTTACATAAAATTTGCATAACACGTTAATATATGTAAAATACACTCTCTATGCATTACCTACTTACCTTCATATACATAATCCGCTCATTATACATATTATACATAATTTCGTAATATCCATTTCCACTACCTCATACTGAAGCACATCACCCCCTGCACCATTACCAAAATTAACATTACAAACATTACGATGCTACTTAACCAAACAATACATTAAATAAATCACCACCAAAAATCATGTACAACCGCGCACAAAAGACCTTAAGACCTCGTGTCTCTTAACGATGCTCTCAAGCTGAAAATATAGCCGATTATACGATATCTCTTTTGTTGAATGCTATTGTTATTGTCCTTAATAGCGTTTGGCAGTCGCGAACTGTCATTTTTATTATTTGCCATGAGCACTTTTGCGCGCGATTGTACTTGGGTTCAAGGTTTAGGGATGGAAATGAATTTTGTTTTTATTAGTGCTGTTTATTTGGAGGCGATTGGAAAGCATGTTTGAAATTAAGTATATTTAAACTCAGCATACTTTTTTAAATAAACGCTTTAACCTCAAAGCCCTACACTAAGTTCAATGACTTATACGTGGGTGCCAGAAATAATTGTACCACACACACAAGTTTCCCTTGGGGAGAAAACTTGTGATCCCGCCTGTTAGAAGGCGAATGTTCACAACGGGCAGTTTTTAGTGGGTTCAAGCAAAATGCATCCCTTACGTGCACCTCTGGGAAGGAAGGTAAGTTCTTGGCATTTCCCCCCTTCCCTTTCCCACATAAAAGGGTTCGGCCACCAGGATCTCCTAGCCCGATAACCCAAAGGATCCTTGAGGAACTCATCTGTTCATCAGAATCTCTTAATTAAATAATAGGAGTAAGTAAATACAGTAACACACTGAGCACGATTTATATTAGCAATTGTTTAAGGAATTATAAGGAATATTGAGAGAGTTTTATTTGCCTGGCAACAATTGTTAGAGGAAGTCTGTCAAAAATACAGACTAAACGACCAATATAATAAAAAAAATTAGGGACGGTTACTAATTCAGATAGGTTAGGTTAGAATTTTTTTGAAGCATTTTTTTTTTCATAAATATTTTTTTTAAACATTCTTATTCTCTAATACATCATTTTATTAACCTAGGTGTTATTATGGTAGTCGCTAGAAAGCGCTTGTGCAGTTTGCCTCCATGCTTCCTTGTCATTCATATAGTCGATCGTTTTATAGTAAGCTTTCTTAATTAATATTATCAATATTATATTAATCACATTAAGCCAATAAACCAAAAAGAAATAAAAGAGACGTGTGGCACTCGGGGACTGCCGCGATAAAGCTATTGCATAGCATTTTTTATCAACTTATGCAATTATAATTATTTACTTATTTTATTTATGCAGTATTTTTTTTCGTGCCACCTAGAGGCGAGTTGCTGAACTAAATAGACAAGCGTGATATTTAAAAAAGTCATTAAAGGTTCTGTTATTCATCGATAGATGGCAAAACTAAAAAGTATCACCGCTGTGCCGGTCGGAGTGGGGGGTGTTAGGTTATTTTCGTTACGTAATTTCTGGATTCGGTCACCACGCTCAAGGCCCGCGATAGAAGCTATGCAATAGCTTTAAAGTTGATTTGTAATAAATCCCAAGTAAGTCTTATCATCACGAAACTTTCACCCCAAATATGATGAATATCTTGTTCCATAGTTGTTTTCATTGAATAGAAGTTGTCCATGAAGTATAGAAGTCAGCAATTTGACCTCAACGTATTTCTAGAGCCAATTACAGATTACCATCGGCATTTAATTAAAACTTTAGTATCATACTGTCTAGCATCTCTGTGTCAACGTATATGTTTTAGCAGTAGTCCAACTCATAACAAAACGTAATAACAAGAAAATAATGCAATGATCCTGAACTCAAACCTATTGAAGTGAAAAAATTTTGATTTTGTATAATTTTTCAAAACCTTTGTGTGATTCTTCGAGTGTTAATGTGTAATAATGTGGATTATTAACTGTAAATACTTACTTAGTAAACGTGCATTAGTGTAGGCAAATCATACCGCCTTCCCTCCAAAACTCCAATAGAAGTTCTAATAAAGTTTCCACCACTTTACTAGGGTATGACTTGACTATGACTGGACCTTGACTCTTTTACTATAATTTGACTGTATCTTGTGACTAGGACTTTTAATATGAAATAAACTTGAAATATATTATTACTTGACACTGGCTAAATACTTGAGATTATAAATAATTGATAGATTATGCATAATAATATATTTTTTATGTTAATCGATTGTTTAGGGAAATATATTGCATAACAAAGTTTATAATAACATTACATTTCATATCAAAATTCATTGTGGGAACCGTAAAGGAATGGAACTCCTTACCTGAGACGGTGTTTCCTGATGAGTACATATGGGAGTTTTCAAGTCGCGAGTGAATAGGTATCTTCTAGGTAAGCTTGCCCCATCGTCGCTTCCATCAGGTGAGATGGTGGTCAAAAGATTGACTATAAAGAATTAAAAAAAAAACAGCTGCCGTCAAGGAAAGTTGACCAATCATTGACATCATTGACTTCAAAAATATACGAACTGATGTTACAAATTTGTTTAGCTAATAGCTTGTTATGGTATTTTGAGTATTCCAAGCATTTTTATAACTTTTCATTAATCAAAACTCTTAATTAGTAGGTTCTGAACCAATATTTAAATCTCATGCAAATTTCTTGGTAATATTTTTGGAACTGACCTTTAAATATTTAATATTTTAGGACATCAATCTCATAACTGAAATTTCAGTTATAGGGTTTGATTTATATCACAAATATCAATA
Source organism: Lomographa bimaculata (assembly GCA_948107665.1). Classification (NCBI taxonomy): domain Eukaryota; kingdom Metazoa; phylum Arthropoda; class Insecta; order Lepidoptera; family Geometridae; genus Lomographa; species Lomographa bimaculata. The sequence goes on along the minus strand of OX403607.1, from coordinate 2,488,092 downwards.
TTAAATAATATAACCAGTTCATTAGAAACAAAACAAACAAACGCATTCACACTCACAGCCCCACACTAAGTTCAAAGACTTGTATCGTGGGTGCCGGAAACATTCACATCACACACAAATTACACCCAGAACCAGACAGCACAAATATCCCTTAATAATACTGCGCCAACTGGGTCGTCAAAAAAAAACGTTTGTTTTTAGCATTTATTTTCAAAATAATTTCAATCTATTTAAACGGGCATTACCGTGACTTACGCGTTGTCGACGTCTCGATAATTGAACACCAACATCTAATAAGTTGATTCACTGATGGTAATTATTGACCATAACTCAAAAACTTAAAATCAGATCTTGATCAAATTTAAATGGGACCACACGAAAAGCACCAGCTTTCAAATGAAAATAATCATCAAAATCGGCTCACAACGAAAGAAGTTATGAGGTAACTTTTGTCATCGGGTAAACGAGAACATCGTCAAAGTAGTCCATAAAATTATAAGGCATTATTGACGATATTTCAAGAACTACTAATCAGATCTTGATCAAATTTTAATGGGATCAATTAAAAAGCAACATCTTTCAAACTAAAAAAAATATTTTGAAATCGGCTTACGTGGAGAAAAGTAATGCGGTACACAAATAAAAAAATAAAAATACAGTCGACTTGAGTACCTCCTCCTTTTTTGGGAAGTCAGTAAAAAATTAATAGAATAGAAATAATGTATTTGTGACAACAAAAACACACAAAAAGCAATAACAAAACCGTTTAACATTGTCACAAATCGGCTCCAACTTAGCATAGCGCTGGCTGTACCAGCGCTGGTCTTCACAAAAGAGAGTCAAACACGGACATGTTTCCCGATAAGTACAATCTAGGAGTCTTTAAATCTCGAGTGAACAGGTATCTTCTAGGCAAGCATGCTCCATTTTCGACCACATCGTCACTTTCCATCAGGTGAGACAGATTTTTTTTAAAATCTAGAATAGGCAAGTATTTGACCACTATCTCACCTAATGGAAAGTGATGATGCGACCGTAGATGCGACATGCTTGCCTAGAAGATGCATATTCACTCGAGACTTGAAGACTTCCAGTTTATACCGTTTGGGAAACAAAGACGCCGGCAATGAGTTCCACTCTTTTGCTGTACGGATGATAAACGTAGAAGCAAAACGCTGAGCGAACTGGAGGTATGTCGACCATAAATGGATGACGTTTGATAGTTTGTCTTGTTGTTAGATGGTAAAAAGCTGGTCAAATGCTTGCCTATCGAGAATTAAAAAAAAACTGTACAGGACGCTTATCCCAACTAAAAAGAACAAAAAACTACGCATACTTCAATCAATGGACCACGGTAGCGGTTTCATTTATTCATAGGCCTTCTAAGAAGGGATCTGGACCTTTTGTAAGGTGCGAAGTATGCAGGACGCTGTGTGAATGAGAATCACGTGTTGTGTGTATGTAGATAGGTACTTATGTGGAAAACGTGTAGTGAACTCAGCATCGGTGATTTAAACCTTGTAGTAGCTCTACTATAAAGGCTATTAGACTTTTTTAAATCAAATCAAATCAAATCAAAATCGTTTATTCACATGGGCCCCAAAGAGGCACTCATGAAAGTTAATGAATATATTGCCAGATTCGCAAAATTACAGCCATCTCGAGAAGAACCTGGCAAGAAACTCGGCGGCGCATTTTTTTTTCATTCATTTTTTTAAAAAGCATTCTTAATTAGAAATTACAAAATAAATTTAATAAAGCAAAGCTTAAAAATTCCGACTTCTCCGCTTAATCTTCGGGATCCTTGATCAGATTAAATAAATTTAATACGTATTATTGAGGATAACTACAAAAATACTGGTAAGATCTTGATCAAAATTAAAAGGGATCGCATGGAAAGCACCTTTAAATGAAAAAAGAATCATCAAAATCGGTTCACCTAAAAAAAGTTCTGAATATTTCGAAGAAAGTAACACAGATAAAAAATACTGTCAAATTGAGAACCTCCTTTTTTTTAATTGGTTTAAAGAAAAGCCACGTTTCAATTTACCAATGACCTCACAAACCCCATCAGTCATAACGTAATAACATCATCAATAGGTTTACGACTTTGATTCCCCATCAGGATCCCTTCAGCACGTCCCATTACCGTTTCAGGCCCTTCAAGGGATGAAATTACCCTCCGAGGGCTTAATTTGTGCGCGTAATGAGGACATCAGGTGTTTCCAATGTCAAATGGAAGCGTTAAGGGTGTCTTTTTGTCAAATTATAATTTTGTAGATTATTTATAGATGGATTATTATTATTGTTTTCTAACTACTCTAACTTGCCACTATCTCACCTGATGGTAAGTGATGATAAACGTGATAGGTCTAGAATGACTGGCTGTCACAGATTGCTACCGGAACGTCATTTTCAGTGTTTACCTATGACGACGGATTTTTCTACTAGAGGGTGGTGAAATATTAATATCTATATTTGGAAATCAAAACTTACCCTCTTATAAAATATGTAATAAATAGATTGAACGTTTAATATAATTATATTTCAATAAAATGTGTTTCTGATTCTGTTTGTGATTGTGAGTGTGATTTCAATGTTTCCGGCACCTATGACACTCATCGAACTTAGTGTAGGGTTGTGAGTGTTAAGCGTTTTATGATTTTTTTATCCAAACAAATCAGTCATCAAAAACAAATCATGTACCTAATACTTTAAAAAGATTTTTAAAATCAATTACCAATAGTAATAATTAAACGCAAGCAAAGCTTAAATAAACCGACTTCACCGCTTTATCATCAGAACCTTGATCCACCAGCTTTCAAATAAAAAAAGCATCATCAAAATCGGCTCTCAACGAAAGAAGTTATGAGGTAACTTTTGAAGTCGGGTAAACGAGAACATCGTCAAATTACGCATTATTCGTCACAAAATAGACATTATTGACGATATTTCAAGAACTACTGATCAGATCTTGATCAAATTTAAATGGGACCAATAAGAAAGCAACATCTTTCAAACTAAAAAAAAATTTTCGATTTCGGCTCACGTGGAGAGAAGTTATAAAAAAAAACAGTCGACTTGAGAACCTCCTCCTTTTTTTTGGGAAGTCGGTAAAAAAGAAAACTAAAAAGCTATTTAAACAGAGAACATATTATATACTCGTATAGTTCTCTCGAGCTCAAAGTTAATGAGTTTACCTTATTTAGTTCAGAAATTCCTATAGCTATCTTCCTTTTCCATCAGCAACCAGCTCCATGGTATATCACTGTATTGTCACCAAAGATACATAAGTACACCAAATTTGAGTCCAATTGGACATCGAACGGGAAGTTGGTCTATTTTAGCTTGCAAGATAAGATTACAAACCTAAAGATAGACAACGGGACCGGTGAAACTAAATAAAGTTTGTAAACTTTAAGCTTTAAACGAGCAATTCTTGTATATATATATATTACTAGCCGTGCCCCGCGGCCAGCTATTATCAAGTTAAAAAGAAGCCTATGTGTTAATCCTAGGTATAAGCTATGTTCATTCCAAATTTCATCCAAATCCGTTCAGCCGTTAAAGCGTGAAGCGTGACAAACATGCTTACACACTTACATACAAACTTTCGGATTTATAATATTAGTAGGATAATCTGAATCTCGGAAACGGCTCCAACGATATTCATGAAATTTAGTATAAAGGAGGTTTCGGGGGTGATAAGTCGATCTAGCTAGGTGTTATTTTTAGAAAACGTCGTTTTAACGAGCAAACCTCGGTCATCCAGGTACTTAAAATTTAAAAATCGAAAACGCAAAGGAAAATAAACAAAACAAACTGAAAAATCGTCTAACGCCCAAAACACACACATCACCTACAGAAAATACTTATTTAACACACCACCAACTCAATTTTCGTATAATAACGGAAGCGTATATAAATCGTCGGATATCCTACGGCAGTTTATCAAAAATCCTCCCTTTTGAGAGTTGAGACTTCACAGGGTGTCACATTTCTCCGAGCGCGATATTGCTACTACAAAACATACAACATATAGCAGTATGCCAAGAAATATATTTTAGTCGAAGGTCTAAGGCAGTATTTATGTTTCATATAACAACAAGACTTTTTTTTTATTTGTGACAGGCTAGTGTTTGACCACTATCTCACCGGTAAGTGTGATCGAAGCTGGTAAACACACTAGACCTGGAATACGCAGGCTCTCAGGGATAAATGCCGGAACACCGTATTTCGCTTGGCGGCAGACTTTCAACTTGATGGTGGTAAGCTACTTTGGTAGCAAGCCAAGCGAGCAACTCACAAAATGCTCTACCACCTCTCAAATGTCACCTGATTAGCACCACCCGGGGACCACGTGTAGGGAGTCAGACTTAAGGGGTATCCTCCTACGGACGTGGGTGACTCAGCCCCCAGACAAACTATCAAACGACATAATTATATTTATGATCGACATACCAGTTCACTCGAAGCGTTTCGTTTCTACGTTCATCATCCGTACAGCGATCCGTACAGGGAGTGAGACTCATTGCCTGCGTCATCGTTCACCGAACGGTACGTATAATCTGGGAGTCTTTAAATTTTGAGTGAATAGGTATCTTCTAGGCGAGCATATATCTATATATATCGTCAGCCGCATCAATACTTTCCATAAGGTGAAGTAGGGTTAAAATGCTTGCCTATTCAGCATAAAAAAAATACCCGGATATTGTACGGACATCTAACGTTTATATTAATCACAGGTGCGGTCATGCAATTCATACCCGGGTGTTGTCCGGTCAACTAACTTAGTATAAGACTGCTCGTTGGTTTAGTCGGGTGGCGTTCGCATTCAAAGGGGTATCGGGTTCAATTCCCGGCTGAAACGCAAGTAAAATGTATGGCGCGTAAGGGACTTGATATACAAAGCGCCCGACGCACGACTCCTTCCCCCGCACTGCCATTTTGTATTATACAGAGCGCGCGAACAAGTAGGTCTATTCTGGTCGGCAAAATACGATTGTTCGAATTGATGCGACGTCGATACGATAGTCGATTGGTTGAAATTTCAGTAGATTCGATGTTCATAAGAAAAGAAAATCGTTCGTATTCGACATCGATGTAAATATAAACTATGCCCGGAATAGACCCCAGGGTGTGCGGCGGACGCGCGCCCTGTACGTGCGCTTCGGGCGCTTATGTCAAGAGCCTAAAAGTTGTCTCAAACTTCCATAAAATCTCGTGTCTGGCTCGTAATTCAACTTAAAAAACAATTTTTCGCGATCATCTCCGATGTTGATCGCTAATTTTACTGGAATATTATGGGATTATATAAGAACTTTATCACAGCTTCATTGTACTTATAATTAAAATTTAAGTGAGAATACTTGCTAACCAATTTAAAATCGGTATGGATCATAAACATACACGCATACATAGGCTGATAAATACAAACAAAAACAAACGCAAACGCATTCACACTCACAGCCCCACACTAAGTTCAAAGACTTGTATCGTGGGTGCCGGAAACATTCACATCACACACACATTACACCCAGAACCAGAAGCACAAATATCCCTTGGGAAGGAATTTTTGCTCCTGCCGGGAATCGAACCCAGGACCCACGGCGTAGAAAGCGGAGACCTGTCCACTGCGCCAGTCTCTCGCAGTCGGGTAAAACCAACGCGTTAGTAGAAGTCTAACTGCAAAGTCTAGATTATCTATGTGAAGGTGCAAGCTATTCAGTATTTTAGTAAACATTACGAAATATGAGCGCAGGAACTGCAACCTTGTTCTTGCTATTATTTTACCATCATTCATCCAGACGGTGGCAGCGTCGCTCGTCGCGCCATTTTATAGTTGAAATACCGTTAATTCGCTCGAAACGTTTCGCGTCAACGTTCGTTTATAGAACAGCATAGGAATGGAATGCGTTGCTGTTTTTTGTGTTCAGGGGTACAATTTTGGGTCTATTTAAAAAGCATTATATTATAAAATTATATAAGCATTTGCTAAGCAAGACCTTCGACTGTATCATAATTTTCCATCATGTGAGAATGTGACCAAAAGTTTATAGTTTCAGAGTTTACGTCCTACATAACTACATAAAAAAAAATCTTCTTCTAGGGGTGACCTAACAAAGTCTATCTACGGACCAACAATTGTCTATCTCATACTATAAGAATATTTGTCCTGACATACTGATTCACTGACTTATTGACTGACTTAGAGAGAACGCACAGCTGAAACCGTGCAATGCTAATAGAGATTTTTTCTGTTTCATACCGCGTTACTGCAATACTTTCTGTATTGTACATTATTGCTTTCGAATAAGGAAAAACTTAATATAGGAAACAACTTGTCAACAAATAACTGCGAAAATTTCGCAAAACATCAAAAAGAAAGGACCAAATATAGTTTTCTTGGAATTACTTTTGGATGTTGTAAATTTTTTGTGACCACGCTGGGCATTCCGATCAATATTTTTCACACTTATTTTGTTATAAGAGAAATCTTACGTCTAGCTATGGATATTAGGTTACAGACAGACAAACTGACGGCCACTTAAACGTTTTCACTGATATTATAAATAGCGTAGCTATTATATTAACAGTTAACAAATGACGGATATAAAAAAACTTATAATAAATTGTAACACTGTATACACATAGGGTTCACTTATTACAATTATTAAGGGGCCTGCGGAGGTTGATTTGCCCATACAATCGTAATACCGAATTTTTTTATAATTCAAGCATATTATCACCATACTGTGCTGTTATTTAGATTAAAAACATATTAATCTAGGTTCCTGGTTAGTTTTTATTCCAAAATAATTACCTAAAACGAAATATAAACCAATTGATTTTCAAACATTATTACGACGTAAATTTCGCATCTCTAACTTATTAGTTTTGTATTAAAAACTAACACATTTCTTTTGTCATTACAACAGGAACATATATTATCATTTCAAGGTACTATTAATGCAAAAAACAATGGTTAAACATTACATTTTCATTTATAATTTTTGTTATTACGGCACCTATCATAATTTGTTCGGTCGGTAGTGCTATCGCATCAAGCATGGGCACAGTTTTCCAGTTAAACAGAGACTATAGATCGTTTCACAGACATCCCGGCCTCTTAAAGGCCTTAGTTGACAACAAAGAAATTTCACTTTAACTTAGCTGACGCTGGCTAAATCAACACGGGTTGCTTAGCCGTATATAACTAAATTCGGCTGTAACTATTCACAGCATAATATATCAGTAACAAACATGATGTTAAACAGCAGAATTTTATTAATATTCTAGGTATACATATCCCATTCAAATTTCACGTTTGATTTTGCACAGCATGTAGCAAATTCATCAAATAGCACTTCAAACGCGATTTTAGACAATTAGTAGAGTTAATTGAGCTTACACTAACGTAATAAGGTGCGTGGGCTAACTTACCGTGTTATGTGAGCAATTAATTATACACCTACATTATAATTATGCTAGCTGAAAGTGTTAACTATTGTTAACTACCCGTTGGCTAAGATGGGTAAGCGTTCGCCTTCTAAGCAGGGATATCGGGTTCTATTCCCTGCGGTAAAACAAGAGGTTTTCTCCCCAAGGAAAATTTGTGTTTCTGGTCTGGTTGTGATTGTATGTGTATTGTGAATGTTTATTGTATGTTGTATTTTTATGTTATGCTATATTTGCGGCGTCCCAGTATAAAAAACCAACTTAATCTGATTTAAAAACAAATGAAAGCAATACAAATAAAAACATATGAACCAAACATGAACGAATTTGATATAAAAAAACAAACAAATAAAATCTAATACGGGTATATCTAATAGATCTTATATCAAATATTAGTTCGTCGAGTTCGTTACCTTTGCCAATGACAAATCGTTCAGCCTTCAAGATGGTTAGCCGATGCTAGGATTCATTGGTTTGTACCACTTGTGTAGCTTCTTTAATACGTGTGCTGATAACAATAGAGACAGAGTTGCTATAGCTTAAGTCCAACGACCTGTTTACAGTTACAATGGTAGGAAGCTAATTCACTTCACAGAATTTTAGGGTAGCTTTGTTTTATGACTATACAACCTGTAACAAAAAGGTGTAGTAATACTTGGTGGTGTGTATGTGTATCGTGCCAGGAATTGTCTGCCAGAAAACGAAAGTCAAAATCAGATATAATTTTTTCCGTACAAAAATTAAAAATAATATTTTTCAAATATTTTTGACAACCCTAGTTACATGTGCGGCAATCGAAGATATTTGTTCCGTACAAAAATTTTTTTTTTTTTTTGCCAACCCTACGATTACATTTGTGGCGCGTGACCTTGACCTTTGATATGGCCATCACTGTCAGATGTCTAGGTCCAAAGGCTATGTGGTGTAGAACGGTAGCTGATGAAATAGGGTTGCAAATGACATAATTTTTTTAAAACTTTAATTCATCATAACTCAATATTCATGGTGCTGCCCGAATGCGGAAGTTCCTGTTAGACTCCACACATTTAGCTAGATGTGTGACTTGAGTATACTATACCTTTCTGTTACACATTGTATATATGACTTGTTGAACTGGTTGTAATCTCATTTTGAATATAACTGCATTATACGAGCCAGCTGCCAACATAATTTAGAACTGAACTAATATAACTATAAGCAGATACAATACAAAACAAAACGCTTTATTGTAAACAAAAAAAAAATACAAACACAATACGACATTCATTGTGGTAGTACAAAGGGTGGTCTTATGGCTTATAGCTTGAATGCCACTCAGTTTTTAATGATAACTAAATTTTTTAAGCCCACTTACAATCAGGTAATATAGTGGTGTAATCTCAAATAATTTAAAACAAAACTACCAGTCAATCATATTGGTAGCGTTGCCTATCTTTATAGTACTAGTAGATTTTACTTGTGACTAACAAGTGTTGATTCAGCTTATTAGCTATACGGAACTAACTTAGTTTATTAAAAGTTAAGATTAAAGGATATCTAAGATTTTATTCCATAGCTCTAATTGCAAAGTATCAGTCACTGACGTAATGTCGCAAGCGTATCAGTATTGCATCGTTTACATTTTGCAGATTGAGTGCAAAAATTACTAGAGTATTTTTTTATTTTTTTTTTATTTGTGACAGGCTAGTGTTTGACCACTATCTCACCTGTAAGTGACGATGTGATCGAAGCTGGTAAACACTAGACCTGGAATACGCAGGCTCTCAAGGATAACTGCCGGAACACCGTATTTGGCTTGGCGGCAGACTTTCAACTAATGGTGGTAAGCTACTTTGGTAGCAAGCCAGTCGAGCAACTCACAAAATGCTCTACCACCTCTTATTTCCCCATTGCCTTTTTACCATCTAACAAAAAGACAAACTGTCAAACGCCGTCTATTTATGATTGATATACCTTCGTTTTGCTCGAAGCGTTTCGCTTTTACTTTTATAAAAATCTGTATAGCGCAGAAGTGGAACTCATTGTCCTCGTCTTTGTTCCCTGAACGGTATTATCTGGGAGTCTTCAAGTCAAGAGTGAATAGGTATCTTCTAGGCAAGCATTCTACATCTTCCGCTCCATCACCACTTTCCATCAGGCGAGATAGTGATCAAATACATTTCCTATCAAGCATCAAATTGCTATGATACCTAACAGGTCCGTTAAAAGCAATCGATCTCATCCGACGCGCCACTTCTGAACCAGTTTCTTTTAAGCTCTTGTAAAAGAAAATGTTATTGACTCTTCGATATCTAAGTGTCTTTAATAAACTTATATTTACGGTTCTTGCGGATAGCCTTTTGATTGCTATCTGAGATTTCTTCGAAAATATCGTGTATGGTATAGAGGCTGCAATGAATTGAAATAGGTTTATCGGCCTAGTGTGTTAATACAAGGTACTTAAATTGTGTCTAGTAGTTTATAAGATCTCTATAAAATTTTACAATCAATACTGGTAGTAGAGTCATAAAATTTTATAAGTTCCTCTTTGGGGCCCATATGAATAAACGATTTAGATTTGATTTCATTTGATAAAATATCTAATATTGCAAAATGCAAGAATAAGCGTTTGAGAGCTTTCTTGTATTTGACAAGCTTTAGTTTGGTTTCACCTATACCGTTGTCTGTCTTTTTGTCTGTTTATAATCAAATCTTGCAAGCTAAATTAGACCTACTTTCCGATGTCCGATTGGACTTAAATTTGGTGTCCTTATGTATCTTCGGCGACAATACAATAATATGGTACCATGAGACTGGTCTGATGATGAAGACGGAAGTTGGTCCTAGAAACGTCTGAACTAATCAAGATAAATACATCGAGTTCGAACTCGTTTGATTCGTCTTTACATGTTCTCTGGATATATAACTTTTTAGTCCTTTTTAGGGTACCCAAAGGGTAAAAACGGGGCCCTATCACTGAGACTTCGCTGTCCGCCCGTCCGTCCGTCCGTCCGTCTGTCACCAGGCTGTATCACAAGAACGGTGATAGCTAGACAGTTGAAATTTTCACAGATGATGTATTTCTATTGCCGCTATAACAACAGATACTAAAAAAAATAAAATTTAGGGGGCATATAACCATACAACAAACTTGATTTTTTATAGATAATGGTACGGAACCCTTCGTGCGCGAGTCCGACTCACACTTAGCCGGTTTTTTTTATTTACTACTGGTATAAGCTTGATATTAAATAACTTTTAAATTATTTTCTAATGTATTTGTACTTTTTTGGTAATAAGAAATATACGCTTAATTTAAATTCAATTAGAGTTTATCCGTAGTTAGTTTGTTTGAAACTAAAATGTCGGTCATGTCCACTAAACATACCGCGGCCTCGCCTAGTTGGCAGCGCACACGCCGGTCAAGGCGGCGATATCATACTAATGTGTCATACCTTGGGCATGTGGCTAACACATGTGTGACTTCTCGCCCAGCAACACTCCAATTTAGTCTTTAAATCAAGCCGTTAAAGCATAAAGTTCTCCTGAAGACCCCGGGCTGATGCTGAATGCGCTTTTGAGCGATAAACAAAATCAAGCTCGCTCCAATAACTTAAACACAAGCAGATGAGAAATAAAACTTAAATCAAAGTCACATTCAAAATTCTGTCTGAACTACCTTGGCAAATTAGGGTCCACGTTCGCCTTCTGCGCAGTGAAAATCGTGTTTAATTCCCGGTGGTAACACAGGTTTTCTCTTCAAGATAAATTTGTATGTTTGGTTCTGGGTGTAACTTCTGTGTATGTATGTGATGTGAATCCCGGCTTTTGTGGGTACAATACAAGTCATTGAACTTAGCTGTGTTTCTGGTTCTGGTTGTGATTGTGTGTGTGATATATATTAACCCGGAATATTTGGGTATGCAGAAAAGAGCAAGGTTGTTGAGAATTATATATATGTTGGATAACACACGAGCTACTGGTTTGCAAATCCAATTACAAAAGCAGGCAATGGTTGAGCGTCCAAACTTGTCCTTAAAGACAGTCTTCGATTGGGGCGATGCCAACCTGGTCAAGTATAACAATTCCAAAACACAGGCGTGTTTATTTTCCGCCAAAAGTCCTTTTGAAAACCTGCAACTTTTCGGGATGTATCCATTCCAGTATCTAACAATCTTAAGTTACTTGGTATGTCTGTAGCTTCAAAGCTCAATTTTGGGACTTATCTTGAGTCAAAAGCCCAACTAGCCGCCAAAAACTGGGAATCCTCGCAAAGGTGAGACAGTACTTCACTCCAGAACAAATTCTCGTACCAAGCGCTGGTGCGTTCATTTATCGAATATTGGTCTAATATTTGGGACGGTTCAGCTAAATATCAGCTTGAGGCTCTTGACATCATTGAACAATGAGTCAAGAGTATTATTTACAGCGGCACGTTGACTGATACAAAGCTTCAGAGCTTGGGGCATCGTCGCATGGTGGTGAGCCTCTCGGTATTTTATCATAAATTTCGGAGTGTTCAGTGGAATTACACAATCTAATTCCCCCATCCATTATTCCATCATCGGACATCATGACTCCTAAGAGACACCGCTATAAGGTAGACATTTCTCAAATGCGGACGAAGCGTTTTGGTTCTATCTAATATCTTTAAACGAGCAATTCTTGTATATATATATATATGTGTGTGTAATCAGGATCTCGAAAACGGCTCCAACGATTTTCATGAAATTTTGTATGCAGGGGGTTTTTGGGGCGATAAATCCATCTAGCTAGGTTTCAATTCTAGAAAACGTCGTTTTATCCGTGTTTTCAGCCGAGCAAAGCTCGGTCATCCGGGTACTGTTCATTATGTGAACCGCAAAAAAATGGAACTCCTTTTACCTGAGTCTATATTTCCTGACAAATAAAATAGAAAAAATGGTTATGGCATCCACGATACTAGTATTCAAAACTTATGTGGGTTTTATCAATAATGTGTAATAAGTGAGTCAACTAAGTTTCTTTGGTTTCCAACAATTCAAACACCTACTTACACATTTAGTTTAGAATCTTGCGCCGGCATTTGATGTGGGGGCTCCAATTTTCAGGCGATCTCTTCCTAATAACTGTGTAACTTGTTATCCCAGTTTGCGGCTTCGAGGCTTGTTCGGAACTATTCGGGTTAGTTCGTGACTTGCTCAGCTTGTGAAATTATTTATTAGGAGAATTTGGGATTAGAGAAACTTTACAGACGAATATCTTCGGTGTAGTAGAATGTGTTATGAAAAAACGATTGATTAACATGTTAATGTATTAAACACTTAAAAACACCCGACTGCGAAAAATGTGCAAAAATCTGAACCTACCTTTTATGTTATCTTATGTAATCCCCTTTTAATTTCCTTTACCTTAAGCATAGGTATCGGGTTCGACTCCCGGCGGGAACACTGGTGTTTCTAGCTCTGGGTGTGATTGTGTATGAGATTTAAATGCACCCATTTCCAGCACCCACGACACCAGTCATTGATCTTAGTGTGGGGCTATTAGTGTAAAATAAATGTAGATGCATGTGATCCGGAGGGAGCATAGGATCAAACCCGTAAATTAGTTTGATAGGCGAGCATTTAACCATCAAAATAACGCTTCTTTTTCTCCGCTCTGTTCAAATTAAGGACAAAATTATTAATACCAAACCCTGATTATATGAATATTCCATCGATTTATCCGAAACCGTTCAAGGCCCTCAATTTGAATTTTAATGTTAAAAGTTTGTCGCTGAGTTAACAATTTATATTCCACGGTACAGTTTGACCGTCTGCTACATTCAAATTCAGATTATATATTGCTTAGAATGTAGCTTACAAAGATGTTAAAAATAATATGTTTTTTTTATAATCTACCTCGTCTACAGGTGTGCAATTTAACCGTGTACGCAACTAAACGAGGTATATATTCAATTTATGTTGTAATATAAACACGTACAAAATATCAACTTACTTTGTAGTCGACTAGTTTCGGACAAATTTGTTGTCCTTCATCAGGATGAGTCAGACGCGCGATACGCAGAGGCGAGAGGCGAGCGGCCTCGGCGCGTGACTGAGTAGTGAGGTAGTAAGTATGAAAATTTCTTCGTGTTTCAAGCCGTATACAACATAAATTATGTGTAATACTCGCATTCGTTTTAATTTTCATATTGAGGTAGGTATATATTATTTCCCCATACAATTATTTTTTTTATATAAATTTCCGTTTAAAATGCGTGTAGAAGAACACTATCTAAATGTTTTATTAGTTACTTTATTTTTTTTTCTTCACTCTTTTGTTCTTTTATAATACCTACCGAAATTACCCCGATCAATCGCAATGAGCTTAATAATGTTATAATAATTATGTTTTATATATTATATTATGTTGTATTCATTTATGTATTACGTCTAACATAGACTGTGTATTGTTTTCATTTTAGATATGAATATATCAATGTTTTTTAATTTAGTCACAATAAGAAATTCTTATAATAGTGTCTTTTTTTTTTGCTGATGCATGCCTACAGCCTCCGCCTTTCAACCATGAGTGGTTTACTGGTAGAAAATGCTTTTAGCGTTCTGCTTAGCATGGTTTTTGCTATATAAACAAAAATCTTCTTGATAAAAGTTCTTCTAGACACAATTGTATTGGTTTATAGAGTATTTCTAACTTTTAAGTGGTCATTGCATGGCGACTGAGTGCTCGTATCCTGCAAATGAGCTCTATAGCGAACCAATTAAATACGAAGCCCGAGGAAGAGCCAGTTAAACTGAAAACAAAAAAGATTGCTTCGACTCGTGTCGATACGAGTGGCTTAAGCTATAAACCTAAGAGATAATTATGATTTTTTATTTAATTATAAGGGCTTCAAGTTAAAAGAAAGTTCCCCACTCCAAGTTTGAGATTTATATCTTGGAAGCCAAGAAACATTCACATAACACACACATTTTTTTAAATCTTGATAAGCAATCTTTTGTCCACCATCTCACCTGGTGGTAAGCGACGATGTGGTCGACGTTGGAGCAAGCTTGCCTAGAAGATACCTATTTACTCGCGACTTGAAGACTCCCATATTGTACTCATCAGGAAACACCGACTCAGGTAAGGAGTTCCATTCCTTTGCGGTTCGCACAATGAATGTGGAGGCAAAATGCTAAGTGTGCATTTGTGGAATGACCACCATATTATTATAGCGGTGTGGCTTAGCAAATTGTCTGCTTGTCCGATGATAGAACGGGGATAGGGGAACTAGATCGTGCAGTTCTTTGGCACACTCTCCGAAATGTGTCCGATTAAAAACCGAGAGACTTGCAAATCATGCGGCGATGACCATGCAAGCTCTGAAGCTTTTAATTAATTAACTGCTCGCTACCAATGAGAGCTAAAAAAACACTAAAGTCTTCTTCTCTTGGGAGGAATTGCCTATTCACTCGTGACTTAGAGACTCCCATATTGTATTTATCACGAAACACAGACTCAGGTAAGGAAATCCATTCTTTTGCAGTTCGCATAATGAATGTGGAGGCAAAACGCTTCGTCTGCATTTGTGGAATATCTACCATATAGCGGTGTCGCTTAAGAGTCTGTCTCGATGTCCGATAATAGAATGAGGATGGGGGAATTAGATTGTGTAATTCCATTGCACACTCTCCGAAATGTATCTGATAAAATACCGAGAGACTCGCCACCGTGCGACGATGCCCTAAGCTCTGAAGTTTTGCATCAGTCAACTGGTCGCTGTTAATAAGTCTCTTGGCTCTTCGCTTGATTTCAAGAGCCTCAAGTTTTCTTCATTAGGTCTATTATATAAAGTTAAATTGAAATCCAAGCAAGAAATTGACCATTTGATCACAGTACCACCTCAAGGTGACTCTGATGAAGTGGTCAATCCACTAGCAGCTTGAACCATTTCGAAAAAAATTTAATTCGCGTGATCTTCAGCTCACACAGCCACTACTATAAGTATATTAGAACCAACTACGTCATCAATGTAGTCTGAAAGCTTGTTACTTACACCATACCTGAATGATTTCTTCAGTTGCCTAGATAGTTGTGTATTCGAAGTTGACTATTATTGCTGTTGGATGCAATTGTACTGTTTGAATTCTATTTGTGTCTACTTAATTTCTTTGCATTTTTCTCTAAGACAAGAAACTAATTGCATAGCCATTTTAATTGGAGTTATCGAGCTTCTCAGAGAATGGAGGATATGCAGATAAAAAAAACAACGGCTTGCACTCCGGGAGTGCCGGTAGAAGTGAAAACTTGAACATTAACGTTGTGCTTTTTTGAAATAACAATACCATCGTCACCAAAGAAACGCGGTAGAAAGAGAAGGGGGTATTACTTCCTCTTCTACGCCGCGCCGGCGGTCTACTCTACCTTCGTCTTACGAATTTTCGATCAGGTCACGTGTCCTGACGCGAGTTTAACATTTTTTTACCCATCCCAAAAAAGTACACAACGCCGCTAAAGAAGTTTTCACTTCAAAAACTAAACTATTAAAATTATTTCCACCATAACCGAAAACTGATGTTTTTAACCGACTTCAAAAAGGAGGAGGTTCTCAATTCTACTGTATATTTTTTGTATGTAGATTTTGATGTTTTTTTTATTTGATAGCTGGTGATTCCGTTGTGGTCCCATTTAAATTTAATCAAGATCTGAGCGGTAGTTTTTGAGAATTCTCAATAATGCGTATTCAATTAATTTATTCTGATCAAGGATTCCGAAGATAAAGCGGTGAAGTATTTTAAGCTTTGCTTGCGTTTAAATTATTACGATGATTTGTTTCTTTAATTTGAGTCCTCTACAATGCAAAATAATCCTAAAGCTACAAAACGCTACTATTTTAAGGCCAAAATATTTCAATATTCATTAACAAATGGAGTACCTAAAAGATCAACAATTTAATAAATTCAAAGTCTCACAAAGCCACCAATACATCTTCGAACCTAAACCTGACCCTTCAAGGGTGCCATCAATTTGAAACCCTGTGTCAAAAGCACACGAAAGCTGATGAATCACCCTTCAAATCTGATACATGGCGGGTTTCACTTCATGTGAATTCACATTGTTCATCAAACTATTGATCGAACGAAGCGAAATCTCTAAGTTGACTTAGGTCGTAGCACTTTGTCCGTCCGTCCGTTTGTCAGAGGCATCTAGCGTCTAAATCATAAAAGCGAATGGCTTCAAATTATCATAGATTATGTAAAACTACGGCCCAAATCCAGACGATGACATTTAAAATTATATAAATGAAAATGTTAAGGGGGCTCCCATGCATGTAAGAGGAAAGCAAAATATCTTTTAATTATTTTATCTATCTACCTTTGTGAAGTTAAAAAGAGCTTTTTGAGTAAAGTACAAAACCAGTTTTAGAAATAATCTTTGTTGGAAAATAACAATATGGTAGGCCGCCAAAGTCACTGTTTTCAAACCTATTTTGTCCCGGGGTCTATCTCATAAACGGCTACACATTTTTAAGCTAAAATTACGTATATTATCCGTTATATCCTGTACTTAAACAACAAGTACAGAAACCAAATATTTTTTTTTTAATGTAAGCAATTAACCTCAAATATTTTTCTCTATTAAGCAAAATGTAGGCGCGAGATCTCAGTTCTGTAGTTAAATCGTGTTTTAATAATAGAATAGAATAGAATAATCGTTTTTTCCGACAAGCTTAATTTACATAATTGTTTTTTTGGAGGCTGAGTCACCCACGTCCGTAGGAGGATACCCCTTAAGTCTGACTCCCTACACGTGGTCCCCGGGTGGTGCTAATCAGGTGACATTTGAGAGGTGGTAGAGCATTTTGTGAGTTGCTCGCCTGGCTTGCTACCAAAGTAGCTTACCACCATCAAATTGAAAGTCTGCCGCCAAGCCAAATACGGTGTTCCGGCAGTTATCCTTGAGAGCCTGCGTATTCCAGGTCTAGTGTGTTTACCAGCTTCGATCACATCGTCACTTACCATCAGATGAGATAGTGGTCAAACACTAGCCTGTCACAAATTAAAAAAAAAAAAAATTGTCAATGTTACATGACAATAAAAAGTAGTAAAAGTGTAGTCACAAATATTTATCAATGATAAACTGATTGGGAAGAACGTTATTGTTATTCAATAGTTTGCCGAAAAAGGTCTGCAAAGCTGCTAATAATGCTGAGGACAGGTCCTCAGCGCTGATTTTTTTAATTAATGTTACCCGATTAACCATGGATGAAGTTTTAGTTAATCCTGTTGTTAAAAAAACAAAAAATATCTGTTAAACTTCATCCATATTTATGGTTGACATACCTCCAAGTCGCTCGAAGCGTTTCACTTCTTCGTTTATCATGGTAGGTACTGTAAAGAATTGGAACTCATTACCCACGCCTTTATTCCCCAAACGGTATAGTCTTTTTTCTTCAGGCGAGATAGTGGTCAAATGCTTGCCTTTCGAGCAAAATAATAATTTAAACCCAAGCAAAGCTTAAAAACACTGACTTTACCAGAAGGTAAAGTCTTCAGAAGAACCCTTGATCAGTTGAAATTAATTAAATACGCATTATAGAGGATAACTCAAAACTACTGATCAGATATTGATCAAATTTCAATGGGACCACATGGGCAGCTTCAGCCTCAGAATACAGAAATAACCCTGTATTCTGAAGCTCCAGCTTTCAAATAAAAAAAATCATCAAAATCGGTTCACCTAAAAAGAATGTGTATGAATTAACACAAATAAAAAAGGGTCGAATTGGGAACCTTCTCCATTTTTGAAGTCGGTTAAAACATAAAAAAAAACAATGCTAATACGTTGAGTCTAATAAGTACCTACCAGCATTTTGATCACGCCTCAACTAGGCGCTCTGATAAGAGTCTGATGAGTTCCCGTCCCATGGATATTAGATTTTTTATTTGTATGCTGACTCTAAATTTTATCATCTTATATATTAATATAAACAGTAATAAAAACCTAGTCACACAATCCTACTAATCCTACTAATATTATAAATCCGAAAGTTTGTGTGTAAGTGTGTAAGTATGTTTGTTCCCTCTTCACGCTTTAACAGCTGAACGGATTTGGATGAAATTTTAAATGTACATAGGTTATACCTAGGATTAACACATAGGCTACTTTTTACCTTGATAATAGCGGGCGAAGCCGCGGGACACGGCTAGTAATATCATAAAGGTGAAATTTTGTCAGGTTTGTTACTTCTTCACGCTTAAACGGCTAGATAAATTTTGATGATATTTAGTATGGTATATAGCTTACACTCTATGTTAAAACATAGGCTACATTTTATCCCGGAATTCCCACGGGTCAGGGACTCACGCGGGTAAAACCGCGGGCGCAGCTAGTTTCAAATAAAATCGATACAATAACACATTTTCGCGCGAAAACATCACATAAGCTCGGCTCAATAGAGTAAAACCTATTAAAATAATTCCAGGGAAAACTTACCAAATATCGTATTCGGGCTCAAAAACATATAAGCTGATAGGATTTTCATCCCGGATGTAATACAAAACTTTTGCAGTTCAGAACATCAAGCAAATCTCTCTCGCAGGACTGAATAATCGAAACAATCCGTTTTATTTCAGCCAAACTTTAAATAATTTAAACGCAAGTAAAGCTTATACATTTTAATATCGACTTCGCCGCTTTATCTTCGGAACCCTTGATCGGATTAAATGAATTAACACATTATTGAGGATAACTCAAAAACTACTGGTCGGATCTTGATCAAATTGAAATGGGACCACATGGAGAGTGCTAAAGTTTTCAAATAAAAAAATCACCAAAATCTATTTACCTAGAATGAAGTTATGAAGTAACATGCATAAAAAATACAGTAGAATTGAGAACACCCTCCTTTTCCTGTGAAGTCGGTTGAAAATGAAGTTCTTAATGTGTTTTAAATTAATTATTTATTGGCGCAATGAAGTCCTAATATACCGTAATTTTTTTTCTTGATCAAGATTCTAGGACTATTGATAAAAATGTTGATATCGCAAAAACATTTTACAAATTGTAGTTATTTATATTGTAAATTATCTGGACATTTTAATAGTGATGATTATAATTTAGAATTAATACTTCCTATCAGATCAGATATTCTCTGACCTGAGAAAATATGTAATTGGACTGGAAAATAAAAAATATATATTAACTATTAATGAAATAACTATAAATTTTAATAAAACACACAAAATATATCAATTGTTTACACATGATTTTTATTAGAAGGTTAAAATGAACCTGAAAGCAGTTGAAAGTTATTTTATTATTTGCTTGAGCTCAGTCGAAATTGTAACGCTTTTTATATAGGTACCGGATTATAACGCTAATAGCTTACCAAAGTCGGCCCTCATAGTTTTGTAACCAAATAAACAAGATCTATGGCATAGTAAATCTCCCACTTTTCAACCTCGAGAATAGGGAGTTGGCCCTGACTGAAAGCCCAGCTTATGATGGTTAGCTGGGTTAGAAAATCTACTGCTAGTTGAGGATGAACTTGAGGAAGCGTTTATTGATAAAGTTGGGGAGCAAGTTGACTACACTTTTTTTGTTTGTGGCGAATTGCTTTGAATTCAATTGTGGAACAGGAAGTAGGTAAACTATTTATCGAAATATTAGTATATTATGTTACTGTTAAAATATATTATGTTTGCCCGCTTACTTGACGTGTGTACTTAACTAGTGGTCCTAGGGTCATAATGTAATACACATTTTGTATGAAAAATAGACAAGCATTTGACCACTATCTCACCTGATGTCACCGAGGTTCTTGCCAGGTTCTTCTCGATGGCTGTAATTTTGCGAATTAGGCAGTAGAATCATTAACTTTCATGAGTGCCTCTTTGGGGCCCATGTGAATAAACGATTTTGATTTGATTTGATTTGATGGAAAGTGATGATGCGGCTGAAGTTGTGACATGTTTGCCAAGAAGATACCTATGACTCGAGACTTGAAAACTCCCAGATTATACCGTTCGGGGAACAAAGCCGCAGGCAATGAATTCTACTCCTTCGCTGTACGGATGATGAATGTAGAAGCGAAACGTTTCGAGCGAACTGGAGGTATTTTGAACAATAAGTAGATGACGTTTGTTTTGTTTGACACGGTTGTTTTTTGTTGTTGTAAATATATTTTTTTGTATTAATTTGGTTGTAACGATATACAATTATGTATTATGTTATGTACTCATTATGTAAAATTTTTTGTGTGACGTAAAAAATGCATTCCATTACATATCTACATATACATTGTATTTCAGTTTAAATTTTACCTTTTTATCCTGTTCAACTTTGATGAAGACATGCATGGGTACAGTGATAAAGTATTTTTACGTAGAAAAATCCGTATCTAATTATGTAAACTATAAAAAAAATATTATAATTAATAAATTACTTACAATCTTATACATTTTCAGCTAAAACTTGAATAAAAAATTTTAACCTTACCATCAATTATTTTTTTATGCCAAATAGGATATACTTTTACAAATGATAACATAATTTTTTTCTCAATATCGATATCGAGATTATAATCTTTTACTTTTTCCGTCCTCTCTATTTGAACTACGGATACGAATATTATTGTTAAGAAAATGAGTATTGCCAGATTTGTGTTGTGATACGTAAGTATTTTTTTATATCCCCATATTTTTAGGGGTTTCAACCCCGAAAAAGACATGAATCGCTTCTGGAATCAGTTTACCGCTTTGTTTTTGTTATGTTTATTGAGTTTGATACTATAACTTTTTTTACTGTGGCTCACGCAGATAAAATATTACAAAAAGATAATGACTGTAGTAGTTTTTCTTGTTTTGTTGTTCTTATGGATAAAAATATGTATTTAATACTAGCCGTGCCCCGCGGCTTCGCCCGCTATTATCAAGTTAAAAAGTAGGCTATGTGTTAATCCTAAGTATAATCTATGTACATTCCAAATTTCATCCAAATCCATTCAGCCGTTAAAGCGAGAAGAGGGAACAAACATACTTACACACTTACACACAAACTTTCGGATTTATAATATTAGTAGGATAATAAAACACTTAAAACACGAAAAGTTTGACTTACTTTGTAGTCAAAATTTTCCCCTCCGCGTATCGCGCGTCTGACATCTTGATGAAGAACACTAATTTGTCCGAAACTAGTCGACTATAAAGTAAGTCAAAATTTTCGTGTTTTAAGCCGGATATAACATTGAAACATAATGTGTAATACTCACGATAAATATAACATTAAAAAAATACATACGTAACCTGGTGTGTGATAGATAGATAATGGAAGGAGATATTTATGATGAGAGTAAGTTATTTTATACAATTGATAGACAAGACGAGCGAGTTGCTCGCTTGTGGGCAAGCATTACGCTTGCCCATTGCAATTCAGTTCTACAGTATGCTGAAATTTAAAATATCGAAATCCTCATACAAAACTATTAAAAGTAGTATATCTTAAATACCATCAAATTTAACTAGAAACATTTTCATTTAATCAAAAACACAGTACTATGTTTGCACTCCACTGCTTGGTGGTTGACTGATAATGATGTGCTACTGCCCCAGTCAGATTCTAGTAAAGAAAAATAACCACTTGGGAAATAGGATAAGATATAAAATTTATAGAAGTAAGAAACAACTTTTAATGTCTTACTCAAGTATTGGCTTTGATCCATTCCGAATAATAGAGTGAAGTGTAAAAGTCTGTTACGAGTTTCAGTGCCCATTGAACTTTGACTTTGGGTGGGCAGAACGATGCATGGTACAAAATTGTAGGCAATCTACTACTGTGCTTTTAAAGATAAAGGCTTTTGGGGCTTTAAGGACTTTAATTGCCAAGCACAGTACACAATTTTCTGACACCAATCACCCCCAATCTTTGCCTTTTACATCATAAGTTTGCTTCCGCCCTTTGTATTTAGATGACCGGATAGCGTCCAATACGGCTGTATACATTGTGGTCGCTTACGTAATTATTGGTCCTTTCCACACGGATGTAACATTAGCCTCACATCCGAACCTAAGTTTTGTAAATATATACAAAGTTTATTTACCGTTTCGTTATTATTAGGCTTCGAAGATGTACAAAGGTAAACCAAAAGCTAAATTTTGAGGTTATAATACTCATCTGGGTACCCAAGATACAGGCCATGCCTAGTTTGGGGCCCACTAAAACTATCATTGTAATGTGTATTTCTCTCTTTTGTTAAATAAATATTTCTACCCTAAGAGCAAAACTGAAGATTAAATAGTTGTACCTGCGTGCAAAAGAGGGAATATAGTTTTGACTCTAGTTTTTTCTTAGTAATCATTTTGAAGCTAGTCGTTGAGTGAAAGCGAGTCCTGATCGGGCGGGTGCAGTTTCGAATCTTGTAAAAAGCTTAAGGTACATATGATGGTAATTATCATTTTTAAATGCTCGCCCTGTACCGAACTGCAGTCGTAAAAAATTGTCCCAGAGCATTAAACGGTATTCTAGATCTAGGTTATTTAGTACCCTCAACTGTAAAAAATAATGTCAACAGTAAAAATGTACTTTCAATAAACAAAATTAAGTAATAATTAAAATAGAAGAAGGACAAGTAAGCTTATACATTTTTTAAGTTCATCGATCCTGTAATCCCACTTCTGATATCAGCAGAAGAAAAATGAGCGCTACAAAACAGCCTTAAGCAGTCATTAAGTTCAGATATAGGCCCAGAACATCCCATCCAAGATACTCATTCTACTCCTATTCCATAAAATCCCGGGGATCCTATACCCCAGGGTAACGTAATACCGAATATACCGGTATAAAAGAGGGTTATGATTTTCGCGAACTACGTGCGCGTTCTGCGTTTTGGTGTGGCAAGAATGCGTGTTATTTTTATAGTAGTTCTTAGGTAAGGATTGGGTTTGTTTTTGCCCGAAATTCCCGGCTGGAAAAGGGATATAATAAAGCTGATATGACAAACGTAGTAAAACAATTTTTTATCCTTTAAAATTAAATAGATACTGCAACAGTTTTCATTACTCAAATAAGTGCTATAATTAACTAGTCTATTTTAGTTTTTTTTCAAAGACTTACACCCGGTTTTAATCGTGTGGTCAAATTCACAGTATCTCAGGATTTTTTTAGTACCTATTATGTGTCGGTATTCCTGGAGACAGTGATGGGGTAAGGTGTGTTGATGGCTCCCGAAACGTGTGATATTATTTCGTAGGCGCAAACATAAAGTTCTACGACTGCAAAAATCCAGTCGTAGAAATACGTTTGCATATTGCGCAGACTTCAATAAACAGAGTTTTAACCTTTTGGTTGTTGTTGCTGTTGCTCAAACGCTAGCCTGTCAGAGACAAAAGAGGTTCAGAGGCTCAGTGCCATAAAATGCACCAAAATCTAATATCGAGCAATTCTTGTATATATATGTGTAATCAGGATCTCGGAAACGGCTCCAATGATTTTCATGAAAGTTACAAATTAGGGGTTTTTCGGCCCGAGGAATCGATTTATCATCGTTCCAGGTCCGAGAAATGCTCGGTTCCCAAACTGCATTTGAAAAACCGGGTTTAAGAAACTATCAGCGCCATCTATTACGCCATGACCAATGTAAAAACTGTTTCCACTCGACACTAGATGGAGCTTTCTGAAGCTAAAAATTCAAACACATTCTACCAAAAACAATAAAAGGAGAAAAGCTCGGTAATCCGGATATTAAATATTTATAGTGAAAGTGGCCATGGTAGCTTAAAAACTTATATCAAGCTTCATCAACACAATTATTATATTGAGATATTTTTTTTAATATCAGCACTGAAACAAACTCAAAATAACTTACGACAATTATGGCCCGATAATCGTTTACCTTTCACCAACAGATTTTTTCCTATTGCCAAAATATTATAATAAAAATACATTTAAAAATAATTTAATCCTACCTAATGGGCGGTCTCTTTTTTAAACGAGTGTTATCGTTATTAATTTAGATGGTATCCCTTTTGGAACCCCTTTTGGAGGTAATTAAATACTCTTTTTTAATTAAAATAAACGCCACCCTGTATTTGGTTGTATAATAGGGTGATTGTGGCCAACTTGTTTAAAATGTGGGGAAAAAAGTTGGAGAAAATATTTGGACATTCGGCTTGTGGGTACAAAATTAAAAGATTTTTTTGTCATTTTTGTCCCAAATGAAAAGCAAGGATTTTTATTTGATGTTTAGGTTTTTACCCAACTATGTCGCAGAAAAAGGAATTTAATGATATTAGCACCGTATGCACTTGTATTTATCTACGAGTATGTATGTTTGTTTGTTCTCTCACAGCGTTCAATCTTATGAACCTATTGTAACGTAAAGATTTTCGTTGAATTTGTCTCAATTCTACTATTGTTTTCACTACTAAATAATTAATCAATATACAAATTTAACTAAACTACTTACCTTATACAAAAAATCGTTGGTCGGCAGTGTGCCCAAAATGCTGGCTGCGTTACCTCGTTGTACAGCGAGACTTAATTGCTGTGCAAAATACAATCCGGCATTTTGGTCACGTATCGACTCTTTCAGTCTCCCAGCCAAATCCTTATAAATTTCAAGTGCACCTGGTCCCCGTGGACCTAGCGTTTCTATTTCAAATGGCACAAATATGTAGCCTTTGTCGAGGTTTGAGATTATTAATTCTACTATTTATTTTTTGTTTTAAACTATTAAAAGATTTTAATATTTAATTTACCAGTATTTTTAATTTTTTGAACTTTCGTTTTGTTTTCGGTCGAAATACATAAAATCTAAATTCATAATTTTGATACAAATTAAAATTATTCAAAACATTATTAGTACTAATATTACATACCTACATCCTATCGTAATAACTATATAACTCCTTTTTTAATAATGAAAGAAATTATATACTTTCTAATTTATAATAGAATTAAACCATAATTAATATATCACATAACCTGATTTGATCGAGAGTGTTCTTAGATTGTTTGATGAAAATAGGTGCAGTCGTTATCCTGTAGGTCGATAATCCTGTAGGTCAGTGCAGTCGTAATCCTGTAGGTCGATAGGTATTTTAAAAACAGGTTTTGGATTTTTTTCAGCAGGCGGTTCTCAATCCGACTGTATTTTTTCTACGTAAATACGTACGTTTTTATTGTTTTTTTTATTTGAGATGATATGTCAAATTGGTCCCATATAAAAATTGACAAGATCTGATTAAAAGTTCCGAAGATAATTATAATAGTGAAGACGGATTTTTGAACATTTGCTGGCATTTAAATTATCGTAAAAATGTTCTTTTTACCTGTGTATAAATGTAATATGATAAAAATAAAATGACGTACGGACGATGCAAGTTAATAAAAGCTTATAAACACGCAATAAGAAGACCAAGATTACGTTATACGATTTATATTTCCTTGCTCATAAGGGCAACACTTAAAAGAACATTTTATGCCAGTAATGTCATTGTCACTTATCTTCGTCCTAATTCAATGTACAGTGTAATTTTCAAGGCTTAAGGAAAACCTTGTAAAAATGGATAAACATAAATTTGTGTAACATTAGTTGGTAGTAAAAATATGTTTATTTTTTTTATGAAATGAAATTAAATGAAATGCATTTATTTGCATCAAGTGTAGGTATAAACAGATGTAGGGTTAAGTGCATCAATATAGTTCACACACTTGGTCATAATAGTGACATGCAAATATTGATTTGAGGACTAGGTCAGTTAGCTTTAGTACTCATAATAGTAATGTTGATTATTGTTATTATGTTTTATATGTGGCACAATAATTACAATAAGTGGAAATCGTTTTTTTTTTCCTTTTAATATTGGCTTCGCAATCGTATTTAGCCAGTGTTAAGTAATAATATATTTCAAGAGTATTTCATATTAAAATTCCTAGTCACAAGTCACAGTCAAAGTCAAGTAAAACAGTCAAGGTTCAGTCATAGTCAAGTCATGTCCTAGTAAAGTGGTAGAAATTTTACTAGAACTTCTATTGGAGTTTTGGAGCGAAAGCGAAAATCGCGTTTTTCAACTTTGTATGATTTGCCTACACTTATGCACGTTTACGAATATAACACTCGAAGAATCACAGGTTTAGAAAATTTTACAAAATCAACTACGCCATTTTCTGACTTGAAAATAACAATTGAAAATAAGTATAATTTTAATGATGTTTACAATTGTCAAGATAGTCATATACAGTGTAGTAGGTTTTTTCTAGCAGCCTATCTTTAAGAAGGTTTTTAATTTTCTTATCTTTTCTTTGGTAAGCCTTTCATAGTGATAGGCATTGTAGATTTGACCACATCTAGCATAGCAGCTCTTTTCTACCGACTTCACAAAATAGGAGGAGGTTCTCCAGTCGACTGTATTTTTTTTTTATGTGTGTGGTACCTCATAACTTTGTTCAATGTGAACAGATTTTTAATTTTTACAGATTTTTTCATGGTCAGATAAGACAGTAACGTCATTCTAAATACAATATGGCGGACGGCCTAAAAATGAACATTAAATGTAATGCTTTGATAAACAATATAGTAATAATATATACTGAAAAGAGGGAAGAGAGGATCTGCCCTGCAGTGGGACAGTCATGGCTAATAATAAAAAAAAGAATATTATATATAACAATCAATTGTGACGCGTTAGTCTCGCAAAAACTTGAAAACGGATTGACCGATTTGGCTGTTTTTTTGTTATTGTTTGTAATTTTCAGTGCAAGTTTTGTATGTAAAAAACATTTATCCACCAGAAATTGCACCCGGGTAAAGCCGGGGCTAATCACTAGTATAATATATATTTCCGGCAATGTATTAAGATAAACAATAGATAAAAAATGTTTTAAATTATTTAACGGAAGCAAAGCTTTAAAAAACCGACTTCACACCTTATATTTTGGCTTAATCGATTTCGATAAAATTTATATGGGACTAAAAAAACCAACAAAATTGATTCATTATTGGCGGAATTATGGCGTTACATACATACAAATATCCTCATTTTTTGATGTCGGTTGAAAATGCATACTTATTCTCTATTGCCAAATGTGGGTTACTATAAATAACCGCTATTTATTCTAAAGCTTATTTATTTATCGTCGAGACGGAAAGAAGAGAAACTTTTGCCTTTACTGGAAGAAAATATGAGTTTTGTTTTCTGACACACGGACAGTCATTTTGAAGAACATCCTATCCTATCCTTCTATCTATCTATCTATAATATTATAAATGCGAAAGTTTGTGTTTAAATGTTTGTTACCACGTATCTGTGTAACGAAGAAACCGATTTTGTTAAAATAGTTTAGGTTCCAAAATAACATATAGACACAAAGAAATTCTTACTTTTTTTTGTTATAATTCAATATTATTATACAACTAGTTGACCCGGCGAACTTCATACCGCCAATTGTCTGTGGTCAAATGTTCAGAAACATCTCCTGTTTGACAGGTACGAACAGTTTGTATGGGAAAATAAAATACTACTTTTTACTAATTTTATTGCAATTTCTTTATATTTTCTCACATTTTAAACCTTCCCTGAACTTCCACAAATATTTCAAGATCAAAATTAGCCAAATCGGTCCAGCCATTCTCGAGTTTTAGCGAGACTAACGAACAGCGATTCATTTTTATATAATAAGAAGAAGATTAAGGCGGTAGGAATACAATTAACTCATTATTAAATAATTAAACTTTTCATATTTAAAAGGATATTATATGACCACTTTATCATTGGTTGGTGAGTATTGTGGTCGAGGGTGGTAAGCACGCCTGGGCTTTTAATGAGAACTAACCTTCCTTCTTTAATAAAGGAATATCTGTGGAAGTTTGTCATCGCTGACGTGTGAACGTCATCGTGGGCACACCATCCGTGTGCCCACGATGACGTTCACACGTCAGAGAGGAGGCAAGAGTAAGGAGTGGATAAGGTGGATGTTCCACTGCGGAAGCGCCTCCCGCAATCCGGGAAGTACTTCCGACCGAGCCGGGTGATCTTGGCTCGGGGACAATTGTCCGATGTTCCCAACTTGGAAGTTGCATAGTTGCGATGACTCCGAGTAAATATCGCTTGCGCGATGCAGGCCTCGGGCTGTGATTGGCCGAGCTAGTCGGTGATCTATCAGTTATTCTGATGACTATGTAGTTCGGCCACTGTGGGACAGATGGCGCTGTATATGTGGCAGAGGTCGCCACATCACTCCCCTTTGGTCGGGTGGCTCTGGTGAGTCGAGACTGAGCAGGGGTTGTCGCTGGTGGTCTACGGTGAGTCAAGACCGTACAGCGTGTCTCTTCGTGGTCTGCTGTGAGTAGAGACCTAGTCTGCTGTAAGTCTGGACTGTGCTAGTTTGGATGCGATGGTTGAGCACTGGTCCACAGTTGCAGGTGATGCTCGCTGGAGTGGGCTGCGGTGGATATTGGTGCTGCGGTCGAGTCGCTGGAGTGCACCTGTCTTGTTGGGATCCAGGACGCGCGGTGAGTTGGCTGCGATGGATGTGTGACGTCTAATTCGGGATGCTCCGATGCTGGCTCTCGCTGTGCGGCTGCTGCTGAGGATGCTGCTTGGGTGATTTGGGAAGGTGGAGAGTCGAGCGACTAGTGGCTGTATTTTTTTTTTTAAGTGAAGGTATTTGCAGTTTTTTCCAAGGTTGCTCTTTTCCTTGTTTTTGAGGTAATTTTTTCCCGCAAGGGTAAGGTAACGAGGGAAGGGATTGTGTTTGGGTAGGGGTCACCAGTGCGGAAGTGCCTCCATCAATCCGGGAAGTACTTCCGACCAAGCCGGGTGATCTTGGTTCGGGGCCAACTGTCCGATGTTCGCAACTTGGACTAGAAAATATGTTTCTGAGAACCTTGGTAGTCACTAGAGTGAGGACTACCTATCTCACGAACTTTTATCACCGTGTACGCTTTGCTCTCGAAAATTCCAGAAGCTGAGTTACAAATTGGCACGTTAACTGCAACTTTACATTGCCTGCGAAGCTATTTTTCCAACTTTTACCTCTTTTTAATAAGACTAGGAGGAAAGCAGCTTATTTTAATTTCGAAGGCAACTCAAAATGTTTTTATTAAGAGGAAAAAACCTTAACGAAAGCATTTTGCAATTGGAAAAGCGTTTTTGTATGCGGAAATGACACTTTTGCATTTTTAGTGTAAAGTGATCCACGGCTTCCTCGCGTATTCCTGAAAATGGTTTTATAGTTCTCCTTTTTTTTTACAACAGATTAAAAAATAGGCTAGATGCTTGAAAAAATATATTTACTCTCTAGAAAATTAATTAAATTAGGCTCTACTTTTCGGAAATCCATAACGACAAAGTTAATTTATTATATTTAGTGTTAAAAACTCCCTAACTATGACGCTCATTATCTTTGTAATTTATTGTTTAATTGTCAAAAGAAAACTACTACGTGCCCTTTCCATTCCTTTTTTGATAATCTTACTGACAGATTTTTTTTTTACCCAGTCGTCATCTCTATTCTACAATATAAAAAAATCACTACTAGCCGTGCCCCGCGGCTTCGCCCGCTATTATCAAGTTATAAAGTAGCCTATGTGTTAATCCTAGGTATAATCTATGTACATTCTAAATTTCATCCAAATCCGTTCAGCCGTTAAAGCGTGAAGAGGGAACAAACATACTTACACACTTACACAAACTTTCGGATTTATAATATTAGTAGGATTTTATCGCTACACAACAGATTTAAGTTTTAAATTACCTAAGGGGTAATAATTTAAAGCATTAAGCCTAACACTTAAAGTACCGACATAAGTGTCATAATTGCGTGGAAAAAATTTTTAATATGAAACGTCAGACGAAAAGTACTGCCGCTTATTTTAATGAGACATCATTTGCCGGTTTATGTCCCAGATGTTAAGACATAGTTGTTTTTTTATACCCTTTCACACTCTCAGCCCCACACTAAGTTCGATGACTTGTGTCGTGCCGGAAGCATTTATAATATCGCACACACTATCACAACCAGAACCAGAAACAAAATAATTCCTTGGGGAGAAAACTTGTGTTGCCCCCGGGACTCGAACCCGGTACCCCTGCTTAGAAAGCGAACGCGCCTCCAACCAAGCCAACGGGGAGATCGGTATGTCTTTGATTATAACTGGATATGCCATGTAACATTACTCGTCTTAAACAGAATTGCTTATTTGCCTTAGCCAATGAAATTACAGGGCTTAAGGAAAGCTTAAGGAGATTTAACATTTAATAAATCTCTCCTCCTCTGTAGTGGGGTCACTGATGGAGATTCAGGACTCCTCTCCATCAGCTTGCACGGCCCCACACGTCCGGGGGATGGCCTTGGTGATCAAGGTCACCCCTCCATGAGCGCAGTGGCCCGGGTTGCATTCGGGCCTACCGCCGGGGCAAGATAGTGACTCCTAGCGCGACCCTATCTTGCCCCACCTCGGCGAGGGACTGCTAGCGGAGGGTTTTTAGTGGGTTCGAGGCCCACATACCCCTTTCTTTCACCCCTGGGAAGGAAAGGAAGTGGCATGCATTTTACCCCACACAAAAAAAGGTGACAAACGCAGTGCTTTGCCGCGAAGGATTTCGACCTAAGTTCAAAGTTCAGTGCCACCCACACTGAACTACAGTGGGCAAGCGTGACGCTTACCATCAGGCGAGTGATTTGCTCGTTTCGTCACTTAATAATCATAATATCGATCACGATACAGGGCGTCACATCGACGTCGAAATCGAGCGATTTTCTTTTGTTATCAACATCGAATGTACTGAAATATCCCCTTCGGCCGCCTACCGACTGTCGTATCGACGTCGCATCAATTCGAACAATCGTATTTTGACGACCAGAATAGACCTACCTACTGGCTTGCCTAGTGTAGCCATAGATATATCCTTTAATCTGTAAGCTATCATCAGCGATTAGCAAAATGTATAAATATTGTGTATAAACTAATTAAATTGTTTGTAAACGTTAACCACTAACCGCTGCAAAATAAACATTTTTCATTTTCATAAAAACCTCTTTCTATTTTTGCGTTCAGTTCAATTTGGGGTCGTTGTTTTGTATCCTACGACGACGATGACGGAAAAATCTGTGTGCAAATCACAAAAATACATGTTCCAGCAGCTGTCCTTGAAAGCTAGTCATCTTAGACCTAGCATGTATAACCCTCGACATATCTTGTTCGACATCACTTACCATCAGATGTGATAGTGGTCAAATCCTAGCCTATCAGATACGAAAAATGAATAATATATAAAATATCTTATTTGCATATATCATCTAAATTCGTCTAGTTTGTAGGCATACCTCATTTCAATATATCAAAACAAATTCAAACGTCAACTTGTAGATTATTGATTTTTTTACATTTTCAACTTCAAGAAAGGAGGTTCTCAATTCAACTGTATGATTTTTTTATGTATGTTGCGCGATATCTCCGCCAATTATGAATCGATTTTGATGTTTTTTTTTTTGGTAGATTATACTTTAGAAGTTTTCCCATATAAATTTAATCGAAATCGATCCAAAACCAAAATATAAGCGGTGTATTCGGTATTTTAAGTTTTGCTTGCGTTTAATTATTAGGTACATACAATAATCGTTTAGTAGGTAAATATATTTGTTATTTGAATTTCTATCTCCTTTCATATCTAGAAGGTTATGCTACCCTTGGAACAACCTAATTTATTTTCCTCTGATATTAGTATCTTATTAGTATTATATTCTATTTTGCAGACACAAATATTAAGAAATATATTTTTTTATTACCAAACCGGTCTCTAAAAGAAATTTAATTTTGATTTGTCTAGGTATCATTTGTGTCAATGACGGAACAGCAGCAGAGTCCTTGGCCCCCATAATGGTGGTTATTGACTGCATTGACAAGGATGCACGGAGACAACTGCACAAGTGCTTTCTAACAATTATAATAAAGATATAGAATAACATAGAACATCCTTTATTGCACACTAACTTATTTCTAAAATAAAGCTAAGTTACAGGGGTATTCTTAAAAAAAACTAAAGTATAATGGGTGGAGTTATCGCTAAGAGAAATCTCTTCCTGTCAACCTTTGGATAGAGGGATAATTTTGTGTGTAATGATTTTAAATCATTAAGTAGTGAGTGAACATAAAACATTATAACCTTGGTTTGGAAGACGGCTAAAGAAGTAGCTTGCCTGATTGTAACAGAAGATTATTCCATAAACTGCCTCTACGGTTTTATGGACAAATAGATATGTTATATAGATAAATTATTTAGACATGTTGTATGTATGTGGTATAGTATATGTATATGGGTATGTTAAGATAACCCAGTCGGCGCAGTGGACAGGCCTCCGCACTATTCTCCGTGGGTCCTGGGTTCGATTCTCGGCAGGAGCAAAAAATCCTACCATGTCCTTATAGTTACTTGAAAATATTTTCAAAAACACACGTACATAATTGTTCTAATTAAAAATATCGAATTGTGCGAGCGAGAGAGAATACAAAAGGAATAAACCCCCTTAAATATCTACTATTTTGGATTTAGTGCACTTTTGGCTACCGCGGCACACGGGTGCATTCAACATAACATTAACAATTCATTAACATATAACATAAGAACATTGTTGAGTATCTTGAGAATTGGGTATCTTGGTCATGTGCTTAGACATGAGAGATACCAACTTCTCCAACTTATAATGATGGGCAAAGTGGACGGAAAAAGACGCGCTGGAAGAAGGAAGAAATCTTGGTTGAGAAACATCCGTGAATGGACCAGCATTGCCAGCGTCGAACAACTTTTTCGCTTGGCACAAGATCGGAAAACATTTGCCGAGCTGAAGGCCAACCTCCAGTAATGGAGAGGCACCTAAAGAAGAAGATAAGAACATTTTACATGAACAATAAACAGTGATAATTATTATTATTATATTAATTAATATCTTTAATTCACACTGCAACCTCGCTACAGTCATTAACTTTCACGAGTACATGTGAATAAAATATATTGATTAAAAAAAAACACGCACTAAAACGTTTTATAGATCGATGCATAGGATAACAGATTTTCATATTGCCGTTTTAATTTAAAATGTATATGGACTCGTTTCAATATTCAACAAAAATTGATGATTAATTCCTGCGGCAACATAAAAGCTTCATACCTTAATTACGTTGGTGAAAATAAATGCCCATAATTTACTTTAAAATGTGGAATTTTGAGGGATCATAAATATTTGTAAACTGAATATAATAAAGGATGTAATATGAACGGGAAATATGATAGAAAAATAACCAAAAACGTATTAGTTGAATTAGTTCGTGAAAAATTGATAAAATATGTTTTATGATCCAATCTCAATGGATCAATGTTTTGACCACAGATCAATAACTTGGTAAAAATCTACTCATTCGAAGGATTATAAAAACAATTTTTTACACGGATCAGACTTGATACAGATTCAGAAGGTGCCCCGAGGTGTAGCCTGACTTTAGCAAGGATACCCAGTTTCTTAGCGGCCAGTTTAGCTCAGGCTTTGCTTGTGTCCTTCTGGAGCGGTCAAGCTCCAGTAGTGAAGTCCATAAAGAAGAAGACGAAGAAATGTAGTTGGAGTTTTCTTGTTTTCTACCAAATACATCATGTCCCAGCAGGATCAAAATGTTTCTTCTTAAGTGAAAGTTTCTTATCATTTGGTGTGATCGTGTGATGTGAATGATTGTTTAATGCCTTCATGATTCCAGAATCCACGATATAAGTATTTGGACTTAGTGTGGTGCTGTGAGTGTGAAAGCTTTCTAATGCATAAAGAACCAAGATCCCTAGAGAAATGTCGTATTGTGGGGGCTATCACAATCATTTCCTTATACGTCTCACTTTGTCCGGCTAATTCAATGTTACGGCTCTGTAGTAAAACTGTTAAACGGCCACAGTGCAATAAGACAGAAAGGGAACTTTAGTGACATGATATACAAAGCACCAGAGGCGCGCGTCCCGGGCGCTCTGAAGGTAAAATGTACGGCGCATTAGGGGTCTTGATATACCTACAAAGCGCTCGAGACGCGCGGCCGAGCGGCGGCAGTACAGGACGCGCCTTGTACACGAGCTTCGGGCGCTTCGTATATCAAGTCCCTAAGACGTAACCAGTGGTGGTATTTTCTCTCTCTCGAGTTTGAAAATGTCATACAATTTCAAGGAAATATTTTGGATGATCTTACATTTCCATTTGGTATAAGAGGAAGGTAAAATGAGCTAAGCGTATTAAAATAAACATATACATATCTTCATTTGCAACACTATATATTTATGACTGAGTGAAGCGAGGTCTCTAAGTTAACTCGGATGCTCAGCACAACAGTCTGTCCTGCTGTCTATCAGACGTTACATCAGATATCTAGCTATCTAGATATGCGATTTTTTTTTAAATAACGCTTTAAGGCTCTCACACTTACAGCCCTACACTAAATTCAATAACAATAAGTACAATGTGTCGTAGCTGCCGGAAATATTCACATCATTACACACACTAACAACCAGAAACACAAAATTCCCTAGTGTTCCCACCGAGAATTGAACCCGATACCCTGCTTAGAAAGCGGACGTGCCCCTAACTAAGCCAATAGGTAGTTAAAAATATGTTATTTGCTACTGTAAACTTTCTTGTCTTTTGAATCGATAGAATAAACAGCCAAAGAAATCTACTTTTAAAATTCCACATCTCTATCACCCAAGTCAGTGAATCATGGGCACAAACGGTTCTGTACATTTAGGTGGTTTAATCTAAATGTGTATGTGTAATATAGGCTATATTCTAGGGCTACGTTATACCCAAAGATAAGCACAAACGTGTTACATATGTGGCATAATCAAGATGTATTAAATACCTAAATTAGCACAAGATAACCTACTCAACTACCGCACCCCATGCTATCTCTCAAAACATCGAACCGATTTGAAGGACCGTCTCTGTACCCATCTGGGTGCCCTGTTTTACTTGATTTACTGCTTCCACTGTTCCCTCAAGATGTAAAGGCTCGTGCACACTGTCTTAAATCACGATTGGCGGCTGTAAATCTCTCCTCGAGCAGATAAAGTGTGTTCGTGCCACGCAGTCTAATGCCTCATCTTGCTTTACGAGACGTCTCGTACTTTTTATATTTTCTTGTAATTTTATTAAAATAATTTTGGGGAACTCATTACTTCGGAGAAGTTTTTGTGACGTCAGAATTGCGAAGCTTCTAGATTGTCGTTTAGAGCTAATCTTGGAGATTGCTTTACTTTTTTTATGTTACTGTGGGAAGAGGCATTCGTTTGATGGAAGGTGTCAGGCTGGCATGGCATTGCCAGTCTATTTTAAGCCAAGATGGCACGACTCAAAAACACTTAGAGCAAGATTATCCACCGATATGTTTGTCCACTATAAGTCAAGTATTCTCTTCTGCCGCTAATTCATGCCTATAGGCTGGGCGTCGAGTGCTTTGCCGTCATGGAATCTTTTTTATTTTATTTTTTAATTTATTAATTTAAGAGCTTAATCAAAATTTGATTATGTCGCTCTAATAAGGTACAACATAAATAATAATGAAAGTTATACGGAGACACTAAAAATACCTTATAAAAATTACTTACAAAATTGCTTAGGTACTTATAATTTCTTAACTAATGTGAATCATTTGAGCTTTATGATATACAGTTTAACTAATAATTTTGTCTCGTCTGTCATGGAATCTTGGCGTTTACATCACACACACAATCACATCCAGAAGCACAAATCTCTTTTTGAAGGAAAATTGCTTCTGCCGGGAATCGAATCCTGGAACCCCGGTGTAGAGGGTAAAGTCTTGCCCACCGCGCCTCCTGGGTCGTCAATAATTTGTTAATAATCTAATAAGTTTTAAACATAACCAGTTTACATAGACTGAATTCATATTTTCTCATAGTACTAAATTAAAACCACTCTACATAGACTGAACACATATCTTTTCATAGTTCAGTAGACTGAACACACAAACTGAATCGCAGATTAAAAGCTGTTTACATAGATTGAACACATATTTTCTCATAGTACTAAATTAAAACCACTTTGCATAGACTGAACAATATCTTCTCATAGTTCAGTAGACTGAACACAAACTGAATCGCAGATTTAAACCAGTTTGTATAGACTGAACACATCTTCTCATAGTTCAGTAGACTGAACACATCATCTCATAGTTCAGTAGACTGAACACAAACTGAATCGCAGATTTAAACCAGTTTATATAGGTTGAACACATATTTTTCATAGTACTAAATTAAAACCACTTTGCATAGACTGAACAATATCTTCTCATAGTTCAGTAGACTGAACACAAACTGAATCACAGATTTAAACCAGTTCACATAGAATGAACACTTATTTCTCGCCTTTTTAACAAAACCATTTAAGATGCAGACATAACGATAACTTCCAAAAGCTGTAACAATAACCATGCTGTAAGTTTTTATAACGATCTTCGTTCATTTCTTTACTCTATCTAGTTTAAATCCTCTAGAGAAACCTCAGACTTATTAAAATGGTAGACGTGATCCATTTGAATTTGGATGAGTTTTACGTCTTGAAAGCAGACAAACGCGAGACGTTATAATCTCTTAAGTTCATAACTTACTGCATTCTCTTATGCACACGAACATACGATAAAATGAGAGACGTGATCTCCTTAAAATCAGGTAAAGCTTGGGATGTAACTTAATGAAAAACAACATAATTGTAACAGGTTGGTTTTGACTGAATTACACAAAATCTATATATAAGCATTAAAACTTCAATTATAAATATCGCTCCGAATCAGAAAGTCTATAAGGGAAAATGTCACTGTTTGCAGAACGTCTACATGTTAAAACGTCTATTAGGTGACAATGTCTAGAGTGGCAAAACGACTTGCTAGTAAAACGTCCAAAATGTAAAATCCTCACGAATGTGAAGTACAGTCATCAATACATGTATTTCATTTCTTATCATTTATCTATCAGTATTAATAGTTTGTCTTTACAAAATGGTTTTTCATTACTAATTTCCTAAGATATAATAAAATTATTATAATAACATCTAACACGTTTAAGTTTTTAAGTACTACTTAAGATAATATAAAGACTTGTGTATACAAATATATTATTGTTTTTTTCTACTAACATATAAACGTAAAAAGGTTTTATTATATATATCCTTTCGTGAAAACTATCTAACTGATGGTGAAAACCACATTAACATATTTTGTGTGGTTTAGGAAGAGTCAGCGAATAAACAGATCGACGCGGATAGCGACTTTGTTTTACACTATGTATAGATTATAGATATCACATAGATTAAAAAATAAAATGCATGATTTTAAAAAATTTCAAAACACACGTCATTCCATAATCATTTATATTAAAAACCAAAGTTTGGAAATAAGGAAAGCTCTATGAAATAAATATATTTTCCTCAGTATCGCAATATAACCTCACAAGTAGAAATATAGTTTATCTTAAGAATAAATGCAGTTTAAAATATGTTGAGTAACAAAAATGAATAAAAACAATACAAATGAATATAACTCAAACTTTAACTAAAATATCCGTCTTCATAGGCAACGCCTACCACTTTTTTAGTCGGTTTCATGTAGATCATCAAATATCATGCAACAACTCTTTTACCACGATACAAAAATCCATTTAATCATTGAAGAGACTCTCCTCTAGACTTGATCTATAATATTGTTAGAGGCGACACTAATGAGGTGAATGAAGGCCATTTGGCGCAGTGGACAGGTCTCTGCCCTCTGCGACTTGAGCTCTAGGTTTGATTCCCGACGGGACCACAATTTTCTTTCCCAAGGGATATTTGTGCTTCTGGTTCTGGATGTGATTGTATGTGTTATTAAACCGAAGCACACTACACGATGAGAAATAGCGAAAGGAAAACATCTTTGATAGCATTTATTCTAAAAAATTGCCGAAAAGTATGACACCGCACTACCTTTCCGCTAAGCTTCATATTCGGGTGTATAACAAGCTTTACAAGCTGTACAATCTATCTTCAACAGCAAACTTTACTAAAAAGAAAGTAAATAAAAAAATACAATGGATGTTATAATAAATATAAGATACGTTTAAAAACGTGTCTTGGCTCAATAAACCTTTTTACATTTTGAACTTAAAGTGTATATTGTGTGTGGTTACGCAAGGCCACGCATGACAATCTCTAGTTTTTTATGGTTTTACTAATGCACCTTAAAAAAAATTACTAAACTGAAGATATTCTTCATCCAGTAGACGTATATAAAATAATAATCAAACTGTTCTGAAATCAAATAACGAAATCGATGTTATCTAATTTGCTTGATAATTGTTATTTCTTTCCCTTCTATTATTAAATGTTATGAATATTCTAAAAAGTAGTCATTTCTCATATCATACAGATTCCGACAAATATTTTTATTTATTAAGCTATTGCATAGCTTTCGCGGGCCTTGAGCGTGGAGACCGAATCCAGAAATTCCGTAACGAAAATAACCTAACACCCCCCACTCCGACTGGCACAGCGTTGATACTTTTTAGTTTTGCCATCTATCGATGAATAGCAGAACATTTAATGACTTTTTTTAAATATCACGCTTGTCTCTTTAGTTCAGCAACTCGCCTCTAGGTGGCAGAAAAAAAAATACTGCATAAATAAAATAAATAAATAATTATAATTGCATAAGTTGATAAAAAATGCTATGCAATAGCTTTGCCGCGGCAGTCCCCGAGTGCCACACGTCTTTTTATTTTTATATACTACTTTTATATACACATGAATACCGAGTAACACTTTAGGATTCATTCTGATAATATTATAATGATCTCCTTAAAATATTATAAATTTTTACCTTAGCTTATTTTTAAAAATTGTATATAATACTATATACTGACCGTTTCGTATCCGTACTAATGATGATAATATCAGCATGACTATCACCTCTACTTTCAATACCACAGAGAATTAGACGCATCTTTTTTCTATCATCTCAGGTTGTGGCATATTGCCAAACATTCCGAATGTCTAGACGAAACTCGCGCAGACAGTAAAATCTTATAATAACCGTTTCACAGATTCGCACAATGTGCGAGACAATTTAAGTTTGGTTTAGTCTATCGTTTATGAAATTGTAACTTGGAAACTACGAAACTATGTGACCGTTTCCACTGACGCTAAGCTATGTATCGAAGCGAGTAAGGTGCTATGAAGATGCGCCACTTCGAGATAGCAGTGCGAAGAAGATGCGCAGCTTGAGCTATGCGCTGCATCAACAGTCCCCTAGCCAAAAACCAAAACGTTTCATCTCAATTCTATCACAAAAAGTTATTTGGATGACTTAAAACTTTAAAACTTGTGTACAAACGTTTCGAATTGCTTATCTGTAACTTTGCAATCTCGGTGAGCGCTAAATAACGAGTCAAGGTATTTCAAACCTTATGTTAACAAGTTTTAAGGCCTGTTACATTTAGGTAGTAGAAGCGTTTCTTTTGATTGAATAGAGACAAAAAGTTTTGGTTTTTGGCTAGGGGGCCAGTAGAGAACTCGCGCCTACTGTAGGTAGGTACTCTGCTCTGCACATAGCTACATCATTCACGATCATCCATAGCACGCATCTTTCCATATAAAAACATAGTTTTAACTTAATTGAACCCGTTTCCACCGGTACTATGCTATGTGGACCAACTAATCTGATTGGTGGATATCAAACGCATCCATTGGATAGCAACATAGCTAGCACATCTCTAGTGGAAAAGCATCCTAAATGTGTAGTGTGTATTGTTTTCAACGGTAAAAACTGCATTTTTGAACGTTCGGGTGGATTTTATCTGTTTACAGTGCATTCAACATTTATATATTTCGTTCGTATTCTTTCGGTAAAGTAAGCAGAAGCAGCATGGATTTAGGATCAGGAGATATCTATTTTCTTTGGATGTATTCCATTGAGCGGGATTTGAGAAACTATATCGCGGAAACTATGGTGTCACTACGTTTTGCGTCATGATTTGTCTATTTACATTTTAAATTGATTTTATTTATATAGCATTAGCCATGCTAGGCAGAACTATAGTGATAAATTTAGAAAGGAAAAATTATCGCTTGAGGCGGGATTTGAACCCGCGGCCATAGGGTCTTATGCCCTATTGCTCTAACCGCTGAGCTACTCAAGCCCCGCCTGAAGCGACTTTTTTCCTTTCTAAATTTATCACTATAGTTCTGCCTAGCATGGCTAATGATATATAAATAAAATCAATTGATTTGGGTAGACGTTATCAACACAATGTTGAGCTAACTGCAATGTTAGACTCGTTGGCCGTAGTAGTTTCTATAAACTGTTTCGGTAGATGACGTCACACGTAAGACGTTAATAATAAGGAAAGATTAAATTCGTCGCTTCAGGCGGGGCTTGAGTAGCTCAGCGGTTAGAGCAATAGGGCATGAGATCCTATTTACATTTTAGCCTTTTAGTCACCCAACTACGCTAACGGGCAGTTTGAGTTGTTAGAATATATTGTTTTCTTAGGTTAGATGGTATACCATCACGGTTATCACCACGAATATGTATAAAACAGCTACATTAAAATGTAAAACTTTATTTTTTTATTAACAAACGAGAAATAGAAAAAAGAAAACGTAGTTTGTACACAAAAATTCCAAATGAAAATATTATGTTATTGTTTCAAACTTTTAGAGCGTGATTTTTAGTAGTCCGATTTTAGTTTTTGAACTAACTTTTTATTTAATTTACAGAGGGGAGAAAATTACTTTTCAAAAATCTATCATACCCTGGATGAGGTGATGCGTGATCAAAATGGTACTCATTTGGCTAAACGTATTAGCATTGCAGTTAAGAGAGGCAAAACCGCCAGCATGAACTTAACCCATTGTTAGTGGGCTTGAGTACTTGAATTAGCTATACGCTCAGTGCCTTGTAGGTAACTTACGTCTTTATTCAATAGGTTTATATTTAGTCTTAGAAAATATAGGTGATTTAAAGCCACAAAAGAAGCATTTTTTTTTCTTTCCTATGGTACATTTTTTTATTCAAGATAGGCAAATAAATAATCATAATATTTAACGTTTTGTACAGAAAGCTTCAGTACCACTCAAACTACGAATTCATGCCAACAGAATTAAGGTCGTGCTTTAAATTTCTGCCAAAATATACGAGGCAATGTGATAACTTGAGATGGTTTTATTCAATTAGTTTCTTTTATTGCGCTTCTGTCGACATACATTGAAACTGCTTATTTATCATCGTATTGTAACTTGTATTAAAATCCTTAAAGTAAATAAATAAGTAATACAATATAATCTTCTAGACAAGCATGGTATATGTTCGTTACATCATTATTTGTCATCGGGTAGAAGCTTGCCTATCCAGCATAAAAAAAAATGTTTTTTTTTATTATTATTTTTTGTGACAGTCTAGTGTTTGACCACTATCTCACCTGATGGTAAGTGACGATGTGATCGAAGCTGGTAAACACACTAGACCTGGAATACGCAGGCTCTCAAGGATAACTGCCGGAACACCGTATTTGGCTTGTTTGTCTGTAAAGTCGGTTTACGGACGATTGTTTTACGTGATAATATCATAAAGAAACATTGATGAAAAATTGCATACTTTTATGAATTGAATTATAATAATACAAAGAAGGAGTTAATTTAAAATTATAATTTTTCGATAAATTAACATTTATTTACACTCGTAACGAATCGCCGACGCTTGGGCCGATCGTGCCTCTCTATCGCTTGTTCCGCGCTCTCGCTTGCACGCTAAGGCTCAGGCGGAACGTGACACTTTTTCGTGCGTGCATTCATTATTTTCATGTTCACAACAGCATTTTCTAATAATAATTTAAACGCAAGCTAAGCTTAAAATATACAATTTGACCGGATTTATTTTTGGAACCCTTGAATGAAATGAATTAAATACGCATTATTGATGATAACTCAAAAACTACTGTTCCGATCTTGATCAAAAATTAAATGGGAAGTACCAGCTTTCAAACAAAAAATACATCGAGTCACCTAGAAAAGATTTATAAGGTAACACACATACAAAAAAAAATCATTCAGTTCAATTGAGAACCTCCTCTTTTTTTGAGGTTGGTAAAAAATAAAGCTCATTACAATACTATAATCTATTATCATAGCCGCCATTAAAATTACCAACCTCCGTCAAATCCTTTTTGCCCAAAGCAATTTGAATCTCAGCAAAAGTCTTCCCTTTAGTTTCTGGCACAAACACAAATATCACTAAAGAAGTAACCAGACAACCAACTGCGAAGCTGTAAAATATGGCTGCAGCTCCGAAGTTAGCTACTAATGCTGGAAAGAACAACGTTCCGACGAAAGTGCTAGCAGACGACGTGAAGATCGCGCAGGATACTCCGTAAGGACGTACGGGGCCCTCGAAAAGCTCTGCAACTAGAATGTAGAATAGGGATCCCATACCTGAGAGTAATGGTAATAATTTAAACACCAGCAAATCTTCAAATAACCAATGCATCGCTTCATCTCCGGAATCCTTCGACAGATCTTAATCATTTTTACATGAGACCAACTTGACACCAAACCTTTTCAAATAAAAAAATAGTTTTCTAAATAGTCTTCCACTAAGTGTAAAATTGCGTAACAAACGGAAAAAAATAGTCTAATTGAAAACCGAACCTGGAGTTGATGAAAAATATATTTAAGTTAAAAGTTTTAATGAGCTTAAAAACCAGTTTTAAGCATTTTAACTTACTCCCCATCCTCCCATACTAAGTTGGAAGACTTGTTTCGAGCCAGAAACATACATTTCTTTTCATTGGATATACAACTTGCGTTCGCTGGGAATCAAACCCGATGCCCTGGTTCTTAAATAATACACTTAAGGTACGGTACTAATGAGCCTAGTTTTTTTTATGCTTGATAGGGAAGCATTTGACCACTATCTCACCTAATGGAAAGTAATTTGACTTAACTTCTCAGAAACATATTTTCTAGTAAAATGTATCTTGTTTCTAGTAAAATAACAATTGTTTTTTGTGAATAATTGTCATATATAGCTAAAGAATATAAATAACAGCAACGAGACATTTTTCTCAGTGCAGGGGCAACCTTTGCAATAACACTTTGGGGCTCATCTGAATAAACGATTTTAATTATAATTTCGACATACCTGCGTTGAATCCATAGATGATGATTGTAATAGATAACAGTGGTAAGAAATTCAGGAAACCAGTAATTTCATGTCCACCGTCCAAGTAAAAGAAGAAAGTTCCGAGTCCAATCTTTAAAAAAATCATAGTAAAATATATGTACAAGAGTGTGCCAAAGACTTCTGTGTGGAAGAAATGGTGCAAGTCTTGATTTTCTATAGGTATAAGCAAATTAATAAGTGAGTGAAAATACGTACTGTTATTAACAGTAACCATATATTTTTTTTAATAACCTTATTAAGCAAGCGTTTGACCACTATCACTCATTTGATGAAAAGTAATAATGTGGCTGAAGATGAGTGATACAACACGCATGATGATGAGACCTATTCACTATAGACTTGAATACTCCCGGATCATGCTGTTCGGGGAACAAAGATGCAGGTAATGTTTGTTTTATTTTTATGCTCGATAGACAAGCACAAAGACGATCGAAGTCTTCAAGTCACGAGTGAATAGGTATCTTTTAGCCAAGCTTGCTCTTTATACGACCACATCATCGCTTACCATCAGGTGATTTAGTGGTCAAAAGTTTGCCTATCATGAATAAGATGTGATGAAGATGTAGCATGCTTGCCTAGAAGATACCTATTCACTTGACTTGAAGACTCCCAGATAACGTTCGGGGAATTAAGACGCGGGTAATGAGTTTCACTCTACATGGATGATTAACGTAGAAGCGAAACGCATCGAACGAATTGGAGGTATGTCAACCATAAATGGATGACGTTTGAACATAAACCAAATATTTCGAGAAGAAAGTATAGAATACAATATGCAACATACCTGACCGGCGAACAATCCAAGAAGCGAAATGCACAGAAGTGGTTTCCTTCCAAATCTATCAGTCAACAGGAATGTACAAAGGCAT
The DNA here is from genome assembly GCA_948107665.1 of Lomographa bimaculata. NCBI lineage: Eukaryota > Metazoa > Arthropoda > Insecta > Lepidoptera > Geometridae > Lomographa > Lomographa bimaculata. The sequence goes on along the minus strand of OX403607.1, from coordinate 2,443,569 downwards.
GCCACAAGCTGTATCACACCAATGATCAGCGAGGACACCTCGGAACTGACGCTGGTCTTCGTGGCTTCAAGTATAGTTTGTAGATAAAAGTTCACAGAGTTGTAGCCAATCATCTGCATTGCTAAGCCCAAGAAAATTACCAAAATTAAAGTTTTTATTGCAACTCTGTTCTTGAGTAGCGATATTTTGTTTGCATCATCTTCTGGAGCAGTTGCATATTCATTTATTTCTTTGTGGGCTAATTCTTCTGTTCCACGTAGAGTGACGAGGACTTTAATGGCATCCTGTGTTCTTCCTGAAAATTTACATATGACTGTTTGATTTTAAAACATTTTTGAATAAAATATGTAAGGAACTGATAAAACCAATGTATTTCTCTACTGGTAGGTGACAACAAATCTACATAAAAATGGTGGAATTAATTACTAATATATTATTTGTCTCGATTAGTACTAATACAAACTTTGTAAACGAAATGATTACGAGGTCAATGATTTTCTAATCTGTACACTGTACTCGAACTCATAGCATACGTTTAGCAGAATACACACGTAACTACATACCTATAGTATGCAAAAAGTACGGGCTCTCTGGCACAATTAGTAAAGGAATGTATGTGACAACTGCCACACAGGTCAACAGCAAATTGATTCCCAGGTATGACACAAATGGTCCTACTCCAAACATGACCATCATGCCAGTGGCTGACATTATCTGCGTCACCGTTCCTGAGGCGCCTCTAATATTTTTCTGGAAAAGGAAAATAATGTTTTTCAGACTTATTGCTTGATTGGCTAAATATGAACTGGATACTGGATTTGGACAGTTTCAGTTAGTGAAATTAGATATTGTTCTGATGGTCTGTTTCGAGATGTGGTGGATAAATAAAACAATCAAACGTAACAAAGAATTCGAGCTTACTTTTCTCCTACAGACTCCTTTTTGGTCAATATTTCTTTAAAAAAAATAATAAAGCCTTGCAAAGTCACCAGAAATGTCCGAAACTTGGCTTGAACTGTTCCTTTTGACGTTATTAAATGACCGTTGTTTTAAAACCGAATAGCCTAGTTTGACCACACTCTCAAATGTAATTGGTGATGTGGAACATGAAATTACTCTTGACGACAGCTGTAGTTAATCTGTAGGCCGTAGCAGATTGCCTACAGATTTTCTACTTGAGCATTGTAAGATAATAGAACAAAAACCTTGTGCATGTTAGCATGTTTTTGTGACATTGTTACTGCTAACGGAAACCACTCGCATTATGGGATCGAAATCTTTGTAGTATAAATATTAATATACTCACTAAATCTATCACGGTAATTTTGCACATTATTGCTTACTGACCTTCTAATCACCTAAAGACATCTCAATGTTTTCGAAACGTTCGCATGTATAGCCAAAACCAAATATGTCTCTTCAGGCAAAACGTGCACCGTCACAAACGTCCTGATACCAACCTGAATGCTTGTTTTTTTAAGTTGTAAAAGCATCTTTGGACAAATAAAATTATCTTTATCTTTGGACATTTTGGTGTCCGTTATCAAAGAGCAACGTGCGAAAGTTTCCGAGTAGATTGCCTTTCGCTCTGAATTTAAGGTCAATGTGTTGTACATACTTACGCTGGCAATTTCAGCTACAAAAGTGGACACTGCAGATAACGTTACCATATCTGAGAGTCCAGCAAAAGATCTAGCTAATAGTATCATCCATATTTCCTTTGCGGAAAGCTTGAGGATGCACATGGCCAGTCTTGGTATAGACATGTAGATAAGCAGGTTCCTTCTTCCTATGTAATTCAGCAAGGTACCGGTGAAAGGCAGAGCTGTGGAGTAAACGAGCACATATATATATATATTTATATAAATAAACGCTTTCACATGCACAGCCTCACACCTAGTTCGAAGTATCGTGTCAGTGTAAATACACAATCACAACCAGAAACATTTAAATTTCCCTGGAGGAGAAAATTTTTGTTCCACGCATACACACACTCTGGGAATCGACCCTGTTACCCTCTAATTGGAAGGCAAATGCGCAATCAACTACGCTAGCAAGCAGTTTATAATTTTTTTTTATGTGTGTTACCTCATATCATCTTTCCACGTAAGCCGATTTCGAAAATTTTTTTTTAGTTTGAAAGATGTTGCTTTCTTATTGGTCCCATTAAAATTTGATCAAGATCTAATCAGTAGTTCTTGAAATATCGTTAATAATATATATTACGAGTATGTGACGATTAATGCGTACTTTGACGATCGTTTACCCGGCTTCATAAGTTACCTCATAACTTCTTTCATTGTGAGCCGACTTTGATGATTCTTTTTTTATTTGAAAGCTGGTGCTTTTTATGTGGTCCCATTAAAATTTGATCAAGGTTTGATACCTAGTTTTTGAGTTAAAGTCAATAATGCGTGTTTATACATTGAATCTGATCAAGGTTCCGATGATAAAGCGGTGAAGTCGGTTTTTTTAAGCTCTGCTTGCGTTTAATTATAGGCAATGTTCTTAGTTGCGTAATGTTTCAGGTTATTTTAAGCCACCTTAATGCATCTAAAATAGCCTAATGACTTTTCATACGACTAACAACCATCACCACCGGCTTTAAGTACACACCAAAGCACGGTAACATTCCGTTTACTTAAAAACCTTTTACTTACACGTAGGTAACCCGATTTAAAACCATAGTTTTGACGGTATTTGTCAAAAGTCCACTTAGTTAAAATTTAGATTCTAATTAGCTATATTTTTATGTATGTATATCGTTATATTTTATGGTTCGTCATTAAGAGTTAAATAATTAAATAAAGATCAGTGGCGGATTTATTGCTTAAGCCCTAATTTCTACGTGATTGAAGCCAAAAAAATTTTGTGCATTAATTCATAGTTATCTATATATAAACAACATCTTACCCAAACTGCCAACCCCGAGAGCGATAGAAGTGATCCATGCTTCTTGGCATTCTGTTGGTGGACTTGGAAATATGCTTTGATTGACATCCCTGAATTTGATTAGCATCGGAGACGCCCACACCACGCTTAGGCCTAGATTAAAAATACTGAGATTGGCTGGAAATAAAAATCCTGGATGATAAGCTACATCTGCGGCATCCAGGCAAATTCTTGTCTGTTTTTTTGTTTCTATTCCGATTCAACCATAATCAAAGGTATCTAGCCTTCAGTCTTTTAATTAGCTGTGCCCCAAGCTTTTGCCTGCATAGTTTGCCTATGTGTTACTCCAGGTATAAGCGATGTACATTCCAAATTTCACGTAGCAACGTAAAGAGGGAGCCCACACACACACGTACACACAAACTTTCAGATTTATAATCTTAGCAGTATTTTTCCTGTCGTTAAATGCGATCTCCGAGGATTGAGTTCGTTAGAGCTTGAATAAATGACATTCAAACAAACATATTTGTATGTCTTGCATCTATTATAATGTACTTATATCACACATAGTAGATAATAAATACTGTGCTAAATTCAAAAACCCTCTTATTGTTCTCTTGGTTCATCGTAGTCAGGTAAAAAGGTAAAAAATGACTGTTTTGTGTGTATCACAAACACAGTTTAATTTTGATCCGTGGCTTAACTAAAAGCTACACCTACTTAGAAAATTAAATAATGGATACTGACCAATAATAACAGCTGCGTATTGTCTCAACACTGGTCTTTTAAACAACTGCAACATTCTGTAACTATTATTCAAATACAATACTATTTACTATAATTTCAATATTTATTTTCAAACCTTCTACACTTGCGGGAAACTAATAATAGACTAATTCTTTTAGTCAAGCCTGATGCTAAAATTATCGTGCAATTGATCGGTTTTACTGATAAAAATTGTATGTACAATGATAGCAAATTATGTTTAATTGAGTTTGCATAACACTTGTGAAATCACGTATACGAGTGTACCTGAGCTGGGAATACACATGCCCTACGAGCATGGCTACAATGGCATGCAGCAATGGACCGTGTACCTGTTGTATACGTAAAATTGAATTGTAAGATTGTTCTTGCTCTTGTCTTGCTTTGGAAAAAGTTTAAGACCTTGTTGTTGGGGCAGACATGAAAAGCATATTAGAATATTGCAATTAATTTGAAATGAAAAAATATTACGGATGGTACACGCGTACTCGACTGAAGATGCACCAGCTGCTCCAAAACTAGTCTCGCAACAATGCGAGAAACCAACCGTGATTGAAATCGTTTTATCTTAAATAAAAAATATAAATGGCGAAGTGAACATCGCATAAATAGTGTTCCATAAAATAATATGTTTTATCAATAGCATCACGTCCACGCTTTATCCCTAAGTACACTTATATTTTATCTATGCAAATGTTATCTTCATACTTTGGTAATGTCAAACGTATAGACAGCATTTGTTTACATACTTAGGGAATGTCAAAGACGACAGACATTATAATGGAACCTTGCAGACCTTATTCGATTTACGTGCCCGCGGCCTTTCGATAATGTTTTTATGAGAGAACGCAAGCTTTTATCATAATTTGGAGATCTCTGTTCGGAATTTGAACCGACGAAGTTTTATTGTAATTTTTTTCAGGTTTTACCAATATATCATATAATTTAAGTATTTATTGCATACCATAAGATAAATTAACTGAAGTGTTACATTACACTGAAAACTAAATTAATACTAACCAAAAAGAACTATAACTAGATATAAATATATACAAAACTTAATCTAATAGATAGCTTCCAGTTGGCAAAGTACCCAAAGTAATAATTAAACGCAAGCAAAGCTTAAAAAACCGACTTCACCGATTATATTTTGATATTGGCCAAACCGATTTCGATAAAATTTATATGGGACCACCTTTGAAGTATAATCTACCAAACAAAAAAAAACAAGATCGATTCATAATTGGCGGAGATATCGCGTAACATACATACAAAAAAAAACATGCAGTCGAATTGAGAATCTCCATTTTTTTACTCGGTTGAAAAGTGGTATTGACGCGAAAGTGAAAACAATTTCGTTGTTAATTGTGTGTTATATTTCTTGACTATTACTATTCAAAACTTGTGACTATTGTGTTATATTAGTGAATTGGTAACCTTTGATACTTAGTGAACGTGCATGAGTCTAGGCAAATCATACAAAGTTGAAAACGTGATTTTCGCTTTCGTTCCAAAACTCCAATACAAGTTCTAACAAAGTCTAAACCACTTCACTGGGGCATGACCTGACTATGACTGGACCATGACTCTTTTACTTGACTGCGACTAGTGACTAGGACTATATTTATAAAATACTCAATTATACTCGAAAATATTAATTACTTGACACTGGCTAAATACTAAGGATTATGGTACGCTGCCACGCTTAAACGCGTGGAGTGTGAAGTAGCTACAATAATATATAGGAAGTAGTTTTTTTTAACCCTCGATGAAAAAGAAGGGAAATTACAAGTTTGTAATGTGTGTCTGTTTGTGGAATCGTAATAAATAATATAACATGTGTATTGACTGAACTCCTCCCAAACGGCTGACGACCGATTTAGTTTTTTGTTCTTTAAAAGGTGTTGTGTTAATCCTTAGTATAAGCTATGTACATTCCAAATTTCACTCAAATCCATTCAGCCGTCGTAGAGGGAACTATCATACTTACAATTTAACTGGTCTATAAATAAAGATCAGTTTTCTAATGGTGATAACATATTCCTTTTATATTACCGGGTAATGTAATGGTAAATATTTTTCCTCTTTGAATACTGGTTATCTAAATATAGTTATCTAAGGGGAATAAGGGACACACTTATACAAACTTTCAGATTTATAATATAAGTATGATAAGTGTGATAATTTAAGACCAGATTACATAAAAGATTAAAGAATTCTTCTTTGCGAACTTGATTTATATCTAAAAGGAAGTTAGTTTCAAAAGACATCCAATTAAGACTCCAATTTAGTTTAAACTCGGGTCCGATGAACTTTTAAATGAATACTTTGATTAAGTTCGAAACTGACTAAAATCGGTTCTTGAAATAAAAATAACCTTGCTTCCTTTAAATTTTCTACCGACTTAACAAAAAAGGAGGAGGGACTCAAGTCGACTGTATTTTCTTTATGTGTTTATGTTACCTCATTACTTCTTTCCACGTGAACCGATTTTGTTTTTTTTTTTGTTTAAAAGATGTTGCTTTCCAATTGGTCTCATTTAAATTTGATCTAGACCTGATAAAAAATTCTTGAAATATCGTCAATAATGTGTGTTTAGTACATCTAATCTGATCAAAGGTCCCGTACATAAAGTGGCGAAGTTTTTTTTTTAAGCTTTGCTTTCATTGCAATTTTCAGTATTTGCATTACACTTGCGTCAGGTACATTCTTACCTAATACTCTACTTATACGTCGCATTTCTCAACCGATTCTGGTGAAATTTTGTGAGCAGGTTCGATATTTTTTTATCCATTTTCAAACTATAGGCCTATAACTGCCTATATTTTCTAAAACTATATACAGCAAAGTGCTAAGTTACGTACAAGACATTGAGCTTATAGGTAACTCAAGTGCTCAAGCCCAGTGGGTAGCGTTCTCACCTTGCTGTACGATAATTATATAGATTTTTTTATAGATTCAGTTTTTAGAAATTTTTCAAAATGGCGGCGATAATATGTGGTTTGAAAACGTAAAAATCATATTTAAGCCATTTTGAAAAATACGGGGGTCTCAGAGTCACTAATTAGTATATTTATAGAGCATTTTTTACAATCTCCGTACTAAGGGTTTGTTTCTGGTTCTAATTGTGGTTGTGTGTTGAATGTTTCCGGCACCCACGATACAAGTTTTTAAACTAAGTTTGGGTCTGTGAGTGCAACAGCATTTCGGGTTCGATTTAAACGGCTTATGGTATATGTGTACCCATTTAGAGTTTATTTTAAATTCAAATCGTTATTGCTTTCTATAAATGTGATGGTTGTTATTTATTTTATAATAGTACTAGCTGTGCCCCGCGGCTTCGCCCGCTATTATTAAGTTTAAAAGTAGCCTATGCGTTAATCCTAGATAGAAACTATGTACATTCAAAATATAATCCAAATCCGTTCAGCCGTTAAAGCGTTAAGAGGGACAAACAATACAAACATACACACTATCACACAAACTTTCGGATTTATAATATTAGTAGGATTAAGGTTGTATACGTCGCTTCTTAATTGATAATTATATTTAATATAATATTCTAGTTGTTACCCACGGATGTGCCGGCGTAAATTTAAAAAAACATTTAATGGATATTTTTTAATCTACCTGAACACACAAAAAAAAAATCAAAATCGGTCACGCCGTTTAGGAGGGGTTCAATCACATACACACGTACCTACAAAACAAGTATTAAGTAACTGCTGTGAATAACTACTATATAAAGATAGTAGCGCTAAAATATACTTTTCTTATGTACGGGCGCAGTCGCGGATCTAAACTAGTACAGGGATAATTAAGTGTCTTTTAAGCTAAGACCAAGTAAAAACCCAGTAAACTTAGTTTTCTCTGCAATAATGCCAAGAAAAAAGGAATAAGAATATTTTTCAAAGACGTTCATTCTCGCGTCAGCTCTTCATGCTCGTCTGGCTTTCGTCTACCAGCCTCAGGCACTCGACACCTCTTATTTTTGTCACAGAATAAATACAGAAGGTTGCGTGGATTTTTACGAGAAAGGTTGGTAACATTAACCGCATTCTTTGTCGTGTCGATGATCCTTATATTGTTAGGGCCCAGTGATCAGCCACTGCCACTCCTAGAGGATTTGCTTCATGTAAATTCTCCAAATTGGAGGCGAAAGGGGTCACAGATTACGTAAGTATTTGTGACATTGTTTTGAGGCAGTACCGTCAATATAAATAACCCCACTTTTTTTTTAATTGCTCGATTGCTCTTGCTTCGTATCACCTGATGGAAAGTGAAGATGCTGCCGAGGATGTAGCATGCTTGCCTAAAAGATACCTTTTCACTCTTGACTTGAAGACTCCCAGACCTACAAAGGTTGCTTCTACACCGGCCTACTTGGGCCCTCAATCTGTTAAGTGACTTCAATTTAAATTAATTAATCAGTAACATGAAAGCACAGGAGAGTAAATTAGGGAGTTGAATCCAGTCGCTCTTGTTGAAATCGGGTGGACAACATCATCATCATCATCACCATCACAGAGGGTTTTGTTTTTTGTCTTTAGATTGATTATGACTGATGATATAAACGTGAAAGACGCAAATCACTTTATGTCTTTACGTAGCATTGCAAAGCATACCTACATCTATTTATTTATTTAATGTAGCAAGGCCACGTCTCAAATGTCCTCAAAAAGCAAGAAAAATAAAAGCATTAAAAATAAAATAGGAGGTTCCTATACTTAAAATAATAACAATAACTTTGCTAAGTTACTTTGGGTCCATAAAAAAAAAAAAAAAACGCATTCACACTCACAGCCCCACACTAAGTTCAAAGACTTGTATCGTGGGTGCCGGAAACATTCACATCACACACACATTACACCCAGAACCAGAAACACAAATATCCCTTGGGAAGGAATTTGTGCTCCTGCCGGGAATCGAACCCAGTACCCACGGCGCAGAGGGCGGACACCTGTCCACTGCGCCAACTGGGTCAATATAGTGTGCTTGCGACAAATACTTAAAATGTTGAGATATGCTAAATTTTGAGTTTAAACACTGCAAAAGAATTGCTGAAAATATCAAGTTCATTCATTGGATCGTTGAAACTATTATAAACAAAAGATAAACAAACTGGTAGGATTCTCGCGCGACCGGAGGCAGTGTAACTTCTATTATTTACCGTCTTTGTACATCCACGAGATAATTGAAGAACTCTCACTAATTCTTATTCTCTGTGGCATTCAGTCTCCATGTGTGAAGTGGCCATTACGTTCTCGTGGAACAAGTTATTGCTGCATTGTCAGAGCAGGGTTAACGCTATTCTTGAGGGTTATTGTTTTCAAGGGGATGAAAGAAATTGAAAGAAATTTCAAAGGCATTAATAACATTTAATATCTTGAGTTTAGAAAAACTTTTACATATATAGGCTGTGTTTATGGTTTCACCCGCAGAAATCATAGTAATAAGATTTTTAAATTCCAACTGATATAAAGGGAATTCGTGGTCGAAGATCTTTTATTCCATGATAGAATAGCGTACTAACATAATCATTGCTAAATAACGGTCAATTGTGATAAAATATGCTGAGCCTGCAATATTTTTGAGACAAACGTCTCGTTGCTGTTACTAAACAAACATTCACACAATCAAACGCCGATGCCGCTCGCCACTCGCCTCCGCCTATCGCGCTTCTGACTCATCCTGATGAAGGACACCTAATTTGTCCGAAACTAGTCGACAACAAAGTAAGTCGATATCACATCATGTAAATATTTGTGAATCAAATTGTTATCAAATTATTTATTGACCAGAATGCTGGCTCTTATTTAGCACAAAAAATTAGCATCGCTATTCAACGTGGAAACGTAGCCAGTATTCTGGGCACTTTTCCTTTGGCAAGCGGTTTACAAAATTTTTGAGTACTATTTGTTTTATTCCCCTTTTCTAATCTTATCTTGTGAATTATTATCTTATATTATATTCTTACATTCAAAATTGTTGTGCTTTTGTGACGACTATATCTAGTGGCGCTGAAAACTTTGCGTACTTTTGAAATGGCTGAAACGTTTTTCTTTACGTTTTAATCCCCATTATCTCCGCAATTTTGAACAGTTTCAAAAACTGAATAATCTAATAAATTCTGTCGAATCTGCTGACCAAATTTCACCGATGCACGGTTGAGAAATGCGACCTGTAGAGGGGAACAACCGGAAATCCGCCGGACCGACGAAAGCAAATTTGCCCAAGCTGAAACATAGACGCTTCGATCGCTTTGCTCGCTCGGCCAACAAAAAAATTTAAAAACTCGACTGCGAAAAATGTGACTTACTTGTGACCTACTTTTAATGTAATTCTATAAACATAAAAAAAATAAACGCTTTCACACTCACAGCCCCACACTAAGTTCGATGACTTGTGTTGTGGGTGTCGGAAACATTCACAATCACACCCAGAACCAGTAACACAAATTGTCCTTGAAAACTTGTGTTCGCACCGGGAATCGAATCCGATACCTCAGCTTAGAAGGCGAACACTCACCTAACTAGGCCAATGGGCAATTCTATGTAATCACCTTTAAATTTATTTCATTTTGATACCCTACTCGTCAGTTTTGGTTATATTTTAAAATTAAATTATTACTATTTTGCGCCAAAAATCCGCCACTTTGTTTTTGTAAACACCTATCTAAGGACACTTGAGTTTTACATAAGATGAATATAAAGATACCGAATATAATACTGAAATTCATTCAGCCGTTGGAAATATACGAGGTAATAGAGAAATTTACATATATACTTAAATACATACATACTAAAGTTCATTCCTTTTTTATTTTGCTTTTTTTTTCTCTTTATTAAATAGACATAATTTTATTTTATGTATTATATGTATATGTATGTATTGTATATTTAAAAATATTTAGAAATTTATAATTATATGGTATCTGTTTACGTATATGTAAATGTATTATTTATATATCCTCTGTTTTTAATCACTGTTCTTCTATATAATCTTTTATGAACGTAGAACGACGTCCAATTATATTGCGTTATTCCTCTCCATCCATAGGTTGTCTGGAAGAGATCGCTCTCAGCGATAAGACCGCCTATTGTTACACTTATATAATTTTTTACTGTCATTCCTATTTGTGTTCTTTGTTATTTTAAGGTGTTCAATAACGAATATATCTATCTATCTATCTACAAAATACGCGCGAAAAACATAACCCATCCTTGGCAGTCGAGCATAAACAAACTCGGGCGAGGTTGCTTCTCACCCGAGGTTGTGTTTCTTTATTTATAGTAAATGCAGGTGCTAAAAACGAAGAAGTAACACCAAGTGATAGTTGAAAACTATTTACTTATTTTCTCTCTGTAAATTAAGCCTAAAATGCTGAACGAAGATATTTTATCGGCAGTAAACTAGTTGCAAAGAATTTTAAACAAGCAGCTACTTAAAATGGTTTGAGTTTGTAAAAGTACTATACTATTTTTCTACTAGAGAACGTATTTTACACTAGTGAAAACCGCGGTTCCACCCTTGTTGATCGAGTGAAATGTTAGCTTAGATCCTACTTCAGGGTCTAATCTATCTCTATACCTAATTTTATCAAAATCAGTCAAGCTTTAACAGAGAATTATACGCGTAGTTTAAACTAAAATAACAAACAACAAAATAGACTTCGTGATGAGTGTGGTCCATTATGTTATTGTTAGTATAAATAGATAACATTCTTATTAAAAAAAATAGACCAAAGATTGGTCATTTATTTATTTTCTTTTAATTTCCAATCATCAAATAAATGTAATTAATTTTTGTTTGTTTGATACCAGGAAGACACCATTTAAAATTTAGTAAAAAAATATATAAAATAATATCAAATCAAAACCGTTTATTCACATGGGCCTCAAGGAGGCACTTATGAAATTTAATGATTCTATTGCCAGATTCGCAAAATTACAGCCATCTCGAAAAGAACCTGGCAAGAAACTCAGCGGCGCATTTTTTTTCATTAATCTTTCCTTAATACTAATACATAATTATATTAACCTAGGTATAACTACATTATGTAGTCGCTAGAAAGCGCTTGTGCAGTTTGCCTTCATAGGTCCATCCAATAGGTATATTACGTCATCCATTTATGGTTAACATACCTCCAGTTTGCTCGAAGCCTTTCCCTTCTACGTTTGTCATCCGTACTGAGAAGGATTGAACTCATTGCCTGCGTCTTTGTTTCTCTAACGGTATAATTGGGAGTTTTCAAGTCAAGAGTGAATAGGTATAACTCTTTGCTTATATATAATGCAGGTCATATTGCCCCTACCACAAATATAGGCTCTTTGCTGCACACAGCATATTTTTACAAAGTCTCGCCGTCTTCACAACAGCGTTATAGAAGTGAGAAATAAGAAATCTCAGCTTAGAAACAGCAGGCAAGAATAAACACATTTTCTCGAGGCACCCTCAAGAGAACGACTTGTAACTCTGTCTGCACAAGACTTCTTTATGCATTTGAGTAAGGTTTTTGAATAAGATGTAGTTAGTACAGTGAATAATTTAAACGCAAGCAAAGCCTAAAACATCCGACAGAGCTTTATCTTCGGAAACTATGATCAGGTCCAATGAATTAAATACGCATTATTAAGGAAAACTCGAAAACTACTAGTCAGATTTTGATTAAATTTAAATGACCACACGGGACCACGGATACCACTTTTTAAAATGAAAACAGACATTTTTTTTTTTTTTGTGACAGACTAGTGTTTGACCACTATCTCACCTGATGGTAAGTGACGATGTGATCGAAGCTGGTAAACACACTAGACCTGGAATACGCAGGCTCTCAAGGATAACTGTCGGAACACCGTATTTGGCTTGGCGGCAGACTTTCAACTTGATGGTGGTAAGCTACTTTGGTAGCAAGCCAGGCGAGCAACTCACAAATGTCACCTGATTAGCACCACCCGGGGACCACGTGTAGGGAGTCAGACTTAAGGGGTATCCTCCTACGGACGTGGGTGACTCAACTTGAACTAAGTCGATTTATAATGCAAAAATAACAACAGAAGTAGTAATTTATATACAAACACCAAACCTAATTTATACAATAAATTAGAAACTGTCACTAATATACTACGATGTCAAAATTAATATCTGTCAAATGTCAGCTAAACCCTGGCGTCTGTCTACCTTACAAAGCTTTGACCATTATCCCATTTCGTATTCATAAAAAAAACATTTAGTATCCCGTACGTTAAAAAAACAAAAAAAGCACCTCTATTTTCGACAGTTTTTACACAATTCAGCACGGCTCAGCACTTCCGGTGAGCTTAGAGTTATAGCAAAATCGTGAATGGAAAATCTAGCATTTTCGGCTTTTGAAACTGGAACAATATATTTTTATCTATTTTATCTTATTGAGATAGAAACAACACAAAGATTTTGCAGCTAAAGTAATAACCGTAAGTTTGTCTCTCGAGATAGATCTCGATAGAATAACGTGGTCATTAGAATTTAGATACCACAGAGAACTAACATGAATAATAAAAATATATCTCTACATATTTTATATAAGCAAAATCGCTTCGCATCTGTCTGTCTTATTTATTGTACTTACTAGTGTTAGTGGGTCCGGGACTTACGTGGGTAACTAGGTTTCTTTTATCCCTTATTAACTAGGCAACTTTTATCCCGTATTTCACGCGCATCCGGGACTTATATAGGTAAAACCACGGGGCGCAGTAAAACCTAATAAATATTTTATATTTTGTCAATTCATAACAGGTAGTTTATCAGCGGTGCCCTATATAAAATAAGTTTTCAGCTCGTTATCAAACATATTCTATCTCCTAATATTTTCTTTTTATTTTCAACATCAAAAGGTTTGCTATATTTTTAACAAAACATAATAAGATAAATCCGTATCTCAAGCATATTATCGTAAGAGATATTGAGATCAAACGATTCGATCTATCCCTTACAGTCACAGATTAAATAAATCCGTTCTCAAAGTAGATATTTATACCTCATACTCGCCAAAGACAAATCCAGAAAAGGCATCCTTACACCCTAAAGTATTTTATCCAAAGGAAATAACCTTCAAATTGTTTCTTCTGTTTCAGGTCGAACGAGGGGAGCAGCTAAATTCATAACTAAATTTCACAACTTCAAATATAGCCTTAAATAATTTTGCCGGAAAATTTCGCTCCAAAATCTCTGTGAAGTATTTATTTGAGATTTTAATTAAATACATAAAGTTGTTAAACAAAGTTCGGAAATTAATACTGGTAGTCGGGGAACAAATAAATGAATTTCAAACGAGACATTTGAATAACAGTTACATGAACAGTGATAAAATAACAGTGAAATGTGGACGTATGAGTGAATGATTCATTAAAATCTTGTATTACAATAACAAATATAATTTTTAAATTTATTGTGAGTTAATTAAAAATAACTTGATAATATTGATATTTAATAATCACAGCAGTTAATCTATACTAACTAAATATAAACCACAACAGTGACAACGAATATTAAAAATAACAGTTACCAGTATCGACAACGAATAAAGCTAGCCAAAACAGTGACATATAACAACGACAACTAATAATTAACTAATAAATAAAAAAAACACTAAAAAATTGCAATTAAAATTAATGATAAAACACAAGTGAAATAAGTGAATAGAACACGTGATATTTAACAGCCAAAAATCACAGTGACGGATATATTAGTGAATAATAATAGCAGTGAAATAGGAATAGCTACAGTGCCAGTGGATAGTGATGTGCTAGTGGTTGTGCTATTGATGAGCGTGCTACTGCTATCACGAATGCTGGCAGGCGGGCCTATTGGCCGGCAGGTCAATGACATCGCCGGCACTGCTTGTGCTGTTTTTAGCACATGGTGAGTATTGTTGAACTCTTTTTGATGCGAAACTTTTTATGGGAGGGCTTTGACATTTTGATCCGCAACATTTTTGTATGTGGAAAAATGGTGAGGGTAAACACTGTGATGAATAATAAATTGTTTCCCTGTAATACAAAATTTTCACTTCTATCGTGTGACTTTACGACACACACTGTTTTTTATCTAGAACTGTTTGTATTATTCACGATAGTAAACAGTGTGATTACTATCTTACCTGATATTGAGAGATGATGCGGTCGATAATGGAGCACGTTTGCGAAGATACTACAGTCTTGACTTGGTGACTACCAGCTTATACTTACCTACAACAGCAGACAACAAAATTTATTTACTAACCAAAACTAGTCACGACATGTATTACTCACATAACACCGCACTAGGACAAGGCTGTACCGCAGGTAGTCTGTATATAAACTAATTTATTATTATTATTATGATAAACTATAGTGTTTGTTATTCATTGTTATGATACTAACCGGCTGTTAATCGCGTTATTCTAATGTCGAAATACTCCGACCAGTTTCGAGCGTATACGACGCTCTTCATCTGGGAGTCAACAAAGCGGCCGATCCCGACGCCTGGTTGCGCGCGGCCAGGCGGTTAGTACCATAACAAACTATAGTGTATTTTCAAGTGGATTTAGGAATGTTTTAAATTCACTAATCAATTCGATAAATAATGTTTTTTCAATTTATTTATATAATTAACGGGTCCGCTAGAACGTGTAACATAACATATTAAAGTTAGAAAACTTTGCTAGTAACTATGGTTGTTTACCTCTTTTCAAGCAATTCTACTCTAACTATCAACCCCTAAAAAAACGAAAACACGACATGAAGTGCACAATTTGCGACTATCTCTAGAACAAATACCACTTTAGATAACAGACCTACGTTGAACGTACATAAATATCAGTTAGTACCTACTGCGTATCAGATGGGACCGATGCCGACGTGAATATTAGTTCTTCACGTTATAAACGTTATTAATAGCTGATATAAAAAACGGTTGTGAAAAAAAGTTATTTCAACAAACGTTAAGTGTTTCGTAACGGTTATTATTGCAGAGGTTTGTTTAAACAAGCTTTTATTAGACTTTTAATATATGTATATAATAAATACGTACCTACTACGTCCGGGTCAAATCTTGCAACTGAATTTTAATTTGAAGCCACTATCCTCAACCAATTGAGATAAAATTTTGTATACACGTTTAGTTTGGATGAAAATGTTTAAAACCAGACGCAATTGCTTTTTCTCGAGATGGCTGTAATTTTGCGAATCTGGCAGCAGAGTCATTTACTTTCACGAGTGCCTCTTTGGGGGCCTTATGAATAAACAATTTTGATTTTGAATTGTTTTGATACATATAAATTAAGTCGACGAAATGTGTTAAATGGGGTATCATTGAATTGCTATTTAAAAATAATGTTTAGGTTTCTCTTATCATTTTTATTTTGATTGACCATTTAGAATCTATAAAAAATTAAAGTAGGTTAACTTATAATAAAGCTGTGATAAAGTTCTTGTATAATCGCATATATTAACAAAAAGGCGTAAAATAAAAACAGTAACTAAAATGTACGAATACCAATGGCAAATAAGCTTGAGATTATTATCGTTGAATCTTAATTTTGGCACATTTATCGTAGTCAGAGCTCAACTAGCCGCTAAGAAACTGGGTATCCTCGCTAAGGTCAGGCACTTCACTTCGTAAGTACCAGTTAGAAGCTCTTGAATCTTTTGACCGGCGAGCCACAAGACTCAATGGTGACTGTAAGCTAGTCGAGTCCAGGTTGCAGTCTCAGTCACCGACGTATGGTGGCAAGCTTATCAGTATTCTATCGCTTACATTTTGGAGAGTGTGCACATGCATTACATGAGTTAATTCCTTCATGCCCTTTTACCATCTAAAAACAAGAAAAACTATCAAACGTCATCCATTTATGGTCGACATACCTCCAATTCACTCGAAGCGTTTCGCTTCTACGTTCATCATCCGTACAGCGACGGAATGGAACTCATTACCTACGTCTTTGTTACCCGAACGGTATAATCTGGGAGTCTTCAAGTCTCGAGTGAATAGGTATCTTCTAGGCTAGCATGTCACATCTTCTGCCGCGCCACCACTTTCCATCAGGTGAAATAGTGGTCAAATGATTGCCTACTCTCCATTAAACAAAATAGTAAGTTCACTTCTACGCTGTCGCATGAATGAACCGGTATCTTATAGGCAAACATGCTCCATCGTCGGACTCATCATCACTTACCACACTTACAGCATACCATTACATTTGCTCGACACATTTACCTCAGAAGTTTGCTTAGCAACAAGAAGGTAGGAAAATATACCCAGTAAGTATTTTTTATGACGTCACAGTACACACCAGGTTCCATCGCCAGATTGATTTACTAATATTTACGTAGTCTGGAGACAGGAGGACAGAGTTTGGCGCCAAAACGTGCTGCATAATAATTTTGTGGGATTAAAAACTAGGTATAGTCTTATAACTTTGAATATTTTAACATTATTATGTTGTACGAGATACTAAACAACATTTTGTTGAGACTAGGAAGAAAAATTATGTACTGGAATAATGAAAATCATGTGACCGTTCCTCATTTCTGAACCAATAAGAAAGAAAAAAGGAAAAGACAAATTACAATAATTGGGTGTGACTTACGCTTTAAGGGGTTCTGTTCAAACTTTTATGTAAGATTTATTTTATATTTTTTACTCATCAAATCATCATAAAATCAGTTTATTGACATCTTATAACATATAACTTACAGATACCTAATATTACATTCTATATTCATTTCATTATATTTTTTATAACAATTATATCTATATATTATATAAATTTGAATTCATTATTTCAAGGTTATAATTATTTATGTACATATTGTGGTAAGGTGAGACTTTTGACGCCCAAACTAGTAATAAAACTGTGTTTCGGGTGCCGTAGCCCTCCGTTTATTAGAGGACATTAAGAGATTAATTTTGTATAGATTGTTTAAATTATAACATGACATTTTATATAATATTTTTACTAAAACTACGAAGACAAAGTTTGATTACAATTACACCTGATGGAAAGTGACAATGTAGTCTAAGGTGGAGCACGCTTGCTCAGTAAATACCTATTCACCTTTCTTTTGAACACACCCAAATTGTACCTTTCGGGAAATATATATTACGGCCAAGATTTCCATTATTTTACTGTTCTATAAATGAACGAAGAGGCGAAACGTTTCGTGCGAACGAACGATATTCCAGCCATAAAAAATGTTTACAAATAAATAAATAAAATAGTGACGCGACGACGACCGATGGAAGCCCGGATTTTCCATTACTTGAGTTTGAGATATTGCCAAGAAACTATAGCTTCTTGGCAAATTTTATGAATTTCACAACATTTTACGGATTTTATCGCAAACAGTTTACAAAACTATACTTAAAATTACCTAAACGTAATCAGTAATCGCCACAGTAACTTTAGCGTTTAAGCCCAGTACCTGATAGCAGTTGATGTTAAAATTTGTTAATCAGAAACCATACTGCAACAACGTAGATGACGTTGTTGCAGTATGGTTTCATCAAAATACATTATCTATGGTCTTTCTGTCAATGCCAATATTAGAAACGAAAATACAACTTGTCTTACGTTAATTTTGTAAACCGGTGTTTTGTTTTGCAAAACCTTAAAACTTTGAAATTAGATCAATATCAGTAAACGTTAGGAGTAATTTATAAGAGTTGATACTCATAATTCTTTTTCTTAACTTAAAACAACCAACGACCACGTAATTGAATTTTATAAAACTGAAGAATACTCACATAAATTCAATTTTCCGAGCTATAAATTCGATTTCCAATAACAAATTTCATATCAACATCGTCTTAGTAATATAATCATAAAGCACCTACATCAAATATAAAGTTATTTTGGAGTTGATATCGAAAAATATACAATCGAATTAGGATTGAGTATTACTCCGCTTGCCAAGCGTAGCCGAGCATGTAATTCAACATTATAAGGGTTTCTAAACATCAATCTGTATATATAAAAATGAATCCTTATTTACCTTGGTCACGCCATAACTTGAGAACGACCAAACCATATCCATGCATTTTTTTTAACTGCTCGTTGGCTTAGTTAGGTGGCGTTTGCCTTCTAAGCACGGTATCGGGTTCAATTCCCGGCTGAAACAAAAGATTTCTGCCCAAGGAAAAATTGTGTTCCAGGTTCTGGTTGTGATTGTGTGTGTGATGGGAATGTTTCCGGCACCCATGACACAAGTCATCGAACTTAGTGCGAGTGTTTATGTTTATTTCTTTTACAAAATTTTATAAAAAGAAAAAGAAAAGCTAAAAATGCTGCACAGGAAAATGGAAAATTTCAGAAAACTTACCGATTTTTACTAAACACTTTTTGACAGTTTTAAGAATGTTAATTTACCTGACAGCAGAATATAAACTGAACAGTAAGAATAACAATTTTTAGTAAGTAATAGAATAAAATAGACTGAATAAATATACTATTGACAGAGTTTTCTAAAATAAGTGAGTACCGTTCGATTACTGGATGAAATTATGTGTACAAAGTAACTAGCTAGGTTGCAATTAGTTATAAGTTAGTATGTAAACTCATTAAAAGCGAACTATGTTCTTATGAGTAAATAAAATCGTTTAACCTATAAATATTGAAACATCAATTTCTATTGAAAATCAGGAATCATTTTCTATTGAACATCAGCAATCATTTTCTATTGAACATGAATACGTCACTCGGATTTGGTGAAGTGCTAGTCAAACACAAACATGAAGGAGGTTATCATTAATGTTTTTAGTTGGCAGGCAAAAATGCTTAAGGTTTGTGACAGATTGTTGAAAGCTACGCTTTCTTTAGTATCAAAATCAAAATTATTCATTCATATGAGCGTCAAAGATCACTCATAAAAGTTAATGTCTCTACTGCCAGATTTGCAAAATTACAGTCATCTTGAGAAAAACCTGACAAGAAAATCGGCATAGTATATATTAATCTGTTCTAAACATTTTTAAATTAATTCTTAAATGTCTAATACAGGAATGGTTCTAAGAATTCATAATAAGTTGTCACGTACAATTGTAGACACAGAAGAAACGGAAAGTTTATTCACCTTTCTCGCTGATAAAGCTTATTATTCAATAAGAGAATACCTGGAAGACCAGTTCTAGAATTTGTAAATAAGGCGTTATACCCACGCAAATTCAAAGTGAATTAACATTATGTTCTGTGTGCATGAAAATGAAATGAATAAAACATAACAGCTAATAAAAGTATAACATAATATTTCTAAATTATTAATTCTGGTGGTTCTCACTTTGCTAACGGCGAGTACTTGCACATACATAACCCTGTAGCTAGGATCATACATTACATACTTGCTCTTCAATATGGTATTGTTGAATCCAAAGTGTCGTACTATAAGCACACACCAATGCCGGTTCTCGAGAATGGTCGTGCCACGCTCTATTGGAACGATCTGTCATCACGGACAGGACTATTGTTGCCAATGAGCCTGATATCATGCTGATCGACCGGTCGCAGCGGCGGGCAGTGCTCATTGACGTCACTATCCCGCATTATGAAAACCTCGTGAAGGCTGAGAAGGACAAGCTAAGTAAACTGTTTTTCAGTTAAGATTCAAAAGAGACTATATTCCCATAACACTTCTCTGACCTTACAGTATTATTTATTGACTGCTGTGTGATTAAGGACAGCGCGTTTTGAACCTTAAAGAATAACCTCCCCATTTGGCAGGGTGATATCTTTCTTGCCAAAAATTATTCCCCGGTTCTACACGCACGGTTGAGCGCGAAAATTATATCACATTCTCAGGCTATTAAGGTGATAAGACAGAACAGAAGGGACACTTGTAATGTTTGCATTTATTGAAAACCAGCTGTACTCATCATGCGTTGCAATGCCATGGATAAAAAAAGTGTTTTATCTCTTTCATGTTTATGTTTGCCTAGTACTTTTACTGATCGAGCGAAGCGAGACCTCTTAGTTTACTTGGGTGGTTCAGTACTATGTCATTTTAACTTCAATTTCAATAATTGTATTTCAAATTGATTAATAATTGTAATTGTAATAATGATGTGACCAATAGTAATAATAATTTTACTAACATAGTTATTAAGTTATTTTGTTACTAACAACTCTATGGATTTATATGTCCGAAACAAATGATTTTTATTTTATTTTCATTATTTCGTCGGTCCGTCCATCTGTCAGAGGCATTTAGCATTAAGACCATATAAGCGAATAACTTTAAATTCTCAGAGAAGATGTAAAGCTAAGGTCCAAAGCCAGAAATGGCAATTAAAATGTTATTAATGTAAATATGCACCGTATATTACATATATACCGTATATACACCCACCGGTGCTTACACATAAGCACCACAAAACAATTTTCAATTGTCTTGCTGTATGTGAGGGGTATTGTTGAAAGGAACTTTACAAGTAGAGTGTGAAACATTTATTTGAAAAAACATTGTTAGAAAGTATATCATGTAACTCCTGAGCACACTTTCCAAAAACTAAGCGATAGAATACCGATATGCTTGCTACCTTACGTCGTCCTACAAGTTACACAAATAAATTCACGTTATGTAATTCCACTTCTGTACAAATCATAAACATCTTTGACATTTGTCACATTTTTAGCAAAAATACAAGAGAACATTGTTTGAAGAGTAGGAATAAACACAATTTGTAGATAAAATATTTATTCTTGTTTAGTTATTTTAGGCCCAGAATGTTTAGGACTCTCGAACATCGTAACGTTTTCGTTAAAGCTATCTTAGACTATGAAGCATTTTATCGGTGAAGGGTGTTTCGGCTTATCGTACGGAGCTTCTTAACATCAGTTAAAAGTAATTTATTTTAAGTTTTACTGTCTTTACACCGTAAAAAGTTTATTGTATAGTTGACATAATTTAAACGTAAGCAAAGCTTAAAAAAACCGACTTCACCGCTTATATTTTGGTTTTAGCTCTATTGAAATTGATTTCGATAAAATGTATATGGGACCACCTCTTAAAAACTTTTTAACAGCCTTGCCTAGAAGTTACGTATTCACTATTGATTACTACAAACAAAAAAAGAATTTTGATAATCGGTTCACAAATAAAAAACAAACATAAAAAAATACATACAGTCGAACATAGTATCTCCTCCTTTTTTGAAATCGGTAAAAATGTTAAACGATACAAAATTCTAGTATCGCCGACTGGACCCACGTGTGTCCATTTCCGTGTGTTCAGCTGCATATACAAGATAGTGGTCTAACGAAAGCCTGTTGGAGAAATAGTTTAAACGCAAGCAAAGCTTAAAAAAACCGACTTCGCCGCTTTATTTTGGGAACCCTTGATCAAATTAAATGAATTAAATGAGAATTCAGAATTTCTCAAAAACTACTGGTCAAATCTTAAACAAATTTAAATTGAACCACATGAAAAGCACCAGCTTTCAAATAAAAAGAATCATCAAAATCGGTTCACCTAAAAAGAAGTTATGAGGTAACAAATAACGTCATCTATCAACTACAACAATATTGTAGGTAGAGAATAGAATATCACGTAGCAAAGCGTGCTATTTCGTAGCAGCGTAGCCATGTTGCTACGTCGTAACTAACTGTGTAGCAGCTATGCTACACATTTCGTAGCAGAGTAGTTTCAAAGCTTACTTAGTCTTACGTAAGGGTAGTGGAGCCTTCAAACTGGTAGCGTTTGTAGCTATAGTCGATTCTTCGTTATTATGATAAGGGTGTATATTGCGTGGCAAGATAGTAAACCAACAAGACGGCGGATTGGCATCGTCACGTGTGTAGCTCTCCGATTTTTAAATATTTTTTTCGTTTTCAAACGAATCTCAGGTTGATGTAGTTAATATATCAAACTTCTTAATCTTCTCCATCCAAATCTTAATAAATTTAGTAACATTCACAAGTTTTGGGTGAAAATCTTTAAGAAAGAGAAATGAAAAAACATAAATATTTTGAAGAAATGTTTATTCTAGATATATTATTTTATGTTTTTTATGCTCGATAGACAATCATTTGACCTCAATCGCATGTGATAAAAAGCGACAATGCGGTCGAAGACGTACTTAGCGATCAATGACGCCCAAACCAAATTATAATAAAAAGTATATTTTTTTGTTTATATTTTTTCGAAAATTTTACTGTGTTGCCTTTAGACCCCGTTTTTTTGTTGCCTTGCCGTTTACTGTCTTATTTGATAGAAAGTGAAGATGTAGTTGAGGATGATAAACACGGTATAGGCATACCGTGTTTTGTTTATTTTTCAAATACCGCCAAATTGTTTATTTTTCAAATACTTCAGGACACTTAAGTATTTAAGTCGAATGTAACGATACCATAACTGCCGAAATCCACTCAGCCTTATGAAAGATACGAGGTAATACAGAAATTAATAAATAAACAAACATATTTTTAAATCTATCCCAAAGGATAATTAAACGCAAGCAAAGCTTAAAAAAAATCGACTTCACCGCTTTATCTTCGGAACTTTGATCAGATTAGATGTACTAAACACGCATTATTGACGATATTTCAAGAACTACTGATAAGATCTTGATCAAATTTAAATGGGACTAATTAGAAAGCAACATCTTTCAAACAAAAAAAAATTTTGCCGAAAAAAAATACAGTCAACTTGAGTACCTCCTCCTTTTTTGTGAAGTCGGTAGAAAATGTGTGTTCTGGTTGTGATTGTAAGTGTGATGTGAATGTTTTCGGCAACCACGACACAAGTCATCAAACTTAGTGGCTGTGCGTGTGAAAAGCGTTTGTTATATTACTCTATATATTATTTTATATTAATTAAATGTATGACGTGTAATTAATAATAATCAATAAATTTATATCTATTATTATAAGGCACTGATTTAAAGAGGCAGTTGTAAATAGCGGTTTTGGTAAGTTAAAATTTATAAATGGCACGTTTAATAACTAGTTAAGCAGTTAAAACTAAGCAGTAAAGTAAACAAAAAAGAGTAATAAAAAATAATTAAATGGATCAGTGAATATATAATAGAGCAGGAAAATAATTAAATCGGCGGTAACGCTATATGCAATCAAAGTTTTTCTGGCGTTATGGTCACAAGAAACCTAACCACTCCTCCTCGCTTCCCTCGTCGTACCTATTGATTGACTATAAGCGAAAATTTTCTAAGTCATTTTTCCTCAGTGCCCCCTTTACGAAACCTTAACCCATAAATAGAATTTTTATTACTGTCCATGTTTTACTGTCGCAATAATTAATCAACCGCCATTAATTTAAATAAATGCTCAATATGTTTTTCAATTGATCATAATAACATCTCGAATATTTAAATAAAGGCTCAAAAAACTAGTTCCCTTATCTAATATATAAAATTCTCGTGTCACAGTTTTCGTTGCCATACTCCTCCGAAACGGCTTGACCGATTTTGATGAACTTTTTTGTGCTTATCCGGTATCTATGAGAATCGGCCAACATGTATTTTTCATCATCATCATCATCATCACTTTTTATCATTATCAACGCGGGTGAAACCGCGGGGCGCAGCTAGTATTATATAGGTACATAAAAGATACGCAAGAAAAACCCTTCCTTGGCAGTCAGCTAAAGAACAATTTTAGTTCGCCAACGTGTCAATAAAATGATTACAATTGTAAATTCGAGCTAGTGGAAGTCACAATGGCATTTCCATATATTTGCCGCTCATCGTCTCATCAATCATTCAGGCTGTGTACGGGACGTAATCAGGGCGAGTTGGAGGGGAGCCATAATAATTTAAGAGGGTCTTGTATTTTACAGCCAATAACGGTTTTTCGTTAGCATGTTTTAAGTTTTTAACTCAAGAGATATTGCTAGGGATAAATTATAGCGCGATTTGGTAATTTATTATTTAGAATTATTAACAACGTAATAGATATATAGAAAAATATATCAAATATTTTTTTCCTAGAAATAAATGTAAAATTAAGATAATAATATACTATTTTCAAAAATGTTATGCCTACAGCAGTTTGCTTCGTAATCTGGATGTTTTGTAAAAGTTCTTTCTTATTTACTACTAGCTGCGCCCCGCAGTTTTACCTGCGTAAATCACGGCCCCGCGGGAATTCCGGGATAAAATTTTCTTTCATAAGAACCTTCTCCTGACAATAATTAACACAACAAAAAAAGAATAGGCGGAATTGTTCCATCCGTTTACGTGTGATGCGATGACCAAGAGAAATAGAGATTAATTTATATATATGTTTATAGATTTGAAGAACAATCCGAAAAAAAAATATGCACTTTTTAACACGACCTTGATAATATAAATTTGGATTTAAGTCTATTACTTGCAAAATACATCACTAAGAAAAAAAAGTACCTCATCGGCTTAGCCTAACCCGTCTCTGTGCCGTACGCGATGCCACATTTCAGCAAATAGATAAAGTATTTCCTCCGCAACTAATTTATTTTATGTTAAATTGTAGTTTTAATAACGGTAGGAGATATTCCTGTTTGAAGATATTAAACCTTATTTTCAGAATTCAAGGATCGTGGTCTTTTACCAAACTAGTAGCTCGGTATTATCAAAGTTAAAAGTGGCCTATGTGTTTATCCTAAATATAAGCTATGTACTTCCCAAATTTCATCCAAATCCACTCAGCCGTTAAATCGTGAAGACGGAACAAACATCTTTTACACTTACACACAAACTTTCGCATTTATAGTATTAGCAGGATTATATTTTTATTTCCGATAGTCTAGCGTTTTTCCGCTTTCTCATTTGGTAAGTGATGAGGTCGAGGATGGTAAATACGCCAAGAATGTAAGTACAATGACTAGCTCTCAATTTTAGTTGTTGAAACCCCACCTGTTGATAGATTTTCTACTTTAGATAATAAACTACCACTATATTTCGGTACAGGGTAGCTAGCCAGGCGATCACGAGAAAAAACTCTCCAACATGGATTTCATTAGCTTCACAGGAAGGTCAAGCACGTACGATTTGGAACCGCGACTCATATACTTACACCCACACATTTAGTGTGTTTACACATTACTGTGATTATGATATTGAAACAATATAAGAATTTAACTGAAAAATATTTAATACAAGCCGTGCCCCGCGGCTTCGCCCGCTATTATCAAGTTAAAAAGTAGCCTATGTGTTAATCCTAGATATAAGCTATATAATATACATTCCATATTGCATCCAAATCCGTTCAGCCGTTAAAGCGTGAAGAGGGGATAAACATACTTACACACAAACTTCCGGATTTATAATATTAGTAAGAAAGATTGCAGCTAGATAGCAGGGGCGCAGCTAGGCCCCGCGGTGTTACCCGCTGTGTCAGGATAAAAAGTAGCCTATTTGTTATTCCAATATGTCTGCTACCTTCATACCAAATTTCATCAAAAGTCGTCCAGCTGTTTGAACGTGAAGAAGTAACAAACATGCAAACACACTCACGCTTTCGCATTTATAACATTTGTAGTAAGTAGGATTGCTCATAAAATGTTAAATTTAACTATTTATTGAATTATTTTTCACCACATCAATTGGCCCTTAATCCGCCCCTGAATCAATCGCGTTTCAACATGTCAGCAAATTATTCCCTCTGTGGCTAATTTATTTCATATTATATGTAATGACAGTAAGAATTCTGTTTGAACGTTAAAACAGCAACAAATTTTCAGTTCTACCCTACAGTTGTTAAGGTTCAGAGCAGCAAAGCAAACAGAAAGAGTTATTTTGTTTTCATATTGTTTAGAGTCGGAATTTTCAATAAAAGGGTTTTACGTTCTTGGTAAAGGAAAAAAATTGTTCAACTCCAACGTAGGGAATAAAAACTGGTTTCGTCATTTCAACTCGCTATTTCAATGTCCAATATGTTATGTATGCTTAAAAAAACCGACTTCACCGCTTTATCTTCGTAACTTTGATCAGATTAGATGTACTAAACACGCATTTTTACCGATATTTCAAGAACTACTGATCAAATCTTTATCAAATTTAAATGGGACCAATTGGAAAGCAACATCTTTCAAACAAAAAAAAATTCAATGTCGGTTCTCGTGGAACGAATTTATGAGGTAACACACGTAAAAAAAAATACAGTCGACTTGAGTACCTCCTCCTTTTTTGTGAAGTCGGTAAAAATATACAAAATATATAAAAATTTTATACTTTCTTGATTTAACTAATAATATTTGACTCGTACAGAATGACATGTTTGACGACCCAGTTGGCGTGGTGGGCAAGTCTGCCTTCTGCGCCGTGGGTCCTGGGTTCGATTCCCAGCAGGAGCACAATTTTCGTCCCCAAAAGAGATTTGTGCTACTGGATCTGGGTGTGATTGTGTGTGTGATATGTTAATGTTTCCGGCACCCACGACACAAGTCTTTGAATTTAGTGTGGGGCTGTGTGTTAAAAAAAATAATCTCATTTACTGTTTTTATTTTTACTTTTGCGACGTAAAATAAACGAAGTACGCTTGTACTTCACTCGATCGAAAGGTCGTCTATGGAAGTCGCACGATTATGTCCCCTTCTGCGACTGCTTCTTTCCACCATTTGATGCGTTAGCGTGCAGTGTATAGTTTCTGAGGCAATTCGATTGACCAACTTATCCATATGCGAATATATATATATACATATATATTTCCCTCCAGTTCGCTCGAAGCGTTTCACTTCTACGTTTATCATCCGTACTGCGAAGGAGTGGAACTCATTGCCTTCATCTTTATTCCCCGAACGTTATAATCAGGGAGTCTTAAAGTCGAGAGTAAATAGGTACCTTCTAGGCAAGCATGCTACATCTTCGGCCGCATCATCACTTTCCATCAGGTGAGATTGTGGTCAAATGTTTGCATATCAGGCATTAAAAAAAACTAAAAATATATAAAATTAAATTAAATATTCGTAACTGACTTCAAGTTTCTCGCGTAAAAATTAAATCTTTTTCAACTGTTGAACAGTTAATAAAGATCCAATCAAATTCCAACGAAATTCCCGTTCAATTCCAAATAAATTCCAATTAATCAACAAATTTTAACGAGACGTTAATAATAATTCACTGAAAATGAACTTATAAATCGGAGACGTCTCTTGGCACCATATTTGATTTATTCATGGTGTTGGCAATCTTAACGAAAATTGGCCTACGGTTAATAACGGCGGGATAACGGCCGTTAACTCCCTTTAATCTGTGATTTGTTGGCTAATTATCATATTAAATTGGATTTATTTTAAAATGCACAAGATTTTATTGTTTTGAAAAGGAATATGAATTTATTCGAACAATGATAAATATGAAATTATAAAGTGGTCAAATAATATAAACATAAACGCTTTAATACTCACAGCCCCACACTAAGTTCGATGATTTGTGTCGTGGGTACCGGAAACATTCATATCACATATACTATCACACCAGTTTTCTACCGATTTCACAAAAACGAGGAGGTACTCAAGTCGACTGTATTTTTTGTGTTGAAATTTTTTTTTAAAGATCTTGCTTTCTTATTATTCCTATTTAAATTTGATCAAAATCTGATCAGTATTTCTTGAAATATCGTCAGCAATCGTGTGTAGTACATCTAATCTGTTCAAAGTTCCGAAAATAAATCTGGTGAGAAATCTGGTGTTTCAGTCGGGAATCGAACCCGATACCTCTGCTTAGAAGGCGAACGCCGCCCAACTAAGCCAACGAGCAGTACAAATGCGAGCCTATCTTGCGCAGCTTATATTTCTTACAATTTTGTATATCGAGTAGAATAGTTTTTTTTTAATGTTTGGTAGGCAAGCATTTGACCTCTATTTCGCCTGATGGAAAGCGACGATGCGGCCGAAGATGTAGCATGCCTGCCTAGAAGATACCTATTCACTCTTGACTTGAAGACTGCCAGATTATACCGCTCAGAAAACAAAGACGCTGGCAATGAGTTCCACTCCCTCGCAGTACGGATGATAAACGTAGAAGCGAAACGCTTCGAGCGAGCTGGAGGTACGTCAACCATGAATGGATGACGTTTTACTGTTTGTCTTGTTGTTAGATGGTAAAACGGGCTTGGGGGAATTAACTCGTATAATTCCTGCATAATTCGTTTATTGTTGTACAGAAAAAAAATAACCCTATTTATCAATGTTATGTACCAGTGCATGTACTCTGGAGTAGATAGATAAACACTTAATTAAACACCTTAACAAGTACATGGCAAGGAATAGTAATCTAGAAAATAAGTGTAACAACAGGCGGTCTTATCGCTAAGAGCGATCTCTCCCAGACAACCTTTGGATAGAGAAGAGTAAAGCAATGAAATTGGACGTCGGTGTTCTGTATAAATATAATAATATAGAAAATACAATAAACATACATAAACAATACTATGCCTAAATTATGATATAGAATACATAACTATTATACATTTGCGAGATGAATAGAATGTTCACCTTCAAATTATGACAGCAAAGTAAATTTGTATTATTTTTGACCTGCAAGGTAATGTATTATGATTGTATCTCGTATGTTGATTTTATTTTGACTGTATCTGTACTCTGGAGTAAGTATATAAGAAGACCATTTATCATTATTTTTCCATAACATCTTTTTTATGTAATTGATATCGAGAAAGTTGCTCGCCCGATAAGCATAATGCTTACTGCAACACAAGCGTAACCCTTGCATATTACAGTTAATTATTATTATTATTATTTGTTCCCTGAACAGTATAGTCAGGGAGTATTCAAGTCTAAAGTGAATAGGTATCTTCTAGGTAAGCATGCTACATCTTCGACTGCATCGTCACTTTCCTTCAGGTGAGATAGCAGCCAAATGCTTACCTATCCGGCATAAAAAAAAATTCAGTGCCACAGTAAGTCAAAATCCTGCGAGTGCCACAGTAAGTCAAAATCCTGCGAGTGCCACAGTCAGAAGCCGAAGTCAGAGTCAAGTCAAAAGCCTTGTGCTACGAGATATAACATGTTAAATATGTTAGCCCTATAATTATACTGAAAATGTTGCCCTTCAATCCGTAATACAGTTATGTTTCCACACTTCTGATTGGCGGTCGCGTCTGGCAATGGCGTGGTATTGCCTTAGGCGGACTCTGCAGAACGAGTCCTATCACTACGAAAAGTTCTGTGAGACCTTGTTTCTTGACGAATTTAATAGTTCTAGGTCAGTTTGCAAACTCTAGTTTAGCGTTTTGCTGATAGTCGGTAAAAAATTGACGACAATAAAAAAAAATTTAGCAATCGATAGAAAAGCTAAATTAATAAATTCGGGGAAAGAACGGATGTGCGGCTTGCATAAAAAAAGTAAACAACGATTTATGACGATATCGATTTGCGTAATTAAGCGGTAGGTATGTAACTTTAACAGTGTAATATCGATAATATTATTGGGCATTCCAATTCATCGGTATTTATTGGGGCTTCCACTTCACTTTTTCGAGTGAACGAGCGATTCGAAGAAGTGAAGTGAAAGCCCCAATAACTACATATTTAGGTCTAGAGGAAGTAGCGTAAAGGTTGCAGCCTCATTTTTTTTTATTTGCTACCAAACTAGTGTTTGATCACAATCTCACGTAACATACCTAATGTTACTTTAATAGTGTAAGATCGATAATATTATTGGGCATTCCAATTCATCGGTATTTATTGGGGCTTTCACTTCATCGGTATTTATTGGGGTATCACTTCACTTTTTCGAGTGAGCGAGCGATTCGAAATAGTGAAGTGAAAGCCCCAATAACTACCTATTTAGGTCTAGAGGAAGTAGCGTTAGGGTTGCAGCCTTATTATTTCTTTTTACTTTTTTTATTTGATACTAAACTAGCGTTTGATCACAATGTCACCTGATGGAATGCGACGATGAGGTCGAAGATGGAGCACGCTTGCTCAGTAAATACCTATTCACTCTCTTCTTGAACAACCCCATATTATACTTTTCGGGAAACACACAGGCGTTCCACTCCTTGGCAGTTCTCATAATGAAAGTGGAAGCGAAACGCTTCGTGCGAATGGTCGGTACTTTTACCATTAGCGGATGCCGCATTGCCGTTTGTCTAGATGTTCGATTTCATTTTGATTTAAGGATTGATCACAGTAGAAGCTGTTTAAGAACGTGGTTTTTCCATCTATCTTTTTCTCTTACAATTTCTTTGGTCAATAAACCGAGAAAATAACAATAGTATAGATAAAATAATCCGAAAACCCGAACTCTCTCTTTCAAAGGTAAAGTTATCCTACGTTCAGTCATAACATAAATTTGATTACTCGATGTTCAATTCGCAAATTTTCCGCGTGTAGATAAACGCATCTTTGAAATCTTTATCTTTTCCGTATTATGCTATCACCGAGCGGAAATAGTACATAAATAACGTGGATTTGTGAACCTGACTCGGCATAATACGCGTGTGTCGATGATCATCTACTCCCAACTTTACGAAAGATACTAAATCTCTGCTAATACTGTTGCTACAGTGTAAGGAAGTCAGTAGGGAATGTTTGTTAGAAACATTACATCTTACACAAACTTTACGTGTGTTTTTACCCGACTGCGCGACGCAAATGTATGCTATTATGAATAATAATAGCAATATTGGCAAGAATCTAAATTAAAGACAGCTAAAACAACAAAATTAAATGAAACTATTACAATGACCTATCGCTGTTTTTACAACTGTACAAACTCGCATTCTCCATTATTAAACAACTTCAAAAGGAGGAGGTTCTCAATTCGTCGGAATCTTTTTTTTTGTGTTTACTACAGAACTCCGTCATTAATTAACCAATTTGGAAAAATATTGTTTTGTTTGAAAGGGTACTTTCTAGTCGGTTTCATTATAATTTGGTCTAGATCTGAAGAAAAATCTTGGATATTATTGAGATTGAAGTTGGTTATTAGTTTTTTAAACTCGTGTATATTATATCACAAATTTATATATTTTTTTATGCAAGATAGGCAAGCATTTGACCGCTACTCACCTGATGGAAAGTGGTAATGCGGCCTAAGATGGAGCATACTCGCCTAGAAGGTCCTATTCACTCTAGACTTGAAGACATCCCGATTGTATCGTTCGTGGAACAAAGACCCAGGCAATGAGTTCCACTCCTTCGCTGTACGGATGATAAACGTAGAAGCGAAACGCTTCGAGCGAACCGGAGGTATGTCTACCATAAATGGATGACGTTTGACAGTTTTTCTTGTTGTTAGATGGAAATAAGTGCTATAAATACTTACTTATAGGAAAATGGCAATTATTTTATTTCTGATTTCCTACGTATTATACTATCAGGGGAATTAAATAACAAGGTTTTACTTTCCTAAGACTCGGCACAAAGAGCGCATTTGTTCATGATCATCTAACTCCCAACCTCACGTAAGATCCTAAATCTCTGTTAATACGGTTAAACCACAGTGTAAGAAACGTAGAAAGAAATCTTCTTGAGAAGAAAAACATTAAAAAGGAAAACAAGAACTCCCCATTAGCTTAGTTGGGTGAACGTTCGCCTTTTAAGCAAAGGTATCGGGTTCGATTCCCGGCGGGAACACAAGTTTTGTCCCCGAGGAAAAACATGTTTTACTAGTTCTGATTGTGATTGTGTGTGTGATGTGAATGTTTCCGGCACAAGTCATCGAACTTAGACAAATAGAAAATTCTTTGCGCGCGATAGCAACTGGTACACGGGCGAACTAGAAGTCTTTAAATCTCGACTGAACAGGTATTTTCCAGGCATGCTCCATCTTCGACCACATCGTCACTCTCCATCAGGTTGGATAGTGGTCAAATGCTTGCCTATCGTGAATAAAAACAGACTTAATTAGCAATTATCATTTTCTTCCAGCTAACCTTTGTGTATTGTGGATTTGGTTGTAGTGCTATGCGTTATATTGTAAGTTATACAGGTAGATAGAACTTAGTGTGGGGCTGTGAGTTTTTTTTTTTACTTTTATAGGTCATAATAGCGTGTTCCCTATTTTTGTTACAATCTAGCCAAGATCAGGGTAATAAGTTACTTAGATTTAACATATTCTGCTAGATTTCAAATATCGAAGAATGTGTCCATTAACACTTTTCTTATTGTCTCTATTAAGGCGAAGACACTCGGGCTGTGAGTGTGAAAGCGTTAATGTTTAAATGATATAGGACTACCCACTGCTCTACATTCTCTGTGACACAGGGCGTTTCTACATAAATCTAGTAACGATAACGCCTAGGGCGGCTATCATCGCATTTTATTTGCAAAGGTGCACCGAGGGCGTGGCGCACAGCCGTTTGTATTTTTAATGGCAACCCAGATTTTAGAAACTTCGAGAATTTTCGGGTTAATCTTGGAGTGAGGTGAATTACGAGAGTCCTTGGCTGTGTGATTAAATATGAGATCTTATAACTGCTCGTTGGCTTAGTTGGGTGGCGTTCGCCTTCTATCGGGTTCCATTCTCGGCGGGAACACAAGTTTTCTCCCCAAGGAAAAAAATGTGTTTTTGGTTCTGGTTGTGATTGTGTGTGTGATTTGAATGTTTCCGGCATCCACGAGACAAGTAATCGAACTTAGTGTAGGCTGTGAGTGTGAAAGCGTGCTTGTAAGTGAAAATACGAATTTCATAAATAATAAGTTGTAAATCGGGTGTTAAAGTTTATCCACCCCTCGTTTCAATGTTTAGTTAAGATAATTAAATTTTGTTGCCAAAAAGAAAGTGTTGTAATTATTTTTCGTAGATTACCTCGGAAAGAGTGTATAATTTTATTTGTTATGCTATTGTTCAAAGTATTTTTACAATTCATGTCAAATATGAAAATGAAGATGTTTTAATTTTAATTGTTCAAATATTTTTTCAATTATGTCCGGGAAATAAACGCAATTTCCCAAATGTCCGGAGTTTTTGAAGTTTTTATCCGGTTTCAGCAAATTAGGTGATGACAGCCCTAGCTAGGATGAAAAGTTGTAACCAGGGCGTAGGCAATGAACGTAGCCCTATAAAAAGTATAAACGTGTAAATCGCCTTTTGTACAATTGAGTGAAGTGAAGTAGAATGTGTTTGAATTTGTAGCCTCAAAAAGCTCCATCTAGTGTCGAGTAGAAACAGTTTTTTACATCAGTAATGGCGTAATAGATGGCGCTGATAGTTTCTTAAACCCGGTTTTTCAAATGCAGTTTGGGAACCGAGCATTTCTCGGACCTGGAACGTTAATAAATCGATTCCTTGGGCCGAAAAACCCCTCATCTGTAACTTTCATGAAAATCGTTGGAGCCGTTTCCGAGATCCTGATTACACATATATAATATGTATATATACAAGAATTGCTCGTTTAAAGATATTAGATATATATATCAGCGGTTACCTATGGTCGCGGGTTCAAATCCCGCCTCAAGCAATAATTTTTCCGTTCTGAATTTAGCACTATAGTTCTGACTTTTGTACAAACTGTAATTCAGTGACAAGCCCAACTTGTCATCGGCAGGCGCAGCAATCGTTTTGGAATCAATAGCTTACACTTCTCGGGTTTCAGCAATCAAAATTTCTTTTCAAGTACGGTTCCAGCGTAATTGAAAACGGAAATTGATTTTTATTTAGTTTAGTTTTGAGAAATGTAGAGCTCATTGTAAAAGTCGTAATAAGCGTTTCCCGATCTCGTAGTTATATTTTTATTATAGTAGAGTATATTTTTATTCAACTCCGAAAATCTTCTTCTTCTTCTTAGTTATGGCTTCGCAATCTTGTGCATTTAGCCAGTGTCAAGTGATAATATAATATTTCAAGTGTATTTCATATTATAAGTCCTAGTTACAAGTCACAGTCAAAGTCAAGTAAAAGAGTCAAGGTCCAGTCATAGTAAAGTCATGCGCTAGTGAATTAATGGAAACTTTACTAGAACTTCTATTGGAGTTTTCAACTTTGTATGATTTGCCTACACTTATGCACGTTCACTTAGTATCAACGGTTAATAATCCACCATTATTACACATTAACACTCGAAGAATCACAGGTTTTTGAAAATTTTACAAAATCAACAACGCCATTTTTTTACTCACGTCGAAAAAACCTCTCCGAAAATCTTCGATTTCTTAAATTGTAATTTGATAGTGTGAATATGTTTTTCACAATAGTAATACGGCGTCTGGCGGTTGTCAAATTGAATTTTGACTTGTCGTGTTTCTAATGACACTCGAACAATTCAGACAAATCGATTGACGTAAGAATTATCAATTACGTCGAGGTTTTTTGATAGAAAGTGAAAAAATGGCGTTGTTGATTTTGTAAAATTTTCCAAAACCTGTGATTCTTCGAGTGTTAATGTGTAATCATGGTGGATTATTACACATTAACACTCAGTGAACGTGCATGAGTGTAGGCAAATCATACAAAGTTGAAAAACGTGATTTTCACCTTCGCTCCAAAACTCCAATAGAAGTTCTAGTAAAGTTTCTACCACTTTACTAGGGCAAGACTTTACTATGACTGGACCTTGACTCTTTTACTTGACTTTGACTGTGACTTGTGACTAGGACTTATAATATGAAATACACTTGAAATATTATATTATCACTTGACACTGGCTAAATGCACAAGATTGCGAAACCATAACGAAGAAGAAGAAGAATCAATTAGATCACGCGTTTGCTGTCTAGTAAGCAACAAAGGAACAAACATGCATAAATATACATACATAGGCTATAATAAGTACATTGCCTTTCTTTGCGTCACGCAGTCGAGTAAAAAATTTGAAAAAATTGCGAGGTCTTGTATTATGTAGGTATGTACAATAATACTTACGTTAATTTATTTATAATATGCTGTTAAAAATAATCTCCTTTTTTGCTTTACCAGATTACGTATGACAGTTAAACGAGTGTCAGTTTTAGCTGTTTTAGTATAAAATTAAGACCAACGGAGCAACGTTAAAATTAACGACATATACTCGCAGCTTAAAAATCAAGTAAAAACTGGAGAAAAGCAAGTGCTTCGTATAATGCCCGTACAGCGCTATGTTGTGTTTTTTCCAGGCCTTTTCTCGTGCTTTTTTCTAATTAATTTTGTCAGAAAACGTACGTAAAACTTTTGTTCTCTTTTTGAAAAAGCTTTAATTTCTTCAAATGAAAGCGGGAGCTGACGCAGAATGCACCGTTTTGTTGTAAAAGTTGAATGCTATGAATAGATATTATGAGCAAATGTATGAAGTCACTTATTTTGTATGTAGCCTTGATTTCCTAAAGGCCGTGCTCTATGGCAAATAGTATATATTTTTTACCGACTTCACAAAAAAGGAGGAGGTACTCAAGTCGACTGTATATATTATTTTTTTAATTGAAAACTTCTTTAGCGGCGTTTTGCACTTTTTTTGGATGGGTAAAAATGTTAAACTCGCGTCAGGACTCGTGACCTGTTCGTGAGACGAAGGAGAGGAAGTAATATGCCCCTCTCTTTCTACCGCGCGGCGAAATTTTATGCCTGCTCCTGCAGTTTACAAAGTTAATGTTCAAGTTTTCACTTCTGCCGGCACTCCCGGAGTGCAACCCGTTGTTTTTTTATGTATGTTACCTACCTCATATCTACGTTCCACGTGAACGGATTTTGATTTTATTTTTTTTGTTTGAAAGATGTTGCTTTCCAATTGGTCCCATTTAAATTTGATCAAGATCTGACTAGTAGTTACACTAAGTTCAAAGACTTGTATCGTGGGTGCCGGAAACATACACATCACACACACTTACACCCAGAACCAGAAGCACAAATATTGCACGAATTTGTGCTCCTGCCGGGAATCGAACCCAGGACCCACGGCGCAGAGGGCAGACACCTGTCCACTGCGCCAACTGGGTTGTCAATAATTGGGGGAAATAATTTGATTTGTGACAATGGAGTTATGAATAATTTATTTGTGTTTGTATTTGACTAATATTTAGTGATCTAGTGTTAATATCTGCCGTGAATTGCCGGGATTTCGTAAAATCACCATTTTCATGATTTCCCTGCGACATAGGTACATTGCACAATGTATTACACGCGTTGGTTTACATTTGAGACACATTTTGGCGCACATTCTGTTGCTTACGTTGGTGGCCGGGACCACTTGACATTGTTGGAAAGTGTACGAAAAATAAATGAGAAAGGCGTCTTATCTAGAGTGGTAAGCTTTCGTTTATTACCATTAGGTACTTCTTTGAACAGTCTTTTGAAAGCACTACAAAAAAAAAAAAAAGATTTTTTCTGACTAATGTGCGACTTGATGTTGCAAAACACTAAACAAAAAAATAAAATTTAATATTTCAAAGACTTGAAGAATTTGCCAATAACACCCGTGGAGCTCGACTGTACATCGCCATATCTTCAATTCTAATTATTTTTACTCTTTTACTATTGTATGTAGTCAATGCATTGTATTTATATGTGTATGGTATATGACCAAAGAACAAGTAGGTACCAATTGAGAATAAAAATTCGACTATAGTAACTAAAACAGGCGGTTACGAAACGTCTTTGTTTGTAAGTAATTACGAGAAGAGACAACAATTTATTTTTATGTAACCGGTAAGAAAATACTTTGGTTACAAAAAAGTTACGGAAACAGACAGAAAATTCTTCGTTTGTAACTTAGTTACGAGATAATATGATAGTTTCTTCTTATGTAACTGGTTACAAAACATGGTTACGATGGCGGCGGATGTAATTTATTTATTTATTCATTTAATAAGAATAAAAATGAAGAAATAATAATATTTTTTTTAATATAATTTATGTTATTTTTTTAATACCAATGTGTAAATAAATGTATATTATAACTAATCGTTCATTCCGTACTAGGCGCTATGTATGGCAAAATTAAAGCCGCACTTTGCCTAATAGAAAACACTTTAAACGTTATTTGCTCATAAATTTTTCCCTTTATAATACCTGTTTGATTTTGAATTTAATATTCAAGAACAAGATATAACGTAAGTTTCAGATTTGAATGAATTTTTGAGTTGACCCCAGAACAAAAAGGTCTAAAAACATTGACTTTGCTGTCCTACCAAATTGTTATTTTTCAACAGAGATCTTTTTAATAAGTTTCATACTCTACTTGCAACGTTCTATCCAACGATACGGGCAGAAAAAAAAACGCCCCCCACTTAAACTCTCTTAATATTTTCATAAATACAGTTTTTATTGCTGTTTTTGGCTTTGGCCTACAGCTTTACATATGCCCTGAAAATTTGAATTTATTATCTTGTATGGCTTAGACGGTAAAAACCTCTGACAGACGAACGGACGGACATAGTCCTCGCTTCGCTCGCTCATATATATTGTGCAACGAAGGTATTTTTAATAGGAATAGAGATAGATATACCTACCTCTTTTTACATAGAGAAAGACGTGGTTACTATTTCACTAAATATATTTTTAATTTGTAATAAATAAAAACGTAGTTAAAGCTAAAACAGCAATGTTGGAAATACTTTCCGACTCTGCATTAACTAACTAAAGTCAAGCAAACGGGAAAAATTATTCGAAGAAAACTAGATTGCATTTAAAAATAAATTAACTGGAGACTTTGGTCGTGCTGGAAATTGCAGAAACCTGTTTTAATAAATTTGGTCATTTGAAAGTTAATTAAAGTCCATATTTCAACGTATTAAGGTATAAATTAGTTTCAGATATGTAAGAGGATTGTTATCGTAGTTGAAACCTA
Organism: Lomographa bimaculata; assembly: GCA_948107665.1. Taxonomy (NCBI): domain Eukaryota; kingdom Metazoa; phylum Arthropoda; class Insecta; order Lepidoptera; family Geometridae; genus Lomographa; species Lomographa bimaculata. The sequence continues at coordinate 2,405,249 of OX403607.1, read as the reverse complement.
TTTTAAATAAACTTGTTGACAATTTACAAACCGTCATCATCATTCTTTATATAGCTAAATTACCTAAATATATAAAACAAATATATTGATTGAGATTTCTAAGTGGACTTGGGTGCTTCAGCAACGTCCCTCCGTCCGTCCATCCGTCTGTCAGAGGCATCTAGCGTCTAAACCATACATACGAATGACTTCAAATTCTCAGAGAATATGTAAGTTATGATCCAAAGCCAGAAATGGCAATTAAAATTATATAAATGAAAACTTTAAGGGGGCACCCATATATGTAAGCGGGGGGCAAAATATTTTTTATGTTTTTATATACTCTGGTGGGGTATCATTGAAAAAAACTTTGCAAGTAGAGTACGAAACGGGTTAAAAAAAACTATGTTAGAGAATATGGCATCACATTTAAAGCTGAAACTTACGTATTATATTATATCCGTTATATCCTATAAATAACAAATACAGAAATCAAATAATTATATTTCAGAAAAGTTAAAAACTTCGAAAGATTTTCTCCATTTATACTAAAAATGTAGGTGCGAGATCTCATTTTGGCGAGAACAACTACTATTTTTTTTTTCCGGGCGCGAAGGCCCGGCCAGCGTGTCGCGTCTCTAACATAATCAGAGATGTGGTACATGGGAACAACTACTATAAATTGTATAGTTATCACCCAAAATTAGTTCTAATGATTTATCGCTTAACTAGAATGAGACTTGGCTTTGTTCGATATGTTAAGCTCTTAATGTTTTATAACAGCTCCTAACGCTTTAATGTAAAGTGAGTAAATAACTTAGCTTACTTTCAAACCTCCGGCTTAAATGTATATGGTTTATTTACCAAAACCAGTAAAGACGGCTGATGGAGACATTTCTCACAACTTTGGTGAGTTTACAAACCCTTCACCAAAACATTCAAACAATATTTTAACATAAGCTCCGCTATATAATGCTCATAAAGTTATTTGTCAAAGCCCTTTCTTTATCAAAACCAAGGACCCCTCGTAAACGAGACAATCATCATCTGGGGTTATTCTACAATGTTGGTAGTTTGGGAGACTAGGTCGAAGCTGTTTACGAATCATGAGTACCTTGTTTTTTTATTTCACTAAGTGATGCTGTGGTCGAGGATGTCACTCTAGCATCTAGGATAGCTGCTGTAATCATTCAAAGATAGCGATAGTTCTTATACTTAAATCACAACTGTACATCGGTTCAGAGTAGCAAACCAGGCGAGCTCAAGAAACAAAGTTCCTTATCGCACTTCTCACTCCAAACAGTGAATGAGAGCTAGGCCTAAAGAAACCTTTGTTTTAATGTCTTGTTTTATGTGTAACAAGAATTCAGCTGATCTGGTACATGCGAAGAACGTTTGGTGAGTAAATTTATGTTAAAATGTTTTTTTTTCGAAATTTACAGAAAACAAAAGAAAGTTCGAGACTGCATTAAAAATTCATTTACTATTTTTTGCTTTTTGATGCTCGATAGGCCAGCATTTGTCCACAATCTCACTAAGGAAAGCGATGATGTAGCCAAAGATGTAGCAAACTTGCCTAAAACTTATCTATTAGCACTCTTGACTTGAAAACTCCTAGATTATACCATTCGGGCAGAAATAATTAAGCCAATGCTCCACTTCTTCGCACGGACGTAAAAGCCGTTTAGAGCAATCTGGAGGTATATCAACCATAAATGGATGACGTTTGACTGTTTGTCTTGTTGTTAGATGGTAAAACGGGCATCGGGGAATCGACTCTTATATTGCGCACACTGTCCAAATTGTAGTTACTCTTAAACTTTATTTAGTTTATTTGATTTTCCTTGACATACTTAGCGTAGAAACTTTGTTCCAACTAGGTGTCCCAAAAGACCTCTAGGTATATATCAACTTAAAATTTCCCATTAACTTTGAACCTAGATTGCATCCTATCTAAAATAAAAGAGTATGGAAAACCATTTTCTTCGGAAGACTTTCTATGTTTGTTCAAGTGTCCTTCCGTGAATGGAATAGGACATGAGCTTCTGAGAATAGCTTCGGCAATCGTATTGACAGTCAGCAGTTAAACGATTTTGAGCTTTTTCAAATGCGGAAAACGCTCAAATCAGCATTTTCCACAATCAGAATAAGCTTTAAAATTTGCCCCATTTTAGTTGATCTTTTAGGTATACTTAATCTAAGATATATATTATAAACAGTCAGTTTATTTATCTCTTATGTGGAACTGACAGATACCCGAGGTTTCGCCCGCGTTATAATGTGTATTTAGTAAATATATCGGATTTTATGGGTTTACATTTTCTTGGCGGATCCCAACTCTTTTTCTTACTGTTAATTAAAGGAGCCTAAGTTACTCCTTATAAAAGCAGCTGTCTATCAGTGAAAGTCCCGTCAAAATCAGTCCAGGCGGAGATTAGCCGACAGACATAATTTTTAAACAGTTTTTTGTTATAAATCCTTACATACTTTTAATTGCATTTAGTAAAAAGCTGTTATTTTGATATAACAATGAGGCACTTCGGTTTTATTTATTTGTATCGATATAAACATAAACGCTTTCTCTCTCACAGTCCCACAATAAGTTCTATGACTTGTGTATTTCGTAAGTGCTGGAAACATTCATATCACAAACACAATCTTAACCAGAACCAAAAACACAATTTTTCCTTGGGACAAAACTTATGTTCCCACCGGGAATTGAACCTAGGACCCTCGGCGTTATGGGCAGAGACCTGCCCCCTACGCAAACTGGGTCGTAATTAAAATCTATCCAAACTCCTCGACTATGGTGATAATCAGCATCCCAGCAGTAAACAAACTGTTCCTTCATGTGTAAACCCTTTGCAAGGGGCAAGCCGTTGTATTGTTTTCTTTGTGTATATTTTGATAATAAACGTAGGCCAAGTAACGTACAAAAGATTGTTGTAAACTTGCAGGAAGACATCCATTTTTAAAGAATGTCAAATGTTATGGGCCTCGATGTTTTGCCCTCGTATATTAGGGTGACAAGTCAATATACTAAAAAATTGCGTAAGTTGTGGATCAATGTTTTTTATTACCACTTTTTGGGTAATAAGATATTATACTTGCCAGTTTTTTACTAAGTTTTTATATAAAAACTTGCAAGGCAAGCGCAGTGTCGGAAGACCGCCCACAAGGTGGTCGGACGACACAATGAAGGTCGCGGGAAGACGCTCTGGATGCAAGCCGAAAAAATGCTACTTTCAAATGTTACTTTCTTAAAAACATTTTTTTTTTATACCCACTCGGGCTTGAGCACTTGATTTACCTATAAGCTCGATGTCTTGTAGGTAACTTAGTTCTTTGTTGTACATAGTTTTAGTTTAGTTTTAGGAAATATAGGCAATTGGCCCGTACTTAAAAATATTAATTCTTTAATTTTTCACAATTATAATAATATGGCATCTGGTTGTAGCCATATTGCAATTGATTACTTTCATGTCTTTAGTGACACTTGCAAGATTAAAAAATATCATTGACGTAAGAATCATCAAAATCGGCCCACTCGTTTAGCCTCTAGATCGCAACAAATTAACAAACAAACACACTCATACATAGGCTGATAAACACATTTTTCTCCTTTGCGTCGCCCAATCGGGTAAAAATTTAAAACACAAGAACAAACGCTTTCACACTCACAGCCCTACACTTAGTTCGATGACTTGTGTCGTGAGTGCCGGAAACATTCACATCACACACACAATCACAACCAGAATCAGAAACACAAATTTTCCACGGGGAGTAAACTTGTGTTCCCGCCGGGAATCGAAACCGATACCGCTGCTCAGAAAGCGAACGCCACCCAACTAAGCCAACGGGCAGTTCAAAATAAGAAAACTTTTCTGTGAATCAAAGAGTCATTACATCCAACCAAGATCCGACCCTATCGGGTATCCAAACATAAAGTATCGTCTCACCAAAACAAAAAGGTGTGCCGGACCCTGAACTTTATTGGCATGTAGTAGACTATCCAATACACTGAAAAAGCAGTATGGGATCATCACCACTACATGTAGTAAAACAAATAATGTCGTCTAAGAAAGGAAGAACCTAGAGAAAGTTGTACTGATATAAATCGGCTTGCTAGAGTATAATAAAATTCATCTAAAAAGTCTTATTGATCGACCGAAGCGAGATCTCTAAGTTATCATAATCATATCATATTTATTGCAGATATCAGGTAAAACAAATAATAGCAATGACATAAAACATGTTGTTAGTATTATTATAGTACAAAAAGTAGTAATTCTCTATGGGCCCCAAACTAGGCATAGCCTGTATCTTGGGCACCCGTATCTTGAGTAATTTAGCACTTTGTCCGTATATCCGTCCGTCAGCCAGACGTATTTAGCGGTAAAACCATACGGTAACTTCAATTCTCAAAGAAAATGTAAAGCTATGGCCCAAAAACAAGATGGCAATTAAAATTATATAAATGAAATTATCAAGGTGGCACGTAATTGAGGTAGGTACAAAGTTTTTTTTCTGTTCGTTTGGGGTATCGTTGTATAGAACTTTGTTAGTCGAGAACGAAACCGCTTTAAAAAAAAACAATGTAAGAAAATAACAATTTGGTAGATAATAGAAAGTCACTGTTTTTAGACCTAGGTCTATCTCAAAAACAGCTTAACTTTTAAAGCTGATGAAACCTAGATTTGAATAAGAATAAATAAGTGAATAAAGGTCTAGTGCGTTTACCAGCTTCGATCACATCGTCACTTACCATCAGGTAAGATAGTGGTCAAACACTAGCCTGTCACAAATTAAAAAAAAAATACCATACCAAACTAGATACTGAAAATATGTTTCGAATTTCAGTCATCATTTCAACAAAAAATACGTTTTACTACTTTTCTTTCTACAGAAAAATATCAAAGCGCGATAAATCAATATTGACCAACTGTCGTCCATCGTTCTAGCTATACCACCCATACTGTTTTTCCAATCATAGTACACCACCATGTTTTTTATTATGCATTAGCTGAACAGCTGGTTTCTCCTGGCTGGCGTCCAAGCGGTTTTATTAAAATCAGCTCTGAGTATATTAAATTGAAATCGGGGGTAACCTTAGATCACGAACGGTATAGGGTTGGAGCTGAAATTAATCTTCAGATAAAGTAAGTAAGACTTGTATATTCAAACTAGGATGTTTTTGCACGTCTAAGTAGAATACTCTTATTTGTACGAGATAGAATAGGTGAGAAACATAAAAACATATACGCTTTCACACTCACAGCCTCACACTATGTTTTATGACTTGTGTCGTTCCGGAAATATTCACCACACATACACAATCACAACCAGAACTAGAAACACAATTTTGTCTTAGGGAGAAAACTTGTGTTCCGCCGGGAATCGAGCCCAGCACCCCTGCTTAAAAGACGTACACGCACTTAACTAAGCTTACGAGCATTTCAAGAAAGTGCACAAACGATGAATGAATAAAGTATCAAGTTGAAAGTCTGCCGCCAAGCCAAATACGGTGTTCCGGCAGTTATCCTTGAGAGCCTGCGTATTCCAGGTCTAGTGTGTTTACCAGCTTCGATCACATCGTCACTTACCATCAGGTGAGATAGTGGTCAAACACTAGCATGTCACAAATAAAAAAAAAACAAAAAAAATTTGAGCCCTTGGCTTAATTTAGCGCACGTTTGCCTTCTTGGGTACCGGTTTCGATTCCCGATGGCAACACAAGATTTCTCCCCAAGGAAAATTTGTGTTTTTGGTTGTGGTTGTGATGTGAATATTTCTAGCACCCACAATACAAGTCATCAAACTTAGTGTGGGGCTAGACAAACGCGCGCTGGACTTGCGCACTAAGTACTTATATAACTTGTGCTTATGTTAGATTTTTGTCCGTATTTTCGATTTTATTTTGTAGATTTACGTTTTTCGGATATTTATTTTCACTTGTATTGTGAGATATTGCTTCTTGCTAAACATGTTACAAGGTAATAGAAGGTTTTCATTTATATTTTAATGCCACATTTTGCTTTGACTTTGCTTCAAAGAAGCGTGGTATTTGATATCAATTACAACATGATGAAATATCTTCTCGCTTTCTGGCAAAATAAATTGATCCTAAATATATTTTTTATTCCATTTGAGATGCGAAAAATTATATATGACTACCAGTGGTTGAATTCTGATATAGGTTTTTAAACTCGGATAGCGATTGACTTTCATAACTTTTTTTTTATTTATTATAGATAAGCGTTTGACCACTACCTCACCTGATGGTAAGCGATTGAAGCACACTTGCTTAGAAGACACCTATTCACTCGCAACTTGAAGACTTCTATATCAATCAATCAATCAAATAGTTGATTAGCAAGAATACAATTTTAAAATATGAGGTCTTTATAAAGTTTGTAGTAAATCGTAGTGTCAAGCACACAATTTTAAAATTTAATATTAATAAAAGCATGATTATTATTACATTAATTCCTACCAGATTCCATGCATTATTTTACATTGTATAAACATTTATTTATGAGCCTGTCGGATACTGCACCTCATCAGGAAACACCGACTCAGGCAAGGTGTTCCATTCCTTTGCGGTTCCCACATTAAATGTAGAAGCAAAGCGCATTGTTCGAATTTGTGGAATATCTACCATATACCGGTGACGATTAGCAGTTTGTCTGCTTGTTCGATAATAGAATGGGGATGGGGGAACTAGATCGTGTAATTCCTTGGCGCATTCTTCGAAATGCATCCGATAAAATACATACCAACGAAATACCCTTATACAATACTTTTTATTGTATAACCAGTTTACAAAGTGTACAACTAAACAATTTTTTGAAATTATATATTTTTAGTGGTAATACAATCGGCGGTTTTATCGCGTTTAGCAATTGCTTCTAGACAGCCTTAGTATGGGTATAAAATATAAAAATACTCTTAGTAATGTAAATAGTCACACGCCAGCAATATGAGGTTACATACCAAAAATAAAAGCAAATTGAGAATCTCTTTATTACCCGATATCATAAACGGAGGAGGTTCTCAATACGGCTGTTTTTTTATGTGTTTATACCTCAGAACTATTTTCTAGGTGAACCGATTTTATTGATTCTTTTTTATTTGAAAGCTGGTGCTTCCCATGTGGTCCCATTTAATTTGATCAAGCTCTGACTAGTAGATGTTGAGTTATCTTCAATGATGTTTAATTAATATGATCAAGGATTACGAAGATAAAGCTGTCAGTCGGTTTTTTAAGCTTGCTTACGTTAAATTATTTTTAGTTGTCGGTTAAAAAAGTTAGCTACTCAACCTATCATATCAAACGATCGACATCACATAACGCCGCACCTTTATCGCTGCCGCTTATAACGCCCGTTATTTCTTCCTTTTCCTACATATAACGCCTCCGAATCGGCAATAACAATGCTTCAGAGCACTACATAATCGTTGTTTTAATCTTTAAATGACAATAAGGGGTAAAACGACACAAAATGTCACATATTTTGTGTCGTTCGCGACGTTATGGGCAGTTACTGTTAAGGGTTACGTGAAAAAAGACTACGTGGCGTTATGTGGGTGTAACGCGATACGTTTGAAGTTTATTGCAGAGTAGGTATAGAGATTAGTACAGCATTTGATGTAACACGTTAAGGTTTATTTTTATTTTTAAAAGGAGGATGTACTCAATTCAACTGTATTTACCGACTTTTCATGTAGTCCCATTGAAATTTGATCAAGGTTTGATCTCTAGTTTTTTAGTTATAGTCAATAATACATTAAATCTGATCAAGGTTCCGATGATAAAGCGGTAAAGTCGGTTTTTTAGGCTTTTTTGCGTTTAATTATTAAAAGAAGGATGTACTTAATTCGACTGTATTTTGTTTATGTGTTCACAACTTTTTTTAGGTGAACCTATTCTGATGATTCTTTATTTGAAAACTGGTGCTTCCCGTGTTCCCATTTGAATTTGAACAAGATCTGATCAGTAGTTTATGAGTTATCGTTAATGGTGCGTATTTAATAAAGTTAATCTGCTCAAGGTTTCGAAGATAATGCGGTGAAGTCGGTTGGTTTTTTAAGATTGCCTTGAGTTTAAATTGTATTATCAATTTTAACTCACAACTGGCTTAGTCTCCCTTTTCAACCGACTTAAAAAATTGAGGTTCTCAATTTGACTGTATGTTTTTAACTTCCTTTTTTTGTATTTGTGTTACGCGATATCTCTGCCAATTATGAATCGATTCTCAAAATTCTTATCATATATACATTTTATCGAAATCGGTCATGCCAAAACCGAAATAAAAGCGATGAAGTCGGATTTTTTAAGCTTTGCTAGCGTTTCAATTATGAAAACTTAAACAATTATATGCAGAACTATCGTGACAATTTTTCTAGTGTTAAAACAAAATATATATTATTTAATTTGTATTCAATAACACAATAATTAAACGAAGTAAAGCTTAAAAAATCCGACTTCAGTGCTTTATCTTCGGAACCTTGATCAGATTTAATGTATTAAACACGCATTATTGACTATAACTCAAAAACAAGAGATCCGATCTTGATCAAATTTCAATGGGACCACAAGGAAAGCACCAGCTTTCAAATAAAAAAAGTAGGCGTACAAAATAGGCATTATTGACATTATTTCTAAAACTACAGATCAGATCTTGATCAAATTTTAATGGGACCAATTAGAAAGCAACATGCTGGTACTTATTGGCTCAACGTATTAGCATTGCATTTCAGACAGGCAATGCCGCCAGCATGATGGGAACACTACCGACTGGAAGTGGGCTTGAGCACTTGAGTTACCTATAAGCTCGATGACTTGTAGGTAACTTGGGTCTTTGTTGTATAGATGTATATAATTTAAGTTTAGTTTTAGGAAATATAAGCAATTGGCCCGTACTTAGTGTAATAGAAAATAAAGTCCAACCTAGACATAGTGTGTGCATGCTAATAATAAAAACATGATCATATATATAAATGGTGATCTTTATTGATATTGGTATTTATTCTTACTTTATTATATTGTTTATATTTATCAATTAATATTTTAAATGTTGTCTATTATTATTAAAAATTTGAACGTATAATTATGTAACATATTATTAGTAACTTGTATTGTTATCATATTTCTATGTACCTACACAACAACCTACTCGCTCCTATAAATTATATCCTACTTAAAGGGTTTGCTGGAAGAAAACTCTGTGAAGGGTTAAGCTCGCCTTTGTACATCTTTTGTTATGGCCTATTTGTAAAATTGTTTATCAAAGTGTGTACAATAATGAATATAAGATCTCTAACCAACAGGTTATGTAGAAACGCTAGCAAATATAAAAAAGAATAAACTCTCGAAACATTCTTTCAAGTTAAACAAAATTACTAACCTCCTAAAACTTCAGTGCGAACTCGAAATTTTTCAGAAGTCGACTGCGACAGTTAGTGCAAAGTGAGCAATGAATAAATTAGTGGTGGCCCCGAGGCGCGCCTCAGGGGATCAGTTTCAGGGGGGTCTAGTGATGTGAAACTATGTGATAAAGTATCGATAGTTATATTATTTTACTTGCTAACCCGACAGACGTCAATCACGCGAACTGTCTGTAGAAATCATCGTTAAGTTTTCTGCATTTCGCATTTTTCTTATTTTTTTCTTTCCGTACGAATATTCAACGGAGTATTAGAAACTAAAAAAAACAGATTAATGATATTGGTAAAGTCTTTCTTAAGTTATGGAGTACTGTTCTCATCTTTGCGACGGTTCAGCTACCAGTTCAGCTTGAGGCTCTTGACTCGATTGAGCGACAAATTCAAAGCTTCAGAGCTTGGGTCATCGCCTCATGGTAGCTAGTCTCTCGGTTTTTTATCCGTTACATTTTGGAAAGTGTGCCAAGGAACTGCACGATCTAGTTCCCCCAGCCCCGTTCTAACATCGGACAAGCAGACAAACTGCCAAGCGACACCACTATATGGTAAACATTCCACAAATGCGCACGAAGCGTTTTGCTTCCACATTTATTGTGCGAACTACAAAGGAATGGAACTCCTTGCCTGAGTCGGTGTTTCCTGATGAGTATAGAGTCCAATATGGGAGTCTTCATGTCACGAGTGAATAGGTATCTTCTAGGCAAGCTTGCTCCATGGTCGACCACATCGTCGCTTGCCATCAGATCAAAAATTTGCTTATCTTGAATAAAAAAAAGGAAGACCAAGGTAATTAGGGATTCATTTTTATATATATACATACGAACTATCTTATTGGTATAAGTTACTTTTTTACTGGATAGGTAAACGTTTGACCACTATTTCACCTGATGGTAAGAGACGATGCGGTCGACGATGGAGCACGTTTGCCTAGAAGATGTCTACTCACTCGCGACTTCTCCCATTTTGTATTTATCAGGAAACACAGACTCAGGTAAGGAGTTCCATTCCTTAGCGGTTCGCATAATGAATGTGGAAGCAAAATGTTTCATCCGCTTTTGTGGAATGTCTTGATGTCCGATAATAGAATGGGGATAGGGAAATAGACTGTGTCATTTCGTTGCACACTCTCCGAAATGTATCCGATAAAATACCGAGAGACCTCACCATGCGACGATGCCCTCCGGTTTAAAAGGTAGACGCACTCCATTGAGTGCGTCCGCCTTTTAAATCGGAGTATCGGGTTCGATTCCTGATAGGAACACGAGTATTCTCCTCAAGGGAAATTTGTGTTTCTGGTTCTGGTTCTGGTTGTGATTATTTGTGTGATGTGAATGTTACCGGCACATAAGTTATCGTACGTAGTGTGGGACTGTGAGTATGAAAGTTTAATTTTATAATTCATTAGTTATTGCAAGCTACTTCGTCTGCATGGACTGATGATCCATTTCAAGACAACGATGTTGCAAAAATACTAGGCCGTTTCATGTCAAAACTTAAGTCTTTGAACACTTAATGAAATAGCTTAAGCATAATTCTTGGATCAAGAGGCCAGTTAGATTATCTAACTGGCCTCTTGATCCAAGTATATTATTCTTTTCTATCCTGGAGATTTTTACTTCATAACCGCCAATGCCTTTACCACCACTTAGGGACGATTTATATAAATGAGATTTATCCTGTTTGACGCAGATGTCGTTTGGTACATATAGCTATTATTTCGATACAATAATTCACTAGAAACCAATTACACATCATTTAGTATCGACATAGAGTATCGATACCATCCCATCCTTATTTCTCAAGATCAAACGCCTGCCCTTTCACACAGCACATCACTAGACGCTAGAACTTACACCATTACTGCGTGCGTTGAACTCTCAAGTACAGACGTTACGTGTAATGTAAGTAAATACTGGGTTTTCTGTAAAATGGAGGGATTTGTGAGCTTTACAAGATAGTTTAAACTACTTGGTGATGTTTGAGACATTACTAAATGAGTTCTTTCACCTATGAGAAATTATATGTTTTATCTTTCCAAATGATAACTTTAATGCGATAGTAAAAAATTTCTATTATTACTATCCTGTCCATCCAAAGTTTGCCTGTAAGAGATTGCTTTATGTGATAAGGCCGCCCATTGTACAACAATTATTATTTTTAGATTTTATGTTATTAACATGTTACTTAACTATCTTATTGGTGTTCAATAAAGAAGTATTGTATTGTATTGTAAGATAACTTTATCGAATACATCATAAAGATATGCATAGGTTAATATAATTATGTATTATGATAGGGAATCCTTTAAAGAAACGGGCATACTTATGCCTGTTTCTTTAAAGAATTCCTACTAACATGCCTTCGCTTTACATCTTTGAAAATATTATGCATGTTCGCAAATATATAACAAACAAACAAACGCATTCACACTCACAGCCCCACACTAAGTTCAAAGCCTTGTATCGTGGGTGCCGGAAACATTCACATCAAATAAATATAAATTAAGAAGCGACGCGCACAATATGAATACTAGATAAAAGCATAAATGGGGTAGATTTTACAATAAAATTCCTAAAATTGTAACTGAATTACCACTTTAACACGGGCAATTTTAAATCAGTAATAAAACGGACATTAATTAAGAAAGCCTATTATAAAACTATTGACTACATTAATGACAAGGATGCACGGAGGCAAACTGCACAAGCGCTTTCTAGCGACTACATAATATAGATATACCTAGGTTAATATAATTATGTATTAGTGTTAAGGAATTATTTAAAAAATTAATGAAAAAAATGCGCCGCCGAGTTTTTTGCCAGGTTCTTCTCAAGATGGCTGTAATTTTGCTAATCTGGCAGTTCATTAACTTTCATGAGGCTCTTTAGGGCACATGTGAATAAACGATTTTGATTTTGAATGTACACTTTTTAATAACTTACTACATTAATTTACAACTATGAAAGACATACCACAAACAGAAGAAGCGTTTTGCTTCTACATTTATTATGCGAACCACAAAAGAATAGAACTGGTTGCCTGAGTTTAAGTTTGTACTTACAAAATTCTTATGGAAGTCTTTACGTCACCTGTGAATAGGTATCTTCTTGGCAAACGTGCTCCATTATCGACCGCATCATGAATTAACATCAGGTGAGATAGTGGTCATACGTTTGGATTAGTGGATAAAAAATATAAAAAGTAATACAATGCTTCATCCAACATCTTTCTAAATAATACAATTTAGTACATAATAGGACTTTTTTTTATAAATTTCACTTACCTAACTTGACCACTGTCAAGTGCACTCTTGTCTCAAATGCTTTTTATGAACAAAATTCATTAAATGTTAATACATTGTCGAAAATAAAATTTTATTCATAAATTTCTCTCTTTTAGGTAAAATAAAGTGTAAATCCCAATAGAATAAAAAAAAAAAATCTCTACCAAAAAAACAACGAATTACTCTGTGTTTTTTTTTGCGACAGCCCTCTAAAGTTCCCACTTCTTATAGCTACCTATTTTTTCCTTGTAAATCTCTTCCCAAATATACAAATAGACCTTTCGCACAACAAACAAGCAATAGTCTACAATATGTTTAAGGTATTATTAGCTACTTATTTCCGACAAGAAAGCACAAAATATAAATAATCATGTCTATTTTCCTTTGTGATAAATCCGATTACAAATATACAACAAACATTACATAGATACAACAAATATAACCCTATTGTTTTGTTGTCAATTTCAGTTACGTATTGTTTCAATGGACAGATTGAGTGCGGCGTCCGGAAATGTATTTCATATTTACATTAGAAATCAGAAGCCTGTCCCAAGGAGTTGTTTTGTATTCCTAGATTATGGGCTTGCAACAAACAAATGCATTGTTTCAATAAGTAACGTATTGTTTCAATGGACAGATTGTATGTGGCACCCGGAAATCCTACTAATAATATAAATGCGAAAGTTTGTGTGTAAGTAGGTATGTTTGTTCCCTCTTCACGCTTTAACGGCTGAACGGATTTGGATGAAATTTGGAATGTACATAGCTAATACCTAGGATTAACACATAGGCTACTTTTTACCTTGATAATAGCGGGCGAAGCCACAGGACACGGCTAGTGATTTCATATAAACATTAGAGATCAGACGGCAATCACAGAGTGCTTTTGTATATCTACATTTTTTAATATCATAAAAAAGTGAGTACGTATATATTTGTTTTGTTTCGTATTTGTACAATGTTCGGATAGGACTTAGAAATATATATATCTAACTGATAAATATTCGGAACGGAAGGTTAGCATTCGTAACACACGGCAACCTAGCACGAATGCTAACGCTGCGTGTTATTGTCTTGTTTGTTTTTATTATAATAATTAGTTCTATTGATTTTTAGCAATGAGGTTCTAATTCTAAGTTACAATCATACATATTGTAATTTTTTTTTTGTGATTTAATAAAAAATAAATAAAAATCTAGATTATGGCCTTGTAACAAACATACACTCACAGCCTTACACTAAGCTGGCAAAACCATAGGTATTAAGTTTCTTCGCCTAGTTTTCTTCGCTTCGAGCAGAGACCTCGCGCCTACACTTATCTAAAAGAGAAAAACATTCGTGGTTAATTGTTTTTTTTTTCTTTATTGTCTGAGCGAGCAGAGCGAGCGATACGTCTCCGTTTCAGCTTGGGCAAAATTGCTTTCGTATGTCCAGATGTCCGGCTGTTCTTCTCTACAGGTCGCATTACACAACCGATTCTCAAATTTTGTGAGCACTTTTGATATATATATAGTTATTTTTTGTCAATTCAGTTTTTAGTAATTTTACAAAATGGTGGAGATATTGGGGTTGGGGGTCGAAAGCGAAATAAAATGAAATGAAATGAAATTTATGTACTAAAATAGGGTCTAACACTGATCGAGGTCTTCAACTCATAGAACCACTAGTTATAATTGTTTGACTTTTATAATTATGCTTAAATAAAAATTAATCAAAAGATACTATAGATATTGTACGTATGTTTCGATCTCTTATAAGCAAACTCTCATTTACATCCACTATATATCCAGTGGCTTATCATACATAGTAGCTTAACAGTAACAAAGCAACTATGCAATCACTTCTCAGAAACCACAAACCGCAAGTTAGGAGAGACTTAGGCTTAGGCTAGGCACGCAGCCTGAAATATGGAAATGTGAACCTACGTGCATGGACACCTTTATCTATATTCCTTTGTAAATATTTATTTGTAGTTACATATACATGGTAAATTGTAATATACCATAAACTTCTCGGGTTACATTTCAACCATAGAGACCCACGTCTTTGTTGGTACGACAATAATTTTATGTATTTTTTGTTATTTTTTTTTATTTATATATATAATAAATGATACATATGGATATATTTTTTATATTTTTACTGTTTTAGATCTTTCACCTATGGGTTGTGTCTGAAAATCAGCGCCTTGTGTTACACTTGGAAAAAATGCTGAGTCACGACCCTTTTGGCATTATTATTTTTTATGTTTAATAACCTTTTTTATGTTGCTTTTTAAGCTGTTTTTGTTGTCTATTTTATGTTAGTTTATCTTGTTCATAGTGCCAAATAAATATATTTCAATTCATTTAGTTTCGTTTCATTTTGTTTCGTATCGTTTCATGTCGTTTCATTTCATTTCACAATTGTAAATTCGATTTTATAATTTTCGAATAAATTTTAAAATACATGATTGATCTTGTTTGTTAAGACTAAGGTGTCAAGTATCAACTGGCATTGGCATGTATAATACGAAACGCGGCGCGGCGTTCCGTTTTTTGTGGGACAGTGTAGTTGAACCAACTATGAGATACAACTTGTATAGATGTTTTATTTATTTTATAATTTTGCACAAATCAGAGTACAGGGAATGGCCTAATGCCAAATAGCATTCTCTACCAGCCATCCTAGCCGTGAAAGAAAAACGGTGGGTGTGCGGCAGAAACAAAATAACCGAATTTATTATAAATATTTTAGGATATATATATATATATAAATAATATACATGTCTATTCTACATTAAAGATATTAAGATATACATACTTACAATATTTATATATCTAATATATAAAATTCTCGTGTCACAGTTTTCGTTGCCATACTCCTCCGAAACGGCTTGACCGATTTTGATGAAATTTTTTGTGCTTATCCGGTATCTATGAGAATCGGCCAACATCTATTTTTCATCATCATCATCACTTTTCATCATTATCAACGCGGGTGAAACCGCGGGGCGCAGCTAGTATATATATATATATATATATACAATATATACACATACATATTATACAATACATAAATATTTAAACAAATAATATATGTACATAGATACATTTTTTTATAATATGAAGAATATGTAAAAGAAAAATAGTAATAATAATACTATTGGATCCAATTTTGGAGGAAATTAGGAATTAAGAACTGGATAAATCTCTCTTAGGTAGTGTCTATGGATTTTAGCTTCGTCACATCTTCTTAAACACAGGGTTCACGCCGCGGCAACTTCGACAAAGCAGCGCAAACATCAGAAATATGAAAACCTCAGCAGTGGTTACATATTTCAGTCACCATTCTATTTTTTTTTTAATCTATCAGAGTATCTGAGCTGTGAGGCAATGCGTGATCAAAATGCTTGACGACCTAGTGGGCGCAGTGGACAGGTGTCCGCCCTCTGCGCCGTGGGTCCTGGGTTCGATTGCTGGCAGGAGCACAAATTCCTTCCCAAGGGATATTAGTGCTTCTGGTTCTGGGTGTAATGTGTGTGTGGTGTGAATGTTTCCGGCATCCACGATACAAGTCTTTGAACTTAGTGTGGGGCTGTGAGTGTGAATGCGTTTGTTTGTTGTTTGTTTGTTTGTTTGCTGGTACTTATTTGGCTTAACGGTCTAGCATTGCAATTTAAAGAGGCAATGCCGTTAGCATTATAGGAACGCTACCCAACGCAACGCAACCTATTAAGTAATTTGTTATTTAAAATATTATTTTAATTTCAAGGATAAGAGTGAGGTACAAAGTGTGTGACGCCCCTAAACCGTTGAAGTTTTGATGAGTACTCTTCTTGAGAACACCCTTAAAGTTTTATTTCTGAATCTCCGGTTTTAAACGTACTTTCATTTTGCAGTGCTTATAAAGTTTTACGTTGTTTCTTTTGTTTTTTTATATTTTTTTTTATTCAATATAGGCAAACTTTTAACCACTATCTTATCTAATAGTAAGCAACTGTGTGGTAGACGGTGGAGCAAGCTTGCCTAGAAGATACCTATTCACTCGCGACTTGAAGACTCCCATATTGTACTCATCGGGAAACTCAAGTACGGAGTTCCATTCGTTTGCGGTTCGCACAATGAATGTGGAGGCAAAACGCTTAGTGCGCATTTGTGGAATGTCCACCATAGCAGTTGGTCTGCTTGTCCAATGATAGAACGGGGATGGGGGACCTAGATCGTGCAGTTCCTTAGCACACTCTACGAAATGTAAATAGGCAAGCATTAGACCACTATCTCACCTGATGATGCGGCCGAAGATGTGACATGCTTACCTAGAAGATACCTATTCACTCTTGACTTGAAGACTCCCAGATTATGTTATAGGCTAGCGTGCGACCACGATCTCATTTGATGGTAATATCACTTACCATCAAATGAGATCGTGGTAACACATATGTGTTTGAGGGTGATTAACATAATACATTAGGCCTAGAATGACTAGTGTTGTTAATATATACTAGTTTATAAAAGAACGAGGACAGTACGAGTTGCATTAACTCATGGGATGAGGTAAATATTTTAACAAATAAAATACAGCGAAGGAGTGGAATTCATTGACTGCGTCATTGTTCCCCGAGGGGTATAATCTGGGAGTCTTCAAGTCAAGAGTGAATAGGTATCTTCTAGGCAAGCATGTCACATCTTCGGCCGCATCGTCACTTTCCATCAGGTGAGAAAGTGGTCAAATGCTTGCCTATTTTGCATATAAAAAAAAATACTCATTTATTCACAAACATTTGTTTACACGTCATATTGTAAGGTCTAAAATGAGATATTTCTTAATTAAAAATACAACTCCCGTTCTATTATCAGACAAGCAGACAAACTGCTTAGCGACACCGCTATATAGTGGATATTCCACAAATGCGCACTAAGTGTTTTACCTCCACATTCATTGTGCGAACCGCAAAGGAATGGAACTCCTTACCTGAGTCGGTGTTTCCTGATGTGTACAATATGGGAGTCTTCAAGTCGCGAGTGAATATGTATCTTCTAGGCAAGCTTGCTCCATCGTCGACCTCATCGTCGCTTATCATCAGGTGAGATAGTGGTCAAAAGTTCTGTCTAGAAGTTCGGTAGTAAATTGGTAAGTTTCATCACTTCAACTTGAACATTACGAGAATAACGCTCAATTTCAGAGAAAGTGGCAGAAGCAGGTTTAGTCCTACATAATGGAAATCTCGGCAGTGGTTACATATTTAAGCCGTTTGGTGTTGAGACACTGGGCCCGTGGGGACAGGGAGCTCATTCTATTTACAAAAAAATATCAGTGCGTCTGAACTATATGCGTGAACAAAATGCTGGTACTTATTTGGCATTAGCATTGCAATTCAAAGAGGCATGGCCGCCAGCATTTTTGAAACGCTACCCACTGGTAAAGACGACCCAGTTTGCGCATTGGACAGGTGTCTGCCCTCTGCGCCGTGGGTCCTGGGTTCGATTCCCGGCAAGAGCACAAATTCCTTCCCAAGGGATATTTGTGCTTCTGGTTCTGGGTGTAATGTGTGTGTGTGATGTGAATGTTTCCGGCACCCACGATACAAGTGTTTGAACTTAGTGTGGGGCTGTGAGTGTGAATGCATTTGAATGCGTTTGTGGTATTGATATAAGCTAGCTAGCTTAGGCACTTATTAATTTTTACCTGCCTTGTAGGTAACCTAGGTGTTTGCTGTAGATAGGTATAGATGTATTCAGTTTTGGTTTAGTTTTAGGAAATATATGCCATTGGCCCGTTTATATAATTACACTAGCTTTTGCCCGCGGCTTCGCTCGCGTTAAGAACATATATACAAACTTTCATCCCCTATTTTATCCCCTTGAGGGTTGAATTAATCAAAATCCTTTCTTAGCGGATGCCTATGTCATAACATCTACCTGCATGCCAAATTTCAGCCCGATCCGTCTAGTGGTTTGGGCTGTGCGTTGATAGATCACTATGTCAGTCAGTCAGTCACCTTTGAGTTATATGTATTTATACTAGCTTTTGCCCGCGGCTTCGCTCGCGTTAAGAAGTACAACAAACTTTCATCCCCTATTCTATCCCCTTGGGGGTAGAATTAATCAAAATCCTTTCTTAGCGGATGCCTACGTCATAACATCTACCTGCATGCCAAATTTCAGTTTCAGTTGTTATGACGTAGGCATCCGCTAAGAAGGGATTTTGATTAATTCTACCCCCAAGGGGATAAAATATGGGATGAAAGTTTGTATGAAACTTTGTCAATTTTAAAATAATACTTCTTAACGCGAGCGAAGCCGCGGGCAAAAGCTAGTTTAAATATATAATAATAAATAATAGATAACAGAAATAGAAATAGATTAAAAAAACAGAATGTGTCGTAAAGACACGATAGAAGTGAAACTAATGTATTACAGGCGTAGATTACATGGAAACATTTTAATCCCCACCACTTCTCGTCAAAAAAAAAGCTTGCGGATAAGGATTTCAAAGCACTCCTCTAAAAAGATTCACTTTCAAAAAACTGAAGAATTAAACACAAGCAAAGCCTATAAAAACCAACTTCACCGCTTTATCTTCGGAACCTTGATCAGATTTAATGTATTAAACACGCATTTTTAACGAAAATTCAAAAACTAGAGATCAGATCTTGATAAAATTGGACCACATGAAAAGCTTTCAAATAAAAAAATAATCATCAAAATCGGCTCACAAGGAAAGAAGTTATAAGGTTACTTTTCAAGTCGGTTAAAAACGAGAACATCGTCAATATAGTCCACAGAATACCCATTATTGACGCTATTTCAAGAACTACTGATTCTGATCTTGATCAAATCCAATTGGAATGCAACATCTTTCAAACTATCAAAATCGGTTCACGTGGAAAGAAGTTATGAGGTAACACAAATAAAAAAATTCAAACAAATCCTCCTCGTATTTTGTGAAGTCGGTAAAAATATCACAATATACAATACAAACAACAATAAAACATTACAATGTTCGTCTGTTTCACGATAGCTCTTAAAATACCTCCAGTTCAGGTCCCATACAATTCCTTCGAGTAATATCTTACGTTCTCAAAGTCATTTCTTCCATTTTTCCTAAAATCCCTTTCATTTGTCACCGTTGAGAATACCACTTAAGGGCGTATACACATCTGTGAGATACCTACTACGTCACGACAAAAACATCTGTAGTATTTTTTCAAAAAAAATAACTTTTGACTATGACTGGACCTTGACTCTCTTAATTGACTTTGATTGTAACTAGGATTTTTGTATGAAATACACTTAAAATAGAATATATTATTACTTGACACTGGCTAAATGCACAAGATTGCGAAGCCAAAATTAAAAGAAAAAAACAGTCCTATTAATCCCTTAAATCTTGACCATATTATTCGATTCTTTCACTTATAGCGTATATTATAAGGAGCAATATGTAAAATATTAACATCATTCCAATCATTGATATCAACGTCTTTCGTGGCACGGGTGTTGAAAATTCTGATTTATGATTTTTTTAATGAATTTTAATATCTATTATTTATATTCTTCGTTAAATCTAAATATAAATACGGCGTTCATACAATGGTGTAGCAAGTATAGAGTGAACATTTTAAAAAGGTCTTCTGCATGTTGCATCGTTGAGATATTTTATTTAAAACATTTTTTTTTTTTTTATTTGTGACAGGCTAATGTTTGACCACTATCTCACCTGATGGTAAGTGACGATGTGATCGAAGCTGGTAAACACACTAGACCTGAAATACGCAGGCTCTCAAGGATAACATGTTTTAGAGGTAAGACAAAATATTTAAAATCGAGCTTCAAAATCCTGTACTCCCATGCATATTGAAAAATAACATAATAACTCTTTTGTGCTGCTATAATTAAAATGCTAGTTATTCTGAGCTAAAAGTTAGAAAATCACAAATTGAAAAATTATAATCACAATTAGTATTTTTCTCTGATTAACTAAATAAGATTTCTTACAAATTAGAGTATTACTATAATATCCAATTATTTGGTATAATTTGTATTTATATTTTGCTTCAATGAGACGTAACAAATGTAAAAAAAAGTTAATATGGACTGACCCTTACATACATATATACATACATAGTATATATAACTAGATCTCACTCTGAGTGATTGCAGAATGACGAACATTTTTAACATTACATAGCCAGGTCAGCGTTGAAAGATTTATTAACTTTGGTTGGTGAAAGGTCCAAGAGTAAGATGTTTTATTTCCTACCTTTTTATTGTTAAAACGACTGTATACGGTTGACTGGAAGAGATTGGCGGATACAGAGGTTGACTGACTAAATGTTATATAATTTAATATAACATAACATTAACAATTAAATAAATACTTGACAATTATACTGTAGGTACTAGCGATCCGCCCTGGCTTCGCCCGGGTGTGATAGATGAAGAACTACTCGACCGATTTTGTGCAAACTTCACATAGGTACCATCTACTAAGTAGTCCCAACAAAGCCTTAAAACATTTGGTTTGGATAGGTGAGCCCGTTCTTGAGTTATAAAATTACTTCGAAAAGTGGCATTGATTTTTATATATATAGACAGTACTAACACTAATAACAACACTGTACACAAAAATAACAACATTATTAATAATACATAATTACGACATTAAATTATCTATGAATAAATTTGATATATTATTAATGAAGCATATTGACCTCCTCTGCTCTAAATAGTTACAGGGTCTCTAATGTACTTTAATTTTCTACCACCTATCTACTTATAGAGAATTTAATAAACATTTGAATTAGAATAGTAAGAGATTGACTGAGATAGAGGTTGACTGGAAGAGATCGCTTTTAGCGATAAGTCCGCCCATTGCGTATGTATACGAAAAATAGGCGCACAGTTCTGTATATTAATTGAAAATAACATCGATATTAATTTAATGGAGATTAAGTCAAAGCGTTTTTTGTAATAGCACGATAAATATCTTAGGGTAGGAGAAACCTATATAATTTACATTTATATATATATTATATACTTATACTACTACTATATACTTATGAACTGCCGGTTGGCTTAGTCGGTTGAGCATTCGCCTTCTAAGCAGGGGTATCGAGTTCGATTCCTGGCGGGTACACAAGTTTTCTCCTTAAGGAAAATTTGTCTTTCTGGTTCTGGTTGTGATTGTCTCACAGCTCCACACTAAGTCATCGAACTTAGTACGGGGCTGTGAGTATGAAAGCGTTTATGTTTATGTCGTTTTATGTTTATGTTACGACCCCCGCAGCTTCGCCCCCGTAACAAAGTAGGTTCACATTTTTCTCAGTGGGGTTTATATTTAGTACATTGGCTTGTGTAATCATCAAGCAACAAGTAAAGTTACAAAAAATAAAAAATAAATATCATCCAAAAACTAAAAACGTTTGCTCAGAATACTCGATAACGCGATTTTTCTCCAAAAATTGTCAAAAATCCGTGTATTTCCCATAATTGCTTAGCTCAGCGAATATTTTTAATATACCATTAAAAATATATTTTCTACTTACTTATCGTTTTATGAACAATAAAAAACCTAAGTCAGAAATTCATCTACCTTGGATTGCTTTAACGTTGACTCGTAAATTTTCAATTATTTTTTATAACCTCATAAAAGACTTCTCAGGATATCACAATTAAATATTGAAATCTTTTAAATTATTCGTCGAGTGACGATGAAACCGAAAGGAGCGTCTAGAACCGCGTTATTAGACTTTCTTAGATAGATAGATAGATAACTGTTTACAATTTATATAATATGTTTGTTTACCTATCTAAGGTTAAGTGATGCATTCAATTTGTGAACCAAATAAATAAAAAAATAAAAAATAAACGCTTAATTGTCACACCTTACATAAATCGGCTACAAATTTTTTAAAACTTAAATTAATGTGTTCATTTTAATTAAAGTGCCGGTCTTATCGCTAAAAGCGATCTCTTCCAGACAACCTTTGATAGAGAAGATTTAAAAAATTCGGTGAAACATGAACAACAACGTAAATACAAATTTATGAGGAAATAAAATATATAGTAAGGGATAATACATACTTAAACAAAATAAATTCTATTAGGCAATAATAATGAATGCATAATGTATATAATATAAATATATATATACAATATATACTTCCTTATTGACAGAGAAAAATGAGGTCTCTAAGTAGAGGTGGTTCAGAACTTTGTCTGTCTGTTTTTCCGTCTGTCAGAAGCATTTAGCGTCTAAACCATATACAGGCGAATAACTTTAAATTATCAGAGAATATTGTTATGTAAAGCTATGGCCCAAAACCAAAAATGGCACGTGAATTAATATAAATCAAAATATTGGAAGGGTATCTATAATACTCGTAAGTAGGAGGAACAAAATAATTTATTTTTTACCTGTGTTGAAAAAAATCTTTGCAAGTAGAGCACGAAACTGAATTTAAAAAAATATCTACAAACAAACGCATTTACACTCACAGTCCCACAAGAAGTTCAAAGATTTGTATCGTGGGGGCTGGAAACATTTATATATTACACTCACAATCACACCCAGAACCATAAGTATAAATCTCCCTGGGAAGCAATTGTACTCCTACCGGGAATCGAACCCGGGACCCACGGTGCAGATGGCAGAGACTTGTCCAGCGCGCTAACTGGATTGTCATGTAGTATATGTTAATATATAACAAATTGCAATAAATTCAATGTTTTGTCCTGGGGTCTTCCATGTTCTAACTCAAAAACACATTCAAAGCTGACACTTACGTATAACATCCAATTCCTGTACTTGAAAAACAAATACAAAAATCAAACAATTGTTTAAAAAAAGTTATAACCAATTAACATAAAAACTGTTTCTTTTATTGAGCTCTTTAGCATATGAATGTATATAGTTTCGATTTAGTCTTAGAAAATATAAACACTTGGCCCGTAGTTATTAATGGGTTATACTTAATTATAGATAAATAGATAGATAATACTTTATTGATCCACTTTATAAGATGAGATAAAACAAAGGTAACAAACAATCTTATACGTAAAGTATCACAACAGGCGGCCTGATCACTAATAGCGATCTCTACTTATTTCACATATTGTAAGAAATTCCCGCCACTGGAAAATAAAAGCACGAGTTCAAGCTCACGAAATCTATTAACATCATAAACTGTAAAAAATCGACTTATTCGATATTGATTCAGATGAACAGCTGTCACGGACAGGACACAAACATAAACATTACTGTATGTAAAAATGTATGTAACAAAAGATGTTTTACCATTTTTTTCTCTTGTTTCAGTTTGCTCAATCATCGGCACAGCGTCGGACCCAGCAGCTGATTATGATAACGTACTGACAAACACACACACAAACATGAAAACACATGCAACGCACAACCCATATTTGAGGACCAATAAATTTAAGAATTTCGAAAGCAATAATAAATTAATAGATAAATATAATGAATTATATAATACAGAAACTAGAAATTTTAACGTACCTAGGATGATGGATAATAATTTAAAACTGAATTATGATAGAAAATTAAGACATTTTGATGAGAGTAGTGTAGCAAAGAAGAGACAAAAACGAGAAGAAAATACATGTAGTCAATTTAACTATGTAAAAGGAACTGATAATGTTGTTATTACGCATCCACATGAAAAAAATAATAAGACGTATTATAGAAATATCAACTGCGTTACAGTAATAGAAGGTGAGTAACATTATATTACAGTATAGAGTATCATAAAAGTAAAAATTCAGATTTTAAAAGAAATTAGTAGCATGGTTTTAGTTTTACACATCCTCCTTTCTTGTGACTATATATTATATTTGTGGTTAACATGAAAATTATGTACAATGCAATAGAGCTAACGCCAACAGATTCTGTTGATTTAAAAGATTTTGAGATAGACCTTGATAACTTTAAAACTAGAGTGTATGCGGTTTGGTAGATTGCTTACCGGAACTACTCTTACAAGGAGTTTACGCTATACCATATCAAAAGCCTTGGCAATGTCTAGAAACAGCAAGCGCTTGTTCATGTTTCTCAATGACTTTACTCTAAATTTACTGTTTCTGAGATAACCGTTTTGACAGTAGACCTAATTTTTGGACCCTTCTGTGCAATTGTTTATTTTTATGGTTTTCAAAACACTTGTTAAATTTTCAATACACTCGGGTCTATTTCATGACCTTGGAAATTCAAATTTCCTTTAGATGTTACTTGTTTCGTCGATTTAAAATTTAATTTGATATGTTTTTGCTTAACTTTCAGCTCCAAAGGACAACGTAATAGAACTAACATTCATAGATCTATTCGAAATAGAATATCACCCCGATTGTGATTATGATTATCTAGAGGTAAGTCTTTATAATGTTATATCTTCAGACGCATTATCACTTTCCATTAGAAGAGGTAGTGGTCAAATGTAAAAGAAAAAATCAAGAGCATATTTCACACTCCCGTCAACTTAGAACTGCTCGTTTGGTGTAGTTGATTGCGCATTTTCTTTTGCGGGAAACACAAGTTTTTTTCCAAGGACAGTTTGTGTAGAAACTCAAAATAGAGAGTTCTGGGTGTGATTTGTGAAAGTGATCTTTCCGGCTTACACGATACAAATATTTGAACATTTCGGAGAGTGTACCAAAGAACTACACGATCTAGTTCCCGCATCTCCATTCTCGGACAAGCATACAAACTGACAAGCGACACCGCTATATGGTACACATTCAACCTATGTTCATTGTGCGAACAAAGGAATAGAATTCCTTGCCTGAGTCGGTGTTTTCTGATGAGTACAATATGGGAGTCTTCAAGTTGCGAGTGAATAGGTATCTTCTAGGCAAGCTTGCTCCATCGTCGACCACATCGTCGCTTACCAACAGATGGCCTAACTTGAATAAAAAAATATTTGAACGTAGTGTAGGGCGGTGATTGCGAAAGCGTTTGTTTATTTAATGTATTTATAACTCTATCAATAGAAAGACAGAGGACGAATCTAATACTTTTAAACGAGCAATTATTTTATATATGTATATGTATATAATCTGAATCTCGGTAAAGGCTCCAACGATTTTTATATAATTTAATATGCAGGGTTTCGAGGGCGATAACTCGATCTAGGTAGGTTTCATTTTTAGAAAACGTAGTTTTAACGAGCAGAGCTCGGTCATCAAGGTACTTTACTTAATTACAGATACGAGATGGGAAGCAAGGCTATGCGAAACTACTAGCTAAGGTCTGCGGGAAGATTTTTCCTCGTCAACTAACCACATCTGGCCCCTACGCTTGGCTCAAGTTCAAGTCTGATGATACGATTGAA
Source organism: Lomographa bimaculata (assembly GCA_948107665.1). NCBI lineage: Eukaryota > Metazoa > Arthropoda > Insecta > Lepidoptera > Geometridae > Lomographa > Lomographa bimaculata. The sequence continues at coordinate 2,379,213 of OX403607.1, read as the reverse complement.
TATGAAGGATTCAAGATTCATGTGAAGTTCAAACCTGCGCAGAGCCGTGAGTACTTACATTATATTAAGCATAGTTTCACAACCCCGCTCCCTTAAACGTACATTAATCCTTATTTTTGTTTACTGACCGGCTGGGAGCGCGGCGGTTTTTGTCGGATTTTCTGACTAGTTTCGGGCATGTACGATGTCCGAAAGTAGGAGAGTGGGAGGTGGCAATTCAAATAAGTATATATCTATTATTAGTTACATCATTTATAACTCAAAAACGGCTGGACAAATTTGTATGATCTTTAATTTGTTGGATTTGTTTGCGCCCCGAATAACAGAATATCTATTAAAACATTTAAAAAATCACCATATTTTGGTTTTGGCTGGATCGATTTCGATAAAATTTATATGGGATGAATTATAATCTACCAAACAAAAAAAAAACATCAAAATCGATTCATATCTGGCGGAGATATCGCGTAACATACAACAGAAAAAACATGCAGTCGAATTGAGAACCTCCTTTTTTGAAGTCGGTTGAAAACCAAAATATAAGCGTTGAAGTCAGTTTTTAAGCTTTGCTTGCGTTTAATTATGCTTGCAACAATTTACCAGAATACGCTTTGACTGACAACGATCCCACTATTTTCACTATACGAAGTTTTTAGCAAAGCGGCATCGTCACATATAATTTGCTTTGCCACCTATTCTATGGACACTTTAGAGCGACGAGCCGATGTCTATGTATTTATACATTGATGTTATTTACATAACATATGTTTGATTCTATATAGAGAGCGTGCCTGAATCTTGCTACATCACTTTGAATGACGAAGATACCAAATATGGCAGTTTGAAGCTACCTGATGATAACCACGCTTGTGTAAAGGAAAGCCCAGGCAACCTAGACATACTCTGGACTATCCAAACTCCTGAACATACAAAGGTAAGCTTTACATTGTTGTATACATTACATTAACATTATAAATCGAAAGCTCTTGTGAGGAAAGAAAGAAATTATATTTATTTAAGACAGCATTACACTAAAAAATTAACAGCAAAATAAATAAAAATAAAAGTAGGTACACATATAATTTTTAAAAAATGGTCAAATGCTTGCCTAACTTAGACAAATAAAAAAAAATACCTAAATGTAACCTTGTGTATATTATATATGTTTTTGATTAAATAATATATTGACCTCGATTCTGATGTCACACACTAAATTAAATTTAAACTATTCCTGTCTTTTATAAAATAGGAACACAAGACAGAGATAGCATACTGCTGTGCTGTCAAGTTAGGCAGAACTTAGATGTCTATGCAAGCTTAGTCGAGTATGTTATTGGTGTTGACTAAAAACACGCGCCTTGCTGCTTCTGCTGTTCATAAAAACAGCTAGTGACAGAACTAAAATGTATGCTATCTCTGTCTTGTGTTTCTATTTTGTAAGAGACAGGGATAGTTTAAATTTAATTTAGTGAGTGTACATCAGAATCGAGGCCATTGATTTTTATTTAAATTGTTTTTGCTTTTATAATTGAATACAGAGGGAAGGTATGTAAACACGTTGAACACTTGAATGTTTTCGATAGACTGTGGTCGGCTGGCGAAACAAAACAATCGACGGCGTTGTTATTTATTTTACTTTTAAACTCCGAATCATGATTCTTTGTTTGTGAAAATAGTTTATGTAGAGCCACTACTCATTAAGAACAGCATGTTTTGCATCGTGTCCCTATTTTTTATTTTTGATCGTAAGCCCCATAGACGTTTGCTATTGATCGGGACCTGATAAACTATATCGCCGTCTTTTTATGAAGTTATTTGTGTCCCATACGACAAGGTTGCTCTACTGGAATTATTTTGAGCGTTTTAATACATTATATAAATAATTATTTGCTTAGAATAGCTTTTTTGTCTTAAAACTTATATTTCGTTGTCATTTTAATGCAAATTAATAACATAACACACTCACAGCACTACACTAAGTTCGATGGCTTGTTTTGTAGGAACCGGAAACTTTCATATCACACACACAATTACAACCAGAACCAGAAACACATATTGGTCCTTGGAGAGAAAACTTGGGTTTCCACCAGTAATCGAACCCGATACCCCAACTTAGAAGGCGATTGCTCGCCCTACGAAGCCAACGTGCAAATAGAATGAATTAGTGCCGTTTTGTTTTGTTTATTATTTTTACAACTGCAGAAGTCTTTTTACTGGTGTATGATGTGTCCGTCATCTTCTTCTGAGACCATCTAAACCGTCATTCGCTCGTAGCGTTTCACTCCTACGTTTATCATCCGAAAGTGGAACTCATTGCCCTCGTCTTTGTTTCTCGAACGGTATAATCTGGGAGTCTTCAATGAATGTGTGAAAAAAATCATGCATGCCACATCTTCATCAGGTTAGACAGCAGTCAAATGCTTGCCCATCGAGCATATAAAAATATCCTACTAGCTGCGCCCCGCGGCTTTGCCCGCGTAAGTCCCGGACCAGCCAGAATTCGGGGTTAAAAAGTAGCCTATGTCCTTTCTCAGGCTCTAGACTATCTGTGTACCAAATTTCGTTTAAATCGGTTCAGTAGTTTTAGCGTGAAAGCGTAACAGACAGACAGACAGAGTTACTTTCGCATTTATAATATTAAGTAAGGATTTATGTTAAAATTCATTGGTTGTGTTATCAATGATATCAAAATGGCACTATTTAGAAAGAGCACGTCTATTTCGTTGCGCAACTTTGCGAATTATGATAAGTTGGGTAACAAATACAACTACAAACAAACCTCGTAAAGATAGTACTCGCAAATGCACACATAGATGAAATTTTCCTTAGGGTCGGGGCATGTTCTTGTTGATCTTACCCAGGTAACTAGGCAAATAGTTTTAACGATTCAACTTTCAAAGTAATGGAGATGAATTTTGGGCACTGATACAGTCCATTTACTAACGTAGTTACGCAATTTTCAGATTTATTTAAACTTCACAAAGTACAAATTGGCAAGCCCGAATGAATGTGAGCAAAACGTCGTCGAAGTATTTGGAGCTAAACCGGAACTGGAACACAGGTTAGTTTATAATTAAGGATTTATTCGATTTCAATCTCGGTTGATTGTTACGAGACTAGTTTCGGAACAGTCGGTGCTCCTTCTTAAGTTAAATACGCGCGTAGACTGTCCCGCGTCTCGGCGTGTACTGATAATTGTATAATTGCTCAGTTCTAGAGTCAGGTTAGTTTGTTTTTATAAGCAAAGACAAAGTTAAAGTCAAGTTTTTTTTTTAATCTGTACCTACAGCTACAGAATTACATCTATAACATTATTTTCTTATTCTAATATGATATAATAATGAGCTTAGACTGATTCAAGACGTTAGTTTATACATTTTTAATGTCTTCTTCTTCTTCTTCTTAGTTATGGCTTCGCAATCTTGTGCATTTAGCCAGTGTCAAGTGATAATATAATATTTCAAGTGTATTTCATATTATAATTCTTAGTCACAAGTCACAGTCAAAGTCAAGTAAAAGAGTCAAGGTCCAGTTATAGTAAAGTCATGCCCTAGTAAAGTGGTGGAAACTTTACTAGAACTTCTATTGTAGTTTTGGAGTGAAGGCGAAAATCACGTTTTTCAACTTTGTATGATTTGCCTACACTTATGCACGTTCACTTAGTATCAACGGTTAATAATCCACCATTATTACACATTAACACTTGAAGAATCACAGGTTTTGGAAAATTTTACAAAATCAACAACGCCATTTTTTCACTCACGTCAAAAAAAAAACCCATTTTTAATATCAATGATTGGTTAACTTTCCTTGACGGTAGCTGGCGGTCACACTTTTTGACGGTCGGTGATTGGATTGTGTATATCAAAATGACATACAAAAAGAAAGTCAAAATGACCGCATTTAAAATTGCTAGAAGATGCTCGTATTTCCAAATGTGAAATGTACAAAATGAAATGTTATTTATGTCAATATGTTAATGTAAATATATGATTAATGAGGTTCGATTCCCGATGAAAACACAAGTTTTAAGGAAAATTTGCATATTTTGTTCTGGATATAATTCGAACAAGTGTAGAGATGTGAATGTAAATGCGTTTTTTATAAATTTCAAATACAAGTGCATAGTGATACATTTCGATTGTTTTAGGATAGTACAATACTGCGGGTCGATAGCCAACCCTGTTTCCACTAAAGGGGATTCTAAAGATGGCAGCGCCGATAGTGGAAACATTATGAATGTCAGAATACTCATTTCACCGACATCTAGGGGTGGAACGGAGTTCGAAGCGACGTATACTGCATTTAGGACTCTAGATCCTAACAAAGAAGGTGAGTCTATTATCATTTATAACTACTAGTTGTACCTACTAGATTTTTTTGCTCGTTTTTGCTCGATATTGGTAACGGCAACAGGTAGACGCTAGAAATATTCACAGAATGTTTAGTTATATATTCACTTTTAAAATAAACCAAAAATTTAAGGGGGTTCCCATACAACAGACATGTTTTTTTGCCGTTTTTATAGATAACTAGCCGTTCCCCGCGGCTTCGCCCGCTATTATCAAGTTAAAAAGTAGCCTATGTATTAATCCTAGGTATAATCTATGTACATTCCAAATTTCATCCAAATCCGTTCAGCCGTTAAAGCGTGAAGAGGGAACAAACATACTTACTCACTTACACACAAACTTTCGGATTTATAATATTAGTAGGATAGTAGGATGGTACGGAACCCTTCGGCGAATCCGACTCGTACTTGGCCGGTTTTTTTAATCACTTAGTTGGAACGACATCCCAAGAGGTATCTGATATTTGACGTATTATCCTTATTATTACCTGTACATATTGTGTTACAGAAACGTGCGACGGGACCGAGTTCGATTGCGACGACAACACGTGTATAGATATAGATTTAAAATGCGATGGTGAAGCCAACTGCAGGTTGAAAACGGACGAGGACTACGATCTCTGTAAAGTAAGTTGGTGCTTATTTGGAACGATAAAAAATGAATAGTAAAAACCTTTATCAGAAACAATCTAATAGCTTATGCAGAATTGATTTTATTTATGTAGCATTGGCAGTGTTGGGCAGAACTATAGTGATCAATTTAGAAAGGAAAAATTATCGCTTATTACCTACTGCAATGTTAGACTCGTTGGCTGTAGTAGTTTCTATAAACTGTTTCGGTAGATGACGTCACACGTCCCCGTAAGACGTTAATAATAAGGAAATGCAAATTTCGTCGCTTGATGCAGGACTTGAGGCAGCGGTTAGAGCAATAGGGCTTGACACTCTATGGCCGCGGGTTCAATCCCCACCTTAAGCGATAATTTTTCCTTTCTAAATTTATCTCTATAGCGTATATATAATTTTTACGATTTCACTCACGGTTGTTTTCTCACATTGTCACGAGACTAGTTTCGGAACAGTCGGTGCTCCTCCATCAGTCGAGTTCACGCCGAGACGCCGGACGGCCTACGCGCGTTAACACATTAATAATAATGATAATAATCATTAATAATAATAATCATTTATTCAGAAAACATGTACAATACACATAAATTAAAACATCTCAATATGTGTGATTCTTACGAAGATTTCAATAAAACAATTAATAGCTTTTTTTTTTTTATTTGTGACAGGCTAGTGTTTGACCACTATCTCACCTGATGGTAAGTGACGATGTGATCGAAGCTGGTAAACACACTAGACCTGGAATACGCAGGCTCTCAAGGATAACTGCCGGAACACCGTATTTGGCTTGGCGGCAGACTTTCAACTTCATGGTGGTAAGCTATTTTGGTAGCAAGCCAGGCGAGCAACTCACAAAATGCTCTACCACCTCTCAAAAGCAGACTCTCAAGCTTTCATACAATTTAATGCGTATATATTTCTGTTAACCATTGAAAAGTTTCTTCGTTAGGAGCCAAACTAGAGTGCTGTAGGTTGTTCGTTCGTCTTCTAAGCAGGGGTATCGGGTTCAATTAATGATGTGTATGTTTCCAGCACCTACGACACTAGTCATTGAACTTAGTGTCAAGCTGTGAGTGTGAATACGTTTATGTTTATGATACTGAAACCACTTTCTTCTAGGAAGAGACAGCGTCGACCATCAGCCAGCCCCACATCATGGTGATCCTGATCATCTTCTCTCTCATCCTCTCAACGATGAGTTTCGTCTTCCTCTTCAAGTGCATCAAGAAACTGTATGAGGATCACAAAATTATTAAGGTAAATCTAGAAGACTGTTGTTTCGCTAGAACAAAGAAAGTTAATGTATCTAATAAAAACCCCGACTGCGTCAAAATTGAGTACGGAGAACAAAATTGGGACAGCTATAAAGTTCTTAGAAACATATTTTCTAGTCAAAATTACAGTTACTAAAGTTCTTCGAAACATATTTTATAGTCATAATTACAGTTACTAAAGTTCTTAAAACATATTTTCTTGTCAAAATTACAGTAACTAAGTTCTTTATACAAAATAAGCTAGTTATTAAAATAATTTCGTGATTGTTATTAAATAATTATAGTCACTAGAAATTTACAACGAGTACTTACTTTTTTAATATCCCGTTTTCGTTAATAAGAGTTATTATGAGATTATATAAGGACTTAATCACGATATTATTAAATCGTTATAAATGGTAAATGGGAATTTGAATAAAAAAATAATAAAAATAAACCTAAAGATGATTTTAGATTACCTATTCAACGATACAACACTTAGCACAGTTTGTAAAATTAGATTTTTTTATTTTCACAGTTACATGGCATCTGGCGGTCGTCACATAAACATAAACGCTTTCACACTCACAGCCTCGCACTAAGATCGATGACTTGAGTCGTGGATGCCGGAAACATTCACATCACACACACACAAGTTGGGCGAGCGTTCGCCTGCCAAGCAGGGGTACCGGGTTCGATTCCCGGCGGGAACACAAGTTTTCTCCCCAAGGAACATTCGTGTTTCTGGTTCTGGGTATTATTGCACGTGTTATGTGAATGTTTCCGGCACCCACGACGCAAATTATCAAATTTAGTGTGGGGCTGTGAGTGTCAAAGCGTTTATGTTTTATGTTATGTTCTACCAATGCTATGGATCTGTTTCACCTCTAGCGATTAGTAAATTCCCACAGATATCACTGGTCTTCTAAAAAGTCATGATTTTTGGTATCAGATTTGATACTTGTATTACAACATTTCACTTGTTGGTAAGTGATGTTGTGGTTGAAAATAGTAAGCATTCTAGCCTGAAATGAGAGCTAGTTCTCAAGAAGGATGACTTTTTGTACGTCGTATAGTCAATGGTGATTGTAGACATTTTGACGTGCTAACGTCTTATAAATTGATGAACACCGGCTGCACGCACGAAAAAGTGTCACGTTCCGCCTGAGCCTAAGCGTGCAAGCGAGAGCGCGGAACAACCGATAGAGAGGCATGATCAGCCTAAGCGTTTGTCTTATGACGTTATCACGTAATATTTTCGTCCGTAAACCGACTTTACAGACAATCTTTTTTTACTAGTGGTTGTTAATCTGCGGCTCTGTACGTAGAGCGGTAGTTAAACGCGAAAGAAATACTTATTTACCATAGATTTTATTAAGATGACACTTCTCCTATAGCTCAAGAATGTGGTAGAGTTCATGACTGTGACCGCCTGATTGAAACTATGACTGCTAACCTCCGTTACCACCATAAATTCAGAAATATCTAAGGAAACACTATTCTTAACTTTTCATTCACAGGAACATATCAGAGAATCATGCGAGGACCGCCTGGACATGGTGGGCAGTAGACTGACGCTAGACGCGAAACGCTTGCAGGGAGACTCGGAGCCACGCGCCAGCCTTGAAAGAGAGAACCAGGCCAACGAGATGTACAAGAGGAAGAGGGACAGCTTCTCTAAAAGGAAGGTAGGAAATAATTAAGAAATTAAATTATGAAATATTTAAATATGGATCTTTACAAATATCCAGCCATTGAGCGCTGCGTTGCGATGTGCTGTGGCGTGATTGGTTGACGCCGTAGGAAATATGGCGCGTTGTTACGAGTGCCGGCGTGACTGCTCACTTTAACTTGGGCGTTTGGAAGTGATGGACGTGCGTAGTGTTCGTGATATTAGCGCTTGATTTGCATAGCATAAACGCTTTCACACTCACAGCTCCAAACTAAGTTTAATGACTTGTGTCGTGGGAGCCGGAAACATTCACATCACACACACAATCACAACCAGAACCAGAAACACAAATGCTCCTTGGGGAAAAAACTTCTGTTACAGCCTGGAATCGAACCTGATACCCCTGCTTAGAAGGCGAACGCCAGCCAACAAGCAGTTCAATACAACTGTACACCCTCCGTTTCCCCACTGCCCTTATTAGTGGTTAGGTTAATTTTAAAACACAAGCTATCAGTGAAATAATCATCATTATTTTCCATCAGATAGTGGTCAAAAACTTGTGTATGTTTTAAAAAAAGAGTGCTCGCGATAGAGGCGACGTGGTAACGCCTACACTTGATAGAGCGTGTTCGTATCGGTAATTTCTTTAGTATAACGTTGATTTGCAACATTTGAATGGAGTTCGGGGTGTAGTTATTAGTTTTTGATCTCAAGTTTAGAATGTTAGTGATTTTTACTCTGAAAAATTACATGAAAAAGTTGTTTAATTGAACATCTATTCTAACAAGGCTTTTCTTTTGTTCTTCTAATAATTTATAACTAGTCAAGTATTTTGAATTTAACTTAGCAATGTTAAAAGGAACCTTTGTTCGTTGTTCTTTTTTCTTCATAATTTTAAAAGTTTATTAGTTTTCCGACAGACTTCTCTCCTTTTTGGATGAGGGTTTAAATCTTAGTTTTTAAGCTTTATGGACTTTGTCTAGAAATTTACCGGGGACTTTATTTAAAAGTATTTTTGATAGCTAGATTCTGATAGAATATAAAATTAGAATACAATAATAATTTATTCCGACAAGCTTAACTTACGTAATTGTCACATGTTACAAGACAAATATATTTTTTATTAAAAAACAGTAAACAGTGTAGTCTCAAATATTTGTTTCATAAAAAATTGCGAAAATTTAAATCGTATGCAATTATGTGATCGTTTGCTTGAAGATTGATATGGGTCACGAATACTGGACACAATTCCACATTATAATATGGTAAATGACACTCGTAGCCCGGTCCGCCTGGTTGATCGTTACTGATTGACAAGGTAAGCTATTTTCAGTCAGACCAGTGCTCGGATAGGTGACCGTTTAGTGGGCTCTTCAACCGAGTCTCAACGTGCTTCAGATTGCACGTTAAGATGTCCCGGTTATTACTCGTAAGACAAGAGTTGCTAAGCCATGTCCGATGTTACGTCCGTTATTTCACATTGAAATTATTTGTGATTGTATACCGAAATAATCAATATTATTTCAGCCAACGAGCATAGACTCCGACTACATTCAAGAAACTCATCTCGACCTAGACGAAGAACCTTGGAGGAGAGGAGTCGATAGTGTTCCGATAGAAGCCGATGATATCCGAATAGAACGGAACGGCAGGACGCGAAGAAGCGAGAGGGAAAAGCAGGAACGACGAAACGAGCAAATTAGAGAGAGAGAAGAGAGGAGGCAAAGTGAAAGGAGGAGTGATGTGAGCAAAAAGGAAGAGTCTATCAGGTTACTTTTTTTTATTACGATTCGAATCATTGTTTTTTTTTGCCGCGAAAGTCAAAAAATGATTTTTGTCGATTTTTTTTTAATTTCCTAGTCTTGTGATTCTTCTTGTGTTCATGTGTAACTAGGATTATTAGTTAATAGTCCGTGAAAGTGCATGAGTTCATCAAGCACATCATATAAAGTTGAAAAACATGATTTTCGATTTTCAACTTCATATGTCGAAGAAGTTTCTTTTTTTTTTAATTTTTTATACTAGATAGGCAAGCATTTGACCGCTACCTCACCTGATGGAAAGTGACGATGCGGCCAAAGATGGAACATGCTTGCCTAGAAGGTACCTATTCACTCTAGACTTGAAGACACCCAGATTATACCGTTCAGGGAACAAAGACGCAGGCAATGAGTTCCACTCCTTCGCCGTACGGATGATGAACGTAGAAGCAAAACGCTTCGAGCGAACTGGAGGTATGTCAACCATAAATGGATGACGTTTGATAGTTTATCTTGTTGTTTCTACCACATAACAAGGTCATGTAAGCGAATCATGGTCCAGTCACAGTCACGTCGTGCCCTAGTAAAGTGGTAGAAACTTATTGCTTTACTAAACTTTACTACTACTTCAGCCGCATCATCGTTTTCCATCAGGTGAGATTGTGGTCAAATGATTGCCTATCGAGAATTTAAAACAAATAAAAACCATGTGGCACAAGATTTGGCTTGAATTTTGAGACCGGCCGCCTGCCTAACGTTAACTTTTATAGGAATGCTAAACACCGGAGCCTCGTAGTCGTGCAGAGGTCGGCTTGGGCTGCTTGTTGTTATGTTATCTCCTATACCAGAAAAACTATGAACTATAACATTATTTTTGTCACCACAGGAATAAGAGAGAGACAGAAGAAAGAGATCGGAAGGAGATAAGAGACGTGTCCGTTGGAACACCTGATACCAAGGAGTCAGGATGCCAAACACGAGAAAGTCTGTTCCAGGATGCACCACCAAGCTCCGACGGCAAATCTAGTATGTACTCCTGTAAAATCTAGTACATAAACTGCTCGTTGGCTAAGTTGTGTGGCGTTCGCCTTCTAAGCAGGGGTATCGGGTTCGATTCCTGGCTGACACACAAGTTTTCTCCCCAAGGAAAATTTGTGTTGCTGGTTCTGGTTGCGATTGTATGTGTGATGATAATGTTTCCGGCACTCACGACATAAGTCATCGAACTTAGGGTGGGGCTATGAGTGTAAAGGGTTTATGTTTATGTATACATTTCTTACCACTGATAGGCGAGCGTTTGACCACTATGACACCTGACGGTAAGTGATGATGCGGTTGAGGATGGCAAAAGCGAGCATCGAGGGACTGGATCTTAAGGATAGCTGCTGGAGCATATTTTTTTGTTAAAACACAAACGTTTGACAATAGACATGTATGGTTACACACTAACAGCCCCATAATAAGTTCGATGACTTATGTCGTGAGTGCCGGAAACATTTACATCACCACACACGCAGAGCTCAATGCATTGGTTAGGTACGACCCAAGAAAATGTGTTCAAATCTCGAAACATTACAACATAGTAGTGAACTACTTGAAATAATATTATTGTACGACGTATGTCATAAACGATATATATATATATATATATATATATATATATTTATGCTAGATAAACAAGCGTTTGACCACTATCTTACCTGATGGAAAGTGAACATACTTGCCTAGAAGATACCTATTCACTCTAGTAAAATCTGTAATAAAACGGGCATTAATTAAGAAAGCTTACTATAAAACGATCGACTATATTAATGATAAGGATGCATGGAGGCAAACTGCAGAAGCGTTTTTAGCGACTACCATAATAACACCTAGGTTAAGAAAATTATGTATTAGAGATTAAGAATGATAAAAAAAAAAAGAATGAAAAAAAATGCGCCGCCGAGTTTCTTGCCAGGTTCTTCTCGAGATGGCTGCAATTTTGCGAATCTGGCAATAGAATCATTAACTTTCATGAGTGCCTCTTTGGGGCCATGTAAATAAACGATTTTGATTTTGAGTATACTAGTTAGTAAAATAAGTCATAGAATACCTAGAACACACTGTCGTAAGCCTTATTTATTGTTTGCAATGGCTCGATGCCGTACCAACTCATGCAAACGTTCCCCTTTATATCGTCTTGTTCATTACAACTCGGTTAATGTTTGCATCCTTGTGTTTCAAACAACATCACATGGCAAAATAGAAGGACGATTCAACCATGAAGACCAATATCTCAGAATACAGAAAGAACAACTGTATTCTGAGACCAATATGTATACTCTATTTTGTGTGAAATATACTCATTTCATTTCACCTCATTAGTAAACTACTGTGGTAATTTTATGCTCCCGGTTGGGAGTAACAGTATTCTGTGATTTTATGTCGTTGGTGACACATTTATTGAGTCTATACAATAAGTATTACTGTAAAATTTACTGTATTGTGTCACTGTTATTTACCTTATGAAATAATTAAAAAAATCAATGCAATAACCATTTTTTTTTTCTTTTTTTTTGTGGGGAGAAAATGCCTACCTCTTCCCTTTGTTCCCAGAGGTGAAGAAAAGGTGTGTGAGGCTCGAACCTACTAAAAACCCCCCGTGAACAGTCCCTCGCCGAGTTGGGGTAAGATAGAGTCGCGCTAGCAGTCTCTATCTTGCCCCGGCGGTAGGCCCGAATGCAAACCTCTGCACCCATAGAGGAGTGCTCTCGCTCACCAAGGCCACCCCCCAGTTTAACAAGACTTATCCCCAGGTTCTGGTACGACGGGTACTAACAGCCGCGGGTTCTCAACCTTTGGCTACTCGGGAGCGACCATCGCTAGGCCTTCACCACCCACCACGAATACTTCCGAGATCACCATCGAGCTGTTAAGACAGATGCCGAGGCAGGACTCTGTGAAGCCACGTAAGTAATTACAGTATTTTTTAAAAGATATGATGATCCACTTGGAGCATTGTGAAGGTCTCTGCACCGTGTGTCCTGGGATCGGTTCCCGGCAGGAGCGCAATTTTCCTTAGGAGTTTCCAAAGGTACATTTGTGCTTCTGGTTCTGGGTGTGATGTAAATGTTTCCGAACACACGCTTAACAAAGAAATATGTGATAATGTGTTCAGGGTCTAGAACTGATCTATCGGTTGAACACACTCCATTAAAATCCATCCAAATTCAACAAATATCCCTAAATTGCGCATAGGTATCTTAGGTAAGCATGCTTCATCTTCGACTTCATCATCGCTTTTCATCACGTGATATTGTAGTCAAATGCAGAGCTAAAAATATAAATCCCTTATTACATACTCACCCACACAAACATCCTTATCTATTGTATTAATAATGGGTATTATTATACTTATGATGATGAATATGATTTACTAAGGACATGACCACAAAAACAACCCTTATACCCTTTGTCATTCGATAACAAGCATGTTTACATACTAAAGTGGCCCAAGATGCCAAGATAGGGAAGAAACAACCCCATCTCAATAGGTTAACCCTATGAATAAGGGTTCGGTTTACTTAGCATTAAATCAATCCCCGGAAATGGACTATAGTACCACGATAGATTATGATAGAGACGGATCATTCGCCCACTATTACATATTTAGTAGATCCGGCATACTATCCGGCATAAAAAAAAAGACGTGTGGCACTCGGGGACTGCCGCGGTAAAGCTATTGCATAGCATTTTTTATCAATCAACTTATGCAATTATAATTATTAGTTCTGTCCAGTTTCTAAGCATAGATGGCGCCCTCTAGCAACTGAAAACACGATGCAGTTTCATTATTCTTCACAAAAACGGTCACGTTGAGATACGAACTCCGTACCGATGCATTCGAGTCAGTATCCAATACCAATCGGCTACTGAGTCTTTTGACTATTTCTTCGAAATAAGCGTATAGGTCTTAACGTTTACTTATTGAGTGGGGGGTGTTAGATTATTTTCGTTACGGAATTTCTGGATTCGGTCTCCACGCTCAAGGCCCGCGATAGAAGCTATGCAATAGCTTAAAAACCATAATATACGAATATCCTTTACACAAACGCATATTAATAATATTCATCTGTCTGTCACTCTGTTTTTTTATGCTCGATAGGCAAGCATTTGTCCACTATTTTTATACGGCCCAAAGATGTGGCATACTTGGCAAGAAGATACTTATTCACTCTTGACTAGAAGACTCCTATATTATACAGTCCAGGAAACAAAGACGCAATGAGTTTTACATTACAGGGAGTCTATTCCAGACAATAATCTTAACATTGACATCGAAATCGAACGATTTTCTTATTATCCATTGAATCGCCTGAACTTTGACCGATCGACTGTCGAATCGACATCGCATCAATTCGAACAATCATAGTTTAAAGACTAGAATAGACCTCCAGATGACAACTAAGTTCCATATCGCGCGTTGCGAAAGGGGGCTAGACGGAAATTGAACTTCGTTCCATCCGGGTGTCCCTTGACACTTCCCAAGTTTTTTTTTTTAAATTTTTCTATAGTCATAGGTAGGTGATCCCTGAATGCCACACTAGGGTTCGCTGTGTTGTGGAATTCAATGTCTTCCTTCCTGAACATAATCCGGCAAAAGTTCCGTCCATTTTTATAATGTTGCAACACCAACTAATTTCGTCCTTGCGGCCAACTTGTATTCTATTGACTCAATCCCTCATTAAACTATGCCTGGCTTGGATCAAAGGCGTCCTAAGTTCGATTTGGCCTCCTTTGATACGAGATTGATTAAAAACGTGGCTTGGATAGATGAAACTAAGATTTGAAAAGAGAACATTCGAAGAACAATATAAAATGGAATCTTTAGGTATTTACTGACCTAAAATTAAATGAACTGCCTGCAGTGTAGTTTGATGCGCATAAGCATCGAGGTTGATAGCATATGTTTTCTCCCCAACGAAAATTTTCGTTTCTGGTTGATTGTGAGTATGGTGTGAATATATCCAGTTGATAGTGATTTTCTTTGGCGAGAAATCCATAATTTTTACACATAGGTTCCAAAAAATATTAAGTGTATATTTTCAATCAACAATAATAAAATAGTTATTTTTTAGTTTAAATACTTATGAATATTTTATAGTATATTCAATAATAATATTTTTACCTCAGACTGGGTGACTGGTGCCTTTTTAACTATAAACAAAAAAAAATTTTTTTACATTAAAGATATTTTTTATTTATTTTAACATTTTTCATGACCATGGATGCATAGTCCTTCAGTCGAAATATTAAATAAAAAATAACAAATTATATGTCTATAAATTCAAGTGTATTTCATAAAAAAGTCTTGGTCACAAATCACAGTCAACGTCAAGTAAAAGAGCCAAGTAGTCAGTCATAGTCAAGTTATGCCCTAGTAAAGTGGTAGAAACTTTACTAGAACTTCTATTGGAGTTTTGGAGCGAAAGCGAAAATCACGTTTCACAATTTTGTATGATTTGCCTACAGTTATGCGCGTTATCTAAGTAATTACTGTTAATAATCCACCATTATTACACATGAAAACTCGAAGAATCACAGGTTTTGGAAAATTATACAAAATCAACATCGCCATTTTTTTTCACTTTTGCGGCAAAAAACTTTTTAATTGCTAGTAGTAGTAGCATAGTACATAAAACTAATTACTACATAAAAAAAGTATTTAAAAACAAGTAACAAATAATAACAAAGTCTACTAATGTTACGCACCAAACTTAATTAAAAAGCAAAAGAAACTGTTGTAATTTTAATTTTCCTCGCGAAACAAGACACAAAACATAAGTTAGCTTCACTTTCGGTATTTATACAAATTTAGTTCCAGACATTCCAAGCATCATTTAGCTACCTATTAGAGACATTGAAATTTACTGAATCAGTTGTAACGAGCTTTACTTATAAGTTTGTTTATTTAATCGTTACAAATAACTTTTAACTAGTTCCGATACTGACTTTAATTAAAAGTGATTTTCGTTCTAAATTTTTTTTTTTTATCTCTGATTGGGTGGGGTTTGAGCACAATCTTACCTGCCCCCTAGCCAAAAACGCTTCGGCTCTATTCTATCAATCATCTTTAAAAAAAATAGTCGACTTGAGTACCTACTCCTTATTTGTGAAGTCGGTGAAAAATTCAGTCGAATTGAGAACCTTCTCCATTTTTTTGAAGTCGTTAAAAACAGGAAGTAAGTAGTATTGTAACTCAATGAAGTAAGTACCTTTTACCGATTATTAGATTTTTTCCTTTTCTTTTTTCGATAAAAATGCTCAACTGTATCCGGGACTCCAAATAACATTCAATCTAGTCACGCGCCGAAGCCCGAGCCGCTTGCCTCCGCGTATCGAGCGTTTGACTCATCCTGATGAAGGACAACTAATTTGTCCGAAACTAGTCGACTACAAAGTAAATCGACATTTGTACGTGTTTTAAGAGGGTGATACCAGAGTTTCTCCTAAAACGCGCTTTTTTGTAACGTTTTTCTCGGTAATCATTACAAATTCTGATAAAAAAAATATTTGTAAGAATGTCTTTAATATGATAAATAAACATATACGGTTTTACACTCACAGCCCCACACTAAGTTCGATGACTTGTGTCATGGGTGCCGGAAGCATTCACATCACACGCACAATCACAACCAGAACCAGAAACACAAATTTTTCTTGGGGAGAAAATTTGTGTTTCCGCCGGGAATCGAACCCGATACCCCACACTAAGTTAATCACGACAAATTCTGATAAAAAATATTCATTTCAGAAGTTTCAAACCTCTATAATATGATAAATAAACTTATACGGTTTCACACCCACAGCCCCACACGAAGTTCGATGATTTGTGTCATGGGTGCCTAAAACATCCACATCACACGCACAATCACAACCAGAAAACACATTTTTGACAGCCGTATTCGTATAATTTCATTTTTAGTCGACTGTTTTGGTTATGCTGAGTGACGATCGTGTAAATTTCGATTATTTTCGACTTCCTGTCTAACTAATGATTATGAGTGAAAAAAAGTTAATCACTGATTATGGGCATAAGAGCTGCTTAACTAAGAGGTGTTTAAGCCTTTTTTTGCGACATTTTTATAAGTAAGACTGTCAAAGCTATACTTAATACCTGTTTGTTGAACCCTCTATATAACAAGGAGATGATGCTTGTTATATAAACGGTTCAACAAGCAGGTAAAAGATATACATCGACGTTACACTAAAACGTTTTCGAAGTTATTTGAAGCAGTATCCCGAAGTTGTAAAAGTCGGATCGAACGGTATTTAGGCTATAGAAGTAGGTAGTTCAACCGCAAGTGCTTCTATAGCTGAGGCTTAACAGAAGGGTAACTCTAAAAAAAACTTCAATGCATATCCAATTATTTGACTCCGTACATAGAGCTTAAAATCAAATAAATTATTAAAAATAATTTATTGATCAATCGCAAGCAAAATTTAACAATCTGACTGATAAAAAAAAAATATATATATTTTTTTATTTGTAGTGTTAATTTAGTCTTATACAAATAGGAGATAAAATGAGGGTTCCGGAGATAAAACGTGTGATCGTTTTATCTCCGGAACCCTTGATCAGATCTTGACAATTTTTGTATAAGACTAAATTAACACTACACCCTTTTAAAAAATATTTTTTTTTTGTTTTTTTTTTTCAATTGAACTGGCCATCTTTGTGTAATCGCCTTACAAACTCCTAAGGAGATATTATATTCTATTAATATTGTTTCTCTTATATAATTAAGGATATTTTGTCAAAAAACAACGGTTTTTAACAAAGACAAAACTACACCTTTGTAACCGACTTCAAAAAAATGGGAAGGTTATCAATTCGACTGTATTTATTTTTATGTTTGTTACCTCATAACTTCTTTCCGGGTGAACCGTCTTTTTTTATCTTAATGGTGGTCCCTTTAAAATTTGATCAAGATCTGACCAGTAGTTTTTGAAATATCCTCAATAATGTGTATATCATTAATTGAATCTGATCAAGGGTTCAAAATATATATCTTCTTCTTCTTTTTCTTATATTTAAAAATGAATTGCTGTTCGTTAGTCTCGCTAAAACTCGAGAATGGCTGGACCGATTTGGCTAATTTTGATCTTGAAATATTTGTGGAAGTTCAGGGAAGGTTTAAAAGGTCAGAAAATATAAAGAAATTGCAATAAAATTAGTAAAAAGTAGTATTCTAATTTCCCATACAAACTGTTCGTAACTGTCAAACAGGAGATGTTTCTGAATATTTGACCTCAAACAATTGGCGGTATGAAGTTTGCCGGGTCAACTAGTTTAACATAAAATCAATGTCAATATTTTGTTTGGCAATAAATGCTTAAGATTATGATATGATTAAACTGATTATATTTCACCCGTTCAAGTCATCTTACTGATCCACGTGTAACTATATAGCTGCGGTATGCCGGCACATAAATCTGTCTAGGTAGTAGCGGGCATTCCTCCAGGAAGGATGCTCGTTCTATTCTCTCCGGACTACATCCTACGGGAAAGGAAAGAGGTATTAGTTTACTCAAGTGCTTTATAGGTGCTCGTGATATTGTGCGTTATGACTACCCGAGCTTACAAACTGGATGTAATAATAATAATAATGGTTTATTGGACATAAAAACTTAAGGTCTATGATTAGTCTATGATTTATACAATATTTTAAACTAATTTTATTTATACATTTATTTACATTTTTCTCATAGACATAGGTAGATGATTCCTAAATGCCACACTAGGTAGGTTCCCTTTGATGTACCTAGATTTATATACTAAAGAGGATTCTTTACATTCATCATGAATTAAACATAAACGCACATATACCACCACACTAAGTTTCAAAATCAAAATAGTATTTATTGCCAAAATTACATACAATACAGCTGAATACCTCGCATATTTTTCGAAATGGCTGAAATATGTTGACGAATTGAAAACCTCCTTTTTTGAAGTTGGTTGAAAATAAAAAATAAGTTAGTAACTTGTGTCGTTTTTGTCAGAAACATTCTCACCACACACAATCACACTCAGGCCTAGAAATATTGTTTTTCTTTAAACAACTAGTTTTCTTTAAAGAAAAAAATTATTTCTTTAAATTATTAATGTATCGAACGGTATCAGATTCGCTGCATAAATGGCAGAAGCAAGCCCTTCCAAGAACTAACCGATTACTAACTATTACTATGAATTTTTATTTATTTTATTTTATTTTATTAGGCACACAATACACATAACAGAAATGAACAATAATAATAATAGTGGTAATACAATAAAAATCGATTCTGCAATCCTTCAATTTGTGTACACAGCATGCTTAACAGATGATAGTACAATAAAAGATAATATGTCATCATTCTATTAAATATATAAACATTTTAAATACAAATTAGAAAATTAAATTAGCAAAATAAAATCCTATTAAAAAATGCTATTAAATTAAATTAAAACAAATAAAATTAAATACCAAATCTAGTGCAATTAAATAAATTTAATTAAATAACTTAAACCTACATAATACAATTATATACAGCTCTTTTGAAACGGTTGAGACCAAGACCGAATATGTCAATGACGTTTATGCCACTATCATCATCATCATCATTGTTTGGTTGATTGTTACGAGCGCCACTGTTCAATAAATAAAAACCTGCCAAATACGAGTCGGACTCGCGCACGAAGGGTGCCGTACCATTATCTATAAAAAATCAAGTTTGTTGTTTGGGAGCCCCACTTAAATATTTATTTTATTTTATTTTTAGTATTTGTTGTTATAGCAGCAATAGAAATACATCATCTGTGAAAATTTTAACCGTCTAGCTATCACCATTCTTGAGATACAGCCTGGTGACAGACGGACGGACAGCGAAGTCTCAGTAATAGGGTCCCGTTTTTACCCTTTGGGTACGGAACCCTAAAAATTGGCAAAGCGCGCTTTGATTTCCTCGATCGTTGTCACAAAATGTATATATATGTTTAGAATAAATAAAAAAAAAATAGGTAAATCGCTCGCAGATCTAAATGCATTTTATTTTTAGATTGAATCTAAAGCTGATTTCGAGTTGCATACAAATGGAGACCATTTTGAGATGAGAAAAAGCTCAAATAGAAGATAGTAGAGATTTGGAGCAGGCAATAGACAAGTTTTTCTTTTCAATATTCGTTATTAGCATCAAAATATCCAATTCAAATGTTTTTTTTTTTTTTATTTGTGACAGGCTAGTGTTTGACCTCTATCTCACCTGATGGTAAGTGACGATGTTATCGAAGCTGGTAAACACACTAGACCTGGAATACGCAGGCTCTCAAGGATAACTGCCGGAACACCGTATTTGGCTTGGCGGCAGACTTTCAACTTGATGGTGGTAAGCTACTTTGGTAGCAAGCCAGGCGAGCAACTCACAAAATGCTCTACCACCTCTATATTTTTTTCTTGGTTCATTTTTTTTTACTGGATAGGTAAGCATTTGGCTGCTATCTCACCTAATGGAAAGTAATGAAAGTCATATTGTCAAAAGACAGTCTTAAATTAACTTTCGTTCGTTTAGGATACTTTGGGTGGCTCGAATCTTTATAGATCGTGTCCCCAAGGTCACGTAGTAAGGGGTTAACTCAGGGTAGGAAGAAATTCAAATGCCTTTCGTGGACCGCAAAACTGGGGATATAAAACTCCGCGAATGAGATCGGGCTTCTTGTGGTGCGATTATTTTATTCCCACTGCTGAGAGTCAGGGTCTTCTATTACAAAAAAACATTAGACCTTATTCCATTACGCTGAATAATGTAAGCTCAAGCCTCAGGAAGAGATGCGTATTGCAGTATCGCAATTTTTTTTATGTTTACTGTGGTACTAGAAATAGGCAGGATATACCTTAAAACAAACGACTCGCTTGTTGAGACTAGAAAAAAAAACTAACCAAACATTTCTGTTACAGAGAAGAAAATCTCCGACCGGCGGCCGATCAGCACCGAAACCACCCGATCCGCCCCCGACGTCATCATCGTCTCCAAACCGATTCGCTGATTGTGACCTTTGGGGCCCCCACCGTGGGCCCCAACTCCCCCCCACTGGCCTCTAGAGCCCCACACGTGCCCTATAGAGCCCAGGACGTGCCCTGAAGGCTCAACTTTGTGCCATTTGGACACACGTAGCATTGACTTTGATACATGTGAGGGTTATTACAGCCAGTATTTGGATCAGGGGGTGTCTTATGACTATTGTCTCAAGAGTGATTTTTATAAGAGTCAAACACTGCCAAGAAACTTGGGTTCCTCTTCTGTAGGTTGTAAGAAAACAAGAAGTGTGTGTTTTTACGGTCTAGACGACGAGTGCGATAGAAACACTTTTGTGGTCACTGCGGATATTGAAGCACCTAGATAACGAAGGTTTTAAACTAGTCCCTACGGCGCTGGTTTTAAGGTTTGTGTTGTGTGAAGTGTAGTATATTCTAAAGTAGCAATTTGTATCTTAGTGTGATAACTATCGTCATTCGTTATGTTAAACGGCAATCTTCAACGTATTATAGTCGGAAGAAAATGCTCCAACCAGGTTTCGGACATAACGGTGTCCTTCTTCTTGGAGCTACGTTTAAAGATCACGGCGCGCGTTTGGGGGCTGAGTCACCCACGTCCGTAGGAGGATACCCCTTATGTCTGACTCCCTACACGTGGTCCCCGGGTGATGCTAATCAGGTGACATTTGAGAGGTGGTAGAGCATTTTGTTAGTTGCTCGCCTGGCTTGTTAGCAAAGTAGCTTACCACCATCAAGTTGAAAGTCTGCCGCCAAGCCAAATACGGTGTTCCGGCAGTTATCCTTGAGAGCCTGCGTATTCCAGGTCTAGTGTGTTTACCAGCTTCGATCACATCGTCACTTACCATCAGGTGAGATAGTGGTCAAACCTTAGCCTGTCACAAATAAAAAAAAAAAAAAAAGCTTTCAAAGTACAACATAGTTTTCATCATAGCCCTCATAATATTCTAAAAGCGTCCTTCAATACAACAATGATTTTGTACTGTCAAATATCAAAGTATAATTGAAGTAAGACTGCTCTATGTCTTTGTAGTGAGGCACTCGAACGCAAAACTTAAAGGTTCCGAACCTTTGCAAAACTTCAGTTGGATTTTAAAGTTTGACGCGCCGAAAGCGGTGCAGCTAGGGCTCTGTACGTCAAAATCAAAAACATTTTATAGATATGCAGCATGGGAGTTTACCAATAGGGCTGACATAGTCGCAAGGTGACTCAAAGCCCTTACAAAAATATTGATTAAAATTAATAAAACAAAGATTGACGCGCGCGTCGCTACTTGTAAACTTAGCTCACACAATAAAAAAAAATTGTATACTATGTCCGAAACCTGGTATCGGACATTTCGTATATGTCAGAAACCTGGTCGGAGCATTTTCTTCCGAAAATAATACGCAAGTGCCGGTTAAGGTTATTATAGCAATTTGTACTTTATTATAATGAAAAGAAGATTAAACAACTTTTTTTTTATCTCGTACGATATACGAGTACCCTATAAGTATAAACGCTGTTTAGCTGCTAATGCAAAATGTCTCTTAACACATAAAGACAAAGCTGCATTTAACTAAGCAACAGTTAAGCAAGGTTTATATGTAAGGCGCTAAGGTATCGTCGATTATGTAGTGATAACGTAATATCATGAAGTTTATAATTATTGTAATATTTGTTTTTTGGTTTTTATATATTTTTTCATCTATGAAGTAACGCTTAAAAAAATTATCATGATTAAAAAAAATAATTAAATTAATTAATTGTTTGACTTAATTTAAAGGTATTTTTTTATAGTTGACGTTTGTAAAATTGCACAGATTGCCAAAACGGATGTAATTTTTTAAATTGCCAGTAATTATTAAATGTGTTATATTTGAGATTATGTATTGATATTGTTAACTATGCCTTAATTTTTTCTTTTATAAAAGATGTTATATAGTAATAATTTAACTGATTCGGTAAGCTATTATTAAGTATGTATTGATCTATTAGGGGGCGTCCATTAATTTACGTGAAGCGTTGGGGGGGGGGGGGGGAGTCGAGCGGAACCTTACCCAATCTCACGTGGGGAGAGGGGGTGTCTCAGCAAATATCACGTGATTTTATTGCAAGAAAAAGTGTAAAATAGCGGGAGAACTGGATTAAATTAAGAAACAAAAAACGACTGTAATATGACTAAATCATATAGTTAGTTAGTATGGGTTAGTCTTAAATAAAGAATTAAACAAAAAATGCGTGTTAAATAAATTCAACGCAATCAAGCACATATTAACTTATTTACATTAAATATTCGCATTTTGAAAAATCTCACGTGAGTTGAGGGGTGGGGGAGGGGGTCGAGCAAAATCTCACGACATCTCACCAAGGGCTGAGAGGGGGTCGAAAAATCGCCAAAATCACCTCATATAATGAATGGATGCCCCCTTACCTGCAATAAATATGATTGAACTTAACGTTACCCTCATATTATAAATTATTAACACATATCTATAAATTGTTTAGAAAGTGTAATTTGAAAATTATTTAGATTTTGATTTGATTATTATAAAGCAAAAAGTATGAAATTTGTTTTAAATTTTAATAAATAATGTCTTCCAGATGTTCATAATAGATTTATATTGTTTATCGACATAGTTTAATTAATGTTATAAAAAAATAGATTTTTGTAGAACATAAGGATTTTCAATTTTAATACTTTTTAAAGGTTTACTGCGGAATCGGACAGTAAAAACTTCAGTTTTCAATAAAAATATATAATTACAATTATATCAGTGATGTAATTTAGATATTATATAATTGACATTAGGTATTATAATAATATTTATTATTATATAAACAAAAATAAAATTGGCTAAAATAATAGTGTATTGAAATATAGACCAATTATGTAAATATTAACGTTTTAATATATAATATATCAAGATTGTACAATAATTAAATAGAAAATAAGAAAAAACTATTAAATATAGATTTTTTGTAAATTTAATATTAAAATTGTTGTAAGTTCTAACAAAGTTTAAATCAGGTTGTGTTCAATATTTTTTCTCACAAATTTGTTTGAAATTTCTAAATAAGTGTAAAGATATTTAGTAAATGATTTAAAAACGTTTAATGTATATTATTTTTTATTAATGGTGCCAAATATATTTAAAAAATATGTCATTAGAATTAAACTCCGGAACAATAATTGTTTGAAGACCCAGTTGGCGCAGTGGGTAACCTAAGTTTTTGCCCTCTGCGCCGTGGGTCCTGGGTTCGATTCCCAGCAGGAGATCAATTTTCCTTCCCCAAGGGACATTTGTGCTCATAGTTCTGGGTGTGATTGTGTGTGCACATAAAGTGTTTCCTTGATGGGTGGCCGTTTAGTGAGAATTTCAACGGAGTTTTTTTTTTTTTCTTTAGTTTTGGCTTCGCAATCTTATGCATTTAGCCAGTGTCAAGTGATAATATATTTCAAGTGTATTTCATATTATAGGTCCTAGTCACAAGTCACAGTCAAAGTCAAGTAAAAGAGTCAAGGTCCAGTCGTAGTCAAGTCATGCCCTAGTAAAGTGGTAGAAACTTTACTAGAACTTCTATTGGAGTTTTGGAGCGAAGGTGAAAATCACGTTTTTCAACTTTGTTTGATTTGCCTACACTTATGCACGTTCACTAAGTATTAACGGTTAATAATCCACCATTATTACACATGAACGCTCGAAGAATCACAGGTTTTGGAAAATTTTACAAAATCAACAACGTCATTTTTTCACTTTCGCGGCAAAACTCTTTCAACGGAGTTTCACCGTGCTTGGTATCAGCCTAAGAGACCGATTCCATAACACAGAACTCCGGAGACAAACCAAAGTCTGTGATGTGGGTCATTGCCAGTCTCAAATGGCGATAGGTTGGACACATGGTAAGGCGAAGTGATGGCATGTGGAGTAGAGTGAATATACCGAGAGAAGGTAAGAGAGCCGTTGGCAAACCAGCTGCTCGATGGATCGACTAATCTGTCGGTCCCGGTTGTTAGCCGTAAGAAAACAGACGTTAAGCGAAGTCGGATGCCTTCAGGCGGCCTGAAAGACCCTGACACTAGGACTACCACTGGTCTATACGATAAGCAAGCATCGTTTAGACCCTGTCAGGTATAAAACAAATATACTAAAATCATAACCTTTTTTGCTTCGTCGTAGTCGAGTAAAATTAACGTTAAATAAACTCGCAAATTAACATTTTGCAAACAAGTTACTCATAACAAGTTAAAAACAAAACTAACTCTAAATAAAGCAACAAGCGAAGGTTCATTTCATAATTATTATTATCTGTTCATATGAACCGCTTAATTACAATGAATATTCTAACTTCCGTACAAGTTTTGCTCAAAAGTTAAATATAGACGGGAAACTTTGTTTGCGTCTGCGGCGTGTGGCTTGCTGTCTATTTGTACAGTTTTAATTAGTAAATACGTTGATTTTGGAAGTATCGCTTCCTAACATCCTACTTATATTATAAATCCGAAAGTTTTTGTAAGTATGTTTGTTCCTTCACGCTTTAACGGCTGAACGGATTTGGATGAAATTTGGAATGTACATACCTAGCTTATAATTAGGATTAACATAATGGCTACTTTTTACCTTGATAGCGGGTGAAGCCGCGGGGCACGGTCAGTTAGTTTATATCTTGTTACTTGAAGTAAATTAAACTATACTTCGATAATTAAATGGACATGCGTATAACGGCAACCACATTTTAAATTTACAGTATTATGACATGTTAAAAAAAAGTTACAATTTGAATCAGTTACACGTTTACATAAAAAATATTTATTTATCTTTTTATTTTTTTTTCATATTGGACATTTTTTTCATGTAATGATGAAACCATAAAAATGTGACACAACTTAAACTAGATCAGTAATATATTTGACATTTTAAATTTAATAATTATATAATATTAATTAGTGACATGCTTCTGCAATTATTTTTTACAATCTTTCATTTAGTTTCACCTAAACAAATCTTGCAAATTAAATTTGATCCACTTCCCGGTTACCGATTGTGCTGAATTTTTGCAAACATGTGGAAATCGCGTGACATTACAATATTATGATGACATGGTGCTGATCTGATGATGGAGCTGGAAGGTTGCCAAGGGAACTACACAATGAAACAACATGCTCATCGAGTTTGGGCTCATTTGTATCGTTACCAGGGTCTAATGATGGAGGTGGAAGTGGTTAAAGGAACTCTGTAATGAAACGACGCAACCCCATCGAATTTCTCGTTTGATTCGTCTTGACAAGTTCTCTGGTTATATAACTTTTAGTCCTCTTTATTTATAACTTGTAAAAGCTTGATTTAAAAAAATCTTTTCAAAGTATGACTTGTTGTTAACTGAATTACAAACAGGGACGGTGCTCAACACTTATTTAAATAAATAAATGTACTTATACATACTTATTAATCTAAATATATATAACTCAAAGGTGACTGACTGACTGACTGACATAGTGATCTATTAACGCACAGCCCAAACCACAGGACGGATCGGGCTGAAATTTGGCATGCAGGTAGATGTTATGTCGTAGGCATCCGCTAAGAAAGGATTTTGATAAATTCTACCCCCAAGGGGATAAAATAAGGGATCTATACCTAATTAATAATAATACTTCTTAACGCGAGCGAAGCCGCGGCCAAAAGCTAGTATTATATATATAAGGTTTATATGTTTTGTTAGTACTCCTTCAAGATCTGGTAAGGATCTTTACAATTTTCTTAACCTCATTGTGTTCAGTAATGAGTACGTCATTATTCCTACAGGCTGCTGTAGAACGTACTTGAAAAAACGAGTAAATACGAAACTGAATTGGATGCATTTCTTGAAATTCCTTTTCTGAAGAATCTGACTTATTTCCAAAAAGAGCCAGCCTATTTCCAAGCTCAAAAGTTTGTGCCAAAAAGACATGCAAAATAGTTAATGTTTCTAACGGTAGGCCTCGTGCTAGCCTATCTACCTTGTACCAAAATGGAGTAGTATTTTACTACTTTCACTTAATAAAGTAATTCCGCGTGATATTACAAAGATAAATTCTTTATTTGCACACCAAAAAAAACACAAAGAAATCTTAAATATAACATAGAAGCACAAAGGGCGGTCTTGTCGCTCAAAGCGATTTCTTCCAAACAACCAAAGGGAGATGATAAAAATATTACAAGCAGGGACGGTGGTGTACCTCAACACGTATTTAAATTAATAAATGTACTTACACATACGTATTAATATTAGATACATAATAACCATACAAAATCCTAGATAAATAATTATAATATATTATAAACATAAATATATATTTATACACAAACTAATATATATTACTAGCTGCGCCCCGCGGCTTCGCCCGCGTAAGTCCCGGACCAGCCAGAATTCGGGGTTAAAAAGTAGCCTATGTCCTTTCTCAGGCTCTAGACTATCTGTGTACCAAATTTCGTTTAAATCGGTTCAGTAGTTTTAGCGTGAAAGCGTAACAGACAGACAGACAGACAGAGCTACTTTCGCATTTATAATATTAGTAAGGATGATACATATATATGACTAATAAAGGATATTCATAGCTTTAACTTAATTGAACACCATTTTTAAGCTATTGCATAGCTTCTATCGCGGGCCTTGAGCGTGGAGACCGAATCCAGAAATTCCGTAACGAAAATAACCTAACACCCCACTCCGACCGGCACAGCGGTGATACTTTTTAGTTTTGCCATCTATCGATGAATAGCAGAACTTTTAATGACTTTTTTGAAATATCACGCTTGTCTCTTTAGTTCAGCAACTCGCCTCTAGGTCGCAGGAAAAAAATACTGCATAAATAAAATAAGTAAATAATTATAATTGCATAAGTTGATAAAAAATGCTATGCAATAGCTTTATCGCGGCAGTCCCCGAGTGCCACAAGTCATTTTTTTATTTGTTCTTTAGAAGTGTGTAGTGCTTGAGAGCGACGTGTAGAGACCGGTAAACTGTTCCAGAGGCGAATAGCTTGTAAAAAACAGGGCTTAAAGAGATTTAACATCTTATATCTCGCGGTGAGGAGCGCAGTGCTCTGCCGCATAGGATTTTGACCTATATAACTTCAAAACTTTGGGTGGCACTGAACTTTATTGGGCTGGCGTGACGGCTTGCCTAATGGTAAGTGACTTGCTCCAAATTACAGAAAAAAAAACAACGGGTTGCACTCCGGGAGTGCCGGCAGAAGTGAAAACTTGAACATTAACGTTGTAAACAGCAGGAGCAGGCATACATTTTCGTCGCGCGGTAGAAAGAGAGGAGGATATTACTTCCTCTCCTCTCTCCGTCTTACGAATTTTCGATCAGGTCACGTGTCCTGACGCGAGTTTAACATGTTTTACCCATCCCGAAAAAGTGCACAACGCCACTAAAGAAGTTTCACAACACTTCAAAAAGAAATTAAACATTTTTCTGATCTTTTACAATGCTTGTTTAGTTTGTGCAGTGTCAAAAAGACACAGGTATTTTTTATTAACTATTTAAATTTCTTTTTTTTCTAAATAAAACGCGATCAGCTGTGTCTTATTAGTGGATTCGGGAGGAAACTGGTAACTATCACGACAATTACCTTGAATAGTCGCTTCAGGCAGGGCTTGAGTAGCTCAGCGTTTAGAGCAATAGGGCATGACATCCTATGGCCGCGAGTTCAAACCCCGCCTCGAGCGATATTTTTTCCTTTCTAAATGTATCAATATAGTTTTGCCTAGCACGGCTAATGCTATACAAACAAAATCAATTACCTTGAATGCTTCTAGCCAATATGGGGCACTACAGGTAAAACAATCTAAGCCTACCACTAGGTACATCAAAGTTATATGAACTTGCGACTGAAAAGACTTTATCTAATATATAAAATTCTCGTGTCACAGTTTTCGTTGCCATACTCCTCCGAAACGGCTTGACCGATTTTGATGAAATTTTTTGTGCTTATCCGGTATCTATGAGAATCGGCCAACATCTATTTTTCATCATCATCATCATCATCACTTTTCATCATTATCAACGCGGGTGAAACCGCGGGGCGCAGCTAGTCTAAATATAATATTTCACAAAGACAAAGAGGAAGCGAACCCTCGCTAAAAGTTTCTAGCAAACAAAACTTTCATATTTTCTCCATTTCGCTTCTGATTCAAAGCGAAAATATTTGCCGTTCAAGTTACGAATATTAAAACTAAGCTCAAAATCACTTACAGGTCTCCTTTGATTTAATAAAAATAATTCTTTTTATATTTTGATTTTCCTTTGATTATATGTATAAAGGGAAATTTAGAAGAGAATTTAAATTAGGTATTTCAAAAGCGTCATAATTTCCTTTGATGATTCCTTGTTTTGGACGACTGGAATTACATAAAGTAAATGATTCTCTTGTTTATAATCACAACCCCGATAAATCACGAAAGGGTGTATTTTCGTTGAATAAATATTTCGTTAATTCTACGCATTTCCTGGTTTAAATTCAGTGAATCTACTTAAAATTAATCATACATTAATAATAACATACATGAAAAGGTACATTTTTACATTATTTTTTTTTTATTTTTTTTGAGTACATTTATTAATTTATTAATCAGTTCGAGTTGTAACACAAAATCTTATTTTAAATTACATAATATACAATGAGGTTGGAGTTTTGCCGCGAAAGTGAAAATGGCGTTGTTGATTTTGTTTTTATTTTCCAAAACTTGTAATTCTTCGTGTGTTAATCCTACTAATATTATAAATCCGAAAGTTAGTGTGTAAGTATGTTTGTTCCCTCTTGACGCATTAACGGCCGAACGGATTTGGATGAAAATTGAAATATACATAGATTATACCTAGGATTAACACATAGGTTACTTTTTAACTTGATAATAGTGGGCGAAGCCGCGGGGCACGGCTAGTGTGTAATAATGGCGGATTATTAACCGTTAATGCTAAGTGGACGTGCATGAGTGTAGGCAAAATTAAAAACGTGATTTTTATTTTCATTCCAAAACTTGAATAGAAGTTCTAGTAAAGTTTTTACCACATTACTAGCCCATGACTTGACTAAAACTGGACCTTGACACTCTTACTTGACTTTGACTGTGGCTGATGACTAGCTGGTTTCATGAAACATCTAACTAGCCTAATAAACATTCACTTTTTTTTTCTGGTAGGTGCTACTGTCTATCTTCGGGCCAATTGCCTATATCTCCTAAAACTATTTACAGCAAAGACCTAAGTTACCTACAAGACATCGAGTTTACAGGTAACTTAAGTGTTCAAGCCCACTACCAGTGGGTAATTAAATAAGGTATATTTTATCTAAAAAAGATCGCTCTCTTCACGGTATTCGTTAGGAATAGAAAATAAATATAGATAGTAAACAAATACCATTGGTATTAGTTTATGGTACTAGAAAGGAATAGATCCTTTTTTGAAGTCGGTTAATGTAAGGGTTTGCTGAGAAGAATACGAATACAATAATAAGTAACTAATAAAAGCTTGTTTTTAAATATTGTTTTTCTTTAATTTTCGTTTTCAGCTACGTCACCACACCGGCACAAATAATAATGTTATAGAGTAAAATGTCCACATTTTATGGAATTCATGATACTAAAACCACAATGTACGTGCACATGGTAAAATTAATAGTTTATTGAATGCATAGTGGTTTACTTTGATAGTCAATTATGTTTGATTTTACGGAAATAGTGGTATACGCAGTGTTATGTCACAATTTATAAAAAAAAATATGAAAAAAATAATAAAAAAAATCTTTTTTTTTTTAGTCATCATCACTTTCCATCGGGTGAGATAGTGGACAAATGCTTGCCTATGCCACATAAAAAAAACCACAAGCAACTATAACTACAAGGTTCGAATAACGTATGCCAAACATAATAAAATGTATGCATGACCCCTACTAATATTATAAATGCGAAAGTAACTCTGTCTGTCTTTCCTTTTGTCGCGCTTTCACGCCAAATCTACTGAACCGATTTAAATGAAATTTGGTACACAGATAGTCTAGAGCCTGAGAAAGGACATAGGCTACTTTTTAATGCAAAAAAAAGGTTTTAAGGGGTTGAAAAGAGGGACGAAAAGTTGTATGGAAGTATCGATAATTTAGAGCTAGAAGCTTTAAACTAATTTTCAGGCTGTTGCTTCGATATAAATAAATATGACATTTAAAGTTTGTAAAAGTTTTACATCAAGAGTGTATAATAGCAATAATATGAAAGTTTGTATGGAAATTTGTAAGGTTTATGTGAATGTTTTTTTATGTTTACAACTCATTAATTAAAGTATTTATACGTATGTATCTTATAATTAGCCTTAAAAATTAAGAATGCTACCCAAAGACACTATTCCACGCGGACGAAGTCGCGTAATATTTATTTATATATATATATATATATATATATATATATATATATATATATATATATATATATATATATTTATATATATATTTATTTAGTCCTCATCTCTTCTACTTCTGAACTGCTCGTTGGCTTAGTTGGGATGCGTTCGCCTTCTAATAAGGGGATATCGGGTTCGATTCCCAGCGGGAACACAAGTTTTCTCCTCAAGGAAAATTTGTGTTTCTGGTTCTGTTTGTGATTGTGTGTGTGATGTTATATATATGAATGTTTCCGGCACCCAAGACTTAATTCATCGAACTTAGTGTAGGGCTGTGAGTGTGAAAGCGTTTATGTGTAATATTGATATTCCTAAGCACTACCAGGGTTTATAAATCACTTATTTATTTTGACATATTTGTTATCACACTAATATTGTAAATCCGAAAGTTCGTTTGTTAAGAGTCCGGGGAGTCTTAGAACGAGTCTATAGGCTGTCTCTGTTTAACTGGCAAACTGTGCCCATGCTTGATGCGAAATCATAATTTGTTCGGTCGGTAGTGCTACCGACCGAACAAATTATGATAGGTGCCGTAATACCAAAAATTATGAATGAAAATGTAATGTTTAGCCATTGTTTTTTGCATTAATAATACCTTGAAATGATAATCTATGTTCCTGTTGTAATGGCAAAAGAAATGTGTTAGTTTTTAATACAAAACGAATAAGTTAAAGATGCGACATTTGCGTCGTAATAATGTACGAAAATCAATTGGTTTATATTTCGTTTTAAGTAATTGTTTTGGAATACAAACTATCCAGGAGCCTATATTAATACGTTTTTGATCTGAATAACAGCACAATATGATGGTATTATGCTTGAATTATAAATAATTACAGTATTACGATTGTATGGGCAAATCGACCACCGGAGGCCCCTTAATGTTTAAGTATGTTTGTTTCCTCTTCACGCTGTAACGGCTGAACGGATTCATATGAAATTTCAATATATTGTTCACACGGGCGAACTCACAATGGATGCTAAGCTAGAAGCTTAACACTATTGTCTACATAAATGTTGCATCTTAGTCTACTTGCTTTTGGCGATGGGTAGCTCAGGACTTCAATGTTGCGGGTAAAGGGTTCCATTTCAGCAGAATCTCATCTTGATGGTAAGTGTTCTGAATATTTCACAAGTTTTTAATGGAAAATGTTGTCTTACCATTAAAATCATGAAAAGTGAAAATTTTCAAAATTAGTAAGTAAAATAAGTCTTTGAATTTAGTTTGGGGTCGGCAGTGTGATTTTGTGTGCACATTAAGCCAATTTTAGAGTTTTTAAATTGCTTCGTCAGAAAAAAAACAAGAGCTACCAAAAACTCAAATTATAATAGATATTTCGTAACCCAAATTCTAAATTCAACTCATCGACTGAACCACAAAACTCCACCAAACTAATGATCCATATAACAATTTAAACAGTAAACAAACTCACGCAATAACTCAGTAATGAGTCAACACGCGCAATCGTGCCAAATCAACGTGAATTCTAATTTGCTGCTGCGTAACTCAATATTTTGTAAAACAATGCTGTGCCAGAGCCCGGGGATATGGGTCACAAGTGTATTAGGAGACAGTTGTATAGATTGAGACGAAATTATTTTATTAAACTTTAAACTGTTTTGTTAAAAAATACTGCCCAATTCACAAAGCCAGCGTTCTAAATACAGAACAAATTCAGTTAAATCGGTAAAAGCTTTTAATTTTGAAAAGTATAGTAAAGAATTGAACTGCCCGCTGGTTTAGTTGGGTGAGCGTTTGCCTTCTAAGTTCGATTCCCGGCGGGAACACAAGTTTTTTCCCCATTTGTGTTTCTGGTTCTGGTTGTGATTGTGTGTGTGATATGAATGTTTCCGGAACCAGACACAAGTCGTCGAACTTAGTGTGGGGCTGTGAGTGTAAATGTGTTTATTTTTCTAGCTCCCAAGACACAAGTCATAGAAGACATAACTTAGTGTGGGGCTGTGAGTGTGAAAGATTTTATTTAAGATTTAATTAATTTAGTATTGAGTATTTGGCGGCTTGTCGCATGCGCGATATGTTTCGGTCTATAAGAGCGGGGCGATCGTCTCGTCCCGCCCGTCTCTCCCCTGCCCCTCTCACATCTTAGGTTTGCTTCTGCCCAGCTATCGGATTCGATTCCCGGTAGGAACATAAGTTTTCTTGACAAGGGAAAGTGTTTGTGGTTCTGGCTGTGATAATTTAAGTGATGTTAAAAATATCTACGAAATTTATTATTTCGGTATTTAGAGTTAAAAAAGATCAACAATATCATTTTCAAATCTTTGGTAGTTTTAGTAAATATAAAAACACTAGGTACACCGCGGTTTTACTCGCGAAGTCCCGAAGCCGCGGGAATTTCGTGTCCTTTTCATCATTCAATGTCCTATCCCAAGCTCTAATTTATTTCTCAACCAAATTTAATCAAAATCGGTTCTGCGGTTTAGGCGTGAAAGCGCGTAATATACAGATTTACTTTCGCATTAGTAATATTAGTATGGATTATATATTTCATTAAATGTTAAAATTCCTTCCTTTTTGCTCCACCATAATCAGGTACACCATTTTATATCTGTAACCGCGGCTATAACAAAACTTTACAGAACGACCTAATAAAAGTAATCTAAAAAGTTAAAACCATAATCATGCGAGTTTAACTACTGTCGTAAAAAATACGATTTCAAAAGCACTTTAAATTACTAAATGGCTTCCCGTACTCTAGTAAGCCCTGACAAAAGTGGAGGGAGATTGTACATTTAGCTAAATTATCCGTCAATATAGCCATTAATTACAATTAAATACGAAAATCTGAACTGGCCTTTAGGCTCAGTTGATTGAGCGTTCGCCTTCTAAGCGGGGTCTATCGGGTTCGATTCCCGGCGGGTACACTAGTTTTCTCCCCAAGGAAAATTTGTGTTTCTGGATCTGTGATTGTGTGTGTGATGTGAATGTTTCCGGCACCTACGACAAAAGTCATGGAACTTAGTGCGGGGCTGTGAGTGTGAAATCGTTTATGTTTATGTTTAATTAAATACGAAAATTTCATTGTACATAAAGTAAAATAGCTCTAGCAAAAGTGTGAGGTCTCAGTACCTCACACTTTTTTCACTTACAGTTTTAACAGTGAAAAAGCATTTGACGTTAATTGATTATTAATTATTTTCTTGTTTTAACGACTTGAAAAAAAAGGAGGTGGTGCTCATCACTTCTTTCTATGTGATTCAATTTTGATGATTTTATTAAAAAGATGGTGCTTCCCCGTCGGTCTCATTTAAATTTGATCGCGATCTATCGAGTAGTTTTTGAGTTATCATCAATAAAGCATATTTGATTCATTTAATCTGATATAACAACCATGCACACTATGTTTAGTTTCTTCATTAATAAACCTATACCTACATTTATTTTATCTCTGGTAGGCTGGTTTTTCACCTGTTGCCTGTGCTTGTTGTTGAAGGCGGTAAAAACGGCTAAGAACTAGGGTCATGATACACAAAGCGCCCGAGGCGCGCGCCCCGAACGATGTGAAGGTAAAATATTTGGTGTGAAGATAAAATGTATGGCGCCTAAGGGACTTGATATCAAAGTAACCAGAGCGCGCGGCCAATTTTGTATCATTTTACAAAACTTTTTTTAGTGAAATGATGTGTAATATGGTAGATTATTAACCGCTAAGGGACTTGATACACAATGTGCACGAGGCGCGCGTACAAGGCCCGTGCCCGCCGCGCAACCGAGGCGTGCACCCTGTGGTAATACAAAACGGCTACGCGGGCGTTTTGTATTATATATCAAAGACTCTTACGCGCCATACCATTTACCTTCAAAGCGCCCGGGGCTCGCGCCTCGGGCGCTTTCTATATCATGTCCCTTATAATTTGTGAGTGTAGGCAAACTATGCAAAGTTTAAGAACGTGATATTTGACAGCATTTCTAAGGAAGATTGATGATGTTATCTTGTTTTCAGTTATAAAAACGAAAGCTGAAACTTATTGTAAAAATGGGTTCAAGGGCGTGAATGAGAACATTATTATGCCGTCCTCTCTTATTGGGAAAGGGAAGAATGATGATGATGAAATTAAAATATAATCCCCTGCCCCTCTCACATCTTAGGTTTGCTTCTGCCCAGCTATCGGATTCGATTCCCGGTAGGAACATAAGTTTTCTTGACAAGGGAAAGTGTTTGTGGTTCTGGCTGTGATAATTTAAGTGATGTTAAAAATATCTACGAAATTTATTATTTCGGTATTTAGAGTTAAAAAAGATCAACAATATCATTTTCAAATCTTTGGTAGTTTTAGTAAATATAAAAACACTAGGTACACCGCGGTTTTACTCGCGAAGTCCCGAAGCCGCGGGAATTTCGTGTCCTTTTCATCATTCAATGTCCTATCCCAAGCTCTAATTTATTTCTCAACCAAATTTAATCAAAATCGGTTCTGCGGTTTAGGCGTGAAAGCGCGTAATATACAGATTTACTTTCGCATTAGTAATATTAGTATGGATTATATATTTCATTAAATGTTAAAATTCCTTCCTTTTTGCTCCACCATAATCAGGTACACCATTTTATATCTGTAACCGCGGCTATAACAAAACTTTACAGAACGACCTAATAAAAGTAATCTAAAAAGTTAAAACCATAATCATGCGAGTTTAACTACTGTCGTAAAAAAAGAATCACCAAAATCGGCTCACAACGAAAGAAGTTGTGAGGTAACTTTTAAAGTCAGGTAAACCAGAACATCGTCAAAGTACGCATTGTTCGTCACAAAATAGACATTATTGACGCTATTTCAAGAACTACTGATCAGATCTTGATCAAATTTAAATGGGACTAGTTAGAAAGCAACATCTTGCAAACTAAACAAAAATTTTGAAATCGGCTCACGTGAAGGGAAAATATGAAGTTATACGAAAAAAAAAAAATTACAGTCGACTTGAGTACCTCCTCCTTTTTTGGGAAGTCGGTAAAAAATAGATATTATTGACGCTATTTCAAGAACTACTGATCAGATCTAAATCAAATTTAAATGGGACCAATTAGAAAGCAACATCTTTAAAACTAAAAAAAAATTTCGAAGTCGTCTCACGTGGAGAGAAGATATGAGGTAACACAAAAAAAAATATTTACAGTAGACTTGAGTACCTCCTCCTTTTTTGGGAAGTCGGTAAAAAATATACTAAATGGAAAGGTTGCGCTTATTATAAATATACAGTAGCAACTGCACCAGCCGAGGCGCGTGTACACGGAGGCGTGCGCGCGCCTTAGCCGATGAGACTGGTTCATAAGGAATAGCTACCGGATCGAAACTAACTTATGAATTTATAATACAAACGTGTTATCGTGATACATCGAATTACGACAAAACTGCATTTGTTTGATAATTTGTTTGTGAGAAAGAGAGAGTGAGAGAGAGAGTGGCTAATTTGATTCAATCTAGCCTGGGCGTAGACTATATCATCTTTTACTAAATAATGCGAGTAAAGCTTCGGAACAAGACCTATTACTTGTTATAGCAAGCTAGTCGAGTCGAAACTGTTGAGTCTCGGTCATCAGCGTACGGTAGCAAGCCTAAGGTTTTCTATTGTTTATATTTCGGAAAGAGTGCGCAGGAATTACACGAGTTAATTCTCCCACGCCCGTTTTACATATAATAACAATACAAACAGTAACATACATCCATTTTGCCCGAAGCGTTTCGCTTCTACGTTTATCGCCCGTACTGCGAAGGAGTGGAACTCATTGCCCGCGTCTTTGATTCCCGAACGGTATAATCTCGTCTTCAAGTCGAGAGTAAATAGGCATCTTCAGGTAAGCATGCTACATCTTTACCCGCATCAACACTTTCCATCAGGCGAGACAGTAGTCAAATGTTTTCGAACATGAAAAAACAAAGTTAGTAATAAATAAAACCGTAAGCATTCCATCACTTAATTATATTTTTTTAACATAAACGCTTTCACACATACCCCACACTAAGTTCAATGACTTGTGTCGTGGGTGCCGGAAACATTCACATCACGAACACAATCACTACCAGAACCAGAAACACAAATTTTCCTCAGGGAGCAAACTTGTGTTCCTACCAGAAATCGAACCCGATACCCCTGCTTAGACGCCGAAAGCTCTCCCAACTAAGCCGAGGGGCATCATTAATTCTAAAATATGAAATGAATACTTTCCAAGACTTACGCCTTTGTTTTATTACGTTCTCAAAGCATTTATTCGACCAAACCAGTGCTAAACAAGAAGGATCGAAACTCAATATCAAAAAGCGCACTGTGAAATACAACACTGAAACAATACCAGCAAAAGCCATTTGTATCTGTACGACAATGGGACGACACGATTATCTAGTTTTTTTTAGATAGGCGTTTGACTGCTTTCTTTTTTTATGCAATTGCTATGGAAGGATTATGTTTTTCATGCGAATGTTTGTATTTATGGTATACTAGCCGTGCCCCGCGGCTTCGCCCGCTATAATCAAGTTAAAAAGTAGCCTATGTGCTAATCCTATGTATAATCTATGTACATTCCAAATTTCATCCAAATCCGTTCAGCCGTTAAAGCGTGAAGAGGGAACAAACATACTTACACACAAACTTTCGGATTTATAATATTAGTAGGATACTAGACGGTCCCCGCAGCTTCGCCCGCGTTAAAAATATCATCAAAAGCCCCATTCCGTTACAAAATGTAAGAGATTTTTTTTATCGTAAACTTTCCTGATAATATTTTAATAGTTATTCTGCTATTCGGGACGGAGATAAATTCAACAAATCATACATCATTAAAATCGGTCCACCCGTTCTCGAGTTATAAGTGTTGTAACCAACCCGACTTTCTTTTATATATATGTATATAGATATAATAATAGATATATATAATATACTAGTGATTCGCCCCGGCTTCGCCCGTGTGCAACCCCCAGCATCTGTCGGGCTGATTTGTGAATCTAAACCATCCAGGGCGCCACCCAAACGCATACAAAAAAAATCTTTCAAATCGGTGCAGCCGTTTAGGAGAAGTTCAGTGACATTCACACGTACAGTAGAATTATATATATAAAGATTTACTAAGTCATAAGATATTCACTAAGTCTAGTACAATTGTATATTTATGTATGATAATATAATATACTAGCCGTGCTCTGGGACTTTGCCGCTCTTATCATGTTAAAAGATAGCCTATGTGTTAATCCTAGGTATAAGCTATGCACATTCCAAATTTCATCCAAATCCGTTCAGCCGTTAAAACGTGAAGAGGGAACAAACATACTTACACACAAACTTTCAGATTTATAATATTAGTACGATTTATATATGGTATATTTTTATGTTTTGCTTGATATGTATGTAATGTATATATAATAAATAGACATAGAAGTTAACAGTCTTTTTACTGTACTACCACGAATTTTCCTGCACCTTCTCGGATGACTGGCAGAAAATGCTGTATTAGCACTAAGTCTTCCTTGTACAGCTATGTATGTTGTGCAAAAGAATAAATAAACAAATAAATATATGTAAATTTCTTTATCATCCCGTATCTTCCAAAAAGCTTTTGTAAGAGTTTTTGGTTTTTTATTTCATAATATAAATAATAAAATAATAATATTCATTTATACAATTTCTCGCAATTTGTAACTTTGGTCTACATATTTACATATTCTCAAGTTATATATTTGTATGGTTCCGACGCCAAATTCCTCACAATGCTGAACCACAAGCCAACAGAAACCTCGCTTCACTCGTCCATATCTTATAATAGATGTGAAAATACTCGAGTCGGTTGATATAAAAAGCTCCAACAATCCTGAAACTTGTCAGGACTATCAGTTACATCCTGAACAATAAACTTGGCATAAGCATTGTTTCAGTTGCACGCTTTGCCTGTTTGCTACGTTTCATTTTACGTTTAGGTTAATATCAGGAACGTACCTTTCTGCTTACTTGCTTGCTCGTGAGTGGGCATTCCTAGTGTAAAGATTTTTCAGGCCGCCTGAAGCCATCCAACAATGCTTTATGACTAACAACCAGGACCGACAGCGTGCCCTCTGAAACGCAGTGACACTGATTTGAAAAAGAAAATAACAGCAAACAATAAAACTAAAAAAAAACAACGGGTTGCACTCCGGGAGTGCCGGCAGAAGTGAAAACTTGAACATTAACGTTGTAAACAGCAGGAGCAGGTATACATTTTTTCCACGCGGTAGAAAGAGACGGACATTACTTCCTCTCCTCCTTCCGTCTTACGAATTTTTGATTTTGAACGCGAGTTTAACATTTTTTTACCCATCCCAAAAAAAGTGCAAAACGCCGCTAAAGAAGTTTTCACTTCAAAAATAACTTAGAGTAGTACAATGGGCGATCTTATCGCTTAAAGCGATCTCTTCCAGACATCCTTTGGATGGAGAGGAGATAGCAAAATAATTGGTCTGACTGAACATTGAACCTTCTGCTAAAGTAACAGATAAAAATATAACTGTAGTTTCATTAACTATAATATGATGAGGTCAGTAAAAAAACCATTTGCGAAATTTTGGGACATTTTGATATTGTCAATTTTGTATCATTTTACAAAAGTTTTTTTAGTGAAATGATGTGTAATATGGTAGATTTTTAACCGCTAAGAGACTTGATACACAAAGTGCATGAGGCGCGCGTACAAGGCCCGTGCCCGCCGCGCACCCGAGGCGTGCACCCTGTGGTAATACAAAACGGCTACGCGGGCGTTTTGTATTATATATCAAAGACTCTTACGCGCCATACAATTTACCTATAAAGCACCCGGGGCTCGCGCCTCGGGCGCTTTCTATATCATGTCCCTTATAATTTGTGAGTGTAGGCAAACTATGCAAAGTTTAAAAACGTAATATTTGACAGCATTTCTAATGAGGATTGATGATGTTATCTTGTTTTCAGTTATAAAAACGAAAGCTGAAACTTATTGTAAAAATGGGTTCAAGGGCGTGAATGAGAACATTATTATGCCGTCCTCTCCTTATTGGGAAAGGGAAGAATGATGATGATGAAATTAAAATATACTCCTTGTTTGCTTTTCGTATCAAAATTTATTATTCCATGCTTAGAGTGTTTACCACAAACATCACCACTTACCATAAATAAGGTGAGATAATAGTGACAGATAAAAAAATCTAATTTTCTTTCTTTAGTTTACAAAAGACAATTTATTTTTCTGATCTAACTACGGGCCAATTGCCTATATTTCCTAAAACTAAACTAAAACTATGTACAGCAAAGAACTAAAGTTACCTACAAGACATCGAGCTTATAGGTAACTCAAGTGCTCAAGCCCACTACCAGTGGGTAGCGTTCCCATCATGCTGGCGGCATTGCCTCTCTGAATTGCAATGCTAATAATTCTTTAGTTTAGTACATTACATAGTCACCAAAGTACCAGGATATCAGAAACAGCAAAGAGATAAATATATAAATACGCGTAATCTATGATCATGCTACGAGCAATCTACACGATACGAATGCTACGAGGCCTCTACGAATAAGCCCTCTACGAGTTCGCTACGATTAGATCCCACCAGACCATCTAATTTACTGTTATAGCCTTATGGACCAATTAAAAGACTCGCCTGATTAGTCAGCCTTTTTCATTAGCCCCTAATGGGATACGGGCTTATTTTACTTTTAATGACTTTTGTGGGACTTTGTTAGGGATAGTGTTGGGAAAAATTAATTATGATTGTATCGATGATTTAAGGTAGGTATTATAACCGAACTACTAAGAACCGCCGATTGTGCATATTTTTTATGCAGAATAAAAAACAACAAACAACGAACGCATTCACACTCACAGCCACACTAAGTTCAAAGACTTGTATCGTGGGTGCCGGAAATATTCACATCACACACACATTACACCCAGAACCAGAAGCACAAATATCCCTAGGGTAGGAATTTTTGCTCCTGCCGAGAATCGAACCCAGGACCACGGAGCAGAGGGCGAAGACCTGTCTACTGCGGCAACTAGGTCGAATATCGACAATCATTTTTTTTTATCTCACCTGATGGAAAGTGATGATGCGGCCGAAGATGTTACATGCTTAGAAGTTACCTATACACTTGAGACTTGAAGTCTCCCAGATTATACCGTTGCATGAGGGTGCTACAGATATTAAATAGTAGCACTAGTTCGCTGAAGGGTACAGAGTGAGGGTATTAACTACTATTTCTTACTAGATAGATAGAGAGAGATACTTTTTCATACAAACTAGTACCACTACTACCCTTAAGGATACAAATTGCGCGGTACTATTCCAATTAATTTGATATAGTGATGAATTTTTAAAGTCAATTGCTATTTATTTCTTAGCGTTGTTTGTTTTTTAACATTCTCTATAACAAACTGTAACGATTGATATTAAAACGTCCCATCGGTAATGTAATGACTTATGTACTAAGTATCATATTTTATGTTATAACTATTCTCATTTGACCAAACTGGTACCTTTTATATTATTTTAATAACAGCACTTTAAACAAACATCGTCATTAGGTAGGTAGTTTATAAAAAAAATGCGTATATTTGTTTTTTATTCTCGATAGGTAAGCATTTAACCACTATCTCATCTGATGGAAAGTGAAGATGTAGCGTGCTTGCCTAGAAGACACCTATTCACTCCTGACTTGAAGACTCCCAGATTATACCATCCGGGGAAAAAAGACGCGGGCAATGAATTCCACTCCTTTGTAGTACGGATGGCAAACGTAGAAGCGAAACACTTTTTTTTTTGTTTGTTCCACCTTTTTTTCGCCGCCAAAGGTCGGAGACTTTTTTTAGCAAAACAATTTGCTATTATTATTTCTGAAGGTCGATTTATCATAATTTTGCCTTTAGTTCCAGACGCTTTTGTTTGTTAGTAAATACGAGTGACGTGCAATAACCGTCAATATAAATTAACTTATATATACATTTATTTACAATGGTAAGTTCTATTTCTACAACTATAAATAATGGCATTTTTTTTCTGTTGTTTTTCCTCTCTTTTTTCTCTTTGTTGACATTTTTTTAATTATTTTTTTTATTGTCTTTATGTGCTATTATTTCTTTTTTTGCCATTAACGATCTGTCCTTTATATGTATATGTACTTTACATTTAGCACAAGCGAAACGCTTCAAGCGAACTGGAGGTATGTCAACCATAAATGAATATCGTTTTCTAGTTTTTCTTGTTGTTAGATGGTAAAACAAGCACGGGGGGATTAGCTCGTGTAATTCCTGCGCACGTTCACGGAAATTTAACCGATAGAATACCGAGAGGCTTGTATATTTTGTATAGGTATCATCAAAACGATATGAATGAATAATTACCATTAGTAACAATCCCAGTTACAATTGTATTAATCTATGGAATACTAGCCGTGCCCCGCGGCTTCGCCTGCTATTATAAAGTCAAAAAGTAGCCTATGTGTTAATCCTAGGTATAATCTATGTACATTCTAAATTTCATTCAAATCCGTTCAGCCGTTAAAGCGTGAAGAGGGAACAAACATACTTACACACTTACACACAAACTTTGGGATTTATAATATTAGTAGGATTAATATGTTCTATCTATAGTAAGTATCGATAGATGGTCGATAATATTATCGTCAGTTCCTGACACTATTCTAACAGGAAACGAAGCGTGACAAAGTTTTTGTGGTCAACGCTTGCAGAGGTGTTCTTTGAGAGAACGTTTTATAATAAGGTAATTTCCTCGGGCAGGTTTCTCTGTCGTTTTTTTTTTTGGTAAGATTGATGAGATATTTGTGAGGTGTTTTTAAATACTGTTCGGAATAAAGGTTATTATTTTTGTATTGTGTTTAATATGTATTATTAATATGCGTACTATTAATACGTTTATTCCGTGTTGTGTCACATATAAACATAAACACAAAGGCTTTTACACTTACAGCCCCACACTAAGTTCGATGACTTGTGTCGTGAGTGCCGGAAACATTCACATCACAATTACAACCAGAACTAACGGGCAATATACAGATTCTTTTTTTATAACTGCCCAATTGGCGCAGTGGACAGGTGTCCGCCCTCTACGCCGTGGGTCCTGGGTTCGATTCCCGGCAGGAGCACAAATTCCTTCCCATGGGATATTTGTGCTTCTGGTTCTGGGTGTAGTTGTGTGTGTGATGTGAATGTTTCCGGCACCCACGATACAAGTCTTTGAGCTTAGTGTGGGGCTGTGAGTGTGAATGCGTTTGTTTGTTTGTTTGTTTGCCTAAGCTTATGTTGTGGGAAGCGATCTTTATCGGAATTTAATTTACAGTTACAATTATTTAACTTTAATTACACAATGACAACCAGAACCAGAAACACAAATTTGACTTGGGGAGAAAACTTGAGTTCCTGCTGGGAATTGAATTTGATACTGCTAAGAAGGAGAACGCAAACCCAAATAAGCCGACAGGGGGTCTATTCCGGGCATCAATTAATTATCTTTACATCGACGTCGAAATCGAACGATTTTCTTTTAAACCATCGAATGGACTGAACTTTCAGACAATCGACTGTCATAGCGACGTCGCATCAATTCGAGCAATCGTAGTTTGACGACCAGAATAGACCTACAGGCTATTTTATAATAATCTTAATATACAGTGGAGCTGTCGTCCCGTCCATAAAAGGGTAGAGTATTGTTTATTTTACTCCCACATAAAACACTTCAAGACAAAATAAGTGCCAACTAGATAAACCACGCTAACCTCATTGCGTCCTACAAAGTGATGGTACATGTAGTAGACTATGTTTTACTCTTTGACAAAATAAAAATGTAGCTAAGGGAGTTTTGGCGCGTATGTGTAAAAAAAATGGTGTCGATAATATATTTCCTTATAGACCTTTTTTGCATTCGCACAACGCGTTTCGCTCCCACTTTCATTATCAGATACACAAAAGAATAGGATGCCTTGCCGTCTATAATGTTTCCTGAAAAGTATTATTAAGAAGAGAGTGAAAACCTGTTAGCATGCTTTATCTTTGACCACATCGTCGTTTTCCACATAAGATTCAAATCGCGCACACAATCAGAACCAGAAGCAAAAATGTTCTTTGGGAAGGAAAATTTTGCTCTTGCCGGGAATCAAACCCAGGACCCACGGCGCAAAGAAAATGCCCCCAGCATAATAGCAAAGATTATGCAAAAGACTCCCAGAGGGCTCTGTTAATACACTTAACTACCCGGACCTGATACGCGCACCCTAACTAACAAGCATTACAAATATAGTACCACCTAAACTAACAAGCATTTCAAATATAGTAGTTCAATATAAAAAAGTATTCCATAATTTCTGCCACAAATAGATAAGAGGAGCCCGTCGGGTTCTTTCAGCGGTAACGCTCAAACCGCCACAGACAATGGAACCACTCGGGAATCCACTGTGTAAACATCGCACACTGAACTAGGAGGTAGGGATGCTGGAAGTGTCTAAGATAAATTAGTTTATAGCCAGCGAGTATGAAACAAGTGTTTTGAAAATACCTAGTAAGTACCTAATTTTAAACACATCGAAGACTAG
Organism: Lomographa bimaculata; assembly: GCA_948107665.1. NCBI lineage: Eukaryota > Metazoa > Arthropoda > Insecta > Lepidoptera > Geometridae > Lomographa > Lomographa bimaculata. The sequence goes on along the minus strand of OX403607.1, from coordinate 2,334,503 downwards.
TGACTCTGTGAGATGAGGACCTCGTATTTTGAGAAATAACCAATAACTGTATACATCAATAAAAATCTTAAACCTGTTTATAAAATTTCACGAGAATCGGTTAAGAAATGCGACATGTGGAGAAGAACAACAGGAAATCCGGCAGACATACGAAAGCAATCTTGTCAAGCTTAAACGGAGACGCTCTGCTCGCTCGTTCATTAAATTTAGCAGTATTGTTTCTAAAGATTTAGTAAGAAGGTGCTTAATCACATCTAAAAGTCAAGTACTCTTAGGTCATTACAATATTACAGACCTAGCCTCGTTGGGTGGTAGCGAGTTCCATAATTTAACCTTAACGTAAAAAACGTAAAAAACTAACTTACGTAAAAAAACCGAATTCATAGCTTTGTCTTCGGAACCCTTGATCAGATTCAATGAATTACGTATTATTACTTTTTTATAATCAAATACGTATTATTGAGAATAACTGAAAATCTACTGGTCAGATCTTGATCAAATTTAAATGGGACTACATAGGAAGCACAAACTTTCAAATAAAAAAATTCAAAATTGGTTCACCCCCAACCATACTCACATATAATATATATACACTATATATACACTATATATACTTTCGCATTTATAACATTAGCGTGATTATTATAATTATTAACCTGCACTTTGATCAGATTAGATGTACTAAACACGCATTATTGACGATATTTCATGAACTACTGATCAGATCTTGATCAAATTTAAATGGGACCAATTGGAAAGCAATATCTTACAAACAAAAAAAATCGAAATCGGTTCACGTATAACGAAGTTAAGGGATAACACATTAAAAAAATACGGTCGACTTGAATACCTCCTCCTTTTTTGTGAAGTCGGTAGAAAAAGATTTTAAATAAAATTGCTCAAACCTTGTAATTATTGCTTGTTATGATTTATGAATGCAACTTTATTTTCTCCAATATTACTAACGCAAATCCCGATTAAATGTATAAAAAAATATGTATGTTATCTATAACTCTTACGTATGATCCAATATTCATATAAGAACTTTAAGGATTCCTTTTTTGTTTCATTAAATCATTGTCTCTTCCAGCCTCTTTACTTCACCATGCACCCTCGTTCATGGTGACTTAAAAGAAGCATGTATGTAACTCTGTATGAGCGCTGGGTTCTTTCTTGCCTTAATCACCGTCTTTGTGTCCACCACATCAATAGAGACGATTTTCTATTGTTTTATGTTGGTCTTTGATAGTTCGGGGTAGAGCAAGGGGTAGGTACGGCAACATTTTTGTGAACGCATCGTTTTTTGTCACACTGTTTTTTTATCTGACTGTACTAAAGTAACTACTGTATAATAAGTAGTTGAGTTAACAAAATAAGTGGTGAATCGACCGTGTGGTCTAGTTCCGGCCGGTCGAGATGACTACCAGCTCAGCCTGTGCAGCTTTTTCAATTTTTAACCGACTTGAAAATATAGGAGCTTTTTTATGTTTGTTAAGATTATCTTATAAGCCAAAAATAACACAGACATAGACGCCATCCTCACATTAAGCTCAATAACTTGTGTCGTGGGTGCCGAAAACATTCATATCTCACACTCAATCACAACCAGAACCAGAAACACAAATTTTCCTTAAGGAGAAAATTTGTGTTTCAGCCGGGATTCAAACCCGATATATATACCTCAGTTAAGAAGGCGAGCGCCACCCAACTAAGCCAACGAGCAGTTAAAAAAAAGCAGTTCATAAAAGCTGTTTTTATTTATCGTTCAGCGGTAATCACTTTAATTATCACTTTAATTATCCTGTATAGCCAATCAAATACGTTGAACAATGGAACTGATCAACAATAACATAATTATCATTTATCATATCAGTTTCACAGTTAGTGCGTTATGCCAATTGCAAATAACTGTTTGAATGGCTTTAAATTATGTTAATCGACTAGATTGAAAGCTGATTTAGAGGCAGTATTGATATTGCATTATTTTATACACTATTTACATAACACTTTTTGAAGTGAAAACTTCTTTACCGGCGTTGTACACTTTTTTTGGGATGGGTAAAAAATGTTAAACTTGCGTCAAGACACGTGACCTGATCGAAAATTCGTAAGACGGAGGGAGGAGAGGAAGTAATATCCCTCTCTCTTTCTATGGCGCCTGCTCTTGTTTACAACGTTAATGTTCAAGTTTTCACTTCTGCCGGCATTCCCGGAGTGCAACCCGTTGTATTTTTATTTATATTGAATTTACATCTTAAGCTTCTTTTAGGCCTATACTAAGTTTAAATACTTGCATCACGGGTTAGGAAGCATTAATATATCAATATATCTATAAAATATTTTAGATATTATGAATGTAACCACATTTGGGAGAGACGATATATAACGTTTGTGGATATTTTCTAATTGTTTTTAGTTATTATCTCTACCCAGCATCAGTAATTATACACTTATAATAATATATAAACAACGTATAATATAAACTATCTGTTACATATTATGACTTCCATTTTGATGCCTGCTTAATCGCATAATATTGTTAGCCTTAATTTTGACACACCATAACGTTTTTTTGCACAATTTACTTATAAAAACATTACAAATAAACTTTATCTAATATATAAAATTCTCGTGTCACAGTTTTCGTTGCCATACTCCTCCGAAACGGCTTGACCGATTTTGATGAAATTTTTTGTGCTTATCCGGTATCTATGAGAATCGGCCAACATCTATTTTTCATCATCATCATCATCATCACTTTTCATCATTATCAACGCGGGTGAAACCGCGGGGCGCAGCTAGTTATAAATAAAAATATGCTTATAAAACACAACTTAAGATAGATAGATAATACTTTATTGATCCATTTTTTAAGATGAGATCAAACAAAGGTAACAAACAAGTTTATATAATATATAAAGTATCACAACAGGCGGCTTTATTACTAATAGCGATCTCTACCACTAACCTAACCTATTCGAATAGGAACCAGACTGACAAATATGTATGCAAAATAACTTTATGACATATGATGACTTTATGTCATGTAAAATTATGCGAATGTAAAGGTCACCTGCCTTTTTACTAAATGTCATATTTACGTAAACATTTGATAAGGTGAGAAAAAAACGGCACTGACGATCAAGTCAGACCCTACAAGACCCTTCATTTTAAATGAAAAATAATTTACCTATTTTTAACATGTTTCCTTATATTTCAGCATGTTTCCATATTTTTGCAGTTATCCTTGAGAGCCTGCGTATTCCAGGTCTAGTGTGTTTACCAGCTTCGATCACATCGTCACTTACCATCAGGTGAGATATTGGTCAAACACTAGCCTGTCACAAATTAAAAAATAAAAATTATGCCTTCTGGAGTGTATAAAATATCACTAACTTCTACGGAATGTAAATCTCAAGTTTTTTTTATGCCAGATAAGTAAGCATTTGGCCGCTATCTGACCTGATAGAAAGTGATGATGCGGCCGAAGATGTAGCAGGCTTAGCTAGAAGATACCTATTCACTCTAGAATACTCCCAGATGAAAGAAAACGAACACGAGTAATGTTGACACGTACCATATACATTGCGTTATAATATCCTTTGACTGTGCCATTCCAAGCATCACGTCTACAAAACTACTTTTACCCGTTATCTTTTTATAATGGAATTCGTGATAACTTGAGAATGAAAGATGTCTGAACGATCGTATTGAACTCAAAACTGTGAAATACAAATGTACTTCTAGATAGGGTTGCCAGTAAAGATTATAATTGTAAATTTTAAACTTTCGCGATTCGAACACATAGTTTAGGTTAGTTGCATTGGCCAGTCTTCTCGAAACAATGGCCAATGCAACTTGGCTGAAATTACGAGGTAAATAAAAATAGTTTTCAGCGCGATTAAGTCCCGAAAGAGCTGGCATATGCTTGTCTAAGGTAGTTAAATAATTGATGCAGGGTGTGAGATCAACATTGTAAGCTAATAAGTTTCTATCTACTACTATCTTTCTACCAAAAACATACCCAAGTAATGCAATCCAAACATTAAACAAAAAAGACCAAAATACATATAAGCGGTGAATTCGGTTTTTAAGCTTTGTTTGGGTTTAAATTGTTTAAGTTAATGCAATGAGTACTCTATTCAGGTGTTGCAAACCAAGAACCTTTCCCATACATACATGCTCTAAATGTGTGCGTGCTGAGGTTGTCTCATTCACACATGCATTTGTTTCACCTAATAAACTGTGTGCCGTCTTTCTAAATTCAACATGAAGGAACACCCAAAATGGCGGACAAGTAATTTTTAACGCACTCCTACAATATAGGTAACAAATGAAAGGGCTTGCTGAAATTTACTCGAAAAATAAAGTGACGTTACTTTAAATCAAATATGGCGGACTCCTAAAAGCTTGTCTTTAAAAAAGTTTTTAACTGGTAACTCATTTAAATTACGCGGGCGAAGCCGCGGGGATCACCTAGTTAATTATATTATAAACAAAGCCTTATTGGCGGTTTTACCCGTAGATAAATACGCAGACAATGACTTGTAACTTTGACCTCTAACTTTAATTACTTCTCGACAACCCTGATCGATTTGAACGTATTTCACTCGGATGGCAATGCTAAATCGGTTTGGAAACTCAAGATACGTTCCGCTTTACAGTTCCACGTCGGTTTATAGCATTGACAAATGTCTGAGAATGGATTCATAACAAAATTGAATCTAAATTGTGTAAATGTTGCCTTATTGTTTTCAGTTACATAATAGCTTAGCAACTTATTCTGTTACATTATCAAATAATCTAAACATATATCGGGCTCGATTCCCGTTTTGAGCACACGTATTCCAGGTCTAGTGTGTTTACCAGCTTCGATCACATCGTCACTTACCATCAGGTGAGATAGTGGTCAAACATTAGCCTGTCACAAATAAAAAAAAAAAAAAAAAAAAAAAAAAAAAAGGGCGTATCCCCCAGGAGAAATTGGTGTTTCTGGTTCTGGGTGTGATTGTGTGTTTGATGTAAATGATTCCGGCACCCACAACACAAGTCATTGAACTTAGTGTGGGGCGGTGAGTGTGAAAGCGTTTATATATTTTTAATATCAGTCGTCGACTTTGAAAGCACTTTAAAATGGTTAGACACAGACGTAGGTCGTTACATACAGACACAGCTTAAGCAGTTTTGATCAGTCGTTTGCCATTGTAGGGTAACCATGCTTTTATATCTCTACAACATGATAGGTGTTTTTTTTTCTATATAGGCAAACGTTTGATCACTTTTTCCCCTGAATAATGAGTCTGTGTTGGGTGATAAGAGAATAATGGGTTATGCCACTGCGCTCTACTGCTATTGTTTTCAAATGATTGAAAGTCCATACTTTGTATCCACTGGGCTCCACCGTACAAAAATTTTGATTATATTTTTTGTCGACATCGCTCTATGGAAATTTGAGTACTGTTAGCAAAATAATTGTCGGATTAGGAATATGAGGTCCTGTAGGTGAAGCTGCGATCGACATTTGTTGTGTTTTTGAGTGGGTTTCTTGATTATTTAGATTAACAATTTGACCTGGTAGGTGGCGCTGCAATCAACATTATTTTGTAGTGTTTTGAGTGGGATTCTAGATGTTTTAGAAAAAGGTGGCGCTACGATCGATGTACCTATGTTGTGGGTAGGTATTTTATTGAAGTAGCCGAGTAACTGATATAAATGGGTGTTCATAATTTGTAAATATGAATAGAGATAATCTAGCAAATAAGTTTTAACATTGAGCACGAAGTCAAGCAACATTAAATGAAATAAGGTCTGTTCATGTGTATACTAAACCAATGGTCATTTATGATGTTTCGGCGGATACACGTGAAAGAAAGACAGTTATTATAAACAAAAGTAATGTATACAGGTATATTATAGTTGCGAAATTGTATTCATAGGTTTAACATTAGAGTGGTATTGTTAATATACATGTTTCTTTATTTGGTATACACGAGTATAACATTTTGCTTGCTTGTTTTTCTTTGAAAGTTGTTGGTAACGCTCTCCATGTTTAGCCTTTAGGCATGGCAGTAGCCATATTTTTTTATGAGTGCCTCTTTGGGGCCCATGTGAATAAACGATTTTGAATTTGAATTTGCATACTATTTTAATTGATCCAGTTCATCATCAATGAAATCTTGGATTATATATTAGGTCTTTTCTATCAGCGAAGTGAGTTTATGTTTATGTTTAAATATAATATGTGAGGTTTCAGTCTTCAGAATAAATGAAAGGAGTTTATTATGGATTCGGGAAGCCATTCCAAACATACTCTTCGAGTATAATGTTGTTTTCATTTTTAACTAAAGTAATTTTATTTTTATGTCATAATCACTTGAATTGCCCAAATATTAGCACTGGAATGTGACAAAATTGAAATTGATATTTATCGTGAACAAGTTCAAGAAAAGCAATATTTAACTTTATTTATTTATATCTTAAATATTCTGATTATGTGTTTGTTATACATATATGAGTAAGTATCATATATTTTGTATATTGTATTTATTTTCATATATATAATTTTTATTTTTTATTTATTTTTTAATTTATTTGTTCTAGTTTAGTGTATCTTTTAGCACGCAAAAACACTTTTCTTACACGCCTAGAAAAGCTGGTAGATAATGCTTCATAGCATTATGCTTATTCCTTGTATACTGTCACTTTTATTAATTTAAAATTTTAGTAAAATTTTAAAGTAATAAAAGCGACAGCTATAAACATGTGAACATGACAGGTGAATGTGCTCAGGAACTACACAACCTTGTTCCCGCTTCACCTTTTTTCCACCTTACATCTAGAAGAACGGCGTTGCTTCACCCATTTATGGTTGAGATACCGTTCATTCGGACGAAACGTTCATTTATAGAACAGCAAAAGAATGGAACGCCTTGCCGATGCCGTTGTCTGCGTTTCCTGAAAGGTACAATTTGGGTGTGTTCAAAAGTAAAGTGAATAGGTATTTATTAAGCAAGCGTGCTCCACCTTAGACTACATCGTCACTTTCCATCAGGTGTGATTGTGGTCAAAAGTTTGCTTAGTATGTAATAAAAAATAAAACGACGCTTTATTAACTTTGATCAACTCGAGTCTGAAAACAATAATAATGAAACCTATGTCCCAAGACTCACATAAATAACGGTGACCTTAACAAAAACTCGTCTCGGCTCTAATTAGACGAGTGTCGCTCGTCGCTCGTTGCGAGCCGAGTGTCGCGCCGAGTGTCTGCTCTCGCGACACTAATTGCCCTATGTGGGACATTGTTCGGGACACAGGTGAGATTGTGGTTGAGATAATTTCCAATTATTTGGCATTGTTTGTGTGAATTATTCGATAACGAGAGACTTTATTTGATAATCTGATTCATGAAATTAATTAACGATGATGCGCAGTATTTCTGACGTGTGTGAATTATTTTGTACGTATATTAATTAATCACAATATGTAATTAACTGTATATTTATCTCACATATTGTAATATTTTATACATATTATATACTTATACAGGATACTTTTTAAAATACCAGGAAGCCGTCAGACCCTGACCTTTATTTACAGACTAATTATTATTAATTGTTGTTTAAACTACTCTGTCCGGCAAAGACGCGGCCTCGTAATATTCATGCCAGCGACGTTGATATTAGACTTAACAAAGATAAGTATGTAAAATAAAAATATTTCATAATCATAAAACAGAATTTCCGATAGTCGAACCAAGAAATACGTTGATCTCTATGGTTAGATTGATCTCCCAAGAGGTTTCTGGTACCCTGTATAGTTGTGCCCTATTATATGTAATATATACGCCTGTAACAAAAAGGTGTAGTAATACTTGGTGGTGTGTATGTGTATCGTGCCAGGAATCGTCTGCCAGAGAACGAAAGTCGCAATTGGACATATTTTTTTCCGTACAAAAATTAAAAATTTCATTTTTCAAATACTTTTGACAACCCTTCAGTTACATTTGCGGCAATCGGATATATTAGTTCCGTACAAAAATTAAAAATATTTTTTTGCCAGCCCTACAATTACATCAGAGGCGCGTGACCTTGACCTTTGTTATGGCCACTACTGTCAGACGTCTAGGTCCAAAGGTTATGTGGTGTAGAACGGTAGCTGATGAAATAGGGTTGCAAATTACATCATTTTTTTAAACTTTAATTCATCATAACTCAATATTCATGGTGCTGCCGCAAATGCAGAAGTTCCTGTTAGACTTCATACATGTAGCTAGATGTGTGACTTGAGTATTACTACACCTTTCTGTTACACATTGTATATATATATTTATATATTGTTCAGTACATACATTCAACTCCGTAGTCTATGAATTTGTGCCTATCATTTATTGTGATTGTCTGTGCCCAGTGCCAAATAAACTATCAACAAGAGAAGACGTTTTTCTTTTTACAATTTCAACCGTTCCTCACAAAATTGAACCTTAAGCGACTAAACATATATATTATAATATATACGAGATAAATAATCAAATACTTACTCTTAGTAACTATTCATCGTATTTTGCTCAGCTGTAACACTGGTACCTACATATTTTGAGATATCATGTTTCGAAAAATGACTTCATCCATGCAATCGATACAAGCTAAATCAAAAGTTTCAAACATACCACCAACCGATATTTTATTTTATTCCTGAAACAAAAAGTTATAGGTATCTAAATAGATATAAACTAAACATTAAAACTAAACACCATTAACAAGTTTTCGCACATTCCCTTTTACTGGACTATCCGTATTTTAATCCCATGTCCTTGTTTCCAAACTCCCTAAAGGCATGTTCTATTCTTGTATCAGTCACAGGTAAATTGTTAAAAACGAAATTTTGAAATTTTCCTAGTCGGTATCACTTATAGGCAAACCATATTTTTATGACGCTTCGCCAGACGCTGTATTTACAAAAAATAAAAAAAACCCGACTGCGCATAAAGTGAACCTATTTTTCTATTTTACGTTTATATAATAAATTTATCATAGCTATATTATAAATATTAAAATTTTACTTCTACAATTGTTGCTAACCAATGCTACATTTGTTGTAGATCCTAATTATTCATTAAAAAAAAATAGTAAAGAAACACTAGTCAAATTAGGATTAATCAATTGACGTAAGAATACAAAGGAATAATATGACAACAAAAAAAAACAGGATGTAAGTATCGGAAAGACACACGATAGAAGTAAAACTTGTATACAAAGAAACATTATTCATCACAGCGTTTTTTTAATTTTTTTTTTAAAGGTGTCTTGATCTATGGTGATCTTATCTATGTTTGCTGAAAATCGGTGCAGCCTTTTTTTTTTTTTTTTTTTTATTTAAGATAAGCAAACGATTGACCGCCATATCACCTGATGGTAAGTGACGATGCGGTCGACGATGGAGCACGTTTACCCAGAAGATGCCTATTCACTCGTGATTTAAAGACTCCCATATTGTATTTATCAGGGAACACAGACTCAGGTAAGGAATTCCATTTCTTTGCAGTTCGCATAATGAATGTGGAGGCAAAACGTTTCGTCCGCATTTGTGGAATATCTACCATATAGCGGTGTCGCTTAAGAGTCTGTCTCGATGTCCGATAATAAAATGGGGATGGGGGAATTAGATTGTGTAATTCCGTTGCACACTCTCCGAAATGTATCCGATAAAATACCGAGAGACTCGCCACCAAGCGACGATGTCCTAAACTCTGAAGTTTTGCATCAGTCAACTGGTCGCTGTTAATAAGTCGCTTGGCTCTTCGTTCAATGATTTCAAGAGCCTCAAGTTGGTATTTAGCTGAACCGTCCCAAAGATGAGAACAATACTCCATACATGACCGCACCTGCGCTTGGTACAAGTCGAGCAATTGTTCCGGAGTGAAGTAGCGTCTCACCTTTGCAAGGATTCCCAGCTTTTTGGCGGCTAGTTGGGCTTTTGTCTCAATGTAAGACCCAAAATTGAGTTTTGAAGTTAACGACATACCAAGTAACTCAAGATGATCAGTTACTGGTATGGATACATCTCGAAAAGTTGGAGTCTGATCGAAAAGACTCCTTTTAGCGGAGAATAAACACGCCTGTGTTTTGGAAGCGTTAAACTTTACCAGGTTAGCATCGCCCCAATCGGAGACTGCTTTTAAAGACAAGTTTAGACGCTCTACCATTGCCTCCCTTTGTGATTGGATTTGTGCACCACTAGCACGTGCGCTGGATACATAACTCTCAACAACCGTGCTGTCATCTGCATACCCAAATATTCCGGGTTTAAGCAGGTCATTAATATGCAGCAGGAAGAGCGTTGCAGAGAGAACCGACCCCTGAGGGACCCCGGCATTGATAGCCAATTGGTCAGACGAGCTGCCATCAATGACTACTCGAATTGACCGGTCCCTCAAGAAATCTGATATCCACACACAGAGACTAGTGGGCAAGCCGTATGATGGAAGCTTACCTATAAGGCTATCATGCCAAACCCTGTCGAAGGCCTTCGAAATGTCGAGAGAAACGGCGAGCGCTTCTCCGTGTTTCTCGATGGCCTCACTCCAGATGTGTGTGGCATACGCTAGGAGATCGCCAGTTGACCGGTTTTGACGAAAACCGTACTGTCGGTCACTGAGAAGGTCGTTAGCTTCTAGGTATGCCAGGAGCCTGTTGTTCAGAACACGTTCCATAGTCTTGCAGAGTATGGACGTGACTGAGATTGGCCTGTAGTTGGCAGGGTCGGCACGACTACCTTTTTTTGGTACGGGCTGTACGTTAGCAAGCTTCCATGATTTCGGCACATTTCCAGTTTTCAAAGAGAGTCGAAACAGGCGTGTTAAAACAGGAGCAAGCTCAGGCCCACATGTTTTGAGCACTATGGCTGGAATCCCATCAGGACCACTGGCTTTGTTCACATCTAGATACAGCAGCGTTTTTCGAACTTCGGTTTGTCGGATGCGAATTTCTGACATAAATGTTTCGCTTGCCGACAAACTCGGCGGTTCCTCGCCTGCTGTATCCAGACGTGAAGAATCAGCAAAGAGGTTAGCGAATAAATTTGCTTTCTCTTTAGCCGTATGTGCCAGTGCACCGTCAGATTTCAGCAGTGGAGGTAGTGAGGGGCGACAGAAGTTCGATTCGACCGACTTAGCCAGGGACCAGAACGCTTTGCTACCAGCTGGGTATGAAGCTAGTTTGTTCCCTATTCGGCTAATGTGGTCATATCGAGCCTTCCGTAAAGCTAATTTGCAAGACTTGGCGGCTTTGTTAAAGGCTTTCTTCTTGACTGATATATCCTTGGCTTTGCGGTTTCGAGCGTCAACCCAGGACAGGTATGCCTCGTGCTTTAGCGCTTCTGCGCGTCGGCACTCTGTCTTGAACCAAGGTTGAGCTTTGCCTGACATTGGCACGTCAGAGTATGGAATGAAATATTCCATCCCTTGACGCAACATATCTGTCACAGCATCCGCGCATACAGAAGGATCATCCGAAGAAAAGCAAATAGGCCGCCAAGGATAAGAGGCAAAGAACGATCGCATCTCATCCCAATCCGCTGACTTGTATCTCCACACACGCCGGGTGCCTCTAGGGCTGGGATCGGGCGGTGAGTATACAGATACAGATTTCACCAGACAGTGGTCGGAGCTACCCAGCGGAGATGATATCGACACTGAGTAGCGGTCTGGATCAGTCGTCAGCAGAAGGTCTAAGCAATTGGCTGTTTGGCCGTCAACATCAGGAACCCTTGTAGCTCCCTGGACCAGCTGGGTGAGATCTAACGCCAAAGCAAGTTTTCGCGTCTCTCTCCCAGCATGGTCGGTGCACTGGTGTGGAAAGAGCCACTCCTGGTGATGGGCATTAAAGTCCCCCAGTAGCACGAGTTGGGCCGAAGGGTACCTTTGCTGGCCGGCATCCGCCGCCTCAACTAGATATTCCGTGAGCCTGGTTGTTTCCTGATCTCCCTTGTGCGACCGGTAGACACAAGCGTAGAGAATTTTCTCTATGCCTGTGTCTACCAGGACCCAAAGTACCGAGAAGCGAGAGTCTTCGAGATTTCGGAGACGCCGACAACAAATCAAGCCAAGCCAAAAGCCGTCTTTCAAATATCGTCGGCGATAGTTAACATTTTGATTTTGCCACTTTCGAACATGTTGTCTACGACTATCACTGTTAAACTATAATATTTAAAAACCACAAACATAAACGCTTTCACACTCACAGCCCCACAGTAAGTTCGATGACTTGTGTCGTGGGTACCGGAAACATTCACATCACACACACAATTACAACCAGAACCAGAAACACAAATTTTCTTTGGCGAGAAAACTTGTGTTTCTGGTAATCGAACCCGATACCCCTGCATAGAAGGCAAACGCCACCCAACTAAACCAACAAGCAGTTCACTAAGCCAACGAGCAGTTAAATGTTAAAAAAAAATGTTACTAAATCATAACATTACGGGTTTAATCACTTTCCAGCGACATCCAAATGTAACCCATAAATAGAAGCGCAAACATCGGAAAAAAACGTGAAATGCTCGTGACGTGTTTTACGAACTTTTTTAATTTAACTTTGGCAGCAACAACCTGAAACGGGGGATGCTATTAAATCAGGTATTTGGTGAACGTTATGGACTGGACTGTTATTAATTTCTGTTTTTGGAGACTGGACATGGCCAGTCTTTATTAGATACAAAAGCTGAATTGCAAACAGTTGTGAACTTTTTGCCCGATGAACTTTTATCCGAGTTGAGTAAAGGAGGGTAATGTGTTTAATTTTTATTCCTTATTGAAATTTATTTTGAGCAAGACCAGCTGTAAGAATAAAAAACCAGGTGTCATACTAAATATCGACAGTTCATTACTTCAACAAGTTGTTTATTTCGAGAAAATATATTTCGACAACACATTGCTTCGACAGATCATATATTCGACAAGGAATAGTCCGACAAAACTAAATTCGACAACGTCCGCTTTAGAAAGACCACTACTTCGACGAACCCTGCTTCGACGTGCACTTGTTCGGCAGATAATTATTTCGACAGAAACATACCTTCGACATAATTCTGCTCTAGACCAAATAGGCTTCTTATTTGGTCTGAGCAAATACTATGCAAAATCTTGGACAAAGATATAGGACAAGTGGAATGGGCATACGTCAAAGAATTTTGATCAAATATTTGACCTTAAAATTGGACAAAGATATTCGATAAGTCTTAATGGCATTCGAGAGACCAAACCCGTGGGCCGATTTGTATGATTCTTACGTCGGTTGTATCGGTTTGTCTTAATTTTGCGAATGTCAATAAAGACAAGACAATAATCAAAATTTTATGTGGCGACAATCAGACGCTATATTGTGAAAAAAAAGTTAAAAAAGAAGAAATGTGTCAAGTGGGGTATCAATGAATAGGTATTTAAAATTACACTTCAGTATTTTCAATTTTTCATTCTGAATGACCATTTAAGTTGCAAACAATTCTCACTTCAATTTTCTATATTTATTAATAAAGCTATGATAAAGTATTTTATACAATCTCATGATAAGACTTTCAAATGAAAAGTGTAGAATAAGATACTTTATAGAATTTGTATTTTAAACAAGTATGTATTTTTATTAATCATTATCATAGTGGACTGCGAATCTTTTTATTTATTTTATATCTTTGTATGGATGATGTCCAAAATAAATTATTTTTATTTTATTATATTTTTTATTTATTTAGTCTTATTACGGAAAAACTATTTTGCGCGATTGAATTACTGTGTAAAATATCTCTTGCATTGTCTTATTTTGTGTTTTCATAGTGATACTAAAAGTATCCTCAAAACGAAATTATCATACCTATACATCATAATTTTATTATTAATATTTACACATATCAATAAGAGTACCATTTACTTGATTTTTTTTATAACCAGCATTATCTGTTCAAATTTGTCTTTATATAAAAATACTTTTCATTTCACATTTCTGTTTTTTGACAATGGTTAACAATAAATTACTAAAAGTTGGACTATATAATGCTGGATCGTTATGTACAAGACAGGATAATTTTATTGCTGCTATGGAAAGGTATTCGGTAGATATAATGGCAATTTGTGAGACGTGGCTTAAAGACTCTGGTATTGACAAACGTGCCCCGGTGGTTCCCAATTATCGGCTGCGGCATGTTCCACGTCCGGAATGCATCCGTGGTGGGCGGGGAGGAGGTGTAGGTTTCTATGTAAAGCGAGGAATCAACGTCCGAACCTGTACTCACCCTGTTAATCCTAACGTTGAACAGATGTGGCTTAAACTAAGCATACGCCAATCAAAGCTAGTTATAGGTGTTGCGTATCGTCCACCAAGATTAGACATTAATGTTTTTCTGGAAGCTATCATGGATTCACTTGCATTTTTCTCATATTGCGAAAATGTCATTTTATTAGGGGATTTCAATGTAAATTTATTAAACACAGATGACGCTAAAACTAAAACCTTTAATGATTTCTTGTTTAACACAGACTTGTGCCAATTAGTAGATAAACCCACCCATTTCACAAATAACTCGCAAACTCTTATTGATGTAATCTGTTCCAACATTCGTCCCTTAAGTGTTGATCTTTTGGGTTCACATATTGGTCACGCCTTTGTTACTTGCGAATTTGTTATCAAAAAACCTAAAATGATACCGCGGTCTATTACTTACAGACCAATTAAAGATATATCATTGGATCGATTTACTAGTGACCTGGAATCTATTAGATGGGATTTTATAATTCAGGCTGATACCGTGGACGACATGATTGATAGTTTTAATAACGTGATTGTACTTCTGTTCGATTTACATGCGCCTGTTAAGTCTCGTGTGATTAAAGACCTACCTACTCCATGGATTACTGATAACATTAAATTTATGATGCGCCTCAGAGACGAATCGCTTGCCCGATATCGAGAAACAAAATTACAAAACCACAAAATTTATTACAAAAGTTTAAAATCTCAAGTCTACGTAGCATTACATAATGAAAAAAGTGCATTCTTCAAGCAAAACATTAACCAGCATATTAATAATTCAAAATTGTTATGGAAAAATCTCAAAACTAAGGTTTTACCACCTAAGTCAATTGAATTACCATCACAATTTGATAATCCTAACGAAATTAATGATCACTTTCTTAATATTCCTAGCATGGCTAATGTAAATATATCTGATTTGAATTTGTTTCAAAATTCTAAATTTAGTGACAGTATTTTTTCATTTTGTCCCACAAATTCATATCAAGTAATGAAGTATATTAAAGATATCAAATCTAATGCACTTGGTGATGATTCTATATCGCTTGATATGATCACATTGACGCTTCCTCAAAGCCTTGATACCATTACAGCTATTATAAATAGGTCTATGGCTTTAGCAGTTTTTCCTAGTGCTTGGAAAACCGCTATTGTTAGACCAATACCTAAAGTACCTACGCCAACTGAGATAAAAGAGTTGCGGCCAATTAGTTTACTACCATGTTTATCTAAATTATTAGAAAAAGTAATTTGTTCTCAAATGTCGCTTTATTTAGAGAATCAGAACATTCTGCCCGATATGCAATCCGGGTTTCGCAAAGCAAGAGGTACGAACACCGCGTTGCTGGATGTTACCGACAACATTATTGCTGCTCAAGACAAAGGTATGGGAACAATGTTGGTCTTATTGGACTTTTCCCGCGCTTTCGACTCCATAAATATACCTCTTTTGTTAGCAAAATTAAGTTATTATGGCTTTGACCCTAATGCAATCCAGTGGTTTAATTCTTATTTGAGCAATAGAATGCAATATGTAGAAATTAAGAAAGATGATGGGACGTTAATGATATCCGAAAAACGACTAGTGACGAGAGGTGTGCCACAGGGGTCAATCCTCGGTCCGCTTTTATTTATTTTATATAGCGCTGATATTGTTAGTAGTATACAGCACTGTAAATTTCACATTTACGCTGATGATATTCAAATTTACATATCGTTCAAAGCTTCAGATATTCGTAGTGCTGAGGTAAAACTTAACGAGGATCTCGAAAGAATTCAGTCCTGGGCGGTCTCTAACTCTTTACTTTTAAATGCCAAAAAGACGAAATATATGATTTTAGGTACCAAACACCAAATTTCTCAAATAACGATACTGAAGCCCTTAATATCTATAGACAATGAGATAATAGAAAGAGTCTACGAAGCCCGTAATCTTGGCCTGATTTTTGATGAACATTTAAGATTTGAAAAATATATATCTGAATCTGTCAAAAACTGTTTTTATAGACTCAAAGTTTTATACAAAATAAGAAACTATTTAAATGAAAATCTAAGAGTAATGCTTGTTAACTCGCTTGTACTCTCTAAGCTAAATTATGTCGACACCGTTTATGGTCCACGCATCTTTTCAAAAACTTCTCGCCTCATTCAGCGTGTACAAAACGCTTGCACTCGTTTTTGTTATAATGTCCCCCTCCGTTCCCACATAACCCCCATTTTAAATTTGCACAACATATTAAACATGAAGAACAGAAGACATCTGCATCTTGCCACATTAATGTTTGGTCTTGTTAAGTCACAACAGCCCCACTATCTTTTCTCTAAATTTGTATGGGCTCGTGACGTTAACAAATACACAACCAGAGCCTCATCTTACCTACTGCGCACACCACGACACGAAACTGCAGCATTTCGTGGCAGCTTTCGTTTTGCAGCCACGAAATGCTGGAATTCTTTGCCCCCTCCATTACGAAACATTAAAAGTACAATAAGTTTTAAAAGAAAATTTCAGAACCTTATTATAAATAAACAGAAAGAGTCTATTATTTAATTATTATTATTATAATTTTTTTCAATCGTTATTTAATTCTTTTTGGTTCTATAGTATGTTTTACTTAATATATTTATACAAAGACACAATTATTTATTTTTATTTATAATATTGATTAATTATTTATTTTTTTTTCTATTTTTCTTTCGTTATTTTGTTGCCGTTTTCGTGGTGTTGCGCATTTCAAATGCATATAGTATTTTGCGATTTACTTAATATCTTTCATTATATATATATGTATATAACTCTTATCATTAATAAAAGTATATTAGCAGTTTTTCCTTATTGATGTATAGTTTTTGTGTATGTATGAATTTATTTATTTTTTATGTAATAATTTTATTTATATCTTAGACTTGCCGTACGTCACCCTACACAGGTCGGAGCTGAAAACCAGCGCTGAGGCTCTGTCTTCAGCATTATGCTGAGCTTGCAGACCTTTTCCGGCAAACTGGAATAACAATAACGTTCTTCGCATTCGGTTTATCATATAATAATAAATGTTAGTTTAAGGTAGTTAAGTTAAGTTATGTTTGTCGGAATAAATGATTATTCTATTCTATTCTATTCTATTCTACTTAAGTAATTTCACTTTTACGTGAATTGGGTTTATTGAATGTTTAGTACATGATGTTATGAAAGCTATTGCATTTGCTATTTATTCAAAATACAAACCGACTATAAATCCCGTGATGATTTTTAAGATCTTGACTTTACACTTATATAAAGTACTACCTGACCCGGCAAACGTTGTTTTGCCATATACATTATTTCAAAAGAAGAAAATAGGGGTTGAAAGTAGAAGGGTGAACATTTAGGGTTGTATGTATTTTTCAATGCTGAATCATAAAATAATAAAAACAAATAATGTTGTCCAAAACATATAATACCCGATACGCACACAAAATTTCATAAAAATCGTCGGTCGAGCCGTTTCGTAGGAGTTTGGTAACAAAGATCGCGGCATGAGAATTGTATATATTAAAAATAATATATAATAAACTAGCTGCGCCCCGCGGTTTCACCCGCGTTGATAATGATGAAAAGTGATGATGATGATGATGATGAGAAATAGATGTTGGCCGATTCTCATAGATACCGGATAAGCACAAAAAATTTCATCAAAATCGGTCAAGCCGTTTCGGAGGAGTATGGCAACGAAAACTGTGACACGAGAATTTTATATATTAGATAACACAGCTTTGTGAAATACTCAATTGCCTATAGCTCCGATCAGCACTTTTCGATTACAAGCTTTCAGCTTTCAGATGAAGGCTTGAATTCATCGACTAACAACCTTTGTATAATTTTATGAAATAGACACCGGTACAAAATAGGTCTTAAAACAGTGATTTTGGTGATCTACCAAATAGATTTTAGAACATAGTTTTTTTTTATTAATAACTATGCAAACTTTTGACCACAATCACACCTGATGGAAAGTGGCGATGTAGTCTAAGGTGGAGCACGCTTGCTCAGTAAATACCTATTCACTTTACTTTTTAACACACCCAAATTGTACCTTTCGGGAAATACAGATGACAAAAAAAAATTAATTGAATTAGGCGTTACTTTTCGGAAATCCATAATGACAAAGTTAATTTATTATATTTAGTGTTAATCCCGATAATGTTGTTAGGCTTCAAGCAGGATGTACCACCCGCCCGAAAGTTAGTGTTATTGGGGTGCGAACGTTAGTATTATTATCGTGGGAACTTCGCCGAAGCCTCTGCTCTCGCCTAGCCCTGTTCATTCCTGCTTGAAGCCTAACAACATTATCGGGATTAACACTAAATATAATAAATTAATACAGATGACGGCAAAGCGTTCCATTCTTTTGCTGTTCTATAAATGAACGAAGACGCGAAACGCTTGGTTCGAATGAACGGTATTTCAACCATAAATGGGTGACGCCGACCGTCTAGATGTAAGATAAATAAAAACGGTTTCATAATCTACTTGCCAAACTCTTCAAAAATATCCCACACGCGCAGAAAGAACTATTAAAAAATATTTTGCTCGCTGCTTGTGTATGCTTGCCCTTAATATTTTAATTTTAACTACCATATCTAGCTTTGGATCATAGCTATACATATATCCTGATAATTTGAAGTTATTAGTGTATATGGTTTAGACGCTAGATGCCTCTGACAGACGGACAGACAAAGTGCTGAACCACCCAAATCAACTTAAAGCTCTCGTTTCACTCGTTCTATTTAAAGTAAAAGTAAAATTGTTTATTTCATAAATTATTGTACATTTTACAAATTGCGGCCCTAGTTACCAAACTGGGTGTGAGTAACACCCGTATCTTGGTAATTAGTTCCTTCCTAAGGTGAACATTTTATTAATAGTACTTCTTATCTAGGTCGTTAAAATATTGAAAAATTAGATTAAAAAACAAGACAAAATAAAATTTAAATCAAGCGTTATTTTGAAATTATAAGAACATTTTATTTACAGTTTATATAAGTAAAATAAGTTCCGCAGCTCAATTTTAGGGTAAACTACCTAAGTCTATTATAAACTAGGGTTTCGTTTCAATACTTTCGTCGTTTCGCTCGAGTCACTAAAAGCAGGTTACAGTCCGCTCATCACTTGACCTGCACAATAAAACAAGAGCCATGCTCAAAAGCTTACAAAGCACGGTAATATATTTCATAGCATCATGTACAATAGACGTACGCTATGTAACGGAGCCCGGAGATATGGCTTGTTGCCAAATGTGTGAATTTTTTTCACTGCATCCGTTGATCTGAAAAAAATAGTGATCCGTAGGGAATCGAGAACGCTCCTGCTCGTTTTGACGGATGATGCGGTAATGTTTGAAGTGTAAAAACGTGACTCGCCAAGTGTTAGTAATTCATTTATTGATTCGTTAACAACGTATGCTGAGCGTTTATTCCTGAAAAAAAACAAAATTGGCAAATATTTGCAGATTGAGATTTCTTACTGACTAATTTTAGCATTAACTAATTTTAAATGTAAGTTAAATGTTTATATGTATATAATTATACGTGTAACATTATTTTCTTATATAACTACTATTTAAATAAAATGTTAAATGAATGAAATTGCATGAGAAATTCACACACATTGACTCGTGACGTCCAGATTTTCGATGTCAATGATTGGTCAACTATCATTTACGGCAACCATGGTTAGGTCACGGACTTCAACGAAAGAACGTTTAAAAGGCTGCGTTTAAAATGGATCAAACCTGCTCCCATTTTTAATTACCGACGCATAAAGAGGAATATTGTTATAAATTTTCCGTAGCTCTTACATAGGTGAATCGATTTGAATGCGGTTTATTTATTTGAAAGCATCTAGCCTAGGTTTAGCTACTTACAACAGTTTGTTCAAATTGATACGACACGACGTCGATACGACAGTCGATTTGTTGAAAATTGAGTCGATTCGATGGTACGTAAGAAAAGAAAACTTTCGATTTTGACACCGATGTAAAGGTAATCTATGACCGGAATAGGCCCCCTGATCTAATTCGATATTGCAACGACTGCTAAGGGAGTTTTGCCGCGAAAGTGAAAAAATGCCGTTGTTGATTTTGTGTAAGATCCCAAAACCTGTGATTCTTCGAGTGTAAAAATGTAAAATTGGTGGATTATCAACTGTTAATACATAGATAGTAAACGTGCATGAGTGTGGGCAAATCATACATAGTTGAATAACGTGATTTTCGCCTTCGCTCCAAAACTCCAAGAGAAGTTCTAGTAAAGTTTCTACCACTTTACTAGGGCATGACTAGACTATGACTGGACCTTGACTCTTTTACTTGACTTTGCCTATGCTTTGTGACTAGGACTTTTAATATGAAATACACTTGAAATATACTATTACTTGACTCTGGCTAAATATCGACGAAAACTATGTCCTGAGGGCCGAGTTCGCCAAAATGTATTTTATGATTTGTATACTTGTAATTGAGAATCATATTCAAAGGCTTAACCAGCTGTTTAGTTCAAGCATTCGGGCCGAAACAATCACGCGCGAAATATTAGGCGTATGATACTAAAAACTTATGTTATTGCTATAGAGATGCCGATCTACTGTTATTGCCATAGTTTTGGCCCAACGGCCTGTGAAGCAATGCGGTCTAATATGTGTTAACAGTAGCATTGCGGTTCAACCGTTTGATTTAATCTATTGGGAGGATGGTTGACACTATTTTGGAGCTAAGAATTCGCTGACATAAGATCAGAGACGCTGACAGAAGAAGAGGCACGTTGTATGCCTATTTTTTCCTACCGCATTTCGCTGGGATATAGATGTACAACAACCTACATTTAAATTAGAATTCCTCCTTGTGAATTTGTCCTAACTAATAATATTTATCACTCCATCGCGCCAAAAAATCGAGACAGGAATCGTAGCACTTGTAACACAGGGTATCCTAGTATGGCTGCTAACGAACATCTAATTTACCATATTATTGTATTATAGATTAATTAATTGATGAATTGAAATAATGTAAATTGTGGTATAAATATTAGGTTAATAATGTGTATATCTGTTTTGAATTAATAAATAGGTAAATGAATTTGAATTTGAATGAATTTGAAAGATTCCTGAAGCCACTCTTCAGCAATCTTATGCCAGGAGTAAATTGTTTTTAAAAAGCCTCGTAAATATATGAAAGATGTTTTACTTTTAGAATTATTATGAGCAAGGTTTACGTTTTTATTTACTTTAATAAGTTATACTAAATTACGGGTAAAATTTATTTTAAGATGAATTTTTTTTAATGAAGGTATTGAATTTGAAGCACGGATGATAAAACAGAGAAGATAATAAGACAATAAATCTATTTAATAGCAAGCTCCCTGAAAATGGAAAAAGTGATATTTTGGAATTATGTCCTGATTAGACCACTTAACCTATGAATGTACCTTTATTAATATATTTTAACAGACTTTTTCTATCCTTTATATACTTATACAGTTTCACTTTAATGAGTTTCATTCGAAATTTTCATCGAATATTATGCAATTTTTACGCTATTTTGGATTTTTCGTTGAATTCGCCATAGCCATATGTTGTGAATAAATACTAACAGTTAGAAAACATAATTAGTTATCCGTTACTTATCCAACAATTTTCCGAAAAACCTCGAAAATCTATTATAGCAAGCGTGACCTTGCATAACCGCCATGCTTTTACCCCGCTAATGCTATTAGATACGCTCTATAATCTCCTGTGATGACAATCGTGCTCCGACCTCAGTGCAGCCTGCTTTTAATCAAACCATCTAAAAACATGTGTTAATGTCGCTATCACATACTTTTACGAGCGTGTGTCTATACTATATGTTTGACGTACACAATTTGTGGCAATGAGAAATTTAAGATTTGTATTATGTGACTACTGCGCTTCTTGCATCGGCTTGAAAGGGTTAAAAGTGGGTACGTACAAATTAAATTGTTAAGTAACAAAGTAAAATATCCAACTGATTTCCATATATTTTTTCCTGTAAGTATAGGTATACTATATTTTAAAAAAAAACCTAATTTTTTTATATTTTTTATGAAAAATTTTGGTATTAAATGTACGGAACCATTTCACCAATTTACATGTCGCTATAGCAGTGAAATGAAATCCACCACTGATGGCTCGGACGCGCTGACTGTTGAAATGTTTTAGTTTGATACTCGTTTTCAACATTTTTTCCGTCTGTGAAATTACGAAATCATAGTTCCATACAACTCCATTCTAGACAATTCTATACTAAACCATTTTACGATTCCTCTATATGATTAAATACTTGTCGTGGAGGGAGCTTAACTTCGACGATTTGGAATAGATGGCGCTGGTTGCAGAGACATGATAAGGATCAATCTTTGCAAACAAACGTATTAATAAAAATTAAATTAAAAAATTTCACTACATTATTATTTTTACACGGAAGAAAACTCAACACTTATAATGCTTTTATTTGTTAATTTCGGAACTGTATTTCCAGCAAGGCCCCAGCTTATAACAACCGTTTCGTCCTATGGGGTTACGTCAAGAACAAACTTTACAAAACTCGTTACGATACGGTTGAGGGCTTTCCAAGATCATTGCTTGATATTTTTTCGAGGATGCAGTAAAGTCTTTAGAGAGACGTATAATCTTATGCATCGGAGTCAATGGAAACCATTTTGAGCAACTAATTAGTTAGGTTAAATTGAAATGTTAAAAGTAATTTGTAATAATTTGCTATTTCGTTTTATTTTTAACTAATATAATATTAATGATACTAACCATCAACAAAATCCATTGGTTCAATAATACAGACTGTTGAGTTGATTTTCTTCTAAAGTAAAAGATTAAAACTTATATGTGCAGTTATTGTTTTCTTTTAAATCGAGAGCATGACTACGTCTCTCGTGGTTTCGAACCTGGTCATCACCGCCCTTCTCAAAAAACTAGCCTGAAATGTCTTAATTAATTGTCTTTTCGTAACCTCGAAAGCTAACAACATTTATCCTTGACTCGCACCTAAAAAATCTACAGTAAAGCTGTGCTCTGACAATAAAAGAACCATGGATCTATTTTTAAATCCAAGTTAAATAAAAGGGCACTCTGGAGATTATAACGCCAGCAGAAGATTTATATCGAACCAGTGAAATCAGTTAACCTTTCCGCTTCTTACACCAAAGTGTAACCAAACCAAAGTGTAACACATTCAGTTAGCAATGCAATACAATAACTCTTTATAGACACTAAAAAAAAATACAGCTAAGAGATAAACTAATCAAAATAGGCACATTAGGACACAAATAGGTTTTATCACTAAGAGCGATCTCTTCCAGGTAACCTTTGGATAGCAATATAAATGAAAAGATAATGTAGGAATGGTAATGTTATAAATTTGAAGAAATAAGCAAAAATTTGTTTGAACTACATAAATATTACGTACTAAAAATAATAGTATACTCCCACTAATATTATAAATCCGAAAGTTTGTGTGTAAGTGTTTAAGTATGTTGGTTCTCTCTTCACGCTTTAATGGCTGAACGGATTTGGATGACGTTTGGAATGTTCATAGCTTATACCTAGGATTAACACAAAGGCTACTTTTTAACTTGATAATAGCGGGCGAAGCCGCGGGGCACGGCTAGTAACAAATAAAATAAACTTGCAAAAATAAATAAATAAATACATATATAAATACCTATTATACACATATAGTTTTTTTTTCATTTTAATTTTCAGTTTTAAAGATACATAAATTAAAACATTTATAATTAGATATAAATATGTACAAAACTTAATCTAATAGACCGCTACCAGTAGGCAAAGTACCCAAAATGCTGGCAGCATTGCCACGTTGAATGGCAATACTCAATCTCTGTCCAAAATATTTGCCAGCATTTTGGTCACGAGTTGCTTCGACCAAACGCTTTGTTAATTCATTGTAGAATGTATGTGCTCCCGGTCCCCACGGTCCCAACGTCTCAACCCCAAAAGGCACAAATATATAACCACTATCAAGATTACTATATTTGCGCCTTTTGAGAGTCTCTGCTGATTCAGCCGCAACACCAGCCTTATTTTTAGTTCCAGAAAGATGAGACGGTGCTAGGGTGTCTACGCAAGTTGCATCCCAAACCAAAGGCCGTCCCATCTTCCATGGAATCAGGGTCATTCCGTCAGGCCTTTTACCGTCATCACGTGCTAGACCATTTGGTTCCAAAATAGCCGCACAGTTGGCGGTGGTAAGAGCCCGACGTATGATATCATTAAGACTCGCGTGGCGGGGAATACGTCCTGCACTCCTAGAGCAATTATTATTTATATCTAATTATAGTTTTTTTTTTTAATTTTAATTTAGTTTTTAGTTTAATGTAATGTACAATTGCTACTTAAATTATGTTGTTACTATGAATAAACATTTATTCTACAAGATGAAAAGTTGTGCCTTTACTTAGAATTAACGAATGTGTTCTAGACCTCAATAAAATAACACTTTCGGTGGCACACTTTACAATATAAACGAAAATCAATTGTACAATACTCTTAATTGAATCGAAGTAAAGTATTTGCGAGACTAATCTCTTATAATGCTTTTATACACCCACACTAAGTTTGATGACTTGTGATATGGATGTCGGAAACATTCACATCACACACACAATCATAAACAGACCCAGATGACCTTACGTTTCGCACTTAAAATCCATCTACCATCTTTACACACAGACCTACCTTCTTACGGGTACCACAGTATAACACTATGACAAATTCCACTGTTTAAAAGATTTCATATAAAAAAAAAGTCAGTAAGTTTAATTTGTTCGAACTCACCATAGATTTTACCGCTGCTCTGTGTAACGGAAGCCTTACATGTCAAGCCATCGGGATCTGTTAGCCTGTCCACTACTCACACCGAAAGGTGTAGCAAAATTATTTAGCAGGGTATTTTTAACCTGTTTCGAAAACAAGGGAAGTTTGTGTTTGATTTATTTTATTCGTGTTTGGAGTAACGAGTACCCGTTGAAATACTCAGAGCAGGATAACTTTTTCTGTTTCAGTTAATAGTGTTGAACTGGATTTTATTGGCAATTTGGCCAAATTATCGAAATAAAACAATATTTAGTACCAAATGTTAGTAACAACACCTATTCACGAAAGAAAAAAATATTCTTCTTTTTTAGTGACTTGATACACCGGGCGCCCGAGGCGCGCGCCTCAGGCGTTGTGAAGATAAAATGTATGGGGCGGGACCTTGATATACAAAACGGCCGACGTTTTGTATACTGCCGTCATAAGGAAAGAACAGACGACACAAGAAAAGACGTAACTGCAATTTTGACAAAATTGAGTTATGTAGGATGGCGAACGCGCATGCATTCGCTTCCGATACAATTTTTCAACTAACTCGTGGCGGGAGATCGCGTTAGGACGCGATGTAGTGTTGCCAGGTGACGGAACTACCTTCTATGTGGTATAAATATAAATGCACACCCTACATACTCCCCCTTTTGATCAGCTGTGGGCTCCACTATGGATCAAACTAGTTTGTGTATAATTTTACCACTTAGACAATTTTACGCGGACGACCGCGTCTTCGTTTCGGTACTATCGGTTGACAGACCCCAGATTCTGTACCCTCCCTAGAATGGTATCTTCTTAAGTGAGAGACGTGATACTTGCCAATTATATCGTTCCTGTTACGATAATGGGCCAGGATATAAGTGGTAGGGCTAACCTGATTCATAATTACGTACGGTCCATCTCGCTTCGGCATTAGTTTTGAAGTCACGCCTTTGCTAGCGTTGCTGAGAGCTTGCGTCTTCAATAGAACAAGATCGCCGACAGCAAACGTCTCGCCCGTTCTACGGGTCCGGTCCTTCTCTGACTTTCGTTCGTCTTGTTGATGCTCGAGGCGCTCTTTACTCTCGGCGATGGCGGCGGTGAGCTTCCGCAAGTACGGCGTAATCTGTGGCACGTAGTTAACGGCTGTCGTCACCTCGCGGATGTCGGCTTGCACATCTAGAGGGGAGCGCAACTCGCGCGCGAACGTTAAATATGCCGGCGTTCTCCCCGTCGACTTGCAGACCGACGTATTCAAGGCGAAACGAATGGCGGGCAACGACTCTGGCCACTCGCGGTGGTGCCCCTCGACGAGGATGGCGAGCTGCGTTTTAATGTCGCGATTCTTTCGCTCGACTGGGTTCGCTTCAGGGTGATAGAGCGGGATGAGATTCTGCGTGATGCCCAGCGCGGCGCAGGCGTTCTTCATGACTTCGGCCAGAAACTGGACACCGTTGTCGGAGAGCATACGGCGCGGCACTCCGTACCTCAGGAATACCTCGTCGATGAGCACGCGCGCGCACGCCTCGGCCGTGGCGTCAACTAGCGCGAACAGCTCCACCCACTTGCTGGCGGGGTCCTCCACCACCAGGATCCAGCGCTCGCCCAGTGCACCCTTGGGGAGCGGCCCGAAGAGGTCGACCGCGATCACCTCGAAACGTTGCGCCGGCACGGGAGTCTGTAAAAGCCCAGCAGGTTTTATGTTCGACGGTTTATACTTTTGACATTCTACGCACGTCTTTAAGTAGTCCGCGACAAATCTGCGCATTCCAGGAAAATAGTAGCGCTGAGTGATGCGTTTTAGAGTCCTCTCGATACCTCCGTGTCCAGCCGTGGCTCTATCGTGGCACTCTATTAGGACATCCTTGCGCATACTCTCGGGGATGACGAGCTGGGGCTCCTCATTGTCTTCATCCAAAGTATATCTGTAGAGTACTCCCTGAGTCATACAGTACCCTCTCTCGGCCCATCTAGTACTGGCCACTAGTTCGTTTCCCTCCAGGTCATTAATAATTTTTGCAACATCGTGGTCGGCCAACTGCGCTTCCCGTAATACGGGTGCCTCCCAGCGCGGGGTCTCTATGACGACGCCACACAGCCCACAGGCCGAGCGTGTTCCCTCCTCGCAGGGGGGGCGACTTAGGGTGTCAGCGATAACGTTGGCTTTACCTGGGGTATATTCCAGTCGGAGGTCGTACGCCTGGAGTTTCATAGCCCATCGGATGAGACGACCGGTCGGCGATTTGAGCGTGAGCAGCCACTTGAGCGGCTGGTGATCGCTGGCGACGCGTACGCGGTGTCCGTCGATGTAGCCGCGGAACTTGTCGACCGCCCACACGACGGCGAGCGCCTCACGCTCGGTGGTGGAGTAGTTCCGCTCGGCCGGCGTGAGCAGGCGGCTGGCGTACTCGATGGGACGCTCCTCCTGCGGCGACTCCCCCTGGAGTAGAGCGGCTCCCAGGGCGTAGTTGCTGGCGTCAGTCCTGAGTATAAACTCACAATTGTAATCTGGCTGTGTTAGAATGGGTGCAGAGGTAAGTATCTCTTTAAGTTTATTAAAAGCCATCTCTTGAGCCTGTCCCCATGTCCATGTTACATCCTTTTTTGTCAGTTGAGTTAGAGGTTGAGCAATTTGGGAAAATCCAGCTACAAACTTCCTGAACCATGAACAGGTTTGGAGAAAGCTCTTTAAATGTTTGAGTGAACTTGGCTTTCTCATATTACTGATGGCGGTGATTTTCTCTGGGTCTGGTGACACGCCATCTTTTGTTATTATGTGGCCTAAATATTTGACGCTGCCACGGACAAACATACATTTTGCTCGGTTGGCACGGAGCTTGAAAGCCCTCAGCCGGTCAAATACAGCCTGAAGATCTGCGAGATGCTTTGAGTAACTCCATTCTGTTATCAATATTAAATCATCGAGGTAACAGAGAAGAGAAGAATCTTTTAAAGATTCTTTTAAGGCAACACCAGACTTGAACCTGTCTATTAATCTTTGGAAGGTTGCCGGAGCATTACACATTCCAAATGGCATGACTTTAAACCGATAAACTCCAAGCGGGCAAGTGAATGCGCTTTTGTCTCTGTCTTGTTCTGATAGACTCACTTGCCAGTAACCCGACCGCAGGTCAATGGTACTCATGAAACAATTCTTCTTGGTGTACTGGAGTAAGTCGTCGATGAGTGGGAGAGGATATGAATCATGTTTAGTAATAGCATTGAGCTTACGGTAGTCGACGCAAAAACGGAATGTCCCATCCTTCTTCGGAACTAGTAGAGCTGGAGAGGCCCATGCAGACTCACATTCCTCTATCACTCCATCCTGAAGCATTTTGTTGACCTCAGTCTCCATTACAGCTCACTTGGCTGGGGTGAGACGATAGGGGGGTACAGCGATGGGTAGATGTTCACCTGTGTCAATGTGGTGTTCGGCAAATGGGGTGCATTCACCGATTTCTCTGAAAACATCATCATAACACATAAGCAGGTTAGTTAATGACATCCGTTCCTCCGCAGACAGCATTGTCCCTTCATCCTCTCGTAGTGTAGCAGCAGAGTAGCATTCAACCGGCCTAGCGATAGAATCCTCACATTTAAGTTGGTGTATAACCTGAGGTCTGTCAAACAAGTGCCAGGTCATTGCAGCAAAATTCATAACCAAACCAGCCTGAGTAATAAAATCAATCCCCAGCAATGTATCATTGTTAATAGCAGCAGGTAATATAACAAATGTCACCGGCACCGAAAGCATAGCATCATGGATCATAACATTCACATCAGCTAATTTCACCCTTGTGTCCTGCATGCTACCATCTGCGAGCTTAATAAGCATGTTAGTAGCGCGAAAGGAAAAACCTTGTTTAAGGAGGAGGGTGTAGAGTGTGCTACCCGCAATACAACGCTTAGCAGCTGTGTCTACCAAAGCCGTGCCATCCAGGCCATTAATTTGGATTTCGAGTATGGGACGACTTGGGTGACCCCGCTCTGACAAACAACTTAAATCTATAACGTTACTGTTATCACAACTGTAACTGTTATCACACTGTTTACCTATCTTAGTGTTCATGTTTATACTACTACACTTATCACTTTGTTCAAGACCATCACTGTACTTACAGTCTGATTCAAAAGGCGACGCGTTTACCAGTGTAGCCGCGTCTTCCGCTGGGCAAATCGAAGTCATGGATGGCGCGATGTGCTGCGGTGGATCGTGCTCTGCGGACGCGCTGGCGGCGGTGCCGCGGCGCCCATGAAAACGACGCATACGGCGACGACGGGAACGCACGTCGCTTACCGGCGCCGGCGGCGTGGCTAGATCCGAACAATCCGATGTATCCGTTTCGACGGCTTGTTTAAGTGTGATTGCACTAAACTTCACTGAACGGTTCGCCATGTTCGCTTTTGTCGGTGAATGACCTCCCATGGCGAACGATTGGCGCGAGCGAGTCTTCACAGCAGCGCCCTCTTCTCTGGAACCTATGCGATCCGGCCTCGGCGATTGGCTACGAGCATATGACGGCGGCGGTGGCGGCGCGCGCGGCGTAGCACGGAAGTTATTGTAGTGCTTTGTATTATCGCGCGAAATTTGAATCTTGGTTTGATCGATGTTTTTCTTCTCTTCCCGGCTCTCTTCAATTGCTCTCGCTAAGTCCAACAAACCCACAAAGCTATCAAACGACGATCTTTGAATGCGTTTTTTATATATGGGATGAAGAAGGCCGAAAACAATGTCCAGTTCCACTTTTTCACTAAGGTCTCCGACCGGTATCTTTGCGAGGAGAGCGCGAGCGTTAGCCACGAAAATATCCACTCTCTGGTTCGCCTCATGTTCTAGAGCAAACAATTTTCTATATATTTGGTGTGGCGGCCGTTGTTGTCCGAACGCGTAGCGTAGTTTTTGAATGGCTTCGGCCCAACTATACGTAGTGCTTTTCACTCCTACGTACCACACCGCCGCTTGGCCTTCTAGTAAAAGAGGCAAACCACGAAGCGCATGATCATCCCGCATACCAACACACTCCTTATAAATTTCCACAGCGTCTATGAATGCTTCTAGGTTGTCGGCGTCTCGTGACGATCCATTGAATCTCGCAGTACATCGGGTAAAGTTACTCGTTGGAATAAACGGCGGCGTTGCTTGGATTCCCGTGGCGGCGGCTGTGGCGCGTGGGTGCAACGAGTTGACTTCGAACACAGGAGGCGCCGGCGACGACGGTCCATCACTGCTGCGCGGTGTCATTGATGCAATAAGTTGATCGACGCGTTGCATCACTTGCATATTTGCGTCGGCTTGGGTTCTAGCGAAGGACGTAAACAAGGACGCAAGTTGTTCTTCGGACATCATCACCGCGGCGGAACAGGCGGCGTCGCTAGCGGTAACTGTTGACGGCGCCGACGCAGTGGCAGGCATCGCGTTATCGAAGTCGGCAGCACTGCCAAAAGACGCGGCGTCCTCGTCATCTTGAGCTCGCGATTTGCGGGAACGCGTTTTTGGTTTTGTCATTTTATCACTTAGTCCTCAGTTGAAATAAAAGAAAAGTTCTTGCAGGGGTTCACGACACCGAACGCGGAAAACTATTTCATTCTCTACGCGTTTATGGCGTCGGCCGCAAGTTGAGCGCCAGTGTAGGATGGCGAACGCGCATGCATTCGCTTCCGATACAATTTTTCAACTAACTCGTGGCGGGAGATCGCGTTAGGACGCGATGTAGTGTTGCCAGGTGACGGAACTACCTTCTATGTGGTATAAATATAAATGCACACCCTACAGTTATATATATCATCGGAATCAGGAAAAATAGACACATCTACTAGTATTTTTAACTAAACCTATTAAAGTTATTAAATCTTACTTTTAATTTAGACGCATCTGCTACAAGTCATAACATGTTCTAAACAGTAAAGACATTTCTGATATAATATAGAACTAACTCAATTTTGCCAAAAATGTCGGTAACGTCTTTTTTCCTTATGACGGCAGTATAGGCTCTAGTGTAACAAAATATACAAAACGCCCTGTACGCGCGCTTTGGGCGTTTTGTATATCAAGTCCTTTACTCTCATCTTCAAGAATGACTATGTGCCTACCCTCTTTCTAGGAAAAGAGGAAGGAGGAGAGAGACATGAGATTCTCATGAGTTTCTCAAACAATAACATTTCAACATACATATTACCATTATAGGTACATTAATGCTGAGTTACCACATGAGTTACCTATAAGCTCGGTAGCTTGTAAGAAGTATTTTCGTTGTCGAAATGTATTTATTTTTTTTTTATTAAGAAAATATAGGCAATTAAAGCTTGATAACTCACAATTATTATTTTATTACTCACAATTTTGTCTATACCTAAAGTAATTTTTTATGTAAATTTAAATTATTATTATTATGTATACACATTTTTTAAATATGACATTTTGTGACTCGTTAATTTCCTATACAGAGTTATTATAATAAACATAATTTTAATAAATAATAAACACTTTCACACTTGCAGCCCTTTACTAAGTTTGATGACTTGTATCGTGGGTGCCGGAAACATTTGCATCATACACAGATCCAAAAACACAAATTTCCCTTGAAAAGAATACTTGTGTTTCTACCAGGGCTCGAAACCGATACCCGCTGCTTAGAAGGCGAATGCGCATCCAGTTTAGCAAACAGGTCAATTTCAAAGATTGTTTTAGAATAGATGAAATTACATGGCGTAATCCATACGGTGTAAACGTAACCCAGAAATCGCCTACACAACTCCCTAGCGGGTTCCAATCGGACCCAACTTATTCGTACAACTATGTATTCCTGACGCTTCACTTCGATAGTTGTAAGAGTGCACACACAGTGCCTTCTTTATGACTTTAGCTCGTGTTATGTTACCGAATTTTACTGTAGTACAACTAATTCGTTTAATAACAGCTACTCATTGGTATCAGCTATTTCAGTCCACGTTGCAGAGCCTCAAACATAAGGTAGCTAGCCTTTCTGTTTTGGGTTTTGTCGCTTACATTTCGGAGAGCGCATACACGAATTAATTCATATTCATATTTTATTTGCATTCCACAATGTAACTTAGATGGTAAACTTAAAATTAGTACCAATTATGGACCCTGTCAGGCACAGCAAATTGTAAAAGAGAGGAGGGTACATTTACAGTATAATAGCTATATCTGGTACTGGATTTAAAATAAGACTTTGTTGATTGATCACAAAGTATCTTTCATATAATCTCGGTAATAGGTTATCGTATAGTAGGTTTTTTCTAATAAGAATTTTTTTAACTGCTTTATAAAATACATTATCTTTGGATTCATTTTTAATTAGGTTAGGTAATTTATTAAATGTTTTTAATTAATTAGTAAGCGTAGCAGAGGATGCCCTGTGACTAGGTGGAGTAACGACGATATACGTAGGGCTGCTGGTAACGACTGGAGAAGAAGAGCTGAAGATCGGGCTCAATGGCGCGCTTTGGGAGAGGCCTATGTCCAACAGTGGACTGAGATAGGCTGAGTATGATGATGATGATGATACACGAATTACAACATTTTATTAAAAAATAATACAAATTTTAATCAGAATTCATAAACATATAATTATCATAAATAAAAAGATACAGTCTCAATTCGACTGCATTTTGTTTATGTGTGTTATACCTTCTTTCCAGGGGAAACGATTTAGATGATTCTTTTTTATTTGAAAGCTGGTACTTCCCATGTGGTCCCATTTAAATTTGATCAAGATCTGATCAGTAGTTTATAAGTTATCCTCAATAATACGTATTTAATGCACTTAATCTGATGCGGTGATGCCAGTTTTTTTAGCTTTGCTTGCGTTTTAATTATTAATTCTTATTAACACGGGAAAAGCCAAGAGGCTCAACCTGTATACGTTCATACTATTTCTCTCCCCAACCACATGTTATACTGCCGCGACTTTGTATTTGATAGTATTTTCATCCCCGTTACTACCCTTGTTTATAGGGTGGTAGGAGTCATGATTTTTTTGATGACATCGGATGTAGGTTGGTGCGATTTTACGGAGTTACATTTTAGTTTTACTACTGTCAGAGATGGATGACACAGGATTTATACCAGAGTGAGTAACTGGGTTTATTGTTTTTTTAAACCCCGACACAAAAGAGGTGGATTTTAAGAAGTTCAACGAGATACGGTTGTCTATCTGTGGCATCGTTGCTCCCAAACGGCTGGACCAATTTATTTAAGTTTAATATTGTTTGAAAAGATAATATGATCGAGAGTGTTCATAGTTGTTTGGTAAAATTGGTGCAGCTGTTTTCTAGATAGAGCGTCGGAGGTATTTTCAAAATGTTCATATTGCTTTTTTTATACTGAATAAAGACATAAAGACATATATTTATTTGTGACATAAATTCAATTGACAAAAGGGTACACACAGTTTTTTTATTTTTTACTTTTTTACCACAAACCGTCCTCAACTCAGCGTAATTCTGGTTTAAAAAACCAGCGCTGGTCTTCCGTTGAGAACGGCAGGTGACGATAACAGGCAAACATATACCACTACCTCACCTTGTGAAAAGTGACGATGCGGCCAAGGAACATGCTTGCCTAGAAGGTACCTATTCTTTACTGTCTCACTCGGTACTCTAGACTTGAAGACACTGTAAGGTCCTCAAGTCCCGTCCTTACAACACGCAGATTGTACCTTTCGGAGAACAAAGACGCAGGCAATGAGTTCCACTCCTTCACTGTACAGAAAATAAACGTAGAAGCAAAATGCTTCGAGCGAACCTGAGGTATATTTACCATAATTCGACATTGCTACTAATTGTTTTTTTTTTTTGCGTTAGATAGGCAAGCATTTGACCACTATCTCACCTGATGAAAAGTGAAGATGCGGCCGAAGATGTGACATGCTTGCCTAGAAGATACCTATTCACTCTAGACTTGATTTTTGCTATGAGCTTTTTTATCCCGTTGTCACTAGTGTACCAATTTATTCTCTATCTCTACTCAGCATGTTCTATTTTAATTTTAACAAAAAACTTTTCTACAAATTCTATTAAACATTTATCAATAAACTTTAAACCTGCATGCACACGTTTATTAAATCGACTACGTTACCCGTTAACTTTTATCCATTTTAACGGATTATTTCCGCCTGTTACACCGAATGTTTCCAATTTAACGTTAAAAGGTGGTATGTGGATAAAAAACAAATTCATAGCTGGAATATTTTTAAAGGCAAAGCGTGAAACACATCCATGAAAAATCACATGAGCGCGTTCTGGCAGACAAAAAAGGTTTACTATTATGTTTTATTTTTCTGAATATGTAAGGCATTTGGCCGCTATCTTAACTGATGGAAAGTGATGATGCGGCCTAAGATACAGCATGCTTACCTAGAATATACCTATTCACTCTTGACTTGGAGACGCCCAAATTATAATGTTCAGGAAACAAAAACACGGGCAGTGAGTACTTCGCCCTACGGATGATAAATGTAGAAGCAAAACGCTTCAAACGGATATGAGGTAGACAAACCAAAAATGGATGACGTTTGTCAGTTTGTCTTGTAGTCTGCTGAAAGGGCATATGGAAATATACTGGTGTAATTCGAGTGCACACTCTCGGAAATGTAAGCGATAGAACACCGATTAGCTAGCTACCTTACATTGATGACTGAGGCTCTGCAACTGTTGAGCGAAAGTAATGCTTCCTGGGGTTTCCTTTTACCCGGGGTCCACTTAGAAAAGGCTAGGATACGGTGGATAATAAAATTAACATTTGTCTTTCCCCTTTGATGAATCTTTTAGATCCCAACCTTAATCGGCATCTAAAAGTGGAACTCGCTAGTGTTATAATAAGACCGCTGAAGCTCATGAACAAAGACTTCATCACCATGTGAATGTTGAGTCAATCCAGCTCCTCGACAACTCAGACTTGCTACCAGAGTAGCTTACCACCATCAAGTTGAAAGTCTGCCGCCAAGCCAAATACGGTGTTCCGGCAGTTATCCTTGAGAGCCTGCGTATTCCAGGTCTAGTGTGTTTACCAGCTTCGATCACATCGTCACTTACCATCAGGTGAGATAGTGGTCAAACACTAGACTGTCACAAATAAAAAATAAAAACTTAGTGAGAGGACTCAAGGGAACTAAACCTTTTGAGTTAGTGTTGTTATGTGACAGTGTAATATAGTGAGTGCCATTAACAAAGAACACAAGAACAAAGTGTCTTCCCTTTAAAAGAGACAGTAAGAAAAGTGTTATTGATACATTCTTAGTATACTATACTTCTTAGCAGTTTAGGTCCAAATTAAATTACTTTTTAGTCTTAAGGCTAGATCGTAATTCAAATGGTGTAATTCAATGGTGTACCGTAACTGGAACGTCATTAATAAAAATAAAATAAAACGCCTTTGTTGAACTTATTCAAGGTGTGATGATGATTATGATAAAATCTATCATATTTGTTATTTCAGGTCTCTTATTATGTTCAATGTCAGCTAAACAAACATCGTCATATCTAACAAACAAACTTTATATTATTTAAAAACTGACGTGTATCTGCTTGTTCGATTTTTATGCAACGGGTATCGGGTTCGATTTCCAGAGGAACCACAAGTTTTTCCTCTAAGGGAAAATTTGTTTGTAGTTCTAAGTGTGATTGTGTATTTGATGTAGGTAAATATTTCTGGCGCCTACAATTCATCGAACTTAGTGTGGAGCTGTGAGTTTGAAAGCGATTATATAGTGCAAAGTGGTTTTTTTCCACAAAGGTACTCATCACACTAACACAAAAAATCCGAAACTTTGTGTGCATGTATGTATGTTTGTTTTCTCTTCACGCTGTAACGGCGAAACAGATTTGGATTAAATTTGTCATGCACGTAGCTTACACCTATGATTACCACATAGGCTACTTTTTAACTTGGTTAACGCGAGCGAAGCCGCGAGGCACAACTAGTGCATTATATTATAACAACGTATCACATTTCTATCAAAAACCGACGCAGCTTCCGCGTTGTAAATAACGAATCGCTTCCGCAAAGATTGAATAAAAACTGTTTTTAAAATTTGTTATCATTTTTACACGTTTTCAGTTTTAACACGGTAAAAAAAGTTTTTTTTTTTTTATTTGTGACAGGCTAGTGTTTGACCACTATCTCACCTGATAGTAAGTGACATGATGTGATCGAAGCTGGTAATCACACTAGACCTGGAATACGCAGGCTCGCAAGGATAACTGCCGGAACACCGTATTTGGCTTGGCGGCAGACTTTCAACTTGATGGTAAGCTACTTTGGTAGCAAGCCAGGCGAGCAACTCACAAAATGCTCTACCACCTCTCAAAGTTATTTTTTGGAGTCTGTAAACCGATATTGGTAGGAACAAACCGAAAATTTTATATATATTTTTAATCGAGTGAAGTGAGATAACTTGACTAGGTTGTTTAGCATTTTCTCCGCAAGTCCGTCTGTCAGAGGGATCTTGCATCTAAAGTCTAAACCATACAAGGCAATACCTTGAAATTCCCAGAGAATATGTAAAGATACACCCAAAAATGATTATTAAAATGATAAAGATAAAGATGTAGATCAAGGAAAATTTGTGTTTCTGGTTCTGGTTCTGGTTGTGTTTCTGGTTCTGGTTATGTTTGTGCGTGTGATGTGAATGTTTCCGGCACCCACAACACAAGTAATCGAACCTAACGTGGGCTGTGAGTGTTTTTTTTTTTTTTATTGTGATAGGCTAGTGTTTGACCACTATCTCACCTGATGGTAAGTGACGATGTGATCGAAGCTGGTAAACACACTAGACCTGGAATACGCAGGCTCTCAAGGATAACTGCCGGTACACCGTATTTGGCTTGTGTGAAAGCGTTAATTTATATATCATGTTATTTGGATTTAAGGAAGAAAACATATGTATCCAGTTCTTCTGGAGATGTTTGTAATTTTTATTTTCGAATCTGGCAGTAGAGTCATTAACTTTCATGAGTGCCTCTTTGGGGCCCATGAGAATAAACAAATGGTTTGCGTGATGTGAATGTTTCCGGCACCCGAGACACAAGCCATTTAACTTATTGTGGGGCTGTGAATGTGAAAGCGTTTATG
This sequence comes from Lomographa bimaculata, assembly GCA_948107665.1. Classification (NCBI taxonomy): domain Eukaryota; kingdom Metazoa; phylum Arthropoda; class Insecta; order Lepidoptera; family Geometridae; genus Lomographa; species Lomographa bimaculata. Next base: position 2,297,242 of record OX403607.1, on the reverse strand, counting down.
TTTAATAATAAACCCCCAAACATTTCAAGATCTAAACTTTCGCAATATATGTAAGTTTGCAGCAGGTTCTATTTCTAAAGTTATTTCCACAGCGTTGCAAGATATTATAAAACGTACTAAAAGAAGTCTTCCAAACTCTTCGAGAATTCGAAACACTCTCCAACCACTCAAATTTAAGTAAAACGCGCATCAATACTTTACTACAAAACTTTATGAAGTATACTCATAGTATACTTCGAAATTACTTCACATTAGGGTTGTCACGTTCAGTAAAAACTGTTTAAGGTTGTCGATTTAGATCTCTACTTCAAGGATAAAAATGATAGATTATGGATGTTATTTTTTTTTCAAACTTGTACTATCGAAAACGTGTTTATTAAATGCTACAATATTTGTTATTTTTATATATTTTGTATAGTATCATTAAATAAATATTTAAGGGGTTAAATAAAGAAGAAGAAAAACTATGTTTATATGTAAATTCATTATTCACACTGATATTATAAATCCGAAAGTTAGTGTGTAAGCATGTTTGTCTCATCACGCTGTAACGGCTGAACGGATTTAAAATGTACATAGCTTATACCTCGGATTTACACAATATAAGCTATAGGTACATAAACGATAAACGCGGGCAAAGCCGCAAGGCACGGCTAGTGAAACATAAGCTAGCATCTTCCTGGTAAATCGTAACTGTTTGACAAGGCTAAGCAAATATTGATTAAGAGGGTACTTTTAGCAGTCAGTCATTGTGCTAACTAAGTCGTAAGAGCTGTCTTAGCTGTCGAGCTTCTAAAGCTTGTTCTATGTCTTTAAGCAGCCTCTAGAATCCAGGACTGCGCCCTAGTTCATATCGTGGTGACCTTCGCCTCTATAATATGAACAGCGCCATCTGCCTCACAGTGGCAGAACTACATTGTCATCGGAAAAACTGAAAGACCACCGACTCAGCCAATCACAGCCCGAGGCCAGTATCGTGCAAGCGAAATTAACTCGGAGTCACCGCCACTATGCAACTTCTAAGTTGGGAACATTGGACAGTTGTCCCCGAGCCAAGATCACACGGCTCGGTCGGAAGTACTTCCCGGATTGATGGAGGCGCTTTCGCAGTGAAACACCCTCCTTATCCACTCCTTATCCACGCCTTCTCTCCGACGCGTGAACGTCATTGTGAGCACACCACATACGATGACACCGCTTCCACAGTCTAATAAGCAAGCAAGCGTTATATATAAAAAAAACCGAATGGTAAAACTATCGATAATTTTGTCACATCCCTATTCAACGTTACATTCTTAGGAATTTCGTTGTTCAGAATTTACAGCAAGATTTCTAATTGTTTCAGGCGTTAACAAAATTTAACGTTCAACACAGTTAGGTCAACATTAAGTAACATATAGCAAATGACAGTATGGCAACATAATACAAAACGTATATGGCAAATTATCGTCAGTTTTTTTTACATAATTACAGTTACTCGTGAAATAATAGGTTACTGAAGCAGTGATTACTGTTTTTCAGGTACCAGTGGCTTCTCTTGTCGAACACTAAATAATGCAACATAACGAAAGTAGATACGTATTAAAAAAAACTTTTTTTGCAGCACTGGTTAATGTTCACAAATAATTTGTTTATTCACAGTAATTGATAAGTTAATTATTATACAATAAATTTGTTAAGTTTAAGAATTTTCTTTTTTAAATCTCCTAAATTCGAAGTAGAAACTACATAGTTTAGTAGGAAACTAATATAATTAAACGCAAGCAAAGCTAAAAAAACCGGTATTTTTATCTAACTTTCAAGAGTTGTTTTAATCTGATCAAGATTTATCTTCGGAACCTTGATCAGATTAAATGTATTATACACGCATTATTGACGATAACCCAGAAACTACTAATCAGATTTTGATCAAATTTAAATGTCCCATTGGGAAAGCGTCAGCTTTTATTAAAAAAAAGCATCTTAATCAGTTCACGTGGAAAGAAGTTTTGAGGTAAAAAACATTTAAAAAATACAGTCGAATTGAGTACGTCCTCCTCTTTTGTAAAGTTGTTACAAAAGGATTATCTCCTCAAAAATTAATTTGAAAAGTAAATAAGGTTGGTCTATCTATATCTACAATAACATTTTTTAAAATAATTTGAACGCAAGCAAAGCTTAAAAAATCCTACTTCACAGCTTTATCTTCGGCATCCTTGATCAGATTTAATTAATTAAATACGCATTTTTGGTTTTGGTTTTTGGTTTTTTTTAATTATTGGTAACACATAAAAAAAACAGTCGAATTGAGAACCAATGCGTTTTTTTTTTTGAAGTTGGTTAAAAATAACTCCAAACGAATTGTAACAATTTGTGTTACTGTTTTTACCAACACCCTGATCCCGTGAAATTGTGCGTAAAAACTAAACAATGACCCCGAAATTGTGGGTCACAAATCAGGCTTCCGAAAATGATGATAAAATGTGGATACAACATCAGTCAGGGGGTTACAGGGTTCTAGAAATATGAGGAAATGGTTGAGGTACCCTCACGCTTTGATGCACGGTTGTGTGTCTACAGCAGCCTTAGATATTGCTACACTACCCACTTCACTGCGCTGCGTTTATGTGTTTGAATAATGTTGCCTGTTACACTTTACTTTAATAACAAATTGTGTGTGTTTGTTTTTCTTTCTCAGGTGTGCAGTGTTGTTTTTTCGTGTGCGACGTCATCTGCCGTTCTCAACGGAAGACCAGCGCTGGTTTTTTAAACCAGCATTATGCTGAGTTGAGAATGGTTTGTGGTAAAAATTAAAAAAAAGACTATTTTTACCCTTTGTCAATTTAAATATTTGCCACAAATGAATATATATGTCTTTATGTCTTTATATTATGAAAAAATAATTAAACGCAAGCAAATCTTAAAAAAAACCGGCTTCACCGTTTATGTTTTGGTTTTGACTTGATCGATTTCGATAAAATGTATATGGGACCATTTCTGAAGTATCAATCTGCCAAACAAAAAAATCATCAAAATCGATTCATCATTGGCGGAATATCGCGTAACATAAATGCAAGAAAAACATACAGTCGAATTGAGAACCTCCTTTATTGAAGTCATGGTTTAAGATATTATAATATTTATGTTCTTTTTTTGCTTCTATGCCAGCGATTGACTACAATCTCACCTGATGGAAAGTGACGATGCGGTCAAAGATGGAGCACGCTTGTTCCGTAAATTACTCTCTTCTTGAACAACCCCATATTATACTTTTTGGGAAACACAGTTGACGGCAGGGCGTTCCATTCTTTTGGAGTTCTCATAATGAAAGTGGAAGCGAAATGCTTCGTGCGAATGATCGGTATTTTTACCATTAGAGGATATCGCATTGCCGTCTGCCTTGATGTTCGGTAGTAGAATGTTGATGCAGTAATAAGATCATGCAATTCCTTTGAACACTCTCCGTAATGCAGTTTGTAGAAAATTGAGAGGCTTGCTACTTTTTGCCGATGATCGATACTCTGTATGTGAATTACAATATTATGCACATTTGTGATTCTTTTTTAACTATACTGAGAAAATAGGCTCAGGAATATTGCCGCGAAAGTGAAAACATTGTGTCGTTGATTTTGAATGATTTTCCAAAACCTCTTCTTTGAGTGTTAATGTGTAATAATGGTGGATTATTAACCGTTAATACTTAGTAAACGTGCATAAGTGTATGCAAGTCATACAAAGTTGAAAAACGTGGTTCGCTTTCGCTCCAAAACTACAATAGAAGTTCTAGTAAAGTTTCTACCACTTTTCAACCGACTTCAAAAAAGGAGGTTCTCAATTTGACTGGGTTGTTTATGCCAATTATGACTCGATTTCGATATTTTGTTTTGTTTGGTATATTATACTTCAGAGGTAGTCCTATATAAATTGTATCGAAATCGATCCAGCCAAAAACAAAACATAAGCGGTGAAGACCGTTTTTTAAGCTTTGCTTGCGTTTATATATCTAGGCCAGGGCATGACTTGACTATGACTGGACCTTGACTCCCTACCTTGACTTAGATTGTGACTTGTAACTAGAACTTTTAATATGAAATATATTATTATTCGACACTGACTAAATTCTCAAGATAGCGATGCCAAAATTAAAAAAAAAAGAGAATAGGCTAACAATAGTAGAGAGTTACCCTGTTTCGGAGGGCACGTTTAGCTGTCGGCCCCGGTTGTTAGAAGTAACAATTATTAAGTCATGTCAGATACCTTCAGGCGGCCTGGATAATCCTCACCTATAGAATAATAGACAAAATTAGAAGAGGACAAACTGCGATCAAAATAATAGTATATAGAGCTCGTCCAAGCTGAAATGACGCGCCCCACTACTTAATTAGTTTATTTAGATGTGTGAGTGCAAATATTAATGACGACACTTCATCTGTATGGGAGCGTCGATTGTTCAGTGAACAATGGATCTGCACGTGTACAAGACGGTCGACTAGTCGGGTGATAAATCCGACCAAAATAAAATGCGAAAATGCGAAGGTGGGGCGCGTCATTTCAGCTTAGACAATCTCTACAGTCGTGGTTTACCATCAAACGTCTTTTACCACAGCCCCACACTAAGTTCTATGACTTGTAGCGTGGATCCCGAAAACATTAACATCACGTACACTATCAAACCCAGAACCAGAAACAATAAAAATTCCTTGGGATAAAACTTGCGTTACCTCCGGGAATTGAACCCGATAGCCGCTACATTGAAGCGAACGCGCACGAAACCATGCCAACTGGCAGTTCTATTTATAAATTAACTAGCCGTGCCCCACGGCTTCGCCCGCTATTATCATGATAAAAAGTAGCCTATGTGTTAGTCCTAGGTATAATCTATGTACATTCCAAATTTCATCCAAATCCGTTCAGCCGTTAAAGCGTGAAGAGGGAACAGACATACTTACACACTTACACACAAACTTTCAGATTTATAATATTAGTAGGAAGTAGGATAGTAGGATTTGTTTTTTTTTTTTAAACGCTTTCACACTCACAGCCCCACACTAAGTTCGATGACTTGTATCGTGGGTGCTGGAAACATTCACATCACACACACAATCACAACCAGAACCAGAAACACACATTTTCCATGGGGAGAAAACTTGTGTTCCCGTCGGGAATCGAACCCGATACCCCTGCTCAGAAGGCGAACGCTCACCCAACTGAGCCAACGGGCAGTTCAAATTTATAGCCTATATTAATTGGACTAAAGCACACATATAAAATCTTATTTGATATTAATTTTATATATATTTTATATATAAATAGGCATCTTCACTTACCAGCAGGTGACATAGAGGGCGAGTCTATTAGAGATAAAGAAAATTACACGGATATTTAAATATAATTTCCACCTCACATTTTTTATCTTTTAGTTGGTTTCTGCGTACTCTAAAAGGTACATGTCACTGTCACTGTCACTCTAAGTGGTAAAGTGACAGTTGAAAACTGTTGTATAAAATGCGTACTCATTTTATTGTTTGCGAAGATAAACTATGGCCGTTTCAAGTTACTTCAATTATAATGGTGCCGATTCTGTTGTCCAGAATTAGACTAAACTAGCCTAAAATTAGTTTTAGTCCTGCTTTAGTCCAAAACCTATTCAGAAAATGCAAGATTAGACTAAAATTAAGTTTGACAGGACTAAGTTAGTTTAGTTACTATATTTAGTGAAAATGACCAAATTCTTATTCTGATGTACATGTTTTACGTCAAATTAAGACTAAAAATAGAAATTTTAAACTCAAATTAGTTTGTATGAAAATGGTCTGGATTATTTTTAATGTGATCTCATACTTGAAAGAATAATACGTGCAATTAATGAAGCAAATACTGACCTACGCAATCACATATTCCTCCATTAAGTGAATACAATTCAATTTGGTTGCTGTCAAAATCAATTTTAGTTCTGTCATTTCAACTTTTAAATTAAGTTCAACGTAAAATCAGAACAGCGTTTCCGCGCTCTCGCTTGCACGCTCGGTTCAAGCGGAACGTGACAATGAGTCATGCTTTTTCGTGCGTGTAGCCGGCGTTCATCGATTTATAAGACGTTATCACGTCAAAAAAGTGTCGGTCTGTGAGTGTAAACGCATATTGTCTTACAACAAAATACATTGTTTAATTAGTATTTCTTATTTGATATTTTGAGCGAATCCTATCTATCTTGATTTCCAATTTTCCTTCAACAGTTTTATATAATTGTTACCTAACCAACCCGCATCTCATAACATAATAAAACCATCCATCTGTAAACAAAATACAATATTCCATCAAACAACTGCGGGCTCCGGCTGACCGGAAGTCCGGTGGCCGCCTTCCGGTCCGATCTTCAAACCTTCTGCGTGGTTATTAAGGTAATATTGACGTAATCGTTTGAGTTACGTCATTGTTTGAAGCCAGACACCAGAAAAGAGTTGCTACATAGTAGGCCTAAGAGACGTAACAACTTGAATCAAAAGGCGTGTATGTATGTGTGTAATCTACCGACTTCACAAAAAACGAGGAGGTACTCAAGTCGACTGTATTTTTTTTTATGTGTTTTACCTCGAAACTTCGTTCCACGTGAACCGATTTAGATTTTTCTTTTGTCTGAAAGATGTTGCTTTCCAATTGGTCCCATTTAAATTTAAAACATCTTATCAGTAGTTCTTGAAATATCTTCAATAATGCGTGTTTAATAAGTCTAATTTGATGAAAGTTACGAAGACCTTACAAATGAAATAAATAGCACGAAATTCCTGAAAAACCTAAGCAACTATTAATAACGAAAGCATACTACTCAATTTATGACTACTTTAAAGATAATATTTAAATTTTATAATTAAGAATTGCGTCCTCTTCTCTTATAAGTTGCTGCGCCCGACAGGGTCCATATGAGACATTGTACCTACCTTTCGAAATGTAACATCTTGTATTGTACAGGCAATAAACAATCTGAATCTGAATCTGAATCTGAAGACAAAGCGGTGAAGTTTTTTTTTTAAGCTTTGCTTGCGTTTAATTATTTTAATTCAAGATACGCAAACTCTTAACCACCTTCTCGCGTGATGTGGTCGATTATGGATCAAGCTAGAAGATACCTATTAACGTGCGACTTGAAGACTCATCAGGAAACATCAACTCTGGCAAGGAATTCCATTCCTTTGCGGTTCGCACAATTGATGTGGAAGCAAAACGCTTCGTCCACATTTGTGGAATGTCTAGCATATTATAGCGGTTTCGCTTAGCAGTTTGTCTGCTTGTCCGAAGATAGAATGGGGATGGGAGAACTAGATCGTGTAGTTATTTGGTACACTATCCGAAATGTATCCGATAAAAAACCAACAGACAATCTATTAATAAAACACGGTGAACACGAACATCGAAAACTTTGATCGCATGTGCGCTAGCGAACATCAAACACTGTGTTCGTAAAAAAAATTCGTGGGGATTGAATCTCGTTGTTCTGTGTGGACAGTGTTCGGAGAATTTGATGCAACATTGTTCGAAGTTCGAAATGAACTCTAAGTTTTTGTAATATCCACTTATTTTTTTACTTTGAGTCTAAAATTACCGTACGTTTTTTATACAAAATTGTTTCCCTCCACCTACGATTCTCCTTCACGAAATATAGTGCTCAATATCCGATATGTAAGCGATAGAACCCCAATAGGCTATCTTATTCTCCATATTTTGTTCGTTCGAGGTTACACGCCTTAAGGGACAGAAATGTATTGCGGTGCCACGGTAAACTTTACTACTTTAGTGATCTAATTGATTTTCGCGATGGTAATTAATACAATGAAACGTCTAAATATAATAATAAATATGCGGAAAAAATTCATCAAAATTATGTGTTTTCAGTTTTTTTTTTGTTACAATTTTGGCTTTGCTATCTTATGCATATAGCCAGTGTCAAGTAATAATATATTTCAAGTGTATTTCATATTAAAAGTCCTAGTCACAAGTCACAGTCAATGTCAAGTAAAAGAGTCAAAGTACAGTCATAGTCTTGACTATGACTGTACTTTGACTCTTTTACTTACTAGTAAAGTTTCTATAGGACATGACTTGTCATGCCCTATAGAAACTTTACTAGAACTTCTATTGGAGTTTTGGATCGAAGGCGAAAATCACGTTTTTCTATTTGGAATCATTTGTCTACACTTATGCACGTTTACTAAGTATTTACGGTTAATATTCCACCATTATTACACTATTATACAAAATCAACAACGCCATTTTTTCTCTTTCGCGGCAAAACTCTTCCTATTTGTTACCCTTACCGCGCTTATAGCTGCTTGAGTTTGGTTTGTGTGGACCGGCGTGCGGGGACGCGGGTGCAGTCGATGGTGTCATTTACTACTAGGCGAACATCGTGCCCGTTTATTTTATTTCTGGCATGAAAAAAAAACAAAATGAAACAGATCTATAAGATCCACCATTTATTCGCTTTTCTCTTTAGTTTAAGCACCACTTCTTAAACAAGTATCCTTCAAAATGTTCACAAGACAATTGTCCCGAGTGTACCCTATTTTATCAAAACCAGAGCAGCAGCCATCGGTTATGTAGCGGTCAGAAATGAGACCCTCTTGCGGCTGGCGGAGATAATAAATGTGGTTTTGGATACGGCATAAATACGGGAATTCTGAAAACCAATAGTTTGAAGTGGTTTTACCGATTACAGCGAAACAGAATATGAAGGACGTGTTTTATAACCGAACTTGCGGAATGTGGGATACATTTTTCGGGCGTATGTCATAAGCAAATGTTTAAATTTCACTGTACATATAAATAGCATAGTATATGTTTACGTCTTGTTTCTTTGGGCTAGTATAGTGACAATCGGTTATGTATGGTCATTTACTACACAATAAAATATGAATATCTTTTTTTTTAATAATTTTTGCTCCGCAATTTTGAGCATTTAGCCAGTGTGAAGTAATAAAATATTTCAAGTGTATTTATTTCACATTTCATAATAAAAGTCCTAGTCACAAGTCAAAGTCAAGTAAGAGAGTCAAGGTCCAGTCATAGTCAAGTCATGCACTAATAAAGTGGTAGAAACTTTACTAGAACTTCTATGATATATTCTTTTTGCGCTTGAACAAGCGCAAAAATCACACAACAGTTTCGACTCGACCAGCTTACTATGGCCAATGAGTCTTTAGACTCGTCAATCAATGGATACCAGAGCTTCAAGCTGGTACTTGGCAGAGCCATCCCAAAGGTGGCCACAATAATACATACATGATCGGAGTTGTGCTTAGTACAGATTTAAAAGCTGCCCCGATGTGAAGTACTGTCTGACCTTAGCGAGGATGCCAAGTTTTTTGGATGCCAGTTGAGCTCTGGATTCGATGTAGGTACCAAAATTGAGGTTAGACGTCAAGGTGACACCGAGTAGATCAAGATAGTTAGCCATTGGAATCGGAACATTGCTGAAAGTCGGAGATAGCTGAAGGGGCTCCATTTAGCGGAGAAAAGACACGCCTCTATTTTGGACGCGTTCAATCGAAACAAATTGGTATCGCCCCAATCGGACACCGACACAGCTTTTCAGATTTCAAGGCATGTTTCGGTATCATCGCAGTACATATAGAGATGTAACATCTTATATCTCAGGGTAACAAGCGTAATGTGGTTACGTAGGTGTCTGCTTAGTAGGGTTTTTAACTGAGTGTCACCATGCTTCGGAGGGCACGCTAAGATAGATAGATAGATAAACTCTTCATTGAACACCTTAACAGATACATGACATGGAATAATAATCTAGATAATAAGTGTAATAACAGGCGGACTTTTCGCTTATCTCTCCAGACAAGCTGTCGGTCCGGGTGTTAGTCGTAACTCGTAAGACGTCGTAACAGTAGTTAAGCCATGTCAGATGCCTTCAGGCGGCCTAAAAAATCCTAACACTAGGACTGCCCACAAGCACTTACATGTCTGTATCCATTAGATAGTAAAGATGTTATTGCTGTTGTTAGAGCGGCTTACCCCTCTCGTCACTTAGTTGCATTCAATCATTCCCGCCTTCTCCAATATTTCGTAGCTCCATGTTGTAGGCCGAATATCAAATCCGCTAAATGATCAGCCGGCCCATAACGCCTGATCTGATATTGGATCCCTTTGGTTCAGCGAATAAATGGCGAATTACATGAAATCGAAATTTCGGATAAATGGGAGTATGTGTGAATATATTCCGATAAATAAATTGCGTAATTTAATTATAAATTTTAGTTTAGTTTTAGGAAATATTCACAATTGGCCCGTAGATAGTACTTATTTATGAAGTATAAAAAAAAACACTTTCACACTCACAGCTCCACACTAAGTTCGATGACTTGTGTCGTGGGTGTCGGAAACATTCACATCACACACACAATCACAACCAGAACCAGAATCACTAACTTTCCTTGGGGAGAAAAGTTGTGTTCATGCCGGGATTCGATCCCGATACCCCTGCTTAGAATGCACCCAAATAAGCTAACGAGTTTCATGTCAGTTCATGATAATTATGACATTCAGTGTATGAGCCGAGTCAGCGACACAACTACTAGGGATGTGAGATGAATGTAAAAAAATCGATTAATTAATAATCGATTTTTCTTTATTAAATATAAATCGATTTTAATAAATATAATCGATTTCTGCGAAAAAAACGTTTTTTTTGTATTATTTAATAGTACATGCTTTCATATTCCAATTATAAACCTAAGAGATTCAAATTAACACGTTATTAACTACGGGCCAATTGCCTATATTTCCTAAAACTAAACTAAAACTATGTACAGCAACGAACTAAGTTACTTACAAGACATCGAGCTTATAGGTAACTCAAGTGCTCAAGCCCACTACCAGTGGGTAGCGTTCCCATCATGCTGGCGGCATTGCCTCTCTGAATTGCAATGCTAATACGTTATCATATCAAAAATCAAATAAAATCATATGAAAAAAAATAACTAATTCAAAACTAAAAATCAAAGGCAATGTTCCTATAAAATATGTTCCTATAAGAAACCAAATAGCATTATTGATACAAATTTCAGTACTATTATATAATCTATAAATATTTATATAATCGATTTACTAAAAATCGATTAATAAAACTATAAAATCGATAGTAAAAAATCGGTTATAAGAAAATATAATCGATTTAAATAAAAATCGATAAATTTTTAACATCCCTAACAACTAGTACAAGGCTGTGTTCGGCGTTATCTCAATTAGTACAATTCTATTTATCTGTCTTAGTTTAAATAGTTCAATCCAAAGTTCTTGTTTGGTCTCCGCGGAGGCTAGAGTTCAGAACTAGTTTTGAATGTGGGAGACTTGTGGGAGAATTGTTGGTATCAGTTCTAACCGCTGCCTATGATGAATTAGTAGTAATTCCTGCAGTACACGACGGATAAATTACATTGATTGAGCGTTGATTGAGGATGAACATATTTTGTTAATTATAATCCTACTTATATTATAAATCCGAAAGTTTGTATAAGTGTGTAAGTATGTTTGTTCCCTCTTCACGCTGTTTCACGGATTTGGATGAAATTTGGACTGTACATAGCTCTACCTAGGACTGGCACATAGGCCACTTATAGCACTAACTTGGTCAACGCGAGCGAAGCCGCTGGGCACGGCTAGTATTTTTATAAAAATAAAGAGTACTCAATAAAAAAACATAGCAAAATCCCTATGAATAAACTATTATTTGCACCTATAAGTACATTTACACGTGAGTGGTGGGCGAATTGTTTTTCAGGTATCCATCTTTATTTAAACGAATAACTTCAATTTCCTAGATAATATGTAAAGGCTCAAAGCCAGAAATGGTAATTCAAATACTTAAAATGTTAAGAGGGCACCCATCAGTGGTGAGCAAAATATTTTTTTTTTACTGATGGAGTATCTTTGGAAAGAACTTTGAGTAAAAGAAAGGTAAGAAAGATCTTAGAGTACGAAACCGCTTGTCGTAAAATCTATGTTGGTTAATAACAATTTGGTACTGAACACAAAGTCACTGTTTTTAACAAAAATTAAACAAGAATTATTTAAAAAAAGGTTTTTTTTTTTTATTTGAGACAGGCTAGTGTTTGACCACTATCCCACCTGATGGTAAGTGACGATGTGATCGAAGTTGGTAAACACACTAGACCTGGAATACGCAGGCTCTCAAGGATAACTGCCGGAACACCGTATTTGGCTTGGCGGCAGACTTTCAACTTCATGGTGGTAAGCTACTTTGGTAGCAAGCCAGGCGAGCAATTCACAAAATGCTCTACCACCTCTCAAAAGAGGTTATCAGCATCAGTATTAACGTTATTTTTTTTCTTTATTAGGCACAATGCAGGCACGAGATCTCAGTTCGGGAAAAACGACTTTTACTTAAACAACAAATACAAATTAAAATGTAGGTGCTAGGTCTCCGTTTGGGGCGGAATACTAGTTATTTTCGTTTTCAAGAACCCAAAGACAACAAAGACCCCATTATAGATTTCTACAATAACATTTTAAAGAGAGACGCAGGTGCTTTTAATAACAAGCTCCAAACAAAATCGAAAGCACCCCGTTGCCTAATTAGGAATAATACCAGCTCGGGAGAGCTCGTGTGACCTGACTAATGTGATTTTACCCGAGTAATTGGTTCGAGGTCTTGTGCACCTGTGGTTCTATCCAGAGGAACGATATTGGAATATTAAAAACTAACAAACAACTAAAAATTATTGGGATTAAATTTAATGACCAGCAAATAAACAATCGTTGTCCTAAACAGCCTCATCCAAAAAAAATATAATATGTACAAATAAATGAAACCTGTACCAAAATATTTCGAGCTATTTAAGTCATGCCTGCACAACATAAACTTTTCATAACCCAAAAAGGCCACGCGTGCACCAAATTTTAACTTGGGGTATAATTCGGATGGCCACCAAAAATAAAATAAAATTTCCTGTGGCAGAACCGAATCGGATAACAGTAGGTTAAGGTTATTATTTTTTTTATAATTTATATAAAAATATTTATAAAACGAAAAAAAAAATTTATAGTAACATATTTGGATGAAATTTTTAAATAAAATGCGAGTACATATTTGGTGCATGCGTGGCCTTTTTGGGTAGCTCAGCGATTATTCTGATGACATTTGCCTTTTTTAGGTTAGCAGACTTTACGTTTATTGGTGATAATTTCATATTAAAATGGGGATTACATTCTGGTAAGTACTTACGATTTTTTGGGTGTTATATTTCATTATATCTGGTGATTGCTTAAACCTAAGCCAAAATTATTCATGTAGGAATATCTCGCGGTTTAGTTTTCAATTTAAAAAAATACAATCATTCACTCATGTAATGCGGATAATGACAGGGTACGACATGCCTCGTATGTACATGATTTATTAATTTTAATTCTAATTTCTCTATTTTTAATTTTATGTGTACTTATCACAGCTTGTAGGCCTAACTTATAAATTGTATACTAACATAAAGTATATATCCATTGTTGTTCGAAATAAATATTTTGAATTAAATTGAATTGCAAAGCATAATTAGAGGGCACTGAGTTGTAAAAAAAGTCAACCTGCCTAGAGCCGTTTGGTGTTGAGACACTGGGCCCGTGGGGACCGGGAGCTCATTCTATTTACAAAAATGTATCAGAGCACCAGGTTAAAGCGACGCGGGATCAAAATGCTGGCACTTATTTGGCTCAACGTATTAGCATTGCAATTCAGAGAGGCAATGCCGCCAGCATGATAGGAACGCTACCCACTGGTAGTGGGCTTGACCACTTAAGTTACCTAGAAGCTCGATATCTTATTGGTAACCTAGGTCTATTCTGTATATAGTTTTAGTTTAGTTTTAGGAAATATAGGCAACTTGTCCGTAGATTTGAAGTAATTAATTTTCCTATCTTTGAGATGAGTTAATGACTGATGAAGGATAATAGACAATACAATTAAAGAAATGCAGGATGCTTGACTATAACAAAAATATCAATTTCGAAGTCTGATGTGTGTATGAGAAATACTCAATACGGTGTTACAATGAATTACATCTGCCATTAAACTAGTCAAAGATCTTTGAAAAGAGTACCTGTGTCAAGCATAAAGATCTATAACCACCAAACACATATAAAGGAATAAAGGAGCTTGCTATGAATAAGTTTAAATCAGCTTTAAACAATTGGTTGACTGAAAATGTCTTCTATATTCTGAAAGAATATTTCCTTTATCTTTTTTGACATAGCTTAAATTTATTACCTTTGACATTTTGTTATGTTCTTTATATTTTACTGAATAATTATATTTGTCATAAATTGCAAATAACAACGTCTATGATACAATTTCGTTAACAATTTTAAGATATTTTTGCCCCCCAACGAACGCTAGACTGAGGCATTGTGAATTTACACATTTTTAATGTGTAAATGATTGATTAATTTTTTAATATGACAGACATTATTGGATCATAAACGTCACAGAAATAACGTTAAAATCGCTGAGATAGTTAAAATTGCCCGAACTTTTCAAACATTTGTTTTGATATTAGATGTAATTTTTTTTTAATTACGTATACAATCAATTAAAATATTTTTAAAATGCATTTTCAGCTCGGTAAATTCACACTTACTTACTTAAACCGAAGAGAGAAAATGTATACTTTTTAGCTTACATATATCATACCGTTTTAAAACCGTTGGTCTAAATAACCCCAATCTTAATTGAATCAAGGCGGGCGGTGCTGTTTTGGAAGCCGGCACCGCGTGAATTAAGAGCGTGTGACAGAGACAGATATATTTGTCTCGCGTGGCCTTTGTGGAAAATTGCAATTCCGTATCGAAAAATTACAGTGCTTTGTGACCTGACCGGTATTGGAAGCCAATTTTAGACTGAAAGCGTCAGCTATGTTTTTGTTGGACGCCCTTTGGTTTTTCAGATGAACACAATCTTCAACAAATGTTTGACTAAGACCTCTTGATACGTCAATTGCCAAGCAGTAGTGTGCAAGCAGTACTATATATTAACCAATAGAATTTAAGCTCCGGTCCGCTTTAGTGGACATGGATTTGCAAACTTAATAAAAAAACGAATATTTTTACGTGGAGTAGAGAAGCTAGGCGGGGAAGTGGAGCGGGGGGTTCTCACTACCACATAGTATTCGTTAGTGCGCACAGCCTAGCTTCACACAATATCCAACCTCGATCCGCATACTCCCTTGCTCCGCTCCGCCTCCTCGCTCCGTGTCAATTGACAAACACAGTTTGCAACTCCGCTCCGCTTACGTGCTCCACTCCAGTGAACAGGTAGCCGTAATATCTTATAATATCTCAGTGTATATATTTATTAAGACACTAACTAAATGTACCTAAAGGTCTGAGTCAAAAATCAAACAAAAATGTCTTGTGTAAAAAAATCCAGACTCTCGTGACCACGACCGGTACAACCCTGCCGTTGAAGTTAGTCAAAATAATGCTATTTAGAAAATAAAAGCGCAAAAAGACCCGGTTTTCTCATAAAAAATGTTTTTTTTATTCATGATACGCAAATTTTTGACCACCATCACACCTGATGGAAAGCTACGATGTGGTCGACAATGGAGCAAGCTTGCCAAGAAGACCTATTCACTCGCGACTTGAAGACTCCCATATTGTACTGATCAGGAAACACCGACGTAAGGAGTTACATTCCTTTGCGGTTCGCACTATGAATGTGGAGGCGAAGTTCGCGAAAGTTTAAAAATATTTAAAAATGTACGCTTTTTCAATCAAACTCGTAATCCATGGCGTGTCAGATATACAATACAGGTAATAAGTAAGTACGCAGGTCTCGAATTATTTCATAGTTGTTAACGTGTTTGCCTTTTATGCAGCAGATATCGGGTTCGATTCCGGGTGGAAACACAAGTTTTCTCCCCAAAGGAAATTTTTTCGGTGTGATTTGAATGCTTTCCGTACCCACGATACAAGTCTTCAAACGTTGGGGCTGTGAGTGTCAAAGAGTTTATATTTATTTCATTGGGTTTCCTGCAAACAGATTTCACACGGAGACCCTGGCTCTGAGCCAAGCTCAGAATAATTAATATTGTCAACAGTACGGATCTGTTATGTTATATTCAACAAGGTCCTGATGAAATTATTTTGAAACTATGTTTCATTTCTTTACAAATCTAAATATATATAACTCAAAGGTGACTGACTGACTGACATAGTGATCTATCAACGCACAGCCCAAACCACTGGACGGATCGGGCTGAAATTTGGCATGCAGGTAGATGTTATGACGTAGGCATCCGCTAAGAAAGGATTTTAATTAATTCTACTCCCAAGGGGAAAAAATAGGGGATGAAAGTTTGTATGAAACTTTGTCAATTTTAAAATAATACTTTTAACGCGAGCGAAGCCGCGGGCAAAAGCTAGTCAGTGATAAAGCTTTGCAGTTTAAATGACAGCATGCTTCATGGTGTTAAAGCTAAACATAAAGATCGCTTTCACACTCACAACCCCACACCAAGTTCTATGACTTGTGTCGTGGGTGCCGGATACATTCACATCACATACACAATCATAACCAGAACCAGAAAAACAAATTTTCCTTGAAGAGAATTTTCCAGTCGCGACTCGAACCCGATACCCCTGCTTAGAAGGCGAACGCCACCCAATTCAGCCAATGATCAGTTATAAAAAGCTAAGGTTAAGAAGTGGCCCCTGACATTGGATTTTGATCCCACTAAAGCTCTATTTATCACTCAAAATTCAACTGGAACCACCATCCAATTGAATCCTATACGTACCCTAATACACCCTCACACATACATACTCAAAAATCACACCCCAATGTCCCACAAAACGAAATAATTCGGCATTTTTTCTATTTGTTTGCAATAAATTGTTAAAATCTCTATCAATTGTTTGAACTGCCCGTTGATGGGTGAGCGTTTGCCTTCTACGCATATCGGGTTCGATTCCCGGCGAGAACACAAGATTTTTCCTTAAGGAAAATTTGGGTTCTGGTTCTGGTTATGATTACACACAATTATAACCAGAAGCAGAACACAAATTTTCCTTGTTGTTGAATGTTTCCGGCACCCACGACACAAGTCCTCAAAATTTGTGTGGGGCTGTGAGTGTAAAATCGTTTAAATGTAGTTCTAAACGAAAATGTTTTATGCAAATCGTAAAGTGGCCTCCCGCGATGCAGATAAGCCCTAGTACGGGGACCGTTAGTAACTAACCTTATATCTAATACCTTTAAACGAGCAATACTTGTATATTTATATAATATATATATATATGTGTGTATGTGTGTGTGTGTAATCAGGATCTCGGAAACGGCTCCAACGATTTTTATAAAATTTAGTAAGCAGGGGGTTTCGGGGGCGATAAATCGATCTAGCTAGGTTTCATTCTTAGAAAACGTCATTTACCATTAAAAAAACCGAGCTAAGCTCGGTCATCCGGGTACTTTGTATACTAATAGAAGGCTTATATAAATTAAATTACTATTAATGAATATTTTGGATATAATCGCTAGAACAAACATCTAACGCGCATCATCATCCTCCTGAAACAGACTGGCCCATAAGAACCTTACTAGTGTTGTTTTCCATGCGTAGGGATGGGACTAGTATTTTATATTGGTAGATGAAAAAGTTGATCATCGATACTTACTTAGATTTGTAAAGTTTTTTTGGGAAATAATCTTATTTTTTTTTAACAATTTATTTATTTATAGACGTGCAGCAGATTTCTGATATGTCTATATTATTTTACCACAATTTTGTAACAAAGTTTTTTTATTAATTCGCAACAAGTTTTCAGGCTTGTTTTTAAATCAATTGATTGTGGTTCACATAATGTAGAAATATTAACAGTTCACTTTTGTAACGAAGCTTTTTTTATTTTTTGTGGCAGGCTAGTGTTTGACCACTATCTCACCTGATGGTAAGTGACGATGTGATCAAAGCTGGTAAACACACTAGACCTGGAATACGCAGGCTCTCAAGGATAACTGCCGGAATACCGTATTTGGCTTAGCGGCAGACTTTCAACTTGATGGTGGTAAGCTACTTTGGTAGCAAGCCAGGCGAGCAACTCACAAAAGCTCTACCACCTCTCAAATGTCACCTGATTAGCACCACCCGGGGACCACGTGTAGGGAGTCAGACTTAAGGGGTATCCTCCTACGGACGTGGGTGACTCAGCCCCCAGCTTGTTTATTAATTCGCAACCAGTTATTAAGCTTGTTTTTAATTCCATTTATTATGGTAGCAGATACATCTTTTTCCGGTAGTCGGTTAGAATTTTGGACCACTCTGCTGGTAAATAAATTGAAGGCAGTTAGAAATTAGTATTAGCTGACAATCTAAACACGTCGTAAACCTACAACAATGTATTTACCAAGTTGATCAAATATAATTTAAACGCAAGCAAAGCTTAAAAAACTGACTTCACCGCTTTATCTTAGAAACCCTTGATCAGATGAATTAAAGAGATGAATTAAATATGCATTATTAATTATTGCGTCATTTCAAATGAAGAATCTTAGAAAATCGGTAGACAGTCGATTAAGAACCTCCTTCTTTTTGAAGTTGGTTAGAAATAGACATAATTGAACATACTGCTGAACCTCGTAAAAAGCACTCAACCAACATTAATCTAAAACGTTCTAGGATCTCTAATAAAACACTAATAAAATAAAACGAGAGAGATGAGAAAGGTAGATCATTTACCCGTTAATCTACCGGTAGTAAAACTTGGTAGCACGGAATATAAACGGAGAATTTGATATATGCATTTAGGAAATAATAATAATAAGACGCCACCATCCCGCATGATAAAAATCTCGTGAAAGCTGACAAGCTAAGCAAGTATCTTGATTTGACCTTCGAGGTAACCGCCATGTGGGATGTAGATTGTACGATCATTGTCCCTATAGTCGTCTCGGCGAATGGGCTAATAGCGAAAAGCGTTGATCAACACCTCAAGAGGCTTTCGCTAAATGGTTGGATCAAGGGTCAGATTCAAAAGGTAGAAGAAGAAGTATTCCTAGACACGGCACGCATTGTCAGGAGGTTCCTCACTCAGCAGCACTGACCTACCGGTAGCTTGGGCCCTGCCCCGCTGCTGGTGGCATACTAGGTTTAGGTTTTTTACAGTTTTCTTTATTTTGTTATATTGTATTGTATTATTACTTTTATAAAAATATTGTAAAAGAGAACCTTTACTTTAGAAAAAATAATAAATAAAAAGAATTATAATAACATCTTTTTTATAAACCATCAAATATACAATGCAATACTCTAAGTTTTTTCTCGCATTAGTCACAGTTATTGTCAACCGAATATCATTCATTCTGTGGTCCATAGTTAATAATTATTATATATAATTATTGTTATAATCAAGGCGTGTGCAAACATAAAACGGCGTAAACTTCTAACATAAGATATGTCCGTCGTATGTTTGGACATGCCTGATATGTTATTTTTTAAATGTTAATATACCAAAGGGCATCTCAGCATTGGATACGGCTACGCTAATGCCTTACAAAGGTCCGGGCACAGACCCGTGAAATGCAATAATATTTTTATTGACTCAGTTTACAAGACTTAAATGCATGATAAATTTAAATTCCTTCGTTTAGGAGTCAAATAAAAAAACCGATGGGCCCCTTTTACGGGTCCATGTTTTTTAATTACACATTTAACTTATATTAATAAACTAGCTGTACCCGCGGCGTTGCACGCGTGTTCTGACTTTTTGAACTCCTTTAAAACGGTTTACACCTTCGGTTGACCTTGCTGGTTTTTCACTATTTCAACCGAGCAAGTTACCTACACTGAATCTGGAACGGCCACCCGCGATGCTTACCATCAGGATGATTTACTTTTACAGGCTTGTCCTAGTGCGGGGTTCGTGGGCAATTCTATATTATTGTATTTATCTTGTTTGTTAAATAAATAAATTTTGTATTTGTATTTGTGTCACGGCGATGACACCTTCATTTACAAAGCTTCTCTGTACACTATATTATGAGTGACACCGTCGGGACAGTACATAAACATATTTTTTGCTTCACTCACCCTCGACAGTGCCACATACAGTTGTCCGTGGCTGAAACAGCTGGAGGTGAGGTCCACGCCCACAGTGCGCAAAGTCTGGCCTTGCGCTTTATTTATTGTCATTGCAAAGCATAAACTCACGGGGAACTGGACCCGCTTGAAACGGAAAGGATAGTTGTTCGGTATAAGCGGTATCCTGGGAATGAAAACTTGTTCCCCAGTACCACATCCAGTCAAAATGTCTGCCTCTATGTCGTTTTGTTGCAAACTAACTACCTTCAGTCGAGTTCCATTGCATAATTTGGGCGGACTTAAATTACGCACCAGGATAATTGGCACTCCAACTTTCAAACTTATT
The DNA here is from genome assembly GCA_948107665.1 of Lomographa bimaculata. NCBI lineage: Eukaryota > Metazoa > Arthropoda > Insecta > Lepidoptera > Geometridae > Lomographa > Lomographa bimaculata. The sequence continues at coordinate 2,276,824 of OX403607.1, read as the reverse complement.
GAGTGCGATAGCAGCCCAGGGGCCGACAAAGAATTTAAAAATTCTATTGGGTAAGTAGTAGCATCATCTTGCTCTACTACCCTATTGATAGAATTGTAGTTGGTGGCTTCACCAGCGACGCGACTGAGTATCTTATTATTCAAAGCTGCTGCCTGGTCATTTCGAGTCGTGAGTATGGCACGCTTGCAAAGCCAAGAGTTTTCACGATTTATCACTTGTTCAATATCACCATAGATAGCCGGGATTAGTTCTTCAGAAGAAGGAACCATCTGACATAAGTTAGTCTAACTTTTCCTTCTTCTTTTGGAAACGTATCATTTCCAATACTAAGCAACAAATCGGAAAACTCTTGAGCATTATTGTTGCCGCTAATTTGAGCTCTCATGTTGGTGCTAAGATGAAGCCGATATATTTGTGGCCAGAGACTTGACGATTTCAAACATGCATTAACTTCATCAGCTCTTGTGCCACGTGGGACTACAGGCAGTTTTTGTCTGAAATCTCCACAAAACAACATTGTGATACCTCCCATGGGCCGGTCGTCTCGCCTTATGTCCTGTACCGTCCTGTTTACAGCCTCCACTGCTTTGCGGTGCGCCATTGTACACTCATCCCATACAATTAGAGAACACCCACGTAGAACCTGTGCTTTATCACTATTGCGTGAGATGTCACACCGGTGTTTCAGAAGTCTCCAATTGTATAGGAATTTTTAACATGGCTTGGGCTGTTTTTCCTCTTGGCAACAATGTAGCAGCTATGCCAGATGACGCCACAGCTAAGGCAATTTTGCCTTGGCTGCGTATCTGAGCCAAGATTACTTTGGTTAGAAATGTTTTACCTGTTCCCCGGGTGCATCCAAGAAAAACATGTCTCCTGTATTGTTCACGGCGCTGTTGCATACTTGATGAAAAACTGACTGTTCCTCAACAGTTAGTCGGTGCAGTCCATGTCTTATAGTTGCCGCGATTTCTGCAGGGTCATGGTTGGTCTCAGAAAAGTACTCCCGGTTAGCAGGCTGTACTTGGTCTGTAATAGGTGCAGGTTCTGGCAAACCATAGCTTATGAGGCTATTCCCATCGATTGAGAAAACAATATCTTGAATTTTCTTAAGGCATTCATTGTGAGACGTACCGGGATTTGAACCATTCCAAATGAAATCTTCTGCCAACGCATTTTGGTATTTCTGCCAAAGCTGTAAGGCATCAGAAAGCCCACAAAACACCAACATCTTGGAAAACAGATGGCGCAATTGTCGTGGACTGTCGCTGATGCAAGCCTTAGCTAGTGTAGCATCCCAGTGCTGATCATCATCCAGCAAATGTAGTTCCCGGCATGCGGCAACATAGGTAGGTTGTTCTACGCCCGACGTCATTCAGTGGGCTACTAACAGTAAACGACTGTTCGTAGCCCACTGAATGACGTCGGGCCACGAACAGTATGCAGAAGCAACCGCAAGTAATACAACTCCGTATTGTTTGGGTGCGCTGTGTATACTCTACCCAAATTGTGTTCCCTAAGCACACCAAGAAAAACCTTCCACTGTTTATTATACGTGTAATAGGCAGGCACTTCTTCGTATAATAGTGTTTTTGCAAAATCATCGGTTTGGCATAGTCGAAAAAAGGCCAACAAAGTTGTTTGTCTTGGATTGAGTAACCTCTCTTCGACGCTATCTTCATTGAAATAAATTCTGTGTTGGCTCTCCAAATGAATGTCGAGATGTGAAACAGGTGGGTAGCGCTCATGTATTGGAAAGCTGAGAATCCGCCAAACGGCTTAGCGCGCTTAGTAGCAACTAACTTCATATCGGCTGTTGGTGCTGTCTGCAGCAATTGTCGCTTGGTCGCTTCCTTTATTGACATATTTGCATATGTATTTTATCGAGTTCACACTGTTACACATCTCAACGTTTATATGTGCTTCAAATGTTTTTGTCAGGACTGGAGAATACGGCACAATCCATCGGTTATCCACCAAGATTTCTTGGCCACGTACAGCCATGGTCGCAGAGGAACCTCCCTGCGAAGGCAAACGGCGACGTTAGGATGGGTAACCATCCTCCCCAGTCACTGTCTGCTGGACAGGTGTTTTCGGGAACCTCTTAGTACAACGCCCATCTCGCATGCAGGGGGAGTTATTATTAAGAGTACCGCATGGACCATGCACCATATGCGCCTTTACGATGGCATGCAAGGACGGATCATCACTGGGGTTTGGAAATTCAGCGCTAATTATGCTATCGACGTCATTCGGACGAATTTTTTCTTGCAGCCATAAAAGAATATGTGCATGCGCTAGGCCCCTCTTTTGCCATTCTACGCTGTACATAAAGCACAGGGTTGCACCAAATATGGCTGTAGGTGTTTATTTATGCAATTTAAAAAGTACAAAACCCATGACGTACGTACCGAAGTTAGAATAAGTATTCGAAATATCTGCAACGTACATGATCGCATTGATTGCATCAAATGCAAAGTAAAGTTGGTAACTTCATACATTTACATGAAATTACAAAGTTATATACTGTTGTTTGGGAAAAAAAGCTGTTAAACCCAAACTAATAAAAACTTCAGAATAAAAAGTATTCTAAGTAATACCTCGGAGAACACACTATAATCACACCGAATTTTATTACAATCCACCTAGTAGTTTTGGCGTGATAGTGCTTCAAGATACAGGAGGACAGACAGACAGACAAAATTTTTTTTAAATACATATTTTGCTTCCGTTTCGATAGTAGACTGTCCTCCATTAAACATTTTCAAAATATCTTCATTGTACAGAATTTGACCTCGAACAGTTTTATTATAAGTATAGATTAAAAAACACTTGACAATTATACTATAGTACTACACTAAAAATAAAACTATACACAAATACTACAACAATATTAATATTACATAATAAATTACGGATGTTATTATGAATTAATTTGACACATTATTATATAAGTATATCGTCCTCCTTTGCTCTAAATTGTTGCGCTCAACAATGTACTGTCATTTATTTTTACCACATATCTACTTTTAGATAATGCAATAATAAATGCAATAAATTCCTGTGATCCTAGACTCCCATAGAAGTGCGTTCTTTTTTTTATTCACGATAGGCAAACGTTTGACCGCCATCTCACCTGATGGTAAGTGACGATGCGGTCGACGATGGAGCACGTTTGCCTAGAAGATGCCTATTCACTCGCGACTTAAAGACTCCCATATTGTATTTATCAGGGAACACAGACTCAGGTAAGGAATTCCATTCTTTTGCAGTTCGCATAATGAATGTGGAGGCAAAACGCTTCGTTCGCATTTGTGGAATATCAACCATAGAGCGGTATCGCTTAAGAGTCTGTCTCGATGTCCGATGATAAAATGGGGATGGGGGAATTAGGTTGTGTAATTCCGTTGCACACTCTCCGAAATGTATTGCATTTATAATCAGTTTTATACCCAAGAAAATAGTTGTTATCTCGATCATAGAAATATCTACTGCTTGAATTTAAACAGAAAACGCTTGGGTAATGTTTAAGAAGTGTTCAGAATACTAAAATTGTTTCTTTAAACTGAACACTTTTTGAATTTTACGTTAGCATAAGGTTGAAAAGATTATAATTTAGATTTCTACATGGAGGATACCGGAAATAAGGAAACTCGAAAAACAACACGGATCACTGTTGATAGACACCGCATTATTACATTTTTGAATATTGTATTGAATATAAAACTAAGCTAGGGCCAGGATCTTATCATTACTATGAATTAGAACTATCTTTATTGACCATGCAAAATACAAAAGTTTTCTATAAATATATAAACAATACATATAATAATATATTATATATATATAAGGTTACTTTGAATTAATGCTCCATTCTCCGCAGGCGGGACGGGTATCGACAATCGGACAGACGGGAGGTTAGACAAGACATAGTTAGGAGACAGATCAGATGTGGAGGGGCTAACCATGTAGCCATATACTGGAGTAAAAATGAAGACTGCTAAGAACCCGTGTTTGCCTAACCAACCACCGGATCAACATAACATTCTCTGCATAGAGACACTACCACTCTGCACTTACAAGCAGTAGTTTCCTCAGTTAGGTAGTCTGCTAACTCGTTCGTCCATGGCATTCCACAGTATTGCGATGCTACAAGAAAATTAAACCACATAGGAAACATATGGGACTGGACTGTCACCCACGGTGATAGCTGGTGTGACTCGATTCATAAGCGATAGCGGAGAGAGATATCTACGAAATTAAATGTTATTTTTAACGGAGTTCAAAAAACGGATAAAGTTCTAAAACTTTTTCATATTTTTTTTTTTATTACAGACCAAGCAAACGTTTGACCACAATCACACCTGATGGAAAGTGACGATGTAGTCTAAGGTGGAGCACGCTTGCTTAGTAAATACCTATTCACTTTACTTTTGAACACACCCAAATTGTACCTTTCGGGAAACACAGACGACGGCAAAGCGTTCCATTCTTTTGCTGTTCTATAAATGAACGAAGATGCGAAACGTTTCGTCCGAATGAACGGTATCTCAACCATAAATGGGTGACGCGACGCCGTTTTTCTAGATGAAAGGTGGAAAAAAGGTGAAGCGGGAACAAGGTTGTGTAGTACCTGAGCACATTCACCGAAATGTATTTTATAGAATACCGATAGGCTTGCAACTTTACGCCGATGTTCAAGACTTTGCAATCTGGCTTCAACTAAAGCGTCATTGTTAATTAGCCTCTTTGCGCGTCTCTCTATCGAATCCAAAGCCCGCAGCTGATACTTGGCAGAACCATCCCACCGGTGACAGCAGTACTCCATACACGACCGGACCTGCGCTTGATACAAGTTTAAAAGCTGTCCCGGTGTGAGCAGCTACTTTGGCCTTAGATTCGATATACGAACCAAAGTTGAGGTTGGATGCCAAACTGACACCTAATAGTTCTAGTTGATTGCCTATCTGGATGGGCACATTACAGAAGATGGGAGCTAAAAGAAACTGGCTTTTTTTAGCAGAGAATAGACACGCCTGAGTCTTAGAAGCATTAAACCTAACCATATTAGCATCACCCCAGTTGGACACAGCCTTTAAGGACAAGTTTAGCTGTTCAACCATATCCTCACGGTGGTGAGGTTCATATTTCTAACTTAGATCACCGTCATTTATTATTTTATTTTAAATCTTTTTAGACTTTTAAATTGATTTCATATACATTTTATCACAATCGGTTTAGTAGTTTGGTTTTTAAATAATTATATTGATTACACAAAACAACTTACGTTAATTAACTCAGGTTATATTCCGTAAAGAATAATTATATCTTTATTTAAACAATAAATCAAACGGTTGGTGAATGATGATGACGTGGTAGAATGGGTAGAGGGCACGCAAGGCATAAAATGTAACTGAATTTCAAGCCTTTAATCGTCTTTATTCACTTTATTCACCCGGGTGGTGCTAATCAGGTGACATTTGAGAGGTGGTAGAGCATTTTGTGAGTTGCTCGCCTGGCTTGCTACCAAAGTAGCTTACCACCATCGAGTTGAAAGTCTGCCGCCAAGCCAAATACGGTGTTCCGGCAGTTATCCTTGAGAGCCTGCGTATTCCAGGTCTAGTGTGTTTACCAGCTTCGATCACATCGTCACTTACCATCAGGTGAGATAGTGGTCAAACACTAGCCTGTCAAACAAATAAAAAAAAACAAATAATATATAAACTTAACAAAAATTTAAGACTGCCCGCTGCACTGGCTGAATTACCCGCTGGCTAAGTTGAGTCGCTTCCGCCTTTTAAACAGCGAGTTTGATTCCCGGCGAAAACAAAAGTTTATGTACTGGTAAATTTGTGTTTCTGTTTGATTATGTGTGTGAAGTAAATGTTTCCAGCAGCTACGATACAATTTATCAAACTTAGTGTGGAATGTGAGTGTGAAAGCGTTTCAAAGCCATTCAATATTTAGTTTAGTATTGTGAAAAAGCTTAATCAGCTTATATCTTGCTCCGTAGACTGCATTCCACTTAACTTTACCATCCCAGGCTACCACTAGATAAACATAGTGAACTTAATAAGTTCACGAATAAGTACACACTAAGTTACTGGGACAAATATTGGTTCTTTTATTATGTGTCAAACATCAACACTTATATATAACCGGTAGTGGGGTATATACTTCTAATTTCAGGTGACAGTATGGTGGTCTTTTACCACAACTGAACTACCCGTTGGCTTAGTAGCGCGTTCGTCTTTTAAGCAACGGGTATCGCGTTCGATTCCCAGTGGAAACACAAATTTTCTACCCAAGGGAAATTTGTGTTTCTGGTTCTGGGAGTGATTGTGTGTGATGTTAATGTTTCCGGCAACCACGACATAAGTCATCAAACTTAGTGTAGTGCTGTGAATGTGAAAGCGTTTAACTTATAATAAAGTAGATGTCGTACTTAACCGTTTTTTTTTTGAGCTTTTATAGCGCCATCGTTATAAAATGCATCCTGATGTTGAGGTCGTGAAAAAAAAATAAGTTGCATAAATATATGTGTAGCTGAATAATGTCTCCAACCCCTGTTGGGGGAAATAAAGGTTGAGTTAGACTTGAAGACTTCCAGATTATACTGTTTTTATCTCTACGAGCTCTACGAAGCTACGTCAGCGCTACGAGCTAGTTTTTCCATCTACGCGAAAGCTCAGAAACTTTCCCATTATTAGTTTCTACAATTTGAATAACTTAATTTACATTAAATTTTCATTAATTCTTGGCTTCTTTCGTCATTTAAGTTTGGTAAGTCTGAAAGTTATATAATATGGAAAAAGTTGCACTCTAAACTAAGTGATAAGTTACGTAAGTGTAGATGGCACGAACCTTGGAAGTTGAACTTTGTTCGGATCTAAGTGGCTGGTATTTGTCCGCCATTTTGGATTTTTGTCCATTTGTATCACTTGCTTCACATATCTCTATATATATATAATTCTGCTGTACGTGTGTATGTCACTGAACTTCTCCTAAACGGCTGGATCGATTTGAAAGATTTTTTTTGTATGCGTTTGGGTGGCGCCATGGAAGGTTTAGATTCACAAATCAGCCCGGCAGATGGCGCTGCAGGTGTCGCACACGGTTCCCTATTGATTCGACTAATATCTTTAGCCCTAAAATTTAATCGCATAAAAAATTGCCTCCTAATATTAGTTACTACTAATCATCATTAATATCACTGCCCCTAATATCACTTGTCATAATGTTAGTATTACTAATATTTAAAAGCAATAACCTTAAACGCCCTAACTATTTTTGATATATGTAAGTTTTGTCTGCCTAGACTAGTAAACAGGGGCCAATTCGTTTCTAGCACTTCGCCGGCCGCTGCCGCGGCACGCTCGCTACGCTCGCTCGGCTCGTGCGTTATGGTCACAAGCAACCTAACTAACCTAATTTATTACAAGCAAATTATATGACAACATACAAGTATGGCTTTAAAAAATATGCGCATCTAATATTATGACTACAAAATATTATGGCAAGATATTAATGCAGAACAACTTAAGGACTAAAAATATTATGCGAATGAATAGGACACCGTCGCACACGGGCGAAGTTGAGGCGAATCACTAGTATATATTAGTGAATAGGTACCTATTTACCGTGGTCACGCCATAACTTGAGAACGACTTTACTGATTTCATTCATCTGATCCCAGTCATCTACTGGGATGGATCAGCCAAGTATCACCTTGAAGCTCTTGAATTCATCGACCGGCAAGTAAAAAGAATCATTGACCGTTTTACCATCTAACAGCAAGACAAACTGGCAAACGTCATCCGTTTGTGTTTGGCATACCTCCTGTTCGCTTGAAGCGTTTCGCTTCTACGTTTGTTATCCGTGCTGCAAAGAAGTGGAACTCATTGTCCGCGTCTTTGTTCCCCGCATGGTATAATCTGGGAGTCTTCAAGTAAAGAGTGAATAGCTATCTTCTAGGCAACCATGCTACATCTTCGGCTGCATCATCGCTTTCCATCGGGTGAGATAGTAGTCTAATGCTTGCTTGAGCATAAAAAATTACGTTGAGCCTAATAAGTACATGATTGATCAGGCGTCGCCTCAACCAGGCGCTCTGATAGATTTTTAGAATGAGCTTCCGATTTCCGTGGGCCCAGTGTGGCACGAGAGGCTGATTGTCGATACTATATCGAATTATCCCCTAAGACATCTTTCTACCTACCAAAAAAATCTTTTTCTTCACAAAAAAACGTATTATTGTCCTAAATTCTTTCTTTGTCCTCGTCACTGTTATTTCGGCTTTCAATTTACTAAAAGGTACACAAAGGATCCTTTTATAAATATTAATGATGGGAACTGGAGTAAACATTATATTTTTTTATGATAAAATACATAGATGATAAATGATTTTTTTATTGTGCACCATTACAGAGAGAACATAAAGAACAATGTGAAAAGTTTTACTTTGGCGGTCTTATTCTAAAGGCCGTAATTTCAATCTTAGATAAACAATAGATATCTTCTAGGCAAGCTTGCTCCATCGTCGACCACATCGTCGCTTACCATCAGGTGAGATAGCGGTCAAAAGTAAAAAAAAAAAACTATCTCTCAGCGAGTAATAAAAAACATTTATCAATAGCCAGATATAGTCTTTGTTTGACAAATATGTCAACAACAACACGAATAACTTCATCATCATAATTCATCATCAGAACGGCGGACCTGGGCGAAGGAATGGAGCTCATTGTCCACTTGCCTTTACATTTTAGCCCACCCATAATTTAAAACGACCCAGTTGGCGCAGTGGACAGGTCTCCGCCCTGCTCCGTGGATCCTGGGTTCGAATCCCGGCAGGAGCACAAATTCCTTCCCAAGGGATATTTGTGCTCCTGGTTCTGGGTGTTATGTGTGTGTGATGTGAATGTTTCCGGCACCCACGATACAAGTCTTTGAACTTAGTGTGGGGCTGTCAGTATGAATGCGTTTGTTTGTTTAAATAGTTTAAAATCGTACGCGGATAGCTCAGATACTGTGCTCTTCACCGTGAAATACTAGATTTTAAATCCTTTATGCCCTGCAATTTCACTGGAAACATTGCCATTCAATCTTTATTATTTATATAAATATATATAACTCAAAGGTGACTGACTGACTGACATAGTGATCTATCAACGCACAGCCCAAACTACTGGACGGATCGGGCTGAAATTTGGCATGCAGGTAGATGTTATGACGTAGGCATCCGCTAAGAAAGGATTTTGATTAATTATACCCCCAAGGGGATGAAATAGGGGATAAAAGTTTGTATGAAACTTTGTCAGTTTTAAAATAATACTTCTTAACGCGAGCGAAGCCGCGGGCAAAAGCTAGTCTAAAATAAAGTGGGTGAATGTCTAGCAATGGTGTGATGCTGTACCAGGCGGACTTTGAAAAAGAGTACCACTACACATACTCAATACTGTTTTTCCTCGCGGTCTCGCCTGCGTAAATGAAATAAAACATTATTAATCGGATCGGTGAATTTAAACCATTCCTGAATTCACCTGAACACACACAAACTCATCAAAATCGGTCCAGCTGTTTAGGAGGAGTTCATTCACATACACATGTACAGAAATCATTTATATAAAGATATGAATACATATCAATAATTGGTTTCTTCAAACACTTTTTTTAGGTCAACTATTCCCTTTTTCCTCTGTTTATATTGTTCATATAAATCAGAAACACTAATTGATTTCAGCATTATTTATCTCTGAAGTCGCCCTTTTTATCTACCCATAAGTACATCATTAATATGAAAGGCTGAAGGGCCCTCATCCCTATCTCATATTCTCTAATCCTTCGCTCGAGGACGAGGACGAGGACTCTCGAGGATGCCATTAGTTGGCCTATATGTTTGCGGGTCACTTGTCCTGAGCATTCTTTTTTACTAATATTATGGAATCTAGGTTTTTTTCTTTGTAATCTGTAGTAGGCATTGACTTATGGGAGATCTTTGACAAGTAGAGTTGACGTATTCAGCCAACACATTGGTGTTCTATCGTTTATATTTCAGACAGCCCGTGCCTTTTCTATCATTTCAGACGGCAAAAACTTTCAATGCTAACATGCCTCATGTTCGCCCAAGAGTTTCGCTTTTACATTTCTCATCTAGCGAAGATAGATAGATAGATAGATAGATAGATATATTCTTTATTGAACATCTTAAAATAACAAAGAACACAAATAGGAATGACAGTAAAAAAATATATAAGTGTAACAATAGGCGGTCTTACCGCTGAGAGCGATCTCTTCCAGACAACCTTTGGATGGAGAGGAATAACGCAATATAATAGGACGTCGTTCTACGTTCATAAAAGATTAGATAGAAGAACAGTGATTAAAAACAGAGGATATATAAATAATAAATTTACATACACGTAAACAGATACCATATAATTATAAAATACTAAATATTTTTAAATATACAATACATACATATACATATATATACATATAATAAAATGATGTCTATTTAATATGGAGAGAAAAAAAAAAGCAAGATAAAAAGGAATGAACTTGGGCAACACTAACACTAAAACTAACAAAAAGGAACAAGAAGATTTATGAAGAAATATAGTAAGCCTTGACAATATTTTTAAAAATATTTAGTGACTGTGCCCTTCTTATTTCTACTGGAAGAGCATTCCACAAGCGAACAGCTTCGACAGTGAACGAACTGTCATAAAAAGAGCTACCGTGTGGAGGAATCCTTGGTACTCCTTCGAAGGTACCTTGTCCGCTTCTGTCTTCGAACAATATAATTTGTCAAGTCTAGTGTGAACTCAGACAAGCATCTTCGGTCGCAACATCGCTTTCCATCATAATGTGGGTAAGGCAACTGAATCAGGTAAGAAAGCGGCTAAATGCTTGCCGATCCTGTATAAAAAAGTAAAGAAAATGTAAAATACTTATAAAAACAATTAATTTTTTTTTAAACGATACGATTGCCTCTCAAACATAAACAATTTTAAATGCCAAACAAGTAATGGTACTTTAACAAGTACGTATTAAAAAAAAAACTATAAATTAAGCCAAACATTTAACAGTTGTAAATAAAAATGGACTAAAAAGTCATATAACCAGAGAACTAGTGGAATCAAACGAGCCCAAACACAATGGGTTTATCTTTTTTAGTTCAGAAGTTCCTATGGCCATCTTCCGTCTCCATCATCAGACTAGCTCCATGGTACCATATAATTATATAAATGAATGAATATTATTTGAATGAATGAATGAAACCATTTATCCTCCTTATTACTTTTGCATATATCTTCATCTATCGTCTATTTCATAAAACCACAAATCAAACCGTAAAATAAATAAAATCAAAAATTACCATACTAAACAAGTATGGTAATTTTTGATTTTACACGTTATCATACTTGACCTTGCATAACCGCTTAATATAGGCGGTTACGCAAGGTCCAGCGTATAATATGTACATGTGTTATATTTGTATTATTTGTAAAAAATGTTTAGTTGTTTATTGTTGTGTTCGCGTATTGTGTGTATGCCTATGCCGTGATTTAACCAAACGGCTCTAACGGAAGATCAGCGCTGGTCATATACCAGCATTATGCTGAGTTGGGGCAATTTGTGACTTTAATTTATATGTATATTTTATAAAAGTATTTTTATTGTTCTTTTATCTATTTTGCTAAGTCACAAATAAAATATTTTCTTCTACTTCTATAAAATCAAAAATTACCGTATTTGACCTTGCGTAACGGCCATAATATAGGCGGTTACGCAAAATCACGCATATAAAATCAAAAATTACTATACTTGGCCTTGCGTCACTCTCATAATATAGGCGTTTACACAAGGTCACGCGTATAAAATCAAAAATTACTATACTTGGTCTTGCGTAACTCTCATAATACAGGCGGTTACGCAAGGTCACGCGTATAAAATCAAAAATTACTATACTTGGTCTTGCGTAACTCTCATAATACAGGCGGTTACGCAAGGTCACGCGTATAAAATCAAAAATTACTATACTTGGCCTTGCGTAACTCTCATAATATAGGCGGTTACGCAAGGTTACGCGTATAAAATAAAAAAATACTATACTTGGCCTTGCGTAACTCCCATAATACAGGCGGTTACGCAAGGTCACGCGTGCAAATTTTTGATTTTATTTATTATGGTTTGATCTATGATTTTAATCAAATTGGGTGAAAATGCGTCTTCAAAAATAGCTGAATAAGTCATTATAGAATAATTGAACGTGGCTTAATCTGCTAAGTCTCGCTGATATTATAATGATGAAAGTTTGCGAGTGTTTATGTATGTTTGTTATTTCTTCACGCTACAACGACTGGACCAATTTTGATGAAATTTGGTATAAAAGTAGCTGAAAACCTGAATTAACACATGTTTTTTATACTTTTGGACTTACGTGGGTAAAACTGCGGAGCGCAGCTAGTACAATGTAAGGAGCTAAAATTGGCCCGAATTTCTATATATGTCGAAGCATTGGTTTGCTCACAAAATAATAAAACTCTTAACACAAGTAAACATCTTGCTCAACTCTTATTATCTTGTAAGTACTTCATTTTCTGAGTATTATAATAATTAAACGCAAGCAAAGCTTAAAAAACCGACTTCACCGCTTTATCTTCGGAACCTGATAAGATTTAATGTATTAAACACGCATTATTGACTATAACTCAAAAACTACTGATCAGATCTTGATCAAATTTTCAATGGGACCACATGAAAAGCACCAGCTTTCAAATAAAAGAATCATCAAAAGCGACTCACAACGAAAGAAGTTATGAGGTAACATTTGAAGTCGGGTAAACGAGAACATCGTCAAAGTACGCATTATTCGTCACAAAATAGGCATTATTGACGATAATTCAAGAACTACTGATCAGATCTTGATCAAATTTGAATGGAATCAATTAAAAAGCAACATCTTTCAAACTAAAAAAAAAATTTTCGAAATCGGCTCACGTGGAGAGAAGTTATGAGGTAATACACATAAAAAATAATAATAATAAATACAGTCGACTTGAGTACCTCCTCCTTTTTTGGAAGTCGGTAAAAACCTTAAAAACCTATGTCATGAGAATCTTTGAAAATACAAGAAATTGAATTGTTTTATTTCAATATAGGAACGCGAACGAGGCTTGCGAAATTAACTTTTCCCTACGAACATGTTTGACGTGTATGTAATGCAGGCCAAAAGTATTGGACACATTTGACATCGTAATGGTATATTAAAATTAATAACTGTATTTCTACTTAACTCGTTATTATTATTTTTGACATTGTATTTTAATTATTTTATTGACATTTAATATAATATAATTAATTTAATTTAATATTGTCATTATATTAATTTAACATGTAATTTCACATGCCAACACATGGCAAAATAGAAGGACGTTTCAACCATGAAGACCAATATGTATACTCTATTTTGTGTGAAATATACTCATTTCATTTAGAATATTTTTAAAATAAACTAGTGATGAGGGAAATATTTGTTTCTAGTACTGAGTGTTTTTTAAAGTTAAACTTTTTATAGGCTTTGATATTTTGATCCGCAACCTTTTTATGTGACGTGTTTTTTAGCATCAAGTATCTTACTAGCATTAAAATATTGTGAGATTTCTCCCCTAACAATTCATCCATGAAAAACGGGGTTTGTCGTAAAGACACACGATAGAAGTGAAACTTTTGTATTACAGGGAAGCATTTTAATTATTCATCACAGTGTTTACCCCTACCACTTTCCGTAACACAAAAGGTTGCGGATCAGAATTTCAAAGCCTGTTTCACTTCAAATTCAAATTCAAATTCATTTATTGATTGCAAATACAGGTGTAAACAGGTGATGACAAAAGTGAAAAAAACGATGGATCGCCGTATCCGGCCTTTCGGTATGCAATACAATTTAAAACTTATCTAATTAGGATACATATTATGTAAGTAATTAGGATGTTTATTTAATTACAGTTTATCTTTTAAATATTCTTCTTCAACAAACCAACAAACGTATTTACGCTCACAGACCTACCATAAGTTTAAAGACTGCTATTGTGGATGCCGGAAACACTCACATCAAACACACAATCACACCTTAAACCAGAATATTTCAGCTACTTACTAACTAGTAAGTAGGTAGTGGTCTTATCTTCCATTACTACCAAACACTGCACAATACAATGATTCGTCTATACTGGGTCCCTTGGTCTATTTTTTCAGAATGACTACACCGGGTCGGAAGTCGTCGCCGGCAACAGTTGTTCTCATTTTTCGGACTAGCCACGCTAGAAACGCGCCTATATAGTTCATAGGCCATTTAAAAAAAAATACTCGCGATTTCGAACTAGTCGATATTTTTAATAACAATTCGAGAAATATTGTTGGTAATTGAAATTTATTTTTAATAAAATCCATAAGATAGCGCTTTGGTTTTAGCTGGTAGTTTATTGTATTTATGTACTTACCGATTTATTTTAATATATTTAAGAAAAAATACATTTTTTGTTTATTTGTTTATCATACTAATATACTAACTACACTAATACTAAATTGCGTCACTATATAATACACCTCATTCCCAAATTATTTTGCTAACTCCTCTCCATCCAGAGGTTGTCTGAAAGAGATCACTTTAAGCGATAAGACCGCCCATTGTACTACCCTTTGTTAATTTTAAGGTATTTTAATGTATTTTCATTTATTTATGATGTAAAATAAAGAGTTTTCTATCTATCTATATTTATCAAACTAAATAAATAAATAAACTGAGTGTGCCACATCTATCACCACTCACTGCACTTGTTATTACATTATTTCGTGTTCTAATGTTTGCGAGAAGCTTGTTCAGATGGAATTAGCTCTACTTTAATTAAATTTAATGTAAGAGAACAACTGTAGGAAAATGTAAATACAATCCGATGCCTTTTGAGACGCTGTAGGCTGAAGCTTGTATTTTTAGGTCTGAAAAGTCTTACAATAAGTGGCGGTGTTTGTTTGTCGCATGAGTGGTAATTTAAAATGTTTGCATCTGTTTCTACGCCAGATTTTAGTCAACTCGTGGAATATATTGTGTCCGTTGAAACGCGATTTTCGCTTTCGCTCCAAAACTTTAAAAGATGTTCTAGTAAAGTTTCTACCTCTTTATTAGGCATGACTTGGCTATGACTAGACCGTGACTCTTTTACATGATTTTGACTATGAATGAAATGAAAAAAATGCGCCGCCGAGTTTCTTATCAGGTTCTTATCGAGATTGCTGTAATATTGAGAATCTAGTAGTAGAGTCATTAACTTTCATGAGTGCCTCTTTGTATCGATGTGAATAAACGATTTTGAATTTTGACTTGTAACATTCGTTTACAATGAAAATAATAAAAAAAAGAATAATTAAATACACTTGAAACTCAGCCAAAATCTCTTTACAAATGTTTTTATTTTTAGTGCGTGATAAAAGTGTGTTTCTTTAACTTATCACACAACAACACTAAAAATATTATTTTGTTACTAAACAACATGTCAAAGATTCAATCACGAGGAGCAAACTGTACCAAACAAACTTCGAACTACTTCTGTCCCTTGGGTGCCTGCTTTAATTGCCGTTCTCTCTCTTTGAACAGTGAGAGTGACGTCTTCAGAAGCATGGGTATAGGGTTCCATTCCCGGTGGGAACACAAGTTTTCTCTTCAAGGAAATTTGTGTTTCTGGTTCTGGGTGTGATGTGAATATTTCCGGCATCCACGACATAATTCATCGACCTTTTATCGTAGAATTTAATGTTTATTTTTACCGACTTCACAAGGAGGAGGAGGTATTCAAGTCAACTGTATTTTTATTGAAATTTGATCAAGATCTGACTAGTAGTTTTTGAGTTATCCTCAATAATGCGTATTCTGTGGACAACATTGACGATGTTCTCGTTTTTAACCGACTTCAAAAGTAACCATGAGGTGATGATTTTGATGATTTTGATGTCTTCATTCATTGTGCGAACTGCAAAGGAACAGAACTCCTTGCCTGAGTCGTGTTTCCTGATGAGTACAATATGGGATTCTTCAAGTCGCGAGTGAATAGGTATCTTATAGGCAAGCTTGCTCAACGTCGACCACGTCTTAGCTAACCATCAGTGAGATTGTGTTCAAAAGTTTGCCTATCTTGAATAAAACAATCTTTCAAGTCCGTGTTGCGAAATTAAAACAAATCGATTGACGTATTAAGACATCCCTTTGCATCGCGCCGTGGGTTAAAACAATAATGCTACTTTACAGATATTTAACCAACTGTACAAATTACTATCTTTCTCAAAGTAAGGACTGTGAGACTGTTTAATAATGTGGAATAGTTTGTTCAAATGTCCCAAGAGGAAGCTCGAGAGGAAGCAGTTCCAACTAATAATGCCCATTTACTTGGATATTTAGTTTAACTAGGGTATCCGTTAAAGTCTTGTTGTCAAAAGTAGTAACGTTTGTAGTTAAAACCATTAAAATTAATAATTAAACGTATTCAAAGCTTAAAAAACCGACTTCACCGCTATAACTTTGGAACTTTGATCAGATTAGATGTACTAAACACGCATTATAGACGATATTTTAAGAACTACTAATCAGATCTTGATCATCAAATGGGACCAATTAAAAAGCAACATCCTTCAAACAAAAAATATTTTCAGAATCGGTTCAAACATTTTAAAAAAATACAGTCGACTTGAGTACCTCCTCCTTTTATGTGAAGTCGGTAGAAAAGTACCGAAGAAGATCTCGCGCATACATTTTGTCAAATAGAGGAAAACTTTTAAGGTTAATTGTTTACAACTTTTTTCGTAATACTTTATTGTATTTGTTTTTTAATTAAAATATGAACCGTCATATTTTAATTAAAAAACACATATAAATACCGATTTATATGCGTGTTTTAGTTTTTAATATAAAACCTTCTTAGCGCGTTTTAGTTTACATATAAAGCCTCTAGAATGTTCAAAATCGGTTCACCTACAAAGAAGTTATAAGGTAACTAACACACAAAAAAATACAGTAGGTTTCCTCCTTTTTTCGTGATTGGTAAAAAAATATTTAAAGATGGACAACCTATCGGCAGAGCAGCGTAAACGGCGCAAATATGGAAACCTTGGCAGTGGTTACATATTTGAGCCGTTTGGTGTTGAGACACTGGGTCCGTGGGGACCGGGAGCTCATTCTATTTTCAAAATTCTATCAGAGCGCCTGGTTGAAGCGACGCGTGATCAAAATGCTGGCACTTATTTGGCTCAACGTATTAGCATTGCAATTCAGAGAGGCAATGCCGCCAGCATGATGGGAACGCTACCCACTGGTAGTGGGCTTGAGCACTTGAGTTACCTATAAGCTCGATGTCTTGTAGGTAACTTTAGTTCTTTGCTGTACATAGTTTTAGTTTAGATTTAGGAAATATAGGCAATTGGCCCGTAGTTAATATATTGTTACTTGAAAAAAAAAAAAAAACCTATCAAGATGATTTTTATGTCGTACGTTGCTATATTAAGAATTTCTTTAAACCAGTGACCGCAAATAAGATGTTCCGGAGTTGACGAACCCAGAATATTGTTCTAAATTAGTTCCTCCTCACTCTATCCTTGGGGAGGTTTCAGCATTAATTGGTCAGACCACATAGCAAGGGTGACATATTAGCCTTGGCCGAAGTCAGACGTTGGGGTCCTGGGGGATAACTTGATTAAGTTAGGTATTTTTTGCTCATTTGTTTCTTAGAAAAAGTCTGACATAAAGCTTTTTGTTTTCTAAATATTTTGCGTCTGTTTTGGTGCACGTAATGGTTGCAAGTGTTTGAACATATAATCTTCATAATCTATTTCATCACACATGCAAAAAGTAGGTGAATTTTGCATTCACCTACTTTTTTTTACACTTTCACTCTCACACTAAGACTTGTATCTTATGATATTGATCCATTTGCAACATCATTGTTTTTACTCAGAACTGCCAGAATATTTTACATAAAAAGCGTCATAAATAAAATTCAAACGTAGGAAACAAGGACAGTAGTACCGGTATACGTGAATGTATATTCAACCGATGCATTGGGACGCATTTACACAGTTCACCCAAGCCATTACGAATGTCTACGAATGTTAATTAGTGAATTGTGCTCAATATATCGAGAAGCGTGACATCGTTTACAGCTAGTGGCGCATGATATTCATTATAAAACATAAACATAAACGCTCTCACACTCACAGCCCCACACTAAGTTAAATTTCTTGTGTCGTGGGTGCCGGAAACATTCACACCTCACACACAATCACAACTAAAACCAGGAACACAAATTTTCTTTGGGGAAAAATCTTGTGTTCCCGCCGGGAATCGAACCGGATACCCCTACTTAGAAGGCGAACGCTCAATCAACTAAGCCAAAGGGCAGTTCAGTTCAATCATACACTAGCTGATGCTGTTACTTTGTCTACTTCGCACTAAATTCGATCTCTTTTGCCATCCTAATTTCTACGTGCTTTTCATCGAGCCTACATAAGATAAGCAAGATGTTGCACGAATTAAGAAAGTAATGCCTTATCGCCCCATGCACGATGCATTTAATCGTGAATTTGAACGAGAACGGCAATACGATAGAAATGATTTGAATCAATCCGTACATAGTAAAGTCCCACTATAACCGAAACAGTTAATGTCGGCAATGGAGATTTTTTGAAGTAAAAACTTATTTAGGCGCGTTGAGCACTTTTTGGGTGAACAAAAATCATGGAACTCGCGTTATCGTCACCGAACGCTTTCTAATAGCTCGACGATACAATTCACAAGTAACTTTTTTTTTAAGTATCAACTAGCGTACAAAATAATAATCTACATATATTTCATTAAACTAAACTAAAACTATATACAGAAAAGAACTAAAAAAACAAAAAATAATTAACATTAATTTTTTAATTATTTTTTTTACAAGTTAGGTACTTAGTTTTCACTTCTATCGGCAGTCCTCAAAGACTGTTTTTTTTCCTTAAAGCACTAGGCGGAACTGATAAAAAATTATTGATTTCATTAATTTTAGATATAATTCGGGCACCAAGTAAAATAGCACTGACAGTAGCATCATCTGGGATCGCTGCTACATAGTTAGAAAGTAGAGGAATCGCTCATTCTGCGCTCAAACTGCCATTTAATTTGCAAACAATAGATGAACCAACGTGTAATATAACCAAAACATCAGGAATGGCGAAAGTGCTACAATATTGTAAATTAATAATTAAAAAAACCTTTAACCTTTCTTTTATACAAACCTTGTCGTACAAACCTGACAATAACGAACACAAACAAAAGAATTATCCAATCTGGTGCAGTCGTTCGGAAGTTATGCGCCTACATACATTTCGGCGAATCATTTTTATTTACATAGATAGGTAAAGATAAAATGTATAAAATCTATTTGTTTCAAGTGACTTAGTACATTATTACAATATGAATCCAAATATTTGTGTGTAAGTTTGTTTGTTTTCTCTTCACACTGTAACGGCTGAATGGATTACGATGAAATTTGGAATGAACATAGCTTATACCATGGGCTACTTTTGACTTGAAATGCAGGCGAAGCAGACGGGCTTGGCTAGTATCATATAAATACCTTGCCGACAAACACATAATGCAAACTTGTTATTAAATCGACATATTCTAGTCAGAAATTATAATATGATGTTTTGTTCTTGCATACTCAGCTCAAACGACTTCGCTGTCACTAAGGTAAACCGTATATACTCCTTGCAATGCCTGTACCCTCAGACCCCAACGGGCCAACGGCAGATTGCAAGTAAAGCCAGGACAAATAGCTTGTAGAGCCTATGCCAAACGTATTCTGTACTCACACAGGTGATAAATTCACAAGCTCTTTCTAAGCTTTACTCTACATAGAGTAGGAATATTTTTAACCAATATTGAAAACTTAGTCCTGTGCGGGTAAAAAAATATTAAATAAATATAACTCAAAGGTGACTGACTGACTGACTGACATAGTGATCTATCAACGCACAGCCCAAACCACTGGACGGATCGGGCTGAAATTTGGCATGCAGGTAGATGTTATGACGTAGGCATCCGCTAAGAAAGGATTTTGATTAATTCTACCCCCAAGGGATAAAATAGGGGATGAAAGTTTGTTGTACTTCTTAACGCGAGCGAAGCCGCGGGCAAAAGCTAGTATTAAATAAAGGTCACAGGTCTGTTAGGCTCAGATAATAAAACATAAAAATAAAAATGATAACTACAAAAAAGAGATGTAAAATAAAATTTGAAGAACTTTGCTATCGTCTCAAATAAATTTAACATTGTTTAAATCAGATTAAGATCTAATAAAAGCAGCGGAGAATCCTTCGTAAAATCAAAAATGGATACTTACATTGATATATCCATCTAGAAGTGACATTGAATTTTTTTTATAGCTCAAACGCACGGGCTCACCCTCTGTGCGCCCCTGTGGCCAGTCTAATTTTATTACGAATTCCGAGGCTTATAGAACTTCTGCTATTATTGTATTTACCAACAAAACTCAGAGCTCATATAAAAAGTGTTTCTGAAAGCAAGGCTGTGCCCCCCATGAAATCAAACAATATTTTATCTTTATCTAGTACGTAAATCATACCATCGCTTCAGTATTAAACATTTACAAACAAGCCCAACTAACGGACGTGCATAAATGTTACGGAATATGAGATTAAAAACTATACGCGTAATCTTTTTATCTTTGACTAAAAGACTTAGTGAACTTCTTGAGTATAACAGTCTACTTTCGGGTTAAGATTATTTATTTCTCAAATAAATTTACTTATATGAAAAAACTTAATATTGACAGTTTACTGGGTTTACAATACAATGGAAGTTAAATAATAATTAAAAACTACAGCATAATATTAATAAAAGAAAATTTGAAATTTTTTTTTTTTTAATTTTCAACCGCATCCTCACTTACCATCAGTGAGATGGCGGTCAAACGTTTGCCTATTGTGAATAAAAAAAAATTTGAATATCCATTCTAAGTGGAAAATCCCAAACAAAATTAACAATTTCTATTCTTTAAAATTTTAGGTTGTTATTAGGGCATTTACGTAATTTTCTTTTTTTAATCAATACCGTTTGGAGGCGAACTAAAAGTAATAATAAATCGATATAGACACTTTCCAGTTTTTGTGAAACTAACTCTGGGCAATATTTTATTTATAAATTATACTAGCCGTTCCCCACAGCTTTGCCCACGTTTATCAAGTTGAAAAACTGCCCATGTGTTAAGGTATAAGCTATTACATTCCAAATTTAATCAAATCCGTTCAGCCGTTACAGCGTGAAGAGAAAACTAACATACTTACACACTTATGCAAAAACTTTTATAATATAAGTGTTATACGATGATACTATCGTACTCTTCTTTCTATCATATGATATAACTCAATGGAGCGACATCAGACATTCAAGCACCCGCCTGATTTATCAGCAGTCAAGAGGGCATTGCTTTGAATGCCCCCAGTATAACAACTACCCTCTTTTCACCCCCATATTTAACTCTAACCACTTGAAATAAAGTTCAAATTTATGGCGCCTGATTTAAATTTCAGAGGGACGACGAGAGTCTGCTCTAAAAGTGTTTCTATTGATAGGACTTTCAATATCATTAAATTTGACGAACAGTTGATTGAGATTTGTTTCGACGTATTTTAGTAGACAGAACGGCAAAGATCTGGACGATCATCACAAGAATTAAAATATTAATAATTAAACGCAAGCAAAGCTTAAAAAAACCGACTTCACCGCTTTATCGGGTTATTGTCAAAATCCCCATTAGATATCCCCTTTAATGGGGATTTTGAGACTTTTAGTCTCATAATCCCCATTACGGCTGCAACTTTGGATTAATGAGGATTATGACGCTAAAAGTCTCAAAATCCCCTTTAAGGGGGAAATACTTATATTTTTCATTGCTATCCATATCCTTTGCATGCCTAGATGAAAAATTCTGCTGTATTATTTTTATGTGACGAATAAAAACTTCTAATAGTACCTACATCAGATAACTACTACCTAAGTTGCTATGGCACAAAGATACAGAGTTGCAAATAAAAATTGGGCTCCAACAGTCACAAAATTCTTTAGGAAGCTGACTAGTTAAACATCATGTTGTAAACACCTGTAAAAGGTATATGTATCAGAACATATACTATGACATATTATGTCATAGCCTTATAAAATGTAATACTAATTGTAATGTGTAATATGTATACTGTTGGTGTTTCTTAAATAAATAAATAAACATCAAATTTATAATCTAATTATAATCTTCAGAACCTTGTTCAGATTAAATGTACTAAACACGCATTATAGACGATAACTCAAAAACTACTGATCAGATCTTGATCAAATTTAAATGAGACCAATCGGAAAGCAGCAGCTTTTAAACAAAATAAAACAAAATCGTTTCACATGGAAAGAAGTTATGAGATAGCACACATACAAAATAATAATAATATACTGTATTATTATTATTGAGTACCTCCTCTTTTTTTTAAAGTCGTATCGCAACCAAAGTTAAAAAAAACGATTTCACCGTTTTATGTCCGGAACCCTTGATCAGATTAAAAGTATTATATACGCATTATTGAGTATAACTCAAAAACTACTGGTCAGTTCTTAATCAAATTTAAATGGGAAACACCAGCTTTCAAATAAAAAAACCACCTAGAAAAAAGTTCTAAGATAACATACCTACATAATTAAACGTAAGCAAAGATTTAAAAAACCGACTTCACCTCTTATATTTTGGTTTTGGCTTGATCGATTTCGATAAAATGTATATGGGACCACCTTATTCTGTATTCTGAGGGGACCACCTCTGAAGTATAATAATCTACGAAACAAAAAATTATAATTTTGGGAATCGGTCTACAAATGGGGGTGAAATCGGTGAACATATAAAAAAAAAAACGTACAGTCGAACCTATTACCTCCTCCTTTTCTGAAGTCGGTAAAAACAGTCGAATTGAGTACCTCCTTATTTTGAAGTCGGTTAAAAATGTAACTGTTCTAAAATAAATAGGTATAAAACCTACTAGCTACAAACCTACTCACCAACTTTCACTTCGTGAATGGCCCCAAAGTTTCTAATATTCAATCAGCTTCAAGGGAATCCTTAAAGTCCCAAGTGACGAGTAACTTGTTAACAATTTGGTTCATTTTGATTTTGGTATATTTTAACATGAATAAGTTAACATTTTTCGACCGAACGAAACAGCTTAACTAAATGATCAGATTTAACTTTGGTAACAGGGATGTCGCCTGGTAAATATTTTTTTTTTAATCCGCTATCGACGGGCCTATTGCCTATATTTCCTAACACTAGACTAAAATTAAATACATCTATACAGAAAAGAACCAAGTTACCTACAAGTCATCGAGCTTATAGGCAACTCAAGCGCTCAAGCCCACTACCAGTGGGTAGCGTTCCTATCATGCTGGCGGCATTGCCTCTCTGAATTGCAATGACTAATATCTTTGCAATGAATAATAAGTTTGGGCCAAATAAGTACCATAATTTAGATCACGCGTCGCCTCAAACAGGCGATCTGATAAATGTTTGAAAATAGAATGAGTTCCCGGTCCCCACGGGCTCAGTGTCTCAACACCAAACGGCTCAAATATGTAACCACTGCCGAGACGTTTCCATTCTGTGTTTTCGGAAGATGTGACGGAGCTAAAGTGTTGACACAAGTTGCATCCCACACTAAAGGCCGACCCATCTTCCATGGAATTAAAGTCATGCCCTCGGGACTTTTACCGTCGTCACGCATCAGAACATTCGTTCGAGAATGTCTGGAAAAAGCCCTGCGGATGATTTCGCTGAGGCTGGCGTGGCGTTAAATGAGATAGAGGCCATGGTGACCGAGCTGGTCAACAGCAGTCCCACACAGACAGCTATGGGCAACATAGCACCTTGGACCCAAACGATATATAGCGAGACGGAAAGCAGATGGATCTATAAGTATACCAGTATTAAAAGAGGGGATGGCTTGCAACCAAAGCCCTGACTCCCATACAGAAACTGCTAGAACTCGAGCATGCTCTGTGACTCTAGTACATGTATCTAAAAGATGTTTTCGTGCTAATTCCGATCCCAAAGTCTCTGTGAAGATAAGCTCAATTCTAATTAGTCTGCAAGTTAGATTATTAAAAAATGATGGACACGTATTTTTTCTTTTGTCAATTTTATATTACAAAAAAATACGAAGATAATGAGCGTCAAAATTTGGTAATGGGGACTCGTTACGTCACGCCTTGGTAATAAGTGTACTGAGGCGTGACGTCACGCGGAATTTTAACGCTTTATATCTACGTAATTTTTTGTTTAATTGAAATGATAAAATACAATATTTTTTGATAATCTAACTAATAATTCACGCACACTTTGATGTATTAAATTTAAATTATAAAGAAAATTAGTGTGACTTATGCATTGTCGATGTCTAGATCGTCAATTGTTTCGGCTTCATTCGGAAGCCTTCATTAGGATGAGTGTGGAGCGCTCGCCGTCGCGTCCCACCTCGCACTGCGAGCAGCAGCACGAAGAGATCTAGACATCGACAACGGGTAAGTCACGCTAATTCCATACACCCCATTTATTATACCCCGTCTATTACAATCTATAGTTCTCTCCATCCGAAGGTTGCCTGGTAGAGATTAAGCCGCCTGTTGTGATACTTTACGTATAAGCTTGTTTGTTACCTTTGTTTTATCTTATCTTATAAAGTGGATCAATTAAGTATTATCTATATAGCTATCCCTGTATTAATTTTAATTTGATAATCTAAATAGAATTAATGACTAAATATAATTTATCTGGCAACTACCCTATTGCTCAACGACTGTCCGACCGTCTGTTGCAAGCTACCTAATTACTCCTAATTATTATAAAGTGCCCAAAGACTTATTACAGAAAAAATTAAAAGGGTTAAAGGTTAAAATTAAAACAAGTTATACGCAATTAAATCCATTTCTTTTTCACAAGCTGTAATAAAAAGCAAAAGTATGGCCACTATCCGGGCATAATAATTTCACGTTATTTACGTTTTTTTCAGTCCCATACTCGACTTATTTACCCTGACTTTTATCCGGTGCATGGTCCACCTGAACACTGATATTTTTTTTGTTAATGAT
The DNA here is from genome assembly GCA_948107665.1 of Lomographa bimaculata. Taxonomy (NCBI): domain Eukaryota; kingdom Metazoa; phylum Arthropoda; class Insecta; order Lepidoptera; family Geometridae; genus Lomographa; species Lomographa bimaculata. Next base: position 2,251,599 of record OX403607.1, on the reverse strand, counting down.
GAATTTAATTACTGTCAAGTTTTTTTAACACTAGGAAGAAAGACAAATCGATTGACGTAAGAAACATCAGAATCCACAACAAAGAAACAAGCATACAAACATCCATTGCGGAGTGTTACCGCGAAAGTTGAATAATGGCGTTGTAATTTTTTTATAATTTTCCAAAATCTGTGATTCTTCGAGTGTTAATGTGTAATAATGGTGATTATTAATTGTTAATACTTAGTGAACGTGCACAAGTGTAGGCAAAACATACAAAGTTGAAAAACGTCATTTTCACCTTCGCTCCAAAAGTCCAATAGAAGTTCTAGTTGACTGTGACTTGTGACTAGGACTTTTTATATGAAATACACTTGAAATATATTAATACTTGACACTGGCTAAATGCACAAGATTGCGAAGCCAAAAAAACTGACAAACATCCTTTGCGTCGCGTATTCAGGTATTAAGAGGCCTGAGAGTCTGTGAAACGATCTATAGGCTGTCTCTGTTTAACTGGCAAACTGTGCTCATGCTCGATGCGATAGCACTACCGACCGAACAAATTATGATAGGTGCCGTAATACTAAAAATTATGAATGAAAATGTAATGTTTAGCCATTGTTTTTTGCATTAAGTACCTTGAAATGATAATCTATGTTCCTGTTGTAATGACAAAATAAATGTGTTAGTTTTTAATACAAAACGAATAAGTTAAAGATGTGACATTTACGTCGTAATAATGTGTGAAAATCAATTAGTTTTCGTTTTAGGTAATTATTTTGGAATAAAAACTACCCAGGAACTTAGATTAATATGTTTTTAATCTGAATAACAACACAGTATGGTGGTAATATGCTTGAATTATAAATAATTTCGGTATTACGATTGTATGAGCAAATCAACCTCCGCAGGCCCCTTAACAATATTTTTTACAAAACTCCCATTAAAGCCCATGATTTCCGACACTTTCGTTTTCCTTAAACATAATCTTGCAACTTAAAATCCATTAAGTCATTTAATTTAATGATTGGATTACATCATTACACCCAGGGACGTAATGAGGGTTGGACAATGGTTACGGATGAAATTACTGGGTTATAATGTACCATTTTAATGATCCTTTTAAATACAGCACTTTTTCTTGCTCATTATGCTTGCTAACTTATCCATTGTTAGGATAGCTTTTGTTTTAAAAACACGAATAATGAAAAAAAACGTATAAACGTTGAAAACAAGAATAGGATGATAATGGCTGCGAATAAGTGAGGGAATGGGGTCAGCCATCCGTCACTGCAAGTATAGTGTCGAACGGAAACGACTACCTCGACGTTTCTAATATTGCGTGGTTGTCTCGAGTTCTAAAACTTCATAAGCAGAGAAATGTTGCAAATTAAACGCAAGCAAAGCTTAAAAAACCGACTTCACTGCTTTATCTTTGAAACTTTGATCAGATTAAATGTACTAATTTCTAAGTCAACTTAGGTGATTCAGCTCTTTATCCGTCCGTCCTTCCATCCGTCTTTCAGTGGCATTTAGCGTCTAAACCATACAAGCGATTAAAAAATTAGTGCTGTCAGTTATAAGAATACATACACTTTCCTACCGACTTCACAAAATGGAGCAGGTACTCAAGTCGACTGTATTTTTTTTATGTTCCTCATAACTTCTTTCCACGTGAACCAAATATGATTTTTTTTTTTTTGTTTGAATGATATTGCTTTCCAATTAGCCCCATTTATATTTGATCAAGATCTGATCAGAAGTTCTTAAAATATCCTCAATAATGCGTGTTTAATACATGTAATTTAATCAAAGTTCCGAAGATAAAGCGGTGAAGCCGTTTTTTTTTAAGCTTTGCTTGCGTTTAATTATTCTAGGTTATATAATAAATCATTATTCAAAAACACAATTAAACAGTTAAATAATTCTATATTACACATCAAATATAAAGCTGCTTCCGATTCCTCATTACGTTTCAATTAATGTTTGCAAATACTCATTATGTTGAAATAATAGTTACATATGAGCTGCGCAAATTAAAACCATTAATATTTTAGAAGAAGCCTGACAAGTTTCTCTATGACGCATTGTTACAGCCAATATGTACCTTACCTGAACTAAGATTGTTTGTAATAAGTTTACATTAAGCTTTATAACTTAGGCTAAGTTAAGTATGTATGTGGCTTTTTTATCTAATAAATCTTTAAATCTTTTAAATCTTTAAGTGGCACGCGTCACCAAATCAATATATTTTCTACCGACTTCACAAAAAAGGAGGAGGTACCCAACTGTTTTTTTTTTTGTTACCTCATAACTTCGTTCCACGTCAACCGATTATGAATTTTTTTTTCGTTTGAAATATTTTGCTTTCCAATTGGTCCCACTTAAATTTGATCAAGACATCAGTAGTTCTTGAAATATCGTCAATAATGCGTGTTTAGTACATCTAATCTGATCAAAGTTCCGAATATAAAGCGGTGAAGTCGGTTTTTTTAAAGCTTTGCTTGCGTTTAATTATAATAATTAGACAAACCTGTTGGCGCAGTTGGTAAATCAACTGATACAGTCATGGTTTTCAACGCCATGGGGCCTGTGAAATACTAATATTATAAAGCTGAAGAGTTTGTTCGTTTGAACGCGCTAATCTCAGGAACCGCTGGTCCGATTTGAAAAATTCTCTCAGTGTTGGATAGTACATTTATTGAGGAAGGCTATAGTCTATATTATATTTTCAATTAAATTAGGGATCCTTACTAAAAGTCCAATAATCACGCGGACGAAGTCGCGAGAACTGCTAATTAGAATTATAATAGAAGTAAATATGCGGAACAAACGAGACTCTGCTGCATTAGAAAAGCATTTTTAAGGAGGTTGGCTGACGGCAAGTATTAGATACAGGTTAGATATTAAAACTCATGCCATATTTTTACAACATCGATTAGCAAGTGAATACAGAGTTAGTAAGACTTCAATCAGATGGAACAAAGATATAATGATCATTTAATCTATAAAATCAACGACAACTCAGTGGAAACAAAAAATATTTACTAGTTATGATGGTAGAAAAATATTTTAATTATTAACATAAACGCTTTCACTCTCACAGCCCCACAGTTTGATGACTTGTGTCGTGGGTGCCGGAAACATTCACATCATACACACAATCACAACCAGAACCAGAAACACAAATTTTCCTTGGGGAGAAAACTTGTGTTTCCGCCGGAAACCTCAGCCAACGGGCAGTTCAATTCGCATATACATTTTGGGCCATTTTGAAAAACAAACACAGCTTTAATAACTTTTCTGGAATAAACAGATTATGTTTCGGACATAATAAGAGATAGTCCTAAGTAAGAAAGTGGCCAATCGCAAACTTCGCGACGCCTCTGCAAAAAAAAGGAATCTATTTGGGAAATTCGAGGTTAAAACCGCGACAAACCCCAGCCAGAAAATACAACAATAGCAGATGAAGGGGCATGAAACCAGCCGCGGTGAAGAGTATTTTTAAATCCTCTGAAAAACTTTACATGATGACGTGATCCGGTTTCTTTTATGTCCGATAAAAGAACGGTCCTTTGGGATTCAAATTGTGTAATTTCAGAGCACGTTCTGTAAAATGCAATTCGATGAAAAGATAGGATATCTGGTGACTGAGGGCGTTGCGATTCATCCCATTCGATATTATTGTGATTGGACGTAAAAGTATCAAATATTATCTCGGGACGTTACAATAAGGAATTTTGTTTTTACGAAATAGATACAGTCTACAATAAAAATAAGTGGCTTATCTCCATTTGTTTTCGGCTTCTATAATTACGTGCATTTAGCCAAGTCAAGCCATGTCAAGTAGTTATATAGTACATTTATATCAATTGATTTTATTTATATAGCATTAGCCATACTAGGCAGAACTATAGTGATAAATTGAGAATGGAAAAATTATCGCTTGAGGCGGGGATTGAAACTGCGGCCATAGGGTGTCATGGCCTATTGCTCTAACCGCTAAGCTACTCAAGCCCTGCTCGAAGGGACGAAAAAAAAATATCCTTTCCTTAATATTGACGTCTTACGGGGACGTGTCACGTCATTACCGAAACAGTTTTTAAAAACTACTACGGCCAAAGAGTTTCACATTGCAGTTAGCTCCACGTTGTGTTGATAACGCCTACCCAAATCAATGATTTTATTTATATAGCATTAGCCATGCTAGGCAGAACTATAGTGATAAATTTGGACAACACAACGTAGAGCTCTTAAACATCCGCGTTATAGAAAAATATGTATGACAATCGATCGTTTAACTAAAGTGGAAGAGCATTATGGGTACATTCGGTACCTTCTTAGTAACTTTCCCAGTCCCCACCTGTTCTCAAACTTTCCCGTATCACAACGTAACAGGAGTCGAAGCTTTGAGAACCCGACGAGGGAAACAATATTCGAGGACTCTTAAATAAGTCGGTAATTTCAACGAAGTATTCCATCATGAGCCAATTACGAGCGAGAATGCGAATGGAAAGATGGTTGGCAGTATGACAACTTTCCAATTAGATAGACCGTCAACTAAGAATGTATACACAGTTTGAAAAACATTGTATTTTATCATTTTTATATTGTTTAACCTACGCACATACTCAAGAGTCATTTCAAACTCGTCATAAACTTTTATTTGTCCAATCTGTAAACGTTACTGTATGTGAATTATATATGTTAAATAATATGTATTTAGGTACTTATATGGAATTATTAATTTATTTTATGTAAGTATATTCTGATTTTATTATTGTTATGTATTGTTTATGTAGTTTAAACAATGTATTTATATTATTTGAAATTTTATTTCATTCATTTTATCACACCACCATCCCTACATTGTCTTTTCGTTTATACTTCCATCCAAAAGTTGTCTGAAAGAGATCGCTTTTAGCGATAAGACCGCCCATTATACCTATCTTTATAAGTTTCTCTGTATCTTGTATTTATCTTTTGGTGTCAATAAAGAGTTTTTGTATTGTATTGTACTTATTGTTTGAGTGTGTAAGACACTGTGCTCAATTTGACTTTGCCAGAATTTTTATCCTTATTAGGATTTCACTGCAGATATTCATTTTTAATTAGATCGGCACTAGTAGTTAATAAGCTATTAAGCCCAGCCACTCCGCTACTATAGTCTTTATATTTATACTTATTCTGCAAAGGTCTGTAAGCCACCCAAATATAATAAAACAAAAAAATAATTATACACCTTTTGTAGATTAATTTTGCTGGTGTGGAAAATATCAAAGCCACTGAATATTTTAATATAGCTCCGACGCAAACGGGTAACAAGTGAATTTCTGTGCCGTCTACTCTCTACGTACTACAAAATCAAGAAATGAGTTACTGCTCTTCCTGTACGAGCTCCATCAAAGTAACGAGTGAAGGCAAAAATATTTTTCTTGGACCCTTAGAATCCAGTTTAAGGATCTTATTTTGTACAGTTTATAGACATTTCATTTACGCTTCAAATTTGTCTGCTCTGAATAACCTTCGCTCCTTCGCCGTTTTACAAAATGGACCTAAATAAATGAGAAATAAGGGCTACCTGTTTAAAATAAAGATTATTTTTCTTAAATTTAAAATAATTTTTAGTTAAAAAGTCTCAAGTTTAAATTTCAATGTCAAGGTGAGAGAAAGGCGTGTAAAGGTTGCTGCTTTGTTGAAATATTTACTGAGTAATCTTCTGAGCTCTCTCTCAGATAAGATAAGATAAGATAATTGGCAATAACTATAGCGTTAGTATTCACGAGATCTTATTGCTAGTAATAATATGATATTTTTTATTTCATGAATGCCTCTTTGGGGCCCATGTGAATAAACGATTTTGATTTTTTTTGATTTCATTTGATATTCTGGTATTATTATTGGTATAAATGGTCTATGTTGTTTAAACAATGTTAGTATTTATATTATTTTTAATTTATATCATTCATTTTATCGCACCACCATCCCTACATTATCTTTTCTTTTATATTTCCGTCCATAGGTTGTCTGGAAGAGATCACTCTTAGCGATAAGACGCATTGTACCTATCTTTATAATTTTCTCTGTAAACTGTATTTATCTTTAGGTGAGTTATTGTATTGTATGATTATACAGATCATACATATTTTTCATTATTTTTTGCAATTTATAGGTATATAAGTTGATTCAGCATTTTGTCTGTCCGGCCGTCCGCCCGTCCCCCTGCCAGAGGCATTTAGCGTCATAACTATATAGGTAAACGAATAACTTCAAATTCTCTGAGAATATCTAAAGCTATTGCTCAAAGGCAAAAATGGTATTTCAAATGATATAAATTAACAAAAAAAACATATTACCCATACATGTAAGCGGGAAGCAATATTTTATTAATATTTTTATTTTTATATAGTATCGTTACAAAGCTAGTAGAGTACGAAAATGTTTTAAAAAGAAAACCTATGTTGGAAAGTAACAATTTGATAGGACACCAAAGTCAACGTTAGACCCATTTCCTCCCAGGATCTGTCTCAAAAATGGCTACACATTTTAATTGATTTTGTTTATATAGCACTAGCCGTGCCCCGGGGCTTCGCCCGCTATTATCAAGTTAAAAAGTAGCCTATGTTTTAATCCTAGGTATAATCTATGTACACTCCAAATTTCGTCCAAATCCGTTCAGCCGTTAGAGCGTGAAGAGGGAACAAACATACTTACACGCTTACACACGAACTTTCGGATTTATAATATAAGTAGGATTAGCCATGCTAGGCAGAACTTTTGTGATAAATTTGGAGCAATAGGGCATGACACCCTATGGCCGCGGGTTTATTCCCCGCCACAAGCGATAATTTTTCCTTTCTAAATTTATCACTTTACATTTAAAGCTGAAACTTACGTATAGCCTCCGTTATATCCTGTAATTGAGCAACAAATACAAAATCAAAATTTTTTTATCCTACTATATTATAAATCCGAAAGTTTGTGTGCAAGTGTGTGTAAGAGTGTAGGTATGTTTGTTACCTCTTCACGCTTTAACGGCTGAACGGATTTTGATAAAATTTTGAATGTACATAGATTATACCTAGGATTAACACATAGGATACTTTTTACCTTGATACTAGCGTGCGAAGCCGCGGGGCACGGCTAGTTAAGAAATAATTTAAACGCAAGCAAGGCTTAAAAAGCCGACTTCATCGCTTTATCTTCGGAACCCTTGATCATATTAAATTAGTCAAACACGCATTATTGGTTGTGATTGTGTGTGATGTGAATGTTTCCGGCACCCGCGACACAAGTCATCGAACTTAGTGTGGGGCTGTTAGTGTGAAAGCGTTTGTTTATTATTGAAGATAACTCAAAAACTACTGGTCAGATCATGATCAAATTTAAATGGGACCATGGGAAGCACTTTTAAAAAGAAAAAGAATCATCAATATAGATTTTTTCGAGAGCCTGCGTATTCCAGGTCTAGTGTGTTTACCAGCTTCGATCACATCGTCACTTACCATCAGGTGAGATAGTGGTCAAACTTTAGCCTGTCACAAATAAAAAAAAAAAAAAAGATTCACTAAAAAAATCTGAGGTAACACAAATAAATAAATACAGTAGAATGGACGTAAGGTAGCAAGCCCATCGGTATTCTATCGCTTACATTTTGGAGAGTGTGCTCAGGAATTACATGGTATAATTCCTCCATGCCCGTTTTACCACCAAACAACAAGACAAACTGTCAAAAGTCATCCATTTATGGTTGACATACCTCCAGTTCGCTCGAAGCGTTTCGCTTCTACGTTCATCATCCGTACAGCGAAGGAGTGGAACTCATTGCCTGCGACTTTGTTCCCTGAACGGTGTAATCTGGGTGTCTTCAAGTCTAGAGTGAATAGACACCTTCTAGGCAAGCATGTTCCATCTTTGGCCGCATCGTCACTTTCCATCAGGTGAGATAGCGGTCAAATGCTTGCCTATCTAGTATTAAAAAAAAAAAGGAGAACCTCCTCCTTTTTTGAAGTCGGTTAAAAAGATAAGCAATTACCTTTAAAACTTTTCTCCATTAGCCAAAATGCAGGCGCGGCGTCTCGGTTGGGGGTGAACGCCTAGTTATAACTTAATAATTACCCTAGTCAGGTTAAAGAGCAAGTTGCACCAAGTCTAAGTAATCGCAGTTTGTGGGGTAACTTCGTCTAAGTTATCGTAGCTCGCACCTGCAGCCGGTGTTACTCTGCGGACGATTTACTGGATTTATCCAGATGAAACTGGTTTAGTTATTGGTCTGAGAATAACGATATCGAACTTAGCCGAAAGTATTTTCACAAAATATGTAAAAAAAACTGTGATTTGACAACAAAGTTTTTTAATTAAACACAAACAAAGCTTAAAAAACCCGCTTCACTGCTTATATTTTGCGTGTGGCTGGATCGATTTCGATAAAATGTATATGGGACTTGGCGTAGATGTAGCGTTATATAGAAACAAATATTTAAAACACAAGCAAAGCAAAATAAAGCAAATTAAAACATAACCGACTTCATCACTTATATTTCGGTTTTGGCTTGACCGATTTCGATAAAATTTATGTGGGACCACCTCTACCAAACAAAAAAAACCATCAAAGTCGATTCATAATTGCTGGAGATATCGCGTAACATACAAAAAAAACATACAGACGAATTGAGAACCGTATTTGAAGTCGGCTGAAAAAAAACGAATTGAGAACCTTTTTGAAGTCGGTTGAAAATATTACTTAATTTTAGAAGAATTTTAGATGTAGTACTATTACTTATCAGTAATTTGCCTAGAAACCTAGCAACCTATTTTCCCTAGTGGAAACAATGATAGTAGTAGTTCACCGCGAACTGAGACCTAGGAACCCATTTTACCTAATGGAAACCCACTTTTGAGGTAAATTGCTAAACTTTACTTTATTTAATAAGTAGCTTTGGGGTTAATCCTGGGTATAAGCAACTTATATGCTTATACAACTTATAGATATATACCGCCATGGGTAAGTAGTGCACAATACTGCAGGGGGTGGTTTGGAATCGGCAACTGAGCAAATTAAAAAAAATTTTTTTTTATTTTTTTCAATTTTTAATCGACTGACCTGCAGGCAGTTCAGTAGTAATTTTCAAGTAAAGTATGGCCCTCCGTAGACAGCCGCTACAACAATAGCTTCCAGAGTAGGTGAGTGTTACGAGTGCTACGGGGTCATTAAACTAACATGTGACGAGGTTTTTTTTTGGTACCACTCTATGAAGACAACTTACTTATATATTTCTACTATGAGATAACGCTTTCTTTATACACATTACATAAATCACTTTAAGGCGACTTGGTATCGAGTTGGCGGACTGGAGCCAAACTGTAGCCTTGTAGAATGGCCTGCATAGGCAGCGTGCGCGCTTTCATACATTTTTTAAAATTAATCTTACCCTTTTACAAAAAACTTGAGTTCATAACGAGGTTTGAATGTTTGTTGGGATTGCACCCAATATTTTTTGTAAAAAATATCTTTTATAAAAACAGAATAAAGTTGATTCATTCCACTGACGGGAACGGGAAATTTGGTGTTTTTTAGTTAAAGTTTAATGTTTTTTTCTATCGAGCCAAATTTATTCAATCGTATATCGCTGGACATATCCGAATAAAATATTTTGTGAACATTTATTCCACATAAAATAAATGCTGTTAATCGACCGTTTTTAAAAGTCAAATCTTTAATATTTGTGAGGATGAATCGTCCAATTTGGAGCCTACTTCACCTTAAATAATTTCCTTGGAGTTTTGCCGCGAAAGTGAAAAAATGGCGTTGCTGATTTTACATAATTATCCAAAACCTGTGATTCTTCGAGTGTTCGTGTGTAATAATCATGGATTATTAACTGTTAATACTTAGTTAATGTGTATAAGTGTAGACAATTAATTTAAAGTTGAATAACGTGATTCGCCTCCGCTCCAAAACTCTAATAGAAGTTTTCTTTTTTTTTTTGTGACAGGCTAGTGTTTGACCACTATCTCACCTGATGGTAAGTGACGATGTGATCGAAGCTGGTAAACACACTAGACCTGGAATACGCAGGATAACTGCCGGAACACCGTATTTGGCTTGGCGGCAGACTTTCGACTTGATGGTGGTAAGCTACTTTGGTAGCAAGTCAGGCGAGCAACTCACAAAATGCTCTACCACCTCTACTTCTAGTAAAGTTTCTACTACTTTCGCTTCAGGCCGTTCAGGCAGCGCTTGAGTAGCTCAGCGGTTAGAGCATGAGACCCTATGGCCGCGGTTTCAATCTCCGCCTCAAGTGACAATTTTTAAAGTGAAACTTCTTATGGAAGGTCTTTGAAATTCTGATCCGCAACCTTTTTGTGTGACGAAAAGTGATGGGGGTAAACACTGTGATGAATAATTAAAATGTTTCCCTGTAATACAAAAGTTTCACTTCCATCGTGTGTCTTTACGACACATCATATTTTTTTTTATGCAGATTAGGCAACCACGATTTTACCGCTATCTCACTTGATGGAAAGTGATGATGCGGCCAAAGATTGCCAGCTTGCATGCAGCAAGGCTTGAAGACTCCCAGATTATACCGTTCGGGGAACAAAGACGCATGCAATGAGATCCACTCCTTCGCTGTACGGATGATGAACGTAGAAGCGAAACGCCTCGAGCGAACTGGAGGTATGTCAACCATACATGTGTGACGTTTGAGAGTTTGTCTTGTTGTTAGATGGTAACCCTTTTCACCATCTAACAACAAGTTGTCATGGTGGAATTAGCTCATGTAATTCTTGTGCACACTCTCCAAGCGATAGAATACCGATAAGTTTGCCACCTTACGTCGGTGACCGAAACTTTGCATTTTTTTTCTTTCTACATTTACTATTTTATACATTTACCTCATCCTCTTCGCTTTCGCTTGTGAATGTTGTTATAAGTAAATATTAATCTCATGCGCTATCAACTAACCTTTAATATTTCAAATAAACCCTCAAGTTGCAAGCTAGAATGCAAGCAGTGACGGCACTTAGCGCAGGTGGTAAAGACACCGAGTGTAGAAACTCGCAAGTTGCCCATCTTCGCGAAAAGGGAGATGAGAATAATTTAAACTTGAGGAAAACTACGGAAATGTGACTTGCGAGAGTCTCATTTATGTTTTCTGTTTATATTTATCATACATGACTCAGTATGAAACGATGGAGTGACGAAATCATAGCCATAGCGGGAAAAGAGTGGACTGAGCGAGCTAAAGATAGAGAAAGCTGGAACGCACTGGAGGAGGCCTTTACCCAAATAGGGGTTCCTATCTAAACTTTTTTTTTTATATCTCAATAATGTAATGTAACTTGTAAAATAGCGTTAAATAGTTATAAGTTGAAAATATATGTAATAATTAGGGGATAGGAAATAAAGAGTCTTTATTATTATTATTATTATACATGTCTAAGTTGGCTCAGTTGGCAGGTGTCTGATGCCATCAGCGCTGTGGGTCTTGGGTTCGATTCCTGGTAGTAACAAAATTTTCCTTCCCAAGAGACATTTGTGGTTCTAGGTGTGATTGAGTCTGTGATGTAAATGTTTTTAGCACCCACAACACAAATCTTTGAACTTAGTGAGTGCTGTGAGTGGGAAAGTGTAAATAAAATCTTTAAAAAAATTATCGGAACCATAAACACATTTTTCCCTTGTGAAGAAAACTTATGTTCCCAACGGGAATCGAACTCGATATCCGCTTCTTAAAAGGCGAACTCGCACCCTACTAAACCAACGGACAGTTCAACTTATACATAAAGTGACAGATACAAACAACAGGCGGCCTATCACTAATTGCGATCTCTACCAGGCAACTTTTAGATGTAGCGAAGTATAGAAGATAATAGACGGTATTCGTCGAAATTTCGGATTTAGTGTGCTTTTATATAATAAAATACGTACTTAAGTCTCTATAACTGAAGAGATGCAAATACGTATCTTGGAGTTCCAAATGACCTGTTGGTCGGTCCATGTGACGCTAGAAAGTCGTCGCATCTATCATTTTGTGAAGTCGGTATAAAAGCGAAGCAAATGAGTAAATCCTGCCTTAGAGAGCTTTTGGAGAAGAATGTCATTGTCAAACGTATCGAATGCTTTACGGGAATCAGAATATGCGGCATCAACTTTAGTTCCTGAGTCCCCAGCATCCAATGTCCAAAAATCAAATTCTTCCTTTCTTACACCAAAAGGAGAGAAGATTGGAAGCTGTGGCATGCCAAGGTCTAAATCTAAAACTATGTTGAGCATCTGATGACGCTCCACTTGCCGCCTGCTTGTTTGCCTTTGTAGAAGTGTCGGATAACTTTCCAAATACTAGACAAAACAGCTACTGGTCTAAAATCGTTGACTTTTGACCCACATTTCTTAGGGTCAGGTACCACTCGCGACAGCTTCCATATATCTGGGTTAAAAATAGTTTTATAGCTTAAACAAATAGCTCAGAGGTGATACAAGTACTGATCCGCAGTCCTTCACTAAATATGAGGGATCTCCGTCAGGACACTCAGAGAGCGTTTAGGTTAATCATAAAGCCTGAAGATCCTTAGAACCCTGCCTCAGGTGGCTACACCTCAAGCCTTACTATAAAACAAAATACAAATACACAATAAGCACATATAAGCGTATATCGTATCTATCGGATATAAATCTAAACTGGCGCAGTAAACCGGTGACCATAAAATAAGCCATTACTGTTGCCCAAGAAACGCGTGTGTCAGGCACGGTGGCTATGACTTTGGTTTTTGGGGATATACTATACAGGCCGTGCACCTCGGCTTCGCCCGCGTTAATTAAGTTAAAAGTAGCCTATGTGTTATTTCGGAACGTAAACTATCTGTATTTGAAATTTCATCATTTATTCGTTACGGATATACGTGGTAACAAACATTCACACACACACACACACACACACATAAGCTTTCGCATTTATAATATTATAGTGGGATACTCTCCTTATCTCTCCCGACTCTAGTAGGTACCAAAAAAAAAACTTTTTGACTTTATAACCCATGTACCATAATAATATAATATTGGTATTTTGGAGCTCTTTCATTTGGTATTCATCTAATTGATATTTGTCCATTTTTGATCGAAAAAAGCGAGATTTTTAAGTTAAGCACTTTGTCGTTGGTTTCTTAAGCACTTTGTCCGCCCGTCCGTCCATATGTCAGAGGCATCTAGCGTCTAAACCATAAAAGCGAATAACTTCAAATCTCTGACATTATGTAAAGCTATGGCCCGAAGCCAGAAATTAAAATTAAAAATATATAAATTAAAACGTTAAATGGGCACTTTTCGTCACACAAAAAAGTTGCGGATCAGAGTTTCAAAGAATACCCATAAGAAGTTTTATTTTAAAAAAATGTGGTCAGATGCTGTTTATCGAGCCTAAATAAAATCACAAACATCCTTCTTTTTCTATAACTATGGCCACCCTACCAGGGAGTAGGTACGAACGATTTTTATATCTTACACCTGCGTCGTAAGGCTGACCCTTTTAAAATTTATATCTTTATTGAAATAATATTATTTCCGGACACTCAGTGCGTAAGTACCTTTATTTGAATGTCGCAATTTTGTCTATTCGTTTAGATTATGGTGGACACTGGGTATAAAAAACTGTATATCAAATATGATAAGTCTATTGTTGTTACAATAGCTCGGTGTATGGTGTGTAGTGTGTGTGTGTAGTTGGTTAACTTATCTGAGGCAAAGTAGGTAATTTGAGGCACTTCAAATTACGTTAAAATGCTATAATAATAGATAATTAAACGTAAGCAAAGCTAAAAAAACCGACTTCACAGCTTTATCTTCGGAACCCATGTTACGATTCATAGAATGAAATTAGCTTCATTGAGGATAACTGAAAAACGACTTACAAGCACCAGCTTCCAAATTAAAAAAAAACGTTTTACCCAGAAAAAAGTTATGAGGTAACATAAATTTAAAAAATACAGTCGAATTGTGAACCTCCTCATTTGTGAAGTCGGTTAAGAGTACTCACATTTCGTCAGACTATTGCTATACCTTGCGAGCTATTATTCAGCACATAAGTCACATTTTTAATTATCACCACCATTCAGTAATAAAAAAACTTGAGAGGTGTCAAGGGACACCCGGATGGAACGAAGTTAAATTTCCGTCTAGCCCCCTTTCGCAACGCGCGATAAGGATATTTCATTCCAAAATTAAAAGAAACATGCAAAAACCAACATCACGTGGTGTTCCCAGGCGGTCACCCATCCAAGTACTGACCGCGCCCGACGTTGCTTAACTTCGGTGATCGGACGAGAACGTGGTATGGCTTACAACTATAGCAAAAAGTGTCGTTACAACTTTTGGTCTTAATTATTTCCGTCTAGCCCCCTTTCGCAACGCGCAATAAGGAACTTTCGTTCCAATAAGACATTATGTAGTGTAATATTTTATTTTCTTCGCTGTGCCTTGCCTACTGGTGTAACGCGACGGGCGTGTTGGACCACTATCACATTAAACTCAGGGTCTGGAGCCAGCATTATTTCATGTTTCTTCGTCACCAGGCGCATAGCTTTAACATCGTCAAACACATCCTGTAATAGAAAATGCATTTACTTTTTGAAGTGAAAACTTATTTAGCGGCGTTGTGTACTTTTTTGGGATGGGTAAAAAATGTTTAACTCGCGTCAGGACACGTGACCTGATCGAAAATTCGTAAGCTCCGTTTTACGAATTTTCGATGAGAGTGGACCACCGGCGCGGCGTAGGAGAGGAAGTAATATCCCCCTCTTTCTACCGCGCGGCGAAAATGTATGCCTGATCCTGCTGTTTACAACATTAATTCAAGTTTTCACTTCTGCCGGCACTCCCGGAGTGCAACCCGTTGTTTTTTATGCTTTTCATTGATCGAACAAGCGCGAAGCGCGAGCGAAGAATCTCCGTTTTAGCTTGTGCAAAATTGCTTTCGTATTTCCGGATCTCCGGTTGTTTTCCTCCACAAGTCGTATTTCTCAACCGATTACCGATTTTAGTAGTATTTTTTTAAGTCCTGCGTTTTAGGAGACATTCTGTTCCCTTAATCAAAATGGTGCTTTCTAAGCATCGGCTAAGTTAAAGAACGAAAATACATTTATACGAGACAACACGCGACGTTACATTATTTACATAAAACAACAAGACAAAGCACATAACAAAGTACAAAAATAAACAATATAACGCCGCGTGACGTCACGAATGAGGTTCCGACTCAGCATATAATTAGGTAAGTAGGTGGGCAGGACCCTCCTACCTACCCGGTAACTGGTTTTCAAGAGGAACCCATGCATGACATCACGCGCGTCAGGATAGCGTTACGTCATCCATTTATGGTCGACATACCTCCAGTTCGCTCAAAGCGTTTTGCTTCTACATTCATCATCCGTACAGCGAAGGAGTGGAACTCATTGCCTGCGTCTTTGTTCCCCGAACGGTATAATCTGGGAGTCTTCAAGTCTCGAGTGAATAGGTATCTTCTAGGCAAGCATGTCACACCTTCGGCCGCATCATCACTTTCCATCAGGTGAGATAGTGGTCAAATGCTTGCCTATTCATCATAAAAAAAAAAAAAAAAAAAACGTATAGATCTCAGGCTAGATTCTTACCAGTTCTTTCACACTGGACAGCGCTAATCTAGCAAGGCGGTTCAGATGCTGTCCGTAGTTGGTTGCAGTCGTAAGGCTTACATTTGTCAGTATAGGAGATCCTGGAATAGGTTTATTTTTATTTAACTGAGAGGAGACTAGCAAGTTAAATTAAATAAGGCAAAATTGTGACAACATCCCGGACACTTCAAGCGGCTGCACCGATTACCACCAAACTATAAGAAAACATTCGATTAAGTCAGCTTTCAAACAAAAAAACTTAATCAAAATCGGTTCAGACGTTTGAGTGGTACGATGCCATAGACAAACATACAGATACGCAGAAACTAACGAATGAACCTCTTTTTTTGCGTCTGGGGTCTATAACATACGCGTTACAAAAAACCGGCCAAGTGCGAGTCGGACTCGCGTACGGAGTTTTCAAAAAACGGCGAAAAATCACGTTAGTTGTATGGGAGACCCTTAAATATTAATTTTATTATGTTTTTTAGTATTTCAAATTCAAATCTTTATTGTATTCTCTAAAATTTGTTGTTATAGCAGCAATAGAAATACATCATCTGTGAAAATTTCAACTGTCTAACTATCACGGTCCATTAGACAAGAGAGACGGACAGCGGTGTCTTAGTAATAGGGTCCCGTTTTACCCTTTGGTTACGGAACCCTAAAAAGATTATTTTAAGTTACACCCAATAGAGAGAAGCGAACATCAAGAAACTCTTTTCTTTTGTGTATTATTTAAAAAAATATATACATAAGACTTATTGTAAAAATAGATAAGTGAGGCTTATTAAATATAATTAAAAATTTTGTTATTTCACATTTCCCTCCAATCCTGCATACAGTAATGTTTACACTACTGTTGGCGGCTGAATGAATGTCATCGGTGTACTGTCAAAGACGGGCTCTGCAAAAAGAACCCTACCATTACCATTTTTTTATTTATCCAGTTGGCGCAGTGGACAGGTGTCCGCCCTCTGCGCGATGGGTCCTGGGTTCGATTCCCGGCAGGAGCACAAATTCCTTCCCAAGGGATATTTGTGCTTCTGGTTCTGGGTGTAATGTGTGTGTGATGTGAATTTTTCCGGCACCCACGATACGTCTTTGAACTTAGAGTGGGGCTGTGTGTGTAAAAAAAAAAAACGTGGTACCTTTTTACGAAACTACCTTTTTTATGCTCGATGGGCAAGCATTAGACCACTATTTCATGACCTGATGGAAACCGATGATATGTGACATGCTTGCCTAGAAGATACCTATTCACTCGAGACTTGAAGACTCCCAGATTATACCGTTCGGGGAACAAAGACGCGGGCAATGAGTTCTCTCCTTCGCAGTACGGATAAGAAACGTAGAAGCGAAACGTTTTGAACGAACTTGAGGTATAACCTTCTTTATTCGTCATAATAACACTCTCTACGGACTCGTCGTCCATTATTCTATCAACCATTGGATTCACCGCGTTCAGGACCGCAGTCTGAAATTATAACATACACAAATTATAACATACACAAATTCTTTGAGATACTAAGAACTATTCGCACTCTGTAACTACAAAAGATAGAGCTTTAATATTTGGATAATATATACTTGAGGGTATAATATAAATTATTGTAAACCAGAAACATGATTGGTAAAATAATAATAATAATAATATGATAATATAATAATATTATAATAATATAATATAATATATCACTATCCCGCATGATGAAAACCTCGTGAAGGCTGAGAAGGATAAGCTAAGCAAGTATCTTAACTTGGCCTTCGAGGTAACCGCCATGTGGGATGTGGATTCGACGATCATTGTCCCGATAGTTGTCTCGGCGAATGGGCTAATAGCGAAAAGTCTCGATCAACACCTCAAGAGGCTTTCGCTAAATGGTTGGATCAAGGGTCAGATTCAGAAGGCAGTACTCTTGGACACGGCACGTATTGTCAAGAGGTTCCTCACTCTGCAGCACTGACCTACCGGTAGCTTGGGCCCTGCCCCGTTGCTGGTGGCATACTAGGTTTAGGTTTTTTTTTACAGTTTTCTTTATTTTGTAATATTGTATTGTTTATTTTATAAAAATATTGTAAAAAAAAACCTTAGCTTAAGAAAAAATAATAAATAAAGAGAATAATAATATTAAAGCACTTAATTCTAATAGTTTTCTGCTAGTTTTAAATTAAGCGTACTTTTTACACTTTGTAATTGTTATTTTTGTTTAGGTCTATTTGCTAAATTAAAAATTTTACTGTCTGATTAAAAATTCAAAAGATTATTGTAAAAAACGTAAATCCTTTATTAGCTGTAAGATTAGTTAACTAAAAATATGTTGTTATTTATAAGGGCTGTGGATTTTGTGTAATAAATAAATAATTAAAAAAAGACGTGTGGCACTCGGGGACTGCCGCGGTAAAGCTATTGCATAGCATTTTTATCAACTTATGCAATTATAATTATTTATTTATTTTATTTATGCTGTATTTTTTTTCCTGCCACCTAGAGGCGAGTTGCTAAACTAAAGAGACAAGCGTGATATTTCAAAAAAGTCATTAAAAGTTCTGATATTCATCGATAGATGGCAAAACTAAAAAGTATCACCGCTGTGCCGGTCGGAGTGGGGGGTGTTAGGTTATTATCGTTACGGAATTTCTGGATTCGGTATCCACGCTCAAGGCCCGCGATAGAAGCTATGCAATAGCTTAATAAAGTTTTATCAATAGAATTATTCTTCGAAGTCGGGTCTTTCGAAACTAACATTGTTCATTATTTTTGTTTTAGCACAGAGACGTCTGTAGTGGATAAATTTATATGTACTAGTCGTTCGCGCCGAACTGACATCTCGCGCCTACATTTTGTCTCATAGAGAAAAACTTTTGAGTAACCTCATTGCTTATAACTTTTTTCTATATAATAATTGTTTGATTTCTGTATTTGTTGTTGAGGATATAACGGATATTATATGTATGTTCTAGCGTTCAGTGTTAAGCCGATTTTTTCAGATAGATCCCAGGAAAATAAGTCTAAAAACATTGACTTTGGTGGCCTACTAAATCGTTATTATCCAACATAGGTTTTTTTTTAAACCGGTTTCTTACTCTACTTGTCGAGCCCATTTCAACGATACCCCACAAGTATAGACAAAAAAAATAAAAGATATTTTGCTCCCCACTTACATGTATGGGAGAGCCCCCTTAATATTTTCATTTATATCATTTTAAATGTCATTTTTCGCTTTGGGCCATAGTTTTACATATTTTATGAGAATTTGAAGTCATTCGCTTATATGATTCAGACGCTAGATGCCTCTGAGAGACGGACGGACCGACGTCGCTCGATCAATAAAAATCTATTGACGTTTGTTAGTCTCACAAAAACTCGAGAACGGCTGAACCAATTTGCCTAATTTTTATTTTGAAATATTTGTAGGTTTAAAAGGTGACAAAATATACTTAAATAAATTGCAAGGAAAGTAGTAAAAACGACTATTTTATTTTCCCATACAAACTGTTCTTATCTATCAAAGATTAGACGCAAAATTAATTTCTGAACGCACTATAAATATTTGACCACAGTCAAATGTGAAATATATTAGACTCTAGGCAAGGTTCTGTTTCTATAATTTTCTTTATTTTTTTCTTACTATTAAGTTTATAAACTGCTGTCTGGTAAATTCACATTTATCAAACGCGAAGTAAAAATTGTCGGTAAGTTTGCTGACATTTTCCAATTATCTGCGCAATTTTCTTGATTATTCATTTATTTTTCTTTCTTATTCAAGATAAGCCGACGAGGGTCTGATCATGTTTATCTCTTTCTACAGTAAGTAAATAGCATGACCGATTTTTTGCATTTCCGTCTTAAATATTTAGTATCGTCTTAATCACACTAATGAATCGAATGTTTGTATTGGGTGTGTGTGTGTGTGTGTGTGTGTGTGTGTGTGTGAGATATAGACTAGATACTTACGGAATACACTAGACTTTCGTCGTTACTGTCCTTTAATAAGTTAGTAATAATCTTCATATTTAAATCGGTCTTTGCATATATCAAGTTCACTGCGAATAGAAAACGAAACATAAAATCACACCCACACTATAATATTATAAAGGTGAAAGTTTGTGAATGTGTTTGTTTATTCTTTACGCTCAAACTACTGGATCAGATTTGAAGATATTTGGTATGTAGGTTGCTGACACCCTGGATAAACACATAGGTAACTTTTTATTCCGAAATTTCCGCTGGTCCGGGAATTTTGGAATAAAAATGGAGCTTACACGGGTAAAACCGCGGGGCGCAGCTAGTATAACATAAACGCTTTCACACACACAGCCCCACACTTAGTTAGAGAACTTGTGTCGTGGGTGCCGGAAACATTCACATCATACACAATCATACCCAGAACCAGAATGATTCTGGTTGATTTGGGAAAACTTGTGTTCCCACCGGGAATCGAACGCGAAACCCCAGCTTAGAAGGCGAACGCGCACCCAACTAAGCCAACGGCAAAAAAGCATATGCTTACTCCTTATTGGGAGCAGTAATTAAGTACTAAACGTACCTGTGAATTGTTTAGTTTTCCTGGCTTGCGATTAAATTAAATGCTTTCGATGCCAAATCAGTGATTCCTTTTCGGTTTCTTATGATGTACGACGCAGGCACAAAACTGGTTGTTACTGACAACAATTATCTCCAACGAGTTGGCTTCGATGCGGTACGCGGCCAACTCGTCGCAGACGTCCTGAAATTCAAAATGTTCAATCAGAGCCAAATTGATGCAGAGATAATTAAACGCAAGCAAAGCTTAAAAAACCGACTTCACCGCATTATCTTCGGATCCTTGATCAGATTTAATGTATTAAACACGCATTATTGACTATAACTCAAAAACTAGAGATCAGATCTTGATCAAATTTCAATGGGACCACATGAGAAGCACCAGCTTTCAAATAAAAAAAAACACATTAAAAACGGCTCACAACGAAAGAAGTTATGAGGTAACTTTTGAAGTCGGGTAAACGAGAACATCGTGAATGTAGTCCACAAAATTGCATTATTGACGATATTTCAAGAACTACTGATTAGATAAATACAATATGGGAGTCTTTAATTCACGAGTTAATAGGCATCTTCTGGGCAAACGTGCTCCATCGTCGACCGCATCTTCACTTACCATCAGGTGAGATAGCGGTCACACGTTTGCCTATCTTAAATAAATAAATAAAAAAGATCTTAATCAAATTTAAATGGGACCAATTAGAAAACAACATCTTTCAAACTAAACATTTTCGAAATCGGCTCACGTGAAGAGAAGTTATGAGGTACACAAAAAAAAATACAGTCGACTTGAGTACCTCCTCCTTTTTTGGGAAGTCGGTAAATAAAATACAACAACATGGCGCGCCTCACCAAAATGCATTTGTGAAAGTCTAGGCAAGCACTTGACCGCTATCTCATCTGATGGAAAGTGACGATGCGGCCGAAGATAGAACATGATTGCCTATTATAAGGTACCTATTCACTCTAGACATTAAGACATCCAGATTGTACCGTTCAGGGAACAAAGAACCAGTCAATGAGTTCCACTACTTCGCTGTACGGATGATGAACGTAGAAGCGAAACGTTTCGAGTGAACTGGAGGTATGTCAAACATAAATGGATGACGTTTGACAATTTGTCTTGTTGTTTGATGGTAAAACGGGCATGAGGGAATTAATGAAAAATGAAAATACTTTAAAGCGCCACCGAGACTCACAGCTCATGTGTGCGCACTGAGACGGCTGTCAAATATAAACAAATCCAAGGATTTGTTGCTCGACTAGTATTATTAGTTGGGAGAGGCGCGCTATATTATCGTACTGTATATCTAACCGTGTGACGGTTGTCGGTAACCGTCTGTATATAATACCGTGATGGGACAGATATAAACAAACAAACGCTTTCACACTCACAGCCTCACACTAAGTTTAAAGACTTGTATCGTGGGTGCCGGAAACATTCACATCACACACACATTACACCCATATGGGTGTGTTTTTTTTTTTATGTTGGCCTCGTTGTCTATATTCATTTAGCCAGCATCAAATAAATATTTATGTATATATTTCATACCATTCCTAGTCACCAGTCACAGTCAAAGTCAAGAAGGGGAATTAAGGTCCAGTCAAAGTGAAGTTATGCCATAGTAAGTGGTAGAAGCATTGGGGAATGTGGAAGATTTAATGCTTAGTGCTTACTATCTCAGCAACGGCTTGGTGCATGGCTACGTTCAGAGATGGCAGCTTGGAGTACAGAATGTGGGCAGCGTTTTCCGGAACAGTGTACAACTCTAGCACATCTGCAAGAAAACACACTTTTTTTGGCAAGAACTTCTAGTTGGTACTTAGTGGATATACGATCGGACTTGAGCTTGATATAAAATTAGAAGCTGCTCCGGTGTGAAGAACTACCTGACCTTAGCAACGATACCCAGCTTCTTAGCAGCCAGTTGAGCTCTGGCTTCTATAAAGTGCCTAAGTTCGAAGATCAGGTAACGCCAAGTAGCTCAAGCCTGTTAGCTACCGGTACTGGCACATCTTGAAAAGTCGGAGACAAATGAAAAGGTCTCCGTTTGGCGGAGAAGAGACACGCCTGTGTTTTGGACGCATTGAATCGAACGAAATTGGCATCACCCTATTGGGACACGACTATCAAGCTCGCTCAATCGCCCGATAATAGCCTCTCTTTGTGACTGGACTTGTACCTCTCCAGCTCATGCATTGGATATATATCTTTCGACACAGTGCTATCGTCTACGTACCCAACGATCTAAAGTCACTTACTAAGACACCGCTGTCCGTCCGTTTGTCTGTCCGTCTGTCACCAGGTATCTCATGAACCCTGATAGTTAGACATTTGAAATTTTCACAGATGGTGTATTTATGTTGCTGCTATAACAATAAATACTAAAAAATAAATGTTTAAGGGGGCTCCCATACAATAAACGTGAATTTTTTGCTCGTTTTTGCTCGATATTGATAACGGCAGCAGGTAGACGCCTGAAATATTCCCAGAAGAGTTAGTTATATATTCACTTTAAAAATAAATATTTAATTTAAAATAAAACCAATATTTATGCCCCCCTAAATATGGTACGGAACCCTTCGTGCGCGAGTCCGACTCGCACTTGGCCGGTTTTGTTCAGCATTGGCCTCCCCCTGTTTCTTCCAAAGGTTATGATTGTGAGCTTTCCTGGAGGGAAGAGTCCATATGCAGGAGCTTACAAAAAAATCCTGCATAATTCCGTAAAATACTTACTGTTTCGTAAATACAAAATGCCATGGACTCCGATATTAGATTCAATACGCTCTATTATCTTTAAAACTTCTTCGCTAAACCCCTGAAAATATGTAAGAGTTAGGTAAATAAGTAATCTATATATACACCTATATATAACAAAGTCGGGTTTGTTACAACAATTGTAACTCGAGAACGGGAGGACTTATTTTAATGATCTTTGATTTGTTGGATTTATCTTACCCCGAATAGCAGAATTACTATTAAAATATCGGAAAAATGTACGAATAAAAATCAGTTTCTACATTTTATAATGAAACGGGAGTTTTGATGGTATATTAAAAACTAGCTGTACACCGCTGCTTCGCCCGCTATTATCAAGTTAAATCAATCAATCAATTAAAATCGTTTATTCACATGGGCCCCAAACAGGCACTCATGAAAGTCAATGAATCTATTGCCAGATTCGCAAAATTACAGCCATCTCAGAAGAACCTGGCAAGAAACTCGGCGGAGCATTTTTTTCATTCATTTTTTTTTTAAATATTCTTAATTCTAATACATAATTTTCTTAACCTAGGTGTTATTATGGTAGTCGCTAGAAAGAGCCTGTGCAGTTTGCCTCCAAGCATCCTTGGCATTAATATCATAAAAGTAGTCTATGTTTTAATCCTATATTAAGGTATAAGCTATATACATTCCAAATTTCATCCAAATCCGTTCAACCGTAAAAGCGTGAAGAGGGAACAAACATACTTATACACAAACTTTCGGATTTATAATATTAGTAGGACAAACTCGGGCGAAGCCGCGTGTATCAACTAGTATTCAAATAATAATAATAAAATGTATCTTACTTTAGGCATATCTTTCATAGTTAACTTCACATTCTTCATCATGTCCATCTTTTAAAATTGATTGTAAAGTAAATTGGGTATAAAAACATATACAATATTATTACAAAATGCAAACGTTGATATCTAGGCAGCCATGCTTGACAGAGTGAATAAGGTTTTATACTTTTTTAACCCCCAACGAAATAGAGGTTGAGTTAGTGTTTCCTGATGAGGACGATATGGGAGTCTTCAAGCCGCGAGTGAATAGGTATCTTTTAGGCAAGCTTGCTCCATCGTCGACTACATCGTGGCTTACCATCAGGTGAGATGGTGGTCAAAAGTGTATCTATCTTGAATAAAAAAAAGACGTGTGGCACTCGGGGACTGCCGCGGTAAAGCTATTGCATAGCATTTTTTATCAACTTATACAATTATAATTATTTATTTGTTTTATTTATGCAGTATTTTTTTTCCTGTTATCTAGAGTCGAGTTGCTGAACTAAAGAGACAAGCGTGATATTTCAAAAAAGTCATTAAAAGTTCTGCTATTCATCGATAGATGGCAAAACAAAAAATTATCACTGCTGTGCCGGTCCGGTGTTAGGCTATTTTCGTTACGGAATTACTGGATTCGGTCTCCACGCTCAAGTCCCGCGATAGAAGCTATGCAATAGCTTAAAAATTATAAAAATGTGTTATAGTGTGTAGTGTGTATGTGTCTTTTTTTTATTCAAGATAGGCAACTAACTTTTGTCTGTTTGTTTCATTTTGATTTAGATTTTTTGTTTGATAGATGACTTGATTGAAAGTGTACTAACGCCTGGCGGAAAGCGATGCAGCCGATTTCCAGGTAGATTCGGGGGTAGTTTAAAAAAAATGATTTTGCTATTTGTTTTTTAAAACCTATGACATGACAGACAGCCGCAGAATAAAAGAGACGATAGCATCGATATTATAATATTACGCTATTATCTTACTATCGTTTCTCAGCTGTTATGTCTATCTAGAGGCAAGCATTTAACCACTATCTCACCTGATGGAAAGTGAAGTGACGTAACTATCTATTTATTATTTTGGTGCTGTAAGGGAACAAAACAAACAAGCAATTGTATAAATTAGCTGCCCCACTGCCCGTTGGCTTAGTTGGGTGCGCGTTCGCCTTCTGAGCAGCGGGTATCGGGTTCAAATCCCGGTGGAAACACAAGTCTTCTCGACAAAGTTAATTTATTATATTGAATGTTAGTCCCGATAATTTTGTTAGGCTTCAAGTAGGATGCATCACCCGCCCGCACGCACGCCGCTAGAACAAAAGTGACTCTCGTTCTGGCGTTCGGCGAGTCAACAGCTCCTGAGGATGCCTCGTGTAGAGGCGAAACACGTGTCGAACAGGGTTCGGCGAGAGCAGAGGCTTCGGCGGAGTTCCCACGATAATAATACTAACGTTCGCACCCCAATAACACTAACTTTCGCGGCGTGCGGGTGGTGCATCCTGCTTGAAGCCTAACAACATTATCGGGATTAACACTAAATATAATAAATTAACTTCGTCGTTATGGATTTCCGAAAAGTAGCGCCTAATTCAATTATTTTTTTTTACACGTCGTCTCCCCAAGATAAATTTTTCTTTTTTTTTCTTTTCTGGGTGTGAACGTGTGTGTTATGTAAATGTTTCCGGCACCCACGACACAATTCATCGAACTTAGTGTGTGGCTGTGAGTGTGAAAGTGTTTATATTTTTAACCGACTTCAAAAAAAGGAGTTTCTCATTTTGACTTGTTCAAATTCGAATGTTTTCTATGTGTGTTAATGTTGTTAATAATATATGTGTCATTACTTTTTTCTAGGTGAACCGATTTTAATCATTTGTTTTTTATTTGAAAGCTGGTGCTTTCCTTTTATATTTGATCAAGACCAGTAGTTTTCGAGCTATCTTCAATTATGCGTATTAAATTCATTTAATCTGATCAAGGTTACCGAAGATAAAGCGATTAAGTCGGTTTTTAAGCTTAACTTGCGTTTATATTATTTATATTTAAATACAAACATACAATGATACATTGCTAAAATCCTAACCCTCCTTACTTCACCGTGATCGGGTAAAAATAGGCCTAAAGGTAATAAAATTCCAAATTGGAAGACTCCAAAATTCAATTATACTTCGAATTATTAAAATTCTCCTTTCTCGTTCAAGTAAAGGGAACGCCGAGGGGCGCAGGTGCTCCCTCCACGTTATTACAATATTGTTTATTTTTTAGAAAATCGGCGAACAATTCGACAATTTTCTGTACTCAAAAGAGCTTCAGAGTGCCGAACCTGTCTAACCTTTTCTTTTTCAACAGACTTCAAATAAAAGCGGCCAAGTGCGAATCGGACTCGCGCACGAAGGGTTCCGTACCATTATCTATAAAAAATCAAGTTTGTTGTATGCGAGCCCCCCTTAAATATTTATTTTATTTTTAGTATTTGTTGTTATAGCGGCAATAGAAATACATAATCTGTGAAAATGTCAACTGTCTAGCTATCACCGTTCTTGAGATACAGCCTGGTGACAGACGGACGGATGGACAGCGAAGTCTCAGTAATAGGGTCCCGTTTTTACCCTTTGGGTACGGAACCCTAAAAATGAAGTTCTCAATTCGACTGTATGTTTTTTTTGTATATATATTACGCGATATCTCCGCCAATTATGAATCGATTTTGATGATTGTTTTTTGTTTGAGTATATTTTAGAGGTGGTCCCATATAATGACATTTTAACTTTAGTGATGAATTTTCCATTTCCATTAATTGTAATTAGGCCACATATATATAGAATATATTAACAATAATCAAAATTATTATTATGACGCTATAAAGATATCTAACTACCTAGCCCTCAAATCAATATTTGCATGTCACTATTATGACCAATTGTATGAACTATATTGATACACTTAACCCTACATCTGTTTATACCTACACTTGAAGCAAATAAATGCATTTCATTTCATTTCATTGAAACTTACGTATAATATCCATTATATCCTGTACTTGAACAACAAATACAGAAATCAAACGATTATTACATAGAAAAAAAATTATAAGCAAGTAACTTCAAAAGTTTTTCTCTATCGTGGCAAAATGTAGGCGCGAGATCTCAAATCGGCGCGAACGACTAGTTTTTAAAAAAACATTATTTATCGGATCGAATAGTGAATCTAAACCATACTTGTATCCATCTGAACACACAAAAAATCACATCGAAATTGAATTTCATTTAATTAAAATTTTATTGAAATCGGTCTAGTCAAAACGCGATATAAGCGATGAAGTCGGTTTTTTAAGCTTTGCTTGCGTTTCAATTATTTGTTATTGAGGAACTAGACTTGAAAGTTGCTCGCCTGATGGTAAGCGTCACGCTTGCCAATTATAGTTTAGTGCTACACAGAGTTTAATCTTCTATCTATAAATAAATATATATAACTCAAAGGTGACTGACTGACATAGTGATCTATCAACGCACAACCCAAACCACTGGACGGATCGGGCTGAAATTTGGCATGCAGGTAGATGTTATGACGTAGGCATCCGCTAAGAAAGGATTTTGATTAATTCTACCCCCAAAAGAAAAAAATAGGGGATGAAAGTTTGTATGAAACTTTGTCAATTTTAAAATAATACTTCTTAACGCGAGCGAAGCCGCGGGCAAAAGCTAGTGAACTTATATAGGTCAAATACGGATGCGAGACTTGGAAGTTCACTACAAAATCCAAGCACAAAATCACCACCTTTTTTTTATTTTTTATGTACGATAGGCAAGCGTTTGACCACAATCTCACCCGATCGAAAGCGACGACGCGGCCGAAGATGTAACATGCTTGCCTAGAAGGTACGTACCTATTCACTCTTGACTTGAAGACTCCCAGATTATACCGTTCGGGGAACAAAGACAAGGGCAATGAGTTCCACTCCTTCGCTGTACGGATGATAAACGTAGAAGCGAAACGCTTCGAGCGAACTGGAGGTATGTCAACCATATGGATGACGTTTGACAGTTTGTCTTTCAGATTTATAATATTAGTAGGATTATCTTTGTGTTTGGATTTCCGAAAAATAACACCTCATTCAATTGATTAACTTCACTTTGTACGCAGTCAGGTTTTTCTTGTCCTGTATGTAGGTACTTCTTTTTTATAAAGGATCAAGCATACATTATAACATACATACATAGACTGATAAACATATTACCCTCCTTGGCGTCGCGCATTCGAGTAAAAATCCATGAACTATACTACTAAGTAAGGAGCGCAACGAACAGCGTGAACGAGCTACAACTAAGTTACCTAATAGTAACGTTAGCAAAACAAGCTAATATACCAAAAAATAAAAAACCTAACGCTAAACGCTTTCACACTCACAGCCCCAAAACTAAGTTTGATGACTTGTGTCGTGGGTGCCAAAAACATTCACATCACACACAATTACAACCAGAAAAGTTGTGTACCCGCCGGGAATCGAAACCGATACCCCTGCTTAGAAGGCGAAGGCCACCCAACTAAGCCAACGGGCAGTTCAAAAAGACTGTATAGAAAGTGAACTTACTTTTTAATTTACACAGTAAAAAGTGTACAAAAGGAGGACTTAATGCTAAAAGCATTCTCTACCATCCAGCGGTGGAAAATGAAATGAAATGAGGCGTGCATCAATCAGAGATAAAGAAAATATATGTAAGATAATAGCAATATATAATAGAAATTTATATCAAATTGTAATGTACATAAATATAAAATACTTGAGATTATACATACATATAAAAAAATATATAACATAAATATGTATATTTATGTTATATATTATACAAAAAGCACGCTAAAGATCATTGAGATATAATCGTTTCACATTCGCGCTAAAAAAACTTGATCGGACTTATTTGCTAAACTTCAGTATCAGCAAAAACAAAAGAAAAATTCAACAGCTGATTGAGGCCGCATAATATCGATATGTCCAGCATACCGATATATGCATATGTATTGAATGTGCTATGCATATTTATGAAAAACTCGACGCTGAGATTGCGGTGTCAGTTCTCCGTTTCCTGAATCTCTGAGATGTCTTGTTGTTCTTGATGTTATAAATATACATAGACTGACATTAAGCGCAAACACGATTAATTTTCTACCGACTTCACAAAAAAGGAGGAGATACTCAAGTCGACTGTATTTTTTTTTATGTGTGTGTTACCTCAAAACTTAGTTCCACGTGAAACGATTTCGAAAATATTTTTTGTTTGAAAGATATTGCTTTACAATTGGTCCCATTTACATTTGATCTGATCAGTAGTTCTTGAAATATCGTCAATGGTGCGTTTTTAGTACATCTAATCTGATCAAAGTTCCGAAGATAAAGCGGTGAAGACGGTTTTATTAAGCTTTGCTTGCGTTTAATTATGTTTCAACCGATTTTCATTTGTTTCAACCGAACTTTATTATAAACTAGCTGTCCCGGCGACCTTCGTTCCGCCTAACAGTCAACGAATGTGCATATTTAGGAAGCCATACCCGGCATGCGTTACAATGTCACGTGACTATATTATTACAACCTTCATGTTTATGTTTGCCTGGTACTTTACCAAATCCGAGTGACGTATGAGAAAATGGAAAGCATGTCGAAATGTAAAAAATTTTTTAAGAAATGTACGTTCTTAAATAGTATCCTATGTCCTTCTCCTGGCTCTAAACTACCTCCCTGCCAATTTTCAGCTAAATCGGTTCAGCCGTTCTTGAGTTATAAGTGGAGTAACTAACACGACTTTCTTTTATATATATAGATAATTACAATCTTTTATTTATTTTTACCTGTTCCGTTGTTTAACTATTCGTCGGTTTAACGGTCTACAAACCGAGTGGATCTAATTTATGTTGTAAGATTTGATTGTATCGTTGGTGACAATACAATGATATGGTATCAAGAAGCTGGTCTGATGATGGAGACGGAAGATGGTCATAGGAACTTCTGAACTAAGCAATATAAACATATCGAGCTTGGGCTCGTTTGATTCGACTTGACAAGTTCTCTGGTTATATAACTTTTTAGACCTATTTTTTACTATTATTTTTTTATTTGAAAGCTGGTGCTCTATTTAAATTTGGTCAAGATCTTTTTTTTTTTTTTAAACAAACGCATTCACACTCACAGCCCCACACTAAGTTCAAAGACTTGTATCGTGGGTGCCGGAAACATTCACTTCACACACACATTACACCACACACATTAGTTATTGTCAATAATGCGTGTTTAATACGTTGAATCTGATCAAGTTTCCGAAAATAAAACGGTGAGGTCGGTTTTTTAAGCTTTGCTTGCGTTTAATTATTTATTTACGACTGGTAAAAGCTAGATTTAAAAAACTTGTATATACTTTTACAACGATAGCCGACGCAGGCAGAAAAAATATAACCTCAGTTATATTTTCATTTATATAATTTTTATTACTATTTTTGGCTAAGGGCTACAACTTTACATATTCTCTGAGAATTTAAAGTTATTTGCACTCTTAAATGTCTCTGCCAGACGGTCTATATACTGAATACCCAAGCCAACATAGAGTACTCGCTTTGTTCTGTCAAATATATAATAACTAGTCATTCGCGCCGAACTGAGATCTCTCGCGCCTACATTTTGCCATATAGAGAAACGCTTTTTAGGTTACTTGCTTATAACTTTTTCTATGTGATAATTGCTTTATTTTTGTATTTGTTGTTCAATTACAGGATATAACGGATATTATACTTAAGTTTCAGCGTTCAGTGTAAGGCCGTTTTTGAGATAGACCCCGGGACAAAATAGGTCTAGAAACAGTGACTTTGGTGGCCTACCAAATCGTTTATGTAGTCTACTTTGCAAGCCCTTTTTAACGATACCCCAAAGGGTAGAAAAAAAAGTAAAAAATATTTTGCTCCCAACTTACATGTTTGGGAGCCCCCTTAATATTTTCAATTATATAATTTAAAACGACATTTCTGGCTTCGGGCCGTAGTTTTGCATATTCTGTGAGAGTTTGAAGTCATTCGCTTTCATGGTTTAGACGCTAGATGCCTCTGACAGACGGATGGGCAGACAAAGTGCTGAACGACCAAAGTCAACTTAGAGATCTCGCTTCGCTCGATCAAAAAAGTATTAAGTGAACTAATCATTTCATTTTATTTTGTCAACAGTACCTACATAGCTAAGTAGGTCATAATTATTAACTCTATTATC
This sequence comes from Lomographa bimaculata, assembly GCA_948107665.1. Taxonomy (NCBI): domain Eukaryota; kingdom Metazoa; phylum Arthropoda; class Insecta; order Lepidoptera; family Geometridae; genus Lomographa; species Lomographa bimaculata. Next base: position 2,220,632 of record OX403607.1, on the reverse strand, counting down.
GATATCATATCTTATACTGGCCTCGATTCTGATGTACACTCACTAAATTAAATTTAAACTATCCCTGTCTCTTGCAAAATAGAAACACAAGACAGAGACAGCATACATTTTAGTGCTGTCACGCTAGTTTATCAATTAAAATATGAACAGCAGAAGCAGAAAGGCGCGTGTTTTTAGTCAACATTCATTTTAGTGCTGTCAAGTTAGCCATAACTTAGATGTCTATGCAAGCTTAGTCGAGTATGTAATTGGTATTACATACTCGACTAAGCTTGCATAGACATCTAAGTTATGACTAACTTGACAGCACTAAAATGTATGCTATCTCTGTCTTGTGTTCCTATTTTGTAAAAGACAGGAATAGTTTAAATTTAATTAAATCTAACTATCTCGATATACTCTGCTCATTAGCAATCGCAAATCGTTCAATTCTGTTAGTTTGTACTAAAAGTACAGTCGGCACGAAAAATCTCACAAATATTCAAATATACTTACTCCGGCCCCTCTCGTCTGGAGGGGATGCCTTGGTGAGCAAGTCACCCCTCCATCTCGCTTCTATCTAAACTAAAACTAGACTTCTATACAGCAAAGATCTAAGTTACCTACAAGGCATCGAGCTTATAGTTAACTCAAGTGCTCAAGCTCACTACTAGTGGGTAGCGTTCCTATCATGCTAGCGGCATTGACTCCCTGAATTGCAATGGTAATACATAGAGCCAAATAAGTACCAGCATTAGGACCACTCGTCGCCTCAACCAGGCGATCTGATAGATTTAAAAAAAAAATATTTAAACTCTCGCATTGGTAATAAAACATAAACATAAACATAAACGCTTTCACACTCACAGCTCCACACATTAAGTTGACACCGAGTTGACACGATAACTTGTTTCGTGGGTGCCGGAAACACGATGAATATTTCACATCACACAAACAAACACAACCAGAGCCAGAAACACAAATTTTCCTTGGGGATAAAACTCGTGCTCCCGCCAGGAATCGAACCCGCTAAACGCTCACCCAACTGAGTAATAATATATCACCACTTATATTTAGTTTTTTTTTCTCAAAAAGCGCTTAATCTATTTCGATACAATTTATATGGGACCACCACTGAACTAACAACTATCTACCAAACAAAAGCATCATCAAAATCGATTCATAATTGGCGGAATGTTCGCGTTGCTACGCGAACATTACTATATTACACTACACTACATTACACTACATACAAAAAAACATACAGCAGAATTGAGAACCTCCTCCTTTTTTTGAAGTTAGTTAAAAACCGCGAGATAAGGTTTCCGAGAATTCATTAATATTCCTTGACTTATTTACTTTATCGTTTAAATAATTACTTTATTTACCTCGTCTATCTACCACGGCCGAAAGGTTATCAAAATGAGTTCTTTGGTTCATAGAGGATGTAGGGGATAGAATGAACGCTACAGAAAAAATAATGTTTTTCGAAAAAGGTTTTCCGATAAATATTGACAAATTTAGAAAGGAAAAATTATCGCTTGAGACGGGGTTTGAACCTAGCATGGCTAATAAACAAAATCAATTTCCGATAAATGTTAAATCGTGATGAAATCCATGGTGGCATTTGCTCGTGCTCGCCTGGCTCCTCAAGTAAAATTCCAAATTCACTAGAAATTATGCATTTACTAGAAATGATATCCATGATTCCTAATCATTACTATTTCCTAGTCATTACTAGGCACTACCATCCTCGACATTGAAACCAAACGAAGAGGGTACAAGCACACAGTTACGAAATATTCTCACAAATCAGTAATCGTACATACTTAACTATATAATATAATCTATGCAAATCTATACCAACTTACTATGCTGGTGCCAAAGGCTAAAATCCAGTTTTGCCGCGAAAGTGAAAAAATGGCGTTGTTGATTTTGTAAAATTTTCCAAAACCTGTGATTCTTCGAGTGTAAATGTGTAATAATGGTGGATTATTAACCGTTAATACTTAGTGAACGTGCATAAGTGTAGGCAAATCATACAAAGTTGAAAAACGTAATTTTCACCTTCGCTCCAAAACTCCAATAGAAGTTCTAGTAAAGTTTCTACCACTTTACTAGGGCATGACTTGACTACGACTGGACCTTGACTCTTTTACTTGACTTTGACTGTGACTTGTGACTAGTACCTATAATATGAAATACACTAGAAATATATTATCACTTGACACTGGCTAAATGCATAGGATTGCGAAGCCAAAACTAAAAAAAAAAAACAAAGGCTAAAATCGAACAACCGAATCTATGGCAAAAATCAACTGGGCCGCCATTTTTTCCGTAATTCCTCCGTGTAATGGCGTCTGCGGGTTTCTCACTCGTTGTTCGAACTATCTACATCCGAAAAAAATTACTAAAATCTACCCTAACAAAATAGATGGCGTCACCGCCGCTAGCTGTTTTTGTGGCTGACATTGTAGATGGCGCCACGAGGCGTAAGGCGACAAATTCATCACTTACCATAAGGTGAGGTATTGATCAAACGATAAATAAACATAAATAATAATATTTACTGCTCCTAATATTTAATCCAAGCTAAAGTAATTAAAAGATAATAAATAATACAATTATATTTTATTTATTAACGTGCAAAGATGGATCTTATCATCACAATTATTTCTGCGTTTTACAAGTAAGAGTGGTCGAAGACACACGTCATTATAAAATATAATTAGCAAAATGTATAAACAAATAATTGTGCTACTTTTCGTTTTCGCTCAAAGCCAGAACATCACTAATGATTTTCACGAAAAATTAAACTTAACAGAAGAAATCACAAATCAAGACAAGAAATTGAATGAGCTACTAAATATAAATGACGAAAATATCAAGATTTATTTATCGAATAATGATACTGAAACTATTGTTATTAATAATGAGTTCTCTGAAAACAACGGGACGGCTATAAACTCTACGTCTGAAGGAAGTCGTAGAAAACTTTTTCATGTTGCCGGCTGCGCTACGGGATTTGCTAGAGATGATTATGGTAATTGTTTAGCTATTGAAGAATAACAATGACATGTATACAATATAGAATCTTTGAAACTACGTAGTGCTATAACAGACATTAACTTTACTAAAGAAAAGAAAAGAGATTTTGATTACTTTAAAATTATATTATATCATGAAAGGAAATAATAAGAATCAATTCATCTTGTGTGACCTATTAAAAACGTTGATACAACGCAAAAATCCAATATCCAAGTCATCTTCTACGTCTTATACGGTCATACGACTGTGGTATAAACGATAAAGTAATTCTAGCATTACTTTTAATAATTACTGATATTGTTAAAGTTATTGAAATGAAAATATCAATAAATTGTTTGATTATCAGTTTAAGAGAAATCAGTGTCAATAACACATAGAAATATGGATCAAGCCAAGATTACAGTGTTAGGAATATTTCAGTGACAGGTGTTCCAGGCGAAATCAAACCTAACCACGAGGATAAAACTATTACTAATCCTACTGCAGATCCTGTAATCTACGTTCAAAATATTTTTGAAATAATAAGTTGTGCCACTGGATATGCTAGAGCAGACAATGGGCAGTGTGTACCCATAGAAGAATAATTTTGATTATTGATGCAAATAAAGATAGAAGATTATTGAATCCTTTTGAATCAAACAATTTAAATTTATTTACACCACGATGTCATATTTGATACCTCTGCTTATCCATCACCTCTGTACGTATATATTTTCAATCATTGGTAATTTCACAGAAAAACGATTAACGTGATAAGTATTTAAGCAAAAAATAGCATATATATGAAATGTTTTCAAGTAATTTAAGTAACGTTTTTTCCTCCAATTCTGTCATAATAAGGAAAACTGTGCCAATAACCTATGTAATTATACAAATTTTACACATTAAATAAAGATAAAATCTTAAAAGTTTTTGAGCAAAGTGACGGTGTTAAGTCAAAGAAATGAAAACAACTATAATAATTTTTATTGCCTTAGAACTTGTGATCAGCATCTCTATAGAAAAACACAGTGCAGTAATTTACAATGATAACACAAGTGAAATTTCAGAAGTAACTAACACAATTACTTCTTCTAGTTCTAACGTAGATGAAAATCAAGCTGTGATAGATTCAACTAACAATCCAGCTCAAATAATAACAGTGGCAAATACAACTACGCAAATTCAAGATGTGCCAAATAATATAACATTAAAAAACTCATCAGTCTATTCAAACGGTGACAAAAATACGTCGGAAATTCAAATTTTTAATATATTTGCAGTAAGTAGTTGCCCTACTGGAGAAGACAGAGCAGACAACGGTTTGTGTGTAGCTATAGAACAGTGAATATACGTTTTGTATCCTGAACTTAAAAATACGATGAAGGTGCAAGTAGAGAACACTAAATACAAACGATAACAGCGCCAAGACCAAATCTAATACAAATATTTGGTTAACATTTATAATTAAACAACGACCAAAAACCATTTCGGCAATGTCATAAAAACAAGCATTGTAGAAAAAGCAACGGCATACCATGATTTGACATACACATTTCTTTTTATCTGAAGGTTCTACGTAACGATTACTCAACAGTAAAATAAATGTTAATTCTCAATGATACAGAAAAACCTAAATTACTAAGTTCGGGGAGTTTTAAATTCAAACCAATTTTTTCCTCTACCGCCGGCCGTCACGATATGACATAGTTATGACCTTCAGAGCCGATAATATTAATAACATGTAACAGTACTTGTAAAAACATAGATAAATACAGTTTGGTCGTGAGTGCCAGTGTAGAAAATGAAGACAACAATAATCATTTTAACTGTTCTAATATCTGTGCTGAGCAAGCATATTATAGAAGAAAAAACTGAAGCAGTGAAAAATAGCAATACCAGCAAAATAGCACTCGAGAAAGATACTGCTCACAATACCTACGAAGATAAAGAAGGTGAAGCAGGTTCGGAATCAGATATTGATAGTTCCACGGATACAATTCATTATAATAGTGTATTCGTAGGCAATGGCTGCCCTAGTGGACGCAAACGAAGTGACGATAGAAAATCTTGTATAGCCCTAGAAATATATGTTGGAGATTTTAATATTTAAAAATCTTGAAATGTTCGTCTCAGTTGTACTTTCTCTTAATCATTTATGCCAGAGTTTTTATATCTAAATGCAATGTTTATAAATTTCATTTGTTAAGGTCTACATATTATATGAAAATGTTGCTAAAATCAGTGAAATAAATTTGGTTCGTTTGAAATTTGATGTAATTATCACGGACGTGAAATAAAAATACAGACGTAACCGAATTCGGTCATAGGTGAAGCTTTCAAATGTCCGTGTGTGTGTGTGCATTTCGTTGCAACTGTCACAGACAACTAATAGTTACTAAGTGTGTTGTCGCCGTTTATCGGGCCTTTGATGTATTTGTGTGCCTGTAACCCGTGTTATGAAAAACAAAGTTAGTAAGACCTAGGGTGCTTCACCCGTTTTGTGTGTGGCATTACGTTTGTATTTTTTACGTCAGTAGTTATTATATGTGTTTTTAATGTTAGCTTTATTTGTTATATCTATAGGCATAATAATAATATATATGTTATAAATTCATAAAAAAAAACGTGTTTTTAATGAATTTATAACAGTACAGATATATCGCTTATTCCATTATTTTATTCCCTAACGTTTCTAACAATTAGCAGTGCTCGTAGTCACAGTGAAAAACGAAAGGGCTATTCAAAGAAAAAAAGGACTTTTAAAAGATGTATAATTCAATTAAAAACAATCGAGAATATCTAAGTAAACATTAAATTTATCTAATAAACATTTTGCAACTTAGTTCCTCTAACCCGTTTGTACCTAAACATCCTTGTAATACATTAACAAAACTTATAAATACAGATATATTAATCATGTTTGTCTATAAATTTAACTGAGACACTAGATCTAATCAGTTTCTAATCAGCTACACAAGAACATTAAAGTTTGATCTAATACCCGTAAAGAAAACAAATAAAATGAAGTCTTTTTTCGTTATTGTTCTAAGTTTCTTAATTGTATCTGCCAACTGCGGTCTTCTGGATGACTTACTTGAAAAACAGGAGGAACCTAAAAACGACGATGTTCTCAAGAAGGTAGTAACGACGTTGAAAGATGATGGAAAAGTCATTGTGGATGTCTTGACAGCGCCGCCTAAAAAAACAGCGGATAAAAAGCAGGGCGCAGAGGATGAACCAAAGAAAGAAGAAACACAAGATGAAAACAAGCCTGAAGCAAGTACACCGAAAGTAGAAGTTTCAACGACAGAGAAAGTGCCTGGTGATTCTAAAGCGACTCCTGCAGTTGAAACTACGACAAAGGCGGAAGATGCCACTCCGAAGCCCTAATTTATTGTAATTAATAATAATACGAGTTCATTGTTCGTATAAAAGTGACAAGACTTAATTTGAATCCATTTCTTGGATAAAATTATGTGTTTTTGTTTTAAAAATTAGACGCTTTTAACTGCAAATTAAATGCTTTCATTAAAATATTATTATATGTGTATTGTACTTTTTTCTGTGTACTTCTTTCTAGGTGAACCGATTTTGATATATTTTTTATTTGACAGCTGGTGCTTTTCATGTGGTCCCATTTAGGCATTCATCCGGTTCGCTCAAAGCGTTTTGCTTCTACATTTTTCATCCGTACTTCGAAGGAGTGGAATTCATTGCCCGCGTCTTTGTTCCCTGAACGGTATAATCTGGGAGTCTTCAAGTCAAGAGTGAATAGGTATCTTCTAGGCAAGCGTGCTACATCTTCGGCCGCATCATCACTTTCCATCAGGTGAGATAGTGGTCAAATGCTTGACTATCGAGTATAAAAAAAAAAACAAGATTTGGCTAGTAATTTTTGAGTTATCATCAATAATCCGTAATTAATTTAATCTGATTAGGGGCTTTGAAATTATACCGTTAGCGGAACAAAGACGCAGGCAATGAGTTCTACTCCTCGTAGTACGGATGATAAACGTAGAAGCGAAACGCTTCGAGCGAACTAGGGTTGTGAACGTAGAAGCGAAACGCTTCGAGTGAATTAGGCTTAACTAGGAAGTTCTTGTATTTTAATTTAATTTTGTAATTAAGTAACAATCTCATTCTAGACTGTACAATAACACGTATGATGTTTATGAATGATCATAAAACATTATAACACGTATTTGAGTATTTATCATGTGTTTGAGTATTTCTAAACCGTCCTACTTTTTTCATTTTCGTCAGTTTTGATATCTCCTTCGAGAAGATTGTCCGGAGAGTGACTGTGATGGAGTGGATAAGGCGCGTTTACTTCGAGCTAGTTTCTGTTACGTTCCAGTTACTTTGTGAAACTGTGTTTAAGAGCCTTTCTGAACACTGTTTTACAAAGCACCAATTTTTTTTTATTACTGACAAAGCAAACGTTTGACCACATTCACACCTGATGGAAAGTAACAATGTAGTCTAAGGTGAAGCATGCTTGCACAGTAAATACTTATTCACTTTTCTTTTGAACACACTCATATATATTTTAACTATTGTAATTATATTTAAACTACTAGCTGCGCCCCGCGGCTTAGTCCGCGTAAGTCCCGTACCTGCCAGAATTCGGGGTTAAAAAGTAGCCTATGTTCTTTCTCAGGCTCTAGACTATCTGTGTACCAAATTTCGTTTAAATCGGTTCTGTAGTTTTAGCGTGAAAGCGTAACAGACAGACAGACAGAGTTACTTTCGCATTTTACATATAAATATATATATACTAGCTGTCCCGGCGACTTTCGTTCCGCCTAACAGTCAATTTAGGACGTCACGTGACTATATTATTACAACCTTCATGTTTATGTTTGCCTAGTACTTTACCAAATCCGAGTGACGTATGAGAAAATGGAAAGCATGTCGAAATGTAAAAAAAAAATTTAAAGAAATGTACGTTCTTAAAAAGTATCCTATGTCCTTCTCCTGGCTCTAAACTACCTCCCTGCCAATTTTCAGCTAAATCGGTTCAGCCGTTCTTGAGTTATAAGTGGAGTAACTAACACGACTTTCTTTTATATATATAGATTAGTAAGGATTGTACGACCGAAACATTGTAATTTTTAAGATCTATGTACACAGTTTTGAACAAGAGATATACTGTAATTCTGATTCTGTGCCTTTCAGGAAATATAGTGAAACTGTGTTCAGTAGAGAAAAAGAGAAACAAGAGTATAGTAGCATTAATTCTAATCGTATGAACATTGTTCCAGTAGGAATTCCTTTTCTTAGTAGGGAAAAAAGTGCTGTTAGATTTTTTATCTGTAATAGGCAAACATTTGACCATTATCTCACCTGATGTTTTGTGACGATGCGATGTAAATGTTTCCGGCACCCACGACACAAGTCATCGAACTTAGTGAGCGGCTGTGAGTGTGAAAGCGTTTACGTTTTACTTATTAGACATAAAATTACAGCTTTAAAGGGCATGTTCAATCGTTCAACCTCATATTGGTATTCGAATTATAGAATAAAATAGTTTTTTTATTTTGTACTAAAACAATTACCTAAATCTTATTCAAATCATAGTTTCAAACAGTTTGTCCTTGCGGACCTAAAATTAAAAATTCAATTTTAAAAATCGTTTTTTCAAATGGGACCCAAAGTGGTACTCATACTATCTATATATAATCTGATGTCAGTGCTGACAATATCTCAGAATGAACTTGTTCACTCACTGGCTGACTCTCTATGCAGTTTAATCTGGTTATCATTTTACCACTATCTTGACAATATGCAGCAAAAATCAACTTGTTCCCTCACTGGCTTTAGTAAACGCTCCATCGCCATAAAAATCCTTTATGAAATGTTTCATTTTGTCCGATGTATCGTAAAGTGCGCTCATAAACTGTGCAGTGGGTTCCGCTTGGAGACTTCAGCCTCAGGAGACGTGGGGGGTGGACTCAGGACTAGCTGGGGGGGAGAAGAAATACCGAAGGTACGATCATGAGGTGATGAGGTCTAGATAAAGGTCATGGTTTAAACTTCCCGTTTTTTCGTATCTTCCCGTCCGTTTTTTAAGCATCCGGTTCGATTCCTGGCGGAAACTCAAGTTTTCTCCCCAAGGGAATTTTTTGTTACTATGCTGATAGGCAAGCATTTGACCGCCATGTCACCTGATGGAAAGAAACGATGTAGCTGGAGATGGAAATTACTTTTCTAGAAGGTACCTATTCACTCTAGACTTGAAGACACCCATATTTTACCATTCTGCTAACAAAGATGAGATTCCACTCCTTCGCTGTACGGATGATAATCGTAGAAGCGAAACGCTTCGAGTGAAGTGGAGGTACGTCAAACATAAGTGGATGACGTTTGACAGATGGATTGTTGTTAGATGGTAAAAAGGCCATGGAGGAATTATATCATGTAACTCCTGAGCACACTCTCCAAAATAAAAGTAAGCGATAGAATACCGAAAGGCTTGCGACCTTACGTCGGTGACCAAGATTTTGCAGTTTTGACTCAACTAGCTTACTATCGCCAATGAATCTTTTGACTCGCCAGCTCTAGCTGGTACTTAGCGGATCCATTCCAAACGTTGCCGCAGTACGCCATATACGATCGGACTTGAGCTTGATATAAAATGAGAAGCTATCCTGGTGTTAACTACTGCCTGACCTTAGCAAGGATACCCAGCTTCTTAGCAGCCGGTTGAGCTCTGACTTCGATATAAGTGCCAAAGTTGAGATTCGACGATAAGGTAACGCCAAGCAGCTGAAGCTTGTTCTGGTTTCTAGTTGTGATTGTGAGTGTGATGTGAATCAAAATTAAAATCGTTTATTCACATGGGCCCCAAAGAGGCACTCATAAAGGTTAATGACTTTACTGCCAGATTCGCAAAGCCATTTCGAGAACAACCTGGCAAGAATGTTTCTGGCACACACGACTCAAGTCATTGAACTAAGTGTATTGCTGTGAGAGTGACGTTATATCAGAAGGGCAACTCATTACTAGTGTTTGTGTTCTCTGAGCAGTTTAATAAAAGGGTTGATGGACCGATACTGAAACATTGGACCAAAACCGTTGTGTTTCAGACGCAGCGACATGATAAATAATTAACTTTGTGACATTATTTTTTAATTGTATTTTTATTTCATTGGTTTCTTTTATGACATTGTTTTATTATGATTGTACTAATATAGTTGTAAGTATTTATGTTACTAACACAAATGGATTAATTTGTCTGAATAAATGAAATTAAATTATTATTATTATTATTAATTATTGATGATTTGAAGCAAGTCTAAAATATATAGATAGGTACCTTTTTTATGCTCGATGGGCAAACATTTGACAACTATCACACGTGATGAAAAGCGATGATGCGGCCGAAGATGTAGCATAGAATACAATAGAACAACTATCTCACCTGATACCTCCACCCTTAATCCGTCCCTGTTGAAAAGCATGGCGTCAAACAGGATTATTGCGTTGCATAATATAATAAACTACCTACATTTATTCAGTCGCAGTTTCTAAAGGAATATATTAAAGAATATAATCATAAGCACGTAGCCGTAAGAACCACAGACGTCGGAAAATTCTAGCTCCAGCTTTTACCAAAATAGCCAAAAATCTGTTTCACACTCACAGCCCGCAAAAATCTCAAAATTTCTAACGCGGGTGCCTAAAACTTATCCATTACATACACAATGCCAATCAGGAACATTATTACTAATATCTCAATGGGAGATTTTTTGTTATGCAAGCATTTAACCACCTTTTCTCCTAATGAAAAGTGGCGAATCAGCCGAAAATGTAACATGCTTGCAACTTGGTACGAAAGGTAAGAACACAAATCTATCTATCTAATAACTTTAAACGAGCAATTCTTGTATATACATAATCTGAATCTCAGAAACGACTCCAACGATTTTCATGAAATTTATACAGGAACTAGCTTTTGCCCGCGGCTTCGCTCGCGTTAAGAAGTAATAATTTAAAATTGACAAAGTTTCATACAAACTTTCATCCCCTATTTTATCCCCATGGGGGTATAATTAATCAAAATCCTTTCTTAGCGGATGCCTACGTCATAACATCTACCTGCATGCCAAATTTCAGCCTGATCCGTCCAGTGGTTTGGGCTGTGCGTTGATAGATCACTATGTTAGTCAGTCAGTCAGTCGGTCACCTTTGAGTTATATATATTTAGATTGCCCGCGGCTTCGCTCGCGTTAAGAAGTAATAATTTAAAATTGGCAAAGTTTCATACAAACTTTCATCCCCTATTTTATCCCCATGGGGGTATAATTAATCAAAATCCTTTCTTAGCGGATGCCTACGTCATAACATCTACCTGCATGCCAAATTTCAGCCTGATCCGTCCAGTGGTTTGGGCTGTGCGTTGATAGATCACTATGTCAGTCAGTCAGTCAGTCGGTCACCTTTGAGTTATATATATTTAGATATGTACAGGGGGTTTCGGGGGCGATAAATCGATCTAGCTAGGTTTCATTTTTAGAAAAAGTCATTTACCATAAAAAAACCGAGCAAGGCTCGGTCATCCAGCTACTATTCATATATATGCGTCACGAGAGACAGTCACTCATCTGATTGTATGAGTCACGCCTTTTTATATTCCTACTGCTACCACGGACATAAAAATAATATTAGATAATATACGATAATCTACGTATATAAAAATGAATCTCTATTTCCTTTGGTCATCACATCACGCGTGAACGGATGGAACTATTTCGCAAATTATATTTTTGTTGTGTTAATTATTGTCAGGAGACCGTTCTTATGAAAGAAAAAAAAAATTCCCGGAATTCCCGCGGGTCCGGGACTTACGCGGGTAAAACCGGGGCGCAGCTAGTAATCTATAGATATAGTAATAATTAAAAATGGAGCTTTAAAAACGGATTTTACCGCTTATATTTTGGTTTTGGCTAAACCGATTTCGATAAAATGTATATGGGACTACCTCTGAAGTATAATCTCCCAAACAAAAAATAAATCATCAAAATCGATTCATAATTGGCGGCGACATCGCGTAACATAAATACAAAAAACATACATTCGAATTAAGAACCTCCTTTATTGAAGTCGGTTGAAAAAATACGTACATAATGCCATATACAAAACGGGTGAAGCACCCTAGGTCCCACAAATGTCACGAGCTACGAGCACACAAATACACCAAAGGTCCGACAATCGGCGCCAATTCACCTAGTAATTATTTAGTTATCTGTGACAATTGTCCAAGGCCCAGTTGAAGGCTAGAAATCGCCTGGCCGATCGCCGATACGTTGAACCGATCTAATTAAAGCTGCCACAAAAAGTTCTATGATATATTGTTCCTGCAATGCGACCAATTGTAGCAGATGGAGGTACATCGCCAGAGCCTCGGTGACCAAAAGAACCGTACGTCATGAAACCACGACCACTCTGTAAAGAGTGTACGACTGAAGAGAGACAGTTGGCAGCGAGATGCGCGCACATATGGACGTTTGCATGCTTCATACATGATTGTATTGGAGATTCCGTCCGTATTTCTTTCAAGTCCGTGACGTCCGCAACACGCAGTTTTAAATGCATCGCGCCATCTTTTCACTTTGATTTGTGGCAATGGCACCAATTATTTATTTATGTAAAACCATTTATTTTATTTTCTACGAATTTACCATTTTCTACATATAAATATATTTTCTTTCTTCCTTTCTTTTTTCTAATGATGCAGTGGGCAAGCCTCTACCCGACACAATAGGTTTGGTAAAAAAAAATAACGACTTACAATTATAAATCCGCCATTTTGTTTTTTTTACATCTATCTAAGGACACTTGGGTTATTGAGACAAATCTAACGATACCTTACCTGTCGAATATACGGGGTAATATGTAAATGTATATAGGTATATACAATATAAACGTGAAGACACTAGAAAAAAATCCTTGGCTTCCTTTTTCGTCAGGGTGTGAGTGCCCTTACTGTAATTGTCACATAATATGGATGTAGAATCTATGTTGGTTGAGCCATGAACTGCCCGGCTTAGTTGGGTGAGCGGTCGCCTTCTAATCAGGGTTCGATTCCCGGCGGGAAAACAAGTTTTCTCCCCAAGGAAAATTTGTGGTTCTGGTTGTAATTGTGTGTGTGATGTGAATGTTTCCACACACTAAGTCATCAAACTTAGTGTGAGGCTGTGAGTGTGAATGCGTTTCGGTTTCATGAATAAGATAGTGTTTTGTACGAGTAACGTTATTTTAACGTATCTTATATAAGAATCATATCAAGATCATCTTATGGACCTTATGGTAGACTTGCTATCTACGGGCCAATTGCCTATATTTCCTAAAACTAAACTAAAACTATGTACAGCAAAGACCTAAGTTACCTACATGACATCGAGCTTATAGGTAACTCAAGTGCTCAAGCCCACTACCAGTGGGTAGCGATCCATCATGCATTGCCTCTCTGAATTGCAAAGCTAATACGTTGAGCCAAATAAGTGCCAGCATTTTGATCATTAAATGTTTTTTTTAACGTATCTTTGTATATAATTTATCCTAGTTAATAACTTTTCAACGATCGACAATCGAGTGCACATCTCATATGGATTCCGAAATGAGTCTACTAATGATGAAAATTAAGTTTAAATTACAATACCAGGCCAAAAATATAACACATCGGGCATGGAAGAAAGTCCGTAGTCTTCATAGAACGATGTAGGTATTAACAATATACAAATACAAATAACTTTATTGACATAATTAGTAAGTACATCGTTATTGTTGAATCCATAGGCTCCTGAACTAGTTAAAATCTGTGTTTCTGGAGCCAGTGGCTTCTCCCATGATTATGTTTTAACAATAGATTGTTTTGTTACCCTGTATTCGGTACAGCGAAGCAAAATTGAAGTTTATGGTTTTAGCAGCGTCATCAATGTGCAGCTAGGAAAGAGCCGCAGCGATAATATGATAGGCAATTATTTGACCGCTATGTCAACTGATGGAAAGTGATGCGGCCTAAGATGAAAGAGAAGGTACCTATTCATTCTAGACTTGAAGACACCCAGATTTACATACCTATCGTATCTATCGTAACACACATCACACTAACATTACATATCCAGTTTCTATATAACATTTCCATTCCCATTCTAGTTTCTATATAACATTTCACATTCCCGGGGCAAGATAGTGACTGCTGCTAGCGCGAACCTATCTTGTCTTACCTTGGCGAGGGACTGCTCACGGGGGGTTTTATGTGGGTTCGAGCCCCACACAGCCCTTTTCTTCACCCCTGGGAAGGAAAGGAAGTGGTAGGCATTTCCCCTCCACAAAAAAAATTAAAAAACAAGGTTATCCTGATTTATCGTCAGGAAAGGGGGTGACGAAGGGCACAGCATAGTGTCACTAATATTAAAGTAAGTGTGTATGTATGTATGTATGTATACATATTTCATCACGCTATAACAACCGAATGAATTGATTATTGGAAATATATATAGTTTATACCTTTGATTAACACGTTACCTACGTAGCTACTTTTTTAATTTGATTAACGTAGGCAAAATTGAAGGACTATATAGGCTTAGTATGAATATATAGGCCATACTCTGGGAGGATAACTCAAAAACATCTGGTCAGATCTTGATCAAATTTGAATGGGACCAATGAGAAGCATCAGCTTTCAAATAAAAAACGATTCATCAAAAGCGGTTCACCAAGAAAATTGTTCTGAACACATAAAAAATATACTGTCAAATTGAGAACCTTCTCCTTTTTTGAAGTCAGTCAAAAAAGAGGCATTCTTGTAAATGTAGCCGCCCGCACATACATTACCTAACTTCAAGAAAAGAGCACATGTTGATATAAGACAAGATGTGCTCTTTTCTTGCCGGGTACTGTATCAATTCCACAACAACAAAACAGATGAAGCTTTTTAATTTTATTTGCGCGTTCTCATTTCTCATTGGTAATATGATGTTTTTGTGATTAACTGCGCATTGTTACAAAACTGTGATCCTACTAATATTATAAATCCGAAAGTTAGTGTGTAAGTGTGTAAGAATGTTTGTTCCCTCTTCACGCTTTAACAGCTGAACGGATTTGGATGAAATTTGATGTACGTAGCTTATACCTAGGATTAACACAAAGGCTAGTTTTTAACTGGACAATAGCGGGCGAGGCCGCGGGGCATGGCTATTAGGTATATAAAATAGAAGCTGCGACGGTGTTACCCGCGTTAGTCCCGTACCCACGGGTATTCCGTATTAAAAAGTATCCGAAGTGTTAACCCAGAGTGTTAGCTACTTTCATACCAAATTTCATCAAAATTGGTCCAGGCGTTTCAAAGTGAAGAAGTAACAGACAAACTTTCGCCTTTATAGTATTAGTGTGATGTACTAGCTGACCCGACCGGCGCGCGGCGACGCCCTTTTTTTTTTTTTTTTATTTGTGACAGGCTAATGTTTGACCACTATCTCACCTGATGGTAAGTGACGATGTGATCGAAGCTGGTAAACACACTAGACCTGGAATACGCAGGCTCTCAAGGATAACTGCCGGAACACCGTATTTGGCTTGGCGGCAGACTTTCAACTTGAAGAAAACAAAAAAAAAAAGAAAAAGAAACATATACACTTAAAGGCTTTCACACTCGCAGCCCCACTACACACTAAGTACGTGTGTCGGGGGGCCATAATAACACTACACACACAGCATTCATATCATACCTAGAACCAGAAACATAAAATTCCCATGGTGAACAGAAAATTTGTGTTTTCCCACCGGGAATCGAACTCGATATCCCTGCTTAGAAGGCGAACGCGCTCCCTACAAAGCCAACGGGTAGTTCTTGTAATAATAATAATTTCTAGTATATTTTTTTTGTACCCGTGTGGCGTATTGTTGTATAAACTTTGCGAGAAGAAAAATCTATACTTGAAAATAACAATTTGGTAGGACATCTAATTCCTTGATTATGTGTGTGTGATGTGAATGTTTCCAGCAAGACACAAGTCATCGAACTTATTGTGGGGCTGCGAGTGTGAAACCGTTTTATGTTTATGTTATTTTCATTTTTAATCACCAGAAGTTACATACTTTCAATTCTTAGCGTATCAGATATTAAAATTAAATAATTTTATTACCTACCCGCAACATAAAATTGATCAATCATTGCCAATAACATGGCTGAATAAATTCGATTTTGATTGATTCATATCAAACAACATTTATTGATAGAATTTTAGAATGGTACTAAGCAAACAGATAACTGTAAAAATATTTTTTATTTTCTTAACATGTTTCAGAGTCCAGGGATTCTTGCTTCTAAGATTCAATAATATAAACGAAGAAGATCTGATATCTAATGTTATGAAAGTTATGAAAAGTACAAATGTGCGCAACGAAGAAAGCGAAACTTTAAACAACGTTGTGGCGAGAGGAATCGACTATTTTCATGAATTAATTAATTTTAGAAAAAACGACAAAAGACAATTATTACATAAAAAACTAGTTAAAAGAATAATACCACATGGATACGGTGTAAAACAATTTGAATATGATGATAAATACAAATCAGTATTTAAACCATTGTTGAGGATACATAAAAGAAAACCTACAGTAGATGAGCAAGGTAATTTACAATATACATATGATTTAGTATATTTACTAGATAAAAATATCATCAAGGATGTTTTCCCACAAGTGAAAGATGATAAGATGTTGCTCAAACCTTTTACGATAGATAACATAGAAATAAAGTTCTTGCCTGATATGGACAAAGATGTCTACCTTAACGAAAAACATGGTGGTAAAGTTGGTTTAGATAATTCAGAATTCGATAGATATAAATTTCTTGACTCAATAAGACACGTAAAAGCTAAAAACATGGATAATTTTAATGGACATTTATATGAAAACGCGATCGTAACTACGTTCAGAAGAAATCAAGAACCTACCGCTCAAAATGACATTGTTTCTAAAGTGAAAAGAATGAAAACTGGATTACGAAATGTCCTTTCCCATCTGAGAAGCCAAGTACCAGTGCGACATGGACTTCAGTTTAGGGATGATGATGATATAAATAAATTAAAACATGTACCAGATAAATTCAAAATATTGCGCTCGGTGGGAAGGTCGTCATCAAATCAAACCCAAGACAAAGAAAAAAAACGTGCACCAAAGGAAAAAAAAAATCTCCGTATGGAGAATATATCAGATTTATCTAATCTGTATGCAGAATTATCTAAAACAATAGAAGTTCGAAATAACTATGAAAACGAAGTTAGTGACACGGCAAACCAAAATGATAAACAAGTTCTACGTACAATGCAAAAAACTAAGCCTATGATTAATGGTCCAACAAAACGAATGATTTTCACAGATTTAACAAATCTAAGAAGCAACGATAAGAAATATCAATCTATAAAATCGTTTCTAAATAAATATGAAAACAAAAAAAATCCAACAATATCGTTACTTAACACCGAGAAATTGAATGCTCTAAAGCATATTTTAGTAAAATGGAACAGTAACAAACTCAACAAAGTAAATAAGCCTAGACCACGTAATCTTTTTAGGGTTCAAGGATTAATTGGACAAGCTGGAAAACAACACAAGGATGAAATCTACGACGATAGCTTGGATCGAGAAGGTTACATATATCAGATAGGCAAGAAAAATGAAGTGCAAGCATCTAATGATTATAATGTCGATAATAAATATGAAAAAAAATCGTACTATAATAAATATCCCACATATACCTTTGACCGTGTTAAAAATGCCCCAGAAGTTGAAATAAAAGAAACTTCGAATTTATACAAATTACTTAAAACAATACTTCAATTGAAAGCCAATGACGTTAAAAATTATGACGATGATTCAAATGACGAAGGTTTGAGATCACAAATCTTTCAAAAATCCGGTGAAGATGAAGATGAGATACCTATACCACTAGAAGACTTAAATATCCTACCTACAACTACTGCAAGGCCGCGACCGAAACCCGCTGCCATGGTTCATCCATTTTGGAATTACTGGACGGTAAGTTTACATCAGAAACAAAGCAGTTGAATGGACTTTATGAATTACTTTGGGCTGGTACTTGTAGGACTCTTTTACAGAGTCCACCTGGGGCAGTACCGCACTATTGCCAGACATTCAACTGCCAAGCAGTAGTGTGCAAACATTACTGTATTCCGGATTGAACGGCAATGTTTCCAGTGAAATTACAAAGATTAAAGAGAATTAATATCGAATATCTCATGGTGGCGAGCACTGCGCTCGCAACCCTAAAAGCTTTGTGTTGAATTATATTAGTTCAAAATTCTGGGTGGCACTAAACTGTAATAGTCAAGCATGACGTTTACCATTAACCGATCGACTTACACGATTCAAAA
Organism: Lomographa bimaculata; assembly: GCA_948107665.1. Lineage (NCBI taxonomy): Eukaryota > Metazoa > Arthropoda > Insecta > Lepidoptera > Geometridae > Lomographa > Lomographa bimaculata. The sequence goes on along the minus strand of OX403607.1, from coordinate 2,202,219 downwards.
TCGACATAAAAATAAAACGTTTCTTCCCTCATGAAAACAACATGCCTATTGAAGCATTGCTATAGCAAGTACCAAGTTAAATATTTTGATGTACATAAATAGCTAGTCTTAGTCACCAGTTACAGTCAAAGTCAAATAAAAGACTCACGGTTCAGTCATCATAACCAAGTAAAGCCCTAGTAAAGTGGCAGAAACATCCATTTGACTTTTGGAGTAAATGATTTGACTACACTCATGCACGTAAGATAAATAATTCACAAGTTCTGAAAAATAAAACAAAATCGATAGCGCCATATGTTCAAGGTTCTGGACTGGAAAGGACGTGGCATAAACATAAACGGCGAACACATTTCACACCTGAGATTTGCAGATGACATCGTCGTCTTTGCTGAAACGTTGCAGGATTTGCAAGATAAGCTGAATGGCCTAGCTGACTCTTCTGAGCGCAGCGGTCTCCGGATAAACTTGGATAAAACCAAGATTATGTTTAACCAACATGTCAAACCGGAACCGAATGCTGTACATGGCAGTTCTCTCGAAGTTGTTCCAGAATACATTTATCTCGGGCGTACATTGCAGTTAGGTAGAAACAACTTCGAGAAAGAGGCCAATAGAAGAATTCAGCTAGGCTGGGCGGCATTTGGGAAATTACGTCGAGTATTCTCGTCGTCTATTCCACAGAGCCTAAAGACGAAAGTCTTCAATCAGTGCGTCCTGCCTGTCATGACATACGGTGCCGAAGCATGAACTAATTTAAAGTCACTCTGCGAGCTATGGAAAGGGCTATGCTCGGAGTTTCTCTGAAGGATCGAATCCGGAACGAGGTTATCCAACAGAGAACCAAAGCATTCGACATAGCACAGCAAATTTGTAAGCTGAAGTGGCAATGGGCTGGCCATATTAGCTGGAGAACCGATAACCGTTGGGTTAAACCTGTTCTTGAGTGGAGACCGCGAATTGGCAAACTCACAGGGCGCCCTCAGTCTCGGTGGAGCGACGATCTTCGCAAGGTGGCTGGCAGAAGCTGGATGAGAGAAGCAGTTGATCGTGCTCAGTGGCGTGCAATTGGAGAGGCCTATGTCCAGCAGTGGACTTCCATAGGCGGATGATGATGACGTCAGATTGTTTGACAACCGTCTTAAGGCGGTTGTTTGCATAGAAAAGAATATACTCTACCCGAGAAGAATGCCAACTTAATAGAAATTGCAGTGAACCAGTGGGGTTGTTTGGTTCTGATTGTTCAAGGCATTGAACGCGCTAGAACGTTTCAACTTGCATCACCAAACGCTCCAACCGAGCGTCCGTCCAAACGGGCTAGAGAGAAAGGTTGCAACCAGAGCGTAAACACCGAACGCAGCCCTGCATTAGGGAATTTTATCATGGAAGAAAATAAGCCTGATACGCCTATATAACTAACTAATGAACTATATGTCTATATAACTTTTGAAAGTGAATCTTATCATGGCAGGGCTTTGAAATTCTGATACGCAACCCTTTTGTGTGACGAAAATTGGTTGGGGTAAACACTGTGTCGGGTAGAGTGGAAGAAATAATACAAAATGTTCCCTTCTATCGTCTGTCTTTACGACACACTCTGTTTTTTGCAATCATTTATATAGGTATACTAGCTGCGCCCCGCGGTTTCACCCGCGTTGATAATGATGAAAAGTGATGATGATGATGATGATGAAAAATAGATGTTGGCCGATTCTCATAGATACCGGATAAGCACAAAAAATTTCATCAAAATCGGTCAAGCCGTTTCGGAGGAGTATGGCAACGAAAACTGTGACACGAGAATTTTATATATTAGACGAGAATTTTATATATTAGAAAATAGATTGATAACATAGCTTTTTTTTTAAGTTTTATGATATTAGATTCAGTTTTGATTTTTCGACATTTTGTTGCAGTATGATAAGGGAATAATAATAGATGAATGTAAAGGTAATCTTATCCAACTTGGCAATATATGCGTCGGCAAAGAACGAAGACACAATCGAAGTTGATCTATAATAAAAATTGATAATAGGTTATTAAATCATTTGAAAAAACATTTATTTTTATTTTAGAACACTATATAAGTAAGATCAAATTTATGGCAATTAATGAACTTGATAGACAAAGCGGCTAGGGCGCGCGACCGAATGGCGGCGGGCGCGCCTCCTACGCTTTCCCCGTTGGTCGTTCCCGGCAGGAGCACAAATTCCTTCCCAAGGGTTATTTGTGCTTCTGGTTCTGGGTGTAATGTGTGTGTGATGTGAATGTTTCCGGCACCCACGATACAAGTCTTTGAACTTAGTGTGGGGCTGTGAGTGTGAATGTGTTTGTTTGTTTTGTTTGTTTGTATAGGCTGCCGACGTTTTGTATAGGCTCTAGTGTAACAAAACGCGTGTATTTATACAGTGGCAGCAGCAGCGGCCGAGGCTCGCGTAGATGTTGCGCGGTAGGCGCGCGCCTTGGGCGCTATGTATATCAACACCCTTCTAGAAAATTTTCGTCATTCTATACACAATGAATGAACATCTCGTCATCTAAGGATGTTAATAAATTATTAAGATAATTTATTTATTCATTTAATACTTTTGCAAAAAAAATAGTACAAGGAAGACTTAATGCTAGAATTGCATTTTCTGCCAGTCGTCTTGAAGGTGAAGAGAAAAGGGTGGCGGTGCATTAAATATATTTGAAAAATATAAGGGTAATAAATGTAGAAATAAAGTTATACATCTAAATAATATACATAATGATAATATATATAAACATAATTATTTAAATACTATATAACAATATAGGTATGTAATCCTACTTAATATTATAAATCCGAAAGTTTGTGTGTAAGTATGTTTGTACCCTCTTCACGCTTAACGGCTGAACGGATTTGAATGAATTTGGAATGTACATAGCTTATACCTAAGATAGAAGCAACTTTTTAAATTGATAATAGCGGGTGAAACCGCAGGACACGGTAAGTAAATAATGTCATCCTGGTACTTTTTGAGATATTGAGAGAACCTAAGACATTAATTTATTCTTTTACAAATTGACACGTGTATTAGTTTGAAAGATGTTGCTTTGATGGTCCCATTGAAATTAGTTCAAGATCTGATCAGTAGTTCTTGAAATATCGTCAATAATGCGTGTTTAGTACATCTAATCTGATCAAAGTTCTAAAGATAAAGCGGTGAAGTCGGTTTTTTAAGCTTTGCTTGCGTTTAGTTATTATAACACTAAAATCTGAAAAATTGCCTATATATCCTAAAATGATTAAGAGACCAAGTTACAAACTTACAAGCCACCGGGCTTATAAGCAGTAGTAAGTAGATAGATAGATAGATAGATAGATAAACTCTTTATTGAACACCATATTTGTGATTTTTTTTTTTTTTTTTTTTATTTGAGACAGGCTAGTGTTTGACCACTATCTCACCTGATGGTAAGTGACGATGTGATCGAAGCTGGTAAACACACTAGACCTGGAATACGCAGGCTCTCAAGGATAACTGCCGGAACACCGTATTTGGCTTGGCGGCAGACTTTCGACTTGATGGTGGTAAGCTACTTTGGTAGCAAGCCAGGCGAGCAACTCACAAAAGGCTCTACCACCTCTGAAATGTCACCTGATTAGCACCACCCGGGGACCACGTGTAGGGAGTCAGACTAAAGGGGTATCCTCCTGCGGACGTGGGTGACTCAGCCCCTGATAAAACAGAATAGAAAATAATGACTTACAAAATAAGTGTAACAATAAGCGATCTCTTCCAGACGACCTTTGGATGGAGAGGAATAACGCAACAAAGTTGGACGTCGGTGTTTTAATTAATATAACAAAAATTTAGAAAGGTGCAAGATTTGAAAAAATATTAACTATAATATACCTACTTAATTATAAATAATTAAATAATGATAAATAACAATAAAAAAACATTATTATATATACCCATGTACAATTATGACCTAATATAAATATTTATAATTATGACCTATTTACAATTATGACCTAATATAAGTATATAAGTGCAAGCCCACTATCAGTGAGTAGCGTTCCCATCATGCTGGCGGAATTGCCTCTTTCAATTGCAATTCTAATACGTTACCAGCATTTTGTTCACGCGTCGCCTCAACCAGGCGCTTTGTTAGTGTAGTCGCTTAATCTTTTATTCGTTATTTTTATATATAAATAATATTAGTTGGTTTCAAATGCTCCTATATCAGACCTAACTTTCTCTTTTGTTTTTATGCTAGATAGGTATGGGAAACAACGACCGCATCTTCAGGTGAGATAGTAGTCAAACGTTTAATCTTGAATAAAAAACATAAACTGATGAAAATGTTTTTTATTTTTATTTTTTCTGCCTAATTTCTATCTGGAACGCTACCGGGAAGGCTACCCGCTGGTAGTGGGCTTGAGCACTTGAGTTACCTATAAGCTCAGGTGGATGTCTTTAAGGTAACTTGGGTCTTTGCTGTATTTTTTTTATGCTAAACAGGCAAGCATTTGACTACTATCTCACCTGATGGAAAATGACGATGCGGCAGAAGATGTGACATGCTAGCCTAGAAGATACCTATTCACTCTTGACTTGACTCTTGACTCCCAGATTATATGTATATAGTTTTCCCATAACTGACAAGAAGTTGCGCAGAACCGAGACCTATAGCGTTCTCTTATCTCGGAAACCAAGGCCAACTTTGGATCGCTGAGCCAGCGGAGTAGAGTAGAGTATGATGAATATAACATTTATTTCCTTTCAATTCCTACTTGACAAACAGTTTAAGTGTACCTATAAAGACTTGTGTATAATCTATTGAGTAAATTTAGTTAATTTATCCACTCGTGTTCAATCGTGGCGTCGTCAACAAGATCTTCATCAATAGCTTTCGCTAGTATGCTCCGTATGGTATCTAACTGACTTAATGTCAAACCTGGTATAGACTTTGAATAAGCTTGATCTAATCTATTTGGACCGAGATATTGATCTGTTAAGTCTATTATCTCATATCGTTTTGATTTATCTCCTGGGTTATACTGATTGTAGTCCTCGTACTCGGTTTCCTTTTTTTCTTTTGTGTTCAATAAATTATATATTAATTTTGGTAGCATGTTTTCTTGATCTAGATTGTTTAGTCTGCTGGCACGACTGGGGTTTTTGACTTTAAATTGTTTTGACGTCAATTGTCCTACAGTTCCAAACAGCGGCATTCTTAAAGCTTCATTTTGTGATATTTTATCTATTTCATCATTTCTTTCCATTTTATTGTGCCTGGTGTCCTTTTTTAATTTATATAAGAAATTAAAAAGTTCAGTATTGGTATTCTCGATTTCTTTATCGCTTACGATTTGTAATTTCGGTTCTCTCCTTAGCATATGAAATTTATTTTCTGTATCGTATTTACCGTAGGCATCAGTATCGACATTGATTGCATTTATTTGTTTTATGATATCAAGTAATTCATCTCTTTTGAGGTTCACGCGATCATAATTAACGCTTTGACTATCTGTTTCACTAAAATCATCTGGTTTTTTATAATTACCCGTAATATCATTTACATCTTCATTGGGATTCGTAAAAAGCACCGGACCATCAGGATTTGTGAGTCCATTTACATTTAATACATACACCAATGCGTATCTTTTATCCAAATTATCAGAAACTTCTTGATTAGGTCTTCGTTTGTGTCTTCTCGCCCTTGCTTTATGTGGTGACTTGAATTGAATGTCGATATATTTGACACCGTTTGTATTTTGTTGTAATTCATCGCCATTCTTATTAATTTCATTGAGTGTTAAATCATTAAGGCTTACAATAGGTTTATCAACGTTTTCCAATATCTCCAATTCCGGTACATCAAAGTGAATTGGAGTTTTTTTGTAATTGAGATTGCGTTTTCCTTTAAATCTATTTATAGTGTATTGGTGTTCTGGTTTAGGTAAGTTTTGCAGTAACTCCATTTGTTGTCCATCGCCATTCATTGGTACAAAACTTTGATAGTATTCATAGCGGTTTCGTTTCGGTAATTTTTTATTGTAGTGTGTTGATAGTTCATTTATATACCCATGTTTTATACCTTTTGTATCAACATTCGAATTAGACAAATATATGTTATCTTTTAAATTGCGAACCTCTTCAATGTTCAAACCTCTTGCACATGTTAGTATAAGTAATAGTTTAAAAACTATTTGCTTCCTTAGCAACATTGAAATATATGTGAAATATGTTGTCTGTCAAACTGATTTCATGCATCAATATTTAATTAATGGATTTTGTTAACCGTGTTATTGCAAACGTTAATTTATGGAGACCCTGAAATTGAATTAATTTATTTTTTATTAGCTAATAAGAAAAATAAATGTACATGTAATTTCAAAAACTAATGCATAACAATAAGCGAATCACTTCGTATTATTTCATTACGCATAATACTCTCCGCATATATTTGATTTGTTTTGAACAGAATCATCTTATGACATAACACTGTTGTTCTCTCTTTTATTTAGCATATTTTTTTAGGCAACCTACTGTGACCTAATTTTGATACGCATAGGTATATTTGATTCGTGTTTGGGTATAATTGTGTAATGGCATTACATTATTTAGCTCAAATACTAGAAAAAAGTTTAATCAGGATATTTAGGTACTCTTATACACTCTCACTCAATAATTCTTTAATTATCTATAAAATTTCATCCAGGTCAGTCCAGCAGTTTAACCAATTTAGTAACGAACAGACAGTGACAAAAACTGAGCTACTTTCGGATTTATATATTAGTGACACTACTGTACATTTGAAAGTAACTCACTTCACATACACTGTGTAAGTGTGGTGATATAAAAATATGCGAGTCTTGGGTTCAATTTCAGGACAATTTTCTTTCCGAATGGAAACTTGTGTTTCTGGTTCTGGGTGTGTGAATTTGTGTGTGATGTAAACGTTTCCGGCATCCACGATGCAAGTCTTTGAACTTGTGTGGTGCTGTGTGTGTAAAAATAGAAGAAAAAAAACATGTGTTATTATAGTTGTTGAACAATGTTATCAATCACCAATTTCACGCAATGTGTTTCAATCAATTGTTTGATAAATTTTGTAATTCACATAACTTTTATGACATCCATTATGTATATAAATACGTATGTCCAATGAAATCAAACGATAATCGATTGTAACACTATAATATCAGGATCCAATGATAACGAAACAAGTTTTAAAACTAATATTATTATCACTAACTTTTTCAAAAGTAAGATGTTCCTTGACTTCAAATTTCGAGATTATTTCCACGAACGAGAAACAACTGATGTCTGAATTGTTAAATTCTATGAAAAACTATATCACCCGCAATCAAAAACATAACTCAATGAATAATATCTTTGTAATATCAAGAGGCTTGGACGAGTTGAGTTATAACAGACACACTCGAGAACATACTAAGAAGATCACACCACAAGAATCTCAAGAAATAAAATTTTATAAACCAGCGAAAATACCTAAAAGCAAATATGAAGACGTTGCTAACAAACCGAGGAACATACGTGGTTTGGTCTACATAAATGAAAATGACGATCATGCCTATAAAGACCCAAAAGATTATTGGTTAGACAAATTTTTCACGATTGACAAAATTGGCACAAAATACTTCGCAGATCATAACCCTGACAAATATTCCAACTATAAGAAAGATGGTGTATACCCTGACTCAGATGATTTTAAATTCAAAACACTTAAATTACCAAATCACATGGAACAAATGAATAATAGAAATAACAAAGGATTTAACGACAAAGTCAACGAAAAAATTATTTTTGAAAACTCAGAGGAAACAGAAGAACTTCAACATATACCTAATCATGAAATGTTTAAAGAAATATCGAAGCAGTACGATTTAAGAGATAAAAATGAAGGAGTACTGCTCAGTGGAGAAACTAGCGAAACTAACAGCTACGAAGATAAACCAATTGAACATACGCCATATATAGTCCAGTGGTACAGACCCTTAGGACGATCAAAATCAAAACAATATCACACTCAAGAAATATCAGATAAAACGAACTTAAATGAAAAACTAAGCAATACACATAAATTTAAACACTATGATAATGCATTAAGACACTTAAATGAACCACCAAAACGTTCAGAAGTTTTTGTTTTATACGATAAAAAGACGAAAAAATTGACCAACAAAAGGAAAGTGTTTGTCCCTATAAATAAGTTGGATATATTAAACGAACATCTGAATAAGCGAATGAAAAATAAGATAAGTTTGAGAAAACAAAGAGCAAATCTAAATAGGCCTTTACAAAAATTTAAACCTTTAACACGTGAAGACAAATCAAGAAATGCTATACTATTTGTGATTAAAAAAGAGCACAAATCTTAACTGAACAGTCAGTAGAGCAATGGAAGATCTGCTGACTGCATTTTTTTTTTTTTAATTATTTATTTATTTCCAAAAATAAAAATTACATTAAATAATGGAGTGTTTAATAATAGTGGATACAAACTATACATTTGTAGGCAAATGCAATTCTTTAACAACGACATTATGTAAGCCTCAGACACCCACACTAGGCAAAGCCTGTACTGCAGTACCTGTGCTCCCCCAAACTGATGTCTTATACGAGTATATTTAGAATATATTGTCCTAGATGGTTTGTACAATAATTGATTGGAACAACGATAGAAGATAATAAGATTATGATTCGAAGCATGACCTTTCTGAACTATTTGGATCTGTTGGACACATAGTTATAAAACAATTTGTACATAATAATTAAAAAGCACTTAAGATTATAAAAAAAGAAATTGTAATATATACATACATATAGTCACCCCTTTTCCATCGGAGTATACAGATACCACATCTCTCCACCTGCTACGATCCTGACATACTTTCGCTTTTTTACATTAATAAGAATTACCTGTTTTTTTTTCTTAATGAAACCTATATAGTTAGATCGATTTATCGCCCCCGAAACCTAAATACTGCATACTAAATTTCATGAAAATCGTTGGAGCCGTTTCCGAGATTCAGATTAAATTATTTATAATCTGATGAATCTCGGAAACGGCTCCTAAACAAGCAAATCTTGTATATGTGTATATATATAAAAATATATATTAGTTTGAGTATGTATGTTTATAAAATATTATTATTATTTATGTAGGTTTTTGTATGTATATTATATATCTAATATGAAAAAGTATGTATAAGTACATTTATTAATTTATAGTGTTGAGGTACACCACTGTCACACACCTGTTTGTAATATTTTTATCATCTCCCTTTGGTTGTCTGGAAAAAATCGCTTTGAGCGATAAGACCGCCCTTTGTGTTCCTGTGTTATATTTAAGATTTCTTTGTAAGTGTTATTATTTGGTGTGCAAATAAAGAATTTATTTATCTATATACATATATACAAGAATTGATCGTTTAAAGGTAATAGATAATAAAATTGTTTATTCACGGAAATATGGATATATCTACATACATAGTAGGTATGAACAAGTATAGTTGCACAAGTAGTACCTAATAATTCAACATTACAGTCATACAGTAAATACATCCAATCATAAGTGAAGCATGCAAATGTAAACATAAAAATATTACGTTTGTATCCATTACAACAACGAGATCTCTTAATGAGGATTGTATATGTTTACTGTGAATCCTACTAATATTATAAATCCGAATGTTTGTGTGTATGTTTGTTCCATCTTCACGCTTTAACGACTCAACGGATTTGGATGAAATTTGAAATGTACATAGCTTATAATTTTAAATTAACCTACCTAGGAACATACCCAAGGCAACACTAAGGGTACTTTTAAACTTGATAATAGCGAGCGTACCGCGGGGCATGGCTATTAAATTTTTATTTTTTTAATGTCCTTGCCAAAATCTTGTCTAGATCGAGAAATACATGTCGAAAAAAAAAACTTGAAATGTTCGTCTCAGTTGTACTTTCTCTAAATCATGTTTGTCCGAGTTTTTATATCTAAAAGCAATGTTTATACACAATTTCATTTGTTTTTAGTCTACATATTGTATGAAAATGTTGCTAAAATCAATTAAATACATTTGGTTCATGTGGATGTAATTATAACGGACGGATACAGACGTAAAGAATCCGGTCACGGGTGAAGCATTCAAATGTCCGTGTGTGCGTGCATCTCGCTGCAAACTGCCACAGACAACTAAATAGATACTAGGTGTGTTGGCGCCGATTGTAGGACCTTTGGTGTATTTGTGTGCGTGTCGCGTTGACAAGCGAAATTTGTAGGACCTAGGGTGCTTCGCCCATTCTGCTTGCAGCTTTACGTCCGTATATATTACGACCGTGCATTAATCTATCTATCTAATCTTATATCTTTAAACGAGCAATTCTTGTATATATATATATATATATATGTGTGTAATCAGGATCTCGGAAACGGCTCCAACGATTTTCATGAAAGTTACAGAATAGGGGTTTTTCGGCCCAAGGAATCGATTTATCAACGTTCCAGGTCCGAGAAATGCTCGGTTCCCAAACTGCATTTGAAAAACCGGGTTTAAGAAACTATCAGCGCCATCTATTACGCCATGACCGATGTAAAAAACTGTTTCTACTCGACAGTAGATGAGCTTTCTGAGGCTACAAACTCATTCTACCAAAAACAAAAAACCGGATATCCGGATATTGTACATAATATATCGTAGCGAGATAGTCGAGACTTATGCCACTTCCCATCAGGGTGCTTGTCTCCTGTCTAACTTTATTTCTATTAGGTATTTGGGTATAAATAAAATACCTATTTATATTTGTGTTTTATTTAATGTATAAAAAGCATCTTTAGTATTCGAGAGAGCAAAGGAATGTTCTTACACAGCCTACGTTTACATAATGAGTAAAATATTTTAAAACGTGTTTCCTTATACTAATTAAAACCTAACCTAGTTAGTATCTTTGTTTTATAAATTCTAAAAGAGCACGCTCTAAAAAAACTTTTTCAACATTCGACCAAACCATAGTAGAAATATATGCGACGTGTACATGTAGACTAAGGTATAGTTAATATATTGACAATATGTTTATTTTTAAGTCACAAATTTGATACTGAAAAATATTTCCTCCGGTTACGGCAAGTTTTGAATGCTTTATTATTCGAAGTTAACGTAAAATATATCCTCATTCTAATAAATAATGTCGTCGACGAGCGCGGGGGCGGCCCCGGCTCGTGTTGGCTTCGCCGGCCTGTTTGTTGTCATAGTGTGCGTGCTGAGGCACGTGCGTACGGCCGTGCACACATACAAGCCGCGTTTGGTACCACTCTATGAAGACAACTTACTTATATATTTCTACTATGGCCCAACTGATATGAAAACGTCCCATAGCACAGGTGTTATGTCGCCGTTGCATGTCTGTTCTAAAACATTAATTGAAGGAGCTACCTCGATTTAATGCGAGCACGTTTGTTACTGCAGTCGAACACAACGCTTGTATTACAAGGTCGCATTGGCGGAGCAATAACTAGGCAAACAATAACTTAGATTTTGAAGGTTTTTCTCATATTTCTCCAAGTTTATGAAACCAAACTCATTTTACCGGATTTTACGAATGGTTATTTAGTGCAAGAATGTGCTTTAAATCTATTTGTAATTGATGTCTTTTCAGAACAATAATGATAAGATTCAACTGTAGGAAACGTTATCGATATGTTTACCAGAATTTCGATTATTTGATCAAAATTCAATCTTATATACAATGTGTAAAAAGGTGTAGTAATACTCAAGTCACACATCTAGCTAAATGTATGGAGTCTAACAGGAACTTCTGCATTCGCGGCAGCACCATTAATATTGAGTTATGATGAATTAAAGTTTCTAAAAAATTATGTCATTTGCAACCCTATTTCATCAGCTACCGTTCTACACCACAATCTTTAGACCTAGACGTCTGATATTGGCGGCCATAATAAAGGTCAAGGTCACGCGCCACAGATGTAATCGTAGAGTTGGCAAAATAATATTTTTAAATTTTTGTACGGAACAAATATCTCCGATTGCCGCACATGTAACTGTAGGGTTGTCAAAAGTGTTTTAAAAATATAATATTAAAAAAAAAGACGTGTGGCACTCGGGGACTGCCGCGGTAAAGCTCTTGCATAGCATTTTTTATCAACTTATGCAGTTATAATTAGTTATTTATTTTATTTATGCAGTATTTTTTTCCTGCCACCTAGAGGCGAGTTGCTGAACTAAAGAGACAAGCGTGATATTTCAAAAAAGTCATTAAAAGTTCTGCTATTCATCGATAGATGGTAAAACTAAAAAGTATCACCGCTGTGCCGGTCGAAGTGAGGGGTGTTAGGTTATTTTCGTTACGGAATTTCTGGATTCGGTCTCCAAGCTCAAGGCCCGCGATAGAAGCTATGCAATAGCTTAAAATTTATACGGAAAAAATTATGTCCGATTTCGACTTTCGTTCTCTGGCAGACGATTCCTGGCACGACACACATACACACCACCAAGTATTACTACACCTTTATGTTACAGGTTGTATAATAAGACCTATAATATGTTTCAACACAGACTAGTAACACAATAAAAAAAACGCGAATGTTTTCAAGGTAGCCCCATATACACATGTTCTTTCTATGTCCTTATATAAGTACATAAGTGGGAGCGCACTCGACGCCGCAGTTGTTATCCTTAGAGGACATGAGGACGTAGCCGTCGTTGCCCCATAGATTCGACCAGGAGTTCTTCACGAGCCAGTACTTCTGGCCGTTCAGGATTCCGTAACCGACCGCTAGGACGGCGTGATCAAGCTCTTCTACTGTGTTTTTGCTGTGGAAAAGAAAATAAGAAACGTAAGAGTTTAGTCTTGTGGAGAGGAATTAATTTTATTTACTTTTTATTCAATTTAATCTAATTTTGGTCTTCAGGTGTTTCCCGATATGTCAAATTTTATGTATGTTTAAAGACTCCCAATAAAATCGAAATCTCTCCCTTAAAATGCCTTAACACTGTATTACTTTTTACGACCATTCTTTTACAGTACAGGCAATAGCCTGTACTGTAAAAGAATGGTGCGAAAGGTGGAAGCGAATACGCTTGTGGAACTCCCTACCTGTTCCAATAAGACGTGCTCAGACTGTTCATGCATTTAAAATTCAAGTTAAAACTTTAATTCTATCTAAAGGTTTTCTGGAAGAGATCGGTTTTAGCGATAAGACCGCCGATTGTACACTATAATTTAAGTTTTTTTTTATTTAATTATCTATTAGATCACCAACATAGTATACATCAAAACATTCACAACAGCATTATCTTAAATATTTCAAACCAAATGTCACTATATTTAAAGGTGAAGACTACATGCATTTGAATTTTAATTTGAGCGAATAACTTATTATACGTCCCGTAATAACAGAAAGAACATAAAAATGCAAATTAATAATATAGGTAATAATAATAATTATACACAAGCGTTATAATGGACTAAATAAAAATAAAAAATACTAAACATAATCAATCTATTTTAAGTTTTTAATCAGGATGTCAGGGACAGGGGGGAAAGGAATCATACCCCGGACCAAATAGTGAAATATGCTTACCATTTAGGTTCAAAGTAAACGCCGTGAGAGTAGAAGCTGAAGCTCTTGTGGGACGCGTCGATGGCCACGGAAATCGGGCCGTGCTTGAAGATAGCCAGCTGCAAATAATGTCATTATACACCGTGAAATTGAAGTCAATATTTAACTGAAACTTATGTACACACTCACAGCCCCGCACTAACTTCGATGACTTGCGTTGTGGGTGCAGGAAACAATCCACACACACACACACATTCCTTCATTCATTCATACACAATATCACAACGAATGTGTGGGCTGTGAGTGAAGCGTTTATACATACTTTGATAATATCATAACCCTACTTTTTGTTTTGCCGTAAGTGGGTAATAAGATAAGTATAGGCAAATCATATAAAGTTGAAAAGCGTGATGTTTGATTTCGCTCCAACACTCCAATAGAAGTTCTAGTAATGTGTCTACCACTTTACAAGAGCATGACTCGTCTATGACTGGACTTTGACTCTTTGACTTGACTTTGACTATGACTTGGACTTCTTTTACACAATATGTACCACCTTATTATTTTACTTCTAAAGGTTTTTAGGCATTTATTCACATATAAAAAAACCATATCTACGGGGCAATCCTACTAATAATTATTATAAATCCGAAAGTTTGTGTGTGTGTGTAAGTATGTTTGTTCCCTCTTCACGCTTTAACGGCTGAACGGATTTGGATGAAATTTGGAATGTACATAGATTATACCTAGAATTGACACATAGACTACTTTTTTACTTGATAATAGCGGGCGAAGCTGCGGGGCGCGGCTAGTTGCCTATATTTCCTAAAACTAAATACAGCAAACACCTAAGTTACCTACAAGGCACCGAACTTAAAGGTAGCTCAAATGCTCAAGCCCACTCAGTCACTTTATTACTCGACGCTGGCTAAATGCACTAAGATAGCGAAGCCAAAATAAAGAAAAACAACTGCACTCACCCTTAAAGCGTTTTCATTGCTCGTAGTCACATTGACCCACCCCTTGATTTTGGTCACCGCAGTCACATTGTCTATGTGGCAGTAACCGTCCTGTAACAAATCATAGTAATATTATAAATCCGAAAGTTTCTGTGTAAGTTTGTAAATGTGTAAGTGTGTAAGTATGTTTGTTTCCTCTTCAACGGATGTACGGATTTGGAATGTATTTAGCTTACACCTAGGATTAACACATAGGCTACTTTTTAATTTGATAATAGCGGGCGAAGACGCGGGGCACGGCTAGTCCTTCTAATATTATAAATCCGAAAGTTTGTGTGTAAGTGTGTGTGTAAGTGTGTTTGTTCCCTCTTCACGCTTTAACGGATGAACGGATTTGGATTAAATTCGGAATGTACATAACTTACACCTAGGATTAACAAATAGGCTACTTTTAACTTGATAATAGCGGGCGAAGCCGCGGTGCAGGGCTAGTAATATATAAAACAAAGGGTTTGTTACAACACTTATAACTCGAGAACGTGTGGAGCGATTTTAATGATCTCTGATTTGTTAGATTTATCTCCGTAACTAGCCGTGCCCCGAGGCTTCGCCCGCTATTATCAAGTTAAAAAGTAGCCTATGTGTTAATTCTAGGTACAATCTATGTACATTCCAAATTTCATCCAAATCCGTTCAGCAGTTAAAGCGTGAAGAGGGAACAAACATACTTACACACAAACTTTCGGATTTATAATATTAGTAGGATATACCTGCCTGAGAGTCGACATCATGCACACCTACATCCTCACTGGAACAATTGTGCCAGCGACCCAAACCCGCGCTCCGATATATAAAGGAGTTGGGGTGGCTGGGCTAAATGCTGACATATTATTAACTATAATAGAATCATTAACTTTCATGAGTGCCTCTTTGGGGCCCATGCGAATAATCGATTTTAATTTGATTTGAATTGACGGGGAAATTGCCTGCGTCTTTGTTCCCCGAACGGTATAATCTGGGAGTCTTCAAGTCTCGAGTGAATAGGTATCTTCTAGGCAAGCATGTCACACCTTCGGCCGCATCATCACTTTCCATCGGATGAGATAGTGGTCAAATGCTTGCCTAAGCAAAATTAAAAAAAAAAATTGCTTACACCCCCAGTATTAAATAAAAATAATCTGGAAGGAAATTTTTGCAAAAACAAAAGGTAGGTAGGAAAAAAAACTGCTGGCAGGGGGAAATGCACAATACACCCCCAGCGGGACGTCACTGCAGCCCTTATCGCCTCCAGTTACAATTAGAATACCTATAATGATAAATTTAGAGAGGCAAAATTATCGCTTGAGGCGGGGAGACCCTATGGCCGCGGGTTCAAACCCCGCCTCAAGCGATAATTTTTTCTTTCTAAATTTATCACTATAGTTCTGCCTAGCATGGCTAATGCTATATAAATAAAATAAATTAGAATACCTGTCCGAGGTATCCACCATAGTCTTCCTCGGTAGGCAAGCCATGTTTCATGATCCACTGGTACGCTCTAAAGTCTTCGCCACCATCGCAGCCGTTGTTCCCGAAACTAGAATAATAGACATATTTTAATGGTTATTTATAATTAAGTAGGTATATTAAAATAAAACGGGCATTAATTAAGAAACTTCAAACTTCAAATTTGCTTTATTGTCAATTTTTGTAGGTACAATTATTTTTTGAATCCATAGGCTCCCAAACTATTCAAACTGTGTTTCAGGAGCCAGTGGCTTCTCCCATCAATGAAATACATAAAACTATCGTTTTGTGATCACATTTGAGATCTATATATGACAATCTTTATAAATGTTATATATATATATACATATGTGTGTGTGTGTTTATGAGTATATGTGTTAAATGCGTGTTTGTGTGGGAGCTTACTATAAAGCTTACTATAAAAATTAATGACAAGGATGCATGGAGGCAAACTGCACAAGCGCTTTCTAGCGACTACATAATATAGATATACCTAGGTTTATACTATTATGTATTAGAGTTAAGAAATGCTATAAAATAATTAATGAAAAAAATGCGCCGCCGAGTGTCTTGACAGGTTCTTCTCGAGATGGCTGTAATTTTGCGAATCTGGCAGTAGAATCATTAACTTTCATGAGTGCCTCTTTGGGGCCCATGTGAATAAACGATTTTGATTTTAGATTTTTTTATAATTAGCATTATTATTATTTTTATTTCAAATCGTCCACCTTTCTGAATTTTGTTATGTTAAAACACCGACGTCCAACTTTGTTGCGTAATTCGTCTCCATCCAAAGGTTGTCTGGAAGAGATCGCTTTTAGCGAGAAGACCGCCTATTGTTACACTTATTTTGTAAGTCATTATTTTCTAGTCTGTTTTGTCACAAATATGGTGTTCAATAAAGAGTTTATTTATCTATCTATATATTAACTGCTCGTTGGCTTAGTTAGGTGGCGTTCGCCTTCTAAGCAGGAGAATCGGGTTCGATTCCTGCTGAAACACAAGTTTTCTCCCCAAGGAAAATTTGTCTTTCTGGTTCTGATTGCGATTGTGTTATGTGAATGCTATATGCTGAGTTAACTTTTTGGCATCAAAATGATAGTATTTATTTTTGTTTATAATATTAAGTTACTTTTGTGTCAAATTAATGTATATTTTTTCTTTCTTTTTTTCTTTTTTAAAGCTGTCGGGACACCGTTTGGTAACCATACAATCTTCGACCACATCATTTATCAACAGAGGACTACTACAAGCGTTTTGGAATGTTGTAACTTAATCTCACCTGATGGAAAGTGATGATGCGGCCGAAGATGTGACATGTTTATTTAGAAGATACCTGATCACTCTTGACTTGAAGAACTTACCCCCACGAGCAGTCAACTAGAGCCTGTTGGCTGAGCCGCGCGAGATGATTCCCGTTTTGTAGAAAGAGTGCCCCCTCTACAGCGCCCACAGTCCCGAATGACCAACATGATCCGCATACAGACTGATCTGGAACATAAACCATACTTTAATATAAATTTAAATAATATTTACACCCTACCTAATAATATTAAAGCAATGCCTACCTACACATTAATAAGGAAACTCTTTTTTTTTTTTGTTATTCATGATAGGCAAACTTTTGACCACCATTTCACCTGATGGTAAGCGACGATGCGGTCTACGATGGAGCAAGCTTGCCTAGAAGATACCTATTCACTCGCGACTTGAAGACTCCCATATTGTACTCATCAGGAAACTTCACACACCGACTCAGGTAAGGAGTTACCTTCTTTTGCGGTTCGCACAAAACTAAAAACATTATTATTGGAAAAGTGTTACTATTCGATAAATGAATTCTTAAAATCTAAATAATTTTAATTTAACGGCTTGACATTGTAAAGACTATTATATGGCATTGAATTTATAATTTTTAATATTTAATATAAATTGACATAGAATTAATTGTGACATTACAAAAACAAAACCAAAAATTTTGATAAGTTTTATATGTATACATTTTGTTGCTCTCTAGGTTAATGCTATATAAAGTAAATCCGTAATTGGATGTATGAATAATACTCATGCAATACCTTACTATGTTTAAGATCTGTGGATTTTATAACACAGATAAATAAATAAAATTATTTAATGGAATTCAATTTTGTAATTAATTAATATAGTATAATTTAATAGAATTGAAATGTTTAAAATGTATCTGGTACTATACTAACCATTTCCACCTTACTAACCTACATTTTAAGCAAATAAATGATTATGATTTACCAGACAAATAATCTAATATCATGCAAATTTGTATGTACTAGTAGAGTAGGCATACGTGGAGTTAAGCCGCTAAAGTGAAAAAATGGCGTTATTGAATTAGTATTTTTTTGTATAACTTGGGATTCTTCTAGCGTTGATCACACATCAATATTATATATTTATATATATTTTTTTTGTGACAGGCTAGTATTTGACCACTATCTCACCTGATGGTAAGTGACGATGTGATCGAAGCTGGTAAACACACTAGACCTGGAATACGCAGGCTCTCAAGGATAACTGCCGGAACACCATATTTGGCTTGGCGGCAGACTTTCAACTTGATGGTGGTAAGCTACTTTGGTAGCAAGCCAGGCGAGCAACTCACAAAATGCTCTACCACCTCTCAACCGGTTTTTTTTATGGTAAATAACGTTTTCTAAGAATGAAACCTAGCTAGATCGATTTATCGCCCCCGAAACCCCCTGCTTACTAAATTTCATGAAAATCGTTGTAGCCGTTTCCGAGAGTTATCCTGATTATATATATATATATAACAAACGCATTCACACTCACAGCCCCACACAAGTCTAAAGACTTGTATCGTGGGTGCCGGAACACACATCACACACAATATATACAAGAATGTCTCGTTTAAAGGTATTAGATTAGATATAAAAGTTTGTGTGTAAGTACAAAAGTATGTATGTTTGTTTTCTGTTTTAAATTTCGATGATTTTTTTTAATATACATAACTTTTTTGGATGTACTCCTAACGAAGTTAGCTTCACTACTATCTACTACTTACTTATCGAAATCTTTCAATCAAATCCAAATAAGTACAGTTTTCCGAAGTCGGGTGCCAAATTCACAGAGCCTTATCCAACATTATTACACACTAGCCGTGCCCCGCGGCCTCGCCCGCGTTTATTAAGTTAATAATTGAAACGCAAGCAAAGTTCAAAAACCGACTTCACCGCTTATATTTTGGTTTCGGCTTTATCGATTTCGACACAATGTATATGGGTCCACCTCGAAGCATAATCTACCAAACAAATCAAAATCGATTCATAATTGGCGGAATTATCGCGTAACATACATACAAAAAAACATACAGTCGAATTGAGAACCTCCTTATTTTGAAGTCGGTTGAAAAGTAGCCTATGTGTTAATTCTAGTATTCTATTCTAGTATCAGTTATGTATATTCTAAATTTCATTCAAACCCGACCTGTTACAGCGTGAAGAGAAAACAAACATACTTACACACCAACTTTCGGATATATAATATTAATGTGATGAGTAAGACAAATTATAAGCATGTTATAGGTACTGTTAAAGGGACTACACAGTTGTTATAATATATGGTTAAGGGTGGTATATATAGGCAGGTACCTTTGACAGGAGTGACAGCTCCAAACAGCCTCCAGTCGAATTCAGGTGGTACTTTGTTTGACATCTCTGTTAACATCGACTCGCTGTACGGAAAGGGGAGACCTGGAAATATATAGAAACAAGTGGCAAAATCTAATTTGAAAAAATAATAATTACAAAGTGTAAGAAGTACGATTAATTTCAAACTAGCAGAGTACTATTAGAATTATCTATACTAATATTATTAAGCTGAAGAGTTTGTTTGTTTGAACGCGCTAATCTCAGGAACCGCTGGTCCGATTTGAAAAATTCTCTCAGTGTTGGATAGTACATTTATCGAGGAAGGCTATAGGCTATATTATATTTTCAAAAAAATTTGGGATCCTTACTAAAATTCCAATAATCACGCGGACGAAGTCGCGGGCACTGCTAGTATATATGTTTACTTCTTATTTACTTCTAGAGTACCTTTTACAAAGTACCCTAATATAATTAAAATCTAACCAAACTATGGCTTATCAGTAATTTAACTTTAACTGCTACACTGCTATTATAATTACTAAGAATGTGTCCATTAACACATTTCTTATTGTCTCTATTTAAGGGTAAGACACTTTGTTCATGTGTTCTTTTGCAGCACTCTCACTATATATTACACTAACTAACATTACACTTATTCAAATGGTAAATATAAAATAATGCGTTGATATAAAATATACTTAAATATATAAAATAAAAACGTAATGTCAAGATAGTCGATATAAATAAATAAAGTTACAAAAATTTTGAATAATTTCTAATATAGTGTGGGGTCCACATCAACATGTTTCATATAGTTTAGCTCACCCATATCCTCAGGCTTGCTCCTGGCTGTATATTTCCTGCCCCTGAGGGCCGCCATCTCGTCGTCAGTGCGGTCCGCCAGATGGTTCACGGCGAGAGAGAAACCACGACGGGCGCGGTTGTTAGAGTGCACGAATCTAGAAATATATCCATGAATCCACAAAATCAAAATTCAATGGGCCCCAAAGAGGCACTCATGAAAATCTTCTGCGACTCTACAGCCAGATTGTCAAAATTATAGGCACCTCGAGAAGAACTGGCAAGAAACTCGACGGTGCATTTTTTTGCCATTGGCCACAACGTTTTTTTTACCGACTTCACACAAAAAGGAGGAGATACTCAAGTTGAATGTTTTTTTTTTGGTTACCTCATAACTTCTTCGTGAACCGATTTTAAATATTTTTTTTTGTTTGAAAGATGTTGCTTCCAATTGGTCCCATTTAAAGTTGATCAAGATCTGATCAGTAGTTCTTGAAATATCTTCAATAATGCGTGTTTAGTACATTTAATCTGATCAAAGTTCCGGTGATAAAGCGGTGAAGTCGGTTTTTGAAGCTTTGCTTGCGTTTAATTATTTTTAATGTTATTGAAAGACGAGACTAGCAAGTCGCTCGTATGATGGTAAGCTTCACACTCGGAGATTACATTTCAGTGGACATTGAAATCACAGAATTTTTTTTAACTATCGCAAATTTTGTGCGAATGTAACATCAGTCATTAACTTTCATGAGTGCCTCTTTGGGGCCCATGTGAATAAACGCTTTTGTATTTGAATTTGTATATGGTAAATAGCATTAGGTTACCACAACGCAAATCATAAATCTTTATTTTTGTAACGAACTGCCCGTTGGTTTAGTAGGGCCGCCTTTTAAGCAGCGGGTATCATATTCGATTCCCGCTGCAAACCATACATTAACACCCCAAGAGAAGTTTGTTTCTGGTCCCGGGTGAGATTGTGTGTGATGTGAATGTTTCCAATATTGGTCTAATAACAAAACAACAACAATAACATGATGGGAACGCTACCCACTGGTAGTGGGTTTGAGCACTTGAGTTACCTATAGGCTCGATTTCTTGTGGGTAACTTGGTTCTTTGCCGTATATAGTTTTAGTTTAGTTTTAGGAAATATAGGCAATTGGCCCGTAGATACTTGATTTGTAATGTTTTGTATATAGAACTGGATGAAAAAAAAAACCATTTATCGCCATCTAGCGGTCATGAGCGTAGACTCATTGATATTGCATAGCCATAGATATTACAAACTACACTCACCATGTCTTTGGTATTGTTAATTGTCTATGTTATAAACTAGAAAATAAAATGTCAGTCTGTAAAAATCTAATTAATGGCCTCGATTCTGATGTACACTCACTAAATTAAATTTAAACTATCCCTGTCTCTTACAAAATAGAAACACAAGACAGATAGCATACATTTTAGAGCTGAGCTAGTTTATCATTTAAAATATGAACAGCAGAAAGACGCGTGTTATTAGTCAACACCAATAACATACTCGACTAAGCTTGCATATACATCTAAGTTCTGCCTAACTTGACAGCACAGCAGTATTCTATCTCTGTCTTGTGTTCCTATTTTGTAAAAGACAGGAATAGTTTAAATTTAATTTAGTGTGTGACATCAGAATCGAGGCCAATATCCGACACTTACGACATATGTCAACGAACTTATTGCGGGGCTGTGAGTCCTAACATACGTCTTACCTTAGATTCTGCCTGAATAAGTTCAACCTTCTAGTATGTTCGATTTCATTTTCGTACTGCTTCTTGTGTTTCTGCTTGAACCTGTCAAAATCAAACCAACATTTGACGTCTCAATATTAGAATTGCTTTTTGCTTGTCGTTTGATATCAATTGGAAAGTTTTTACAGACTTCACAAAAAAGGAGGAGTTACTCAAGTCGAATGTATTTTTTTGAAGTCGATTGTTTTTTTTTTCAAGTCGAGTGTTTTTTTTTTTTACCTCGTAACTTCGTTCCACGTGAACCGATTTAGAATATTTTCTTTTGTTTCATAGGTGTTGCTTTCCAATTGGTCCCATTCAAATTTGATCAAGATCTGACTAGTAGTTTTTGAGTTATCCTCAATAATGCGTATTCTGTGGACTACATTGACGATGTTCTCGTTTTTGACCGACTTCAAAAGTTACCTCATAACTTCTTTCTTTGTGCGCCGATTTTGATGATTATTTTTTTATTTGAAAGCTGGTGCTTTCCATGTGGTCCCATTGAAATTTGGTCAAGATCGGATCTCTAGTTTTTGAGTTATTGTCAATAATGCGTGTTTAATACGTTAAATCCGATCAAGGTTCCGAAGATAAAGCGGTGAAGTCGGTTTTTTAAGCTTTGCTTGCGTATAATTATTGAACTTCGGCTTCGCAAATTTTTCAAGAATTTTTTTTTTGTTATTTATTTATTAATTTAATACTTTATTGCACAGTAAAAAGTGTACAAAAGCAGGACTTAATGCTAAAAGCATTCTATACCAGTCATCCAGCGGTGTAAAATGAAATGACATGAGGCGTGAATCAATCAGGGATAAAGAAAATATATGTAGATGAAATGTATCTCGAATTGTAATGTAAATAAATATAAGTATATATAGTTATTAGTAAAATAACAGAAAGCACTCTGACCTCGATTCTTGTTCTGACCTTTTGTTCATTTTTTTTTAATCACGTGATGTTTTTAACAACTTTCAAACCTTAACCGGGTTTTTACCCTCATAAGTCCCACACCCGCGGGGATTCCGGGTTAAAAGTAGCCTACGTGATAATCCAGGTAGTCAGCTACTCTATACCAAATTTCATCAAAATTGGTCCAGCCGTTTGGGCGTGAAGAAGTAACAAACATACTCACAAACTTTCCCATTTAAAACATTAGTGAGATAGTATAGGCTACCAAATAGGTTATCCAAAGGTTGTCTGGAAGAGATCGCTCTTAGCGATAAGACCGCCCATTGTACCTATATTTATAAGTTTCTCTGTAAGCTGTATTTATCTTTTGGTGTCAATAAAGAGTTATTGTATTGTTACAGCCCGTTGGCTTAGTTGTTAGAGCGTTCGCCTTCTAAGCAGGGTAGCGGGTTCGATTCCCGGCGGGAACACAAAATTTCTCCCCAAGGAAAATTTGTGTTTCCGGTTCTGGTTGTGATTGTGTGTGTGATGTGAATGTTTCCGGCACCCACGACACAAGTCATCGAACTTACCGTGGGGCTGTGAGTGTGAAAGCGTTTGTTTGTTACCTTTGGAATTCGTCATCTACGTGAACGTCATGCACGGGATGAACCCACTCCTTCATGGGGTTGAAGGTGGCGGTATGACGGATGCCCGGACCCGGGAATGACGTGCATTTATCCACTGAAACCAAAAGTTACAAATAGTTAATTCACACGTACCCCAAAGTGGCACTCGTGAAAGTTAATACGATACTAATTTATAAAAATTGTATTGATAATGCAATCATTCGCATCATGTAATTAATAAATACAATCACAATTTATCTAATATCTTTAAACGAGCAATTCTTGTATATATATTATGTGTAATCAGGATCTCGGTAACGGCTCCAACGATTTTCATGTTACAGATTAAGGGTTTTTCGGCCCAAGGAATCGATTTATCAACGTTCCAGGTCCGAGAAATGCTCGGTTCCCAAACTGCATTTGAAAAACCGGTTTTAAGAAACTATCAGCGCCATCTATTACGCCATGACCGATGTAAAAAACTGTTTCTACTCGACACTAGATGGAGCTTTCTGAGGCTACAAATTCAAACACATTCTACCAAAAACAAAAAACCAGATCATCCGGATATTATTATCTAAACAAGTGGAAATTGGGTATCGGGTTCGATTCCCGATGGGAACATAGTTTTCTCCGCAAGGGAAGTTTGTGTTTCAGGTTATAGGTTTGTTCGTGTGTGATGTGATTGTTTCCGGCACCCACGACACAAATGTTCGCACTTAGTGCGGAGCTGTGTGAAAGCGTTCATTTATAAACTAGCCGTGTCCCACGGCTTTCCTCGTGTTGATCAAATTAAAAAATATCCTATGTGTTAATCCTAGGTATAAGCTATGTACATTCCAAATCCGTTCAGCCATTACAGCGTGAAGAGGGAACAAACATACTTACATAAAAACTTTCGGCTTTATAATACTACTAGCTGTGCCCCGCGACTTCTCCCGCTATTGTCAAGTTAAAAAGTAGCCTATGTGTTAATTATAGGTATAAGCTATGAACATTTCAAATTTCATCCAAATCCGTTCAGCCGTTAAAGCGTGACGAAGAAACAAACATACTTACACACAAACTTTCGGATTTATAATATTAGTAGGATATAGAGTGATCCTGACTCACCGTCAATTTTGAATACCTCGGGGTCAATGTCCTCCACGTCATAGTCGCTGTATTCCAAGTAATAGTGGTCGTAATGTGAACCCAACAGTGAGTTGAAACCTTTCATTTCGTACCTGAGAATAAAAGAAACGTCAAAAAATATACTGTATATACATATACAAGGTGTTTTTTTGAGATGGGCGTTGAAATGATCTTCTAGGCAAACGTGCTCCATCGTCGACCGCATCGTCACTTACCATCAGGTGAGATGGCGGTCAAACGTTTACCTATCTTGAATAAAAAAAAAAAAAAACTAGAGAAAAGTCGTAAAAGGATTCATACTCTCAATTAATAAGAAAACAATAATCGCGTATTTAGTTTCTTTTTAATCCTTTACTTTTGAATATTATTATATCAATCTTTACAAAGAAATGTATTACTAAAAATAAAAGAAAATAGCAAATATTCACATTTTATTATTTTTAACACGGCTGATAACTCACATTTCCGTCAAAAGTAATAGATTAAAAAAAATTACTAAAAGCTATTATAGCTGTATATGTATACTAGCTTTTGCCCGCGGCTTCGCTCGCGTTAAGAAGTATTATTTTAAAATTGACAAAGTTTCATACAAACTTTCATCCCCTATTTTTTCCCCTTGGGGGTAGAATTAATCAAAATCCTTTCTTAGCGGATGCCTACGTCATAACATCTACCTGCATGCCAAATTTCAGCCCGATCCGTCCAGTGTTTTGGGCTGTGCGTTGATAGATCACTATGTCAGTCAGTCAGTCACCTTTGAGTTATATATATTTAGATATTGAAGGCATGACTCCTTGCCAACTTTTCTCTGTCGTGGTTCCGGACTTAGCCATCACCGCCCCTCTCAAAAAACCACCCTGTATATATAAACGAATCGTTCGTCAGAACTGAGATTTCGCGCCTAATAGAGAAAAAAATTAAGGACAATAGCGTGGGAGTGTTCAAGTCTAAATAGGTTTCTTCTAGATAAGCATGCTACGTTTTCGGCCGCATAAACACTTTCCATCAGGTGAAATAGCAATAAAATAAGTAACTTGTTAAAAACTTTTTTAAAGACAAGCTTTTAGAAGTCCGCCATATTGGATTTAAAGTGACGTCACTTTATTTTTCGAGTTATTCTCAGCAAGCCCTTTCATTTGATACCCATATTGTAGGAGTGCATTAAAAATTACTTGTCCGCCATTTTGTGTGTTCCGCCAATTTGTGTGTTCCGCCATGTTGGACTTAGAATGACGTCACAAAGCTATCCATGCATTGTCATGGTGTCATCAAACGTGAATACAAAATTTCAGCTCAATCGGTTGAAGATATCCGCTTCAAAATTGAGTTGCAAGATTCCACCTGAACAAACGTACATACATACAGTGCAAGTTAAATAAAAGCTTGTGAAAAAAGCCGTAACCATGAAACTTACCGCACGGGTATAGCAACAGTCTCCCCTTTCAAAGTCTTCCTGTATTTCACCCACATGGTATATTTGTTCAGTTTATCGCCTATTGGTTGGACCATCTGCCATTTTGTGGTGTCGGAGTCTTGCATAGTTTCAGTGCCTAAAACATTCCAATTTCAAAATAGTATATTCAAATGGGCCCCATAGACTCATTAAAGTCAATGATTGTAGTGCCAGATTCGCGAATGTACAGCCATCTCGAAAAAAATCGAGAAACTCGGCGGCGCATTTATTTTTTCAAATAAATATTTAATTATCTTATATATAAGCTACCTTAACTGTTTATTCATATGGGCCCCATAGACTCATGAAAGTTAATGACTCTAATGCCAGATACACAAATGTACAGCCATCTCGGGAAGGATCTGGCAAGAAACCGGCAGTTCATATTTTCTATTCTTTTATCAAATAAAAACCTAATTCTCTAATTCATAAGTATCTTATTTGTTTATTCACATGGGCCCCATAGACTCATTAAAGTTAATGACTCTAATGCCAGATTCGAAAATGTACAGCCATCTCGGGAAGAATCTGGCAAGAAACCGGCAGCCCATATTTTCCATTCTTTATTCAAATAAAAACCTAATTCCCTAATTCATATGTATCTTAATTGTTTATTCACATGGGCCCCATAGCATCATGATAGTTAATGACTCTAATGCCAGATTCGCAAATGTACAGCCATCTCGGGAAGAATATGGCAAGAAACCGGCAGCCCATATTTTCCATTCTTTTTTAACATAAAAACCTAATTCATAAGTATCTTAATTGTTTACTCACATGGGCCCCATAAACTCATGAAAGTGAATGACTCTAATGCCAGATGCACAAACGTACAGCAATCTTAAGAAGAACCTGGCAAGAAACTCGTCGGCGCATTTTATGTTTTTTTTTTAAATAACATCTTTCTATTTTTAAATTTATTTTAACTTAGGTGTATCTTTCTTTTAAGCTCAGTTTGATCATTTTATAATCAGATTTCATGATCAACACACTATTTACTACTGACCCCCTATTATCTATCTCTGTTGCAAACGGTTTCAATACAAAATTGACAGAACTACTAGGAAATAAGGTTCATTTTTGCTTAATTCAAATAGAAACCGCGTGCAACAAAGATACGTAATTACTGATTTAAACTTTCCATTGGTAATCAGTTTCAGTTTTAGGAATGTCGTTATAAAATCTAACCCCATTTTTTTTTTTTTGACTGCCTAACTACGGGCCAATTGCCTATATTTCCTAAAACTAAACTAAAACTATGTACAGCAAAGAACTAAGTTACCTACAAGACATCGATCTTATAGGTAACTCAAGTGCTCAAGCCCACTACCAGTGGGTAGCGTTCCCATCATGCTGGCGGCATTGCCTCTCTGAATTGCAATGCTAATACGTTGAGCCAAATAAGTGCCAGCATTATTAATTAGTGCCCCATTTGCCATAAATTACTTATTTGAACTGCACGTTGGCTAAGTTGGGTGACCGTTCGCCTTCTAAACAGGGGTATCGGGTTCGACTCCCGGCGGGAACACAAGTTTTCTCCCCATAGATAATTTTTCTAATTGTAATTGTGTGTGTGATGTGAATGTTTCCGGCACCCACGGCACAAGTCATCGAACTTAGTGTGGGGCTGTGAGTGTGAAAGCGTTTATGTTTTATTATTAATTTACCAAAACAAAACGCGCGGACCGCTATGGTAAAATTATGCGTATGTCTGATAATAAAACTATTTTACATCACTTCCTAATTTACTTTTCTTTATATTCGAACATGCATTAGGAACTGCCTGTGACTTAGTTGGGTTGTCGTTCACCTTCTAAGCTTGGCACCAGGTTCGACTCCCGGCAGGAACACAAGTTTATTCCGCAAGAAAAAATTGTGTTTCTGGTAGTAACACAATTTTTTCTGTGTGTGATGTGAATGTTTCCGGCACCCACGACTCAGTCAACGAACTTAGTGCGGAATTGGAAATTTATTATATTTTCCAAGATGTATGACGATGTAGAGAACATAGCACCTAAAACGCATTCACTCTCACAGCCCCGAAATAACTCACCGATATACTTGAAGTCCGTCATGTCTGGCAACACTGACTGAATCGACTGCGAGTTGTCTGTGGTACCGTTAACTTGTAGACATGTCTCTTTGTTCAACTCAGTTTCTGTTGTTACTGGGGCGATCTAGAAACAAAGTCTCTTTTATAATAATAATATTACTAAGGCACCCGCAAATTGGTCGAGCGAAGCGAGATCTCTAAGTTGACTTGAGTCGTTTAGCACTTTGTCCGTCCGTCTGTCAGAGGCATCTAATGTCTAAACCATACAAGCGAATGACTTAAAATTCTCATAGAATATGTAAAACTACGGCCCAAAGCAAGAAATGACATTTAAAATTATCTTAATGAGAATATTAAGGGGGCTTCAATACATGTAAGAGGGGAGCAAAATATTTTTTATTTTTTATCTACCCTTGTGGGGTATCGTTGAAAAGAGCATGACAAGTAGCTTACGGAACCGGTTTAAAAAAATCTATGTTAGAAAATAATGTTTGCTAGGCCACCATAGTCACTGTTTTTAGACCTATTTTGTCACGGAGTCTATTTCAAAAACGGCTTCACACTGAACGCTGACGCTAAAAAGTAAAATATATCTAACTACCTAACCCTTAAATCAATATTTGCATGTCACTATTATGACCAAGTGTGTGAACTATATTGATACACTTAACCCTACATCTGTTTATACCTACATTTGAAGCAAATAAATGCATTTCATTTCAGAAACTTACGTATAATATCAGTTATATCCTGTACTTGAACAACAAATACAGAAATCAAACAATTATTACTTAGAAAAAAAATTATAAGCAAGTAACTTCAAAAGTTTTTCTCTATCGTGGCAAAATGTAGGCGGCGAGATCTCAAATCGGCGCGAACGACTAGTCAATTAAAAAAACATTACTTATCGAATCGAATAGTGAATCTAAACCATACTTGTATCCATCTGAACACACAAAAAATCACATCGTAATCGGCACAGATCTACCCACTGCGCCAACTGGGGCGTCATTGCATCGATGACAACTTACCTTGATAGATGTGCCGTAAGGCGGGTACACCGTCGCAGTGAGCTGATAGGTCTTAACCATTCCCCCATAGTAGTCGATGCGGGACTTACTGTTCTTCGAGTCAAACCTAAAAACGAAATTTCATCCTATTATTATACAATCTGAGTCCCGTGACTTCACCCGCGTTTATTATAAAATAGCGTATTCCAGGTCTAGCGTGTTTACCAGCTTCGATCACATCGTCACTTACCATCAGGTGAGATAGTGGTCAAACACTAGCCTGTCACAAATAAAAAAAAGCTATACCCGTTGTATATGCGTTGAAATGCCACGCAAAGAAAAAAGCGTTTTGCTTCTTTCATGTTTATTATGCCTGATAGGCAAGCATTTGACCACAATCTTATCTAATGGAAAGTGATGATGCGGCCGAAGATGTAACATGCTTGCCTAGATGGTCTTGCCTTGATGGGAGTCTTCAAGTCAAGAGTAAATAGGACACTCTTGACTTGGACTAACAGATTATACCGTTCGGGGAACAAGACGAGGGCATTGAGTTCCACTCCTTCTCAAAGCGAAACGCTTTGAGCGAACTGGAGGTATGTCAACCATGTATGGATGATGTTTGACTGTTTGTCTTGTTGTTAGATGGTAAATCGGGCATAGGGGAATTAAGTGGTGTAATTCATACGCACACTCTCCAAAATGTAAACGGTACAATACCGATGGGTTTGCGACCTTACGTCGGTGACCGAGACTGTAATTTGGACTCGACTAGCTTATCATCGCCAATGCGTCTTTTTGCTCGCCGGTCGATGGACTCAAGAGCTTCAAGCTGGTACTTAGCGGATCCATCCCACAGGTGGCCGCAGTACTCCACACATTTATGTTTGCCTGGTACTTTACTACTAAAACTTAAGGCAACGGGTTTCGGGTTCAATGAGGGTGTGAATGTGAAACTTTATACCAATGGTATGCCAATGACAGACGTTATTAGTATGACATAAACATAACGTAACACAACATACACATACACATGCTAAACTTATAACAACGACATTGTTTGCGTCGGCGGTTAAAAAAAAACCTGCCAAGTGCGACTCGGACACGCGCAGGGTTCCGTACCATTATCTATAAAAAAAATCACGTTTGTTGTATGGGAGCCCCCAAAATATTTGTTTTATTTTATAGTAATTATTTATTTTTAAAGCGAATACATAACTAAACATTCTGTGAATATTTCAAGCGTCTACCTGTTGCCGTTATCAATTTCGAGCAAAAAAATCACGTTAGTTTTATGGGAGCCCCCTTAAATATTCATTTTATTGTTTTTTAGTATTTGTTGTTATAGCGGCAACAGAAATACATCATCTGTGAACATTTCAACTGTCTAACTATCACGGTTCATGAGATACAGCCTGGTGACAGACGGACGGACAGCGGAGTCTTAGTAATAGGGTCTTATATTTTTCATAAAAGTTGGTCAAGGAGCTCTATTCTCAATTCAACAATAACAGCAAGTATAAGCACGACCGACTCTTATCATCTAACCTACGTCGCGACCTTTCCTCTACAAACACTAGATAAAGTTCAAATTATATAAACATAATGACGTTCTTTGTCTATATAGCAGTAGATCAATAACTCGTCATTAGCCCATTCCAAATTGTTTATTGACATGGGCCCCAAATAAGCTCTCGTGAAAGGTAATGAATCTTATAGGGCATATCCATTAGATAGAATTTTCCATTAGATGAAAAAAAATCAAGTATATTTTTTAAATCTAATTAAATGTTTACACCTATAGAATGACATTTGTATGAAATTGTATTTAAAATTCAAAACTTTTTTCACTTGGGCCCCAAAGAGGCACTCATGAAATTATTAATGACTCTATTGCCAGATTAGCAAAATTACAGCCATCTCGAGAAGAACCTGGCAAAATACTCTTTTGTTATTCAAATTATTTATTACTAGCCGTGCCCCGCGTCTTCGCCCGCTATTATCAAGTTAAAAAGTAGCCTATGTTTTAATCCTAGATATAAGCTATGTACATACTAAATTTCATCCAAAGTTCGTTCAGCCGTTAAAGCGTGAAGAGGCAACAAACATACTTACACATTTACATACTTATACACAAAATTTCGAATTTATAATATTAGTAGGATTCATAATTTTAATGACTAAAAACTTAAAAAGCGTCCAATTATACTCGAGAAAATTCAAAATAGCAAAACGCAGCGCGGGTCGATTTTGACTGAATTTTAGGTGCCGGTTAAAAAAAGCAAAATCCACTAAACCTAGTTTTAAGAAAGGTAAATACTTATATTATTAACTAGCCGTGCCCCGCGGCTTCGCCCGCTATTATCAAGTTAAAAAGTAGCCTATGTGTTAATCCTAGGTATAATCTAAGTACATTCCAAATTTCATCCAAATCCGTTCTGCCGTTATAGCGTGAAGAGGGAACAAACTTACACACTTACAAACAAACTTTCAGATTTATAATATTAGTAGGATTAATTGCTTGGATGACCGTTTAGTGGGATTTTAAACTGAGTGCCACCGCGCTACGGAGAGCACGCTAAGCTGTCGGTCCCGGTTGTTAGTCGTAAGACAACAGTCGTTAAGCCATGTTGGATGCCTTCAGGCGGCTTGATAAATCCTGACACTAGGACTGCTTATTTGTCTTTTCGAAAAGCAAGCAAAGCAAGTATTAATTAAAGGTAAGCTAAATATTTTTTTAAATAAAACAAATCATCACAACATATCAAAGTCGATGTTAACTAAGCTATTAACGTAGGTATATAGGTAAATAGATAGTAGATGAGGTCAACAACCTATAGACCCGATATATGTAGTCCAATGCAAATAATATAGTTGACCCCGAATAACAGATTACGAAAACAAATGGAAGAAACTTGATGATAGTAGGATCACTTTGTTATGTCTGTCTGGCCGTATATCAATACCCTTTTTCTCGAGAACGTTTAGAGGTGGTAGAGCATTTTGTGAGTTGCTCGCCTGGCTTGCTACCAAAGTAGCTTACCACCATCAAGTTGAAAGTCTGCCGCCAAGCCAAATAAGGTGTTCCGGCAGTTATCCTTGAGAGCCTGCGTATTCCAGGTCTAGTGTGTTTACCAGCTTCGATCACATCGTCACTAACCATCAGGTGAGATAGTGGTCAAACACTAGCCTGTCACAAATAAAAAAAACAAAAAAAAAACGTATATGGTTGAATAAACCTTCCAAATTAATAAAATCAAAAATCCAGTCTGCAAAATAGTCAACTTATAAGCAATGCACTAATTACAAAAATTTTAATGCATTGATTGCCAATTTACTATTCCTAATTACATTTATATATGCATTTTATATTTATATTTGCATAAATTATCCCTCTCTCCATCCAAAGGTTGACTGGAAGAGATCGCTTTTAGCGATAAGTCCGCCCATTGTACTTTAGTTTTTTAAGATTACCCCTGTAACTTACTGTATTTGGTGTACAATAAAGAATTTTCTATTCTATAGGTACTATTCATGATTCCGAAAGGCTATTTCGAATTATGTTCTCTATAGAAAAAAAATGGCATGCTCAAAACTAAATATCTGAACTATTATTTAATTATATTAAAAAAGCTTAAAACACCGACTTCATATCTTATATTACGATATTGGCTAGACCGATTTCGATAAAATGTATATGGTACCACCTCTGAAGTATACTCTACCAAACAAAAAAAAACATCAAAATCGATTCAGAATTGGCGGAGATATCGCTCAACATACATCCAAAAAAAACCTACAGTCGAATTGAGAACCTCCTTTTTTGAAGTCGGTTGACAAACTGTATTATTTATAACACATAAATAAAATTTCGTTATTTTTATAACTGTTACGTAATTATAAGAATATTTTCCGTTAATACATATAATTATAATGCATAGCTCAGGTGCATTCGTGTTATTGGTGTGACCTTAATATTAAAATCGTAAATTGCTGATTCAAAAAACTTTACTAATTACCTCACGCAGACTGTTATAAAAGCCTAAGCATTAATAAGCGATGACTAAGAAATATAATGAACTATTTAACCACAAAGTTAAAGTCAACATTTTATTCCGATACGAAGATATAAACGTCCTCACTCACTCACAGCCCCACACTTAGTTCGATGACTTGAGTCGTGGATGCCGGAAACATTCACACCACACACATATTTTTTTTTATAGTCGATTGGCAAGCATTTGACCACTATCTCACCTGATGGAAAGCGATGATGTAGCCGAAAATGTAGCATGCCTATTCACCTATTCACTCTTGACTTGAAGACTCCCAGATTATACTGTTCGGGGAACAATGACGCAGGCAATGAGTTCCACTCCTTCGCTGTACGGATGATGAACGTAGAAGCGAAACACTTTGAGCGAACTGGAGGTATATCCTACTAATCCTACTAATATTATAAATCCGAAAGTTTGTGTGTAAGTATGTTTGTTCCCTCTTCACGCTTTAACGGCTGAACGGATTTGGATGAAATTTGAAATGTACATAGATTATACCTAGGATTAACACATAGACTACTTTTAAACTTGATAATAGCGGGCGAAGCCGCGGGGCACGGCTAGTCAACCATATATGAATGACGTTTGACTGTTTGTATTGTCTGATGGTAAAACGGGCATGGGGGAATTAACTCGTATAATTCCTGCGCACGCTCTCTTAACTGTTTAACCACAAAGTCAAAGTCAACATTTTATTCAGCTGATAAGAACAAAAATCTGATGTTTTTTTACCTGATCCGAAGATATAAACGTTTAACCGCTTTCACACTCACAGCCCCACACTTAGTTCGATGACTTGTATCGTGGAAACATTCACACCACACACATAATCACAACCGATATTGTAATTATCAGCATATAATTATATATTTTTTATTAAACACTAGCCGTGCCCCACGGTATCGCCCGCGTTTATCACGTTAAAAGGTTGCCTATGTGTTAATCCTAGGTATATGATTGTACATTCCAAATTTCATCCAAATCTGTATAGCCGTTACAGCGTGAAGAGAAAACAAACATACTTACACATTTGCACATTTAAATACACACAAACTTCCGGATTTCATGTTCTTATTTTTATTTGCATTCCACAATGTAACTTAGATGGTAAACTTAAATTTATGTACCATCGTACTAATATTATAAATCTGAAAGTTTGTGTGTAAGTATGTTTGTTCCCTCTTCACGCTTTAACGGCAGAACGAATTTGGATGAAATTTGGAATGTACATAGCTTATACCTAGGACTAACACAAAGGCTACTTTAAAACTTGATAATAGCGGGCGAAGCCGCGGGGCACGGCTAGTGATATATATGATTTATAATATTAGTGTGAAATGTGATAATACTTAGAACTGCCAAACATTTACTTAGTTGAGTGAGCCTTAGTCTTCTCAGCATCGGGTTCGATTCCCGGCTAGAACACAAGTTTTCACCCCAAGGAAAATTTGTGTTTCTCCTGTGTGGTGTGGTAGTGACTGTGTGTGTGATGTGAATGTTTCCGGCACCCGCGACACTAGTCATCGAACTGAGTGTGGGGATGTGTGTGTGAATGTTTATGTTAATACTACATACTACTTACGCTGATATACATTTTGAATGTTTGTTCCCTTGTGCTTCTCTAGAGACCAAACGCGTGGGCCAATTTTGATGATTCTAAAGTCAATCGATTAATCTTAACCATGCGAGTGTCACTAAAGACATAGTTAAAAATTAAATGTGTCGAAAACTTCACTTCGGTCGGTCAACAACAAATATTAACACAAGAAATAATATTGTTTTTGGGATGGAGTTTTCCTGATTCAGAGTAAACAGTAGTTCTTATCACTGTTCATTAAAATATAAGTTAATTAATAATGTTGTGTATTTATGTGGTCAACCATATAATGTATTAATAATTAAACGCAAGCAAAGCTTAAAAAAACCGACTTCACCGCTTTATCTTTGGAAACTTGATCAGATTTAATGTATTAAACACTCATTACTGACTATAACTCAAAACGATCAGATCTTGATCAAATTTTAATGGGACCCCATTAAAAGCACCAGCTTACAAATAAAAAAATAATCATCAAAATCGGCTCGAAACAAAAGAAGTTATGAGGTAACTTTTGAAGTCGGTTAAACGAGAACATCGTCAAAGTAGTCCACAAAATAGGCATTATTGACGATATTTCAAGAACTACTGATCCGATCTTGATCAAATTTAAATGGGACCAATTAGAAAGCAACATCTTTCAAACTAAAAAAAAAATCGAAATAGGCTCACGTAGAGAGAAGTTATGAGGTAACACACATAAAAATAATAATAATAATACAGTCGACTTGAGTACCTCCTCCTTTTTTGGTAAGTCGGTAATATATAACAATTAAATGCAAGCAACGCTTAAAAAAACCCGACCTCAACGCTTATATTTTGGTTTTGGCTGGATCGATTTCGATAAAATTTCTATAGGTCCACCTCAAGAATCAGAATCAGAATAGTCTTTATTGTATAACTGTGTAAACAAGGTGTAAAAAAACATGTTTGGTATTGGTAGCAACAGTCTGCCCATTTCGGGCGTACAATAGCAAGTACTTAAACGAAGTATAATCGAAGGAGAATGCGCTCATGCAAGTCTTCGACCTTTGCGGAGCTGTGAGTGTGGAAACGCTGTTTGCTTACTTGTCGTATAGGTCAGTAGAAGTCCGGCCCAATGTCTTAACCTTGTCAATCAGTTACGATCCACGCGGATAGCCCTACGAATGTCACAATGTACTTTTTTATTCAAGACAGGCAAACTTTTGACCACCATCTCAACTGATGGTAAGCGACGATGTAGTCGACGATGAAGCAAGCTACAAAATTCAAAATAGTTTATTCACATGGGCCCAAAGAGGCACTCATAAAAGTTAATGACTGTGCCAGCTTGCTTAGAAGATTCACTCGCAACTTAACGACTCCCATTTTGTAGAGGAAACACCGACTCAGGCAAGGAGTTCCATTCCTTTGCGGCTCGCACAATGAATGTGGAAGCACAACGCTTCGTCCGCATTTGTGGAATGTCTTGGACTTGTCAGTGTACTTACCAAGCATAGAATGGCTCGTGTAGTTCAGCGTAGGGTATATTGATGATTCCCTTTACACTATACACTGGGTTCCATTGCGGGGGGTTTGCTGAAACAATTATTATAATAAAATATATAATTTATGTGCAACACAAACCCTAGTTCGATTGTGACTGACTTCTGGTTTTGTTTTTTTGTTCATATATATATATATATATATACTAAGTAAACGTTGCTGAGTTATAAGTTTTTATTTCATCGAAATGCTTACATATTTTTACACTCAAATAATATCTAATTGATTAGTGGTAGACAGGTATATAAAAACATTTTTTTTTATTTTAAGTAACACAACACTTTGGTTGCCGTGCTAGGTCGAACCTGTGTTACGGCTGCCAAATCTTATTCGGATGCAGGAACTTTTTACAACAAAAAATACAGTGATGAGTAGAACAATACAATTATTTGATGTTTTCGATTCTCATATTCAGGACTAGTTGAGCCTCGGCTTCACCAGCTGATGATGATGATTAAAGAAGCTTATGTCCTAATGCAGTGTATAAGCTACCTTAAAATTTCATTAAAATCAGTTAAGTAGATACGGAGATAAGTGGTGACAAACATTCACACACACACACAGACTTTCGCATTTATAATATTAGTAGGATAATTCTTGTGCAAACTAATATGACTTTTGTATAGTACCATTGGTTATAGATGCTACAAAACTTATTTTTATACAATGTTATTGCTTGAGTATATGACGACCCAGTTGGCTCAGTGGAAAGGTCTCCGCCCTATGCGCCGTGAGTCCTGGGTTCGATTCCCAGCAGGAGCACAAATTCCTTCCCAAGGGATATTTGTGCTTCTGTTTCTGGGTGAATTTGTATGTGTGATGTAAATTTTTCGGCACCCACGATTCAAGTCTTTGAACAAAATGCGTTTGTTGTTTGTGTCCGAAATTTTTAACTTTTTAAACTAAGCTATAAATACACCTAATAAATAATGTGTGCATACAAAAATAAGCGACTTAAACTGCCTCCTTCGGGTGAAAACATGTGCTCCCGCCTCGCCGGGAATCGAACCCGATACTGGCCGATGGTTAGAAGGCGAACGCTCACCCAACTAAGCCAACGGGCAATTCAATTCCATAAAGTGACGCTTCTATGCCCTTTTGACATATGTAGGTACTATACAAAAAATACATAACAGCACTAATTCTTGGTAATTAAGATATCGGTTTTTATATCAAAGTTTTTAATGAGAGGTCAAATCAGTACAGAAACAAGGACAACCTTTAATAAATACTAATAAAATCAGAATAGCTTACCTTTGTCTGCAATCTTCCCAATAGCAAAGCCGAGCACAACACAGAGCACCGCTGCGCGCAACATTTCGCACGTCCGCCGCCGACCGCGGTCCTGGGAAGAATGACGGGCCGTGAGCGACGGGTATGTAATTAGAGCTGCGCGTACGCAGCGAAATGATAAATGACCAGCGGGATTCGTTGAAGCGGTATATGTTGCGATTTGGAAAATTTTCGCATTTTTTTACACGCCTTAAATTTGTTTCACTAGTTACAACAAATGACTATGATACAAGTATTTCTACTAGTGTAGGGTTGTGAATGTAAAACATAAACATAAACGCTTTCACACTCACAGCCCCATACTAAGTTCGACGACTTGTGTCGTGGGGGCCGGAAACATTCACATCACACAACCAGAACCAGAAACACAAATTTTCCATGGAGAGAGAACTTGTTCCTGCCGGGAATCGAACCCGATACCCCTGCTCAGAAGGCGAACGTTCATCCAACTAAGCTAACGGGCAGTTCATGTGAGTAAAAAACTATTAAGTATGTAAATTTTTTTTTAATTTTTTAACCTAATCTTTTATTTTTTTTAAAGGTGTCTTAAAAGTTTGCAATGTGTATCTGTGTGTTTGTGTACAGTAGCTCCTAATCCGTTTGCTATTTTTTGTTTGAAAGATGACTTGATTGAGATTGTTTTTAGCTGTTTGTAAAAAATGGTGCAGCCGTCTTCCAGATAGAGCGATGGGGGTATTTTATAAATTATGATTTTGTCACGTGTTTTAAAATAATACCAGCTAAAATATATTAAGTTACAATACTAATTATAGTATTGTAACTTTGAAAACATATTACGTAATAGGGATTACGCATAATAAAAGGTGGAATTGCATAGCTATGTATAAAAATAAAAAATAATACTTAACTTTTCATAAAATATCATATATATTTCCAATTTAGATGGCAACACTATCATTAGATACAATCAAGCTGAGGTTTTGCCGCGAAAGTGAATAAATAGCGATGTTGATTTTGTATAATTGTCCCAAAAATTTTTTTTTTTAATACTTTGTAAACGTGCTTAAGTGTAGACAAATCATACAAAGTTGAAAAACGTGTTTCTACCACTACTAGGGCATGACTTGACTATGACAACTATTATTATGGAAAATATAAATTATTAATTTTTGTTTAATATTTCGACTGAAGGACTATGCATCAATAGCATTAAATAATTTAAAAAAAAATACAATCAAGCTGATCTGACCTCTATCTACTATATTTAATCTACATACTACATTTAATACTTTATAAATAAAATATCTTATTGGGATACATATTTAAATTAATAAATAAACAGATGATTAATTATCTTCAATTTGCGAGTGAATAGGTATTTTCCAGGCAAGCTTGCTCCATCATCGACCACAGCATTGCTTACCATCAGGTGGGATGGTAGGAAAAAATTGCCTATCTTGAATTAAAACAAATTAATACAATCACATCACACTAATATTATAAAACCGAAAGTTTATGTGTAAGTATGTAACCATGTTTGTTTTCTCTATACGCTGTAACGGCTGAAAGGATTTGGATGAAATTTGTAAAGCAAAGATATTCATGTGAGTTACTCTTGAATTATTTGTAGATCTTGTAAAAGCACACAAGGCATTGCTGCTGGTTATTTTAAAATAAATTGCCTTCACTTTACATTTATTTTATTTTTTACTTCTAGCGTACTTCTTACAATGTGCCCTATTATAATTACAATCTAGCCAAACTATGGCTAATCAGTAATTCACTTTACATGGCATGTGAACTTTTAAAGAAATAAAACATATCATAACATAAACGCTTTCACACTCACAGCCTTAAACTTGTTTCTAATCACACAAAATTCATTTACTTGTGTTGTAGGTGCAGGAAACTGGTTCCGGGTGTGTTTGTGTGTGTGATGTGAATACCTAACACACACAATCACACCCGGAACCAGAAACACTAATTTCTCTTAGGGATTATACTTTTGTTCCCACCAGGAATCAAACCCCTGCTTAGAAGGAGGAAGTCTTCATCGCAATCTTGCGGCTTAACTCATCTCGAAGAAGAGCATCGTACATGCTTGACACCTAGGTCGACAATTTCTAACAATTACGTGAGTGAAAGCCGCAATTTAATAATATTATCAAGTATTTGTTATTTAAATATGACTAATATAGGGAACTCTATCTTTGTCAGTCTGGGTTTTATTAAAAGTTCATAATTTAGAACTACACTTCCCTTCGTCCCCCACTCCCCGCTCACTATTCTCTCTACATTCGTACTGAGTGGATATCTATAGATTTTTACTTTATTTTGGCTTCATAGTCTTGCGCATTTAGCCAGTGTCAAGTTAAAAAATATTTCAAGTGGAAGATATTCATAATAGAAGTCCCAGTCAGAAGTTAAAGTCAAAGTCAAGTAAAAGAGCCAAGGTCCAGTCATAGTCAAGTCATGCCCTAATAAAGTAGTAGAACCTTGACTAGAACCTCTTTTGGAGTTTTGGAGCGAAAGTTAAAAACACATTTTGAAACTTTGTATGATTATACATTTTTGCACATTCACTATGTATTAACGGTTAATGAACATTAACACTTGAAGTCAGTAATGTAAAAATCTATAATTTTAGAGTTACACAACTTATAATCCTCCGACGTGGTCATCAAACAAAAGGAATCTAAAGAACCTGCAAACTTTAATTGCTTTCCTGATAGCACTCTAAGAAATATTTAAAATCTCTCAACGTTTACGGGCAGAATTCAAACAAAATTTTTAGTTGAAAATTAATGTGCCCTTGCTGATAGATAGCGGCATTTAACAATTTATCATTAAGTTTTGCTTAATTGACACACAATAAATCACATATTCTTCGTTAACGCATTCTAGGCAAAGATAATGTTATCACTCCGTTTAATTCTAGGCATACCTTTTGTATTTATTTCTCGTATTTTTGTTATTTTTGCTATCAATGCAATTTTGCTTACTTTCCGCTTTTTCAGACCACAGATTACTCAGACTTTTTCGCAATTCATACTTACTAGTTGTTATATGCTCTTTGTTCATCTTTTTTTCTTTGAATATTGACTTCACAATCTTGTGCATTTAGCCAGTATCAAGTATTAATATATTTCAAGTATATTTCAACTTTGTATGATTTGCCTACACTTATGCACGTTCACTTAGTATAAACATTTAATTATCCACCATTATTACACATTAACATTCGAAGCACACTGGTTTTGGAAAATTATACAAAATCAACAACGCCATTTCTATAATTTCACGAAAAAAATAGATCACAGAATACTATTACTTAAAATAGACAAGGATGTTGTAGCTAATACAAACCGTAGGTTTGTTTCCTATCTCGATGGAAATAGATAATCGATGAAGAAGACAATGAAGAAAACAAGAAGATGAACAAAGGAGTTGTTCATCTTCTTCATTGGGTATCTATTTTTTTTGTTTTGAGCCAATTCCGCTTGATTAACTCACAGCTCTCTGCTGCCCGCGGCTTTGGCAGAATATATCTTAATTATCTATATATTGTCTTAATTAAAGAGGCAGGAATTAGGATTTAGCAAAGAATTATAATACTTGCCCAAAGATATTGTAATCACTAACAAACTATACTCGCCCTCTCACACATGCATGATACTTCAGACAAAATAGATGCGCCATACCGGAAGCATCTGGGTCGAACGAATCGCGTGTGGGAACGCGGGCGCGATCGCCTCATCTACAGTGGTTTTCGCAGGCTTTGTTGATCGAGCGAAACGAGATCTCTAAGTTCAACTTCGGTGGTTCAGGACTTTCGTTCATCCGTCTGTCCACCTGTGAGAGGCATTTACCGTCTGTATAAAATTTACAAGCTAAGTAATGATGTTATCAAGAGAGTATATGAGTAATATTAGAGCTCTATTATGATTGAGAAACAAAATATTGAATATTGATTGAATAACGGTTGTATTCATGCCTTATTTAATTTAATATAATTATAAAAACAAAAATAAATTGTAATTTAGATATTATTTACGATGGCAATTAGATTCATTAACCTTCATAAATGCGATACCACCAGCATGAATGGAACACTACCCACTGGTAGTGAAGTCACTGGAGTTGAAATACTATAGGTTCGATGCCTTGTTGGTAACTTAGGTCTTTGCTGTATTATATATGTATATAATTCTAGTTTAGTTTAAGGTAATATAGGCAATTCGCTCGCAGGTATATAGCTGAAATAGTAAATGAAAGAACTTTCAACTTCAGCGTAAGCTAATTGACAGCGAGTACTATGTGGAAAGTATAATAAAATATACGATAGAGCGGTTCCATGAAAATTACGATCCATGCAATTCGGAACGTGGCCTATATCAATGATTATTGTTTCGTGGCTTTCTGTGGTAATGCCACAATTTTGGCAATGTCATGTAATATGAAGATGTTACTGTCACCACTACTACATAGAACATTGGCAAATTGTGGTGTCAAACTTACCGCAGAAGCAATTCTTGTAATTGCAAATTTTCAATTTTCTATTTGTTTTACAACAAATGAGTTGAACTAAGTGATTTCCAATTGATGTTTGTAGTTATAGTTCCAAATTTGGTAATCGTATTAACTAGCATGCTGAGAATTTTCTTGATAAAACATAAATGTCTGTCTAGATCCTAGGATCATTAAGCTTAAACTTTCGTTATTCCTGCAATTTCGACTCTCTCACTTCCAACAGATCGGTATAGGTCTAGAGCTGAAATCGGCCAATTTTTAATGAATAAATACGAAAGAACGATCGAATAATGAGTAGGAAAGGAATTTCATTTGGTAAAATAAGCTTTAAATCGGCCCAACCAGACGAAAATCCAGCAAGAAGTGAAGATTCTTCAACCTCTGGTTTCGGCACATTCGGCCGTACTCCCATTCAGGAAAGCAAAGAGATCGAAGAACTAGCCGATGATTTGGAAACGCAGCAAATACAGCAAGCGATCGGCATCAAAAATTTCGGGAAAAAGGCGAAAAATATCGATATAAATGAGATGGTGGAGCAGGCGCGAAAAGCGGCCCACGAAGTCAGCAAAAGGAAGTTGGAAACTGCGATTGAAGAAGCGCAAACTAAAGTTGATGACGTTGAAGATGATGATCTAATTGGGCCTCCCCTTCCTCCGAATTTGTCCCAAAATAAAGATGAACTGATTGGTCCTCCAATTCCCTTAGAGGTCCAGTCAGGGTCTAAAGCTAGTAAGAAGGTGGAAGAAGATAAGAGTGAAGACAGTTATGATGAGTTGAGCGGGTCTGATGATGAGGATGTGAGTTTGGATAAGAGGATACCATACACTCATGAGGTACGTAAAATTATTACAACACATATATCATATCTTAGGTGTTCTGAAATCACATTAATAACTGCAAGAGTAAGACATTTTCTCATAATTATATAGCTAGCAGCCCTGTACTGAAATACAATCGCAGTTACTAATTACAACTGTTTGTTGGCATAGTTGGGTGTGCATTTGCCTTTAGCAGCGGGTATCGGGTTCGATTCCCGATTGGAAACAAGTTTTCTCCCCAAGTTTCTGGTTCTGGGTGTGATTATATATGTGATGTGAATGTTTCCAGCTACCACAATACAAGTCATTGAACTCAGTGTGGGGCTGTGAGTGTGAAAGCGTTTACGTTTTACATTAACATCCACAGCCACACTAAGTTCAAAGACTTGTAATATAAGTGCTGGAAACATTTAGACACCAAAAGCACAAATGTGTGAAGAAGAATTGTGCTACTGCTGGGATGCGAACCTAGGACTGAAGTGCAGAGACTTGCCTACTACACTGGGTCGTTGAGGTATCTGTTGCCTATGTCATGCCTTTAATTGATTTAACAATGTATATATCCAACTTCATCACCATGTGAATGAGGCAATCCAGCTCCTCGACAGCACAGACTTAGAGAGAAGACTGAAGGGAACTAAATCTTTTGAATTAGCAATGTGACAGTGTAATATTCAGCCGCATCTTCACTTTCCATTAGTGAGATTGTGGTCAAACTCTTGCCTACCTGGCATAAAAAAAATATATACATGTACTAGCTGCGCCCCGCGGTTTCACCCGCGTTGATAATGATGAAAAGTGATGATGATGATGATGATGATGAAAAATAGATGTTGGCCGATTCTCATAGATACCGGATAAGCACAAAAAATTTCATCAAAATCGGTCAAGCCGTTTCGGAGGAGTATGGCAACGAAAACTGTGACACGAGAATTTTATATATTAGATATAGTGAGTGCTATTAACAAAGAACACAAGAGCAAAGTGTCTTCCCTTTAATAGAGACAGTAAGAAAAGTGTTATTGATACATTATTACTATACTAGTCTTAGCAGTTTATTCAAAATTAAATTACTTATACTCTTAGAGCTAGATTGTGATTCCAATGGTACCAGCCATAACTGTGTGTCAACAAAAATAAATCCTAGTTGTCAAACATTATGTTTTATTCATGTAGACGGAATAGGGCTAGAAAGACTTGTTAAAAAGATTTCCCTTCACTGGGCTGCT
Organism: Lomographa bimaculata; assembly: GCA_948107665.1. Classification (NCBI taxonomy): domain Eukaryota; kingdom Metazoa; phylum Arthropoda; class Insecta; order Lepidoptera; family Geometridae; genus Lomographa; species Lomographa bimaculata. Next base: position 2,157,790 of record OX403607.1, on the reverse strand, counting down.
ATCACTGAGTTTCTTTGTCTTCAGGTTGAGATGCACCACGGCTCCAAAGCAGTAGTGGCGTTGGCTGTGGACCCGTCAGGAGCGAGGCTGGCCACGGGATCTATCGACTATGATGTCTCATTCTGGGACTTTGCTGGTAAGTGTTTAGCCTTCATTTTATTAGTAACTATCATATTTTTTTTTACGCTCACAGCCCCACACAATGTTTAAAGACTTGTGTAGTGGGAGCTGGAACACATCAGAAACACAATCACACCCAGTACCAGAAGCACAAATTTCCCTTAGGGAGAAAACTTATGGTCCTACTGGTAATTGAACCCAATATTCACTGCTTAGAAGGCATATGGGTAACCAGCTATGCCATCAAGCAGTAATAATAATCACAAATAATATTTAAGTAACATAATTACAGTAAAAAAATTGCAACAAAGTACAAAAACTTCTCCGGCAATTATACTGAGAGCTTGCTCCATTCTAAACCTTAATTATTAATAATGTAATTTATTTAATATTAATTATATAGCCTATACTACTAATATTATAAATCCGAAAGTTTGTGTGTAAGTGTGCAAGTGTGTAAGTATGTTTGTTCCGGCTTTAACGGCTGAATGGATTTGGATGAAGTTTGGAATATACATAGCTTATACCTAGGATTAACATAAAGGCTACTTTTTAACTTGATAATAGTAAAGCCGCAGAAAACAAACAAACGCATTCACACTCACAGCCCCACACTAAGTTCAAAGACTTGTATCGTGGGTGCTGGAAACATTCACATCACACTCGTATTACACCCAGAACCAGAAACACAAATATCCCTTGGGAAGGAATCGAACCCAGGCGTAGAAGGCGGAAACCTGTCCACTACGCCAACTGGGTTGTCTAAAACGGCTTGTTTCTTCGTAAACATTATCCCTGAGTAGAAACCAGAGCAAGAAATACTTCTTAATCACGCACTTTTCTAGTGATTGTGAACCAACTTTCCGAGCATGTGTGAAGAAACCTATAAAAGCCCAGCTTACTTATCTTTTTCCTGGCAGGAATGGACTCGGGCCTTCGTTCATTCCGAACACTGCAACCCTGCGAGAACCACCCTATCAGATGTCTACAGTATTCAGCTACAGGAGACAGCATACTGGTGGTCAGCGGTGCTGCGCAAGCCAAGGTAAGTTTATAGAGACCTGACGTGACGGTACTAGTTTGTGAGCATAGCACTAATTTTGCCATTCTACAAGGCGTGAGCATCTGCCTACCCGTCTCTAAACTGAAAAATTACAATTAATTTGTTAAAGTTACAACGTCAAGATCTTCGTTTAATACCTTCAGGCCTGGTATGTTGAATTTGCAAAAATGTTGTATCCGTATTATATATAATAATATATATACGTCATTACATTGAATTCTATTATGATGAGTTTTTGACGTGATAACGTCTTATAAATCGATGAACGCCGGTTACACGCGCGAAGAAATATGACTCATTGTCACGTTCCGTCTGAGCCGAGCGTGCAAGCGAGAGCGCGGAACGAGCGATAGAGAGGCACGATCGGCCTAAACGTTCGTTTTATGACGTTATCACGTTAAATTATCGTCCGTAAACCGTCTTTACAGACAACCATTTTTTTTTTATACTCGATATGCAACCATTTGACGTTTCACCTGATGGAAGATTTAGCATGCTTGCCTAAAAGATTAGGTATCTTCTAGGCAAGTATGCTACATTACTCTTTTCTTGAAGACTCCCAGATTATACCATTCGGGTAACAAAGACGAGGGCAATGAGTTCCACTCCTTCGCAGTACGGATGATAAACGTAGAAGCTAAACACTTTGAGCGAACTTGAGAATTGCCAAAATATTGATTTGTAAAACTAGAAGCCTGTACAGTGGTCGGAGCATTTTTCTTCGACAGTAATAAATGAGTGAGTGCTGGTTTAGAAATTAATAATGAACTACTATCATGATAGTTTTTATACTAATAAGAGTTCTATACTTATTATGCGGATTTTTAATTTAAAATTATATTCCTTCACCAGGTGCTGGATAGAGATGGGTTCGAAGTGCTGGAGTGCGTTAAAGGGGACCAGTACATCGCTGATATGGCTAGGTAAGCGACGACAATATCACTTGCCAATGGTAGTTCGCCCCGAAATTAGACCTCGCGCCTACATTTTGCCTAATGGAAAAGACTTTCACATTTATTGCTTTTAGCTTTTCATTTATTTGTTTAGTACGGGATATAACTGATATGATGCGTAAGGCTGTTCTCTTTTCTTGGAATTCTTCTTGTTCTTTCTTGTAGGTTCTTTTTGAGATGGCTGGCGAATCTGGCATTATAGTCATACAATTTTATGAGTGCCTCTATGTGAATAAACGAATTTGAATTTGATACGTTAATATTTATATATTTCTCAAAAGAATTAATTCACTTATATATGAGAACTATATAGCGTACAATATTTGTAGGTAGTTTTTGACATATTTTATATTTGTAAAAAGTAGAATTGAAAACTTATAACACACTTTTTCCATCGTCGAAATATAAGAAGTAGTAAATTGAGAATAGAAACATAGAATTTGAATTTGAAGCTCTATAATTACATATTCTCATCTTTTAGGACCAAGGGTCACACGGCAGCTTTAAACAGTGGTTGCTGGCACCCCCACATTAGGCAAGAGTTCCTTACAGCTGCGCAGGACGGGACTTTACGAATATGGCACACGGACAACCCTAAACAACACAAGAGCGTCATCAAGGTAAGGATACACGGTGAGAAGAGAAGACGCGTTGAGAAGACACATCTTCTCTTCGATAAAGATTGAGAAAGGACATAAAGACATATATTTAATTGCGGCAAAAAGAAAAACAAAATTAAATTTGACATAAGGGTACAAATAGTTTTGCTTAGATGGTTTGGACGTGTAGAGAGGATGGACGAAAATAGATTGACGAAGCAGACTTATAAGACGAGTGTGAAGTGGCAAATAGGTAAGGGTCGATCTAGCTAGGTGAACGTATCTCGACTAGGTCGAAAACGTTTAAAAGAAAGGCCAGGTCAAAAGTACCCGCAACCAACGAGCATGTATGAAAAGACTCATAAATGTAAGAGAGTGAGATAATTATTATATATATCATAAGATGTGAAAAGGCGGAACTATATGTACGTTTGTATAACAAGAGGGGTGGATCATCGTTGTCAGAGCGTTAGGCATACCTGTCGGTTAAACCATGTATGTGTGTGTGTTTTTTATTCTTTAATTTTGGCTCCGCCATGTTGTGCATTGAGCCAGTGTCAAGTAATAAAATATTTAAAGAGTATTAGATATTTCATAATAGAAGTCCTGGTCAGACGCAGTCAAAGTCAAGTGAAAGAGTCAAGGTCCAGTCACAAGTAATGCCCTAATAAGGTGTTAGAAACTTTACTTGGACTTTTATTGGAGTTTTGAAGGAAAATCACGTGTTTCAACTTAGTATGATTTGCCTACACTCATGGACGTTCACGAACTGTTGGCGGTAATAATCTACCATTATTACACATAGAACCACAAGTTTTGTATAATAATAATAATAATAATATTTTATTCACATAAAAGTACAAGTTACAAATAACACACAAATACAGGACACACAGATGATCACGAAGCTAAATTAAATGGCTTGTAATGACATTTATTTAGGGTTGTATGACACGCAGAACCTACACTAAGAGTAAGTCTTGTGTTGTAGGTGTCTGCATAATCTCCAATGTACAAATAATTGCTGTAGTATATTAGCCATTGGTACCAATAATACTTATCAACAAGGACATCTTTTTGAGTTGTTTATAAAAATGTAATTAAAAAAAATATTTTAGACTATTGAAATAGCATCCATCTGATATGTTTAGATCCATTGGCCTATAGATAAAGCAATCGCATAAAAGTACAGAGATTAGTATCGTGGGTGCCGGAAGCATTAACATTACTTGCATAGATAGATAGATAGATAGATAATACTTTATTGATCCACTTTATAAGATGAGATACAACAAAGGTAACAAACAAGCTTATACGTAAAGTATCACAACAGGCGGCCTTATCACTAATAGCGATCTCTACCAAGGTTGCCACCTTCGGATGGAGAGAACTATAGAACGGATAAGATAATTACACCCAGAACCAGAAGCACAAATACCCCTTGACGGGAATAGAGCCCAGGACCCACGGAGCAGAGGGCAGAGATTTGCCCACTGCGCCAACTGAGTAATTGTTTTTTTTATCTTCCAGGCACGCCAACAAGGAGGCCTCAGGACCAACCCAACATCCTGCGCCTACTCCCGAGACGGCAACACCATAGCTTGCGGCTGCTACGACGGCTCCATACAGATGTGGGACTCGAGGAGAAACTTCGTCAACACTACAGCGTTACTCCGAGACGCGCATCAAAAACAAACGGAAATATCCAGCATAGCGTACTCGTACCTCAGTCACTATCTAGCCAGCAGGAGCAACGACGAAACTCTCAAACTATGGGACCTGAGGCAATTCAAAAAACCAATACACACTGTTGGGGATCTCTTCTCGAGATATGAACAAACGGACTGTGCTTTTAGTCCAGATGATTCCATGCTTTTGACTGGAGAGTCGCTACAGAAAGGTCAAGATACAGGGAGGTTATTGTTTTATAATACTAATACATTTGAGAAGGTTACGCATATAGATGTGACGAAATCACACGTGATCAAAGCGATATGGCACGCGAAGCTGAATCAAGTGTTCGTCGGGTGCGGGAATGGTTTAGTCAAATGCTATTATGATGAGAAACGATCGCTGCGCGGAGCCAAATTGTGCATAATCAAAACGCATAGAAAGAAACATTCGATGGAAATTGTGAGCTCGCAACAAATCATCACTCCCCATGCCTTGCCACTCTTCCGGCAGGAAAAACTAAGAACCAACAAGAAAAAGATGGAAAAAGAAAGATTGGACCCTGTTAAGTCTAGAAGACCGGATCTCCCGATCACTTCCGGTCAGGGCGGGCGAGTCGCTGCTTCCGGAAGTACTCTAAGCTCCTTTGTGATTAGGAATCTTGGTTTAAGCAAGAGGGTGAACGATGAGCAGGACCCGAGGGAGGCCATTTTGAAATATGCTAAAGACGCTGAGGAGAATCCGTTTTGGGTCGCCCCTGCATACAAAAAGACTCAGCCTAAGCCTATTTTTCAAGGGAATGAGGAGGATGGCCCGTCTGATGCGAAGAAGCCAAAATCTGATTAGATGGAACTATTGTATGTTGTGTGATGCTAGCTGCCACGTATCTGCACGTGGTGCTCCTGCGATTCAACGACCGAGGCGACGGTGTTTATAGCATTTCCTAGGAGGGTTGACGTCAGGCAGGCGTCCAGTCGTAAATCTCGAGGCTGATTTTCTACAATATGGTTTTAAAAATCATGTGCAGACCCTCATAAAAGGGAACTGAAAGGATGTTTTTTTTTTATTTGTGACAGGCTAGTGTTTGACCACTATCTCACCTGATGGTAAGTGACGATGTGATCGAAGCTAGTAAACACATGTTATATATTGTATGTTTGTAAATATGTTATATATTTGAGTAAATGACAGTTCTTTTGACATTTTATGGTATTATTTTACCTTGTTTTTCACCATTGCTTTGATGAAAATTTTTGAAGTGAAAACTTTTTTAGCGGCGTTGTGCACTTTTTTGGGATGGGTGAAAATGTTCAAATTCGCGTCAGGACACATGACCTGATCGAAAATTCGTAAGACGAAGGAGAGGAAATAATATCCCCCTCTCTTTCTACCGCGCGGCGATTTTTCACTTCTGCCGGCACTCCCGAAGTGCAACCTGTTGTTTTTTTTTATGCCTGTAGCAAGCATTTGACCACAATATCACCTGATGGAAAGTGATGATGCGGCCGAAGATGTAACATGCTCCTAGAAGGTACCTATTCGCTCTTGGCTTGAAGACTCCCAGATTATACCGTTCGGAGAACAAAGACGAGGGCAACGAGTTCCTTCCATTTGCAAGTTAAATAAAAGCTTATAACAAGTCATACTTTAAAAGGTTTTTTAAAATCTAGCTTTTACAAGTTGTAAATAAAGAGGAATAAAAGTTATATAACCAGAGAACTTGTCAAGACGAATCAAACGAGCCGAAACTCGATGGGGTTGCGTCGTTTCATTACAGAGTTCCTGTGACCACCTTCCAGCTCCACCATCAGACCCTGGTTACCATTGAAAGGCAAACTACACATTAAGACGATTCAAATGAGCCCAAACTCAATGAGGTTGTGTCGTTTCATTGCGAAGTTCATTTGGCCACCTTCCAGCTCCATCATCAGATCAGCACCATGTTATCATAATATTGCATTGTCACGCGATTTACACATGTATACACGCAAAATTTCAGCTCAACCGGTGTCCGGGAAGTGGATCAAATTTAATTTGCAAGATTTGATGACAAGAAACTAAATAAAAGCTTGTAAAAATGAAATATTGCTCACATCTTACAACTTTAATAACTTACAATAACAACTATTTGCACTACCTAATTATAATAAAGTAACGTATTCACGCGGTGGCTGATATTTTCGCTTGTCGTTGCTCTCTCCGTTCTACGTTGCCATTGACAGGGGATCGCGCTGGATTCTGGAATCAAATAATATATATAATATTATAAATGCGAAAGTGTGTATGAGATTATTTCCGCCACCCGACAATTCAAGACTTTATATAAATGAAACGGCTTGACTCACGATTTAAGGTCGACTCTTGCGACCTAGGTATCGGGGATGTCCGATCCCCATCATCAGGCGAGTTCACGACGGAAGGCCGACTTTCCGTCTTGAGCGCCGTGACCTTCCGTCCGTGATCGCCGTAAAATTCAAGACTTCTAACTTAGTGTGGGGCTGTGAGCGTGATAGCTTTTGTTTGAATTAACAAATTTTAAAATGGTTATGCACATAAACCCCAAACCCCCAGGGTTCATGTGGATAACCAATTTAAAATTTGAGTACCTATTAAATAAGTGAGTACCTATTTAGGTACTCATGAAAGTTAATGACATCTCTAATGCCATATTCGAATAATTGAAACACAAGCAAAGCTTAAAAAAACTGAGCGACTTCATCGCTTATATTTCGGTTTTGGCTTGACCGATTTCGATAAAATTACGGGATTATTATGGGATCACCTCTCCACTCTAACAAATAAAAAAACATCAAAATCGATTCATAATTGGCGGATATATAGCGTAACATACAAAAAAAATTACAGTCCTCTAAAACGTACAAGACTTCAAAAAGGAGGTTCTCAATTCGACTGTGTTTTTTAAGTGAAAATTTCTTAGCGGCGTTTTGCACTTTTTTGGGATGAGTAAAAAATTTAAACTCGCGACAGGACACTTGACCTAATTGAAAATTCGTAAGACGAAGGAGAGGAAGTAATATCTATCTTTCTACCGCGCGGCGAAAAATGTTTTCACTTCTGCCGGCACTCCCGGAGTGCAATCCGTTGTTTTCTTATTTTTGTATTTAAGTTACGCGATAATTCCGCCAACTATGAATCGATTTTGATGTTTTTTGTTTGGTAAATCAGAGGTTGCTTTTTGAGAGAATCAGAAAAAACTAAAATATAACCGGTGAAGGCGGTATTTTTTCAACTTTGCTAGCGTTAAAATTATAAAAATATCTTTTTTTTTTTATTGGGGCTGGTAGCCGATAACCCGGCGTCAAATACTATAAGTAAGGTTATACACGGCTCCCAAATAAACCTCGAATTATATCCATCAAACGCCTATTTTTTTTTTTTTTTTCTCACGCCCAATACTCCCGTTCTAAAATGTTGTATGATAAACCTTATCCACTCACCAGTTTCTTCGCTCTGTCCGTGAGGATGGTGTAGGCGAAGTGGTTGAGGTGCACCCCCCGGGGCAACGCCACCCCTTGGAACCGATACAACTGCTTTACTGCACTGTCCGGGGACCCTGACAGACATAATCAGACATTTTAAATTTAGCAAGTGAGGAAATCAAAGTTTTAAATTCAAATAGTTTACTTATATCGATTACAATAATCTTCATGTACGATGATCTTCTTCGGGATAAGAAGAAGAAGAGCATCGTACATGCTCGAAACCTAGGTCGACAATATCGATCAAATGACGTGAGTGATAGCCGTAATTCAATAATATTATAATGTTTAATTCTCACGAAAACTTTAATGGTAGAACCTATATTAGTTTAGTTTTTTTTTTATTTGGCTTCGCAACCTTGTGCATTTAGCCACTATCAAGTAATAGTATTATTTTTCCTTTTTAAATTAACTACCATAGTTCAGTTTAATTTACTAAATTTTTTTTCACACAGTTAATTATACTTAATAACAGCCTTACCTATCAACGTGTGTACAGAGGTGACAGAGAACCGTCCGATCTGTGAAGTGTTTGCAATCATAGGCCCTTTAGACATGTCCACATGCTTGCCCATCCTGTACAGTGTCACTTTACCTGGAAATAAATATGATAAATGCTCAACTAAACGTAGTCAAACCGGGTTGCACAGTCTCGGTCACCGACGTAAATTGGCAGCTTATCAGTATTCTATCGCTTACATTTTGGAGAGTGTGCACAGGAATTACATGAGTTAAATCCCACATGCCCGTTTTACTATCAAAAGTCATCCATTTATGGTTTACATACCTATTATTTTGGTTTACATACATATATATTATTTTAATATTAATTTTAGATTTCCTAACCTCCTCTTTATTGTATAGCTTCATTTATTACCGATATATGTCCTTATATAGCAGGATGAATGGCAGAAAATTGGCATTAAGTCCTCCTATATACAAGGGCCGGCTGAAAAGTTCTGAGCCTAAGGTACTTGTAGGTACTTAAATTACTCGCACTAGTAGTCACAGGTTGAGTGACATCTAATTAGTATATAAGGAAAGTTTTTCTAATTAGGATCATTACAGTCCGAGAAATCAACAACATGTCTGAGTCATCGCTGCAAGAAGTGATAGATTTAAACAAGAACGTATTTAAAGCTTTAATAAAAATGTTTTTTGAAAATAATCCTTTTTATAATATCAATGAGTTCATGGTTTTAAAATTATCTGCATAAATCTTCATTTTTTTCAAAAGAATAATATAAGTTGTATTTTGATTGTATAATTTGTTAATTAATGTATTTTATTATAATTACTTGATTAATGTTATTGCATATATGTGATTAATGATTTACTGTATATTGTTTGACAATTATTATTATGATGAATGTAAATTGACGTACAGTATAACGCACATTGTTATAATGGTGAATAAATGATTTGATTTGATTTGAAATTACACGAAATTGGAACATCGAGCCGTCATAAAATTTCTTGTAAAAAAGGGAATAACGGCAAAGGAGATTTTTGAAGAAATGTCTGCAGTTTATTCAGAATCTGGACCATCGTCTGCTACAGTCAAATGTTGGGCAATACTATTCCAGCAACACACAAACACCGCCGTCACAGACGAAAACATCGCCAAAGTGAAGAAAATTGTACTAGAGGACCGTCGAATAAAAATGTGGCAGATAGCAGAAGAGTTGAGCATCAGTAAGGTACGAATTGGTGATATTTTACACAATCATTTGCACATGAATAAAATTAGTGCACGTTGGATTACAAAAATGCTCACGCCGCTCGATAAACAGCGTCAAGTTGAAACTTCTTTGGAGTTTATCTACTTGTGCAAGGACAATTTGGACGAAATTTGTGACCGTATTGTCACCGTGGATGAAACGTAGATTCGACAGTATGATCCAGAATCAAAACAAGAATCAATGCAGTGGATAGAAAAGGGAGAGAAGCCGCCAAAGAAGTTTAAGGTCGAAAAGTAGATTTCGAAACTCATGGCCACTATTTTTTAGGATTCGGAAAGAATTTTACTCATTGACTATCTTCCAAAAAAAACTACAAACTGGGACAATCAGCAAAGGAATTTTGTTTTTGCAAGACAATGCGCCAGTCCATACGGCGCGAATTGCGAGGCAAGCCCTTCGAGAAACTGGCTTTGATGAAGTGAATCATCCACCCTACAGTCCAGTACCTGGCCACCAGCGACTTCTTCCGGCGAAAAAGACCTTTGGGAGCGAAGATTTGGGGATGATGAAGATATGAAAGCTGCCGTTAACGAGCATTTTGACTCCAAAGATTCATCTTATTTTTTTAGTGGGCTACAAGCTATTTTTAAAAGATGTGAGAAATGCGTTAAAGTAGAGGGAGATTATATAGAAAAATTAATTAAATTTAGATTTTTATCTGCTCTTTTAATACCTTAGGCTCAGAACTTTTCAGCCGTCCCTCGTACATAGTATTTGTGCATGAAGTTTTTAAATTAATATTTTTGTAATCTCCTTTTATTTTAATACCCTATCCGATGGTATTTAAAAAAAACATTAACAACTTAAAATTTAGCGCCAAAAACCTGCCAATTAAATTTCTTTTTTAAATACCTATCTAAGTACACTTGGATTTTAGAGACGATTCTATAGTCCTTTTTTATGGGAGGGGAAAATGTCTAGCACTACCCTTTCTTCCCAGGGGTAAAGAAAAGGGGTATGTGGGGCTCGAACCCACCAAAAACCCGCCGTGCGCAGTCCCTCGCCGAGGTGGGGCAAGATACTTGTGACCAGACTTGTGGGGCCGTGCAAGCCAGTGGAGAGCCCCCTGGCCATCCACCAGTGACCCCACTACGATTCTATCGTCCTAATCTACCTTTCCTATGTAAAAAGCTTATCCTATGTGCAAGTAGTTAACTAAACATATTATATTATTGTACATACCGTCACCACCAGCAGCGATGCTGGGTATCTGTTTACTCTTGTGCTCGTCTCCCACAAACATCTCCAAGGCTAGGGCTTCGCTCACCTCCAACCGCTCCAGCGGGAAGTTTTCCCTAAAATCAGATAAGTAAATGCTTTCACATTCACAGCCCCACTGATAAGAGATTCTAAAATTAGCCTAAACATGAAACCTAACAAAATGCTGTAGCATCAAGTCCTCCTATGTACATAGTATTTGAGCATGAAGTTTTTAAATAAATAAACGCAACTACTGCAGATGTTATATGCAGCTCCATGTACCATCAAGTGAACAACTATTATCTATATATAATCTATTTCTAGCATAAAAACTACATTACCTGGCCAGTTTTACACATTCAGCCCCCAGCGTCCTCAGCTCCTGGTCTGTTGGCTTCCAATCGGGGAGGCTGGGTAGGTCTACGTCGTAGATGAAGGAACCACTGCGGACTGAAATATACATACATAAGTATGTTTCAGGTCACTTTGCCGCGAAAGTGAAAAAATGGCGTTTTTTATTTTGTGTAATTTTCCAAAACCAATGATTCTTCTAGTGTTCATGTGTAATAATGATGGATTTTGCATATATAAATGTGCATAAGTGGTGACAAATCATACAAAGTTGAAAAACGTGATTTTCGCCTTTACTCTAAAACTCCATTAGAAGATCTAGTAAAGTTTCTACCACTTTACTAGGGCATGACTTGACTATGACTGGATCTTGACTCTTTTACTTGACTTTGACTGTGACTTGTGACTAAGACTTTTAATAAAAACACTTGGAATATATTATTACTTTACACTGGCTAAATACATGTTCCCAAACGCAACATCAGTACTATTAAAAAAGAAAGAATAAGATAATAGTTTTACAAGTTTCAAGTCATCAGAAAGCTTTGTCGATTTAATCTATTCTGTACAGATACTCACTATCAGGCCCTGGGAAGCTGTGAAGCTTGACAGGCACGTCCCCTTTGAACGCTACAGTGGCACATGCACCGAGTAACATCGAACAAGTACGCCAGAATGCTTTGTTGACTTGCCGAGGCTCCGCTGCTGAGAAGTTTTGTAGCTGCAATTACAAAATATATCATTAGCTAACAATCATCATCAATTTTAAAAAGCTCGTAAAACGAAACTGTAGAACACGTAATAGCTCAATGTGTTGTTACTGAAGAAATTAGAGCCCCCACTGGCAGCTTTCGACAAAACCTAAAGACTCACAGAAATATAATGCAACAACTTCACTACTGGATCAGTTTGCCAGCACCCCAAAACCACACTATGCTATTTTAAGGAGCTGGGCACAATACACCCCAAGCAGGACGTCAGTGCAGGCCTTACCACATTGAATATGAGGTATCGAGTTTGATTCTTCTGGGAATCAAGACAAGTTTTCTCTCCAAGGTAAATTTGTGTTTCTGGTTCGAGTTATGATTGTGTGTGATGTGAATGTTTCCGGCGCCTACGACACAAGTCTTCGAACTTAGTGTGGGGCTGTGTGTATGAAAGAGTGAATAAGCTAATACTCACATATATTGTATAGATTTAAATATGTTTGACATAATATTTGGATTTGATGCTTTCGAAGTTTTTTATACGCCCAATAGGCAAGCATTTGACCACAATCTCACCTAATGGAAAGTGATGATGCGGCCGAAGATGTGCTAGCCTAGAAGGTACCTATTCACTCTTTGACTTGAAGACTCCCAGATTAGAGACGGAACAAAGATGAGGACAATGAGTTCCACTCCTACGCAGTACAGATCAGTCATTAAGAAGTCATTAAGAAGTTGCAGTTTCTTAGCAGCCAGCTGGGCTCTGGCTTCGATGTAGGTACCAAAGTTAAGATTTGACAACAAAGAAATGCCAAGAAGCCCAAGCTTATTTGTTATCGGTATTGGTCAGAGACAGGGAAATTTATGAAAAAATTGAGATAAAGAGGGTAAAAGAATGAAAAACCTCATATTTGCCTACTCACTTCCAAAACGCAGTTCTCTGTGAGAGGTCTGTGCATGTCCCAATACACTGTACCGTCGAGCAAAGCCAGCGCACTGGTCTCTAGATGCCATTCACTCAAATCTGAAATTTCATAATATAAACATAAACATTAACGCTTTCACGCTCACAGCCCCATATTAAGTTCAATGACATGTCGTGGGTGCCGGAAAACATTCACATCACACAAACAATCACAGCCAACTTCTGAATAAATAAAAGAACCAGAAACACAACTACATAATGTGAACTGCTTATTAGCAGAGTTGGTTGCCCAATCCTCTTTTCAGCAGTGTATCAGCTATCAGGTGGTATTCAGGTTCAAGTCCCAGGTTTTTTTTACAACACAAATTGGTGTTTCAGGTTCGGGGTTTGTGTGATATGAATGTTTCCAGAACCTTTGATACAAGTCATTAAACTTAGTGTAGGGCTGTAAGTGTGTAAGTGTTGATATTTTCATAACATTAAATTTTTTTTTCTATAGCATTAGCCATGCTGGCAGAAGTAAAGTTATAAAAAAATTTTAGCTGGAGCATTTGTACCTCCAGCCATAACATGTCATGACATTGCTAAACTGCTGAGCTACCTAAGCTGTGTTTCGAGCAATGAAATTACCTTTCTTATTATTAATTTCTTATCGGGACGAGTACTTTATTACAACAGTTCTTAAAAAAGACAGAATTCTGTCACAATGTTACTTTTCCTAAATACCAAAAAAAGCACCAATAGTTAGTGCGGGGCTGTGAATGTAAAAGCATTACTTATTAATTCTCTACTTACGTCTAGCGCAGTCAAAAGGCGTGGAGAGGTCCTTATTCATAATCAGTGTACATTCCTTCGGTAAACCTTTGTACTGCACTTCGATTTTCTCGACACGACCAACATTTTCATGCTGGCGCTTCATCTCTAATGTAAACAAATGACTGCGGCGTTCTGTTGCCTCTTTTGTACTCAGGAACCCTAGAAAAACCGAAAATATCGATGTTTGTTTAGTAAGGTTATAATAATATGTGATTAATTGAGGTAATAGTTACTTACTGCATAGCGGTTTAGAATAATTATTCTGCGGTAATTGTTTTGTTATACAGATAAGGTGGCGCTTCATTTTATTCACAATTATTGTTATTTTCTATATAATCAACAAACAAAACAATGAGTTTTAGGTTAGAAAAATTAGACAATCTGAGTTTGACAACTGACGTCTGACTGAAGCACAGATTGACAATTCTTTTTCTTTTAGGCCATGAGCAGCCTTTAACAGGTATACATATTATAAACTAGCCGTGTCCCGCGGCTTTGCCCGCTATTATCAAGTTAAAAAGTAGCGTATGTGTTAGTCCTAGGTCCATGAGTGGAATCCCAAATTTCATCCAAATCCGTTCAGCCGTGAAAGCGTGAAGAGGGAACAAACTTACTTATACACACACTTGCACACTTACACATAAACTTTCGGTTATAAAATATAAGTAGGAACTTAAAGTAAGTTTGTTCCCTCTTCACGCTTTTGTTTTTGTTCTCAAATTTTCTTAAATCACACTTTTAATGCTACAAGCATTTTAAATTACAGTAAACAAGTCGAAGCCTCCTGTTCCAGTCCACAGCATGTCGTCATGGTCTCGTCTGCATATTTTACTATATATATAACTTGAAATCGTATTGTGGGTAAAGCAGTGTTAATATCATAGGGATAGAAAGATAGAGTACCTATAGCCATTAACTAAATTATGTATTTTGTCTCAGAATCAATCAGATTTGTTGGTAAATGAAGATGTGGTTGAAGACTAAGGATGACTGCCATTTGGCACTTGGAAAGATTTGTTTAATTTCAAGTGAAACTATTACATTAGTGGTAGTTAGCACACAGCACAGCATTAGAAAATGTCCTACCATCATGTCTTTCATCTCTATACCTTCACAAGACGACCAAGCCCATAGTAAGATACGAAACTATAATTATCTATCAGTACTTCAATCCAGTCACCCTCCAAGAAGACCACTACGGCTAGGTAATAACGATTATTTTTAGAATGAACATTATCACATTTGTAATAACTGTGTACTTAGTTGAGTTTATCTTGTAAACAGCCAGTTACAGGGTTCAATTCCCAGGGGAAACACAAGTTTTCTCTCCAAGGAAAATGTGTTTCTTGTACTCGATCTTAATGTAGTGTTGGAGTGTGTTTTGTGAGTGTGAAATTTTTTTTTATATTAATAAATAAAAACAAAAATTCAATATCTCTTATAATTACTATTCATTATCCAACCATCGTCCTTTTCCTCCCTCTCGCTCTGACTTCTTCAAACTTATTTATAATTTCCTTCACATTGTTTTTGCTGTAACTTTTGTATGCTTCCAGAATTTTAGGGAAAAGATCTTGGACATCATTGTGAGTGCTTATTAGAGCTCTCTCAAGCACGTAGAGGTCTACACCTTTGTCCTCAGTACTTGTGTTGATGTAAGAAAGTCCAAAATCAATCATGGCTAAATCAAAGTTGTTAAAATCACTGATTTGACTGGTATATACTAGCAGCATGTTAGACGTGGTCAAGTCGCCATGAATGATGTTGTTTTCATGCATTTTCCTTACAGTTTCGCCTATAATTTTTGCTAAGTTATTCAGACTATGTGTATTTGCAGTAGTACTCATTGTATTGATAATATAATCCTTGACTGTAAAAGAATTTTCAAAGTGTTCCATGTAAATGCGTCTGCGGTCGAAATCTACGAGATACAATGATGGTGTTTTGACACCAATAGATTTACATCGGACTATTGATCGAGCTTCATTCTTGATGCGTTCTTTCGTAATAGATGTATCCAAGTCGGGATGTCTGTAAGTTTTAGTAAATCTTTCCTTGATCAGCGTTGGCCGGCCGAGGTAGTTACAGATGTAGAGCTTCGCCTCGGCACCTTGTTTCAGTATTTTCAAGTTTTCGCACATTATAACCTGCAAACGGAGTTCCAGATTAAACAACGTATTTTTAATTTAATGCTGTTATAAAACTGACTTTAAACGTGTAGACATGTTTGAATAAAAATGTGATAGTTTCAAAAAACAATTATCAAACCTCAACAACAGAAATCACGTAATAAATATTTGTTTATTTGAGAACGTTAGCTAGCGAAGATAAATTATTGTTTTCGTTTATTTGTCAGCGGAGTCGGAGTGATTACATTATCTTTGTTTGACAGCAGTATTAGACAAACATGACAGATGACACTTTAACTTAAACATGTCAAAAAAAGAAGAAGAATGAGAACTTATCTACTCACAAAAGTTTCGTTCGAAAACTAATTATGAATATGTAACTTCCACAGAATTTAAGATACATACGTGAAGAGAAACGTAAGTTTAGAGTGAATTCGGCTTAGCAAGACTTCACATATTTACACGTAGGTAGGTAGTAGCTAGGTATTTCGGCTTATGTTTATGTTATCTACTTTCTATACGTTTCTTTATGTAGGTATGCACTCACTGGAGAGCGAGGGAGGCTGTGGGCGTGATATATCTACTGTTGCAATTGTGTCGGCCGCCCGGCACGAAGAATATTTCACTTAAACACTATTTCCCATCAAATTATTTAATGAAGACTGTGATTTGAATTAAGCTGTAAACCCTTTAGTGCCAGTTTGTCTATAGAACGTGCCGCTAGCTCAATTTATTCGAATAGAGAGTGTAATAAAATAAACCAGTAAAGACCCCAAAAATTGTAAATTTTTGTAGAGTGAATTTTTGCTGTGATTTTTTTAAATAATATCTGTGAAAATGATGTCTGAGGGTTTGGAATACGAGACCATTGTGCAAAATGGACCCAAAAAAGTAAGTACATACATTAACATAATATAATATGTCGATTTTTTAAATATTACAATTTTTATGTATTCATTTCAATTCTTATAAATAAAACTAGTAAGTATTTGTAAATAAAACATTTTTGTCGAATAACTTGATATTGATATACATGGAATGTAAAAAGGTATATTTTTTTAGGCTTCTAATATTTGAACATTCTGCCCATTCATGAAATTCCATCAGCATTATACCTACGTTGCTTCGTGTGTGTGTAGGTACCTATAGTTTGTATAGGCAGCCTAGGCTGTGGGGAGGGATGAGTGGTCTATACAAACGTCTGGGTGCATTCTAGTTAGACATTTACGTAGCCGCGTCTCGAAATGCCGGCTGATGCGATTTCCTGCGATCCCGTTTTGAGTAATCAGTTGGCGGGAATTAACGTAGGTTTGATTAAATTGGTGTGCTTATAGGTACCTATCTGCATTTTTTTAAATAGTTACTTATTGAGAAGAACGCCTTAGGTAATATAGGAAATTTATTTAGGAAATTGGTACTTATGGGTAATGATAGATGCCTCTAGAAACTAATGATTACTTTAAATAAATCTACATATTCTAAAAGTTGTTTCTAGTTTTTTTTAGTTTTCTAGAAGTGCCTACTTTAAATTAGTCCAGTCGCGTTGCGCCTTTTTTAAACAACACCGATAAAAAGGGGGGTTATAATTAAGTGTTTATCTGGGTGTCTGTTTTTTTTATCATATTTCGCAAACGACCTGTACCTGGCCCGACTTTGATTTAGTTTTTTTTTGGTAAGGTGACTTATCGGGTGTTTTTTTTCTTTTAATTTTGGCTTCGCAATCTTGTGCATTTAGCCAGTGTCAAGTAATAATATATTTCAAGTGTATTTCATATTAAAAGTCCTAGTCACAAGTCAAAATCATGTAAAAGAGTCAAGGTCCAGTCATAGTCTGTCATAGTCAAGTCATGCCCGAGTAAAGTGGTAGAAACTTTACTAGAACTTCTATTGGAGTTTTGGAACGAAGGGGAAGTATAATACAATACGAATCGGATTTTACAAAAGATCTATTCTATTTTAAAAAATATCTTGTTCCGGGTGTGATTGTATAAATATGTGAATGTTTTCGGCATATACGACACAAGTGTTCGAACTAAGTGGGGGGCATTGAGTGTGATACCGATATCATTTTGACCACTACTTCTCCTGATGGACGGCGAGGTGCGACGTTGCGGGCGAAGATGTAGCAATATTTTTGAATAACTTTAAAAGACTAGTGAATACGGCCTAGATTCGAATCTCTTCTGTAAAAGAATTTAATCCCCAAAGTCCCAACAGTGGGAACAAAATGGGCGTATGATAATGATGATAGTTACCACAATCGATTTCATATATTCCGAGAATACTAGAACGAAATTGATCGTGAGACAAGCTGACACAGAGCAGTGAAAGTAGACTTTCACAAAAAGTAAACAGAGTCGCCCGTAATCGTGAATCTTTATTCATCCATTTTTTATTTGTTAGTGTTACCACTATCTCACCGTTATAGTGATGATGTGGTCGAGGGTGGTAAACCCGCAGGCATAGAATGTTTAAGGTGAAACTTGAACCGGGACTACAGTTTTACAATCTATGGATTCATCTGGATTGTAAAACTGTGCTATTACTAAGATAAGTCTATCTGTCTGTTTATACGGCTCATATCTTTCTTTTGCTAGACAGTCAAGCATAAATTCACCACTATCTCACACGGAAGGTACAATGCGGCCGAAGACGTAACATGTTTGCCTATTTAATATTTCGAACTCCCATCTCTTGAACCGTAACAGCTTTTTAAGTTTTTTGTGCTGCATCGCATGTCAAGAAGGTGACATAAAAACCTCTTTGGATTGATGATTATCGTTTATTACTCGTGGTCTTTCTACCAAAGTCTTTCTACCAAAAGAAGAGCGGGAAAAATCTTTACCCGGGTACTACCACAGTAATATGAGAATTTTTCTACCCATTCTACTACTCTGAAATATTAAAAAAAAAACAAGTAAACAATTCAAAATCAGGGGACAAAATGAAACTATAAATGAATGCCTTGAAAAAGTTTGACGTCCTAATAGGCGCAGCGGACAAGCCCTTGCTTTCAACGTCGTCGGTATCTATGCTCCTGTTTCTGGATGTGTGTATGTGTGTTGCTTACGGCAACCATGTAAGATACAAATTTTTGATTTTTAGTATACTAGCTGCGCCCCGCGGCTTCGCCCGCATTTAAACGTAGCCTACGTGTTAATCTTAGGTAAAAGCTATATACATTCCAAATTTTATCTCAATCCATTCTGCTATTACTGACTGGTAGATAATGCTTTTAGCATTAAGTCCTCCTTTTGTACACTCTTTACAGTGCAATAAAGTATTAAATAAATAAAGAAAACAAACATACTTACACACTTATACACAAAACTTTCGATTTTATAATATAAGTGGGATGTATGGACTTGTTTAGTAAGTACGATATAACATTCTAAGTTCTTCCGACAAATTGTGTAACATTCCGGAAATGGCGTCCATACAGACGACCGTAATCTCAAATTTTATGTAGATTTATGTATTTCTAATCCAATGAGGTAATCCCAAAGGTTGACGACCCCACCTACACGGTGTGGATGTTGCCAGGGGTCATAAACTAAGTTCAAAACGCTATAATTTTTAACTAACTCAGATCCGCGGCGATAAAGATTAACATAACAGATGATAATAGCCAAGGCAAACTAGGGAATTCATAAACAGCCAATTTATTTTTAACTAGCCGTGCCCAGCGGCTTCGCTCGCTATTATCAAGCTAAAAAGTACCCTATGTGTTAATCCTAGTTATAATCTATGTACATTCCGAATTTCATCCAAATCTGTTCAGCCGTTAAAGCGTGAAGAGGGAACAAACATACTTACACACAAACTTTCGGATTTATAATATTAGTAGGATGTGTCGTTACTCATGTATATAATATGTTAGTAAATAAATTCACCTAAATTTTAACCAGGAATATAGTTTAAACATAACATAAACGCTTTCACACTCACAGCCCCACACTAAGTTCGATGACTTGTGTCGTGGGTGCCGGAAACATTCACATCACTCATACAATCACAACCAGAACCAGAAACACAAATTTTCCTTGGGGAGAAAACTTGTGTTCCCGCCGGGAATCGAGCCCGATACCCCTGCTTAGAAGGCGAACACACACCCAACTAAGCTAACGATCAGTTCAATTAATATATCAGTATAATCAGTTATATTTATAACTAGCCGTGCCCCGCGGCTTCGCCCGCTATTATCAAGTTAAAAAGTAGCCTATGTGTTAATCCTAGGTATAATCTATGTACATTCCAAATTTCATCCAAATCTGTTCTGCCGTTAAAGCGTGAAGATCCCTCTTCACGCTTGATGATGTTAAAGCGTGAAGAGGGAACAAACATACTTACACACTTACACACAAACTTTCGGATTTATAAAATTAGTAGGATTAAATCTATTCTAATATTATAAAGAGGTAAAGTTTGTGACTTTGTGAGGTTCTAGGGAGTGGTCTCTGGATCTACTGAACCGATTTTGAACATTATTTTACCAATAGAAATCCACGTTATTTGTGATATAGGCTATGTTTTTTTTACCTGTGCGACGCCGCGCAGGTCAGCCAGTAAGTAATTAAATATGCTATAATAATATATCCTGTTCCTCGGGTAGAGTATATATTTTTCTATGGCCTGGAGTCTAGACTAGACCATCTAACATCTAATCATCTACATTCCAAACTTATCTAAACTATCGATCTTCCATCCAGCTGATACACGCATACAAACTTTAATTTAGTTTTTTGACTGTGTAAATAAATTGAATATAATGAACATATATAGTATGTATTCATAGACATATAAATATAAACGCTTTCTCGCTAAAAATGAGGATATACCACTCACATACACATTACACACGACACGCAATATTACTGAGCTTTTGACTACACAAAAAAAAAGGTAAAAATAGTACAAATTTTTTTAAGCTATTGCATAGCTTCTATCGCGGGCCTTGAGCGTGGAAACCGAATCCAGAAATTCCGTAACGAAAATAACCTAACACCCCCCACTCCGACCGGCACAGCGGTGATACTTTTTAGTTTTGCCATCTATCGATGAATAGCAGAACTTTTAATGACTTTTTTTAAATATCACGCTTGTCTCTTTAGTTCAGCAACTCGCCTCTAGGTGGCAGGAAAAAAAATACTGCATAAATAAAATAAATAAATAATTATAATTGCATAAGTTGATAAAAAATGATATGCAATAGCTTTACCGCGGCAGTCCCCGAGTGCCACACGTCTTTTTTTTACTTAAAACATATGTATATTGTATCGCTTATTTCAACATATTCTATTATTTGAACACTTAATGTAGATCCAAAAGTACCATCAGAAATGCTGAATCTACCTTTACCGCCATCAGGAACTTTTTTATTTATTTATATTCTCGATAGGCAAGCATTTGACTACTATCTCCGATAGAAAGTGGAGATGTGGTCGAAGATGGAGCATGCTTGCTTAGAAGATACCTGTTACTGTTAACTCGAGATTTAAAGATTATAAATAAGAATAATAATGATATACTTTAATATATTAATTACTAGCGATCCGCCCCGGCTTCGCCCGGGTGTGATAAAATGAAGAACCGCTCGACCGATTTTGTGCAAACTTCACATAAACCATCTACTAAATAGTCCGAACAAAGCCTAAACATTTGGTTTGGATAGGTGAGCCCGTTCTTGAGTTATAAAATAACAACGAAAAGTGGCATTGATTTTTATATATATAGATTATTATTGTACTATCATGAGGATATATATTTTTTGGTAAATATCTATGAGATAATCTCGATAGAGGTTACAATATTTTTGTGCCGTTCGGGGTAGAAGCGCCAGGTGCACTAGAAATGTATAAAGATTTGTATGGAAGACTGAAAGATTCGACACGTGACCAAAATGCCGGATTGTATTTTTCTCAGCTATAAGTTTTGCTGTACAACAAGGTAACGCAGCTATTTGGGCACACTGCCGAATAAATACTTTTTGCATTAGGTAAGTGGATAGTCGACTTTGTATATAGATATATGTTTGTATCTAATTCTATCATAACTGACCAAGTGAGTGCGAAGCGTCTCCGTTTCATCTTGGGCAAAACTGCTTTCGTATGTCCGGATTTCCGGTTGTTCTCCTCTACAGGTCGCATTCCTTAACCGATTCTCGTGAAATTTTGTAAGCAGGTTTAATAATCATGTAAATTTTTGTTGTCGATTCAGTATTTGGATATACGAGTATTTCAAAATGGCGGAGATATGGTTGAAAACGTAAAAAAAACAGCCATTTCGAAAAACACGCGAAGTCTTCAGCTCACAGTTCCGCTAGTAAATATATTACGTACTCTACATTTCCACGATCTAACTTTTCGTCCACGTTAACTCTCATCGAGCTAAAAATATCGTAGAATCATTAACTTTCATGAGTGCCTCTTTGGGGCCCATGTGCATAAACTATTTTGATTTTGATTTTTACACAAGCAATTATCAGCGTGCCCATATCTTTGCTGCGGATACATATCCATCATAAATCCTCACAAACAGTCTTGGGTCTGACAAATCACGCGTCGTTTCGCCGTATTTGGAGTATTAGGCGTTCTAAAACGGTCGAGACGCGTGCCTGACATAGCGTTTATAAATAAACGGGATCAGGCGGCTTTGCAGGGTTATGCGAGGAATGGCTGAAGAATCGGGGGATGGTGGTTATTTTTGTGGAACTTGCTACTTATTTCCTGTGAAGTGAGACCGAAAGAATAAGATGGGAATGAAGGAACAAGCCTGTATCGTAGGATACGACGAGTATCCTCTTTCTTTGCCGTCAGAATTTGCAAAACTCTAAATGCGTGTTTGATCAAATATCTATTTTTGTGGGACACTAGCTGCGCTCCGCGGTTTTACACTCGGACCCACGGAAATTCCGGGATAAAAAGTAGCCTATATGTTAATCCTAGGTATAATCTATATACATTCCAAATTTCATCCAAATCCGTGCAACCATTAAAGCGTGAAGAGGGAACAAACATACTTACACACACACTAACAAGAGAGCGGTTCGTGCAATATATGATATGGGTCCACGCGAATCTCTCAGGGAATTCTTTAAAGAAACAGGCATACTTACCATGCCTTCGCTTTACATCTTTGAAAATATTATGCATGTTCGCAAAATATTAGTAAATATAAATTAAGAAGCGACGCACACAATCTTAATACTAGATATAAGCATAAAATTACAGTGCGCGCATTTAGATTAAGCAAAACGAATAAATATTTTATGGCAAATGGGGTTAGATTTTACAATAGAATTCCTAAAATCGTAACTGAATGACCACTGGGAAAGTTCAAATCCGTAATAAAACGGGCATTAATTAAGAAAGCTTACTATAAAACGATCGACTATATTAATGACAAGGATGCATAGAGGTAAACTGCACAAGCTCTTTCTAGCGACTACCATAATAACACCTAGGTTTATAAAATTACTAGCTGTCCCGGCGACCTTCGTTCCGCCTAACAGTCAATGAATGTGCATATTTAGGAAGCCATACCCGGTATGCGTTACAATGTCACGTGACTATATTATTACAACCTTCATGTTTATGTTTGCCTAGTACTTTACCAAATCCGAGTGACGTATGAGAAAATGGAAAGCATGTCGAAATGTAAAAAAAAAATTTAAAGAAATGTACGTTCTTAAAAAGTATCCTATGTCCTTCTCCTGGCTCTAAACTACCTCCCTGCCAATTTTCAGCTAAATCGGTTCAGCCGTTCTTGAGTTATAAGTGGAGTAACTAACACGACTTTCTTTTATATATATAGATGTATTAGAGATTAAGAATGTTTTTTAAAAAATGAATGAAAAAAAAATGCGCCGCCGAGTTTCTTGCCAGGTTCTTCTCGAGATGGCTGTAATTTTGCGAATCTGGCAATAGATTCATTAACTTTCATGAGTGCCTCTTTGGGGCCGATGTGAATAAAAAACGATTTTGATTTGTATTGAAAACACACAAACTTTCGGATTTATAATATTAGCAGGAGTAGGATAACACTTAAAATATAAGCCACCGTCGACAAAACCATATAAAAAAACACGAAATAAAGGCATAAGTAATTTCATTAAACATCTGGCGCTGAGCCAAAGCAAGTCATCGCGTTATTTCCAGCGATGGGGTCAGGATATGCGCAAACAAATAACTGTTTAGTCAATGTACCGGGACTGTGGGAGTCAATGTACGGTCCATACGGCCCCGTTTGGAGCGCGGATTCTGTGGCATACTCAAATCAGAGTAAACTACGTATAAGTAGTGTCCGACCGAAACTGGTTTTTCAGCCGAAACCGAAACCGAACTTTCGGCCTTGCTTTCTGTTTTGGCCGAAACCGAAACTTATTAAAAATTATTTAAAATTACGATTACTTACTGAAATTTACTGTTTTTTTAAACATTTATTTGCATATATATAGATAGTTAAATAGTGTTAATTTTTTTTTTATTCTCGTTAGGCAAGCATTTCACCACTATCTCACCTGATGAAAAGTGACGATGTGGTCGAAGATGGAGCATGCCTGCCTAGAAGATACCTGTTCACTCGAGATTTAAAGACTCCTAGATTGTACTTAACGGGAAACACAGACTCGGGCAAAGGATTCCATTCGTTAGCATTAAAGCCGTAACAATTTTTTTTTTATGTCATTCAGCATAGCTTTCAGGTTCCAGTCGCACAACGGATGTTAACCTACGATAGGTCAGATAACGACCTTACGCTTATAACGCAAAGGCTCAACTGTTAATAGGCGTACAGTAGGTACATTATCACGGACACGAGTTTCGGCGGGACCGAAAGTTTCGACTATATTGTGGCCGAAACCGAAACCGAAAAAAAAGCCGAAACTAGATTTTTTGGTTGAAACTTGCCGAAACCGAAACCGAAATTTCGGTCGGTCACTATTATAAGCTTAGAGTAGTGGTTTACGAAGATTTACACTCGAATACGTAATGATCAACATAAGTTCATAAGATGTTTGTATAAGAACCGGGATATTTTTTTTTATAAACGCTTTCATACTCACAGCCCCACACTAAGACTTGACTTGTGTCGTGGGTGCCGGGAAACATTCACATGTCACATACACACGTGCTTGCTTGGAAAAGAACATAGGCTTCTTTTTATCCAGGAATTCCCGCGGGTCCGAAACTTACGGCGCAGCTAGTGTCTACATAAATAAAAATCCTACTAATATTATAAATCCGAAAGTTTGTGTGTAAGTGTGTAAGTATGTTTGTTCCCTCTTCACGCTTTAACGGCTGAATGGATTTGGATGAAACTTGGAATGTACCTAAATAGATTATACCTAGGATTAACACATAGGCTACATTTTAACCGGACAACAGCGGGCGAAGTCGCTGGGCACGGCTAGTACAAAATAAATCACACTAATAATAAACTCGAAAGTTTGTGAACGTGTGTGTGTTAGTTCGCTATTCACGCTGCAATGGATATATTTTGGAATGAACACAGCTTATACCTAGGATTAACACATAGGCTTTAATTTAAACCTGATTAAACCAGGCGAATCTGCTAAATAAAAGGTAATAATAATAATTATTAAGGAAATAAACATTATTATTATTATTTTTTCTTAAGCTAAGGTTTTTTTAACAATATTTTTATAAAAGTAATAAACAATATAATATTACAAAATAAAGAAAACTGTAAAAAAACCTAAACCTAGTATGCAACCAGCAGCGGGGCAGGGCCCAAGCTACCGGTAGGTCAGTGCTGCAGAGTGAGGAACCTACTGACAATACGTACCGTGTCCAAGGGTACTTGCCTTCTGAATATTATTAATAATTTAATAAATTAATAATTAATTAATTAATTAATGATGATGGGAACATGATGCCAGCATGATGGGAACGCTACCCACTGGTAGTGGGCTTGAGCACTTGAGTTAATTATAGGCTCGATGTCTTGTAGGTAACTTGGTTCTTTGCTGTATATAATTTTAGTTTAGTTTAAGGAAATATAGGCAATTGGCCCGTAGGTAGAAGATTTAGCCACAAATATAACATGCACGAAACCCGTAGTCAAATGTTTGCGCTCTCTAGCTAGAATAATAAATATACCTACTAGAGAAACGCTCTATTTGTCCTTTTAAAACACTTTTCATGATTTTATTTATTATTCTCTTTATTTATTATTTTTACTTAAGCTAGGGTTTATTTTTACAATATTTTTATAAAAGTAACTAGCAAACCCGGCGAACTTCGTTTCGCCACTATAAACCTCACGGAACCCGAGACCTTTCCAACGAATGCAAAACCGTGGAAATCGGTTCGTGCGTTCTGGAGTTATAGCGTCAGGAAGGAAAACCCGACTTATTTTTATATAGTAGATAAACAATACAATATTACAAAATAAAGAAAACTGTAAAAACAAACCCTAGTATGCCACCAGCAGCGGGGCCCAAGCGACCGGTAGGTCAGTGCTGCAGAGAGAGGAACCTCCTGACAATACGTGCCGTGTCCAAGAGTACTGCCTTCTGAATATTATTAATAATTAATTAATTAATATTATTAATTTATTATTTAATTATTATTATTATCATCCATACATCACATCACTGCCTACCAATATGTAAGAACTTCTATTTACAAAATAGATTGTCTCGATACGAAGAGCAATATTGATAAATTGATTAAAGCAAAACATGTTGTGTTTCACGTAACGGATGTTTTGGCCCATTTACTATGACAGACGACCATAATTGTAAATTACGATGACTGTATTCATTATCATCCATATCCTGCCGTCATAAGAAAAAAAGAAGTAACTGACATTTTTGTCAAAATTGAGTTGTATACATCAGAAATGTCTTTACTATTTAATTTATGACTTGTAGCGGATGCGTCTAAATTAAAAGTAAGATTTAGTAGGTGGGTGTAATTTTATAGCCATAAACATTTAATAAATAATAGGTACCAGGATTAACCATGAGAAAACTACGGGCCAATTGCCTATATTTCCTAAAACTAAACTAAAACTATGTACAGCAAAGTACTAAGTTACCTACAAGACATCGAGCTTATAGGTAACTCAAGTGCTCAAGCCCACTACCAGTGGGTAGCGTTCCCGTCATGCTGGCGGCGTTGCCTCTCTGAATTGCAATGCTAATACGTTGAGCCAAGTGCCAGCATTTTGATCACGCGTCGCTTCAACCAGGCGCTCTGATAGAATTTAAAAAATTTTTGTAGGTTGCTTTTGAATATTTTAAAATAAAAAAATATTACTAGATGTGTCTGATTTCCTGATTCCGGTGATGTAGGTATGTAACACAATTTTGACAAAAAATAAGTTACGTCTTTTTTCCTTATAACGGCAGTATCGTCATCAGCCTATTTGTTCCTACTGCTGGATAGGGACCCTGGAATGATGCAATGAGCATTACTCAATTCAAAATTAAAATTGTTTACTCATCCTAGTATCTTGCCCGTCTTCAGCAGCTAAAGTGCTGTTGGAAAAGGGCAGGCTCCTGGTGGGGTGGAGCTCAGTGCGCGTGGTGGCACTGGCGGCGCGTCCCATGCGCTGCTTTAGGTGCATGGGGCTGGGACATACGCGTGCTCAGTGTCCTGCGTCCGCTGACAGAGGGGATCTGTGTTTCCGGTGTGGAGGCACAGGCCATCGCGCAGCCAGTTGTGGTAAGGCCGAGCCGCGCTGCGCAATATGCGCGGAATCGGGGCGACCCTCCGGGCATGTGATGGGGGCACGCAATTGTGCCCCACCGAAGACGAAGGGGAAGGCCACTAAGACCCAGGTCCCCCTCGCGGCAACTAGCCAAACCGCCCCCGAGGTTACATGCCAGTCGGCGTGTGAGGAAGTTTTGATGTCCGATTAATGGATCAGGTCCGACATCATAACTTCCTCCAGACGAACCTTAACCACTGTGCCAGGGCACAAGACCTGCTTATGCAGACCCTAGCACAGTGGCAAATAGACGTGGCGGTCGCGGCGGAGCCGTACTATGTTCCCCCTGATTCCTGCTGGGCTGGGGATCTGGACGGCTCCGTTGCCATTGTAAGACGGGTAGATGGCGGTCCTCCCCTCTCAGTCGAAGAGAGGGGTTCGGGGTACGTGGTGGGCAAGTGGGGAGAATACGCTGTCGTCGGCACGTACTTCTCCCCCAACAAATCTGTTGCGGAGCTGGAGGCCTTCCTAGACCTTTTAGCCGCAGCAGTAGGCAGGCAGGTGGCGCGGCAGATCCTCCTCTTGGGGGACTTGAACGCCAAGGCCCGGGATTGGGGCAACCCCTCCACTGACTCTCGGGGTTCAATTGTCAGGGAATGGGCGGTTGCCACAGGACTGACCCTGCTTAATAGAGGGTCGGTCCATACGTGCGTGCGGTGGAACGGAGGGTCCGTGGTGGATGTATCATTTGCCACCCCGTCAGCCGCAGCACGTGTCCGGGCCTGGAGGGTAATGTCGGAGGTGGAGACTCTCTCAGACCACAAGTATGTAAGGTTCGAGATCTCCACCTCCCATAGTCAAGGAGGGTCCCAGCGCATGGTACAGGCGGATTTCCCTCGCTGGACTCTTAGTCGCCTCGACGCCGAACTGGCAAAAGAGGCGGCAATTGTTCAGTTGTGGCTAGCCACTCCCACACACCTAGATGTGGACGTCGCGGCGGGCCGTTTCCGCGAAGCGGTGACGTCTGTCTGTGACACGGCCATGCCGAGGTCCCGGCGCCGTCCTGACCACCGGGAAGTGTACTGGTGGAGCTCGGAGATTGCCGATCTTCGAGCCGTCTGCTCGAGGGCTCGGCGGCCTTACACCCGCTGCCGGAAGCGACGTCGGGGCCGAACTGACGAGCAGATGTCGGCTGAAGAGCTAACTGCTGAGCTCCGACTTTACGGTGTATACCGTGAGGCAAAGCGGGAACTGCAGCTGGCTATCGGCCGGGCCAAGTCCCAGGCTTGGGACGAAGCCTTGGTGGGACTAGACAGGGACCCTTGGGGGCGTCCGTACAGGGCTGCCCGGAAAAAGTTCCGGGGTCGTACGCCCCCTATCGCGGAGTCTCTGGAGCCACAATTTCTAAGCGGGGTGCTGGGTGGGCTCTTCCCAGGAAGCAGCCCTCACCATGTGCCCCCGATGATGGTGGCGCCTTCCCCCCCGGAAGAGTTGGACCTGGCCTCTATCCCGCCATTGTCAGAGGCGGAGATGCAGATTGCGGTCGATCGTTTGCGGGGGAAAAGGACGGCGCCGGGCCCGGACGGGATTCCGGGGCGGGCCCTTGGGATCGCTCTGGGGGTGATGAGCGACCGGCTTCGGGAACTGTTCGACGCATGCCTCACGTCAGGACGGTTCCCGAAGCTGTGGAAAAACGGGCGACTGTGCCTGCTCCGGAAGGAGGGTAGACCTGTCGACTCGCCTTCCGGATACAGGCCCATAGTGCTGCTGGATGATACGGGTAAGCTGCTGGAGAGAGTAGTAGCTTCCCGTGTCATTCGGCACCTGGAGGGTGCCGGGCCTGGGTTGTCAGAGACCCAGTACGGGTTTAGAGCGGGGCGGTCGACAATAGACGCCCTGCTCTGGCTCAAAGGGTGGACGCAGGATGCGGTCAGCGACGGAGAAAAGGCGTTGGCTGTTTCGCTTGATATAGCCAACGCCTTCAACAGCCTCCCGCACGGGACAATACAGGAGGCACTCCGATATCACGGAGTGCCCCTGTATCTGCAGAGGCTGTTGGCTGACTACCTCCAGGACCGTGAGGTTCTGGTGGTAGGACGCGATGGTTTGAGGCGCCATCGCGTCTCCTGCGGGGTTCCACAGGGGTCGGTGCTGGGTCCACTCCTGTGGAACATAGGCTACGACTGGGTGCTTCGTGGCACGTTTCCCGCAAACATGCGGGTCGCGTGCTACGCGGATGATACCCTTGTCGTAGCCAAGGGGAGGGACCTCAGGGAAGCGGTGCGGTTAGCTACGGTAGGTACAACTATCGTGGTTGACCGCATACGTGCCCTGGGGCTGGAGGTCGCCCTCTCCAAGACCGAGGCCCTATTGTTCCATGGGCCTCGTGGGGGACCCCCTCCAGGAACGCGGATCGATCTGGATGGGGTCTCAGTTCGGGTGGGGACCCAGATGAAATATCTGGGTCTCATTCTGGACGGGAGGTGGGCTTTCGGGGCCCACTTTACCCAGCTTGCCCCGAGAGTCGTGGGTGCTGCGGCCGCCTTGGGAAGGCTGCTGCCCAACGTGGGCGGCCCAAACGCAACCTGCCGTCGGCTTTACTCCGGAGTTATCCGGAGTATGGCTCTATATGGAGCACCGGTCTGGGTGGACGCCCTCAACCGCGGAAACAAGACTCTGCTGCGACGTCCGCAGCGGGTCATTGCGACGAGGGCGATACGCGGGTACCGGACGGTGTCCTGGACGGCGGCGTGCGTGCTTGCGGGTGATCCCCCCTGGGAGCTCCAAGCGGAGATCCTCGCCGAAGTTTACCACTTTGTGGCGGCGAGGAGGGCTCGAGGAGACCCCCCAGCGTGGGAAGAGGTCACCCGCATGCGGTGGCGAGCGCGGGCTGCCCTGTTGCGGCGGTGGACGGAGGACCTGGCTCCACCGGGCCCTGGGCTGTGGACGGTGGAGGCCATCCGCCCGGTCCTTCGGAGGTGGGTGCGGCGGCGTTTTGGGTCGCTTACCTTCCGATTGGTGCAGGTGCTTTCCGGACATGGATGTTTCGGAAAGTACCTGCACCAAATCGCGAGACGGGAGCCGACCCCGGCCTGCCACGAATGTGGGGCGCTGGAGGATACGGCGCTCCACACGCTGGAAGTGTGTGCCGCATGGGGCCCGCAGCGGCACACGCTTTCGGCGATCATAGGTGGTGATCTCTCCCTGCCGAGCGTAGTAGACGCCATGCTCGGCAGTGAGAGATTGTGGCAGGCGGTGGTCTCCTTCTGCGAAGCGGTGATGGCGCAGAAGGAGGCGGCGGAACGGGCCAGAGAGGTCGATCCCCTTTCTGACCCGATCCGTCGCAGACGGATGGGGGGGAGGAGGAGGCAGTTCGCCCGCCTCCTCTCTCCTCCTCTGTAGTGGGGTCACCGGTGGAGAGTCAGGGAGCTCTCCACTGGCTTGCACGGCCCCACAAGTCTGAGGGGTGGCCTTGGTGAGCAAGGTCACCCCTACATGGGCGCAGTGGCCCGGTTTGTACTCGGGCCTACCGCCGGGGCAAGATAGTGACTGCTAGCGCGACCCTATCTTGCCCCACCTCGGCGAGGGACTGCTCACGGGGGGGTTTTTAGTGGGTTCGAGCCCCACATACCCCCTTCCTTCACCCCTGGGAAGGAAGGGAAGTGCAAGGCATTTTCCCCCCCACAAAAAAAAAAAAAAAAAAAGATAACGACCTTACGCTTATAACGCAAAGGCTCAACTGTTAATAGGCGTACAGTAGGTACATTATCACGGACACGAGTTTCGGCGGGACCGAAAGTTTCGACTATATTGTGGCCGAAACCGAAACCGAAAAAAAAGCCGAAACTAGATTTTTTGGTTGAAACTTGCCGAAACCGAAACCGAAATTTCGGTCGGTCACTATTATAAGCTTAGAGTAGTGGTTTACGAAGATTTACACTCGAATACGTAATGATCAACATAAGTTCATAAGATGTTTGTATAAGAACCGGGATATTTTTTTTTATAAACGCTTTCATACTCACAGCCCCACACTAAGACTTGACTTGTGTCGTGGGTGCCGGGAAACATTCACATGTCACATACACACGTGCTTGCTTGGAAAAGAACATAGGCTTCTTTTTATCCAGGAATTCCCGCGGGTCCGAAACTTACGGCGCAGCTAGTGTCTACATAAATAAAAATCCTACTAATATTATAAATCCGAAAGTTTGTGTGTAAGTGTGTAAGTATGTTTGTTCCCTCTTCACGCTTTAACGGCTGAATGGATTTGGATGAAACTTGGAATGTACCTAAATAGATTATACCTAGGATTAACACATAGGCTACATTTTAACCGGACAACAGCGGGCGAAGTCGCTGGGCACGGCTAGTACAAAATAAATCACACTAATAATAAACTCGAAAGTTTGTGAACGTGTGTGTGTTAGTTCGCTATTCACGCTGCAATGGATATATTTTGGAATGAACACAGCTTATACCTAGGATTAACACATAGGCTTTAATTTAAACCTGATTAAACCAGGCGAATCTGCTAAATAAAAGGTAATAATAATTATTATTAAGGAAATAAACATTATTATTATTATTTTTTCTTAAGCTAAGGTTTTTTTAACAATATTTTTATAAAAGTAATAAACAATATAATATTACAAAATAAAGAAAACTGTAAAAAAACCTAAACCTAGTATGCAACCAGCAGCGGGGCAGGGCCCAAGCTACCGGTAGGTCAGTGCTGCAGAGTGAGGAACCTACTGACAATACGTACCGTGTCCAAGGGTACTTGCCTTCTGAATATTATTAATAATTTAATAAATTAATAATTAATTAATTAATTAATGATGATGGGAACATGATGCCAGCATGATGGGAACGCTACCCACTGGTAGTGGGCTTGAGCACTTGAGTTAATTATAGGCTCGATGTCTTGTAGGTAACTTGGTTCTTTGCTGTATATAATTTTAGTTTAGTTTAAGGAAATATAGGCAATTGGCCCGTAGGTAGAAGATTTAGCCACAAATATAACATGCACGAAACCCGTAGTCAAATGTTTGCGCTCTCTAGCTAGAATAATAAATATACCTACTAGAGAAACGCTCTATTTGTCCTTTTAAAACACTTTTCATGATTTTATTTATTATTCTCTTTATTTATTATTTTTACTTAAGCTAGGGTTTATTTTTACAATATTTTTATAAAAGTAACTAGCAAACCCGGCGAACTTCGTTTCGCCACTATAAACCTCACGGAACCCGAGACCTTTCCAACGAATGCAAAACCGTGGAAATCGGTTCGTGCGTTCTGGAGTTATAGCGTCAGGAAGGAAAACCCGACTTATTTTTATATAGTAGATAAACAATACAATA
This sequence comes from Lomographa bimaculata, assembly GCA_948107665.1. Lineage (NCBI taxonomy): Eukaryota > Metazoa > Arthropoda > Insecta > Lepidoptera > Geometridae > Lomographa > Lomographa bimaculata. Next base: position 2,124,972 of record OX403607.1, on the reverse strand, counting down.
TTACAAAATAAAGAAAACTGTATAAACAAACCCTAGTATGCCACCAGCAGCGGGGCCCAAGCGACCGGTAGGTCAGTGCTGCAGAGAGAGGAACCTCCTGACAATACGTGCCGTGTCCAAGAGTACTGCCTTCTGAATATTATTAATAATTAATTAATTAATATTATTAATTTATTATTTAATTATTATTATTATCATCCATACATCACATCACTGCCTACCAATATGTAAGAACTTCTATTTACAAAATAGATTGTCTCGATACGAAGAGCAATATTGATAAATTGATTAAAGCAAAACATGTTGTGTTTCACGTAACGGATGTTTTGGCCCATTTACTATGACAGACGACCATAATTGTAAATTACGATGACTGTATTCATTATCATCCATATCCTGCCGTCATAAGAAAAAAAGACGTAACTGACATTTTTGACAAAATTGAATTATATACATCAGAAATGTCTTTACTATTTAATTTATTACTCGTAGCAGATGCGTCTAAATTAAAAGTAATATTTAGTAGGTTGCGTTTGAATATTTTAAAATAAAAAACTTTAAAAGACGTGTGGCACTCGGGTACTGCCGCGGTATAGCTATTGCATAGCATTTTTTATCAACTTATGCAATTATAATTATTTATTTATTTTATTTATGCAGTTTTTTTTTCCTGCCACCTAGAGGCGAGTTGCTGAACTAAAGAGCCAAGCGTGATATTTCAAAAAGTCATTAAAAGTTCTGCTATTCATCAATAGATGGCAAAACTAAAAAGTATCACCGCTGTGCCGGTCGGAGTGGGGGGTGTTAGGTTATTTTCGTTACGGAATTTCTGGATTCGGTCTCCACGCTCAAGGCCCGCGATAGAAGCTATGCAGTAGCTTAAAAATATTAGTAGATGCGTCTGATTTCCTGTTTCCGGTGATGTATAGATATATGTATATCCTATAACTCAATTTTGACAAAAATGAAGTTACGTCTTTTTTCCTTATAACGGCAGTATCGTCATCAGCCTATTTGTTCCTACTGCTGGATAGGGTCCGTCGAATGATGCATTGAGCATTATTCAATTCATAATTAAAATTGTTTACTCATCTTGTCATATACAGAAAATGTGGCCCTGAAAATTTTTATCCCTGAATTCTGCGGGACTTACGCGGGTAAAACCGGGGGCTGCAGTTAGTAATATATTATATAACTTATTATTCGAACCTTACAGCTAATAATTAAACGCAAGCAAGGCTTAAAAAAACCGACTTCACCGCTTTATCTTTGGAACCAAGCATTATTGACTATAGCTCAAAAACTAGATCAGATCTTGATCAATTTTCAATGGGACCATATGAAAAGCATCAGCTTTCAAATAAAAAAATAATCATCAAAATCGGCTCACAAAGAAAGAAGTTATGAGGTAACTTTTGAAGTCGGTTAAACGAGTACATCGTCAAAGTAGTCCACAAAATAGGCATTATTGACGATATTTCAAGAACTACTGATTCGATCTTGATCAAATTGAAATGGGACCAATTAGAAAGCAACATCTTTCCAACTAAAAAAAAAAATTTCGAAATCAGCTCACATGGAGAAAAGTTATGAGGTAACACACATAAAAAAAATAGTTGATTTAAGTACCTCCTCCTTTTTTGGGAAGTCGGTAAATAAAGAAGCAATATTATCAACAAACAAACAAACAATAAGATGTAACGTTAACATTGTCCTAGATTGCCCTGTATTACGAATGATACCTTCATACTTATTACATATTAGGTACTAGGTACTTCTAGTACCTAGTGAGGTTGGCGTCGCGGCAACTTCGGCAGAGCAGCGCAAACGGCGAAAATATGGAAACCTCGGCAGTGGTTACATGTTTGAGCCGTTTGGTGTTGAGACACTGGGTCCGTGAGGACCGGGAGCTCATTCTATTTACAAAAATCTATCAGAGCGCCAGGTTGAGGCGACGCGTGATCAAAATGCTGACACTTATTTGGCTCAACGTATTAGCATTGCAGTTCAGAGAGGCAATGCAGCCAGCATGATGGGAACGCTACCCACAGGTAGTGGGCTTGAGCACTTGAGTTACCTATAGGCTCGATGTCTTGTAGGTAACTTGGTTCTTTGCTGTATATAGTTTAAGTTTAGTTTTAGGAAATATAGGCAATTGGTCCGTAGATAGCTTCTTCTATTTATCTAGTACCTAAGTATTATCTTACCGTTAATATTTCGTGAAATTTGTAAATAAAATATAATGTGCAGTCGGACCTCAATATTTTTCAATTACTTCGTTATATCGAGTACATTTTATACGCATTTTTTATGATCGTATGAAGAAAAACGACTAGGTGGCCTTTTATAGCCAATTTGGGAACGATAAACGGAGGGGTCAAGGTTTAGTGGCCTACTTTTAGTAGTCATATATATTTTTTAAAAGAAGTTAAAATGTAGCAAGTTAGTACAAACAAACAAACAAACGCATTCACACTCATAGCCCCATACTAAGTTCAAAGACTTGTATCGTGGGTGCCGGAAACATTCATATCACACACACATTACACCCAGAACCAGAAGCACAAATAGCCCTTGGGAAGGAATTTGTGGTCCTGCCGGGAATCGAACCCAGGACCCACGGCGCAGCGGGCGTACACCGTTCCACTGCGCCAACTGGGTCGTCAGTACATAACAAGTTACAGATTTACTCAGGTAAAAACTATACATAATAGAATTACAACAACAACAAGCTTATGAGCGTACGAAGAAAAACAACTAGGTGGAATTTGTATAGCCCTTGTCCTTCGTTGCTTACCATCAGGTGAAATGGTCAAAAGTTTGCCCTTATATATATAAAAAAAAGCGTTCACACTCACAGCCCCACACTGTACGAACACTGCTGGTAACATTCATAATTCATTTCACACACACAATAACACCCAGAACCAGAAACAGTTGTTAGTAGCTGTGAGTGTGAAAGCGTTTATACAGATACTAGTGATTCGCCCCGGCTTCGCCCGTGTGCAACTGCAGCGCCATCTGCCGGGCTGATTCTTCTTCTTTAGGTGCCTCTCCACTACTGGAGGTTGGCCGTCAGCTCAGCGAATGTTTTCCTATCTTGTGCCAAGCGAAAAAGTTGTTCGACGCTGGCAATGCTGGTCCATTCACGGATGTTTCTTAACCAAGATTTCTTCCTTCTTCCAGCGCGTCTTTTTCCGTCCACTTTGCCCATCATTATAAGACGCATACAAAAAAAATCTTTCAAATCGGCCCAGAAGGAGTTTTTTTTTTTTTTTTTTTTTTTTATGCCTGATGGGCAAGCATTTACCACAATCTCACCTGATGGAAAGCGATGATGCGGCCGAAGACGTAGCATGCTTGCCTAGAAGGTACCTATTCACTCTTGACTTGAAGACTCCCAGATTGTACCGTTCGGGGAACAAAGACGAAGGCAATGAGTTGGTCAGTGATATATGGTGATATACATACGTACAGTAGAATTATATATATAAAAATAGGTAGGTCACCTAGTATGCTCTGTAACCTGTCTGATGTTTTGAAGATATCTAGATCGTGAGAAGTATTCCGCCATTACAAGCATGCGCCTCGGTGATTGTAGATGTAACAGTAAAGTATACAACTATAGAAATATATTATTATCCGGTGCCACAGAGTAAATCAACACGAACAAATGCAATGTATTTTGTATTAACAGATTATATATCTAATAATTATTTGGTATTACTAAATATTTTTTAAAACTAATTATCTTTATAACCAAAGAATGTTTTCACTCATTATAAAATATTATTTAAAATTACTAGCAATTACTTACCAAATATATTATTATTTTATAAAGTACATTTAATTACAGAAAAATACTTAATCAACAACATACAAAAAGGTAAGATGGGTAACAAGCCACAAAGACATAACACTTGCTTCAAACTATTTTTTTATGTTGTTTAATAAATTAATAAGTATTTTTCTGTTTATAAATTATGTATTTTATTGAGTTATTAAAAGCTAAATAGGAAAGATAAATGACTAGATACACTTTTAGTTGAAGGTTATTTATTAAATACTAGCCATGATTCGCGGCTTCGCCCGCTATTATCAAGTTTAAAAGTAGCCCATGTGTTAATCCTAGGTATAATCTATGTATATTCCAAATTTCATCCAAATCCGTTCAGCCGTTAAAGCGTGAAGAGGGAACAAACATACTTACACACAAACTTTCGGATTTATAATATTAGTAGGATAATTTGTTTAATACTACACACACAAACCATAAAAAGTTGCTATAAAGTCAAAAATGCCGCCAACCAAATAACTATGACGCACTAATTAACCATCTCAATCAGCAATTAGTCAAAGCACCCATTCAAATCACAGACAACTAAAACAAAAAAAGGTTCATCCATTAAACGAAAAATCCGGAAGCTTTCTCCACAGTGGCTCTTTGTGAACAACAACAGCAACTCTGTGCCTCAGAGTGATAAAGAGTAATGGTGGAATGGTCCGCCTGCGCTGTGCCAGTGAATAGAAAAAATAACAAGTGCGATGACCTGCGACCAATGGGTTGGATGTTTGGCTCATTGACTGGGCTTGTAATGTTATTCTAAACTTGCTGGTTATTAAATGTTAACTTGGGTGCTTTAGTATTTTGTCTATCTGTCTATCTATCGAAGTTTATTCTATGGTTTTTAAGCAAAACAGTACCTTAATTGATAGGTTGTTCAGCAATTTGTCCGTCCGACCGTCCGTCTGTCAGAGGCATCTAGCGTCTGAACCATTATAACAAATTATGTAAATGAAAATATTTAGGGGGCTCCCATACATGTAAGTGGGGAGCAAACTTATTTTTATTTTTAGGTATATCTACTCTTGTGGGGTAACGAAACCGGCTTAAAAGAAAACTATGTTGGAAAAAAACGGCCACCAAAGTCACTGTTTTTAGACCTATTTTGTCCCGGGGTCTATCTCAAAATAAGCCTCAAACTGAATGCTGAAACTTACGTATAATATTCATTATATCCTGTACTTGAACAACAGATACAGAAATCTAGCAATCTATACTAATATTATAAAGAGGTAAAGTTTGTTTGTTTGTTTGTTTGTTTGTTTGTTTGTTTGTTTGTATGTAAAAGGTAATCTCTGAAACTACTGATCCGATTCTTTCACCAATAGATAGCTACACTATCACTGAGTGTCATAGGCTATGTTTTGTCGGGATAGAAGTTAGTTATCAGTTCGAAATAATAATATTCGTAAGACAAGTCGGAGAAAAATTTGCTAACTTTCCGCTTTATCGGCGTACGCTGACTAAACGGTAAGACATAGTTGAATACAATGTATGGCAAAAATGTTGGCCTTCATGAGTTTTACAAAAAAGTCCGCGACAGCATATATCTAACATGTATGTTTAGCTCAGAAAAAATACTTTTCTTTGTTAAAAATCTGAAAAAAAAGCGGCCTATGTTTAGTTGGCTTTTTGAGACATTCAGTATTAATCCTTATCAAAATAAACTATTTCATCGTCTTACGTAGTTCATGTAGATACATTTTGCTTTTTACTGCATATGATTTGGATAAATAGTCTATGAGAAATCGTGAAATTAGTTTCACGGGAGCCCGCCCGTGAACGGGACGGGTCAGAAATGTACCGCCACGTACTACGAATTCCTGCACATTAAAAAATAGCGGCTTCTATTTCGTTGGCTTTTTTTAAGTATTTAATATTAATCCTTATCAAAAAAACCTGTTTCATCGGCTTACGTAGTTCAGGTAGATGTAATTTGCTCTTCACTGATTTGGGTGACGGTGGGAACACAGGTGTTTTCCCACGGGAATTTGTGTTTCTGGTTTTGAGTATGTTGTGAATGTTGTGTGAATCTTGGATGTTTACTGCCCCTTGATACAAGTCATTGAACTTAGTGTGGGGTTGTGAATGTGAAAGCGTTTATGGGTATGTTTTTTAATATTTACTACCCGGCCGACGCCGGGCGGGACGTTCCTGAACTTTGAATTGCTCGCTGGCGTAGATGGGTGCGCGTTCGCCTTCAAAGCAGCGGGTTCGATTACCGGTGGTAATTTACCTAGAAAATTTATCTCCACGAGAAATTTGTGTTCCTGGTTTTGAGTATGTTGTGAATACTTTGTTAATCTTGGATGTTTACGGCCCCCGATACAAGTCATTGAACTTAGGGTGGGGCTGTGAATGTGGAAGTGTGTTTCTTTGCATATTTTTTAACCGGGCGACGCCGGGCGGGTCATCTTTTGAACTATCTACTAGCGTAAATGGGTACGCGTTTGCCTTCAAAGCAGCGGGATCGATTCGCGGTGGTAACAGAAGTTTTCTCCCTACGGGAAATTTGTGTTCCTGGTTTTTAATATGTTGTGAATCTTGGATGTTTACGGCCCCACGTTACAAGTCACTGAACTTAGTGTGGGCTGTGAAGTGTTTATGTGTAGATTTTTTAACCGGGCGACGCAGAGTGGGGAATCTTTGAACTTTGAACTACCCACTGGCGTAGATGAGTGCGCGTTCGTCTTTAAAGCAGCGGGTTCGAATCTCGGTGGGAACACAATAACAAAAGTTTATTCCCCACGGGCAGTTTATATTTCTGGTTCTGGGTATGACATGAATGTTGTGTGTGTGGTGTTAATTGTTTACGGCCCCACGACACAACTTATAGTACTTTTACAGTGAGGCTGTGAGTGAGAAAGCGTTTATATGTAAGCTTTTGTTTACCCGGGCAACGCCGGGCGGGTCAGCTAGTCATTATATATAAAAAAAGTTATAAGCAAGTAACCTCAAAAGTTTTTCTCTATGAGGCAAAAAGTACGCGCGAGATCTCAGTTCGGCGCGAACGACTAGTTATTTCACTTACGTATTCCCTGAGTGAGGCTCTGGCCCAAAGCAGGCCTAGCATGGCGTATGGACACTTTAACCTGATTTTTTTCCTCGCTCCGAGCATTGACGCACAGGATATATTGTCCACAGTGGATAACTGGATAAGGAAGGAAACGCCATGTCCCGTTGCTACGTCAAAATTAACCCCACGTCCTATGAACGAGGATCATTTCTCTCTACCAAATGTCAAACAGAGCAGTTTTAGCCACTTTTCGTTGCGCCCATGTTATGAAGGAGAAATATATATGTCTACGCCAAATGTCAAACAGGGATATACTTTCCCTTTCCACTGCTACCATGCTGTTTGTGGTGGAGAGGACAATCTTGTCCCTTGTCAGTGGATAAAAAAAGTGGATACAATTAATGTACCTACGCCATGCTAGATCTGCTGGCATATTACGACTTATATGTGAAGGCCTATAGATGTTACTTAATTAATAATTTAAGATTGAAAACAAACAAGATGCTCGCCTGATGGTAAGCGACACGCCCGCTGTACGCATCTGCCGTGCCATTTACATAATTATAACAATGAATAACAATCGCGATAGTTTTCATAATAAAATTATAATTTTATTTACCTCATATATATCATCAAGTAATAACTGAACATATCACATCACACTAATATCACACTTATATTGTAAATCCGAAAGGATTTACGTGAAGAACTAGTATTTTTTATCCATAATTGTACAGATTTATTTTTAGATCTATAATACAAATTTAACTAACTTACTAAGAGTACTCATATGTATAATTGCGTATAATATAGCACAGACCTACTAATATTATAAATGCAAGAGTATGTGTGAATGATTGTTACTATCTTCGTAACGAATAAACTGATTTTGATGAAATTTTGAATGTAGATTGTTTAGATTCAGGAATAACACTTAACGCGGGCGAAGCCGCTGGGCACGGCTCGTATTTTTTTTTAAATTATTATTCCCAAATATTTTGTCCCAGTGATCAATATTTTTAAATTTTTATGACGCACACTAACATTTTCAGGAGCGTCACAAATGAAACGAATTATACGATTTTGATTCATCGGATTCGTCATAATCACTTTTACTCATGAACAATAAACATTAATTTTATCACTTCCTTTGACTTTAATATATTTTATACATATTAATAACAGTGTAATCAGGCAATAGCATTAATAGCACTTCGCAGTAATCTGCCTGATAAAACGTTATCGAAGGTTTTTTCTATTTACCCAGGTACCTACTTAATCTGCAATCTAGGTCCTGATATGAAGTCCTCAATGACCTAGGTTTTCAGGTGTACTAAAGATGACTTTCACTGATTTTGATAAAATTGTGTTGTTGTAATAATGCATATCAATTTATACATATAGGTTACCCTACAACTTCTACAGAAGAGGTTCTTAATTCGACTTTATAGATATTGCATTTTTCCTTTTTTCAACCGACTTCAAAAAAGGAGGTTCTCTATCCGGCTGTATGTTTTGTTTTTGTTTGTATGTTATTCGCATCTCCGCCAATTATGAATCGATATTGATGTGTTTTTTGGTAGATTATACTTCATAAGTAGGTGTCCCATATACATTTTATCGAATAGATCAAGCCAAAACCAAAAAATAAGCGGTGAAGTCGTATTTTTAAACTTTTCTTGCGTTTAATTATGTAACTAGTTCTTCTTTTTTTACCGACTTCACAAAAAAGGAGGAGGTACTCAAGTTTATTTTAAAACTGCCCACTGGCTTAGTTGGGTGAGTGTTCGCTTTCTAAGCATACGGGTTCGATTCCCGGCGGGAACGCAAGATTTCTCCCCAAGAAAAATGTGTTTTCCTGGTTCTGGGTGTAATTGTGTGTGTGATGTGAATGTTTCCGGTATCCACGACATAAGTCGTCGAACTTAGTGTGAGGCTGTGAGTTTGAGAGATTTTATTTATTTATAAAATTAGTGTGTAAATAATATAATTGTGTGATTAGATCATGTTCTTACAACACTTATAATTATCGCTCTCCCAATTAGTGGCCATTTTAGTAACCATCAAGGTCAATACACGGGATTAGGTATATACATATTTACATCCAACTCACTAAGCCGTGATTCATCAGTTCATCGACTGGCTGGCTTCATGTTAAACAGGATAATTTCGGATTTACTTCTATTTAACGTTGTTTGCTTTAAAAATAGAGTTGTGACCGCAGGTTGGTTTATATTGTCCTCGAAAAGAAGGAAAATATTTTTCTACCGATTTCACAAAAAAGAAGGTACTCAAGTCTAATGTTTTTTTTTTATGTGTGTTACCTCATAACTTCGTTCCACCTGAACCGATTTTGATTTTTTTGTTTGTTTGAAAGATGTTGCTTTCCAATTGGTCTCATTTAAATTTGATCAAGATCTGATCAGTAGTTCTTCAAATATGTTCAATAATGCGTGTTTAGTACATCTAATCTGATCAAAGTTCCGAAGATATAGCGGTGAAGTCGGATTTTTAAATTTTTAGTTTAATTTATAAGTAATTAATTAACATTGTAGAATTTTTTCAATTTTTGTAATGTACGTACGTTGATCGGTAATGCCCGCTTTTTCTTTCAAGATAGGCAAACTTTTGACCACCATCTCACCTGAGACGATGTGGTCGACGATGGAGCTTGGTGTTATACTGCTTTAAGCTGAAAACCTCTTTTGTGATTAATGATGAGCTCATAAGTAGATAAATATATAAATAACATATATTATTATTCGCCTCACGCTTTCCTCAATGGTCATTGATTTTCAGTTGTGTCTCGACTCTAGACGTATTTTATACTTTTGAAGTTAATTAATTATTTAAAGTTAGAGTTAATTATCGTGATTTGATTTATAACACACTTTGGTAAGTGTTCAGCTATCCACACCTATAATCATGCACTTTTTTCAGTAGTTAAAATTTAATACAAACTTTGTAAGCCCTACATAAGTAGGAAAATGTTTCATGTATAAATATAGACTCCATCCGGCAAAATCGAAAACAAAAGGAAAATTTATTAGTATGACGCCTTTGCCCCTTTAACTTTCTGCCTAAACTTCGACCCTGGTTGCATAATCATCATATTAGACAATATGTATACGATAAAACTTATTATTATAAAAAATACAATTTAGCGTGTTTACCATCCCTGACCACATCACTTACCATCAGGTGAGATAACCAAACGCTTTCTTCGTTTATCTTTCGCTTCTATGTTTATATTCCGTACAGCGAAGGAGTGGCATTCATTTACTCATTCAGAAGACCAACAGCATTAAGATAATTAAAATCTCACATATTTAACTTGCCCCGTTTTTCGGGTGTCAAAGACGAGCTACCATTAATTATGAACAGATTTTCATAGGCAACCCTATATTACTGAATTCGCAATTAAATTTCCTTCATTTTTATATAATTTTAAAGCGGAAAGCAGATAGAATAGAATAGAATAATCATTTATTCCGACAAACTTAACTTAACATAACTAATAATGATAAACCGAATGCGAAGAACGTTATTGTTATTCCAGTTTGCCGGAAAAGGTCTGCATAATGCTGAAGACAGAGCCTCAGCGTTGGTTTTCAGCTCCGACCTGTGTAGGGTGACGTACGGCAAGTCTAAGATATAAATAAAATTATTACATAAAAAATAAATAAATTCATACATACACAAAAACTATACATCAATAAGGAAAAACTGCTAATATACTTTTATTAATGATAAGAGTTATATATATATATAATGAAAGATATTAAGTAAGTCTGTAAGTAAGACTGTATGCATTTGAAAAATTTGCAGATGAGCACAATGACTACTATCTAGTTACCTGTTTGCACACGGCAACCAGGTAGTAGGGGCCAGAAAAAGGTAGGCAACCTAGCTTTTGCATGTAGTATACATTGTATATTTTCATTGAAGGTTCATTTTTTTGGTAAGAAAGTCAGTGAAACAAGAAAAAAAAATTTTTTAAATTATTTTCTTGACCATATTTTTTAGGCAACCCTATTGGTATGTGTTCAGCGACACATTTTATTCGCTAAAATATATTTTTCATTCGGTAAACAGATGGGTGAAAGTCGGTGTTACTTGGGATCCTCTACTAATATTTTGTTTTCTCTAATATTTCTAAATTTTATGTATATTCTGAAAAGAAGAAATCATTAATCATATTCCGACGAATATTTATATTTTTAGAATTTGATTGATTGCCGAGTAAAACAGTTACAAATACATGCGTTTAAGTAGATATTCTGGTATCACCCCATTAAAACGGGCGTCCTCATTCTTCTAGTAAATAGTCCAAGATCCTCTACAAACCAATCCATCAGAATGTCAGTAAAGAGGGCGAGGCTGTCAAACCGCGATCATCGGAACCAACCACAATAATAAACAGGAAACCTGGTACGATCTGACCCCCTATTACGTATCTTTGTTGCACGCGGTTTCAATTAAAATTAAGCAAAAATGAATCTTATTTCTTAGGAGTTTTGTCAATTTAGTATCGAAACCGTTTGCAACAAAGATAGGTAATCGGGGGGCTGTAGTACCGATGATATATTTCTGTAGTGTACTGTGCTGTCAACACTACCTGGAACTATGAGTCAGTCTGTGGTTACATTAAATAGGCTAGATGACTAAAAAAATCTGTTTAATCCGTCATTTTCAACCGACTTCAAAAAAGGAGACTCTCAGTTCGACGTGTATGTTTTTTCTTGTATGTATGTTACGCGATATCTCCGATGATATATTTCTGTAGTGTACTGTGCTGTAAACTGTCATCACTACCTGGAACTATTAGGCAGTCTGTGGTTACACTAAATAGGCTAGATGACTAAAAAAATCTGTTTAATCCGTCATTTTCAACCGACTTCAAAAAAGGAGATTCTCAGTTCGACTGTATGTTTTTTTTTGTATGTATGTTACGCGATATCTCCGATGATATATTTCTGTAGTGCACTGTGCTGTAAACTGTCATCACTACCTGGAACTATTAGGCAGTCTGTGGTTACATTGAATAGGCTAGATGACTAAAAAAACTGTTTAATCCGTCATTTTCAACCGACTTCAAAAAAGGAGGTTCTCAGTTCGACTGTATGTTTTTTTGTATGTATGTTACGCGAGATCTCCGATGATATATTTCTGTAGTGCACTGTGCTGTAAACTGTCATCACTACCTGGAACTATTAGGCAGTCTGTGGTTATATTGAATAGGCATCTAGCTAAAAAAATCTGTCCGTCATTTTCATTATAAACTAATTTAACTCAATCAAAGCTTGAAAAAAAACCACTTCACCGCTTTATCTTCGGAACTTTGATCAGATTAAATGTACTAAACACGCATTATTGACGATATTTCAAGAACTACTGATCAGATCTTGATCAAATTTAAATGGGACCAATTAGATGTTGCTTTCTAATTAGTCCCATTTAAATTTGATCAAGATTACAAACAAAAAAATAATTTCAAAATCGGTTCACGTGGAACGAAGGTAACGAAATAGCATTTGTAGAGACAGCAAAAACCTCTGTGGGGAAGTGTATGTGTGGGTGTAATGTGAATGTTTCCGGCACCCACGATACAAGTCTTTGAACTTAGTGTGGGGCTGTGAGTTCGAATGCGTTTGTTTTTATTTTGCGTTTGTTTTTGTATTCTTTTTTATTCGTTATATGTGGGGACATGTGTATTACACACATATCCTTGAATGCCACATAATTATTCTTTAACAATAAGAATAAGAATAAGAATCATTTTTATTGTATATAACTGTGTACATGGTGGATGTTACAGTAATTATTTTGTACCAACAGTTTGTCCATTTCGGACGTACAATATTATTTGTAATACAATTACAAGCCAATACTAAACTAACTACACACATAAAATAATAACAATACATTAACTACAATAAAAAACAATACATGGATTTAATGTTAATAAATTTACATTCCTTAGTGTGGGGCTATGTGTGTGAAAGTGTTTTTTATGAACAGTGAGTCTAATGAATGAATGTTTTACTTACTTACGTGGATCCAAGTTACATAACTTAAATAAAATAGTTTCTAAGTACTTAACTGCGTATAAAACAATAAACAAGCGTAATTCACTCAAAAACATAATTATAACTTACTAATTACTTACTTACTTTCATATCCGTAAGGCGCGATAAGAAATATTACTTCTACTATAACGTATTCTGTGGAAATACTTGGATGCTCAAAATTTTCTTTTACAGTGAACACAACATAACATTTAAAACGTAATATTTTCTAATATTAAGAAACAGTTGAAATTACAAATTAAATTACTCTACCGTTTCATCTCGTAAGAATTTGTTTGGTACAAGTTATTAGACTACCGCGGGTAATTAATTTGATGTTGAGGTATTAGTAAAGTTTATCTCTCTTCTATTTCATGTACTCTTGGTATGGTCAAAAGTCATCAACGAATGGTTTAAATCAATATGTTAACGCTTTTGGTTCGCGGTAGGCATGCGGGTGAGGTCGCGGGCGCGGGCACTATTTCACGGGAGGTGACCGCGCCTGCATCCCTCCACTTTGTTCGCGCTAACCAAATGTGTCTAGTGTGTAGCTCCTGTTAAGAAGATGAAGTAAATTTGTCTTTGCCCTTCTTCTTGATGATGGGTTTAGGTTGAGTTGTTTTTTGACACATCACCGGCCATTTTTTGTGACGCTCACTTCTATTTAATAAGTTGAAGGACTATAAGGGCTAAAACCCTTAGGGCCCTTACCTTGACCCCTATTGACGTGTAAGTTAACTAACAAATTAAAAAAAACTTGGACTAGGTGGCTTTTTAGCCGTTGTTTCTGTGGTGTTAAGGAGTTTAAGATTTGTTTGTAAATCTATAAACTAGATAATATGGTAGACATATAAATAATCATATGCACGTCTGCTTTTTGTCTGATTTGCACATGTATTCTGGCAAATAAACGATTTTGTTGATTCTTTGATAGTTTGCCAGTCTTCAGGTGCACTTGGGTAATGTCAATTTTCCTGAGATATGTCTGTATGCGATATGCCTGTATAACCTAGACGACAATCTCCAATCTTTCGTCACATGCCCCACACGTTGCTCCAGTTCTACTGAGATAGTTTTCGCTATCGAAAGTGATGCGACCGCGCACGTCACGCCTTGCCAGTCTCGATCCGATATACAGGTTGAGTTAAGTGAAGGTGCATTCCTTGCGATATCAACGAGGCACGTCTATTTCCTTAATACATATTACTTTACAACTGGTAAATTACAGTTTTGGGAGACGTACGAGAATGTAGAGAACGGCTGCTACCTTAAACGTATTGAAATATCACTAACATTTATTAGATTATTAGCAGAATTTTCATAAATATAAACGCTTTCACACTCACAGCCCCACACTAAGCTCGATGACTTGTGTCGTGGATGCCGGAAACATTCATGTCACAGACACAATCACAACCAGAACCCGGAACACAAATTTTCCTTGGGGAAAAACTTGTAGGGATATCGGATAAAATAGGTACAGCATTTAGAAAATATTGCATAATAACAGTATGCACTCCTCTATGTAAAGTGGGGCAGAAAAAAAGGACAGCAAAGATGTGATTCCTTTCCAAACACCAGGCGTCTACAAAATTGATAGCTGCGGTAGTTCCTACATCGGACAAACGAAGCGAACAATCGCGGTACGGGTCATATAAACATAATAATTTTTGTTTAATTTTTACGGGCCAATTACCCTAATTTTTACAACTAAACTACAAATTAAAAACAACCTTTAAAGCAAAAGATATAATAATACAGCTCGCAGTCCGATTATTTTAATTTAATTATGAATTATTCGTTAAATACTGTAAGTATAAAAACTATATTTAGACCGTATATCCTAAAACTAAACACCATTAAGTTACTCGCCCCCTTTCTCTAAAACAAACTGTCCTAGATTAGACCCTGCAAAATGTACAGATAATGAATTATGTATATAAATTAATTTAATAAAAAACCAGAATAGGTCGGTGAGTCATTTTGGTAAAAATAAACCTTCCTTACATAAGTTAGTCCGCATTTATTTCGAATATTTGAAACGCAAGCAAAGCTTAAAAAATCGACTTCATCACTTATATTTCGGTTTTGGCTTGATCGTTTTCGATATTTTTTTTATAAGACCACCTCTACCAAACAAAAAAAAATTAAAATCGATTCATATTTGGCGGAGATATGGCGTTACATACATACGAAAAAAACATACAGTCGAATTGAGAACCTCCTTTTTTGAAGTCTGTTGAAAATAAAGAGGATATCGATCCGTAGTGAATTTGCTTTTTAGACCGACATCAATAAACTTTGTCATAAGTAAATACACTTTGTTGCGATTAAGTCGACTTTAAAGTGCGTTGAAAGTAAGACTTAAGTTTTTTTAAAGGCTTCGCCACCCAGGACGCATTTATTTAGAAAAGATGCGTAGACCGCGCCCGCGTCCTCGCACGCCATCCGTTCGAGTCAGTTGTAGGTTCGTCTTGTATGGACTGTGTGAGCTTAGGACATAATATTTTTTCAAATTCAAATTCATGTATTAATTCAAAACAGATACACATTATTAACCTAATATTTATACCACAATTTACATAATTTCAATTCATCAATAAATTATTCTATAATACAATAGTATGGTAAATTAGGTGTTCGTTAGCAGCCGTACTAGGATACCCTGTGTTACAGCTGCTACAATTCCTGTCTCGAATTATTGGCTATTTTTATTTTGATATTGCGAACAGCCTGTATATTCAGACGGCTCCAAAGAAATCGTTGTTTTTATAAGTTGTTTTACCAATAAATGTCGTTTGCGCTACATTGATTTTATGATCATAATTGCGACTTGCGGAATTCGGTGATAGACTAGGTAAGTGGATGACTATAAATTATATTATACTAGCTACGACCCACAGTTTTACCCGTGTAATCAGTTGCTGTTGATAAAAAGTTATGCATTAAACTTCGCACCAGCATCTGACGTCATTACATTGCCGATATGACATGGCTTAGTGTTCTTATATACCTATTAACAATAGAAGAACGGGACAAGACTCGTGCCCTAACCATCCTACTAATATTATAAATCCGAAAGTTTGTGTGTAAGTATGTTTATTCCTTCTTAACGCTTAAATGGCTGAACGGATTTGGATGAACTTTGAAATGTACATAGATTATACCTAGGATTAACACATAGGCTCTACTTTTAACTTGATAATAGCGTGCGAAGCCGCGGGGCACGGCTAGTGTAAACGTGGCATGCGTTTGCAACGCATGCCACGTTTATAAAAAGTGTTTGACCTCTCATGTTTATGGTCGCCTAGTACTACCATAGTAAAAACTTTTTGGATATTGTTCATACAAAAATACTAAAATCACAATTAAAAAAGGGGGACGTATTTTCCCTACCCCCAGGAAAAATATTTTACGGCCTATTCTCATACCCACTATATATACAAAAAAGTTGAGAGTTAGTAGTTCGACCACAAACACAGTGACACGAGATTTTTATATATTAGAAAAGAAGGATTAATCATTTATCTCATCTATATCAGTCTTCGTCGCGATCTCGTAAACTGATCCCGAAAAAGGATTTTTAGAAAGTTTGTTTAAAAAAACTAATAACCGACTTCAATCGCAAATAACTCTAAAACTCTACATCAGACCTTGATCAAATTATAACAGGACCTGGTGATGAGGTGACCTGATTTCTTTTAAACAAACAATAATTTCTCAAATCGGTCCAGACGTCTTCGAGTAATCGGGGAACATACATAAAAAAAATCCGACGAATCAAGAACCTTCTTTTTTTAAACTCGGTTAAAAAGCATCGTATATGTAAACTTTTTGAAAATTAGTTAAACAATTTCGGAGGAATGAAGTTAGTAAAAGCCATATTTTAATAATAGATAGATCAATTATTTATTTGCACACCAAAAAATAACACTTACAAAGAAATCTTAATTATAACATAAGAGCACAAAGGTCAAGGTAATATTATATCATCTATCTCATCCATCGAGATAAGAGACAAACCTACGGTTGCTTATCTCCTGATAAAAAAAAAATATCTTGAAAAACAATGATCTTTAAAACAATTAGAACCGGTTTAATATGAACCTCAATTCTAAAGCATACAAACTATTTCCTATCTAATGACGTCATCAAAAAACCAAAATAAGTCAACTTTGACATCAAAACCTTGTAAACTCATGCTGTGAAAACATTGAACATCATCGCTCAATTTTACTCTAAACAATCGATTCCTAAATCGTCCATTATTTATCATGCTAGTCTGACTACATTACAAACAAAATGAACGGCCAATCTACCCCCTTACCCGAGTTCGAAGTCGGTGACAGTAATGTACAAGATAACATAAACAAACTGACTGAGAGTCAAAACGATGTGTTAGTACAGCTAAGCACCCTGATCAGCAATGTTGACGAGCAGAGGAAGCTACTGGCTCAGCATTCTGCAAAACTAGCTTCCATGGAAGAAGTAGCAGCTGACCGGAAGAAGCTAAAAGCGGAGGTTAAGGTTCTAAAGACGCGGATAGATGAGCTCTATGCAATAGTCAAGGAGGGGAAGGAGGATGAATCGTGTCTTAGTGACGTGCAAGATGTGCAGGATGTGGAGTCTTGCCACTCGGGGTTTTCTTGCTCTTCTAAGGTGATGTTTTATGATAGTGCACTTTGATTTGCGCTCAACCCTGCACCAACATCTGTTACAAGGCATCTGTTATAATAGCGGTGAAGGAAAACATAGTGAGGAAACAGCTTAGGCGTATCTAAGAATTACGAAAATTCGACAACATATCGTAGTGTGGTTCTGGTTCACTTGGTTGGTAGATGATGGTCTGAAATCAATTTACTTGCTGTATCCTACTTCATATTCATATATATTCGACGACGTGACTATGCAACCGAGGATGTACTCGTATACTAGGTTCTATACTAGGTTACTCCTTACAATATCCTAGAATATACTAAGATGTACTTGAAGCTTAGAAGCTAAGTATCTAAATTATCTATTGTTTGGTAGGTCCAATGCACGGACTTATGAATGCAATATTCTTCTGCAGTAAATACAGCTCTTCCATTTTTCACTGAAAATTAATCAGTATTGTTTGAGATGAATATTATTTTTACTGTTACAATATGAGAATGGAAGACCCAGGTCTTCTCCGTTCAGGTTCGAAACAGGTTCTGAAAATCGGCCATAAAACTCTCCCAGATCAACTCACCTCCTTCCCTTGTCTACGAGTGTTCAAATTTACTTGTAAAGGTAAAATTTGCCGAGTGAACAGCGCGTGCGAAGCTTCTCCGTTTCAGCTTGGGCGACTGATTCGCGTGAATTTTTTTTATGCCCTACCAGCAACCGTTTGACCACAATCTCACCTGATGGAAAGTGATGATGCGGCCGAAGATGTAGCATGCTTGCCTAGAAGTTACATTCACTCTTGATTTGAAAACTCCCAGATTATACTGTTCGGGAAACAAAGAAAAGGGCAATGAGTTCCACTCCTTCGCAGTACGGATGACAAATGTAGAAGCGAAACGCTTCGAGCGAGCTATGTCAACCATATTCGTTTTTTGACAGCTTGTCTTGTTGTTAGATGGTAAAAATATAATTTTGTGAGCAAGTTCGATGATTATATGGTTCTTTTTTGTTGATGCAGTTCTTGGATATTTTTCAAAATATTGGGTTTGAAAACGTAAAAAAAACATATTAGCCATTTCGAAAAATACACGAGGTCAGCTCACAGAGTCGCTACTTAATTAGTTTTAAAATGTTACCCAGTATAATGAAGTATCTTTTTCTGTATATATTCGTATCCGCGATCGGAAACCAGTTACAATATCTCCAACAAAACCTTGTGAATTCGGTCACCGGCCGAGAGCAAGCATTCTGTGAGAAACACTAGAGAATATACTTACTTTCTTTTGGTTCTCTACTCGTTAATCAACGTAGTTTAATGCTCGATAATTATGAAAACAATTGCTTTTGTTGCGTTACTTTTGGGAATGGTTTAAATTATCATAAGTGGTGGAAAGTTTTTTCCATTTTAAGAGACTCAAGTAGGTACATAGTTCATTTGTGAGGTTTAGAAACTATACAACCGCGCGCCTTCTTGTATTATTTGGGATAGAATGTTACATCCTATCCTACTAATATTATAAATGTGACAGTTTGTGTGTGTGTGTGAATGTTTGTTACCACGTGTCTCCGTAACGAATAAACCGATTTTGATTAAATTTTGAATGTAGGTAGGTAGTTTAGGTTTCGGAATAACATATGGCTACTTTTTAACTTAATTAACGCGGTCGAAGCCGCGGGGCACTGCTAGTATTATAAATGTGAAAGTTTGTGTGTGTGTGAATGTTTGTTACCACGTATCTCCGTAACGAATAAAGCGATTTTCATGAAATTTAGAATGTAGATAGTTTAGGTTTCGGAATAACACAAAGGCTACTTTTAGTTTAATTAACGTGGGCGAAGCCGCGGGCCACGGCAAGTTATCATAATAAATTAATCACTTTTTTATGCACTATAGGGAAGCATTTGACTGGTGGTCAAATTCTTCAAATTATTTCTCACTTGATGAGAAATGACGATGCCCTCTAAACTTAAACGATTTCTCACTCACAGCCCCTCAATAAGTTCGAGGATACAAATTTACGTTCGGCAGAAAACTTGTCTTCCCACTGGGAATCAAATCCAATACCCCCCGCTTAGAAAAGTCTCGGTCACCGACGTAAGGTGGCAAGCTTATCGGTATTCTATCGCTTACATTTTGGACAGGAATTAGGTACATGAGCTAATTCCCCCATGTCCTTTTTACCATCTAACAACAAGACAAACTATTAAACGTCATCCATTATGGTCGACATACCTCCAGTTCGCTCGAAGCGTTTCGCTTCTACGTTCATCATCCGTACATCGAAGGAGTGGAACTCATTGCCTGCGTCTTTGTTCCCCGAACGTTATAATCTAGGAGTCTTTAAGTCTCGAGTGAATAGGTACCTTCTAGGCAAGCAAGTCACATCTTCGGCCGCATCATCACTTCCCATCAGGTCAGATGTGGTCAAATGCTTGCCTATTCCAAATAAACAAGAATAAAGGCAGACTTACAACTCTGTTGTAAAAATGTGTTTTGTGTTTTTTCAGGTAACAATGACAACTGGACTGGACAGAGATACGATACGAGCTGCCTACGATGACGTCAGATCCGACACCACACCCACAGAATGGTAAGCTTTTGTTACCTCAACATTGGTGCCGATTCTGTTGTCCAGAATTAGACTAAACTAGCCTAAAATTAGTTTTAGTCCTGCTTTAGTCCAAAACCTATTCAGAAAATGCAAGAATAGACTAAAATTAAGTTTGACAGGACTAAGTTAGTTTAGTTACTCAATTTAGTGAAAATGGATTTAGTAAATGTTTTACGTCAAAGAATATATAATAGAAATTTTAAACTCAAATTAGTATGAAAAAGGTCTGGATTATTTTTAATGTGATCTCATACTTGAAAGAATAACATGTGCAATTAATGAAGCAAATACAGACCTACAAAGTCTATAATGGAGGAATATGTGATTGCGGCTCTTGTGGATACAATTCAATTTGGTTGCTGACAAAATCAATTTTAGTCCTGTCATTTCAACTTTTAAATTAAGTTCAACGCAAAATCAGAATAGCGTTTAGGTATTCTTTGACTAAAATTAGTTCATTTTTAGTTTAGTTTAGGTTAGTTCGGTGCTTAAAATTAGTTTATTTTTAGTTTAGTTTAGGTTAGTTCGGTGCTCAACAGAATTAGCACCATTGACGGTATAAGGCTTGCCTTGACGTACTTGTTGTACCAGCTAGCGCAGTGGACAGGTCTCCGCCCTCTACGCCGTGAGTCCTGGGATCGATTCCTGGCAGGAGCACAAAATCCTTCCTAAGGGATATTTGTGCTTCTGGTTCTGGGTGAAATGTGTGTGTGATGTGAATTTTCCGGCACCCTCGATATAAGTCTTTGAACTTAGTGAGGGCTGTGAGTATAAATGCGTTTGTTTATTTGTTGACCCGCCCCGGCTTCGCCCGTTGAACCAATAATATGAACTCAGAAATGAGACAAAGGCTTGTCGATAAGCAAGAGAAATAGTGAGAGGCTATCTGTGGTGGTGCAAAGAATCTCAGTTTTTTCCGGGAGAATCGCCAATTTTACAAATGAAAAGGAAATATACGGAACTGGAGCCTCAATATGCCAAATGTTATCAATATCGATCCAGCCGTTTTGACGTGAAGAAGATACGGACTAAGAAATACACCGTTTAACTTTTATCTATGGTATCTAATACCTTCTTGTATAGGTAATATATAATTTGAATCTCGGTAACGGCTCCAACGATTTTCATGAAATTTAGTATGCAGGGTTTTTCGGGGGCGATAAATCGATCTAGCTAGGTCTCATTTTTAGAAAACGTCGTTTTAACGAGACAAGCTCGGTCATCCACGTACTTTATTAATTTAACGCTTCCACAATTACAGCCCACCCTTAGTATGATGACAGGTGTTGGTGCCGGAAATATTTACATCACACACGCAATCTCAGCCAGAACCAGAACCACACATTTCCCTTGGGGAAAAAACTTGTGTTTCTACTGAGAATTGAACCAGATAGCCGCTGGTTAGGAGTCATATGCCCAACCAAGCCTACGGGCAGTTCCGAGGTGGATTTCCACCAGCCAGGATTGTACTATTATTTATTCTGTAGTAGGAGTCCTAGTCTAGGACTAGTGTGACTTGAGGACACCGCGCTGCGCTAGAGTGACTGTTCCACATGTGAATCAAATAAATTGTGAAATGGATAGCTATGAGTCTTTCGGTTCTAGAACCTCTCACCACGCAATATGAGAAAAGGGTTTTGAAAATTTGTGACAGGTTAGCGTTTGACCAAGTTCAATAGATTAACATTAAATTATAACAAGTTGATTGACGATTTTGATTTGATTTTTATGACATTTTATGTCATAAAAATCAAATCAAAATCGTTTATTCACATGGGCCCCAAAGAATACTCATGAAAGTAAATGACTACTGCCAGATTCGCAAAATTACAGCCATCTCGAGAAGAACCTGGCAAGAAACTCGGCGGTGCAATTTTTTCAATATTTTTTTTTTATCATTCCTTAATACATAATTACATTAACCTAGGATGTAGTCGCTAGAAAGCGCTTGTGCAATTTGCCTCCATGCATCCTTGTCATTAATGTAGTCAATCGTTTTATAATAAGCTTTCTTAATGAATGCCCGTTTTATTACAGATTTGAACTTTCCCAGTGGTAATTCAGTTACAATTTTAGGAATTTTAACGTAAAATCTAACCCCCATTTGCCATAAAAGAATTATTCGTTTTGCTTAATCTAAATGCGCGCACTAATTTTATGCTTATATCTAGTAATAGCCGTGCCTCGCGGCTTCGCCCGCTATTATCAAGTTAAAAAGTAGCCTATGTGTTAATCCTAGGTATAATCTATGTACATTCCAAATTTCATCCAAATCCAGTCGTTAAAGCGTGAAGAGGGAATACAATACTTATACACTTACACATTAACACACACAAACTTTCGGTTTTATAATATTAGTAGAATTAAGATTGTGTGCGTCATTTCTTAATTTATATTTATCAATATTTTTGCGTAACCTTTAACCGTAGAGCCTTGCATGCTACGTGTCGGGTGATACAGTAGATTGGTGAAGAGTTACCATGCTAATATCCACTCTGTATCGCTGTAACAAGTGACACTAGATAGGGCTGCACTTCAGTTATCTGGATCACTTCTAGATAAGAGGAATATTCTCAGATGTTTTAGATAGCGCGATTAGACAAGGGCTTATAAAATCGAAATGATACATAATATCTAAGTACTAGCGCAACAATAAACATCTCAATCTAAAATAAATTTTAGCTGCTGAACTTACTCTAATCATCACACTCATATTATAATTCAAGAATATATCGCTGATAATATTATAGTTCAAGAATAGCAATATTTAACTCTATTCATTACCGACTTCCCAAAAAAGGAGGAGGTACTCAAGTCGACTGTAGTTTTTTTTTGTGTTTTTCCACATAACTTCTCTCCACGTGAGCCGATTTCGAATTTTTTTTTTTAATTTGAACGATGTTGCTTTCCAATTAGTCCCATTTAAATTTGATCAAGATCTGATCAGTAGTTTTTTAAATACCGTCAATAATGCGTATTCTGTGGACTACATTGACGATGTTCTCGTTTTTGACCGACTTCAAAAGTTACCTCATAACTTTCTTCGTTGTGAACCGATTTATTGATTATTTTTTTATTTGAAAGCTGGTGCTTTTCATGTGGTCCTATTGAAATTTGATCAAGATCTGATCTCTGGTTTTTGAGATATCGTCAATAATGCGTGTGCAATACATTAAATCTGATTAAGGTTCCGAAGATAAAGTGGTGAAGTCGGTTTTTTAAGCTTTGCTTGCGTTCAACTATTTATTCTTTATTTATTTCTCAATCCAGACTATTTTAAAATCTCATATAATTTTTATATACGCGTATCATTTCTTACACTCCCAGGAAAGCTGGTAGATAATCATAGCATTAAGCTATTCTTTGTACACTGCTTTGTGCTAAACTATTAAATAAATAAATAATTCCGAAAGTTTGTGTTTAAATGTGTAAGTACTTATGCTTGTTTTCTCTTCACACGGTAATGGCTGAACGGATTTGGATGTAATTTGGAATGTACTTTGTTCGTAGCTTATACCAAGTATTAACACGTATACATGGAGTCTGGTGTCGCCATATTGAATTTTTATTACTGTCGTGTCTTTAGTAACATTCAAACACACATGAAAAAGCGGCCTTCATGTTTGGTCTCGCGAGAAAACCACAAAGGAACAAACATACATACATAGACTGATAAATACTTGGTGCTCCTTTCGTCGCGCAGTCGGGGAAAAAAGAGCAAAAAACTGCTTGTTTTTTTTATTTACTTGTTTTTATTTACTCCCGATAATGTATGAAGGGAAACCTAGGTATCTACTAGGCAAACGTGCTCTCTCACCGATCGTATCGTCCCCTTGAGTAAGCGGTCAAACATGAAGTTTTTAAATGACTAACAAATAATACTTAAGTTTTTAGAATCAAGTTGCAAATAAATATAAGGACTAGATCAAAATTATAAAACCAGAAAACTTCTCAAGACAGATCAAACGAGCCCAAACTGGATTGATTTATCTTGTTTAGTTCAGAAGTTCCTATCTTCCTATCCTAGTATCTTCCGCCTTCATCTTCAGACCAGCACTAGGTACCATATCATTGTAGTGTCACCAAAGATACATAAGTACACGGAGTACACCAAATTTGAGTCGGACATCGGGAAGTGGGTCTAATTTAGCTTGCAAGATTTGGTTACAGACCGACAAATAGACAATGGAACACGTAAGCATAACATAAACGTTTTCACACTCACAGCCCCACACTAAGTTCGATGACAATCACAGCCAGAACCAGAAACGCAAATTTTCCTTGGGGAGAAAACTTGAGTTCCCGCCGGGAATCGAACCCGATACCCCTGCTTAGAAGGCTAACACATAACTGAGCCAACGGGCAGTTCAACTTTAACTAAATTTTAATAAAAGCTTGTGAAAAGTAAAGAAAACTTGTTATTTTCAGGGCGGTGTTCAAGTTCGACGGCGCGCGGATCGTGTGCTCTGCGCGGGGGGCTGACTTCTCCGAGTTCCGAGGACAGTTCGCTGATGATGAACGCGCTTTCGGATACATAAGGTGAGTGGAACCACTTGACATGGGTTAAAGTTTAAGCTAGGATCATAAAAAAGGGAGATAGTGATCTCTATTTCATCTCCCATGATGCTATTTTCACTTCGACAGCAAAAGAATGGAACTCTTTACCGTCGTCTGTGTTTCCCGAAAGGTACAATTTGGGTGTGTTCAAAAGTAGGTATTTACTGAGCAAGCGTGCTCCACCTTAGACTACATCGTCACTTTCCATCAGGTGTGATTATAGTCAAACGTTTGCTTAGTCTGTAATTAAAAAAAAACTATTTTTGTCCTAGTTTAATATCGCTCTGCCTCTGTGCTGCTGTTCTACCTGACGAGTCGGGTAAAAAACAAAACCAAACTAGGTACTACACATATTATTATATTTTTTTACTGAGTAGTTCTAAAAATAGTAAGTAGGTCGAACAGGTAGGAACCTTTTCAATTGGAGGCAAACTACACAGGCTCTTTCTAGCGACTGCCATAATAACACCTAGGTTAAGAAAATTATGTATTAGAAAATAAGAATGTTTTTTTAAAAAAATGAATGAAAAAAAAAGCGCCGCCGAGTTTCTTGCCAGGTTCTTCTCGAGATGGCTGTAATTTTGCGAATCTGGCAATAGATTCATTAACTTTCATGAGTGCCTCTTTGGGGCCCATGTGAAAAAACGATTTTGATTTTGATTGCATAACCGAAGCGGACGCGTCCCCCACCCCACACGCCTTCCATTCGAACCAAATGCGTCCGGTGCGTAACAGCTATTAAGGCAGTCATGTTCAATTCAAATTCATTCAAATGAAATCCTAACAACATTTAATTGATGATCACGTAGTGAGGCCTCAAATATTATGTATTCGTTGACTTAGTCCCTACACAGTCTAGGGTGAAGATGCCGAATATGAGATACCATTTTTATTTTTGTCTATAAAAAACCACTCTTACACTTAGTTTCACAAACTATATTTGTGAATAGGGAATTTAATATATATTAACAATATAGTTGCTATTTAATCTTAATTGTAAAATATTTTCAGTTATATTAGATAAAATAAAAAATGGCCAAAATTACGTCTTAGCCAAAGGGTCTCCTATTATGAGATACTAGAGGCTGCTAATATGAGATAGTATCTTATATTAGGTTTCTACAGTTTTAAGGTTTAGAAAATGTATAAAAACCAAAATATACTCAATTAAATCACAGTTCTTATTTGAACTTAATAATTAAATGAATCTTAGAGTAACAGTCTTCATATTAAAAGAGATCTAAATTATTCGTTTGCCTTAACTAATGATCAAAGGTAGATTTAATCTATATCAGCCTCTTAATTATAATCACAGCGATACTCATAATGGCAATATCCAAACATAAAAAACACAAAAAACAATTTGCTGATACGTCTCCACAGTCCTCATGAGTCCACTTGAAACAACTCTGACATTTAGTCCATTTTTCTCCTCTCGTGTCTTCTGAGAACTTGCCACTGCAGTATACACAAATAAATAAATAAAATAATAATGATCTCGTGCAAGCAGCAGTACACCGTCATGTATAACAGTACATTTTACTGAGATTTTATCTGACATAAGTTCAGCCCACACCTGGCAGTGGGCCACGCGAGATCTGCCTTGTCTCCAGGTCTCCAGTAACTAGGGCGACGGCATTGTGGACCGAAATATCTGGGCTATTCTCAGGTATCGCAGGTCCACGCTAATTCTGAAGCTTTTACTGGACGTTGTCAACTGCACTGATATATTGTACAACTAGCCGTGCGCCGCGGTTTCGCCCGCTTTTATACAGTAAAAATAACCTATGCGCTATGTGTTAATCCTAGGTATGAGCTAAGTAGGTATTTGGAATATACATAGCTTATAACATAAATTGTATCCAAATCCGTTCAGCTGTTACAGCGTGAAAAGAAATACATACTTACACACAAACTTTCAGATTTATAAGTTTAGTGTGATTGGTGTTATAGTAAGATATTGAATTGCCGGCTAGCGTATTTGATCCCGCGACACCCTTACACAGCCCCACACATTGTATAATGACTTTGTGTCGTAGGGCCCAGAAACATGCATCTCACACACAATCACACCGCCAGAACCAGAAACATATTTATATATATATATATATATTTCACTAGAAACATAACTACGTGATAATCCTAAGTATAAGCTATGTACATTTCAAATTTCATCCAAATTCGTTCAGCCATTACAGCGTGAAAAAAAACATACGTATATACAAACTTTCGGATTTGTATTATTAGTGTGATTCCTATATACAATTTATTCATCGGTTGAATAGTAATAGTAGTACGTGTAGCATAGGGAATGATCACGGGGGGTTTTTAGGGGGTTCAAACCCCACATACCCCATTCCTTCACCCCTGGGAAGGAAGGGAAATGCCAGGCATTTTCCACCCCACAAAAAAAAATGGTGTGTAGTTATTATCAATATTATGATTTTGCCATTTGTTTTCAGGTTGCAAATGGGCGACGAGATGTCGAAGCGCAAGAAATTCTTATTCATCACGTGGGTGGGACCCAACGTGTCCGTAATCAATCGCGCCAAGATGTCCACAGACAAGGCCATCATAAAAGACATCATCTCTGTAAGTATCAATCATCATCTATCTTCTAATATATGAAATTCTCGTGTCGCGGTGTTTGTTACCAAACTCCTCCGAAACGGCTCGACCGATTTTTATGAAATTTTGTGTGCATATCGTGTAGATCTGAGAATCGGTCAACATCTATTTTTCATACCCTTAAATGTTGGGTGGTCCAACGCATTCGTTTGGTGAGCTTGACCCAGCTGAGGGTAGATTTTGTTGCCGCTACAGCAATAATTATCTCGAGATATGATTTATCACGGAAGAACTCAGATGATTTGGGGGGGAGGTTGAGCCCCTTAGAGGGGGAGGCTGGTGCCGCTGTAATTATGTATAGTCAAAAAACGTGTACATTGTAAAACATATTACACAGGTAAGTACCTCGTTACACAAACACATGCATTAGATAAATTGTATGCATGTTAAGGCTATGTCGTGACTTATATGCCGACAAAAGATAAAAAGTTGGTATCCATCTGTCAAAGTACCTATTTTTTAAATTTTTAACAAGAAGGTAATCTAATCGATAACCTATAGCTATCAATTAATAAATAACAAGTTAAAAACGAATTACTACATGAATGACATCATGCCTGTTTCAATCTATTTTTGTAAGATGTCAAGTACATAGTCTGATAGGGTAAGACTATGTACTTCTAATACAGGGTTACTAAACTATTCCGCTTGATTAAAAGTATTACGTTAAATTGGCCCAGTAATTCAAGTAATTGGTGTCCGTTCATAAAATACAAACCTATGAATTCGTTATTAAAAAAATTAACACATGCCGGGTACAGCTTGTAATATATATAATAAACCTCAACCTTTATTCAAGTTGGTTAAAAAAGTAAATGTACTGTGGTAGAGCATTAATTAAATATTATTTTGGCCTTCCCTTCGTCCATGTAAGGGTACATAAGATTTGTCAACCTGCCCCCTCCCTTTCTCCCTCTTCATATGCAAGATTATCTTATTTTTCAGAATAATAAAATTTTGTAAGAAAAGGATCAGTAACACTTAAACTCAGTTTGACGTCAATCAAAATTATTAATTTAGTAAAGAATAGAATTGAATGAAGAAAACCATTCGGCATCTGAAATGGAACAAGATTTCGGTTTTTTAATAATAATACTAAATTTTAGTAACATTTCTACTTTACCTATGAACGGGTTTTTTCCTTTTCCCCTCCTAAGATAAGGACATGTAGTTGTGTTTTCTACAACCCTCAGAACTCTTAGGAAATTTATGAATGTCCACTAATGTCAGTCACCCAAAGTGTGGAAAAATAAAACATGATGTGCCATGTGAAGCAGGATTAGGGCACGAAGAGATTTATTTCTAAATTAAACTATAAGAATAAGAAAATTTCATTTTAATAAATAAGACCAGGCGTACATCAAATAAAATCAAATAAGTACTTTCTGACATTAAAACCAACGGTCTGAGCTACAGCTGATATAAAATCATAACCGACAATACATTTATACTTGGCTGCGTCAAGATCAATTTCTTTACTACCTGCAATCAACTTTAGCTCAACTAAAGTTGCTATTTGCGCCAGAAGGTTACTCGTTAGACCGATCTTCTCCTCAAGAATAGCGTAGAATATAGCTAGCAATCTGTCTAGAGTGAAGACTTTCGGCCCCAGTTGAGTGTTCAGCTTCTCCGATATCTTTGCGTTTGCCCTTACTTGCTGCAACCTTTTACGTTGCTTCCCATGATTCTTCATGAACAGACGTTTGTCTTCCTTCGGAGGGTTGTAGCTGGCTAGATAAGCAGCTATGAGTAGATATTTGGCGTAGTAAGGTAGTTCAAAGCTTTGAGCGAAGGTCTTTGTAGACGTCAACTCTTCTTTTAACGTATTTTCAAAGTTGTAGTTTTGTGTTTGAATGTTATCAGTGTTTTCTTTACCCGGTGAAGATTTATTCGGTTTTGAGTTGCTCATACGTAAATATAGTAATTCTAAACTACTTTTTAGTATCGGAGAAATGTGGCGCCAAAGTTTTGTGAGATTATTTGCTTGGATTTCATTGCTTATGATCGGCTCACAGTATTTCACAAAGTTTACTCTCGCCATGTATTGTAATTCAATTAAATCCCGACACGGTCGATAGAACACGCTGAGAAATGCGTTAAGAAAGTTAGCGAGCAGCTCGGGTTTTTCAAGTTCGCTTTTTACATCTTCATCTACTTCATAATTGCTTAGTAAATAGTCTATGAAACTCTTTTGATGGAGAAATATGATCTTGAATAGTTCTTCTTTATTGTAATTGGGAAAATATAGCTTGATCGGCTCTCGTACGCCCATTTTGAAGTAGAAATTCTCATATATTAAATGAGTGATGAAAACTGTACATATGTTCAGGTTACAGTGCTCGCGGAGGCTGAAAAGCGCGGGCATCACTGTTTGGTCCATATTACGGAGTCTTTCAGCTCTGTCAAATATTAAAACGACTGGATCGTAACAATTTTGCGTGTTTTTTAGTCTGTTTAAACCATTAATCAGATCAAGCATTGAATCACATTTCACATCAATATCCTCTTCTTCCAAGCCTGACAATATGCTCTCATACATTATTTTAGGGCTGTAGCATTCAATACAGTCTACCACGACGCTTTTATATCCTAAATATTGAAGAACTGATTCGATGCATAAAGTTTTGCCGGTGGCCATGCTTCCACTTATAAAAATAGAACATGGCAAAGGTTCATCGCGGTCGCCGAGTAGATCGAATAAGTCGTTCAACTGGTTCTCTCTGCAAGGCACTTTGTTGTGCAATCCTTCCATTTTTGTAAACTATTTTCAGAGTTCTGTAAACATTCGTTACAATTTCGCTGACTTTTTTTTTTTTTTTTTTTTTCTTTCTCCCGTTATCGGGAGAATTGGCTCCGCACGTCTTGTGCATGGCCAGTGTCGAGTTTTCATGAAAATTTTCATATCTTGTCGTTTTCTTGAAGTTGTAGTCCAAATGGTCTTCTTCAAAATATAAAAGTAGTTTTCATAGTTTTGGCTAAGTATCGAAGTTTCGCTGACTTCGCTTCACTCTTTGATTTGACAATTTCGATATGACACTTCACGAATTCCCGCGCGGCGCGTATTGATTTTAAAGTTTTTGAACGATTTTTCGGTGCGGACTTGCTGCGCCGAACATTTGCCGGTGACCGAACATAAATAATTGTACTACGAATGTTAGGAAGTCGTTACGTTCCGTTACACTCATTTTATTTAATAATCAATAATGCCCTATTTTTATTGCATGCATGTTTAATTTTTATTATTATTTTTCCAGAATTTTGCTGTGGAGCTTCAGTTGGAAAATCAATCCGAAATAGATATCGATCTATTCAAAGATGCCCTAAACAGGGCAGGCGGAGCAAACTACGGGACTGGCATCAGGGATTTATGAACATAGCAATCTTCGCCTATATTTTTGATAGCGTTGCATATCAAAATTTCACTATTTATTATTTTTTACAATAAATCGATGTCGAGACTTCAGTAAATTATCAGTTTTTAATTTAACTCTACTGATTCAGAAATTTCTCTAAAAGTTATAAAATATTTTTGTTTTTGTAAAGGTTTGCATTTATTTGTTAAGAAACTGAGATTAGACGTTTAATTTATTTTATAAATTTCTTCAAATTACGGTTTTTGAAGTAAGAATGTCGCAATATTGTGCAATTTTAATGACTAGCTGTATTTTCGTAAGGGATATTGCCAAAAACTTAGCGAATGTTGCCATGTAGAAGGCGCGATAAGTGCATTTATTTTTATCTACTTGTATTGTAAATGGACGAGTCAAAATTTTAATATTGTATACAATATATTTGGATTTTACCGGCTTTTTTATATATTGACTAGTGTTTATTACCCAGCATAATTATTGGTATACTAATAATAATTAAAATACAGTTAACCAAATATACATGGTTTGTTTCATTTCATAATAGTACAAAACCTCCCTTCAGGAATGTACAAATTGTCAGGTAGACGAGTAGGTAAGCATTAAATGAGAAGGAAACCTTTCTAATAGTATAGCAATGGCCAGTACACCTTTAATAACCAATTGTGTGTTTGGCAAATCTCTACTTTAACGAAAAGAGAGTTTGACTAATTAAAAACTTGACTAATATCTAATTTTACAAATGTCGTGTAGTTAACTCCGCATTAGTACTCTCTTTCTACTCAAAATTATTTCTACTAACAAACAATAACAACAAACGCATTCACACTCACAGCCCCACACTAAGTTCAAATACTTGTATCGTGGGTGCCGGAAACATTCACATCACACACACATTACACCCAGAACCAGAAGCACAAATATCCCTTAGCGAGGAATTTGTGCTCCTGCCGGGAATCGAACCCAGGACCCACGGCGCAGAGGGCAAACACCTGTCCACTGCGCCAACTGGGTTGTCATATATGTATAGGTCGCCTATTTACTTTATTTAAATGAACTAACAACTTAGTTGCAATCGCAGTTCAATGCCAGATGAATGCCCAGAATGGTGTACTTTAAAATCCTGTGTGGCAATGCATTGTTCTCGTCACCCTGAGAATATCTTTACATGCTGTAATCTGGAAACGTTTCCCTCCAATCCGAAATAGGTACAGTAATATTGCATACCACTGCTAGCGGTTGAATAACTGGCATTATTGACAACTGAATACCTAGCTACTTTTATGACAAGTGCTCTTTAATTATGATCTATTCCTTTCTTATATGTACCAAAAACTAATACCAGTGGTATTTGTTTACTATCGTAATTTATTCCTAACAATTACCACTCATGAACGAATCCCAAAACAAATTAAATGGTATGAGATACAGTCAGTAATAAAAAATGCTTTTGGAATGCATGCAGAAATTTTGAGGACAATTTAGTATTATTTAAGGAATCTTTTGTTTCAAAAATTCGAATAAAATTGGTATGTTTCTTTTTTATTGTTTTGTAACACATACATCAGAGCTATGATTATTCTCATAGGAAAAATCATCTTGCGGGTACCAAAAAAATACTGACTGACTGACCCAAAAATAATTTAAGAACAGTAGAGGCTCAGTAATCCGACACCAGATTATTTTCGCCTTGATTGCTGGAACTGCCGGATTATTGGATTTGTATAGGAAACAAATATCGTATCTATGTGGTTGGTAACATATACCTTTAATTGCAAAGATCCCCTGCACTTTTTAATCATCTTCACGTGTCTCCAACGGTTCCATCCATATTTATTATCTCTTTTATTTGTATATTGGTAACCAGCTCTCAACAGCACCAAGCCACCATTTCTCTTTATAATAGTCAATCCTATTTTCTCGATTTATCTGACAAATTATTTCTATGACTGAACCAAAAGTTATGTTTCGGTAATCGTTGGGTATCGATTTTGTACTTCATTTAAATATTTAAAATTTGGCATTCGTTAGGAATCGAAAATGTATTACGACAACAAACAAATACCATTGGTATTAGAAAGGAATAGATCGTAATTAATTATCATACTGTTATGGAACTAACCGGCTGTTAAACGCGTTATCTAGTGTCGAAATACTCCGACCAGTTTCGAGAGTAT
The DNA here is from genome assembly GCA_948107665.1 of Lomographa bimaculata. Lineage (NCBI taxonomy): Eukaryota > Metazoa > Arthropoda > Insecta > Lepidoptera > Geometridae > Lomographa > Lomographa bimaculata. The sequence continues at coordinate 2,092,052 of OX403607.1, read as the reverse complement.
ACGACGCTCTTCATCTGGGAGTCAACAAGTATTTCGACACTAGATAACGCGATTGACAGACGGTTAGTACCATAACAATGAAAAGCAATCGCGATAGTTTTCATAATAAAATAATTATCATACTTTTAATTTTGTTAGAGTAATAATGTGATGCTATCTCGTGTTAATGTTACCTCGTATAGGTGTTTTAATTTGCCTGAACTAAAAGCTTTTTTTATTTTGAAAATGTAGTATTTCCTTAGGCGTACTGCTAAAGTTATTTTTTATTCTCAAAAAATGAAGTAGTTACAAAATGAAACAGTCATTAAAAAAACAATGCAAAAATGACAAGGTATTTACATGATCATTACATTTTTTTTATTATTAGATCTAGATTAAAGAAAACACAATTCAATCATAATGACATTTATTCAAAGAAATAATAGTATTTCGACCACAGATAAAGATAGATAAAAATTACAACGGATAAACGCAAATCGGTGCTAAATAAAAGTCCGAAGGCGTTAATTTTGGCGCTCACCACTGGGGACGAACGAAACTTTTTTTCCCCACTCGTACCCAGTGGGGACCAGGAATAAACCCTCTAACATATCATCTTTACGATTAACCTAGTTTGAAGGCCAAAAATATCTTGAAATCGTAAATGGTTTATAACATTAAAACGTTATTATTATGAAAGTATAAATGTATATTATTTTTCAACTTTCGCGAACCATCAGACCTTTGTGAGAAAATCAGGACATTTCGCGTTTTCATTTAATTTATAATTACAATTATTTTGACCTCGACACGTTTCGGCAGTGATTTGGAGAAAGAGCGCGAAAAAAGCCCGATTTCTCCAACAAAAAGTGTATAATCATATTATTATTGCTATTTATTTTAATGTAAGACTGATTGCTAATGGTAAACATTTCACGGTCTAGACTCTGCGTTAATACCCTGAATACAAAATCTAAACGCTTCATAACTTACAACTAGGAATGCAACATATGCTCAAAAAGTGTATAAAATATTGTCGATATGCCTTGCACGATTTAGTCACAGAACAGATGTCACTTATTGTATGCTATTCGTTGTAGCTGTGCTATTGGTTATTGCTATGCTATCAGTTATTGCTGTGCTATTGGTTCCTAGTTATTGCCATGTTACAGAAATACAGTAAATAAAGCGTTTAAGTATATTATATCTATATTAGTTCTCTCATAATTTAAAAGTCGTAAAAAACCAAGAGCCCCGAAATTCATAGAAAGATATAAATGCTGTATAACTAAAGTGTAAAGCGAACACGCCGCGTTCCGCAATCACGTATTGTTGCTTGTAACAGATGGTACTCTAACACTTAGATCATATAGAACATAGAGGTAGTCCTAACTACGGGCAAATTGCCTATATTTCCTAAGACTAAACTAAAACTGTATACAGCAAAGACCTAAGTTGCCTACAAGACATCAAGCTTATAGGTAACTCAAGTGCTCAAGCCAGTGGGTAGCGTTTCCATCATGCTGGTGGCATTGCCTCTCTGAATTGCAATGCTAATACGTTAAGCCAAATAAGTACATTGAATATTGAACCAAACTCCTAGAGAAACATATTGCAATGGATTCCACGAAAAAATAAGAAAATCCGTATCATACGGATAAGTTCAATGATTGGTAGCTTTATTCTTTACTCTGGCAATAAAAGGCTAATTGCCTGAAAAATTATAACTAGTCCTAGTTCAAGAGACTAGTCTTAGATTAACAAAAAAATTGGACACGTATTTTTCCATTTGTCAATAAAAAAATGACGCGTTGAAATTCGCAGTGACGTCACGCCTCAGTACACTTTTTACCAAGGTGTGACGTCACTAGTCCTCACTCCTCTCCTCCTAATCTTTGTAATTTTTGTTTGACAAAATCAAAAATATGTATTTTTTGATAATCTAACGGACGGACTAATTAGATTTTATTTTTACTTCTGGAATCATCCCTATTATTTAGAACCAACCTCTATATGGGACGCAAAGTCATCCGCCTCCTTTGTGAGCTCGACCAGTAAAAAAAAAGAGTGTAGCTGGCCGCAGAACGCCGTTTGTGGCGTAAATAGGTAATTTTTACTTTTAATTAAACAAAACACTGACATTAAAACTTTTTTAATATTGACAGTTTAATGCACATAACATCTTTCTACGAGTTTTGGGGTACCTATATCTGTAAAAACTCAAAAAAAATACAATCAAAATGATTTTACAAGTTTAATAAAAAATGTTTATGTATGATTTCAATAAACAAACAAACAAGTATTCTTATAATCATTTTCGTTCCAAGTTATTTTTTTATAAATTTCAATATGATCGCAACAGTAATATACTTAACATATATTTATTAACTTTAATTTATAATTATTATTGCTTGTGCTTATTAATCGTACTTGAATAAAATGCGGTTTTAAAGTGTAAGGCATTCAGGTAACTTTTTTATACTACAACCGTTATTATGTACTTTCGATTTTATGCTTTTATTTCATAGAATACATTTATTTTAACTATTTGTACTTTAATTCATTAATAATAGCCAAATGATTTATATAATAGTATAATTATGATAGTTCTGGCATTAGTCATATTTTTTATTCTATAATAACATGTTTTTAAGAAATAAAAATCTTAAGATTATTTTCCGATTCATAGCCGTAAATAATATGAATTAAAAGAACTAAACCATTTATACTTATATAACATAAAGCACAAATTAGAAAAAAACTGATTTTAAATACTTATTGGAATTAAATTTACAAAAAATACAATATAAATCTTAAACCTGATGGATTTTACAGTTTTCTTTTAAATATTACAAAATGCAGATTTCACAAAATAGAAAATAGTTTGATTTTACTAAAAAGAGATGTAAAAATGGCAAATTAATAAAAAAAATAAACCTATGATCAGACTAAACTATCTTACCCCCTATCTTTATTGCAATCAGTTTAAATTCTCAACCAACAACTAAGAAGTAAAGTTAATTATAGCTTAACTAAAATTGAAACCAATCGCAAGTGAAAATAGGGTTTCAGATGTTTTGCAAACACTATCAAAATATATATAATGCTTATAGTTATCCTAATAGAAATCCTAAACTAAAGTATATTTGAGAAAAGATTTTTTTAACGCAGTTTAATGCAAACTTAAAACACCTTAGTTATAAACATTGCTTAACTGTTTCCAAGTTAGATACAGGTTCTAAGCAATGTTTATATTTTGGTTTTTAATATTGACTTGAGCAAAGTGGCCGTAAAATTCGTTGGTGTTTTCTTATTGGAGTTTTTAATAGAGAACATTAGCTAGAGGGCTCTGCGTTGTTACTTGACAAAAGGAATGGGGAATTTTGGAGTTTTTCAACAGAGGACTGTTTATGTTGTTAAATAAAGAAGGAATATTAGACAAAGCTTACCGCCAGAGGGATAGAGGTAACTCGCCAAAAGAAATGGGGAATTTGCCTCAGCTTTTCCACCAGAGTGAACAGTACACTGTTCACTCTGGTGTAACTTGAAGAAATGGAGAAGATTGCCAAGTTTTCCTCCAGAGGGCATTGTGTGTTAATAGCTTGACAAGAGAAATAGAGGATTTGGCTAAGCTTTTCCACCAGAGTGATCTGAGTGTTGTAACTTGACAAAGGAAATGGGGAAGATTATCGAAGCTTTTCCACCAGAGTAATCCGAGTGTTGTAACATGACTAAAGAAATGGGAAATTAGCCAAAGGTTTTCCACCACAGTGGTCCGAGTGTTGTAACTTGACAAAAGAAATGGGAAATCAGCCAAAGGTTTTCCACCAGTGGGAAATTAGTCAAAAGATTTCCACCAGAGTAATCCGAGTGTTGTAACTTGACAAAAGAAATGGGAAATCAGCCAAAGCTTTTCCGCCAGAGTGATCCGAGTGTTGTAACTTGACTAAGAAAATGGGGAAGATTGTCAAAAGTTTTCCACCGGAGTGATCCGAGTGTTGTAACTTGACTAAAGAAATGGGGAAATCAGCCAAAGCTTTCCACCAGAGTGATCCGAGTGTTGTAACTTGACAAAAGAAATAGGGAATTCGTCAAAGAATTTCAGCCTTAGGGCTCCGTGTTAAGGGAATCAGTCAAAGCATTTCTGCCTTACGGGTCTGTGTTGTTGTCAGAAGTAATAAACAGTTTGCGTCCCCATTGTTCAAGCCTACATTGTCAGTCATCACGCGTCTACTACGGGCGCGGGCGCGAGAGCCCGAAGGAGCTTACTTTTCGTGTGTTTACCGAATAGTACACTGAGGAGAGCCACGCCGTAGCCTGTGGCGCGCTCGCCCTGCAAATAACAAAATAAAATAAATATAAACGCTGTCACACTCACAGCCTCACACTGAGTTCGATGACTTGTGCCGTGGGTGCCGGAAACATTCACACCACACACACAATCACAACCAGAACCAAAAACACAAATATTCTTTGGGGAGAAAAGTCGTGTTCCCACTGGGAATCGAACCCGATACTCCCGCTTAGAAGGTCAACGCTCACCCAGTTAAGCTAACGGGCAGCTCGATTAAAATTAATTCTACGTTTATCATCCGTACGGCGATGGAGTGGAACTCATTGTCCGCGTCTTTGTTCCCTTAATGGTATAATTGGGGAGTCTTCAGGTCTAGAATAAATAGGTACCTTCTAGGCATGTGCTATCTTCGGCCGCATCGTCACTTTCCATCAGGTGAGATAGTAGTCAATGATTGCATATCTACGTAAAAAGTATTTCTATGTATTATTATTGTAGCTGGACACGGAGGACTTAATGCTAAAACATTTTCTGCCAGTCATCCGAGAAGGTGGAAGAAAAAATGAGGGTCACGAGGAGTTTTTGTAGGAGGTTTAGGAATACATACATTTCGGAGAGTGTGCCAAGGAACTGCACGATCTAGTTCCCCCATCCCCATTCTATCATCGGACAAGCAGACAAACTGCTAAGCGACACCGCTATATGGTAGACATTCCACAAATGCGCACGAAGCGTTTCGCTTCCACATTCATTGTGCGAACCGCAAAGGTACGGAACTCCTTGCCTGAGTCGGTGTTTCCTGATGAGTACAATAATCACGAGTGAATAGGTATCTTCTAGGAAAGCTTGCTCCATCGTCGGCCACATCGTCCCATACCATCAGGTGAGATTGTGGCCAAAAGTTTGCCTCTTGAATAAAAAAAAAGAAGGTAGTATATTTATAATGCACTCACGCAGTGCGCGGGCGCCGCCATGTCGACGTGCAGCCAGCGGCCCGGGAACTCAAACCCGAGGTGCGCCAGGATGAACAGCCCCGCACACGACGCCTGCGCATTGCCGCGGTCCTGCAAAGTATATAAATAGATTATATAAACGTTTACACACTCACATCACACTAAGTTCGATGACTTGTGTCGTGGGTGCCGGAAACATTCACATCAAGCACACAAACACACCCAATTTCTATTTTGTAACAATGAAAGTACCAGGCAAACATATACGTTAAACAGGTATCAGGGGACCGTGAATCCTCGTGTCACACAATAAATCTTGCTGACGTGCTTGTTGCAGTGTTTGTTGACGTCTTTGTCGCTTGCAACGGGCTCTACTGTGCGGCAAATGGATGGTAACATTTTGAAACAAAATGGGGTCGATTTATATGCAATTTAAACTAAATACAGTTAAGTATTTTTTTAATCTCTATTGTTAATCGAGCGCAGCGATATCTTCAAGTTGACTTGGGTGATTCGGCACTTTGTCCGTCCGTCCGTCCGTCAGAGGCATCTAGCGTCTAAACCGCTCAAGTTAATAACTTTAAATTCTCAGAGAATATGTAAAACTATTGCCCAAAGATAGAAATGATAATTAAAATGATATTAATTAAAATATTCCCCCAGCCCGATTTACCATCTAACAACAAGACAAACTGTCAAACGTCACCCAATTATAGTCGATATATCTTCAGCTCGAGGGAGTGGAACTCATTGCCTGCGTCTTTGTTTCCTGAACGGTATAATCTGGGAGTCTTCAAGTCAAGAGTGAATAGGCTACATCATACAGCATACAGCCATGCTACATCTCTGGCTGCATCATATCTTTTCATTACGTGATAAAGTGGTCAAATTCAAATGGTTATTTGCCAGAATACATGTCAAAAAGGTCTTACATATGTTGTATTCTTAAACACCGATTTTGAACATAAAAAATCCTACTAATATTATAAAGGTTAAAGTTTGTGTGTAAGTATGTTTATTCCCTCTTAACGCTTTAACCGCTGAACGGATTTGGACAAGATTTGGAATGTACATAGATTGTACCTAGGATTAACACATAGGCTACTTTTTAACTTGATTATAGCGGGCGAAGCTGCGGGGCTAGTATAGGTAGTAGCTATATGTTATTTTTATTTATTGCATATGTGTTTTTCCTCATTTAAATCAGTTTATGGTTTTAATTTTAATGATGTTTTTTTTTAGTCTATATATAATTTTGGTATTGTTTTGTCCTGAAGTTCGTGAAGTCACGTCTATGGGTCGCGACTGAAAATCAGTGACTAAGGTCCAACCTTAGTCGTATGCTGAGTCGTAACCCATATTCATGACACTCACAACATTACACACTATATTATTATTCTTTTATTTGTTTTGATTATTTTGTATGTATACGTCTGTGTATTTTATTTATTTTGCTGTTTGTTTGTAGTGTAAATGTTGTGTGAGTCATTAATACTAAATTTTCTTTTTTTCCTTCTTCCTTTCTATATAATAAGTAGTAGGATACTGTAGGTATATGTACAATATACTCACAGCGACGCTGTTCTTCATATCGGCGACGACGCTGGTGAACTCCGGGAAGTGCAGTTCCGGCGCGAAGGGCAGCGCGTGCGCCAGGTCGCCGGAGCGGAGGCCGGCCGACACCGAGAGGGACTCCAGCGCACACGAGTTGGACACCACGCCCGCGTGGTACTTACCTGTCGCCGTGCCCTGCCACCGACATCGATACTTTTATTTTTTATCTTTTAATTTTGGTTTCGCAATCTTGTGCGGTCGTAGTCGAGTCATAGTAAAGTGGTAGAAACTTTACTAGAACTTCTATTGGAGTGAATCAAAATCAAAAAGAATGGTGGATTATTAACCGTGAATACTTAGTAAACGTGCTTAAGTGTAGGCAAATGATACCAAGTTGAAAAACGTGTTTTTCGCCTTCGCTCCAAAACTCCAAAAGAAATTCTACTGAGTAAAATTTCTAACACTACTAGGCTACTGACTTGACTATGACTGCACCTTGACTCTTTTACTTGACTAGGACTTTTAATATGAAATACACTTGAAATATATTAATACTTGACACTGGCTAAATGCAAAGATTGCGAAGCCAAAATAAAAAAAAACAGTAACAAACTTACAATATTTTAAATAACTTGAGTTTGACATTTGTCGAAAACAGAGCAGCCTGGATTACAAAATCATTAATCGAACGAAGCGAGATCTCTAAGTTGACTTGTGTGATTCAGCACTTTGTCCGTCCGTCCGTCTGTCAAATGCATTTGCGTCTAAACCCTACAAGGGCATAACTTCAATTTCTCAGAGCATATGTAAAACCGTATTTGAGCCGTACCAAAGCCAAAAAGAGATTTAAAATTAATGTTGCTCGAGGCATTGTATAACATATATACACACCTGGGCTCCGGTAAGTGTGGCGATGTCCACAATGGTCTGCGCCTTGAGATCTTTCGAAGCGTACACCACTCCGTCACTCAACACCAATCGACCTGATGATGAAAACATGCATATAGATTTTTCACTAATCATCACACGCTATTGGCTAAGGTCCGTGACATCAGTTCACACATTTTTGATAAATTTTCTTTGGCGGCAGCTGGCGGTCGACTTTTCTTAACGGTGATTAGATTGTGGATGTCAAAGAAAGAACAACAAAATGGCCGCGTTTAAAATTTACTGAACATGCTCGCATGCCCAAATATCTTTATACATATATAATGCTACTGTACGTGTTTATGTCACTGAACTCCTCCTAAACGGCTGGACCGATTTGAATGTTTTTTTTTGTATGCGCTGGATGGTTTATATTCACAAATCAGCCCGGCAGATGGCGCTGCAGGGGTCCGCTAGCGGAAATTGCACTCGGACGAAGCCGGGGCGAATCACTAGTATATTAATATATATTTATGAATGAAATTTTATTTTCAGCAACATATCTTATCGATAAAAGCATTAAAAAAAATATGCATATTCCCTATAACAGTTTCAAACTATTCCAGTAGATGGCGTCATAAGTCTCCATTAGACGTTAATTATAAGGATATTGTAAATTCTTCGCTAGTAGCGAGGGTAGGATAGCTCAGTGGTTAGAACGCGAGGGCAGCCCTACGTGGGTTCAAATCCCTTTCTGAGCGATAATAATTCTATAGACCATACTCAAGGTCACTCAAGTGCTCAAACCCACTACTAGACTCAGTTAAATATCTACTATCAAAATAATCAGTTACTGTTTAACTATCGCGCATAAACGATAAAAATTTTTGGTTACTTTTATATATAGTGTGAGAAATATATCTAAACCTTCGGCATCAGTATTGTTGATTTCCACCGTGCGCCCCGAATACAGCGTGTGGATGTCATCCGGCCTGCAATCAAACGTGAAAAATCAATTTAAATCTAATAAAAAAAACGTTTATTCGTAGGCCTCAAAGAGGCACTCCTGAACCTTAAAAACTCTTTTAACGTGTGTAACTCATCCGTAAAACAGTGACTGTTTAAAAAAATATATTAGTTAAAAAAAAACTAAAAACATGCTTTAAAAATGAAATTTAAAATAAAAAATGTATTGTCATCGGTCCTCGATAAGTCTACGAAGTTTATATGAAATCTGACGGTTAAAGTGGATCAAAATCAAGCCCAAATGAGTCGGTTCAAACATACATACAGGTGAAGCTTGACGTTGAATTGAGTTGAGTCTATTTACCGACAAGCAAAAAGACTCATTGGCGATAATAAGCTAGTTGAGTCCAGATTGCAGAGCCTCGGTCACAGACGTATGGCCGCAAGTCTATCAGTATTCTATCGTTTGCATTTTGGAGAGTGTGCGCAGGAATTACATGAGTTAATTCCACCATGCCCATTTTACCATCTAACAACCAGACAAACTGTCATTTATGGTTGACATACTTCCAGTTCGCTCGAAGCGTTTTGCTTCTACGTACAGCGAAGGAGTGGAATTCATTGCCTGCGTCATTGTTCCCCGAGGGGTATAAACTTGAAAATGATAGCAACAGATAGGTAATACGGGCATAAATGCTGGTGGCGTTGGTACAACATACCTGGTGGCGTTGGTACAACATACCTGGTGCCGTTGGTACAACATACCTGGTGCCGTTGGTAAATCATACCTGGTGGCGTTGGTACAACATACCTGGTGGCGTTGGTACAACATACCTGGTGCCGTTGGTAAATCATACCTGGTGGCGTTGGTACAACATACCTGGTGGCGTTGGTACAACATACCTGGTGCCGTTGGTAAATCATACCTGGTGGCGTTGGTACAACATACCTGGTGGCGTTGGTACAACATACCTGGTGCCGTTGGTAAATCATACCTGGTGGCGTTGGTACAACATACCTGGTGGCGTTGGCACAACATACCTGGTGGCGTTGGGTCCGACGGCGTTCTCGGCGAGGCAGAGCACGGCGTGCAGGTTGACGGTGGGCGTTGCCTTGACGGCGACGGCGAACGCCCCCAGAACGGCCGCCGCACCGCCACAATCGCCTTTCATGCCCACCATGGAAGTCTGTAAATCACACTAGTAAGTATATTTGTATTCTCTTCAAGCTGTAGCGGCTGAACGAATTTACGGATTTGGATGAAATTTGGAATGTACTTAGCTTATACCTAGGATTAACACATAGGCTACTTTATAACTTGATAAATGCGGGTGAAGCCGTGGGACACAGCTAGTAGTACGTTTGTGTAAATTTCTGTTATTTAAAATTTTCCCTTGGGGAAATACTTTGTTTTTTTGTCCCACCGGAAATCGAACCCGATACGCACTGCTAAGAAGGCAGACGCGCAAACTGAAGTTATCTGAATGAGAGCAGTTTAAATTCAAAACTTTGGGTGGCACTGAACTAGAGATGAAATGGATAGTGGTTTGGCCGGATACCGGATATTCAGCAAGCTACGAGGCCGGAGCACCGGATGACCGGCTACCGGATATTCGGCCCTTTATCGCGTTACAAGACGCGATTAGTTTGATTAGAATATAGGCGCGGTGAATGAGATCGGAAATATTCGGGCGCGTTCGGATGTTCTAACACCTGAGACTCGGGGGGCGTTCGAGTGTTATCGCGCGTGTCAGTTTGTGTTTGTTTCTCAGTTCATTTGTTTATTCCATTGTTTTTTCAATTGTCGTCGTGGTTTGTACTGTGGTGGGCAAGCATACCCCTGCTTAGAAGGAGAACTCACCCAACTAAGCCAATGGGTAATTCACATTGGAACGGGCCGATGATGATGACTCACCCTTGCTTTGATGCTGAGTCCGCCGGTATCATACACGATTCCCTTCCCGACCCAGGCGACAGAGTTGTTGGCCCCGGGGGCAGAGTAACTCAGTATTACAAGCGCTGGCTCGGTGGATGCAGCCCGGCCTACTCCGTAGATGCCCCCCATACCACGGGCCTTCAGCTCCTCGCCTCGGATCACTGTGGGCTCGGGGATGTTCAGCTCTTTGGCTACGGCGAAAGCTTCCTGAAATATACGAAAATTTTGGGAACTTTTTAGTGGTAAAATTTTAGGAAGAGATTTCACTGATGATTTTGGGATATTTTAATATTGGGACATTTGATAGTGACTTTTGGGTAATATTACTGATGATTATGGGACATTTCTTAGTGACGTTTGGGGTCATTTCACTGATGATTATATATGGGACATTTGATAGTGACTTTGGGGTCATTTCACTGATGATTATATATGGGACATTTGATAGTGACTTTGGGGTCATTTCACTGATGATTATATATGGGACATTTGATAGTGACTTTGGGGTCATTTCACTGATGATTTTGGGATATTTTAATATTGGGACATTTCATAGTGACTTTTGGGTAATTTCACTGATGATTATATATGGGACATTTGATAGTGACTTTGGGGTCATTTCACTGATGATTATATATGGGACATTTGATAGTGACTTTGGGGTCATTTCACTGATGAATATGGGACATTTCATAGTTTCGTTTGGCGTCATTTGACTGATGAATTTGGGACATTTCATTTTGTGACTTTGTGTACAATTAAAATTTCTATGGCATAAGCAGCATAATGAGGCTTCCCTTTTATGCTTTAATTCCTTATGAAATTAAGCCACATTTGACAAGCACATGGTACTTTAAGGCTACATAACAATAAGTATCTACCTCAATAAACTTATCGACATCCATGATATTGCACGGCGTGTCGGTAATTCTCGCCGCTAGTCGGGTCCCGTCCGCTATATCCTGAAGGGTGACTAGCTCCGCAGAAGAAAGAGTCGTCTCCAGGAGCGCCGGGTCTACAAAGCCGAAGGAATCCTCTTCTGTCTCTCCATCTGAGAATAATATATAATATAGTCATTCACAGTACTACATGTATTCCTACAGCACAAGCAATGCAAATTCGTGGGATTACCTCATAAGCTTACAAAGACCAGCAAGTTGACGCAAGTTATGGCCCCGGCTGTGTACAATAGGCTTTCTAATAGCAAATTAGAGGCTACTTCTTTAATGGAATGTTCATTAAAGAAGTTAAATGTCTAAAAGACTAGGGTGTTATCATGAATTCTAATTTTACCTCATCTCCCTAACTTCCTCACCTTGATCACATTATTAGTAGAATGTCACATATGCTAGGCTTTTTACTAAGACATTCAAAAGTATTCAAAAACTTACTATAAACCTTAATAACTTTGTATAACAGTTTAGTAAGAAGTCATTTGGAATACTCTAGTTTTGGTCACCGACGTAAGGTCGCAAGCTTATTGGTACTGTACCGTTTACTTTACATTTTGAAGAGTGTGCGCAGGAATTGCATGATATAATTCCCCCTTGCCCCTTTTACCACCTAATAACAAGAAAAACATCTTCCATATAACGAAGACATTTGACAGTTTTTTCGGAGGAATGTCACATACCTCCGGTTCGCTCGAAGCATTTTGCTTCTACCTTTATCAACCATACAGCGAGGGATTGGAACTCATTGCCTACGTTTTGTTTGCCGAATGGTACAATCTAGGTGTCTTCAAGTCTAGAGTGAATAAGGTATCTTCTAGGCAAGCATGTTACATCTTCGGCCGCCTCTTCACTTTCCATCAAGTGACATAGTGGTCAAATGGGCAAACATTTGACCACTATCTCACATATCACCACTATCTAACATAAAAAAAAATGATTTTTAATTCTATTTTGTAATTTTACATTTTGACCTTTTATTTTTTCATTGTTTGTAATTAAGCAATATCTCATTCTCGACTGTACAATAAGACGTGTAAACTAATGCCTATGAATAAATGAGTAATTGAGTATTTGCTACGAGATGGAAGACTCGATGGGACCATTGGTGCCGTCGATTCCAATTAAATGATGAGTCTTCCCGGCAAGGTTATACACAGAGGGGGGTAGGTTACCTTGGTGCAGCAGTATTTCGAGCGCCTTGCCCCGCGCGGGGGCGGCGGGGGCGGCGGGGCCGGGCAGGGGGGGCGTGTCCCCCCGCGCGGAGTAGAGCGGGAAGGCGCGTGCGATGGCCGCCGCACTCGCTACTACGTCACGCTTGCGGCACACCAACTGGAAACCGACACGTTTTTAACGACCCAGTTGGCGCAGTGGACAGGTCACCGCCCTCTGCGCCGTGGTCCCGGGTTCGATTCCCGGCAGGAGCACGCATTCCTTGCCCAAGGGATATTTGTGCTTCTGGTTCTGGGTGTAATGTGTGTGATGTGAATGTTTCCGGCACCCACGATACGAGTATTTGAACTTAGTGTGGGGCTGTGAGTGTGAATGCGTTTGTTGTTGTTTTACGACATGTACAAATTGTTAAAAGTTATTTACATGTCGTCACTTACCATCAAGTGATATGCCAGATAGAAGCATTTGGCCACTATCTCACCTAATGGAACGTGTTTTTTTTTTTTTACTTAATTAGCACGGCTTCAACCAGTCACACTAATATACATAAAAATTGCGAAAGAAGATATACTCATAAAAATAATAAACAAACTAATACAATTACTTATTTACAAAAAAAACAATTACTCATAGCAAAATAAAAAATCAGAAATATGAAATAACAAGACAATTTTAAGCAAAATTATTTAATTGAACGAGCGAGAGCGCGACGCGAGCGAAGCGTCTCCGTTTCAGCTTGGGCAAAATTGCTTTCGTATGTCCGGCGGATTTCCGGTTGTACTCCTATACAGGTCGTATTTTTCAACCGATTCTTGTGAAATTTTGTTAGCAGATTTTATAATCAAATATTTTTGTTTGTCAATTCAGTTTTTGCAAATTTTTCATAACGGCGTATAAAATATGGGAATCGAAAACGTAAAAAAACACATATTTCAGCATCGAACTCTGTATTTTTCTAGTTTTAATGTGTTTATTGTACATAATAAAGACTTATTATTATTATTATTTCTAAAGATACGCGAGGTGTTCAGCTGAGAGCCACTAGTTGTTGATTACCCACCACTATGAACTCGGTGGAGCGAGGCTGCGCGTTCCTGACTATCTTGGAGAGCGCATGCGCGCGCGAGGGCGCGGCGTGGCGCGACACTCGCGGCGGCAGCGCGGCCACCGACGCGGCGCGCGGCCACAGCTCCACCGCCTCGCCGGGGGAGCTGCTCACGCACGACAGGGCGCGCTTCCATGCCTGAAACGTCACATGATTACCTTCTACAATCCATAGCTGATTGTTGTTGGATTAATTACCTTTGATGAGGGGAGCGGAAATGAAAAAAAATAAAATTTGAATTTGACAGCGATTCCATTCCTGGAATGTTACATGATTATCTTCTAGCCGATTGTTGTTGGATTCTTTTCCTTTCTAGAGGGGAGCGGCATTGAGGGATTCGATCAAAGCTTTTACCTATCTTAGGCTCTCTTTATCCTAGCTTGGATCTCAAGGGCTCCTACCCCTGGGTAACTTGGAGCGGGTCCTGCACTTAGCCTTGTTGGGCTTTACAGGTGCAGTGACACTTCTGCGTTAAGTTCTGTGGGTTTCAATGCTGAACTCGCTTATTCAATGAACAAAAATCCATCTTGTGCAACAGTAAATATGTGCGATAGTTGCTGCTTAGAAAGCAACAATCTTCTAGCATAATATGAACTGCTAGGGCAGTCACTAATGGAAAGCGATGATGCAGACATATTTACACACAGATTTATAATATTAATGATTAACATAGAATCAAAATGGTTGGCTCTTCCATGTTTGGTGCTTACCTCCTCAGTGACCCGGGGCTCCAGTTTGCACCTGATCTCGTCCCATGACAGAGAGTTCAGGTGCGCCGGCTGTCCCACTATCAGCACTGGGCTCTGCTCTGGGTCCGATGTGGTCAGCCCACAGCGGAACTTGATGCTCAAATTATTAGACATTCTGCGAACTGAAACATACATACATGTATATTGATGGATGTTATGGTAAGTACAAGTGCTTCCATACAAGAGATGGGGAAATTAAATTATGTTATTCCTTGGGACACTCTCGCAAATGTTTCGATTAGTTGTCAATATATTAATTATTACTTTGTATATTTTTTTTTTGCCTCACGACTTATCCCTAAGATTTCACACTGACAGCCCCACACTTAGTTCGATGACTTGTGCGGTGGATGCTGGAAACATTCACATCATACATACAATCACAACCAGAACCAAAATCACAAATTTTCTTTGAGAATAGTTCTTATTCTTATTCTTATTCAATATGGGGGCGGTAAGGCCTGCACTGACGTCCCGCTTGGGGTGTATTGTGCATTTCCCCCTGCCAGGAACTACCCCATCCACCCCAGCTCCTTAAAATAACGGAGTGTGGTTTTTGGGTGCTGGCATAACTGTTCCAGTGATGAAGTTGTTGTATTTGTAATTGAATTCTGTGAGTCTTCAGGTGAGTCTTTATGTTTTGTGGAATGTTGCTCTAGCATTCCAGTGTTGACTCTAATTTCTTCAGTGACAGCACACTGAGCTATTACGTGTTCTACGGTTTCGTTTTCCTCCATACATCCCCTACACAAAGGGCTATCTGTGACCCCTATTTTGTGTAGGTGGTAGTTGAGGTTACAGTGACCTGTTATAAGGCCTACCATTAGACGAAGATCTTGACGTTGTAACTTTAACAAGTTGTTTGTAATTTTCCTGTTTAGAGACGGAAAGGCGGCTTTTGTGTGTTTGCAGTCCGTCCTCTTGTCCCACAGTTTTTGGTGTTCTTTTTCCGTATGACGGCGTAGTAGCTCTCTTACTTCCATTGTTGATGGTTGGCAGAGCTCCGCCACGCCGTCAGTTACTGGCTTCCTTGCTCCTTCTTTAGCTAGATTATCTGCCTTAGTGTTCCCTGGACATGCACTATGGCTTTTGATCCATTTTACCTCTACATCAAACTTGTCTGAGAGTGTCTGTAGTGTCTTGTCACATTCCGCTACTACCTTTGACCTAGTGGTGGGTCTTCTGAGCGCATATATAATAGCTGCACTATCAGTGATAAACTCGAGGGTTGTACCCTCTTGTCTGCGTTCAGCTATTTGTAATATTTCTTTAGCAGCGAGTAGTAAGCCCGTTGCTTCTGCTTGAAAGACTGTAGTGGTCTTGTTCAGAGATGTTGATTTCAGTAGTCCAAGTTCCGGCTAATGATAGCCGCAACCTACACCATGTTTGTTTTTGGCTCCATCCGTGTAAATTTTTCCAGAGGATTGGGTTGATGGAGCACTGTCTTCAGAAAGTAATTTATACTTTTTACTATCAAGATGTGTAGTAATTGTTCGATCAGTTCCCTTGAGTGCTTCTGGAATGATAGTAATCGCTTTTTCCAGTATTCTGCAATGGTTTGTGACCGGACTTGTGTCTTTCCACTGTTTTGTGGACTTTATTCTCAACGCTGATGCCATCGCTTCTTGTTGTATATGCAGATGCAGGGGAGATAAACCCAGAATGACATCTAGCGCTGCTGATGGAGTGGTTTTCATGCATCCACTGATAAGGGAGCATGCCAGTCTTTGTATTTGTTGTAACTTGGTGATTGTTGTCACTAAGTTCGTGCGTGGCCACCATACGACACAGCCATATGTGAGAACTGGTCGCACTATGACGGTGTACAGCCAGCGACATAGTTTTGGTTTTAAGCCCCAGTCCTTTCCAACGGCTCTGGTGCTTTGCCATAGAATATTTATTGCTTTTGTGGTTATGTGATCTATGTGTTTTCCCCACAAAAGTTTGCTGTCTAGCCATAAACCTAGATATTTTACTTCCTTGCTAAGGGATAGTTTTGTGCCAAACAGTGTTGGTAGTTTTAGCTGCGCTAGTTTAGTCTTTCTAGTAAACAGTACCATTTCAGTCTTTTGGGGATTTACCGCTAGACTATGTTTTTCACACCATCTCTCAACCACCCGAAGCGCTCTCTGCATCTTCTCGCAGAGGGTTGCCTCAAATAATCCCGAGATCATTATTGCTAAGTCGTCTGCGTATCCTACAGTGATAACGCCGTCTTTATTTAATAATGTGATAAGCTCATTAACTACTACTACCCACAGTAAGGGTGACAGCACTCCTCCTTGTGGGCAGCCTCTTGTCACGAGGCAGCGCGAAGAGTTTGAACTTTCTATGCTGGCTGCTCTATTCGAGAGCATGGTTGTGATCCATTTGTTCACTCTCTCATCTATGCCTTGGTTTTTCAACCCATTTTCGATGCTTGGAAAGGTCGTTTTGTCAAAGGCCCCTTCGATGTCTATGAAGGTGACCAGACACGACTGCTTGTTTTCGAGTGCTGCTTCTATCTTGTGGACAACCTGGTGCAGAGCAGTCTCTGTAGATTTGCCTGACTGATAGGCATGTTGATTCTTATGTACCGGATTTTCATTCAACGGTCCACCTCTTATGTATTTATCACAAAGTCCTTCCAAAGTTTTTAGCAAAAATGAACTAAGACTTATCGGTCTGAATGACTTTGGGTTTGTATAGTCGGTTTTACCTGGTGACTTTGACTTCCCTCCATGGCTTTGGAATGTACTTCCATGCCAAACATGACCTGAAAATTGCCATTAGGGAGTTTTTTGTTTTATTTAGGCTCCATTGCAAAAGCGCTGGGAAGATTTCATCAATTCCCGCGGCCTTGTATGGTTGAAATGTACTTATCGCCCATGTTAGGGCTTCTTCCGTGATTACGGAACTTGCAAAGGCCCAGTCTGCATTTGTAGGCTCATGAAGTATGTTCAAATCCCATGTTTCGTTGTCACTTATATGACAGTCTGGGAAGTGGGTTTTAAGAAGGAGTTCAAATTGTTCCTGGTCAGATGCAGTATATGTACCATCTGACTTTTTCAGTGTGCCCAGCTTTACCTGGGTGTCACTGGATAAAAGTTTTCTCAGCCTCGCAGTCTCACTTTCCGATTGGATAGAGTTGCTATATTTTTTCCACGAATTGTTTCGATTCTTTTCAATTGTCACCTTTAGTCGATGTCTGGTTTTTTTGTATTCTTCCCAGTCTACCTTCTGGTTTGTGTTCATGGCTCTGTTGAAGTGATGCCTTGTTTTCTTTCTCAGTGTAGTGAGTTCTGAAGAAGAAGTTTGAGAATAGTTATGTTCGCCGGGAATCATATCCAATACCCCTTAGAAGGCAAACAAACGTTCAAGATAAACTAGCAAATTTATGGAAATTTTTATGCAAAATTACTACATTCTCTTACCTCAATTTTCTCTCAATCTCCGACTCACATTTCACGACTGTCGTCTGTAGATATAAGTCAGACTTATATATACTGATATTAATGACATTGTTCATAACCATATCAGATCTAGATAAAATTTTATTAAAGCTATTTCAGTTTATCCTAACCATTTACATGTAATCTGTGTAACAGCTATTTAATGACCTTTTATTTTTGTTTCTAACAGACAAGTGTTTAACCAAAATCATGTTGTTGTTGAGCAATATAATGTTACCTAAACCAGAACCACCAGCCTGTCGAAGGATTCAAAATACGGCCCCCAATTAAAGTTAAAATTTCCACTTGCCTGATTCGATAATTGCTACAAATCCTGCACATCCGAGTCCAAAGACGAAGAAGTCGGAAAGACAAGGAAATGTTTCAATTCATGCATTAGTCTTATATTTTTTATTGTAATTGAAAAAATGGTAATTTGTTTTATCTTATTGACAGCTGTCACTATGAAGTGAATGAGGAGGATAGATATATTGTCTTGTGTTAAAGAGTGAAAGAGATTGCAGTGTGATGCATATAAACATAGATATGTAGATAGATCTAGTTCGCTTTTAACCCAAAACTATTTTATAAATTCAGACTTTCCAATGCACTGATTAGAGGGCGGATTTATGATGACGGCGTTATGGGCGTTTATGGTCACTGCTCGTGTAATCATGTTATCTCTACTAATATAAATATACAATAATTTATTTTTATTTGGGTTAATTAAAACCAGCACTTCAATATTGTATTTGTTATTTTTCGTCAGCCTATTCTTTAAATTCTTGATAATTTTAGTAAACATAATGTAAAATAATATCTGTAATTAAAAAAGTTTCAAGAATAAATTAATTAAATTGAATTGAAATATGAATACTATAATAAGGTTAACTAGATAATGAAATGCAAGCAAAGCTTAAAAAAAACCGACTTCACCGTTTTATCTATAACTACTGATCAGATCTTGATCAAATTTAAATGGGACCAATTGGAAAGTAACATCTATCATCCAAAAAAAATAAAAATTGGTTCATGTGGAACGAAGTTATGAGGAGATGAGACACATAAAAAAATAAAAACAGTCGACATGAGTACCTCCTCCTTTTTTGTTAAGTTGGTAGAAAAATACATATCATATTTTAAAGTCAGTAAAAACATTAGCAATTTACTGACCATGCATTACTTGAGCCATGGTAATACAAATTCTATTATTATGTCATGGATGGACAGACAACATGTCAAAACAAAAGAATCTGTAGGACTTAACTAGTGCTATGATGTAATTAGAGCTCGGGATAATTGTCAATTAAAAGCAAGAATAAATGAATGATGGCCCATATTTTTTCTGTTTGATAAACAGAACAATGAGCTATAATCGAGATTTATGGCAATGCAATATACTTGTAAACTGGTATAAGTGACCACTGCCAATACAAAATTTGATCTAAAAATTTTAATATTATTATTATTTGTTCGCCTTCTAAGGAGAGGACATCTGCGTGATTTCTAGTGGAACACAATTTTAATATTATTATTATAATTGTTCTCCTTCTAAGAAGAGGACCTTGGTCCGATTTCTAGAGGAACACAATTTTAATATTATTATTATAATTGTTCTCCTTCTAAGAAGAGGACCTTGGTCCGATTTCTAGAGGAACACAATTTTAATATTATTATTATAATTGTTCTCCTTCTAAGAAGAGGACCTTGGTCCGATTTCTAGAGGAACACAATTTTAATATTATTATTATTTGTTTGCCTTCTAAAGATAGGACATTGGGGCGATTTCTAGTGGAACACAATGTAACTTATATATTCACATAATAAAATATATTTACTACCACTATTATAAAAAAATCAAACCCATGTATTTACCAATGTTGAAGTTCCTAGCTCAGCATAATATATTACTAAGTATCATGTTATTGTACTTAACCTTATCCTTTACTTATTATTTTTTTTATATTGTGTGGTGTATGTGATTGTGTGGACTTCCCAAAGACAGTTCGTCTACCTACCTACATATACCTACTTAGTGACTGTTTGTGAATGTGGGTAATTTGCAAGTTAAATTGAAGCTCGAAACTACCCTCAAGCCAGTCTGCAATAACTAAGTGAGTATGTAACATATTGGATAGGCAAGCATTTGACCACTATCTCACCTGATGGAAAGTGAAGATGCGGCCAAGGATAAATCCTACTAATATTATAAATCCGAAGGTTTGTGTGTAAGTATGTTTGTTCCCTCTTCACGCTTTTACAGCTGAACGGATTTGGATGACATTTGGAATGAACATAGATTATATTTTGGATTAACACATGGGCTACTTTTTAACTTGATAAAAGCAGGCAAAGCAGGTGAAGCCGCAGTGCAAGGCTAGTAATAATATGTTTATGACACCACAGTCTGTATAAAAAAAACTATATTTATCTTTATGATAGTTATATATATTTATTATATGATGTGTTAATTTACTTAATTGTTATCACAGAATTGAAATATTTAAAAAACAAAGAAACATGGCTAGATAGTTGGATGGAAGCGATATAAAAAGTATAGTTTAGGTAAAATATGTTAATTGCTCTAAATTTTTTTTATTCACTTAATGTTTTGGCCTTGTTGCAAGACTGTGTTACTAAGTCCCCGGATATTTTTTTTTTTATTGAGTGACAAAACCAGAGAGTTGCTCACCTGATGGTAAGCATCACGCTTGCCTTTTAATTTTCAATGTCAACCAATATTACCCAAAGTATGTGTTCAAAACACAAACATTTAAAAGATTTTTAAAGTGTCAGCCATCATCCAAGAGAAAATTAAGTATCCATGCCTAGATTGGTGGATCCAAGAGCATTAGGTATTTATAAAATTTTGGCTAAGAGAAAAGTCAACATGTGACCAAAATGCTAGATCATATTATTCTGCTCAGCAATTAGATCTTACTGTACAACGTTGTAATGCAGCAACCACTTTGGGCACACTGCGGACCAACAACTTTTTGCATAAAGTAAGTAGGTTATTTCAGGATTCTAAGCAGAACAAATAATCCTAAGGTATGCATGTATGTAACTTATAACAATAGGTCATTCACCTGCCACGTACGATTGTTGTTTTATTATACTTGAACAAACTTTATACGTTTTGAGTAATAACATGATTGCTTGCTTACATAATCTATTGACACCGCACACAACAAACTGTTTTGCGAGGGAATCATCACGAATCGCGACCGCTACTTTCAAATCCACTTACCAATATTGTTTATAGAATGGCTCAGACACTCGTCTTTTGTATATAACTTGATTCAAAACATTTGATGAGGTAGCAAAATGAACATTTTATTGTTTTATAGTACTTAGAAACTTATTCTAATAAAGATATTTATCAAAAGCGATGCGAAATAGTAAAAAAAATTAAAAACACAACTTGCATATCATCACAATTGTCTATTTTATTTTCTCTCTGTATTCCAAAGAGGATAATAATATACTGGGAAAAGAGAGCCCTCTCGTGGCTTTTAGTTCCAACTTATTTTGAAGCGCCATCTACATATCTTCTCCAACACTAGTTAACTATATCTATACCTATACAGTACATATCTATAACTATAAATCTACGTTGTCCATTACAGGTAGGTAGCTATAGCTACTTATACCATGCAGAAATGTGAAGCTAGTTTTGTTCTATCTGCTGGTTATTGGGAAATTTGCATCAAAACTTAAACTACAATTTTACGGTTTGATGCAAATTTCCCAATAACAAAGCCACATCATAAGCAAACTATAAAGGGTAAAACCTAAAGTGGGCGTAAAAATAAAACAATGTAATAGGTACACTATTTTTTATTTCTATAATGTTTGTGCTTGTTATAATACATTGCAGCACTTTTTTTTTACTTCTTCGTCACCCTCATATTTGATTTTCCCCGACAATATTCGATTGATTGTTCTGCACCAACTATATAGTATAATATTTATGGAACAATTCACAAAAAAATTTCTCAATTGTTCCAAATGTATTTCACAATGAAATGGATAATTTATTAATAAATTACAAAATGTTTCAATCGTTTTTTTTACATTTTTCTTAGGAACATTAGTTTTTAAAAACGATTTTGTTATATTTTGCACCTCATTAAAGCAATTTTCGGCATCTTCGCTCGGGTAACACAGCCAATTTTTATTGCAATATTCTTTTGCTCTAATGTATGCATTACTATGTCTGGCTGTGTCACCCGTGTTTAGTAATGTTTTTCGGCATTGTTCACAAGATTTACAAACATTTTTCAAACATTTGGTTAAGACCCAGCCACACACATAATTTCTTTGTCCAGCATCTTGGGGTTGTGTTTCAAAACATACAACTTCTTCATTAAATTGAAAACTTTCTGGAATTGTATCAGAAGCTTCTTTTGTGGAATCTGGGTATTTTTCTTTTAAAAAGAAGTCTAAATTTTGCAGGCAATCATTTTTGTCTTCTTCACAATTTGCCCTGCTCGAATGAGCAGAGCTATAATTATTTAGCAATAATGCTTTATATGCCCCCTCAAAACAGACTGTGTTGGGGGCATTGTTCCTGGCTCCGTAGCTTCTGATACTTCCAAAAAAGTTTTCAACGGGGTCTTGATTAAAATTTCTTGTCAACATTGCATCTAAACTATACTTTTTTGAATAAATTTGCCATATCGCTTCCATGCCTTCGATTGTTTTAATGAGGTTCTTTGTTGATGGAACAGTTGTTTCAATCAATCGAGTTTTGTTGCCGGTACCCTGTTTCTTTAGGAATTTAATACTTTTTAATATAACTTTACTCTCTGTCCAAAGTTTGTGGTGTGGAGAGTTCATTTTTACAGCTCCTTTAAAAATTTTGCCATTTGGCACATTGAGGCTGCTTACATTTAGGGAGTCAAATAAATTATCTAGCATAACAGTCATGTCAATCAATTGCCGACACTCCTCAGGTAGATCTCCCCTTGCTGTGAGATGCTCAGTAACAACTGCAACACTATGACTAAATATCTGTGTTGCAGTTTTTACCCTCATTTTATTAATTTTTTCTGGGTTTACGTGCTCTTCAGTAATTTTGTGGAGCAGTTTCAATTCTCCATATGATTTGTCAGCATCGTAAACCCTTTGAAAATACTCCCACTTTACAATTTTCTCTTTATTGTTTGTTGTGTATAACATGTCTTTGTTCAGTAAGTTGTTGCGAATTCCTTTGATCAAATGAGGAGTGTCAAACAGAGGAATAATTTTATGACCATTTACCGAAAAACAGTCATACCGCCACTCAGCTCCTCTACGCAGATATAATGATTTAGTATCATTGACCAGCTCATTTATGGCGCTTACATTGACAGTGCTTTGATCACACACTGTATTCAAAATAATTAATCCCGAATTTTGGACATGGCGAATGACTGTCTTTATTAATTTTTTTAATTCAATTTTTTTTAAACAATTTGTAAAATAGTAAGCAACAGGCTGCTTAAAATTTTTTTTAACTCCCTTGACCATAAATACGAGCACATGGTCAGCAAACTTATTTTCGCTGTTACAAGCAAAGCCCTCAATTGTATCTTGATAAATATTGTAGTTAACCTGTGGTGTTATCGACATTTCATCAAATGCGAGACTGCACAGTTTATCAGTTGTTTCTTTTTCGGCTACTGTCTTTTTTATTTTCTCAAAAATGATGGGGTTTATACCCGGGGACAATTTTATTTGGCTTAACATTCTCTTCATTGCTTTTGTTGAAGGCAAGGTAAAATATTTGTGCAGAAGTGTATAGCACTTAGGACTTTTTTTGTATAAGGAGAGTGACAAAACCTTTTCTTCTATGGAGAAACGTCTGCCTTTTGGTTTCTTCTTTGTTTGCCTTTGCATGTTCTCAAATAATTGCGCTGGTTTTGACATTCTTTGCACCACTTGCTGAAATGCAGCACTATTTGAAAGTTTGTGTGCATTTGCAATTCTGCTATTGAACTTGCCGTTCTTCTTCAAACGGCAAACTTCACTACGCAACCGCTTCACTTGGGTGCGCATATGGTTTATTTGTGCACAATGGAAAACTGGTCTCTTTCCACTCTCTGTAATAAAGAAAACAATCCTATTAATTTTTTGACGAATTATAATACAAGCTAATGGGACTTTTTTTTGTACAATTATTATGTAAAACTCTTATATTGACAAATAAAACAATCTCTAATAATTCACTAATTAATTATAATAAATAATGACTGCAAATATAACTAGAAAGGGGTAAACAAGCAGTACATAATAATATATTGGCTTGTATTGATTGGCAAAGCAGTCAGAACTTCAAATAATTTAAACACAAGCAAAGCTTAAAAAACCAACTCCACCGCTTTATGTTCGGAATTCTTGATCAGATTATATTAATTAAATGAGCATTATTGATATAACTAAAAAACTACAGGTCAGATATAAATATAAAATTAAATGAGACTACATGGGAAGCACCAGTTTTCAAATCAAAAAAGAATCAACGAAATTGTTTCACCTGAAAAAAAGTTCTGAGGTAACACATAAAAAAAATACAGTCGAATTGAGAACTTCTGAAATCTGTTAAAAATTAAATCAATGTCTAATGCCTCCAACTGCATTTAATATTAATCAATAAGATTCTTAGGCTTGGTGTACCTTGTTTTAGTTGGGTCGCAGTTGAGTTACTGTTTCTTAATACATATTTTTATTTTAAGCTTTGTACTTCTTCTATGTTTAACATATTAAACTTTATTTAGCCAAATATTATTACAAAACGATAAAAGAATTGTGACATACAGATTTGGATTGCCTACTTATTAACTTTATATATTAAAGATATTTTATATAAAATATAGCAATTATACCCCATTTCATACTCCGCTTCACCTGGGTTTATAAATGATATAAGTTCAGGAATAAAACTTATTGATCCAGCCATGTATATGGTCAACTTTAGCACTCAAACCTACTTAAATTGCGACTGTTAGGAGCTTTTTAGTTTTAACATTATCATCAGAGTCGGACAATCCGTTTTGTTATTCGAAACTAATATAGTTTCCAGTTGGGGTGGTAAAATAATTAAATATATGATTAATATTTTCAGAGATAGCAGATAAATATTGTTTGTTATAGAGATTTATTAATTTTTCTACTTACTATTTCTCACAGCAAGATGTTTGACCCTGCTAGCAGCTGTGTAATTGTGTTCACTGAGCACAAATGTTTGTGAAACACTTTCAATATGTCTTTCTTCAACCTCGGGGTTTTCTGAAATTAGAGAAAAAATCAAATTTATATTTTTTTTTTTACATTTTAGGAAAACTTACAGCTAGGTAGTTAGCAGTTAGCAAAATCAAATAATACATATAAAATACCACTTAAAAGTTATCTTATAATTCTAACTGGGGGGCCTACACTGACCCGTTGCGGAAGCTAGGGGTGTATTGTGCATTTCCCCCTGCCAGCAGTTAGCCCAACTTGTTGATATATCTGAATGCAGCTTTGGATCGCTGGCACAATTATTCTAGTGCTTAGGATGTTCATGTATCCCAATTTTGGCTCATACTTCTTTTGTGGCTTCACAGTGTAACATCACATGTTGCACAGTTTCATTATATTATTTTATTATATTATTTCCCATGACATTTGGGACTATCAGTGGCACCAGTCTTATACATATGGTTATACCAATTATCATCATTCCTTCCAGCCATAACAGAAATAACTTTTATATTGGTGCAATTATGTACCTGTTGTAAACAGTAAATGATTAATTACATACCTGTTGAATAAAGTTGATGTGATAAACTCTGACTATTGGCATGACTGGTGACATCAACTGTTACTGTCTCTCTAGTTATTTGACTGGAGCTATCAGATACCATATTTACATCTGGAGAATTAGCCAAGTCCTCAAGTACCGATGCAACTGAAATTATATAGTCACTGTAATTGTAACTGTTAGCACTAGATAATACTAAAATAAAGGGTTTAAAAGTAGAAAATGCAGATGTTGGATAAAAACTGCTAAGATCCAAATTTCTCATACAATTATCTGCACTATATAATACATTACAATAATAATACATTATTATTACATTACAATAATACATGCACAGTTTATTACACATTCATCCTTACCGGGTAAATGAAGCGAAGGTACAGCTAAAGCATTCAGTCGTTTGAAACGATTGTGATCTCCTTCTTTAAAATGTCTATCACAAACTTTTTGCTTCTTGTAAAACTCGTAATCAGATGCCGATTCCAATTTTCCACCACACAGGCTGACCCATGTTTTAAAACGATCAGGAAATTTCTCAGGGTTGGGGAAACAGTGCACCGTCACACCTGAAAAAGTATACATTTAAAATATCTATTGGAATAAAATTATTCGAAGCCTCTATGTGTTGATCTAGATTTAATTCTCTGCCACTTTGCACAATCACAGGTAGTGCTACTATTAGTGTGTGATGTAGGAGATAATGCTTTATAGCATTAAGTTCGCCTTTGTACCTACAATTTGTTTTTGTTTGAGTATTACAGAACTTTCAATCTCTGACTAAGCCGCAGTGCACAGTTAGTACATCAATAAGGCGTCGGTTATGGTGACATGAGTAGAAACCGTGTGGTGGTGGCTAACCACTTTGGAATTTTACATGTTAATTTCTCAATGCCTTAACCATATGCTTACCAATCCGTTACGTATGATTTCATTGAAAAAACTTACCAGAAGGTTTGCACCCGAAGGCACAAAGGCGTGGCATTGTGAAGATTCACTGCGTATTAGACCACTGCACTTATGAGAAACGGTCACAAAATAGCGTCTTTTCGCGAATGTACACAGAAAAATACGTAAATATATGTTAACCAGCGTCTTTTTTCGCAAATTAAGCGTCCTGTCGCGATATTTCTTACACAGCACTTTAAACAAATAACAAATATACTTCACACGAAAATTTCGACAATGCGGAGAAAACTCAAACGCAATTGAAGAATAATTATAG
Organism: Lomographa bimaculata; assembly: GCA_948107665.1. Taxonomy (NCBI): domain Eukaryota; kingdom Metazoa; phylum Arthropoda; class Insecta; order Lepidoptera; family Geometridae; genus Lomographa; species Lomographa bimaculata. Next base: position 2,065,087 of record OX403607.1, on the reverse strand, counting down.
CAAAATCTCTCTATTCAAACAAAACGGGAAATTCGCCATAATTGTAGTGTGACAATTGCGACAACTTGACAGTCTACAAAAAGTTGCTATCAAAAGAATATTTTTTCTAATAAAACGCTCCATTCATTACACGTTTTATTGAAGTGGATGTTTTACACATCTGGTACAGGCAAATGTATATTCTAGCCTCTTAATTTAGTCACATAATAAACAATCGTTCCAATAATTATCGAAACCTTGCATGGTTTTTAAAATAAAGATTGTAAAACATTTTTCGTATTTTCTATTTTATGGTTTTTAAACAGTAGTTTTCATAGTATTATGGCAATACTGTAAGCAGCCTTCGTTACTGCTGACATCTATTGAAATATTGAGTAACTCTTTTTGTAAAACGTTTTACGAGTAATCAAATAATGTTAGAAACAAGAAAAAGATGGCAGCGCTCGCTTTGTAAAGCCCACAATATATAACACTGTCCCCCCCCTGCTGTATTCTCTTTGATTGATCACAAATCACAATTTCAAAAAGTAACCATAGACTTGCATTTGAATATAATAAAATAATAATATAGTTAATAATAGTTTAATTCAAATTGAAACTGATAGCAACAGATAAGTAATACGGGCATAAATGCCGTGGGCTGGGGCTTAGATATAATACTTTTTCCCATATTCAGCCGCATCGTCACTTTCCATCATCTTTCATCACATTCCAGGTGAGATGGTGGTTAAACACTTGCATATCCAGCATAAAAAAAAACTTCTAGGATCAAGAACGATTCTTGTTGATCTTAGGCTGTACTCAGCATAGAATATACTTTTAACTCAGTCCCAAAGTGAAATGCACGGAGCCCCTTTGTGAAGTAGAACAATCGTAGCCGAAGAGTTACTTATCCATGCAAACTTTTGTATTCACCGGGTAGAGTATACTATGGTTATGTTATGTTTATGGTTCTATGGTTTGTAATTGTCAAGCGTAGTTTCTCCGTCTACGTTGTCAAGTAAATTTATTATCTTTGGTAGGGATTACATTATCCTTTTCTTCATACACTTGAAATTATATTTTTTGTTCTCCTACTAATATCTACGGGATATATGTCTTGTAGGTAAGTTAGGTTTTTGCAGTATATAGTTTTAGGAAATATAGGCAATAGGCCCATTATCCTTAGACTATATACCTAAGTAGGTATATCCCGGTAGTAATAGTAAAAAGTTCCTCTATGGTAATAGTATTCTGTGGTCGCAATTCTGTGAGGTTATAGTCTAAGACAATATCATAGTACAAATACGTTACCTCTGCTGCATATTTTAATTTAAGTCCACGCATTTTTTACAATTCCTACTAGGTCTAGCTTACAGCGAAAATATCTACACACTAATTGTACACTACCCAATTAAGATAACCAGTTTCACGTTGAGCATGTTACCGAGATTCAACAATTTTCTCGGTAAGTGTACCATTACAAGTCTACAGTATAATTAAAAAGTAAGAATTCAGTAAGTAGTTACATAAAATCGCAGCAAAATGTGTGACAGTCAACATGACGAACTAAAACAATCTGCACCTGAAGAGGAATCTTTTGCTTGTGATATGTGCAGCTACTCATGTACAGAAGAAAGTGATTTGAAACAACACATAGTTACCCATACGGGAGAGAGTTATCAGTGTGAAGTGTGCATGTATAAATGTCAACAGGAGAGTGATCTTCAACTGCACATAATCTCGCACAGAGAGAAATATCAATGCCATCTGTGTGACTTCGAATGTGAACAATTTTCTCAATTAAAAGAACATGCAACCGCACATACTGAGAACCAATGTGACACACACATAAAGACTGAAGAATATTCTTGTGACCTTTGTGACTACAAGTGTGATCAGGAAAGTCATTTAAAATTGCACATAACAAAACATACTGAAGTGTTACCAGAAGTCCTAATCCAACCTAAATGTGAACCAATTTCTGAAACAAATGCAAATCAACAAGAGCTAGACAACAAACTATTGGTTATATCATTGAGTAAAACAAAATCCACCAAAGAAAAAGAGTTTAAATGTCATGTATGTGGCTACAAATGTGACCAAAAGAATAACTATATTAATCATTTCAATACACACACAGGCGAGAAACCATACGCCTGTACGATATGCGATTATAAATGTATACAGAGAGGTAACTTGCTCCGTCACATCAAAACTCATGAAAATAAAGGTAAAATTTTCTCTTGTGACATGTGTCCTTACCAAAGCGACCACTTGAAGAATTTGAGACGTCATGTCAAAACTCACTTTGTTGAGAAAGCATTTGCATGCGGCAAATGTGAGTATAAAACTAATCACGTAAACGACTTCACAACGCACGTGCAGAAACACTCCGAAGATGACCCATACACATGTAAACCGTGTGACTACAAATGTTTTAAGAGAACAGATTGGCAAGAACATATGAAGATACACGCAGAAAACAAAGAGATGCCTAATCAATATGACTCTTTCAACCTCACCCACACAGATGACAGACCTCTCGAACACATGGATACGTTGAGTGAACTTAAAACCCAAACTGAGGAAAAATATGCAACACAAGATAACCTTCTAATATGTAGTATGCCTATGTGTGATTTTAAAATAAGTAGCAAAAAAGGGATGTCACTTCATATGAGCGAACATGGATTGAAACCACTTGCTTGTTCAATATGTGACTATCGATTTGCATTACCTTCTCAATTGAAACGTCATATGAGCACGCACACAGGTGAAAAGAAATATGAATGTGATGCATGCGACTATAAAGGCATAAATTACCATTATTTACAAAAACACATGAAGAATGTACATTCTAAAGAAGTTTTATACAAATGCCCTGAATGTCAATTTATATGTAATACGCCAAGTCAGCTGAAAATTCACTCCAGGAAACACGCGTCAGAAAAGGCTTATTCTTGTAATATGTGCGATTTAAAGTTTCAATATGAATCATCACTGAAACAGCATGTAGGAGAAAAGCATATAGGAGAGAAGCCATTTGCCTGTGACATATGTGATTATACTTGTTCACGTGAAGTGTTACTACAACGACACAAAGTTACACACAGTGGGGAGAAACCTTATGCATGTACACTGTGCGATTACAGAGCTGTCCACCCTGAAACTTTAAGACGTCACAAAAAATTTCATGCCGAAGGAAAAAAATTTTCATGCACCATGTGCGATTATAAATGTGCGGAGAAATGTAATTTAAAGAAACATATAAGAACACATACTGGTGAAAAGCCGTATGCTTGTACTATATGCTCATACACTTGTGTCGAGTCTTCACAACTGAAACGACATATTAAGATACATACGGGAGAGAGACCTCATAAATGCCAGTTTTGTGATTTTAGCACTATACATGCAGCGAATGTGAGAAAACATATGCAAAGACGTCATAGTGATTTAGTTGGCAAACCTGAAACAAAGAGTTAAATCACCACCAGCTTCAATAACCACAGCACCAGCTAAATTTTATGTGGTTTGTCACTTCTTCAGCTCAGTGCTTAAGTTGACAGAAATTGTTACTACTCATTAAACTCTTTTAAAAAAACTAGGTACCAACAAAATAAAAATGTATTTCTTTTTATTTCTGATAGGATAGCTTTTTACCACTATATAAGTGGTGTGGTTGAGGATGTGACTAGAATTACTGGCTCTCAAGGATAGTCGGGCGACCAGTAGAAAATACCGAAAGGTTAAGCCTATCATAGGATTCGAAATTACCACCACCAATCAGTAGGCTTGCAAGAACGACGACCAACGCGAAGGTGCTCTCCTGGCTTGTTTTTTCTTTAATCTACATCTATACTAATATTATAAAGAGGTAAAGTTTGTTTGTTTGTTTGTTTGTATGTAAAAGGTAATCTCTGAAACTACTGATCCGATTCTGAAAATTCTTTCACCAATAGATAGCTACACTATCACTGAGTGTCATAGGCTATGTTTTGTCGGGATAGAAGTTAGTTATCAGTTCGAAATAATAATATTCGTAAGACAAGTCGGAGAAAAATTTGCTAACTTTCCGCTTTATCGGCGTACGCTGACTAAACGGTAAGACATAGTTGAATACAATGTATGGCAAAAATGTTGGCCTTTATGAGTTTTACAAAAAAGTCCGCGACAGCATATATCTAACATGTATGTATAGCTCAGAAAAAATACTTTTCTTTGTTAAAAATCTGAAAAAAAAGCGGCCTCTGTTTAGTTGGCTTTTTGAGACATTCAGTATTAATCCTTATCAAAATAAACTATTTCATCGTCTTACGTAGTTCATGTAGATACATTTTGCTTTTTACTGCATATGATTTGGATAAATAGTCTATGAGAAATCGTGAAATTAGTTTCACGGGAGCCCGCCCGTGAACGGGACGGGTCAGAAATGTACAGAAACGTACTACGAATTCCTGCACTAAAAAATAGCGGCTTCTATTTCGTTGGCTTTTTTAAGTATTTAATATTAATTCTTATCAAAAAAACCTATTTCATCGGCTTACTTAGTTCAGGTAGATGCAATTTGCTTTTTACTGCACATAATTTGAACCCATAGTCTAGGAGAAATCGTTAAGTTTATTACCCGCTAGCGTAGTTAGGTGGGCGTTTGCCTTTAAAGAACCGAGTTTGATTCCCGGTGGGAACACAGGTGTTTTCCCACGGGAATTTGTGTTTCTGGTTTTGAGTATGTTGTGAATGTTGTGTGAATCTTGGATGTTTACAGCCCCTTGATACAAGTCATTGAACTTAGTGTGGGGTTGTGAATGTGAAAGCGTTTATGGGTATGTTTTTTAATATTTACTACCCGGCCGACGCCGGGCGGGTCGTTCCTGAACTTTGAATTGCTCGCTGGCGTAGATGGGTGCGCGTTCGCCTTCAAAGCAGCGGGTTCGATTACCGGTGGTAATTTACCTAGAAAATTTCTCTCCACGAGAAATTTGTGTTCCTGGTTTTGAGTATGTTGTGAATACTTTGTGAATCTTGGATGTTTACGGCCCCCCGATACAAGTCATTGAACTTAGTGTGGGGCAGTGAATGTGGAAGTGTGTTTATTTGTATTATTATTTTTTAACCGGGCGACGCCGGGCGGGTCATCTTTTGAACTATCTACTCGCGTAAATGGGTGCGCGTTTGCCTTCAAAGCAGCGGGATCGATTCGCGGTGGTAACAGAAGTTTTCTCCCTACGGGAAATTTGTGTTCCTGGTTTTTAATATGTTGTGAATCTTGGATGTTTACGGCCCCACGCTACAAGTCACTGTAACTGTAACTTAGTGTGGGGCTGTGAATGTGGAAGTGTTTATGTGTAGATTTTTTAACCGGGCGACGCAGGGTGGGGAATCTTTGAACTTTGAACTACCCACTGGCGTAGATGAGTGCGCGTTCGTCTTTAAAGCAGCGGGTTCGAATCTCGGTGGGAACACAATAACAAAAGTTTTTTCCCCACGGGCAGTTTATGTTTCTGGTTCTGGGTATGACGTGAATGTTGTGTGTGTGGTGTTATTGTTTACGGCCCCACGACACAACTTATAGTACTTTTACAGTGGGGCTGTGAGTGAGAAAGCGTTTATATGTAAGCTTTTGTTTACCCGGGCAACGCCGGGCGGGTCAGCTAGTGTATTTATATAAACAATGATTTATTTGTTAGTGGTTTGTTAGGAGAATTGGTACTTTCTATTTGCTTGCCACATGCCTTAATTCTAGCATATCAAGCCTACATGTTACAGCGAAACTTAAACACATAAAAAAAGTATTTTATTGTATTGTATTCGGGTGGCTTACAGCTAACATTACAAAATATATATAAACTAAACTAGTTTATGTAGACCTAAAAAAAAATTTAAAAAAATGTTTTTTTTTTCATATTGATCATGTTTAAATTATTTATAGCATAAGTAGTACTAATCTATTGATGTATGATATTGCCAAAAAAATCTGGTTAAATAAATGCATTTTCTTGCCATGTCTTCATATCATTTTACACACATTCACAAACCGGAAAGTAGACTTATTTGACAGTAGAATTTAAATAGAAAGTATTTAAATTCTACTGTTTGATTTGGTCGTTAAAAAATGTACATTGAAATGGGCAAGCTGTTGATGCCTCTAATTATGTTTTTATATATTTTTTTAATTTTATATATATATAATTATATTCTATTCTATAGGGACACGCTTTTATTATAGACAGGAAATAAAAGTAATAGTAATATTCAAACAGCTATTATTTAATTATTCAATCAATTATTGTCAGGGATGTGTATGTGTGCTTAAGATCCAGCCAGCTTCGATCACATCGTCACTTACCATCAGGTGAGATAGTGGTCAAACACTAGCCTGTCACAAATAAAAAAAAAAAAAATGTGTGTCTGTGGCATCAAAATGTGGCTCTCAAACTGCTGAACCGATTTAATGGTCTTTTTGTTTGAAACTTAACTTGATCAGTGATGAAGATATAGCGTCGGGGTTATTTTCACAATATTGATATTTGCTTCTTCTTGCAGATCCTACTAAATACTCCTACTGATAGGAGCATTAAAAAAATAGAATACTCGTTAGCATCGTCTGATTCAAGTACAGGTGAATACAGTTATACAATATATTGTAATATATTTAAGACTGATTTGAATAAAATTTTTCACTAGCAGAATTTTAAAAGAAAAACACACTCACAGCCCCACACTAAGTTGACTTGTGTCATGGGTGCTAGAAACATTCACATACACTTTGTATAGGAAACTTGTGTTCCCAGCAGGAATCAAACTCAATAACTGCTGCAGCTAGAAGGCACATACCTTACTATTCCAGCGGGCTATTCAAAATTCAGAATTAACAAATACATAGTTCACAAATTTTCTGTATTTTCAGCTATTGTAAGTACATAATCAACAAATTATCTGTATTTTCAGTGCTATGACAGGATAACATTAATGTATCTGAATAATATGAACAAAACTATTTACATTGGTGTTTGCATTATAGTAGATACTAGCACAAGTCATGATCATATGCAAATGCTTGATTTCAGGTTTGCTTTCTTTCAAATACTCGAATTACTCAATTTCGAATACACGCACTAGAACACCTGATGCATTAGTTAACGCATATGTGTATGTTAATGGATACAATAGAGGTGTCATCACAACAAATATAATATATAAAACCAAAAAATATACAAGTAGCTAAAGTATATACAATAAACTGTAGTTCATCGGCGGCATGGCATCTAACGCATTACATTATTAATAAATAAATGAACTAGCTAAACCAATCAAAATATACATCATTTAGAACCCTATTTCTTCCAGCCAAAAATGAGTCAAATTTTTGGATGGAAGACATATGAGACAATTACAAATTCCCTACATTATTTATTCATTATGGATACTCATATGTTTTTCAAGTTGCGTATCTGTCGAATATTCAAAATCACATTTACCACATTGACGTTTAACTTTCGCATGAGCTTTCTTTATATGCTGTTTAACATAATTAAGAAGTACACCTTTATAATCACACTGGTCACACGAATAAGGCCTCTCCTTTACATGTTTGTACATGTGTTGTTTTAACTGGGATGCATATGCACACCTGTGGCCACATTCGCTACAAGCATGCGGCTTTGACTTCTCTATTTCGGCAGCATGTGTTTTCATATGTTCCTTAAAATCAAATTCATTAAACGAGCTATATTTACATAGCTTGCAGTTATGTTCTTTCTCATGGTGTTTCAATACATGAGCTTTAAGTTCGTATGGTAATCTACATCTGTAATTGCAATAGCTACATGCGAGGGGTTTTACTTCAGAGTGTCTCAGTTTATGACGTTTTAAGTGTGATAATCTATCAAATTTTTGTTCACACAAGTCACAGAGGAATTTCTTTTCCATATGTGATCTCATATGTACTCTAATAATCTGTTTAAGAGCACATTTGTACCCGCAAACATCGCAAGTAAAAGGTTTCTCATCGGCGTGTGTCGAAGTATGTCGTTGCAAGTCAGATCTCGTTAAACAACTAAAACTACAGATTTCACATATATATTGTTGGCTTCTGTTGTGTATCTTCATATGTTTATTCAATGAACCTTTTATATTCGCTTCATAATCACACTCTTTACATTTGTATTTGTGTTGAGAGTGAGTGGAGACATGTTGATTTAAATATTTTTCTTTCTCACATCTATAATTGCACAAATGGCAGGCATATGGCTTATCTTTAGAATGAGTTTTTAAATGTCGCTTCAAGTTACTCTTTAATATAGATCTATAATCGCACATAGGACATGCGTTAGGTTTTTCCCCAGTGTGAACTTTGCAGTGTTGTTCAAAACTTTTCTTTTGCCAGCAGACGTAGCTACATACGTAACATTTAAAAATTCTATTATTTTCTTGGGAGTTTTCATAATACGGTTTCAAGGAATCTGCATAATCTTGTTCTATCTCTTTGTGGGTTTGAGAAATAGGTTCACACTTAACGTGCGTTTGAATGTGCAGCTCCAAATCTTTTTCTTCTTCGCATTCAAAATTACAAGTAGCACACATGTATTCAAGTTTTACTGTGTGTGAGCTAACATCTTCTGATTGCGGTATGTACTCTATTTTTACTGTAACCTGTGATATATTGAAGTCAAATTTTTGAGGCTCTTCTGTATATGTCCGTGATTGATGGTTAATATCTGAACATTCACATTTAGAGGTACATATTTGACATTCATTTAATTTGTTAATAGCATGTGTTTTGATGTGTTGTTTCAGTTGGCTTTCAATTGTACATTTATACTCACAAACATCGCATTGATAATTTTCTTCTATACAATCTCCATGTGTAATTATATGCTTTTTAAGATCGCATTCTTGATGACAGGAATATTCACACATATCACAAGTAAATTCTTCAGCATGTTTTGTATTTGAAGGAGAATGGGGATCACTCATTTTGTGGTGAATTTAACGATGTTATTCTTTGTTATTAGCTTTTCTTCTCACTAAAAACCTCGTGCAGTGATCAACATTATTTTTATTAATTAAACGAGGGCCCAGAATCATCTAGCAAGCCAGGCTTTGGTAGTTGATAATATTAGCTGTTTTTTGGTCAACGGAACGACTATTTATTTGCCGTTACCTAAATATATAACAATAAATATCTATGTAGGGATAATGTAGGGTTTCGAGTTATAAGCAGAAGTACAGAATAAATACTATTAGATTACTTCTTACCGGGAGATTGAACCGAGTGATTACATTATCTTTGATTACTCCCACAGAACACTACTGTCCATACCACTGTCTATCTACGATTTCTCCCTACCGAGCGCTACACGGACTACAAACTTACAGAGAGTACTTGTGCTAGTAGAGGAAGCAAACAAAGATAACGTAATCACTAACAAATAGAGAACGTTTTGACCTAGCGCTTGCTTGGAAAATACAGAGTACTTTGTATATACAGCTCTGTCATTTAATATTTTACAGTGTGGAGCGATTACATTTTCTTTGGTGAAGTACCTCCCGGTAGGGAGTTTAGTATTATATCTTCTACCTATGGGCCAATTGCCTATATTTCCTTAAACTAAACTAAAATTATATACTGCAAAAAGAACCAAGTTACCTACAAGACATCGAGCCAATAGATAACTAAAGTGCTCAAGCCTGCTACCAGTGGGTAGCCTTCCCATCATGCTGGCGGCATGGCCTCTCTGAATTGCAAAAACTATTAGAACGTAGCTAAAAGAAGTGCCGGATAAAACTGAAACAAAAAGTAGTCTTGACGACATTATCTTCGCCCGGTAGGCAAAGATATTGTAATCACTCCGTTTACCGGTAGGGAGGGAGTGATAGTATTCTGTGGAAATAGTTTTGTGGGATCCAAAGATAATGTAATCACTCTGTTTAGTGGTATCTTGTCAACGGAGTGATTAGTGATTACATTATCTTTGATTGATCTTGCGCATGGATGTTGTAAATTAGAGTTACCTATACTGTATGCATAATCCCGAAATAATTTATTTACACACTCAATAACCAATATGAAGTTGATTCTCAAAATCCTAAAGACTGACTATTAATTATCTAAACAGATTTTTTTAAATCATTGTTATTGTAGTCAAAAATACCTATTTAATTTTATTTTATCATACTCATCATGAGTCCTATCAAAAGCAAAAATATAAAAGTGCCACCTGATAAGAAAACATACAAATGTACAATGTGTGATTATGGATCAATTCGAGCTGCATGTTTAAAAAAACATATAACAACACACAGTAAGGTTAATAAAAGCAATAAAGGATACAAGTGCGTACAGTGCAAATTCATATGTGCAACATCGCAAACATTGGATAGACATATTCGGAGACATACAGGGGAGAAACCTTATCATTGCACAATGTGCGATTTTAAATGCTCTAGGCCAGAATCTCTCAAAGAACATATACACAGACATATTGGAGATAAACCTTTTAAATGCGAATTATGTGATTATAAAGCTGCATTCAAACACGGCGTCAAAATGCATTTAATTAGAAAACACTCCGACGAGAAGCCTTATAAGTGTAAGTTGTGTAATTATAGAAGCAATCAAGCTGTTCATTTAAGAGAACATATAAGAACTCATACTGGAGAGGAACCATATCAATGCGAAATTTGTGAGAAATCGTTTAAGCGTTCAATTGCGTTAACCATACACATGAGGGCCCACACGGGAGAGAAACCATTTGAATGCTCCTTGTGCGACTACAGATGTGCAGTGTCAAGCAGTCTCAAAACTCATATGAAAACACATATAGGGGAGAGGGCCTATCATTGCAAAATATGTGACTATAAAGCCTTACTAGCTACTCAACTTAGATCTCATATGAAAAGACACACTGGTGAAAAACCATATGAATGCAACATATGTGATTATAAATGTTCATACTCTGGTAGCCTCAAAATACATATGAGAACACACACAAGAGAGAAACCATTCAAATGTGAAATATGTGATTTTAAATGTTCACTTTCGGGTGGTTTAAAAATACATATGAGGACTCATACAGGAGAAAAGCCATATGAATGTGAAATATGTGATTATACAACTACACAAAAAGCACACTTGAAACAGCATATGGGAACTCACACGGGAGATAAACCTCACAAATGTTCATCAAACATTTATTAAATGTGAATACAAATGTAAACAAATGGATCATTTGAAACAACATCATAATATGCAAACTCACATAGAAGAGAAATCGCATAAATGTACAAGCACCCAGATGACCGAGCTTTGCTCAGCTGAAAACACGGATAAATCGATGTTTTCTAAAATTGAAACCTAGCTAGATAGATTTATCACCCCCGAAACCCACTGCATACAAAATTTCATTAAAATCGTTGGAGCCATTTCAGAGACCCTGATTACACATATACATATACAAGAATTGCTTGTATAAGATATGTGAAAACACATTTTTATTTAAAAGTAGTCTTAGAGCACATATGAGACATGAACACCGGAAGCCCTGTGAAGTAACCATTTGAAAGTGTTAAGCGCAGGCCACACAGAACACACCACATCCACATCCCGTCTACGCCTTACACCCTTCCTGTCTGGCCTGCGCATTATATCTGATTATTTATAACACAAACATATAATATTGAAGTAAATAATGAGCACTCCCATGATGGAGAAAAGCTATGAAGGCAAAATATGTGATATGAAATTTTCTCTAAATTAAAGGATAATTGTGTTTCTGGTTTTGGATAAATGATAGTGTGTGTGATGTGAATGTTTCTGGCACCCACTAGTTACACAAGTCTTTGAAATATGAAAGTGTTTATGTCTATCTTGCCTCACTTGCAAAAGTAGGTTCCAATATTATTAGTGCATATTCAACTCAAAGTATAATTATTGTAGTAATATATAAAATTGTTATTAATGTAGCTCTAGTATAAACCTTGTATCGAAAATAAAATTATATTGTATAAACTATTATTTTCTTAATTTTCAATTGTTGTTATGCTAACACTTCTCTACTAATTGTTAATTAAGAATATATTCCATTATAACTTGCAGTATTTACCTTTAAATATTGTTATTTAGCTATATTTAAATGAATTCACACAATGTTGATAATCAAATATATTAATCAAAGATAATATATATACTATATATATATATCTAATATATAAAATTCTCGTGTCACAGTTTTCGTTGCTATACTCCTCCGAAACGGCTTGACCGATTTTGATGAAATTTTTTGTGCTTATCCGGTATCTATGAGAATCGGCCAACATCTATTTTTCATCATTATCAACGCGGGTGAAACCGCGGGGCGCAGCTAGTCTAATATATAAAATTCTCGTGTCACAGTTTTCGTTGCCATACTCCTCCGAAACGGCTTGACCGATTTTGATGAAATTTTTTGTGCTTATCCGGTATCTATGAGAATCGGCCAACATCTATTTTTCATCATCATCATCATCATCATCACTTTTCATCATTATCAACGCGGGTGAAACCGCGGGGCGCAGCTAGTAATATATATATATAACCAATTAATCTACAGCCGATTAAAACTCTTTATTGAACAACTAAATTAAAAGAAAAACAAAAAAAAGCTATTGTTGTAGGATTCGAACTTAATGTGAGATTAAAAAAAAAAGAAAACCATAGGTTAGTCTCCTATCACCATGATGATGATGATAGTATGTTGTATAAGTTATTTCCATTGTGGGTTTTTTAATTCGCTTTAAGTAATGCTGCTTGTAGCCTCTTCAGCGTTATACACTCGGGTATCACAGAGTACCTTGTATATATAGGAATAGAGCCGTATCTTAGGCACTGAAATGGGTAACGAGTTACGACTGTATATATATATAGCTATAAGTATGTTTAAAGATGTTATTCCAACTAGTGATAACAGATGGCGCTCAAAACGCATTAATAACTAAATATATAACATAGCTATAGATATATGTATGTTCAGGTAGAATACCATACATTACGTATGTTTTGTTCTAATAAGGGAATCACAAAAAGAAAACTTCAAATAAATTATATTCATTTATTTAAATCAGGCCAATTAGGGAGAAATTTACATTGAAAAATAATCATAAGTTAGTAATAGAAAAATCATTCCTTTAACGATATTTATTAACTTCGATTGGCACAGTTTCTGTATAATATAGAAAAAAAAGCATGTTATACACCACATAAGCTATGTGATTAAGGTTTAGAGGGTTTGAACCATAATTTTTTTCCATTAAGTTTGATAACTTCATCTAATTATTTTATCAATTATAGTTATTATAAGCGCTTTTTTCTTTATTATAAGCCGAGGTTTGCGATGGGGGCATCACAAAAATCTGCTTCACAGTAAAAACTGTGAAAAAAAAAAAAAGAAAATAATAAAAAATAATATAATATAAAATAAGTAAAAAATAAATAAGCTCAACAGTGTCCACATTATTATTAAAACTAACAACTTATTTATTAAAAGAGTTGCAAAAGCCGATTCAAATTGGTAATTGATTAAAATTGTTACTGCAAAGATAAAATTAAGTAAACTAAAAAAAAGATTAAGCAAACAATCAGCTCACATAAAAGCAGCAAAAAAATTTGCTAACAATCCTGCAGCTTTGAATGTACTTAAAAATGTATCTAGTACTGGAAAATTACTCATGCAGACAATGGCGAGAGAACAAAAAAAATGACAAAGTACGTCGTTTTACAGTGCAAGAAAAAATTGCATCTTTATCTATATTAAAGCAAAGTCCTAAAGGACTTTGCTCTAATATAGATAATATAGAAATTTTTTATTTTACCTGCTGAGCAAACATTAACAAAGCTGATACAAAGGAGTAATCTGAAACCTGGGATAAATGAAAACATCTTTTCTCAGTTGAAAAGTAAAGCTGAAAAAATGACAATTGAACAAAAGTTATGTGTGATATTGTTTGATGAAATTTCATTGAAAGCCAATGTCACATTCGATGAAAGAAAAGACAAAGTAACGGGATTAATAGACAATGGGCAGCAAAGAATGGCTGATTTTGCAGACCATGCACAAGTTTTCATGGTGCGTGGTCTTGTACACAATTATAAACAGGTAGTTTCCTACACATTTTCAAAAAGTGCAACCAAAGGACCCGAATTAGCAAAACAAATAAAACAAGTTGTAAGAAAAGTGCAAGAAGCTGGGTTGATTGTGGTTGGATCCATATGTGACCAAGGCACAAATAACAGACAGGCCCTCAGAATATTGTTAAATGAGACCAGGGGGACCTATTTAAGAAGAGGAGAAGAACCAAAAGAGAATGTAATCTTAATAGATGAACAAGAAAAAATTCCTCTCTATGACCCTCCGCACCTGCTTAAAGGAATAAGGAACAACCTAATAACTAAAAATTTAAAATATAAATCCAAAGACGGTGTGATAAAACAGCTAAGTGGTCACATTTGCTACTCCTACTACAGGAAAATCCTGGGTACAAAGGTATCCGACTGATCCCAAAATTAACAGAAAACCATGTCAACCCAGATAAAATTAATAAAATGAAGGTCAAATTTGCCTCCCAAATTTTCAGCCGAACAGTGGCATCCAATATGGGATACTTGGCAGGTAAAGTTTACCTATTTTATATGACAGTGATTGCCACATATTTGTGATACAAATTACTACCTATATATTTAAACTGAGATTTACATCCTGTTTAACTTAATCTAAAGCTTCAGGCCAATTGTCTATATTTCCTATAACTAAACTAAAACTATAAACATCGTACAACAAAGACCTAAGTTACCTACAAGCCCCCAAATTTATGGGTAACTTAAGTGCTCAAGCAATTCATATCCATTTCTGGCTTGGTAAAAAACTGTCTCTTTCTCCATATTTTGATAGAGCTGTTCACTCCTGAAAAATAAATGGCATGTATTAGGATTAAATAAAAAAAAATGGCGAAATTCTATTTCCTATCAATTCATATCTCTGTTCAGTTAGTGAGATAGACTGATAGGCAGACAAACATTGGAATATTTGATTTATATACAACATAAATCATAATAATCTATATATATAAAAATCAATTGTTCTGCTTTTATATTATTATACTCAAAGCTCTACACTAAGTTAGGTGACTAGTGTCTACTAGTGACTTCAGTAAATAAAACATATAACTTGTCTGGAATATGGCTACAATGATATAAAGGTAGCTAAGAACAATTTCATCCATCGAGCAGACTCTGCCATTGTCAGAAATAAAAATGCAAACAGTGGAGTGTTATAAAACACTTCCTTAAGGTACAATTCCCAATGCAACTGTTCCAAACATTAAACAAAGTAGAAATTTATAATTATTATTAATTTATATATGTAGATATAATATATAATATATATGTAGATATTGCCATTATTAAGTACCTGATGATGTTGATGGTTCTGTCAAGTTCAATATTGGTTGCATTGGCTTTCTGTCGAAAGATGAACTCTTCTGGGATATACGAGCTGAAAAAGATAAAGCAATTATAAGAATTCTTAATTTTAGTTGAACATAAACTAGGATATTCATACATGCATACAATAGTGTTCAAGTTATTTATATAAATACTAACCTGGCATATGTAATGTTGGCACAGCAACTTTGCTGATTTTATTGTTGCGACACATATATTTTTCTTCGAAGTGTAAATTACACACATGGCGATATTTATATATTTGCTCATTTTCCATGCCCAATATATCACCCCCAATTGCATACAACCATGTGTTAAATCTATCCTTGTCTTCAGCAAGGTTAGGGAACCCATGAAGTACTTGGTGTGTACCTAAAACAAATAATATCATGTGTTGTAATTGTAGATACTTCGAGAACTTCAAGATCATGAGTACTTTGAATATCCTAATTACCCCAGTAATCGCTGAAGAAGTAAGAGCTGGCTCATACTACAGATATTACGGTCTAAGCACCTAATTCATAAAATACTTTTTTGAAGTCAAAAAACATTTCTTTGGAAGTATGTGGGTGGCTACCATACATATAGGTTGCAGTTTATATATGAATGATATTGTTTTAAAGAATTTTCTAAATTGAAACGTTTGATAGTATCACTAAATCAGACCGGTCCCACGTCTGCAGACTATTACTATTCTGTCAATACTACAAGTTGTAGTTCAACTCAACTATGCTCTTCTAAAATAATATTGTTGACATACCTCTGCTATCTGTGCATCCAGGAACACAACATTGTTTATCTGATAACATTGTGATGGTAACAATAAACTGTAACACTTCTAACAGGGCACTTTTTCAAAAACAATTCACTGAACAAGCGAGTCCTTTCTCAGTTCTTTATCAATAAATTCACAGTAACTCGAAAAACTTGTGATCTCATGATGAATCCGGAGGAACGTAAGCCTGTATATATCTTATTTATCTCTGAACGTAAGCTAAACCAACGGGAAAACACAATACTGAAAATCTAAAATTAGTAATACTATGATTGTGACATCTATTGACAAACTAAAGAACTATTAAAACTGTGTGTTTGGTAATTCTATAGTAATGACATCTATATTCACTAGTTGGAAGTATGCTCTCATATAATGCTGCAAAATAAAAATACACCATGTTAAACTGAAAATTGACATACGCAACGTACTTCGTGATTTAGATGCATAAAATTGCTTGAGTTACCTGAACAAATATACTAAGATTGAGGCCCCTGTCGGGTATGCTACCCGAAAGTGCTCCTCCTACTATATTTCATATTGATCCGGAATGGTAAACCCCATGAATTTTCACGCGATTAATAACCAGTTATAAAAATCAACTCTAGATATGTACGAAGTTGCGTTTATTTTTAGGGATCCGTACTTCAAAAGGAGAAAATGTCAATAGTAAGTACTTCAAAACTCATAGAACCCGAGTGCGTAAAATTTTAACTTCCTCTTTTTATTTCACACTTTTTTGATACATAATAAGACTTATTTTTAATTCTTATCAGAAATAAACTTTTCGAATTGCCGACATTTCCCGCGTTTGTGACGAGTCGGCGATGTTACATGAACCATGACAATTGACCACAGAAAAGAATAAAGAATGGCATAATATGTTAACTGTTCATTCAATCCTCATGTTTCTATTATTCGACGCATGCTGTCCTTCCTAACGGCATATGTAATCGTCTTATTTATAAAGCTAAAGGTGGAAAGAGACGCAAAATTAAAATTATTGCGTCGATAGCGATTTTTAACATATCAAAATGCCTCTCAAAATTAATGTCGCTGACCATTTAATCATGTACTCTCTTAAAAATTATGTCGCTGACCATTTAATTATGAGAACATCACTGAAGAATATTTACTGTCTGTGATACAAAGTATACCCGCGCCATTTTAGAAGGCAGTAAAATGGCGTCCTCCCGTCTTAACTTTTGACATGCTATCACACTCACACGGGTTTAATATGAGGGAGACGACGTGTGCTTTCGTATCGCGCAGACGCTATTTTCCTAATGATTCGGCTACAGTCGGCTACAGAAATCAATAAGCCCTTTCGTTTAGTTAGGTTCTGTCATAAAGCTGATTATCTGCCAACTATTAAGCAAGTACCGTTAGTAGGTACATATTATCACAGTCAAAGTGGGAATAGTAAACAGTAGCTGACAGTGAAATAATACTCTTAAAAATAGTTTGTGGATAAAATCAAAATTTTGGGGTACTGAGGTCATTGGCACAAAATGTAATCTATCGTAATTCCCCTAAACTCGAGTTCCTTCGCTCCAAACATTAATTCGAGCGTTTATTAATGTATATATAGGTTGTGTGTGAGAAAATGAGTTAATGATGACAGATAAACAAAAATATTGCTAAAACAAATACGATTGCTTTCGACCACATTTATCAAAGATGGAAACTAACCACATATTAACAAAATTATGCAGAAATGACCCAATTCAATGGACAATTAAAAAAGAAGAAACCGCGGGTGATATGTGTAATTTAAAAACATTACACGGTGTTAATTTTAAAATGCAGTCAACTCACGTTGAATATAATAATAGTGAAAGCGAGGAATCGTTTAATTGTGATTTGTGTAATTTTAATGCATTAAATGCAGACGATTTAAAAGAACACATACAAAAACACCCAAAAGTGGAATTTAATGTGTGCGATATCTGTCCTTTCAAATGTGAACGAGAAAATGATTTGAAACTTCATATACAAACACACACTGAAAACAAAAACTACGAATGTCACGCTTGTGATTTTAAATGTGAGCTATTCTCTGAATTGGAGCTACACTCTCAAATACACGATATAGATGAGTTAACATGTGATATGTGCAATTTTAAGTGTCACCAAGAATACGATTTGAAAGTACACATAAAATCACACACTGAAACGTCATTAGAATGTGAATCGAGCTATAACGATGTACAGGAAAATGACTTGAAACAGGATTTAGTCAATTCAACAGAGACATCTCAAGATTGTGATATTGATATGTCTGATAGTACAACCTCGAGCACATATCATTACAACCGCTATTCTGCAGAACATCTACACTGCTGCAATTTGTGCGATTTCAAAAGCATACACGAAAATGACTTGAACCAGCACTTGGCAACACACACAGCACCTATCCCGACACACACTAGAGACAAACCATTTGCATGCAACTTATGCGATTATAGATGTGAAAGGGCTGCCCATTTAAAACGTCATGTCTACACGCACACAGGAGTGAAGCCGTTTGAATGTGACGTGTGTGAGTACAAATGCGTGCAGGTATCTCATTTGATGCGGCACATGAGAATACACACGGGAGAAAAGCCGTATGCCTGCGATGAATGCGATTATACGACTTCGTATAGAAATGGATTGAAAATACATAAACGAAGGCACACCGGCGAGAAACCTTACGCGTGCGATCTGTGTGATTACAAAAGTATACAGGCTTGCGACTTGCAAATTCACAAGAGAAAACATTCTGGCGACAAGCCGTATCGATGCGCCGCTTGCGAATACAGGTGCATAGACGCGAGTCAGTTGAGAAAGCATACGCGTAAGCACACTGGAGACAAACCCCATAAATGCGATATCTGCGAGTATAGAACTACTAATATTAGTAACTTAAAGCGACACGTTATAGGAGTGCATCACAAAGATAAAACGATATATCAAAAGAAATCTTCTCTGCCGACGGTTAAGGAAATAATTGAGGCAAAGAAAAGCAGCAATAAATAAGTTAAAAAGGCAAAGATACCTAACAGTTAGGAAAGTAAATTTTATCAATAAAATGTTTCAGTGGACAATGTTATTGTTTGTTTTACTAATAAAACTAAATTTTGGCTCAATATCTGGCTCAATATCAATAGTAGTGGTCAATGATAGTCATTTCTGAAAAAGTTTAAATTTTTCCGATGGTTTTTTTTTATGTACGATAGGCAAGCGTTTGACCACAAACTCACCTGATGGAAAGCGATGATGCTGAAATCAAATAAATACACATAAATAAATCCTAGACTACTCACATCATACCGAGTATGATAGTCGATAAGTCACCAAAAGTGGTGACTGTAACCATCATTAAACTCTTTTAAAAACAAATTAGACGACTGGTCCCAAACAAAAGTGAATTTCTCTTTATCTCTGATACTATTTCACCTTATGTTAAGTGATGATGTGGTCGAGGACGGTAAACACGCCAGGCCTAGATGAAAATGTAAGAAAACACGTAAGTTAATTTTAACAAAATCTATAACCAACTACGTAAATTACCCATACAAACCAACGTTCTAGTACATTTAAAAATAGGTATTTGGTTAGTTTTTTTTTAAAGTAATAAATAGCCAATTTTAATTTGTTTAGTTGTGAGGGCTGTCAGTTAGGTCTAGACTGATTATAGGGCTACAGAGCCCTAAGTATTTGATATTTTCAACTTGATAACTCCACGTGATCTGAAATAAATGGTTTTGACAATTATAATACTTACTTTTCCTAAAACAATCGACGCACGCGCGACTTAGACGTGTTGCAGCGGACAACGCGCGTCTTCAGCGTTGTGTCGCGATGATTCCATACGATGCGGCATCAGCCTGCCGCTGCACTCGACCGATTCTCAACGAGACAAGAGATCAAGTTATCTTTAACTACCTATAAACTATTATACTGAGCTCTGTGAGCTGAAGACCTCGCGTATATATTTTTCGAAATGGATGAAATATGTTTTTTTTTTGTGTTTTCAACCCCCATAACTCCGCCATTTTGAAAAATGACAAAAAAATCTATATAATATCGAACCTACTTACAACAATTCACATGAATCGGTTGAAAATGCGACCTGAACTACAACCGGAAACCCGAAACCCGGACATAAAAAAGCAATTTGCCCAAGCTGAAACGGAGATGATTCGCTAGCGGTCGCTCCGTCATTAAATTATCTATAAAATATTAAGTTTTTTATGCTCGATAGGCAAGCATTTGAACCACTATCTCACCTGATGGAATGTGATGATACGGCCGAAGATGTAGCATGCTTGCCTAGAATATACCTATTCACTCTTGACTTCTCCCAGATTATACCGTTCGCGGAACAAAAATGATATATAACTCGTGTTAAAATTAATTTAAGCAGGTAACATGGAACTAGTCAGTTCTTTCATAGTAGTTCCATGAGTGAACGATGAAATTATAAAAAAATAACCTTGAGTTATTAAGCGGAACGTCAAACGCGGTTTTTCTGTAATGGCATTTTTCCACGTGAAATACGCCGCGGTTTTCTTTGCAATCCGCGCGCGTCACGAATTTGTCGCTGCCGCCTCTGCCACTAGGTGAAGCATATGAAGATTAATACTGCTGAACTAGTGTCTGTCAGCTGAAAATCTCGCGAATTTTTCGAATTAGCTGACATACTTATGTTTTTTTACGTCGCCGGCTACACGCACGAAAAAGCATGACTCATTGTCACGTTCCGCCTGAGCCGAGCGTGCAAGCGAGAGCGCGGAACAAGCGATAGGGGCATGATCGGCCTAAACTAACGTATGCAATTTTTCATCAATGTTTTCAGACGTTATCACGTAAAATTATCGTCCGTAAACCGACTTTACAGACAACCATTTTATTTTCGTTTTGTAACTCCATATCTTCAATATTTAGAATTTTTTTTTAAAACTGCATCGACAAAGAAATCTATTTACTTATAGAACCTACTCAAAAAAATTCACGAGAATCGGTTGAGAAATGCAACTTGAACAGGAGAACAACCAAAAAATCCACCAGACTTACGAAAGTAGTTTTGCCTAAGCTGAAACGGAGAAGCTTCGCTTGCTCTTCGCGCTCGCTCGGTCAACTATATTTATTTATAGGATTTCAAAGCAGAACACCAAATTCTCTAAAATAATTTTATTTAGAGATATAATAAATCAGAAAAATACTGCCTCGATTCTGATATCACACACTAAATTAAATTTAAACTATTCCTGTCTTTTACAAAATAGGAACACAAGACAGAGATAGCATACTGCTGTGCTGTCAAGTTAGTCAGAACTTAGATGTCTATGCAAGCTTAGTCGAGTTTGTGTGGTGTTGACTAAAACCACGCGCCTTTCTGCTGTAAATATTTTTAATGATAAACTAGCTTGACAGCTCTAAAATGCATGCTATCTCTGCCTTGTGTCTCTATTTTGTAACAGACAGGGATAGTTTAAATTTAATTTAGTGAGTGTACATCAGAATCGAGGCCAATGTAAGACAGAATTACACCCAATATTTAAGGATATAATCAGATTAAGTTTTTTTGAAACACTAATAATATTTTTCCGACGTCATTATCCGAGTGTAGAACTGATAAAAATGTAACTTATACACAATTTTTAGATAAGCACCTACCTAAATAAATTAAAACCAGTTTTATTGTACACTAGTTGTAACCTGCGGCTTTGCCCGTTAAATAACCAATTAAGTTTGAGAGGAGCACATTTCTTTCATACAAACCTTGTCCTGACTAAAGAACACAACGAGAAAAAAATCGGCCATATCGGTCAAGCCGTTCAAGTAATGATCAAATACACGCGGCAATCGATTTAATTAAATATCAACGTTTTCACACACGCCCCCCACTAAGTTCAAAGACATGACTATCGTGGGTGCGCGGAAATACTTACATCACACACATTTATGTTACACCCAGAACCAGAAGCACGAATATCCCTTGGGATGGAAAATTGTGCTCCTGTGGGAATCGAACCCGGAGCTACGCTGGAGAGTAGTAGAGAGCAAAAATATGTTATTTTTATCAGTCATCTAGCGTGAACATCTATATGTTTATATTTAAACTGTTTCTAATGAAAGCCGTGTACCTAATTAGCTTACCACCATCCCTGCTTATCTGTATTATTTCTTTGCATCCAAAGGTTGTCTGGTAGAGATCGCTTTTAGCGATACAACGGCCCATTGTATCTATTTATAAAAAAATATTTCCTGAACTTTTTATTATTGGTTTCAATAAAGAGTTATTGTATAGTATTGTGCTTCACGAATCTATGCCTATTACACCTTTAGTAATCCCTTAAAAATGAATAAACAATAAACCATTTATTTCATATTTCCCTTAATTGACGAGATTAGGCAAAATTATATACACCCAAAACATTTCCGGCAATAATTATATATTACATAATTATTTCATAAATTAACAATTATTAATATCTATGTGTGACACGTAAGTTTTAAACGTATTAATAATTATTTTCAAGAAATTAACGCCGTTTAAATATCTGTTAACATAAAATATATTAGTCAATTTCTACAATACTACAATCTGTAGTATTTTCTTTCTGGTTTTGTACTACGCGTTTACTGAGTTGAGAATAATTTTGTACAAAATTCAAATATAGAAGCTGTGTACATAACTTGAATAAGGAATCATTGTGTAGACTGAACATAATTTTAATTTAGATCATTGACATATGATGCAAGAAAATGTATTAGTGTTATAATAATTAAAATTATAATGCCACAGCTTTGACGACAGATTTACGACATATATAAAATATACATATCTTGTGCAAATAATTATTTGTATACACTGTACATAACTTTAAAAATTATTTCTACACAACTTGAATTTAGAATAATTTGTACACAACTGTAATAGTTTAGATAAATGTGTAGACAATGTACACAACTTGAATAAATAATTACTTGTACGCAACTCGAACAAAGAATCATTTGTAGACAACTTGAATTAAGAGCCATTTATACACAACTCGATTAAAGAAAAATTTGTACACAGCTGGAATAATAATCAATTTTTACACAACTTGAATAAAGAACAATTTGTACTCAACTTGAATAAAAACAATGCGTACACAACTAGAATAAAAAACAATTTGTACACAACTTGAATTAAGAATCAATCAAACGGCGATAATTAATTGACGCATCCATCTCATACCGTACGTTAGTTACCAAACCACTAGAATGTTACCATAATTAGGAAATTTTCTAATTAATTACATATATATGGACAAAACGCGTAACGAATAAAACAATACGTAATGGAAACATTTCACAGCCACATTACTATGTACCGATTATTCTAAAGAACGT
The DNA here is from genome assembly GCA_948107665.1 of Lomographa bimaculata. Lineage (NCBI taxonomy): Eukaryota > Metazoa > Arthropoda > Insecta > Lepidoptera > Geometridae > Lomographa > Lomographa bimaculata. The sequence goes on along the minus strand of OX403607.1, from coordinate 2,041,466 downwards.
AACAAACCTTCATGTATCTTAGATACAACTTAGTTAAACATAAACATAACAAAAAAGACAATTAATTCGAATATTCAATAAGAAAATAATATCTATACAGGAAAAGGTCAACTTTGTGTAATTGAATACATTAGCAACAATCGTATCACTAACAAAGCATCAAGTCTGTCATCGTTTACTTTTAATTGAAATTTTGGCTCCGCAGCTATGTGCATTTATCCAGAAGTTCCAATAACGTGATAAGTTTCGTTTTCGCTCCTAAAGTACAGTTATTGCAGCTAGGGAGCGAAAACGATGTTTTTCAACTTATTATTATTGGCCTTCACTCATTGCACGTTCATGTATATCATATCCCCACACTAAGTTCGGATCCCACATACAAGTTATGTGGGTGCAGGAAGAAAATCCACCACACACAATCACACCGAGAATCGGGATATCAGAATCATCCAACTTAGTGTGGTTATATCGTTCTTAATTTAGATTTAGGAAATATAGGCAATTGACCCGTAGTTCGATATTGATAACACCGATTTGACATAATATACTTTTAAATATTAGATGGTAAATGTATTATTGCTTAATTATTGTTGTGTACGGCTTGAAACACGTCTAAATTTCGACTTACTTTGTGGTCGACTAGTTTCGGACAAATTTGTTGTCCTTCATCAGGATGAGTCAGACGCGCGATACGCAGAGGCGAGCGGCTCGAGCCTCGGCGCGTGACCCGAAAATAATATAATAAAATAATATAATATAATAATATAATAGCCGAAAATAATAAAAATAATAATAACAGTCGACCACAAAGTAAGTCGAAATTTAGACGTGTTTCAAGCCGTACACAACAATAATTATGTGTAATACTCACGATAGTTTTAATTTTGTATTATTGCTAATGAATTCAATTTCATCTTATAGAATGTGGCGATAGTAGTAATGATTTAGGAAAATACTAGATTGCTCGCGTGCAGCGTGAATAACCTTGTTGTTGATTTTTGACAGATTTCGATCAATAATGCAGTTTTTTATTTTCTATATCGCCACAACCTATATTTTGCTTTAAAACATACTATAATAATACTAAAATATTCTAAGGCGTCGTCTTAAATGGGCATCGCGCGCGCAATCATGCGATTGGATCGTTTGTACTGAACGCACTTAAGCGATGACTGACGTCACGAATGAGTGTAGCCAATAGTAAATATTCCATGCTTTATTGTAACTTTATAGTTATAAAAATTTCGTATTAAAAGGCATTTAAAACTGAAACAAATTTTCAATCTATTTTGTTTATAGATACCAAAATAATACTTGAGCTTTATGAGCAATACTCCCTTTTGTGCCATCAATACGCTGAATCTTTGGCGATAGTAAGCTGGTTGAGTCAAAACTGCAGTCTTGGTCACGGATTTATGGTAGCTAGCCTATCGGTATTCTATCGCTTACATTTTGGAGTGTGCTCAGGAGTTACATGATATAATTCCTCCATGCCCTTTTTACCATCTATCAACAAGGAACTGTCAAACTTCATCCATTTATGGTTGAAATACCTCCAGTTCGCCGTACAGCGAAGGAGCGGTACTCATTGCCTGCGTCTTTGTTCCCTGAACGGTACAATCTGTGTGTCTTCAAGACTGAATAAGTACCTTTTAGGCAAGCATGTTTCAGCTTCGGCCGCATCGTCACTTTCCATTAGGTGAGATAGCGGTCAAATGCTTGCCTATCGAGCATTAAAAAACGCACTTTAGTTTGTAATGTAATCAAATGAAATCGCATCGCATGATCGCGAACCTGAATAGTCCCATATGACGACGCCTTAGTTACCAGGCAAATACAAAACGATTTATTCCTTTACAACGTTAAATATATCGTTTATTTTAAAATTCCGACAAGTGCGTGTCTGACCGTGCACAGAGGGTTCCGACCAAAATTGTATATACTTATTCATCATCACGGTAATAGTCTAGAAACTAGAAGCTTTTTGGTTTTTTCTTTCGTTTCTCCATATTCTTTTGACATTTTTATCAACAAATTACCGACTTAATTTTTCTTTACGTGTACTGTTTTGAGACTTTGCTTCTTTTATTGCATATTTTATGATTCTAGGTTTTGTATTATAATTATTTATTAGCATTTATAAATGGCCGTATTTTGTTATTTAGTTGATTTAGAAGCCTGTTTTTTTAATAGCTTCAACTAACTAATTACTATAGTATTCGATATTAATTTCAAATTGGTACCTCCATCTGTTCTCGAGGAATACGGCCTTGACAGACCGACAAACGGACAGCGACGTTATCCTGACTGACTTATATAACGGCTCCATCCTTCTTTTTGAGGTACGTAACTCTAAAAATATCTTATTACAGTCAAACAAAAAAAAATACATTCAGCGTTGAAAGAAATAAATAACACTCTGAATTATTTAGGAAGCAATTTCAAAGAGGAAAAAAAATTTTTTTCTATTGAAATTGTTGCCTAAAATCGATTTTCCACTTTCCACGTTTTGCAATTGTTTTTAGTCATAATATAAAAATGCGCATTATTAAAAAAATAAAACATTTTTTTTATATAATATTATTATGAGACAAAATATATTTTTACTACTAAAGTATAGCTAAATGAAATTGAATCATAATAAAACGCATTAATATCAAAAGTCCAATGAAACTATCATATTTCAATGACAAACAATATTCAACAATTATATCTAAATTGCGACATCAATACGTTTCATAATCCTTTCACCTTATTTATAATTAGAAACAGGTTTCCCCTAGTAAAACAGTTTATAATTGAAGCGAATGCCGACCTTATATACCCTAATCACATGGCGGCCGTAACTTTAAAGTAGCAATACACTTGTTGGACAGTAGGGCAACTTTCGACAATATTTAAAGGGAAAAAAAATTTGTTTTTTTTTTTTTTTTTTTAATAATATTTGTCAATCTACATGTGGAAAAATATCATACGGAAGAAATTTTTTGTTATTTTGATTGTCACAGGACTCGTTTATGGATAAGTTTTACCATATTTTTTTTCTATTTATGGTAAAAATGGTCATGTTTGTGATACTACATAAGAGAAAACATGTTATATGCGAGATATTTTATATTTTGACTGTCACAGGACTCGTTTACAGATCAGTTTTACCATTAAACTTTTCTATTATGGTAAAAATGGTACATATTTGTAATCCTACATAAGAGAAACATGTTATATGCGAGATATTTTTTATTTTGACTGTCACAGGACTCGTCTATTAACCAGTTTTACCATCAAACTCTACCATTTATGGTAAAAATGGTACACGTCTTTTTGTTCCATAGCAATAGATTTTATCAAACCGATCTAGCGACTAAGGCTACTGTTATTCAATTTTAGTTTTTAACTACCCGTAATAGAAGCAATATTCCTATTAATTATAGTCAGTTTATTTAGTCTTGTATATTGAAAAGTAGTCCATAACGGGAAGTCTTATTTTACCACTAGCCGTGCCCCGCTGCTTCGCCCGCTATTATCAAGTTAAAAAGTAGCCTATGTGTTAATCCTAGGTATAATCTATGTACATTCCACATCTCATCTAAATCCGTTCAGCCGTTAAAGCGTGAAGAGGGAACGAACCTACTTACACACACACACACAAACTTTCGTATTTATAATATTAGTAGGATAGATCGCCTAAACCGACTAAATCCAGTCCGATGTACGCATTGACAATTTCTTAGGAAATTTTGAGAGGTTTTGGATTAGTTACACTGACTGATTATTTTTATGGTCAACACTTGTATTATAAAGGCGAAAGTTTGCGAGTGTGTTTGTACGTTTGTTACTTCTTCACGCTTAAACAGCTGGAGCAATATTGATGAAATTTGACACCCTGGATATAGACATAGAACATAGGCTATTTTTTATCCTGGAATTCCCGGGTAATACCGCGGGGCGCTGCTAGTAACTAATAATAGGTGAAAGTTTCTTAGGCATTATTTAGATTAGTAAACAACCTGAATGGCTGAACCAAAGCAACCGCGAAAATTTTGATATAAAGAATTAGAAACTATTGTTGTTTTTTTTTATGCGGATGCTTGTAAATGGCTGCTTGTTATATATATTAAGACTTATTTTGTATCAATAGCTGTAAGCCCCAAACAATATAAAATCAAATTATTTGGCATTATTAATTTTCCGAGTCTGGCAGTTATACCATTACCTTCATGAGTGCCTGTTTGGGGCCCATGTGAATAAACGATTTTGAATTTGTTTCACTATAAAGAACATATAACATTACGGATCAATATAATAACTCCACTAAAATCTGATCCTATACGTCGATATAAAATAAGATAGGTCTCGTTGCGTTACTGTCCATACGTAAAGTTTGGCGAGAGCAAAGCTCTAGTAACTAAGCGGAAGCGACACAACCAACTAGCAGAGCACCTCGCGCTGCGGCCTGCGCTGGAAACGAGAAGCAAAACGTTAGTACATGTAGTCGATGACAGTCAGATACCATCAGGTGAGATAGTGGTCACACACTAGCATTCCATACATATTTTTTTTATGCCCGATAGGCAAGCATTTGACCACTATCTCACCTGATGGAAAGTGAAGATGTAGCATGCTTGCCTAGAAGATACCTGTTCACTCAAAAGTGAATCCCAGATCGTACCGTTCGGGGAACAAATACGCGGGTAATGAGTTCAATTTACGTAAGTATCAATCACACTTGAGACGCAAGTATCACATGTCACGCAAGGAGACGCAATTATCACACTTGAGGCGCATGTATCACAATTGAGGCGCATGTATCATGAGACTTATGTATCACACTTGAGACTCAAGTATCACACATTAGACTTATGTATCACACTTGAATCCATATATCACATTTGAGACTTATCTATCACACTTGAAACGCATGTATCAAGAGACGCAAGTTTCACACATTAGCCTTATGTATCACACTTAAATCCATATATCAAATTTAAACTTATCTATCACACTAGAGACGCATGTATCATGAGACTCAAGTATCACACATGATACTTATGTAACACACTATCCATATATCACATTTGAGACTTATCTGTCACACTTGAGACGCATGTATCATGAGACGCAATTATCACACATTAGACTTATGTATCACACTTGAATCCATATATCACATTTGAGACTTATCTATCACACATAAGATTTATGTATCACACTTGAATCCATATATCACATTTGAGACTTATTTATCACACTTGAGACGCATGTATCATGAGACGCAAGTATCACACATTATACTTATGTATCACACTTAAATCCATGTATCACATTTGAGACTTATCTATCACACATAAGACTTATGTATCACACTTGAATCCATATATCACATTTGAGACTTATCATCTGTCACATTTGAGACATATGTATCATCTGACGCAAGTAAGTAGACTTATGTATCACACTCGCATCCATGTATCACATTTGAGCCTTATCTATCACACTTGAGGCGGCAGACACTCACGTATATATAGAGGCGCGGTCACCATATCCGCGGCGCGGCGTCGTCAGAGAACCCAGCCTCGCGCGCTTTCCAGTACTCGCCGCTGAATACCCATGTCTCTTCGCCGTCTTCTACCGTTTTACTAGAAAACAAACATTTCTATGACTTGTATTATCAATTAAAATACACGTAAATTTTATAAGTAAAAAGATCAGTACCGTCCGCTTGAGACATGCTTTCCTGCCTCCTAATTAATCGAGCGCGAAGCTTCGCCGTTTCAGCTTGGGCAAACAATTTTTTGTCTTTTAATATTGGCTCCGCAATCTTGTGCATTTAGCCAGTGTCAAGTAATAATATATTTTAAGTATATTTCGTATAAAAAGTCCTATTCACAAGTCACAGTCAAAGTCAGGAAAAACAGTGAAGGTCCAGTCGTAGTCAAGTCATGCCCTAGTAAAGTGGTAGAAATTACTATAACTTCTATTTGAGTTTTGGAGTGAAGGCAAAAATCATGTTTTACAACTTTGTATGAAGAATCACAGGTTTTGGTAAATTATACAAAATCAACAACGCCATTTTTTCACTATAGCGGCAAAACTCTTAGATATTGTAACAATTAGTAAATACAACTCACCGGAACCAGGCGGCGACGTGGCTGGGGCTTTCCCTCCGCCTCTCCCTCTGCGACTGCTCGAGTTCGTGTTTGAAAGACTCCGCCGCCTCCACGTCACCTTCTTCTAGGGCTCGCTGGTCCGGCCTGGAAACAACATAAACATAAACGCTTTCACACTCACAGCCCCAGTTCGATGATTTGTATCGTGGGTGCTGGAAATATTCGCACTATACACAATCGTACCCAGAACCGGGAGCACGATTTCCCTTGGGAAGGGCAGAGACCTAGTCCCTAGCCCCAAGTCTCTTAGCTATTGAGCTGCAGTATAGATATGATTTTCTAAATCCTTCGATCGAAAATCGACAACGACAGGATGAAAGTTTCGCGGTTTCATAAAGTAGTAGTCATAATTAAACTATCTCGAAAGAATATATACATACCTACGTTGATTTTACAATTTGATTTGACAAGTTTACCTGAGCCGTGTGTGAGTTGAGCAGTTTACCTGGGCCGTGTGTGTGAGTTGAGCAGTTTACCTGGGCCGTGTGTGTGAGTTGAGAAGTTTACCTGAGCCGTGTGTGTGAGTTGACCAGTTTACCTGAGCCGTGTGTGAGTTGAGCAGTTTACCTGGGCCGTGTGTGTGAGTTGAGCAGTTTACCTGGGCCGTGTGTGTGAGTTGAGCAGTTTACCTGGGCCGTGTGTGTGAGTTGAGCAGTTTACCTGGGCCGTGTGTGTGAGTTGAGCAGTTTACCTGGGCCGTGTGTGTGAGTTGAGAAGTTTACCTGAGCCGTGTGTGTGAGTTGACCAGTTTACCTGAGCCGTGTGTTTGTTGACCAGTTTACCTGAGCCGTGTGTGAGTTGAGCAGTTTACCTGAGCCGTGTGTCAGTGTGTGGCAGCAGGCGGCGCATGCCGGGCTCCACCTCGTTGAGTTCCATCGCGAACCTCGTGAACCCGTAGTACGCCTCGTGCTCCGGGGGCATCGCGCCTGGAGACAATCACATATACTTGAGTTAATATTTAGCCCAAGCTTTACTTGAGGTCCCTATTCTATTGAAAGTCTTTTATCTATATTCTATACCAGCCGTGCCCCGCAGCTTTGTCCGCTATTATCAAGTTAAAAAGTCTATTTGTTAAACCTAGGTTTAAGATATGTACATTCCAAATTTCATCCTAATCCGTTTAGCCGTTAACGCGTGAAGAGGGAACAAACATACTTACACACAAACTTTCGGATTAATTATATTAGTAGACTGAAGACTCCCAGATAATACCGTTCGGGGAACAAAGTTCCACTCCTTTGCTGTACGGATGATGAACGTAGAAGCAAAACGCTCTGAGCGAACTGGAGGTATGTCGACCATAAATGGATGACGTTTAATAGTTATATCCCTAATTGCAGAGTCAAAAGTCAGTATGCAGTCTAAAGTTAAACCAGCAGGCCATGGCAGGTACTTTTCCCTGGGCAGTAGATAAAAATCTTTTCCCCTGTCATTTTGTTCCTCGCTCCGAGCATGGACGCACAGGTAGATATATTTATATCCACGGTGGATAAGGAGGGAAACGCCATGTCCCGCAGCTACGTCAAAATCAACCCCACGTCCTACGAACGAGGATAATTTCTCTCTACCAAATGTCAAACAGAGCAGTTTTATCCACTTTTCGTTGCGCCCACGTTATGAAGGGAGAAATATATATGTCTACGCCAAATGTCAAACAGGGATATACTTTCCCTTTCCACTGCTGCCATGCTGTGTTTGATGGAGAGACAATCTTGTCCCTTGTTGACGACCCAGTTGGCGCAGTGGACAAGTGTCCGCCCTCTGCGCCGTGGGTCCTGGGTTCGATTCCCGGCAGGAGCACAAATTCCTTTCCAAGGGATATTTGTGCTTCTGGTTCTGGGTGTAATGTACGTGTGATGCGAGTGTTTCCGGCACCCACGATACAAGTCTTTGAACTTAGTGTGGGGCTGTGAGTGTGGTGTGGATGCGTTTGTCAGTGGATAAAAACAGGGGCTACAATTTATGTGCGTTCAGGTTTGGAGTATTGTTCTCATCTTTGGGACGGTTCAGCTAAATACCAACTTGAGGCTCTTGAAATCATTGAGCGAAGAACCAAGAGACTTATTAACAGCGACCAGTTGACTGAAGCAAAACCTCAGAGCTTAGGGCATCGTCGCTTGGTGGCGAGTCTCTCGGTATTTTATCGGATGCATTTCGGAGAGAGTGCAACGGAATTACACAACCTAATTCTCCCATCCCCATTCTATCATCGGACATCGAGACAGACTCTAAAGCGACACCGCTATATGGTAGATATTCCACAAATGCGGACGAAGCGTTTTGCCTCCACATTCATTATGCGAACTGCAAAAGAATGGAATTCCTTACCTCAGTCTGTTTTCCCTGATAAATACAATATGGGAGTCTTTAAGTCGAGAGTGAATAGCCATCTTCTAGGCAAACGTGCTCCATCGTCGACCGCATCGTCACTTACCACCAGGTAAGATGGCGGTCAAACGTTTGACTATCTTGAATAAAAAAAAAATTATAATTCGGCTTGTAGTTTAGTCCACGATCTGTCTACCATATTGTAGTCCTCCCCCTGTACGTATACATTACCGGGCCTCCACAGACACCTGGCGGCGGGGGGTTCCCCGGCGTACAGCGCCTCCGACCACCTCCCCGCGAGCCGCAGCCTCCCCCCCGTGCCGCTCTGGGTGATGGCGCCGCGGACTTCGTGCCGACTCTGCGACCACGAACTAGCCTGGAAAAGTACACTACTGTTATAAAGGCGAAAGTTTGTGTGTGTGTTTGTATATTAGTTACTTCTTCACGCTTGTTGAACCAATTTTGATGAAATTCGGCATGGATGTAGTTGCTGACACTCTGGATTGACACAAGACTTTTTATCCCTAAATTTTAGCGGATCCGGGACTTACGCGGGTAAAACCGCGGGGCGCTGCTAGTAATTATTATAAAGTTGTTCGATAGCGAAAATAATCACAATAATATATCTACTTGATCGAAGATTATGTTAGGGAAATGTGTATATTGAAAAGAAAAAATGATGAAAAAAATACAGAGATAGAATATCTTTGTATTTTTTTACAGTTGTAACATTTCTATATAACGACAGGCATTCTTATCTATATATCTGAAAATCAATGCCACTTTTCGTTGTTATTTTATAACTCAAGAACGGGCTCACCTATCCAAACCAAATGTTTAGGCTTTGTTCGGACTATTTAGTAGATGGTTTATGTGAAGTTTGCACAAAATCGGTCGAGCGGTTCTTCATTTATCACACCCGGGCGAAGCCGGGGCGGATCGCTAGTCAAATATAAAATATTTATTTTTCAATAAGGGGTTACAGTATTTTTTAAATGAAGTAGTTTATGAAGTATGTCATCAAATTTGCGCATTGTTACCCGTTTTAATTTCACTTTTTTTTTTCTTTTAAATTTGTCTTCGCTATCTTGTGAATTTAGCCAGAGTCCAGTAATAATATATTTTAAGTGTATTGCTTATTAAAAGTCCTAGTCACAAGTCACAGTCAAAGTCAAGTAAAAGAGTCAGGTCTGGTCATAGTCAAGTCATGCCCTAGTAAAGTTAAAATATTGCATGTATGTATAATGATCATTGCCGCACCACCGATCACTTTTTGTTAAACTTTTTTATCCTCTCCATCCTAAGGTTGTCTGGAAGAGATCGCTGCTTAGCGATAAGGCCGCCGATTGTACTGCTATATTGATATTTTTTCTATTGTTAATTAATATTTTTCTTGGTGTGCAATAAAGAGTATTTGTATTGTATTGTAAAGTGGTAGACATTTTACTAGAACTTCTATTGGAGTTTTGGAGCGAAGGCAAAAATCACGTATGATTTGCCTACACTTATGCACGTTTACTAAGTATTAAAGGTTAATAATCCACCATTATTACACATTAACACTCGAAGAATCACAGTTATGGAAAATTATACAAAATCAACAACGCCATTTTTTCACTTTCGTGGCAAAACTCCTTCTTAATAAAAACCGGTTTTAACATCGTCAGGAATCCTCAGATTCCCTCCTGGTAACCCTATATACAGCCATAGGCAGACTGACAGATTTGTCCAAAAGTGACACTTTACAAGATGGCGGCGTTAGTTCCGACTGTCACCGAGTGGCAAGAGATCCTTGTCGCACTGTAGATAGAAATTACCTTAATAAAGTTGAGTTTGCACGAGATATCAGTCCCGACACACACTATGTGCATATCTCCATACTGATCCACCCACCGCTGGCCGCCGAATAAGTTGTGCACACACGTCGTAACCTGCAAACAAATTGGGTGTTTTCAATCTCATACGTTGCAATAGTTCCCACAGCTGGGACTGCGGTCTTCTCAAAATTCTAAATCGTTTTCACATGGGCCCCAAAGAGGCACTCATAAAAGTTAATAAACATATACTATACTGTAAACTCTACTGCCAGATTTGCATTTGAAAATTACAGCCTCCAATAGAGTGATGAGCGTAAAGACTCTTTGGCGATAGTAGTAGTCTGACAGGAGTATACTTAGATACTGAGCCTAGAAAACTTCAACGAAATTGTCCAAGGAGTCTTCCTTTCTTCAAAATTTGCAACACATGGACAAGGACCAGCATATTATACGATGATGATGGCTTCAAAAACTTCATCTAAGATGTCTAGAAGAACCTTAGCAGTCTCTCCGGAAACTAGTAAATTCCATGGAGTCTCGTGGACTCCACTGAGTCTAGTAGACTCCGGATAGAATCTGGCAGACTCCGAAGAGTAAAGTTTCAGAAATTCTAGTAGACTTCGAGGAGTCTCGTGTACTACTAACCTTGTTCCAAGTATAATGGTCTCCGGTAGAATTCAGCCGCACATGGACTCTGCCAGTGGGTTGGAACTCCATGGACTTGCCCCAGAACTTGGTCTTGATGCGCGCCTCCTGCCAGAAACACCAGCGGGGAGATTCCGCATGACACGCTGAGATTGGGGGGTGGTGGGATACCTAGAAAACACATATTATTATGATACAAGTAAGGAAAAGGACGTTTCATTGTTCGTCCTATGATTCATGGATAGCATAGGCATATTATACAAGGCCATTGCTAGTAGATATTGTAAAAATTTAAGGTCACGTTCAACTATCTGACCTGCGCTCGTCCTCGCGTGCCTTGCATCTGTGTGAGTGCAGAGCAGAGCAAGTTGCAGAGCCTCAGTCATCGACGTAAGGTAGCTAGCTTGTCGGTGTTCTATCGCTTGCATTTCGGAGAGTGTGCACTCAAATTACACCAGTTGATTCCCCCTTGCCCTTTCTATAATCGGACCACAAGACAAACAAACCAACGTCATCCATATATGGTTGACATACCTCATATCCGGTCAAAGCGTTTTGCTTCAACATTTGTTATCCGTACGGCGAAGGTGTGGAACTCACTGCCCGCATCCTTGTTCCCCGAACAGTATAATCTGCGAGTCTTCAAGTCTAGAGTGAATAGGTACCTTCTAGGTAAGCATGCTTCATCTTCGGCCGCATCGTCACTTTCCATCAGGTGAGATAGCGGCCAAGTGCTTACCTATCTGTCATAAAAAAAAAATATCCGTACACAATCAATGCGCAGTGTTACATTTGTGTGAAAAGATCGTAGTTGAGGTGGGTTTTTAGTGGGTTCGAGCCCCACAAACCCTTTTACTTCAACCCTGGGAAGGAAGGGAAGTGGTAGGCACTTTCCCCCCCACAAAAAAATGCATTAATGAGCCTGATATTGACACCAAGGATCCAAGCTCTGATGATGCAATAAAAATAGAAACAATTTTATTGCTAAATATTAAAAACAATCACAATTATGGTACACAAAACAAAATACATGCAAGATATATTTGTTAATTGGAATACGTTCAGCGCTAAGACTCCACAAACTAAGGGTTTGTGCTGGGCTGGTTTTCAGCATATCCCATTCATCGATATCAGGTGTTACTCGAAAATAATGTCATGGCAGTCCTTTAACAATATTGTTGTTATTTGCCTATATTAACTATACAGAAGTAGAATATATAGTATTATTTTGTAAGTTTGTATAAAAAAGGTAGGTAACATATTATTATAGTACCCGGATGACCGAGCTTTGCTCGGCTGAAAACACGGATAAAACGACGTTTTCTAAAAATGAATCCTAGTTAGATCGATTTATCGCCCCCGAAACCCCCTGAATACTAAATTTCATGAAAATCGTTGGAGACGTTTCCAAGATCCTGGGGGTCTATTGCGGGCGTCACATCGACGTTGAAATGGAGCGATTTTCTTTTGTTATAAACATCGAATCAACTGAAATTTCAAACAATCGACTGTCGTATCGACGTCGCATCAATTCGAACAATCGTATTTTGACGAACAGAATAGACCTGCTGATTTCACAATATATATATATATATATATACATATATATATATATATATACATATATATATATAAGAATTGCTCGTTTGAAGGTATTAGATAATAAATAGAAAAAGAAATGTTATGTATCTTTGTGTGTGAGTGTATAACATAGAGTATGTTCATTTACCTGTTCCGCCAAGAATCTGAACCCCCTGTCGTCCCTCACACACTCGTAGGTTTCAGCCAGCAGCGGGTTGAATGGTTTGCTGGCGGCTCTGTGCGCGGAGGCGGCGTATGCGCTGACAGCGAAGGCAGCGACCAGAGCCATGCGCTCCACCCCGCTCTTGCACTCCGCTGCTGCGTCCAGGAGTTCGGAGTATTCCAGCTCTTCGCACAGACGCTGGAATGGACATTAGGGTTCGTTTAATATATTATGTCAGCCCTGATTTGAGACGTTGAGTTCATAATCATCATCATCATCATCTCAGCCGCAAGAAGTCCACTGCTGGATATAGGCCTCCCCCAAAGATCTCCAAAAAGAACGGTTGTTAGCGGCCTGCATCCAGCGTCTTCCTGCGACCTTCACTATGTCGTCCGTCCACCTTGTGGGCGGTCTTCCAACACTGCGCTTGCCAGTCCGTGGCCTCCATTCTAGAACTTTTCGGCCCATCGGCCATCCGTTCTACGTACTATGTGCCCTACCCATTGCCACTTCAGCTTGCTAACTCGCCGGGCTATGTCGGTGACTTTCGTTCGCCTACGAATCTCCTCATTCCAGATTCTATCTCATAGAGAAACCCCGAGCATAGCCCTTTCCATAGCTCGTTGTGTGACGTTAAGTTAAATCGAGTTTAATCCTGGTATTATTTCTAGTCACGTGATGTATATAAGGGAGACCGAATTCAATAGCGACAGGTAAAACACAATATTTCGGTAAAATCTAGCATTAGAGGTCTTATTCCAAATCTGCAGCATATTGCGCGGTTGTGACGGGCATGGATATCTGCGACAGGTCCTTTCTAATACTCATATAGTAGGTTCGCAAAAAAAATATGTCACGGGCGCAGAATCTTAAGCATCACTGTATGTATGTATGGTGGGTACAAACAGCGATGCTGTAGATTCTGCGCGCGTGATTTTTTCAACTATTATCGAGGATTATCCTAGCAATCCGTTGTTATACTTACCTGTTCCCGACATGAATACGTACTGTAGTACGTATTCATGTCGGGAACAGGTAGCTATTGATCTGTAGATCAATAGCTACACAGAAGCTACAATATTTCCGTAAAATCAAGCACTCATCAAGCATATAAAATGTCCTAAAAACTGCCAAACCTGCAGCATATTCAGCGGTTCGTTGATGGTGACGGGAATAGATATCTGCGACAGGCCCTCTCCGATGTATTTAAAGCAGGCTCGCGAGAACCGTACCGGGTTGCTGTAGTTTCTGCGCGCGTGATTAATTAGAGTTTCATCGATCTTTATCCTCGCAATCCGTTGTTATTTTAATATGTTCCCGACATCAATACGTACTATAATTCAATAGCTACACGTAAAACACAATATTTCTGTAAAATCAAGCATTAAAGGTCCTTAAAAATGTCCAAAGCTGCAGCATATTAAGCGGCTCGTTGATGGTGACGGGTATGGACATCTGCGACAGATCCTTCCCGTTGTTCTTAAAGTAGGTTAGTTGTAGTTTTTGCGCGCATGATTAATTATAGTTTAATCGAGAATTATCCAATCAATCCGTTGTTATTTTAACCTATTCCTAACACCAATACGTTCTAGAATTCAATAGCGACACTTGGAACTCAATATTTTTATGTAAAACTCCCAAAACCAGCATATTCAAAAGTTTGTGACTGGCCCATGCCAGTTACCATCCACGAACCTTTCCAGACCTTCGCAGATATCCATATATCTGCGACAGGTCTTTGCCGATGTTGTACAGTAGGTTACACAGCGATGCTGCACTTCATAATCATCGAGTTTCATCGAGGATTATCCCAGCGATCCGTTATGATTTTTACCTTTCCCCGAAATCAATACGTACTATAATTCAATAGCTACACGTGAAACACAATATTTCTGTAAAATCGAGCATTAAATGTCCTTAAAATGTCCAAACCTGCAGCATATTGAGCGGCTCGTTGATAGTGACGGGCATGGATATCTGCGACAGGTCCTTGCCGATGTTCTTGTAGAGCAGGTTCCACAGCGACGGCCCGCCGGCCGACGGCCGCGCCGCCGGCAGCCGCGTGCGCCGCGTCCAGCACGGGCCCGGCTCGTGCCGGAGCGTCACCTGCTCCGCCGACACCACTGCGGGCGGACGGATGCATTGCCAATTAATCTATCAACTTCTTTTGTATCTTCTAAATCTTCTAAATGTAACTGGATTATATTGTTACATAAGTCATTATTTTCTATTATATTTTGTCACAAATATGGTGTCAATAAAGTGTTTATCTATCTATCTATCTATATAAGATCTTAGTGCTGGTTATGGGAACAGCGTTGCATGCTGAAACTCCGGCGATGAGCCTAGTTCGGCTGCAGATACTCTAGAACCATATAGATAACTTAGCCTTTAAGTACACTATCGTGAAATGTTGTACATTCTTTGGGAATAAAGTTTTTTTTTTACAAACGCATCCACGCTCACAGCCCCACACTAAGTTCAAAGACTTGTGTCGTGGGTGCCGGAAACATTCACATCACACACACATTACACCCAGAACCAGTAGCACAAATATCCCTAAGATACGAATCAAACCCAGGACCCACGGCGCAGAGGGCGGACACCTGTCCACTGCGCCGACTGGGTCGTCAATACTAACTACTAACTGGGTCTCCCTTGGCAGCCCGGTAATAAGAGAATAACATATATGAATGGTTAGAAAGTGAACCCTATAGCGATGGCACTAAGGTTGCTAACAATATTCCATATCTTACAACATCAGTAGTTCGAACCGATAGCCGATACCTGTTCACTGCTTGAGAGACTAAAGTCAGATGGCGACAAATATGGGGTTGGAAAGTGCACCCTACAACGATTTTATTACGGTTGATAACGACATCCCTTATGGTTAGTACAACTCACTCGCACCGTCAGAGTTGTCCGAACTAGCCGATCCCTCTTCACTGCTCAAAGAACCGGCTTCGGAGGACGAGTCACCGTCCAGTTCTATCACTCCAGCCTGAAAAGAAAACATTTTTTAGGTGGAACTGGATTAATTTCGGCGTAAACAGTTTCAAAGGTAATGTACAACCAATAAACAGATGATGGGAACGCTACCCACTGGTAGTGGGCTTGAGCACTTGAGTTACCTATAAGATCGATGTCTTGTAGGTAACTTAGTTCTTTCCTGTACATAGTTTTAGTTTAGTTTTAGGAAATATAGGCAATTGGTCCGTAGATAGGCAGTCGAAAAAAAAAAAAAAACAATAAACTAGTAATACTATACTCTCATACACGCACACTGACACGACACACACACACACACATGCTATTCTTATAACGTAAAATGTACCTAGTATAAGATGTACTTAATCGTATCAAATAGGAAGGAGTTCCCCAAGATACAGTAGCTAGTTTGGGGGGCAATAATATTTGAAATTGAAATTGTATCAATAAACGCTATCATTATTATTATTATAATTCTTTGTTTTTTAAAAGCAAGCTTTTACCATTTTTAAGCTTTTTAAGGCAATTATTTGGCTTAACGTATTAGCATTACAATTCAGAGAGGCAATGTCGCCAGCATGATGGGTATGCTACCCACCGGTAGTGGGCTTGAGCACTTGAGTTACCTATAAGCTCGATGTCTTGTAGGTAACTTAGTTTGCTGTATATAGTTTTAGTTTAGTTTTAGGAAATATAGGCAATTGGCCCGTAGATAATCCCTTATGTATCTCATTACAATGTTTCACTGTAGCTTTTACCAGTTTTGGCCATTTTACCATCTAACAACCAGACAAACGTCATCCATTTATGGTTGACATACCTCCAGATCGCTCGAAGCGGTTTGCTTCTACGTTCATCATCCGTACAGCGAAGGAGTGGAACTCATTGCCTGCGTCATTGTTCCCTGAGGGGTATAATCTGGGAGTCTTCAAATCAAGAGTGAATAGGATCTTCTAGGCAAGCATGTCACATCTTCGACCGCATCATCACTTTTCATCAGGTGAGATAGTGGTCAAATGCTTGCCTATTCTGCATATAAAAGAAAAAAAAAATTTTAAACCGGCCAAATACGAGTCGAACTCGCGCACGAAGGGATCCGTACCATTATCTATAAAACGGCAAAAAAAATCACGTTTGTTGTATGGGACCCACTTTAAATATTTGTTTTATTTTTATTTAATTATTTATCTTTAAAGTGAATACATAACTAAATATTTTGTGAATATTTCAAGCCAGTTGCCGTTTTCGAAAAAATCTCCTACCCTATGCATATATATTGTTAGAAACATACCCTCCGCATCAAAAAGCTACCCCCCCCGTTTGCCTATAAAAGCCGTGCGTCTCGACCAACAGGGCTTTTTGCTTCTCGGCACTCGCAGCGGACGGACGTCTACAAGAATCCTTGTCGGTCGATTTAAGGTCACGTGAGCCACTTTTGTTCTAATTATCGTTCTAGTGTTATGGCAAGTGTGTAATTGTTACTCTGTTTAATTATTGTTACGTGCGTGTAATTTATAATTTTGTTTAAGTTTCGGGTATTAAGATTGTGATTTGTGATTAATAAAATTGTTAAAACTAATAAAAATGGTTCTTGTTCAAGTTTGTATATTTTTTTTATGATTTCTACTTCTGATTCTAATATCAGAAGTGGGATAAAGAACTATTTTTTGCCCACGTTAAGTAATAACAAGATAACTTGCTAAAACGTTGGAACAAGAGAACCATTATTTTTCATGTTGTGTTGTAAATAGTGTAATGATTGCTTGCTTGGTTTATCACTTGCTACCTTCAATATTTTTGTAAAGTAACTTTGGTGTTTGAGTGGTAAAAATGGAGCGTACTAGATCCCGTACTAGCAGCCGTGAACAACTCACTCGAGGTAGGTCGCGTAAACGACGTAATTCTCGATATGGGCGCGCTTCACGAAATAATTCAAGTAACTGTAGTGCTCGTGATTCGAGACATAGCTTGAGTGGTGAACGGTGTGATCCGCAGAGTGGCTCGCGTGTCCGAGATAGACATGATTCGTGTAGTACAGAAGGACGCCGTTCGCGTGGTAGGACTAGGCATCGTTCGCGTGGCATTTCGTGTTCCCTTTGCCGGTGTCGTTCACGAGCGCGAGGCAATATCCGTATTACGTCTAGACCTCTTTCACGTAGTAGCTCATGTAAACGACGGCGTTGTCGTTCGCGAAATAACACCCCGGATAAAATACATTCGCCTAATACTCCACCGCGTATAATTCAAGAAAAAAATAACGCACACACAGCGACGGCCTTCCGTGAGGCTGAGCGCTCCATGCTCTGAGTCATCTACTATCGCTCATGCTTTGATGCAAGCTATTAAAACTATACAACTTGCAAAGTCACGAAACTATTTTGTGTCTAATTTTGATCCTTCGATAAATAACATCGAAGCATGGTGCGAAGAAGTGGATCGTGCACAAGATGCGAACGGTTGGAACGATCATGAATGCCTGTCGCGTGTGGCCTCATGTTTAAAGGGCGACGCGAAGGTCTGGTTAGGCGAGTGGGTGACAAATGATAGAACATGGTCCAATTTTAAACAGGAGTTTAAATCCCTCTGCCCTAGTAAACTCGACTTCGCTAATATTTTGTTGAATGCTATGAACACGACATCTGATAAATATTCTACCTTCGCGGAATATGCGCGTCGTACTTTATTACGGTTGAAAATAGTTCTAGGTTTAAGTGATGAGTTGAGAACGCTTATCGTTATTCGCGGTATAGATAGTCCTCAAGTGCGTGCAGCCGCCGCCAATGCAAATTTAACTCCGGAAACTATTGTTTCTTTTTTGTCAATTTACACGAAACCTAGATTTGCGAAGCGAGATAGCTCAGGCAGTACTAAAAAACATATTCAGCCGAAAATTAATAATAATCGCATCGCTGACATGAAGTGTTACAATTGCAATCAACAAGGACACGTTAGTCGTGATTGTAAACACCCAAAGACTGACGCGACTTCTAACGCAAAACCCGGTTCTAGTAATTCGTGCACGTTCTGTAAGAGACAGGGACATACTGAGAACAACTGCTTTGCCAAAGCACGGTTAGAGCCGCGCAAATAGCGTAATGTTAACTTATTTGTACTCGCTGATTTAACCTTTCATGAATTAACGACATAACCGCCATGGTAGACATCGGGGTATCAGTAGCCGTTTTTATTATTAGCGATACACCAGATTTGTCCCCCATTTCTATGTTCACAAATATATCGTTTCAACCTAAATCAAGATATTTTGTGTGAAAGGCTTAAGTTATCTGCTATGTACTAAGCCTTGCGTCATGCTGTCACGGTAGAATTTAGTGACATATCTATTGAGGTAAATCTGGTAGTAGTTCCAGTATCGTCTGTAAGCGTTTCTATTATCATATACCTTTTGCCGATAAACGCGTCATTCTAGTTTAGTAAAAAGATATGTAAAAGTAAATAACGCCCCTTCAGAGTTGAGAATTGACAGACCTTAATTATGTCTTTCTTAGATAAGTTTTCTGATTTTCTGATATCTGGCTACACTGCGACTACTGTTCAACATTTACCGCCTTATTGAGTCCACCCCTGTAGTATATAGACAACTACCTAACCTGTACTAGCACATAATTAACGATGTTTTGCATGAACTTTAAAATGAGGGTACGAGGGAGGACAATATGCTTCTTCTGAGCAATATCGTGAGTGATCGGATTAAATTGTTATA
Organism: Lomographa bimaculata; assembly: GCA_948107665.1. NCBI lineage: Eukaryota > Metazoa > Arthropoda > Insecta > Lepidoptera > Geometridae > Lomographa > Lomographa bimaculata. Next base: position 2,022,056 of record OX403607.1, on the reverse strand, counting down.
CAAAATGCGAAAACTCTCAGTTTGGTCGGTTTTTCATTAATATTTGCAAATGCCCTAGAATACCTGTGCATTGTTAATAGTCAGGTTAGACCGAGCTCACGAGTAACTTTAAAGACCTAGCCAATACAACGTCACCAGAGAAAGTAAAGCGACTACGTTAGTTACTTGAGAACAAGGGGTTTCTTAGGCATTACATATACTCGTACATGACGCATCTATCAATTGCGATCCTGATTTAAGTGTCAATCAAATCACTAGAATCCGTAATCGGGCTCAAATAGCGCAATTAGCTGACACAGAAACCCAAAACCTCATTCAGAAACTCTTCGACAGCAGTCTTGACCTCAATGGATACTCTGCCCAAAATTTTGTTTTAGAAGTACTTTCCGATAGGCGAGCAGCCACGAATGCTTTGCTATATTCCCAAAGGCCACAGACTCGGTTTTTTCAGTGTCCTACTGGAAAAATCGGTAGATTTCATTCCTGGTTTCCCAGCCTCAAACAGTTTGTCAGAAAATTCGTGGCCCACTGTCTTATATGTATTTCGCAAAAAATAGGAGTGCCCCGTAATCCTCTGCAAAATATTACCTCCTGGAAAACCAGACACGCCATTTTATACAGTGCATGTTGATGCTCTAGGACCTCTCCTTGTGTCTGAAGGATATAAATTCATTCTCCTTTTAGTGGATGCTTTCACCAAGTTCTCCCTTTTGCATCTGACATCATATTGACAAGACACTTCTGAATGAAAGCGCGTCATCACACTAGCTATCTATTTATTTGGGGTATATAAACTTATGATTACGGATAAAGGACGTATGTTTGAGTCCAATGATTTCGTTACATGGATAAAAGACCTTGGCTGCAAACTTCACTACATAACACCCGAGATGCACCACGCAAATGGACAAGCGGAGCGATACATGCGTACCGTTTTCAACATGCTACGCATACAATCTAGGAATGTATCATGGTCAGAGACGCTGTGGAAGCTGCAGATGGTATTAAATATCACAAAAAAAAATTACCACCTGTTATTCGCACGGAGGTCTTGCGGGAAGTCACCAGGGGAAAAGCTCGTCAGCTATTGAGTAATAATCAGGGCAGACAAGATGAGCATGTTAACCGACGGCGATATCCACCTCGTCAATTCAACCTTTACGACTGTATGCTCGTTTCAAAGTTCTCTCAAGCTGCAGGAAAACTCGATTCCGGCATGCGCGGTCCTTATATAGTAGTAGAGGTACTGCCAAACGGACGCTACGCACTACGTTTGCTGAGCGGCGGCTACGGCAAAACAACACCGGCTGTAGCTGAACACATGGTGCGGTGGCGGCGCGAGCGGTGCATGGTACCTAGAGTCTTGTGCTGCGTTTTTGAGAGTAAGTTGTCGCACAGCGTTTGGCGCTGGTTCAGTGTATGTGATAGTTCCCGTGGTTCTATTCACACAGGCGTTTGTCGCTTGGCGTTTGTCGCTACACATTAGCGTTTGTTGCTTGTTGTTCTGATGTATGTGATGGTTCTATTCACACAGGCGTTTGTCGCTTGGCGTTTGTCGCTACACATTAGCGTTTGTCGCTTGTTGTTCTGATGTATGTGATGGTTCTATTCACACAGGCGTTTGTCGCTTGGCGTTTGTCGCTACACATTAGCGTTTGTCGCTTGTTGTTCTGATGTATGTGATGGTTCTATTCCACAGGCGTTTGTCGCTTGGCGTTTGTCGCTACACATTAGCGTTTGTCGCTTGTTGATTCTGATTTATGTGATAATATTCGTGGTTTTATTCACACAGGTATTTGTCGCTTGGCGTTGGTCGCTACACGTTAGCGTTTTTCTCTTATTGGTTTTGGTGTATGTACTGGTTCTTATAATACTAGTCACAATGGCGTTAGCCGCTTGCCGTTTGTCACTTCACCTTGGCGCTTGTGCCATAGCGTTTGTTGGGTTCCAAGTGACTACATGAGCTTGTCAGTGTGATCAGATTGTGGTCCGTTTATCGGACAGCTCACACGTATGAATACGATCTGCGTCTAATCATGTTACAGGATAACCGACAGCAGTCGGCTAGACGAGAAAATATCTCTAGCGAGGAATAACCTGTACCTACGAGGACTACGCTGTACTACGCTGGGTTTGGTGTTTTTTTTTAAAGAGACGTCTCTGCTTTACTTTTAGAAAGATGAATGTTTGGTTGAGGTGTGATATTATTGATAGTTTGACGTTTGAATTGATTGAATGTGGAAAGAATGATCGATGTACGAGATTGAATACATTTGTATAAGCCTATGGAACTGTTTTCTTAATTAATTGTTATTTTCAGACGAAAACACTACTAGAATAATACGCAGTCGACCCATTTGTGCCTGTGCCAGACGATGACATAAAAGCCGGACATAAAGACCGTCTTTGGTGTCAACCGCGGCGGGGACGACATATCTTCAGGAGAGGCCGTGTTAGAAACATACCCTCCGCATCAAAAAGCTACCCCCCCGTTTGCCTATAAAAGCCGTGCGTCTCGACCAACAGGGCTTTTTGCTTCTCGGCACTCGCAGCGGACGGACGTCTACAAGAATCCTTGTCGGTCGATTTAAGGTCACGTGAGCCACTTTTGTTCTAATTATCGTTCTAGTGTTATGGCAAGTGTGTAATTGTTACTCTGTTTAATTATTGTTCCGTGCGTGTAATTTATAATTTTGTTTAAGTTTCGGGTATTAAGTTTGTGATTTGTGATTAATAAAATTGTTAAAACTAATAAAAATGGTTCTTGTTCAAGTTTGTATATTATTTTTATGATTTCTACTTCTGATTCTAACAATATATATATATATATATATATATATATATATATATATATATATATATATATATAAATAAAGCTTAAAAATGGTACTACGAATAACTAGAGGAAAATGGGTTTCTTTTAGGCAAACATTACATCTTCGGCCGTATCATCACCGCTTTTCGAATTAAAAAAAGTTTAAATAATCAGTTGGGTGCTTACCTCATCGCCAGCGATGACGTCATCTGTCTTCAGCTCATCGTCTTCATGTTCCTCGGCATCGAAAAATTCCGAAGCTGAAACGCACGACGAGCTGTAGCTCAGCGACTGTTGGAACTGTCGGTTCACCTGAACAAAACGTTTTGATATAGCAGCGACCACTTTGGCCGACCAGCGGCAAGAGTGATTCACTTTCATGAGTGCCACTTTGGCGCCCATGGGAATAAATTTGATTATGCATAACAGCCTTAATATGTAATTATATTTATGTCATTGTCTATGTATATAGGTAGCGAGCAGCTGACTAATTTAAAGCTTCAGAACTTGGGTCATCGCCGCATGGTAGCCAGTCCCTCGGTTTTTTATCGGATAATCTCTGCATTTAGCCAGTTTGTGCTCTGCAATCTTGTGCATTTAGCCAGTGTCAAGTAATAAAACATTCCAAGTGTATAAGGAAAGTTTTATTTTATAAGTTCTAGTCATAAGTCAAACTCAAGTCAAGGTCCAGTCATAATCAAGAATGCCCTAATAAATTGGTGAAATGTTTACTAGAACTTCTATTGGAGTTTTTGAGCGAAAGCGAAAATCCGAAACTATTAGGATAAACAAAACAAACAAACAAACGCTTTTACATTCGCAGCCCCACACTAAGTTCAAAGACTTGTATCGTGGTTGCCGGAAACATATTTACTTATCACACACAATCCCAGAACCAGAAGCACAATCTCCCTTGGAAAGGAAAATTGTACTTCCGCCAACTTATACAAACTTAACTTATTTAACTTATACTATTCGAGAAAAGAAATTCGTTTTTTTACCTTGTATGATTCGCCTATACTCATGCACGTTCGCTAAGTATTAACGGTTAATAATCCACAATTGACACGCGAAGAATCACAGGTTTTGGAAAATAATACAAAATCAACAACGCCATTTTATCATTTTCGCGGCAAAACTCTCCCAGCCTTTAGATTTAAAAGTTAAGTTTTTACTTATAAATATATACTCACTTCTGAGTTAGCCACAGACAATATCTCGGCGATGTCTGATGTGTCGTGTATCCGGGACAATCGAGATCGCAGCTCTGGGGAAAACACTTAACTCGTCATTATTTACGTACAGACGTAATTACTATCAGTCATTATACTTAACATAAAAAATAAACACTCTCACACTCACAGCCCCACTAAGTTCGATGACTTGTGTTGTGGGTGTCGGAAACATTCACACACACAATTACAACCAGAATCAGAAACCGCATTTATTGGAGAGAAAACTTGTGTTCCCGCCGGGAATCGAACCCGACACCTCTGCTTAAAAGGCGAATGCTCACCCAACTATGCCAAAGGGCAGTTCATAATAATTTATAGTTCAAGAATAAGTTTATTAGTTGAGTCCAAACTGCAAAGTCTCGGCCACCGACGTAAGGTAGCAAGCCTATCGGTATTCTATCGCTTACATTTTGGAGAGTGTGAACAGGAATAACATGACATAATTCCTCCATGCCCTTTCTATCATCAACAAGACAAACTGTCAAACGTCATCTATTCATGGTTGATATACCTTTTTTTTATGCCCGATAGGCAAGCATTTGGCCACAATCTCACCTGATGGAAAGTATTAAAAAACCAATTTAACCTACAGTTTCCTCGAAGCGTTTGCTTCTACGTTTATCATCCGTAAAGCGAAGGAGCGAATAAGTTCTACTCATCGCCTACGCTTCCCTGAACGGTACAACCTGGGTGTCTTCAAATCTAGAGTGAATAGGTACCTTCTAGGCATGCATATGTTCCATCTTCGGCCGCTTAGTATTTTTCCATCAGGTGAGATAGTGGTCGAATCCAATGACGCTGGCAATGGGTTCCACTCCGCTGTAGGGATGTGTGCACTTTACTGCAACATTTGGCTGAGGTCGTTGAGAGGCAGGTCTCACCCGAATTCTGTTGCAGCGCGGAGGAGAGGTTGTTCCGCAGCGCCGACACGACCGCCCCGGCCGGCGTGCCCGAGGACTCCGCCGCCTCCATCGCCGAGCGGAGCCGCCCGCGCTCGCATACCTGTCACAATGGCGGCATGTTACTACTCCCCGCTAAGAAACTGGGTATCCTAGCTAAACTCAAGCAGTACATTTTTTTATTACCGATCAAAGTGATTTATGTAAGGTGTGACAATAAAGCGTCATCTAATCTATTCTTATAGGGATTAAATTTAATGACCACCAAAAATACAATCGTTGCCCTAAATAGCCTCATCCAAAAAATATATAATATGTACAAATAAATGAAACCTGTACCAAAATCTTTCGGGCTATTTAAGTCATGCCTGCACTACAAAAACTTTCCATAACCCAAAAAGGCCACGCGTGTACCAAATTTTAACTTGGGGTACAATTTAGATGGCCACCAAAATAAAATAAAATTTCCTGTGACAGAACCTAATCGGATAACAGTAGGTTAAGGTTATTTTTTTTTAATAATTAATACAAATTTTTTATAATACAAAAAAAATTATTTATAGTAACATATTTGGATGACATTTTTAAATAAAATGCGAGTACATATTTGGTGCATGCGTGGCCTTTTTGGGTAGCTCAGCGATTATTCTGAAGATACTTGCCTTGTTTAGGTTAGCAGACTTTACGTTTATTGGTGATAATTTCATATTAAAATGGGGATTAAATTCTGGTAAGTACTTACGATTTTTTGGGCGTTATATTTCATTATATCTGGTGATTGCTTAAATCTAAGCCATTCTTATATATATTGAAGAGCTGAGGGTATTTCAGTAAAAGTTATTGGATCCTTACTATATACAATTACGCCTTACCTTGTAATGACATGGTAAGGTGGCATGATGACGGCAATGGAACGCATAGCCGTCATCTGTATTTCCCGCAAAAGAATTTGCTGTTCTATAAATGAACAAAGACGCGAAACGCTTCGTGCGAATGAACGGTATTCCAACCATGAATGGGTGACGCGACGCCGTCCGTCTGGATGTAAGGTGGAATAAAGGTGTAGCAGGAACAAGGCTGTGTAGTTCTGTGCACATTCACCGTAATGTATTTCATAAAATACCGACAGGCGTGCAACTTTACGTCGATGTCGATGACTTCACCACTGGGCAGCTTCTCAATCTTTATCAAGCTCAAGTCCGATCGTGTATGGAGTACTGAGGCCACCTGTGTGATGGATCCGCCAAGTATCAGCTTGAAGGTCTTGAATTCATTGAGCAAAAACGCTCATTGGCGATAGTAAGCTATTGGAGTCCAAATTGCCAAGTCTCGGTTACCGACGTAAGGCCGCAAGCCAATATAGGTATTCTATCGCTTACAATTTTGAGAATGTGCACTAGAATTACATGAGTAAATTCCTCCATGAACTTTTTACCATCTAACAACAAGACGGTTGTCTTGTTGTTACCATACCATCTAAAAACTATCAAATGTCATCCGTTTATGGTTGACATATCTCCAGTTCCGTGCAGCGAAAGAGTGGAACTTTACCTACCCGCGACTTTGTTCCCCGTATGGTATAATCTAGGAATTTTCAAGTCTAAAAGGAATAGGTATCCTTGAGGCACGAATTTTTTTTTGGCCGCATAGTCACTTTCCACCTTTACTTGCCGACGTGAGATGGTGGTCAAACGCTTAAGTTGCTGCGCCCGACAGGGTCCATATGAGACATTGTACCTACCTTTTGGAATGTAACATCTTGTACTGTATATATGGAGGCAATAAACAATCTGAATCTGAATCGCTTGTCCATCACGCATAAAAAAACCATGAAGTGGCTAGAATTATATAGATGGCCGGCCCAGGGACTATATTTAAAGCTCTTACCAGATTAGAGACGATTCCTTTCAAGCTAGCCACTAGATCTTTCGCCAGCACTGTGAAGTCTTCTCTCAACTGGTGGTCAGGCGTGAGGCTGGTCAGGGAAGCAGGCCCGGGGGCTGCGTTCAGTGACTCCGCGCCGGGGAGAGATTGTGGACGGGCGGCGGCGCAGGCTGCAACGTATTGATCTGTTAGTTTGCGTGATTTGAGAAGGGGGAGGTGCGTCTTTGGCTGCGTGAAGGTTGTTTTTGAAGCTTGCCTGGTTTGACGGTATCGCCTCAACTTGAAAAAGGTTTTAAATTAATTTTAAAGGAAAATATAAATCTTGTTGTCTGTCCGTAAGTCTGTTTACAGACCCTTTTAATTAAGAACGCGTGGAAGTATTTAGTTGAAATTAATATAAAATACTTATGTATATGTCCTCTTGGAGCGGTATCGATTTGTGTGTCTAATTAAATCAGGTTAAGCCTTAAGTGTTGCCCGGACATAGCAAACGCAGCATCGGACGTCCAGCGAACCTGGACAAGACTATCACGGGCTGAGTCGAATGGCAGAATATGAGAGAGGTCTATACCCAGCAGTGGGATCAAAAGGGCTGTGGATGATGATAAAATCTTAAAAACACATCAACGATCTTATCAAAATTACATTCCCCATTTTGTTGTATATTATTATTAGATTTTTCTTACCTAAAGGGACTTCTAATATCAAATTTCAAACAAAAAGAGGATGTAAGTTACAAAATTAACAAAAGCCTTAGTCTATGGCATCATGAAACCGATAGGTTCTATGCGGTTTTAAAAAAAAAATACCGGAATCTTTGGCGCTGATTGGTGACAATCGGTACAGCTGATATTAGGGTATTTTTAAATTTAAAGTCAACTGTTAAATCTCATATCATTTTATATAAGAGTCTAAATATTTCAAGTTGAGGCGATTAATAGGCGATGCCTTTGAAGCATTTATTAAGGCACTGTGAAGAGGCGTATTTTCATAATTATTTAAGGATATAATCAAAGTACTTTAACTTTAGCTCCGGCTGCTTATTTAATTATAATTAAATTTATTTATTATGTCTTTAGAATGTAGTGTGTTTCGTGTGTGTTTGAAAAATTTATAAAATACATATAATATCAAAAATATATAAATTACTAAATATAATACAGATAAATATACATAGATCATGCAGGTCTTCTGGTCACAAACCACAATGATAATAGTTTCAATGTTTGTGTAAAATGGGATGCAGCTAAAACTGCGATTTTGTACATTATGAGCAATGCAGGATGATTTTTAGAGTTCTGCTAGGACTCAACTTTATTCGTATAGAAACAAATCTAATTTTGAAATCACAACGAAACTACTCGACTGTTTAAACGGTTCCAAATCTCACAACATAGTTTTAAATACAATTAGACTCAGTTGCGATGATATAAACACTATTAATATCTACCAACTTGTGTATATAAGAATTAAGTACAACATAACAATGTACCTACTTAACAAAGTTAACTTACATTGTCCGTCGTACTCCCTTAAGAAATCAAAAATATACTGGCATGTAATTCTTGCAAATGGCAATAATAACCCGCCACTGTCGCTTGACATTTTATAAAGATCTCTTCAAAACTGTTTTTATATATATCTTTCACAATATAATAATTATGTAGGTATATCATCAATATTTTAGGACAAATTCACTTTTCCTCTCACGCATCTACTCTTCTTACTTCTTGTTTCTTCAGAGCGATATCTCAACAAATATTATCTCATCATCTATCTAAAACGTAACCTGTCCTTTTCTTCCTACTTAGATTAGAGCGAGACAGAAACAAGGATTGATTTTTCTTTTGTTTACAGATAACAGATCGTTAAACGTACTTGTGATTCACGGATATTTTCCATTTGATAACACTTTTCACATTCGAAAATAATACTTAAAAGGCAATATTAACGGTCCAATTTCCGTTGCAGCTGAGATCTTTCTCTCCATAGAGATTTTCTTATCGTTATTAGAGATAAATCGGATGATAGATAAGATATCAAGGTGAGATCAATGTTTGCAGTAGTGTTATTTAGATCGATGTTGGAAGTATACTAAGCACGTAGGTTATTTAGTATTCATTTCAGATGCGATAGCGTGTGCTGTATTACAATTATAGGATAATTAATTCAGCTTGAGAATACCTTGGCCTAGTCTAGTATAAATAGTAGTAAAAATCTTATTACACAGTGATTATATACATATATAACTTATTGCTTCCCTTAAAATAAGGATATTTCGCAATCATGTTCTGTCAATCACATATTCTATTACTGTGTAAGTTACATAATTTTTCAGACTTCTTCTATCCTCAATTTAGATTGAATGAGATTCACTATAGATTTTTCCGTAAAAAATTATGCCATTTTGAGTTTATTTTGGATTTTGTTGCATGTTTTAAAATTACACACTATTACACTTATATTACAATTCCGAAAGTTTGTGTGTGAATGTGTAAGTATGTTTGTTTTCTCTTAACGCTGTAAGGGCTGAACGGGTTTGGATGAAATTTGGAATGTACATAGATTATACCTAGGATTAACACATAGGCTACTTTTTAACTTGATAGGAACTGTATACACTACTTCGTTACATGTCAATTGTTATTGCTAGGTTTGAAATTTAACGAGATGGAAATTAAAACAATTTTGACTACTACACTTTATAATTTTACAAGCCCATAGCCATGCCTGCGGCTTTGCCCGCATTTCTCAAGTAAAATGTAATACCAAATTTCATCCAAAGCCGTTACAGCGTAAAGAGAAAACAAACATACTTACACATATACATATTTAGACACTATCACTATAAACTTACGGATTTATAATATAAGTGTGATGTCCAAATCTATTGACGTTTTCGTGGTATCGATTCACGACACATTAACAACCAAAAATTATAATGTTTTACAAAATGTACTACAATTTCAATACCGCACATTCGGTACAATCGAACTAATAAGAAATACTCCACTCTCAAAACAAAAACTAACTTTAAAAGTAATCCTAGAGTATGAACGTTTAATAGTTTGGTACATTTCTTTAGAGACATAAATGTCGATGTAAGTTTTTTGGCTACCATGGTCAGTTTCACTATAAATGTTTGTATCAATAACGGGATATTTACCGTGTATTTCGTTTGTTTTGAGTTTCCGTTTATGTCGTCCCATATCGGACCAGAAACAGCGGCGCACGACACCGTGTCTCATATTTGCGTGGTACGCAGTTTTGAGCTTTATTTATACATCTTTAGTTAATTATTCGTAAATTGTATAGAATATATAAGTAGTAAAATGATCATTTGTCGTCTGGAGCTCATTTCTGGTTGACTACCTCCCAGTTTGCTATGTTAGTTACGTATCGCCTTCACAGATGCAATGAGAATATAAGCTGATCCTGCCATATAAATGTTCTTTTCTAACGCTACCGAGTGCATGCAATGTCGGAGTTTCTCGTGTTTGTTGACAGCAAAGCTGTGGCTTTAAAGCCGGTGGATAAAGTTGGTTTTCGAGTGTAATCCAAAATTTCGCCCTTGATTTTTGTTTCCGCTTTGCACTCCACGATTAATTATATTACAAAAATATATATATTGTTTTACATTAACAATAGGATTATATACTTGTAAATGTTTGCTTTACTTAAAGGATATTTATCATAATATATATAGTTCGATTTAAGTTTCCTTTTATTTTGTGAGTGTGAATGCGTTTGTTTGTTTTTTTTTAATGCTGAATAGGGAAGCGTTTGACCACTATCTCACCTGATGGAAAGTGATGATGCAGCCAAAGATGGGACATGCTTGCCTAGAAGATACCTATTCACTCGAGACTTGGAGACTTCCAGATTATACCTATTGGGGAACAAAATATATATTATAAACCTGCGGCCATAGGACCAGCGTTATGGTTCTAAGCGCTGAGCTACTCAAGCCCTGCTTCGAACGACCAAATTATCCTTTCCATAATTGATGTCATTTAAGGACATGTGATTTTTCCTTTTCAAAATGTATTTAAAATTATTTGAACTACCCGTTGGCTTAGTTGGGTGTAAGTTCGCCTTCTACGCAGGGGTATCGGGTTCGATTCCCTACGGGAACACAAGTTTTCTCCCCAAGGAAAATGTGTGGTTCTGGTTGTGATTGTATGTGTGATGTGAATGTTTCCGGCACCCACGACACAAGTTATCGAACTCAGTGTGGGGCTGTGAGTGTGAAACCGTTTAGTTATACAAAATCAAGAGTGCAAAGCAGCCGTTATCTACAAAATCGAGGGCCCAACCTTTTTATATGTTTCGACATTTGTGACGGTGATAAATAGGATACAAAAGGGGTCTTAAAACATATTTAAATAAAATAAAAACTCTTACGAACTAAGGTAGAGGCCAGATATGTTGAAAGAAATGCTGGAAGGGAAGACAAGAAAATAATGTATTAGAAAATATTGTATTTTGAATTCGATTCGTTCAAAAAGCTATTGTATTTGTAAGCCCAAACAGTTTATTGTACAATACTGTCGAAAATGTTACTCAGTGAAAATTTTAAGGTGCAAATTAGCAATGTTTTTAACGCTATTAACGCATGTCGATGAAATAGCCTTTAACGGACAATAAGCCACGATAGAGCCCGACATGCCTCCAGCAGTGCATGACTTTGACGTTGACAGCTAGTGACGCCATCTTGTTTCGAAACGTCAAATGAAACGGCCATGCTGCGCCCGCGCATGAAACTTACCGATCTCGTAGAATCCTTCAGTAAAGACATAAGTTACGTAAAATAATTTATTTTATACAACAAATAAACAGGACTTCAAAATAATATAAAATAACACAATTCTTTATGTACACTGGACAGAAATCTTGTTACTCCTGAATGGGTCACTCAGGGTATGTAATTTTGTATTTGTTTGCTGGGTTTCCTAGAAATAATAATTTATCATACAACATACATCTTTATGTGCGTGATGGTATATTAACTCAAAATTCCTGCGATTTTTTTACTTTTTGTTACTGTGTTTTGTTGTTTACAAGTGTCTATTTAACCGACTTCAAAAAAAGGAGAAGGTTCTCAATTTGTCGACATTTTTACCGACTTCAAAAAAGGAGGTACTATGTTCGACTGTATGTAATTTTTTTGTATGTCCACCGATTTCATTCACCATCCCTTTTCCACTCTCAAAATTCTTTTTTTGTTTGGTAGATTATAGTTCAGAGGTGGTCCCATAAAAAAATTATCCTTAGACGTCGTTTATGAACTGATTTGGAAAATTATTGTTTTGTTCGAAAGGTATACATTCTAGTTGGTCTCATTATAATTTGATTAAAATTTGATAAAGAGTTTCGGAGATATTTGCGATTGAAGTCAGTTATTAGTTGTATAAACTCGTATATATTATATACATATATCACATAATTATACAATCATACGTAAACATGTATATTACATGAATACTCCAATAAACAAACTAATAAAAAAAGTACACAATATTCCATCACGCACACTAAAACAATAGCATAAGCGTCTAACACTTGACAACTACACACATACATACACCCAAACTGCTGTAATTAAAACGAGAACAAGAAATAACGCATGGGTAGTAAGATTTGTTCTTAATGCGATTCTGGTGAAACATTTTGTTCTACATCGATCGTTGTGGAGAGACATGAGTGTTGCCATATCCACACGAAAATGTCTACAGTGCGACAAGGATCTAGTGGCACTTGACTGACAATTGCACGAGGGCGTTGTTCTAATTTCGACTTTAATGAAAAAAACGAATTAGTCTCCACCTTTAACCTTTAAACCTGGTAACCCTATATACATCCATAGGCGAACTGACAGATTTGTCAAATAGTGACACTTAACAAGATGGCGGCGTTAGTTCCGACTGTCAAGAGATCGTTGTCAAACTGTTAAACTTTCAAACGTCATCCATATTATGTTTGACATACCTCTAGTTCGCTTGAAGCTTTTCGCATCTACGTTAATCATCTGTACTACGAAGGATTACCCGCCTCTTTGTTCCCCGAAAGGAATTAATTGAAAAAAAATAGAATATAAACGAATCATTTATATCAATAAATATTTTTGTTATTTATTTTCAATTATTTTAAAGTATATCGTGGATGTGGCAACACTCAACTTCACAGATCACAGCAGGCCATCCCGGAAGGTGCAACACAGTACTCACCTATAGGCAGAGAGGCGGCAGAGTTGGGCATAGAAGAGGCGCCACCACCCGGGGACGGAGGCGCTGTGAGTGCTGATAAGGTAGACAAAGCCTGGGGATGAAAACCTATACTGTAATACACCAACTATTTACTTGAAGATACCATGAAAGTATACTATTATTATTAGTATACTATGAACACAATAACAAACAAAATAAACACTCAAAGCCCCACACTAAATTCAAAGACTTGTATTGTGGGTGCCGGAAACATTCACATCACACACACATTACACCCAGAACCAGAAGCACAAATATTCCTAGGGTAGGAATTTTTGCTCCTGCCGGGAATCGAACCCAGGACCCACGGCGCAGAGGGCGGAGACCTGTCCACTGCACCAACTGCGTCGTCTAAGTCTAGAATGACTGGTTTGAAGCTGCTGCAGCTGCCGGAACACCATTTAAATATTTTTTTAAACATAAACGCTTTCACACTCACACCCCCACACCAAGTTCGATGACTTGTGTCGTGGTTACCGGAAACATTCACATCACACACGAACTATCACAACCAGAACCAGAAGCACAAATTTTCCTTGGGGAGAAAACTTGTGTTCCCTCCGGGAATCGAACCCGCTATGCTTAAAAGGCGAGCGAACTAAGCCGACGGGCAGTTCAACTAAGCCACTGGGCAGTTCTACTAAAGGTTTCTACTTAAGGGTTGCTTAACTAATACTATATTTCGGTGGAGGGTGGCTAGCTAGGAAAAATGCTTTACCAAGTTACCACTATGGACTTCGTCACGATAAATAGATCCATATGATAAATTAAATACATATGATAAATAAAAGGTAATTCTTTTACCGGAAGTTAAAGCGGATCCGAACGAGAACCGTCCACAAAACGACTGTGCCATCATCAATGCAGTTTGTTGTATTGTTACAGACACATAGATGGACGTACCTACAGCGTCACCTCATCGTATCATACCGTATGCGAGCTAGACGGATCGATGTGTGGCGGAGCGAGCTCCACGGAAGCACACTTGCTGTTTGACTTCTTTTTGCGAAGGCCGAACTTGCGCCTATCTTTCTTTACGTTAGGAGAAGCACCTTCTAGCGATACCTGAAAAAAATAAACTTTTTATGACACAGTGCCTTGTTTTGTTTGCGATTGAGAGACGAGATGAGCGAATCGCTTTCCTAATGGTTGGCGTCGCGCTTGCCTGTTATGTGCTCAAACACTACAAAGTTCTGAGTTACATACCTTTATATTTTAAATACCTTTATAAAACATAAACGAAACAAACACTTTCACACTCACAGCCTCACACTAATCTAGATAAATTTAGATAAACTATCAAAAAATATTCGTACTTCTATTTTTTATTTTGTCAATAGAACAAAAAATTACGAAGACATAGGGCGTTGAAATTCAGCGTGACGTCACGAGCCCACACACTTTTTATCTTTGTTTGTTTGTTTGTTTGATTGACAAAAGAAAAAAAATCGTGTCCAATATTTTTTGATAATCTAACTGACGGACAAATTCGTTATTTTTTACCTAGCACCATCATTATCCCTATTGTTACATAACAGTAGAGTAATATATATAGTATAGTAATATATATATAATAGTACAATAATTACGACTGCTTTGAAAAATATCTTACTATGGCATTAGAGAATCATTTTCCATACATAACATCGACTTCAACATTTTTTGACAGGGGCAGCTGAAAAAGACGTTGTATATTAGTATTATTTACTAAGATACGAGCAGGCCGTTCGACTGGTGGTGAGCGACATGAATGCCTAAGTCCCCTGCAACACAGGTGTATAGAGAATTAATTTGATTGTTTACGTTGATTGACGGTATATAATTATGATTCAAAACATAAAATTTCAAATAAAAATAAATATCTGAAAATGCAATCCGGTTTTGGCCATTTTTTAACGCAGCCATTTTGACGTTTTTTTTAACATCCACGACCCAATTATGACTGACGTAACTGCCCAATCATTGACATCAAAAATCTGAACACTGACGTCACGAATCAGTTTAGCCAATAGCGTGCGTTTTGCTATTTTGAATTTCCCATGGGTTATTATTAATTCATTACCAGTCTATAGCAGTTCTCTGGAGGACACAGACCTCTTCAATTGAACACCATATAACGCATTACTACATAATTAAACGCAAGCAGAGCTTAAAAAACCCGACTTCACCTCTTTATCTTCGGAGCTTTGATCAGATTAGATGCACTAAACACGCATTATTGAAGATATTTCAAGAACTACTGATCAGATCTTGATCAAATTTAAATGGGACCAATAGGAAAGTAAATTGAATAAATAAAAAATACATTCAAAATCGGTCCACGTGGAACGAAGATATGAGGTAACACACATAAAAAAAATACAGTCGACTTGAGTACCTCCTCCCTTTGTGTGAAGTTGGTAGAAAATCAAATTAAAATGTAGAGTACTCTTTAAAACTCTCAAGGTCTCTATACTTTTGAGTAGTATCCGTCAATATTTGAAACCGATAGATAAACAATAAATAAATAAGCATATTGTGATAGTGACACGCACACAGACGCATGGCGCGCGAGTGCAAGTGCGCTTTAATAACAACACGTCAATGTGCCTTAACATGTAAAATTCCCTGTAATCTAACTTCCGTTGTTATTACGCTACGTTTAGGTCTAAATTGGCATGTGACAGCACTTACGTCAGTATCGTGATGAACCTGTTGCTGCAATTCTAAAGCGTCCAGCAACCTTTGTAACTGCTGCACGGATAGCTGCGCCTGCCCCAGCTCCCGTGAAGCGTTTTCGAGAGGGCCTCCTGATTCTGGAAATGAATGAGCTTTCGTTGAATAAATTCAATCTATCTACAGCTATAATGTAGATATCGGGGTTTGCGACAAAGCAGAGAAAGGAAAGAGCACCGACTGGCACTTGTTGCTGACAGTTTCGTGACACAGCGTACGCGACAACTAGCTTTGTTTGAAAATTCAATCAGACCATTGATTGGCACGGTGTCAGTTCTGTACGTAGTTTTGCCTTTGAGAGACGAGTTGTTAGTAGTTTTATCTTAACCTCCGACACATAGGTATGTAATTTATTTACATTTGATAAGCTAGCGTTTGATCACAATCTCACATGTTGGTAAGTGATGATGGATCGAAGCGGTAAACGCGCTAGGCCTAGAATGACTTGCTCTCAAGTATTATTGTTAGATTTTAACTGATCCTGCATATTTGTTGTGTATACATTATTAATGTTCATGGGTAGCCAACATATCACAGTAAAGTTTTTATATTCTAGACCTAAACATAAATAAAGAGCCACAAGCATCATGCAACACATGCATAATCACATAATGCAGTTATGAAAAACAAAAGAATGTTGCAAAGGATGGAGCAAAGCGATCGTTTTCTTCGAGCGCTCGCTTCGCTCATGCAATAAATGATATAACGAGAGAATGGGCTGTGGCTTTAAACATAACGATGGGCTTTATCAGACATAGTAACAGGTTCAAGGCGATTTTAGTTTCATAATACAAAACGTTTTTAAGGCCCTAATATTCACTATAAATTATAGTGTACAGTAAAGTAGACTCAGGTTGTATAGTTTAGTAACATAAGGCCAATACTCGATCAAATTAACGAATAGTCGGGTTCCCGTATATTGATAGACACGTTATTTAGCCTTTTAGCCAGTCAATAGTCGATATACTTTAAGTCAGGCCTCTCAATAACAAAAGACACAGAAGCTATCTATAGACTAGTCTATCGGTGTTCTACCATTTACACTTTGGAGAGTGTGCGCAGGAATTACACGACCAAAAAGCTGTATTCCATTAAAGGTCATCACCTCCCGCGCTTAAATAGTAACAAATATTTCTTACAATTCGCTGGTGATCTTACATAAAAAGTGCCCTCACTATACGCTTATAGGCATTTTTAAGCAACAAAACAAACAATTTTTCCAAAGAAAATGTGTCTTAATTGATGTTGTGTACGGCTTGAAACACGTCTAAATTTCGACTTACTTTGTAGTCGACTAGTTTCGGACAAATTTGTTGTCCTTCATCCCTCTGCGTATCGCGCGTCTGACTCATCCTGATGAAGGACAACAAATTTGTCCGAAACTAGTCGACTACAAAGTAAGTCGAAATTTAGACGTGTTTCAAGCCGTACACAACATCAATTATGTGTAATACTCACGATAGTTTTAATTTTCAAAATGTGTCTTACCTATGATCCATCCAGCAAGTCGTCCACCCGGCGTGCCCGACACGAAACCAGCCTGGGGGCCGCGTAACGTCGGCGTTGTCGGGCTTAACAGCCCTACGGAAACACATACTGTGAGGGAGGGGGTAGCAATTTGGCTGTTTAGGAGACTGCACGACAAGACTGGGAGAGATGAGAGAAAGTTAAGAAGGCTGTAATTTTTTAATCTTTTCAAGTTGAAATCGAGATATAACAGTGAGTTTATTCTCTGTATTGTTGAGAGAAGGAGTAGATGCCGAAGGCATTCATAATTGAATAAAAAAATTTGGAAAAAGTGAACCCAGCTCCAGTTAATAATTTTGCAAATGATTATATAATATAATTGGGCATTTACAAAAGTCCCAAATTAGACCAATCGAGACAAGCCGTCTCAGGTCGTAATTAAGTCTCTATAACACTCAAATTGCTGTTTTGCAAACGGGAGAAAGTGTGCATGGGTTAACAAACATACATCAAATAGAAATAAACGATATGGCTTGTCGTTACGAATTGATTAATGTAAAAAATATCGTTTACTACTATCAGAATACAGGAGTCAATGTAATTATGCCAATGAAATTAGGGATTTCATGCACTGGAATAACTATTAATTATCTGGGGTTTAATAATAGCCTATAATACTAGTACTATCCTAAACTAGAACAACATAAAACAACTTAGTACGAATCCTTAAAGAATAACATAGTGAGTATAATAAAGTTTGGTTTGAATAATATTATAGAGAAAGATGAGATACATCTAAAGATAATGACAACAAGATTAAATAATTAGGCGCTACGTTTGGGTGAACCGGATGATACAATTTCAAATATGCTTAATGAATTTTATAGAATACATATTGTAGTAGATAATAGTTATGTTGAATCTAAGAAAAACCTACCAAATACATAATAGAAATTCTAACCCGAACAAAAAGAAGGATCGCTGGTACACCTATACAAAGTCTTCATGTCATCACTGATCTTAATATTGGGATGAATGATCGAACTGGACACCTTTATTCTGCATTTACTGCTTTTAAACAACTGGTATACGTTGAAATCCTTCTCTTTTTTCTTACGCAGTGACAGCTTCACAGTTTGTGATTGCTTTGACATCTTGGACACAGGGGATATAAGAGACATTTCTTTAAAAAGATCTGCTCGAATTCTGGATGAGTTACGTTTCTTTTTCATACTTCTTCTCTCTAACTTTCCCTGTTTTGTAGCTAATTTAGACGTATTGGAAGTTCCTTTGCTTGGAACATGTTTTGTGATTGTGTTTATAGTGCAGTCTTTGCAGCTCACTTTGCTCCAGTTTGGTGTAGAAGTGCATTGTGCTATATATTCAATGGCAATTGTTTCTGTTACTGTGGTTCTGTCGTAGTGAGATGTACCGGCGTTTTCAGTTGTTACTTTTGTAACATCATTATCTTGTATTACATTGCATTTTAATGTCCCAAGATTACATCTTTTGGTATCTTCTGTAGTTTGTACACCATTATTGATGAGAAATTCTTTCAGCGTACTAGTACATGTAGACTTATCCTCATTTAGCCTAAACGTTGTATTAGTAAGAACATTTTTTCTATCTGCTTCACACTTCTGTGGATCGACACGTATGTTTGGATCATATTGAGTTTCTTTATCATCGCCATTAGGACATGGATCTTCACCGTAAATCTTGCCTAATAGGCTCAAACCTTGGATATTGTTATAAACTTTAACAACTTTATCATGTTTTTTTCTTAACTTTAGGTATAAAGAATTAATATCCTTGTGTAATGTTGGTATATTTTGAGATATATATGTTAGATTTTCTAAAAGTAATAATATGAATTTTTCGTCAATAGTTCTTGGTGCCGAATTATTAGGACCAGATGCCTTGCTTTGTGAGTGCTCTCTAATTTTTATATTGTTACTCTCAGCTTCTTTTAATTTATTTTTATTAGATTGAAATTTGGACCCAATAGTTCCTGTTTTTTTAATTGACATTATATAGCACCCTGGTTGAACGTCTTCATGATCTTTAATGTCGACTGTTGTTTTAATATCGTTACTTACATATGAGGAATGTTTTTTTGTCGTATTATTGGTATCGTCCTTAGGACGATGAGCCCTAGATGAACCGTAACTCGAGAAGGGTTTTGAGATATTATCCCCTTGCGTTTCTAACTCTATACAAGTTATCTGCTTCGTGTCTAAAGGGAGAGAACCTAAAATATCATTTGATGCGGAGTCCTCAGGATTTATAAATGGCAACCAGTTGTCGGAATTGTTTTCATAAGTAACGATTGGTTTGCCGTCGTCCGAGATTTTCAATTCAAAATGAGTTTCTTTTGAATCATTTCGTAAATCGGGTTTTTCTCTTAATTTTATTGTTATCGACATGATGCCTTTTGCTGCAGGATCATTGAACATAGACACGTAATCGAGGTTGTATTTAGAAAGATCAATGACTAAAGAATTTTCGTTACAGTTTTCATACACTAGATCTTTTTTGGAGAACTTGAAAACAGGTTTCACGCATTTATTTGGTATAGTATTTTCAAGAGGTTGAGGCTCCTCTTTTCTTTTATTCTGGCTTATTTTCTCTTGAGCTTTACTCACTTTGGAGAAGATCGTTGTGACTCTGTTTAAAATATCCTTCAGATAAACTTGTCCTGGATCCATTTGTGGTTCTAATTCGGCCACAGTATTATCCTTCTGCAAATTGTCTAAAATACGGGATGTCGTTACACTTTTAGATACTTTTTTGACAATAGCTTCAGCCACAACCTCGCAAGAAGGCATTTCTAGTGAAGATTTATCCCAATCACTTTGCTGTGAAGGTGTAGTACTTTTGCTTCTACTTTGCAGAAGAACATCTAAATAGGCACCTAAAAATTCTTTGGCTATATCAGGCGGTATAGAGGTATCGCTTATAAGATGATTAATTGTATCTTGTATTTCTGGAATCTCTGCTGAAGAACTAGATTTATCTAGAACTCGTTTATCATTGGATTTTTTTACATTAAACCCTGACTTGCCTAAATTATCAATTAAAGTTTTAGTTATTTTTATATCCTTTTCTGTAACAGTGTTCCGTGTTGTCTCACAAATATACACCGTATTTTTTAGTAATGTTTCTAATTGTTGAATGCGTTTCTCTTTCTCAAAGCTGTCTGCTGCGTCTCGCGGTGGGCTTTGGTATTTGATTGGAATTACTCTTTCATGTTTCACATAATTTTCTTTTATTCTTCCTGTATTGACAGTTTTATTAACCTTATTTTGTGTGATATCACTAAACCCATGTATTTGCGTTTCTTTTGAGTTCATCCTTATAAAAAAGCTCGACAATTTCTCATCTCGACAAAAAAGTTTGTTAGATTGTCTATCGACCGATTTCTCACTAGTCATTGCTTCTTTGAACTCTGTGCCGCACGTATTCTTTAGCCAGTACTCAAGAAGATTTCTAAACAGTGCTTTAACAGGATGCACTTCTCTATCTATTTTGATATCATACAGATCTTTGATTACTTGTTCAATGTGATCTTTTACGTCATTTTCACCATCACCATTATTTTGGCGCAATATGGAAATCATTAGTTTTTCTGTGATTTTATCATAATCTGCTTTCGAAGGGGAATTTTGTGAAAATTTATTTTCCTTCATCTCCATTTTGACTTGAGCATCATCATTTTCTTTCTGTATCGCGTCGGACGCTAGTGTTTTATGTTTATTTTTAATAGACAATGCAGTATTTGAGGGTACTAGTTTATACTTTCCGAGAAGCATGCATTTGCTCGGTTGATTTTTCAGAGGTGGTTCCCGAGACATATTCTTATATTTGACGAGATTAGTGCATTTCCTGCTTTTTTTCATTATTGGTTCATTACTGTGTTTCAGGACTACTTGGTTTTTATTACGAGTGAAAAAGAAACAAGCTGTTGTCGGAGACCTTGTGCTGTTGACAAACGGAGAACGCTTTGCCTCGGGTTCTACTTTTTTTCGAGCGAAATGATCTATTTTTATATGTAATTTATCACTGTTTTCACAGCTGGGTCTATTTATATTCAATTTATCAATCACAGCTACGTCTACATGTATCTTAGTACTGTTTAATGATACCTCTAAATCTGTGGTAGTCATTTGTTTTTCAGCGTCAGTGGTATTAATTGAGATATTAGGCGACTTTTGCCTTTTTAATTCATTCTCACATCTTTTGGCAACACAATTCATAGAACAAAGACTTCTATTCGGGTTACAAACTGTATCGTCGATTTGTAACTGAAACTTTTCTTCCAAATTATCAAAGCTTAGGGGGATTAAGCTGTTCTTGGAAAACTTATTTTGGTGCCAATCTAATATGGAATTTTTATCTATGCAGTTGTATAATGATGACTCAATATTATGTTGCTTTTCAAGTACTGTAAGACCGCCTGAATTTGATAAATCGCTCGTGTCCGTGCTAAATGACGTATCTATGAAATAGACAATATAATAAACAAAATTTTGCGTTATAAGGAAATGATAATTAATTACGTCGCTTGAGGCAGGGCTTGAGTAGCTCAGCGGCTAGAGCAATAGGGCATGACACCCTATGGGCGCAAGTTCAAACCCCGCCTCAAGCGATAATTTTTCCTTTCTAAATTTATCAATATAGTTCTGCCTAGCATGGCTAATGCTATATAAACAAAATCAATCAAGTAAAGGTTGTACTCACGTTTTGTTTAATTTAATTGAGAAACTCGACCGGTGTTTGTTCGCGAGTACATTACGACCCTACACGGTCAAGTGATGCTTGTGACCAAAACAAAGTTGACAGTGATGATGCACGCGCACAACAACGTGAGTACAACATGTACTTAACAATATTAATAGGACTCAAGATAGTTTCAATAACAATATGCAGCAATAGCATCCTTTCTACCATTTCGTAACACGCATGCGCATTCAAAACTCTATTTCAGTCTAATATTCTGACGTAATGCCTAGCTTCTAAGTCACACACTATAGAAAACTGGCTACGGTCATGGCTGATCCTAGTAATTCTATATCGTATGATATTTGAGATATTGAATGTTGGTAGCAGTCAGAATAATTAAACGCAAGTAAAGCTTATATAATTAAACGCAAGCAAAGCTTAAAAAAACCGACTTCTATCTTCGGAACCTTGATCAGATTTAATGTATTAAATACGCATTATTGACTGTAACTCAAAAACTAGAGATCAGATCTTGATCAAATTCAATGGGAGCACATGAAAAGCACCAGCTTTCAAATAAAAATAGAATTATCACAACGAAAGAAATTATAAGGTAACTTTTGAAGTCGGTTAAACGAGAACATCGTCAAAGTAGTCCACAAAACAGTCCCCGCTTATAAACAGTCACCGCTTATATTTTGGTTTTGGCTGGACCGATTTTGAAGTGTAATCTACCAAACAAAAAAAAAACATCACAATCGATTCATAATTGGGGATATCGCGTAACATACATACAAAAAAAAAATCAGTCAAATTGAGAACCTCCTTTTTTGAAGTCGGTTGAAAAATAAAAGAGAAAAAATATATTTTTGTTATTTCACAAGCTATTATTTAGTTTCAACTGTCCCGTTGTCTATCTGTCGGTCTGTCATCAAATCTTGCAATCAAATCTGCGCCATACTTTACTTACCCGTATTTTTTTTTGTTATATTCGATATAATGCTTGCCGCATTTGACCACTATCTCACCTGATGAGAGAAGATGTAGCATGCTTGCCTAGAAGATACCTATTCACTCTTGACTTAAAGAGTCCCAGATTGTACCGTATTATATATGGAAATTTGTATTTTTGTACCAATTGTCCGTTTCAAACCATTCTCTGAAAGATTGTATGTTCTGTACACTACTAACCTCTGACCCTCATAACAAAAAACAGCTACAAATCAAACAATACAATAAAATAACATTTGCATACCAAATATAAATGTATGTCGCTTAGTGAAGCCTATTGTACCTTGATAATACATAAATACCAGCTTTAATCTTACTAATATTATAAATCCGAAAGTTTGTGTGTAAGTATGTTTGTTCCCTCTTCACGCTTTAACGGCTGAACGGATTTGGATGAAATTTGGAATGTACATAGATTTTACCTAGGATTAACACATAGGCTACTTTTTAACTTGATAATAGCGGGCGAAGCCGCGGGGCACGGCTAGTAATATATGTTTAAAAAACGAATAGCCGACTTCAATCGCAAATATCTCCGAAAATCTTCATCAGATCTTGATCGAATTACAATGGGACCACCTGGGAAGTATGCCCTTTTAAACATACAAATAATTTCTCGGATCGGTATAGGCGTCTTCGAGTAATCGGAGAACATACATAGAAAAGAAGATACCGACGAATTGAGACCTCCTCTTTTTTTGAAGTCAGTCAATAAGGTCTCCAGCTTGTGTTGGAGGAAAACAAAAATCGGATCATACTTAATAAAAAAAAAATAACCCTTGACCCTAAATACTTTCTTTTATTATTTGGCTTCGCAATCTTGTGCATTTAGCCAGTGTCATGTAACAATATATTTCAAGTGTATTTTAAATTAAAAGTCCCAGTTACAAGTCACAGTCACAAGTCAAGTAAAAGAGTCAAGGTCCAGTCATAGTCAAGTCATGCCCAGTAAAGTGTTTTGGAGCGAAGGCCAAAATCACGTTTTTCAACTTTGTATGATTTGCCTACACTTATGCACGTTTACTAAGTATTAAATGTTAATAATCCATCCATCCAATTACAAATTAACACTCCCACTATATACTTTGCTAATAACGAGCGTTACTAAATTTGAACTAGAGCGTCCATACTTAATCTGACATACTCCTTTAAGTTTTAATAGTTTGTATTTTGCATGGTATAGAGTTACTGCGACCAGCCTTTCTTAAAGTACAACTTACGTGACGAAGTGTCTGTCGCGGGTAGATCATCTAATGGTGCGTGAATCTTCGGCACTGACTCGCGCGCGCCGAATGTTAGCAGATGCTGCCGATATAGCCTTGAAAAGATCAAATCAAGACAAAATTGTTTATTCACATGGGCCCCAAAGAGGCACTCATGAAAGTTCTCTTGCCAGATTCGATGATGTCATTAATGTATAAATAATTAAACGCAAGCAAAGCTGAAAAAAACCAACCGCTTTCTCCCCGTGGAAAATTTGTGTTTCTGGTTCTGGTTGATTGTGTGTGTGTGATGTGAATGTTTCCGGCACCCACGACACAAGTCATCGAACTTAGTGTGGGGCTGTGAGTGTGAAAGCGTTTATGTTTATGTTTTATGTTTTTATGCTTTATCTTCGGAACCTTGATCAGATTTAATGTATTGCACACGTATTATTGACGATAACTCAGGAACTAGAGATCAGATCTTGATCAATGGGACCACATGAAAAGCACCAGCTTTCAAATTAAAAAATAATCATCAAAATCGGTTCACAACAAAAGAAGTTATGATGTTACTTTTGAAGTTGGCCAAAAACGAGAACATCGTCAATGTAGTCCACAGAATACGCATTATTGACGATATTTCGAGAACTACTGATCAGATCTTGACCAAATTTAAATGGGACCAATTGGAAAGCAACATCTTTCAAACTAAAAAAAAAATTCGAAATCGTTTATGAGGTAACACAATAAAAAAAAAATACAGTCGACTTGAGTACCTCCTCCTTTTTTGGGAAGTTGGTAAAAACAATTGCTTACCTGTGGACTTTCAATATATTCAACCAGGTCCGGAAGACCTCCGGGGTCTTCGCTCTAAGGTGGTATATAAACTCATCGGCATCAATGTCGATGCGACGTCTCCTCGCCTTCGCGGATATAACGGAAAGACCGACGTCCACGGAGCCGTGCAGTCTTCCGCGAGCCACGTCCGTAGGAGACCGGGCGTACACCAGTATACCGCCGTCTACTACGAAGAAGCGCTGCAAGTAAACAATATTAACGTTATAAAACACCATCATATCAGGAAGGGGGCTGAGTCACCCACGTCCGTAGGAGGATACCCCTTAAGTCTGACTCCCTACACGTGGTCCCCGGGTGGTGCTAATCAGGTGACATTTGAGAGGTGGTAGAGCATTTTGTGAGTTGCTCGCCTGGCTTGCTACCA
Organism: Lomographa bimaculata; assembly: GCA_948107665.1. Taxonomy (NCBI): domain Eukaryota; kingdom Metazoa; phylum Arthropoda; class Insecta; order Lepidoptera; family Geometridae; genus Lomographa; species Lomographa bimaculata. The sequence continues at coordinate 1,996,615 of OX403607.1, read as the reverse complement.
AAGTAGCTTACCACCATCAAGTTGAAAGTCTGCCGCCAAGCCAAATACGGTGTTCCGGCAATTATCCTTGAGAGCCTGCGTATTCCAGGTCTAGTGTGTTTAGCAGCTTCGATCACATCGTCACTTACCATCAGGTGAGATAGTGATCAAACACTAGCCTGTCACAAATAAAAAAAAAAAAGGAAGGTTATGGTTGACATACCCCCAATTCGCTCGAAGCGGTTCGCTTCTACGTTTATCAACCGACGGCAAAAAAGCGGTTCGCCTCTACGTTTATCAACTGCGTCTTTGTTCCCCGAACGGTACAATCTGGATGCCTTCAAGTCTAGAGTGTTCTAGAAGATCAATGGCATTGCTACATCTTTGGCCGCATCAGGTCAAATGTCGTCAAAATCACGTATCTTCTATGCAAGCATGTCCCATCTTTTTTTTTTTTTATTCTCGATAGGCAAGCATTTGACAACTATCTCACCTGATGGAAAGTGACGATGTGGTTGAAGATGGAGCATGCTTGCCTAGAAGATACCTGTTCACTCGAGATTTAAAGACTCCTAGATTGTACTTAACGGGAAATCGGCGGCATCGTCACTTTCTATCAGGTGAGATAGTGCTAAAATGCTTGCCTATTCAACATTAAACAAAGCTGGAAGCTGGAAATTACATGAGTTAATTCCCCCATGCCCGTTTTATCATCATACAACAAGACAAACTATCAAACGTCATCCATTTATAAACGACATACCTCCAGTTCGGTCGAAGCGTTTCGCTTCTACGTTCATCATCCGTACTGCGAAGGAGTGGCACTCATTGCCTGCGTCTTTGTTCCACGAACGGTATAATCAGGGTGTTTTCAAGTCTAGAGTGAATAGGTACCTTCTAGGCAAGCATGTCTCATCTTCGGCCGCATCGTCACTTTCCATCAAGTGAGATGGAGCTCAAATGCTTGCCTATCCAACATAAAACAAAGCTGGAAGCTGGAAATGAAAAAAAATGTGTTTCTAGTTCTGATTGTGGGCGTGATGTGATTGTTTCCGGCACCAACGGCGTCATTAAACGTAGTGTGGGGCTGTGAGTGTGAAAGCGTTTATGGTATCGCTTAATGCATAAAGATGTGGCCATATACCCGTAATGTCAAAGAAAATCAGAATACCAATTATTTTCAAATAAGCTATTAAAATAATTATCTTTATTATTAATAATTATGGTAGCGGAAAATTACTCGGATAACATATACATATATTATTACACAATAAATAATTATATAATAGGTACTATACGATATCAACAGCGGCTTCTATAAAATATCAAATCTCATTATTTTTGCTTTTGATCAGTTTTCTACCGACTTCACAAAAAAGGAGGAGGTACTCAAGTCGACTGGTTTTTTAAAAATCTGTGTTACCTCATAACTTCGTTCCTCGTGAAACGATTTTGAATTTTTTTTGTGTTTAAAGATGTTGCTATCCAACTAGTCCCATTTAAATTTGATCAAGACCTGATCAGTAGTTCTTGAAATATCGCCAATAATGCGTGTTTAGTACATCTAATCTGATCAAAGTTCCGAAGATAAAGCATTGGAGTCGTTTTTATAAGCTTTGCTTGCGTTTAATTATTTATTTGAAAACGAAATGACCTAATTGAGATAGACGATCCCGGGAATCCCACTGATATTATAAATATAACATATTATAATTAAACGCAAGCAAAGCTTAAAAAAAAACCGACTTCACCGCTTCATCTTCGGAACATTGATCAGATTTAATGTATTTAGCACGCATTATTGACGATAACTGAAAAACTACTGATCAGATCTTGATCAAATTTAAATGGGACCACATGGAAAGCACCAGCTTTTAAATAAAAAACCAATCAGCAAAATCGGCTTTCAACGAAAGAAGTTATGAAGTAACAAAACATAAAAAAATACAGTCGAATTGAGAATTGATCGAATTGATGTTTCTTATTCTCACAAAAACTCGAGAACGGCTCGACCGATTTAAGTGATTCTATTTTGTTGAGTTCGTAATTTTCAGGGCAAGGTTTGTATGTAATTTCTTTTAGTCCACCGGAAATTGCACCCGCGCGAACCCGGGGTGGATCCCTAGTAATAGATAATAATACCTTGTGCCATCCCTTGAGCGGCCATTTTCTCTTTTTGTGTAGGTAGCCGTTAAAGACGTCCGGCCGCTTCTCGAACCGCTGGCCGTCTTTCAGCCCCTCCAATACTTCCCACTCGCTGCCTCGGCGCCTGCTGTAAGTACAGGGATGCATCATCAGAAAATATATATATTTATAAAATAGGTATCTTCTAGCTCCATCGTCGACCACATCGTCGCTTACCATCAGGTGAGATGGTGGTTGAATTTGCCAATCTTGAATATTAAAAAAAATGGGTGCCTGTGAAGTCGGTTTACGGACGATAATTTTACGTGATAACGTCATAAGACAACGCTTAGTTCGATCGTGCCTCTCTATCGCTTGTTCCGCGCTCTCGCTTGCACGCTCAGGCACAGGCGGACCGTGACACTTTTTCGTGCGTGCAGCCGGTGTTCATCGATTTATAAGACGTTATCACGTCAAAAAACAATAAGATATCGTCAGAGTTACTCGACCCGCGCGCCGTGCGTCTATATGAGTTCTACGTCAGTTGTATACGACTAATAAGTCTTGCTATGTTTTGCTCATCGAAGCAGTCCAAGTCAGAAATCGCGCGTCTGAGCGTATGTACATCATTTAGTACTAAGAATGTGAACTGACAGTACCTGTGTGTGAGTCTTCCCACTTCGGGGCGCGCAGGTTTGCACCGAAGTGTTTTGTCATAAGTTTCACAAAAACAGGCAGTTTCTGCGAGTCTTCCCGCTGCGGGGCGGCGCTGTCTCAATAGAGCAGTCTGAGTCAGAAGGTGCGCGTCATAACGTTTCATATCGTAAGTCACGGGAACAGACGGTACCTGCAAGTCTTCCCGCTGCGGAACGGCGCAAAGGACGCGATCACATAGGATCAGTCTGAGTCAGAAGGTGCGCGTCATAACGTGTCGTATCGTAAGTGCCACGGGAACAAACGGTACCTGCAAGTCTTCCCGCTGCGGAACGGCGCAAAGGACGCGATCACATAGAATCAGTCTGAGTAAGAAGGCGCGCGTCATAACGTCTCATATCGTGACACAGACGGTACCTGTGACTCTTCCCGATGCGGGGCGGCGCGGTCTCAACAGAGCAATCTGGGTCAGAAGGCGCGCGTCATAACGTCTCATATCGTAACACGGGAACAGACGGTACCTGTGACTCTTCCCGATGCGGGGCGGCGCGGTCTCAACAGAGCAATCTGGGTCAGAAGGCGCGCGTCATAACGTCTCATATCGTGACACGGGAACAGACGGTACCTGCGAGTCTTCCCGCTGCGGAACGGCGCAAAGGACGCGATCACGTAGGATCAGTCTGAATCAGCAGGCGCGCGTAACGCCTCATATCGTGTCACGGGAACAGACGGTACCTGCGAGTCTTCCCGCTGCGGGGCGGCGCGAGGGGCGCGGGGCGCGGCGCGCGGTCTCCGCTGTCGGCGGACAGGGACGCGGTCTCGCCGGAGCAGTCCGAGTCAGAAGGCGCGCGTCTTAACGCCGCCGCGCGACCGGCAGCACCTCTTCGCCGCTCGCCTGCAATCAACAACACAGTATTACAACAACCCCAATTTTAACACTTAAACTCTACAGTGTGAGTCGAAACGAAAGAAAGAAAATACATTTATTCATGACAACACGCAATGTTACATTAACCCCACACAGCGTTCGAAGACTTGTGTCGTTGGTGCCCGAAGCATTCACATCACACACAAATTCACAAATTTTGGAGATTTGGGAGAAAACTTAAGTTTCCGCTGGGGATCGAACCCGATACCCCTGCTTAGAGGGCGAACGCTCACCCAACTAAGCCATCGGGCAGTTCACTTACGTTGAGATTGTTTATTCATAACTATTCAAACTTCTTACACACATACGTAGCCAATCGATTTTGCATTGCAAATGCTCCGATAATCGTGCAACGAATAATTACTAATTTTGTGGAGTAATTCGCCTTTATTGCTTTATTTGGTCTTTTGTTATTACCACTATTGTCCGCCGACTTCCTAATGGAAATCATGTCACACTAATATTACAAATCCGAAAGTTTGTGTGTAGATAGATAGATAGATAACTCTTTATTGACACACTCTTAAAAAAAAATCACTAAAATAAGGTCTACTAAGGTCTACTGTCTTATCGCTAACAGCGATCTCATCCAGACAACCTTTGGGTGGAGAAGATTTTGAATAGAACTATGTACAATTAAAGCGTATACACATACGTATACAATGTGTAAATGTGTAAGTACTTTTTAGTTACTCATCTATGCTTTACTAACCGTGCCCTACTACTTCGCCCGCGTTTATTTATTTATATAAAAATAGTAAGCTAACAGCAAGTAAATACCAAAGCGCTAACTACCTTTTTTGTTTATCGAGTAAAAGAGTAGCCTATGTGTTAATCCTAGGTATAAGCTATGCACATTTCAAATTTAAAGAGTAGCCTATGTGTTAATCCTAGGTATAAGCTATGCACATTTCAAATTTAAAGAGTAGCCTATGTGTTAATCCTAGGTATAAGCTATGCACATTCCAAATTTAAAGAGTAGCCTATGTGTTAATCCTAGATATAAACTATACACATTCCAAATTTAAAGAGTAGCCTATGTGTTAATCCTAGGTATAAGCTATGCACATTCCAAATTTCATCCAAATCCAGTCGTTACAGCGTGAAGAGAAAATACACATACTTTCATAGAAACTTTCGGATGTATAATACTGGTGGCTCTGTGGCTGAAGACCTCGCGTATGTGAAGATAAAAATCCTAGTCCTAGTATCCTTCCTACGTCATTATTACTATCCTATCCTACTTACCCTAATCGTACTAGATGTAGCTAAACAATCAAGGCGTTCCGCGCTATGAGTGATATTTAATTATTTATTGCCCAAAAAGGGTGGACTTAACGCTTAAAGCATTTTCTACCAGCCAACCACTCATGGTTCAAAAGCGGAGGCAGGCGCATCAAAAATAAAAAAGTGGTAAAAATATGAAACTACTAGTCGTGCCCTGCGGCTTCGCCCGCTATTATCAAGTTAAAAAGTAGCCTATGTGTTAATCCTAGGTATAAGCTATGTACATATCAAATTTCATCCGAATACGTTCAGCCGTTAAAGCGTGAAGAGGGAACAAACTTACTTACACACAAACTTTCGGATCTATATAATACTAGCCGTGTCCCGCGGCTTCGCCCGCTATTATCAAGTTAAAAAGTAGCCTATGTGTTAATCCTAGGTATAATCTATGTACATTCCAAATTTCATCCAAATCCGTTCAGCCGTTAAAGCGTGAAGAGGGAACAAACTTACTTACACACAAACTTTCGGATCTATAATATTAGTAGGATTAAAAGAATTTCTTGTTATGATCAAAGTGCTACCAACAATTCAAAGGAAAATGCCAATCCCACGGCCGCTATCGTTATTCAATAATGTACATTTTATTTGCTTTCACACTCACAGCCCTATACATTCCATAGAATAACAGCTCGTCCGCTAAGTGGCGAACCGTGTTCCTTTTCTCGTCAACTTATATTTGAGTTCTTCAAGTTAGTCCTACCCGGAGGCATAGTTCTCCGAGGGCTGTGTAAAGATACCGTCGATAATAAACATAAACGCTTCCACACACACAGCCCCACATTACGTTCGAAGACTTAATTGTACCGGAAACAATCACACACTATCACACCCAGAACCAGAAACAAAAATTTCCCTTGGGGAGAAAACTTGCATTTCCAAGGGAATCGAACCCGATACCCGCTTCTTAGGCGAACGCGCACCCAATTAAGCAAACAAACAGTTCTCTACATTAAACGAATCTCATTGTTTTTCTCACTAAATAATTTCCGTGGCTACTATACAAACAATGATATTCATTCTGTATCAAAGAATTGCTAAATCCGACTTTTTCCTACTAATATTATAAATCCGAAAGTTTGTGTGTAAGTGTGTAAGTATGTTTCTTCCCTCCTCACCCTTTCAACGGCTGAACGGATTTGGATGAAATTTTGAAAGTACGTAGCTTATACCTAGGTTTACCACATAGGTTACTTTTTAACTTGATAATAGCGGGCGCAGCCGCGGGGCACGGCTAGTAAAAAATATATTAGCTGGAAAATGTCTAAACTAAGGAGCTGGAAAATATGTCAGCCACAAGACTGGTAAATGTTTTAGCTGAAATGTTTTAATCTAAAGAGCCGGTAATTATGTAAATCACAGAGCTGTAGTTGTATAAACCACAGAGCTGGTAATTATGTAAACCACAGAGCTGTAATTATGTAAACCACAGAGCTGTAATTATGTAAACCACAGAGCTGTAGTTATGTAAACCACAGAGCTGTAGTTATGTAAACCACAGAGCTGTAGTTATGTAAACCACAGAGCTTTAATTATGTAAACCACAGAGCTGTAATTATGTAAACCACAGAGCTAGTAATTATGTAAACCACAGAGCTGTAGTTATGTAAACCACAGAGCTGGTAATTATGTAAACCACAGAGCTGTAGTTATGTAAACCACAGAGCTGTAGTTATGTAAACCACAGAGCTGGTAATTATGTAAACCACAGAGCTGGTAATTATGTAAACCACAGAGCTGTAGTTATGTAAACCACAGAGCTGTAGGTATGTAAACCACAGAGCTGGTAATTATGTAAACCACAGACTGTAGTTATGTAAACCACAGAGCTGTAGTTATGTAAACTACAGAGCTGGTAATTATGTAAACCACAGAGCTGGTAATTATGTAAACCACAGAGCTGTAATTATGTAAACCACAGAGCTGGTAATTATGTAATCCACAGAGCTGTAGTTATGTAAACCACAGAGCTGTAATTATGTAAACCACAGGGCTGGTAATTATGTACACCACAGAGCTGTAGTTATGTAAACCACAGAGCTGGTAATTATGTAAACCACAGAGCTGGTAATTAATATATCCGTTATTAAACTCACGCTTGTTCTCGAGCCGGCCGGACTCCGCATGTTTCCCGCCTTGGTTCATATCCTTCCCGTTACACGCGATCACCAACCATCTTAGATTACCTGAAACAATACCAAAGATTAAAGATTAATTGATTTGTGTACATAATCAGTAAGATCAGAATATAATTTTTTATACAACAAAACAAAAAAAAGTAAGTTATAAAATAAAAACCATCCAAATTATACAATATGGGAGTCTTCAAGTCGCGAGTGAATATCTTCTAGGCAAGCTAGCTCCATCGTCGACCACATCGTCGCTTACCATCAGGTGAAATGTTGTTAAAAGTTTGCCTATCTTGAATTAAAAAAATTAGACTATTTATTTCTCTAAATATGTAGGTATGTATAACAATGTAGAGAAAAAAAGGATGATGCTTCATTACAATATATCAATATTATTATATTATACTTAATATTAATATGACTAATTTTTATATTACTAGCTGCGCTTCGCGGTTTTACCCGCGTAAGTTCCGGACCCGCGGGAATTCCGAGATAAAAAGAAGCCTATGTTCTTTCCCAAGCTCTAGACTATCTGTGTACCAAATTTCATTTAAATCGGTTCAGTAGTTTTGGCGTGAATGTGCGACAGAATGACTTTCGCATTTACAATATTATAATATAATATAACTAGCTGTGCCCCGCGGCTTCGCCCGCTATTATCAAGTTAAAAAGTAGCCTATGTGTTAATCCTAGGTATAATCTATGTACAATCCAAATTTCATCCAAATCCGTTCAACCGTTAAAGCGTGAAGAGGGGACAAACATACTTACACCCTTACACACAAACTTTCGGATTTATAATATTAGTAGGATATATATATATATAAGTAAGGAAGTAATTTATATCAAATGCTTGCCTATTACGCATAAAAAAAAAAGTAAGGATTTATTTTTGTTGTTGTATTTGTGTAAAGTGTTGTTGTTAGTATTGAGTAAAATTGTCAAGTATGTATTAATTCGTTAATGTTCGTTGATATGTAAACATGTCAAACATTATAATTGCTATTTTATTTTCGAAATATTCCTGGAATGTGTAATAGCTTTTATCAATTGTTATAGGTATGTATATACCTAAGCTTGTTTGTATAGTAGCCCTACCTAAATATTCTATACCCAAGTGGAGAAAAGAAGATTGATCAACTTTTCACTGATAACCTTTGTTGTAACAAAAACAGAAAAGAAAAACGATTTAAAAAATCGTTGAACAATAAGCGGTCTTATAGCTGAAAGTTCCAGATAATCTTTGGATGTAAATGTAGTAAGTGATTTAAGGTGAAACAAAGACAAACAAACTCTTCCTCCACTAATTTCCGGGATTTTTTTTATACTCTATAGGCAAGCATTTGACCACTATCTCGCCTTTTTTTTATTAGTGACAGGCTAGTGTTTGACCACTATCTCACCTGATGGTAAGTGCCGATGTGATCGAAGCTGGTAAACACCCTAGACCTGGAATACGCAGGCTCTCAAGGATAACTGCCGGAACACCGTATTTGGCTTGGCGGCACACTTTCAACTTGATGGTGGTAAGCTACTTTGGTAGCAAGCCAGGCGAGCAACTCACAAAATGTTCTACCACCTCTCAAAACCGCTTGATGGAAAGTGATGATGCGGCGAAGTAGCAAGCTTGCCTAGAAGATACCTAATATACTATTTACTTGTATCGACTTGTATCGAAGCCGCCAGAAACATTTACATCGTACACACATTATGATTATTAAAAGCAGGAGTATACCCAGTAAAGGAACATTTTGTTCCTTATTTTATGCCAGATAGTTTAGCTTTTGGCGGCTATCTCATCTGAGGGAAAGTGATGATGCTTTCACGTCGGGCCAAACCCAGCACCCGCGATAACACGGTGAGTGTCAAACAAACTCAGAACTCAAGCTATATAATATATATATATATATATAACTGAACTGCCCGTTGGCTCAGTTGGGTGAGCGTTCGCCTTCTAAGCAGGGGTATCGGGTTCAATTCCCGGCGAAAACACAAATTTTCTCCCCAAGGAAAATTTGTGTTTCTGGTTCTGGTTGTGATTGTGTGTGTGTGATGTGAATGTTTCCGGCACCCACGACACAAGTCTTCGAACTTAGTGTGGGGCTCTGAGTGTGAAAGCGTTTATGTTTATGTTTTATATATATATATATTTAAAACTACAGATAACTATAAGCAAACATACCGAATGAGAATGGATTCTTCACTCTCATGTCCGCAACAGGTGATATTGTTAGATATGTTTTATTATATGAATCCTAGTGATTCACATCGCAATCACTTCATAAAAAATAATAATCACGGATTTTAAGTCACGGACACACACAAATTATTTTGATATCTCATATCAGTGATTAAATAATTAATATATAACGTGCTGTGTAGATACTTAATCGATTTAATAATTAATCACTCAGAATTGGAAAAGTTAAATGGCGAATAATGTATATCTACCAGTTACCAGTTACCTTACAAACCATTTATTTTGACATCTCATAATTAAACGTAAGCAAAGCTCAAAAAAACTTCGTCGTTTTATCTTCGGAATTTTGATCAGATTATATGTACTAATTATTGAATGCATTATTGAAGATATTTCAAGAACTACTGATCAGATCTTGATCAAATTTCAATGAGACCAATTAGAATGCAAAATCGTTCGAACAAAAATTCTCTCAAATGATAAAAATTTCAAAATCGGTTCACGCGGAACAAAGTAATGAGGAAACACATAAAAAAAAAACAGTCACCTTGAGTACCTCCTCCTTATTTGTGAAGTCGGTAGAAAATAGACTAAAAATTTATTTGATGAAAAAATTATACTATTCGATCTCCGAATATATGAACGATAATGAAAGTTGTCATTTTTACATACAATATATTATTATACCAAAAATTATGAATGAAAATGTAATGTTTAGCCATTGTTTTTTGCATTAATAGTACCTTGAAATGATAATCTATGTTCCTGTTGTAATGACAAAAGAAACGTGTTAGTTTTTAATACAAAACAAATAAGTTAAAGATGCGTCATTTACGTCGTAATAATGTGTGAGAATCAATTGGTCTATATTTCGTTTTAGGTAATTATTTTGGAATAAAAACTATCCAGGAACCTAGGTTAATACGTTTTTAATCTGAATAACAGCTTAGTATGGTGGTAATATGCTTGAATTATAAATAATTTTGGTATTACGATTGTATGGGCAAATCAACCGCAGGCCCCTTAAAAGAAGTCCTCAGAAAAAGTAGCGGGCTACTCATACCTGCCCGCGCAGGGGCGATCTAGGGCGCAAGGGCAGTAGCGGTTATCGGAAATATATACACACATGCCTGTTATTTAGTATTTGGGTATAATAATAAATATAAGTTGAGCTAAACACACGCGTTGAGAATGGCCCCAGTACGAAAAATCCCAACTAGAAACCAACTGATTATGAAATGACCCCGATCGCGCATACGCGGCTGTGCAGGACGGTAGATACTATCTAGGGACCAAGGTTGGTCTCACGCCCCTACTGCCCAGCAGAGTCAATTTAGGAAATTGCCCCTGCCTGCCTATACACATGGATGCAAACTGCACAAGCGCTTTCTTGCGACTACCTAATTAAGATATACCTAGGTTAAGGTAATTCCTGTTTTAGTAACCCCCAACTGTACATCTTGTGGAGTCCCGGAAGACGTGTATCATCTTTTGACTGAGTGTGAGCGGAGATCATTAATGTTAAGTGAATTTGGGTTTAAGGCTAGTGATCTTGACGTATTTCAGAGCATTCTGGCTGCACCCGAAGGCGATGCAGCTAGGGCTCTGTACGTCAAGATCAAAAACATTTTGTACTTATGCAGTATTGGAGTGTACCAATAGGGCTGACATAGTCGCAAAGTGACTCAAAGCCCTTACAAAATACAGATAAAAAAAAAAAAATATAGAATTAAAAAATGTGCCGCGCCGCCGAGTTTCTTGCCAATTACATCGTACACACTCTACTGAGTCATTAACTGTCATGAGTGCCTTTGGGGCCCATGTTAATTAACGATTTTGAATTTGAACATTACAATAAAGGTTGCAATTAAGATTCAAAGTGGGATTGCTAGACCGCCCCTGCGGCAGGTGTGTAAGTAGCATAAACAAGCACTGCTCATCAATCTATAGATCAAAGAATAAGCCACTGTCGTTACTCGATCGTCAGTCGCTTCCTCGTACTTCAAGCGACAGTTGATAACGCTACCTATGTTACATACTCAAACACAACACAATCACTATTTCACACTAGGTAATCAAAGCTACAACCTCGGTGGTGTGTAAGGCAGATATTTACAGACTGTTTTTAACCGACTTAACAAAAGGAGGAGGTTCTCAATTCTTCGGAATCTTATCTTTTATATATATAGTTCACAGATTACTCGATGACGCCTGAACCAATGGAAAATGTTTGAACTGATGAACTTTTGTTTGAGAGCTGATGATTCCCATGTGGTCACATTTATACTTGATCAAGATCTGAACAGTAGTTTTTAAGTTATCCTCAATGATGCGTATTTAATCTGATCGAAGGTTCTGAAGATAAAGCGGTGAAGTCGGTTTTTTTAAGCTTTGCTTGCGTTTAAATGATCAAATCTTAGCTCATTGGCAATACCAAAACAGTTAAGGTTAGCGTGAGCCTTGAACGTCTGAATATCCCTAAATACGTTCGAAATATCTTCGAGCATATCCCCACGATACTTAATAAACGTGTTTAGACGCAATCAATAGCCAGTTAATAATTATAATAGTTGTCACAATCACAAAGCACCCGCGAATTAGACGCGTTTAAATAACAAAATAACAATAAACCAACGCCATGGAAGTACACAATGAACTGGTTTTATCAGCAGCAAAGATACGAGTACACACGTTGCGATACTGTATCGTATGATAAAAAGTAAAAACGCGGCGTGTGTGAGTAAAGCCATCTGGGATATCCTTGGGATTATCTTGGTATCTACTTGTACCACAAATTATAATTAAACGCAAGCAAAGCTTAAAAAAACCGACTTCACCGCTTCATCTTCGGAACTTTGATCAGATTCAACGCATTATTAACAATAACTCAAAAACTAGTGATCGGATCTTGATCAAATTTGGGACAAAATGGGACCACATGGAAAGCACCAGCTTTCAAATAATCATCAAAATCGGCGCACAAAGAAAGAAGTTATGAGGTAAGTTTTGAAGTAGGTTAAAACAAGATCATCGTCAATGTAGTCCACAAAATACGCATTATTGGGGATAACTCAAAAACTACTAGTCAGATCTTGATCAAATTTAAACGGGGCCAATTAGAAAGCAACATCTATTAAACAAAAAAATTTCAAAATCGGTTCACTTGGAACGAAGTTATGAGGTAACACACATTTAAAAAAATACAGTACCTACATTTTAGGAAGTCGGTAAAAAAGTAAAATACATAAGACTCTCCGCAAAGATCGCAAGCCTATCGGTATTCTACCGTTTACATTTAGAAGTTTGCGCGGGAATTACACGAGTTAAATCCCTCATGCCCGTTTTACCGTCTAACAACAAGACAAACCGTCAAACGTCATCCATATTTGGTTGAACATATCGGCAGTGCACTCGAAGCGTTTCGCTTCTACGTTTATCATCCGTATTGCGAAGGAGTGGAACTCATTGCCAATCAGTCTTTGTTCCCCGAACGGTACAATCTGGGAGTCTTCAAGTCATGAGTAAATAGGTATCTTCTAGGCAAGCATGCAAAAATTTCAAATTGATTTGCAAGTGAGATAGTGGTCAAACGTTTGCCCGATAATAAAAAAAATCTATTCATTATGTATTACTACATATTAGATTGTTTTTTTTTTCATATTGTTTTCTATCTACGGGTCAATTGCCTATATTTCCTACAACTAAAGTAAAAATAAGTGCAGCAAAGAACTAATTTACCTACAAGACATAGCTTATAGGTAACTCAAGTGCTCAAGCCCACTACCAGTGGGTAGCGTTCCCATCATGCTGGCGGCATTGCCTCTCTAAATTGCAATGCTAATACGTTGACCCTAATAAGCCAGCATTTTGATCACGCGTCGCCTCAACCAGGCGCTCTGATAGATTTTTGAAAATAGAATGAGTAATTAGATTGTTGTCAAAAAATAAAAAAACATTTATAAGTATTTCAATTATCGTCAAAATGTATCATTTATATATTCGGCAATTGAGTACTTAATATAATTTTAAGGTCAAGGTTACTTATAGCTGGTCTGCGTTCGGTGTCAACTTGTTGTTTTTATCCACGCTCAATGGCACTGAAAGATATAGTATAGCACTAATATTGAACAGTATAGTTATCTATTAGTATCACAAACACTCAAAAACAATTAAAAGTTAATCTGTACTCTATGATTAAAAGTTGATCTGTACAGAAAATACTGTTACTTTTCGCGTCTTCGTTCATTTATAGAACAGCAAAAGAATGGAACGCTTTGCCATCATTTGTGTTACCCGAAAGATACAATTTGGGTGTGTTCAAAAGTAAAGTGAATAGGTATTTACTGAGCAAGCGTGCTCCACCTCAGACTACATCGTCACTTTCCATCAGGTGTGATTGTGGTCAAACGTTTGCTTAGTCTGTAATAAAAAAAAATACTGACTCAAATCATAGCAGCTCGCTGCCGAAGCCACAGAGTACGAAATTACAACCAATTACCGTTCATATGATAAGTAGGTCTAGTACGGTAGCAAGACTCATGATGGTCGTAACGAAAACATGATTTGATTTCCTTTTCTTCCATTCATGCTATGAGTAAATTTATATGCGCGTTGGCTAAGTGAACTGCTCGTTGGCTAAGTCGGGTGAGCGTTCGCCTTCTAAGCAGGGGTATCGGGTTCGATTCCCGGCGAGAACCCAAGTCTTCTCCGCAAGGAAAATTTGTGTTTCTGGTTCTGGTTGTGATTGTGTGTGTGTGATGTGATTGTTTTCGGCACCCACGACACAAGTCATTGAACTTAGTGTGGGGCTGTGAGTGTAAAAGCGTTAATGTTTAAAAAAATTAAGTTTGGAAACTACATAACACATTAACTTAAAATGTACTAGAATTACTTCAAACACATATAAAATTAATAAATAAAAACGAACGCGCACTCACAGCCCCAAACGAGACTTGTATCAAGGGTGCCGGATACATCACACACACAATGGACTCAACACAATGTTACAGAAATGTGAAATACAATTGAAATATGACTACGGGCCAATTTTCTATATTTCCTAAAACTAAACTAATATATACTTTTTTTTCATTCAAATGGGACCAATTAGAAAGCAACATCTTTCAAACTAAAAAAAAAATTTCGACGTCGGTTTATGTGGAGAGAAGTTATGAGGTAACAAACATGAAAAAAAAACGACTACACCGCTTTATCTTCGGAACCTTGATCAGATTTAATGTATTGCACACGCATTATTGACTATAAATCAAAAACTAGAGATCAGATCTTGATACAATTTCAACGGGACTACATGAAAAGCACCAGCTTTCAAATAAAAAAAATAATCATCAAAATCGGTTCACAACGAAAGAAGCTATGAGGTAACTTTTGAAGTCAGTCAAAAACGAGAACGTCAATGTAGTCCACAGAATACGCATTATTGATGATATTTCAACAACTACTAATCAGATCTTGATCAAATATTAACTGGGACCAATAAGAAAGATTCAAACTAAAAAAAAATTTCGAAATCGGTTCACATGGAAAGAAGTTATGAGGTAACACACATAAAAAAAATACAGTCGACTTGAGTACCTCCTCCTTTTTTGGGAAGTCGGTAAAAATGCCTGTTAATTTAGTAGTTATTGTTAGTCAGCCAATCAACTAAGCCATTTATGGCTTTGATTAACGGGTAAATACCTTGTCCCATTAATCATATATATAATGATTATTATTTATGATCCGTGACGATTGAAATCTAATTTAAAACGGGAGTTTACGTACTACTGTATAATAACCAGCTGGTACTCGCGGCGGTTTTGTCGGATAGTCCGACTAATTTCGGGCATGTACGACGCATCATCTGGGAGGTGGCCGATCGCAACGCTTGTGCAATGAGTGACAGTGTTACAGGTTACAGTGTGACTCGTTGGGAGAATTTTGTAAAATTATTCCCAACCGGTCACACATGTGACATGTTGGGAGGACCTTTAACGTTCGCGTCGCCTCTCCGCGCGCACCAGTGAGATAGGGTCAAACACTTGTCCACTACCAGTGGGTAGTTTAAGTGTTTGATCATGTTATTTTTGATTGATTTTTTTGATAGATTTGATCATGTTAGTTCCCATCATGCTGGCGGCATTGCAAGCGTGTTTTAAGTATGTTTGTTCCGTCTTCACGCTTTAACGGCTAAACGGATTTGGATGAAATTTGGAATGTACATAGCTTATACCTAGGATTAACACAAGCTGCTTTTTTTCGACTTGAAAAAGGGGTGATGTCGGTTTGCTTACGTTTTAATTATTAAAGGACAATGGTGGGCGAAGCCGCGGGGCACGGCTAGTATGTAATATGTAAATAAAACCGGCCAAGTGCGAGTCGGACTCGCGCACGAAGGGTTCCGTACCATTATCTATAAAAAATCAAGTTTGTTGTATGGGAGCCTTAAATATCTATTTTATTTTATTTTTAGTATTTGTTGTTATAGCGGCAATAGAAATACATCATATGTGAAAATTTCAACTGTGTAGCTATCAACGTTCTTGAGATACAGCCTGGTGACAGAAGGACGGACAGACAGCGAAGTCTCAGTAATAGGGTCCCGTTTTTACCCTTGGGTACGGAACCCTAAAAACAACACTTTCCTATCTATAATACAAAAAATAACAACTCATTAAGCCTTTTACTTAGTGCCTACCCGAGTATAAACGGACAGTCAATATTCGTCTGTATTAGTAACGCTTTTATATACGTACTGTAATCACCAGGGTGACATTATGATGTGTTTATTTAGGCCAAGGCAACAGGGTGAATAGGGAAAAGTTTCTAGAGGCCGAAGTTTGTTCTGTAGGTCTCTTGCCAATGAATATTCGTATAATTATTTAGGGTTACTTATTAGTTGGTAATTATTTATTGCTTACTATCCATGTTCCGCTTCGCCTTCGTTTATCAAGTTTGAAAGCCTATGTGTTAAACCTAGGTATAAGCTATGTACATTTAAAATTTCATCCATATACGTTCAGCAGTAACAGCGTGAAGAGAAAACAAACATACTTACACATTTACAAACAAACTATATTATAAGTGTGATTTATCCTACTAATATTATAAATCCGAAAGTTTGTGTGAAAGTATGTTTGTTCCCTTTTCACGCTTGAAAGGCTGAACGGATTTGGAATGTACATAGCTTATACCTAGGATTAACATAAAGGCTACTTTTTGACTTGATAATATAGCGGGCGAAGCCGCGGGGCACGGCTAGTAATATTATAAGTGTGATTAGTTGTGCTCTTTGATGATTCAAAGCTATGTAATTTTTTGAGTTGCTTAGATCTGGTAATATTTTGTATAAACAAAAGACAAAAATTTCACATGAGTGCCCGTTGTCTTGGTTGGGTGCGCGTTCGCCTTGCAAGCAGCGGATATCGGGTTTCAATTCCCGAAGGGAACACAAGTTCTTCCGCCTTTTTTTTATACTGGATAGGCTAGCACTTGACCGCTATCTCACCTGATGGAAAGTGACGATGCGGCCGAAGATGGAAAATGCTTGCCTAGAAGGTACCTATTCACTTAAGACTTGAAGACACCCTGATTGTACCGTTCAGGGAACAAAGACGTGCTTCTGGTTCTGGGTGTAATTATCTACGTTAACGTTTACGTTTATGATTTTTATGGCCATAGGCATAATGAAGTGACGAGAATGTGTGACATAGTTAGTGTCACACATTCTCGGGCCTTGGGAGGGATCGCAGGATGCAATTGGGGTATTTTGTGACTTCTCCAAAGCGTTTGACTGCGTGGACCATAAAACGCTTATTAGCAAATTAATCCATTACGGTATAGGTATATACGAAATGGTTTGCTGCTAATAACTTATTGTTAAATGCTAGCAAAACCAAATGTATCAAGTTTTCTCTTCCTAATGTTCCTTTGGTAGATGCAAATGTTACACTTGAAAACAACAAATTAGATCTTGTAAAGAAAACTGTTGTCTTAGGTCTGACTATGGACTCAAAACTGCAGTGGGGTCCTCATATTGATGTGCTTGCAGATCGCTTGAGTTCCGCTGCTGATGTAGCAACGGCAAGGCTGGTTTACTTTGCATATTTTCATAGTTTGATGAGTTACGGAATCTTGCTATGGGGATCTGCTGCCGATGTTGAAACTATTTTTATCCTACATAATTAAACGCAAGCAAAGTTTAAAAAAACCGACTTCACCGCTTTATCATCAGAAACTTTGATCAGATTTAATGTATAAACACGCATTATTGACTATAACTCAAAAACTAGAGATTAGACCATGTTCAAATTTCAATGGGACTACATAAAAAGCACCAGCTTTCAAATAAAAAAAAGAATTATCAAAATCGGCTCACAACGAAAGAAGTTATGAGGTAACTTTTGAAGTCGGGTAAACGAGAACATCGTTAAAGTACGCATTATTCGTCACAAAATAGGCATTATTGACGATATTTCAAGAACTACTGATCAAATCTTGATCAAATTTAAATGGGACCAATTGGAAAGCAACATCAATTCAAACTAAAAAAAAATTCGATATCGTTTCACTTGGAAAGAAGTTATGAGGTAACACAGATAAAAAAAATACAGTCAACTTGAGTACCTCCTACTTTTTTGGGAAGTCGGTAAAAAACATAACCCTCCTCTTTGCTTCGCCGTAGTCGGGTAAGAATTTAGTAAATTGTCAACATGGGAGGGCAAACGGTATTGATCTTGCCGCACCGTCTAAAGATAGGAGGCCTAAATGCCCCGAGCATTCGAAGGGCGGGTACTTTATGGGTCGACCCTTAAAAACCACATTTCGATAATGATCTGTTGCTTGGAGACAAATTTAGACAAATAGATAGATAACTCTTTAATGTACACCGTAAATAAAGGAAAATTAACTTGGGCTAATACAATGGACAGTCTTATCGTTTAAAGCGATCTCTTTTAGACAACACTTGGTTTTTTTTATTAGTTATTTGTATAATACCGGAAAGCTCTCAAACCCTGGTTCTTGTTCTAACCAGTTGGCAGTAGAGTCATAAACTTTCATGAGTGCCTCTTTGGGGCCCATGTGAATAAAAAAAAAGCTTAAGCTTAGCCTCCCTATTTGAAGTCGGTTAATGAGTATATGTAAAAACATTAAAAATATCATTTGGAAATTAAAATGAAATAGAATTGCTTGTTTGCCACAAAAAACGTAATCTACCAAACAAAAAAAAAATCAAATTCGATTCATAATTGGCGGATATCGCGTAACATACTCATACATACTTACAAAAAAAAATCATAGTCGAATTGAGAATCTTATTTTTTGTAGTCGGTTGAAAATATATCTAATCTATTTTTTTCTTTTTGAAACTATTTTGTTCCGTCATTTCATATCAGAATCCTGTAAAAGTTATATCACAAACGTAATTTACTAGACGAATGATTTCTTTACCTTCTTTTTACATTTCGGGCATTTTCAAGAAATTTTAATAAAACCATAAAAAAATCAAAGATTGCCACGCGTGACCTTGCGTAACTACCGCAATATAAGATATGCAACATGCACCTTTGTGTGCAAAAGTGCACATTGACTTTGTTAACAAAACAGTGCACTAAAAATTTAAAAACCGGCCAAGCGCGAGTCGAACTCGCGCACGAAGGGTTCCGTACCATTATCTATAAAAAATCAAGTTTGTTGTATAGGACCCCCCCTAAATATTTATTTTATTTTTAGTATTTGTTGTTATAGCGGCAATATAAATACATCATCTGTGAAAATTTCAACTGTCTAGCTATCACAGTTCTTGAGATACAGCCTGGTGACAGACGGACGGACGGACAGCGAAGTCTCAGTAATAGGGTCCCGTTCTTACCCTTTGGGTACGGATCCCTAAAAAACCCGAGAGCGAAAAATGTATCGAAAATGATAGTTCGGGTGTCCCGATATAATAATATTATAGGTAAGCTTTTTGAAAATTTGTGTTAAAACAGTGATATAAACGTGATATGATACAAATAATAAAGAGTGAATAGGTATCTTCTAGGCGAGCATGTCACATCTTCGGCCGCATCATCACTTTCCATCAGGTGAGATAGTGGTCAAATGCTTGCCTATTTAGCATTTAAAAAAAAAAGTTTTTAAATGGTCTTTTCACTAGCTTTCATTTTTGATACCCATATTTATTTAAAAACTTCATGCACAAATATGTACTATGTACATAGGAGCATTTTGTGCCAGTCATCCTGCTATTTCAGGAGATATATCGGCGTGCAATAAATGAAGCTATACAATAAAGAAAAGGTTGCTATTATAAGACATGCCATTTTAAAAATGTACATAGCCTATGTCACTACCACATTCTAAATAATTCAACGAACTCCATATGTTAAGAACCGTCTAGCCGTTTAGGCTGTAGGGCGTGCCAAAGAAACAGACATACATACGCTCGAAAAACATTACCCTCATTCTGACGCAGTCGGGTAAAAAAGGTGCTCGCATTGACGTATATCTGACACTTAACAAGTACAGTTGTAAACAACGTTAATAAAACCCAGGGGAGCGTTACATGTGTTCTAATTAATGAAATGTAATAGCTTCAAAATTATAGGCCATATTGTTAGGTATGACATCATGGGGCAACAATAACGTCACTACGGAAAGCTTTTATAGGACCAGTACATAAAAGTACATTTAGTACCAGGCAAAGTAGAGTAAAGCTTGGCACACACGTATTTGGCTCGCACGGACGCGGACGTGTGCACCGCTGCAGAGAAGGCCAACGCGCTTGCGTCTCCGACTTCGCACATCCGCGCGAACAAAATGCATGCTACGTGTCCATGTGTCCTGCTCCTCACCATTTATCTTGCAATGAGTTGACCCACATCCAAGAGTAGTTCCGGATTTCCGTGTAACGGACTGGGGTCTCTTAGGCTGATGCAAAGCATGGTTCCATAGACCTCTGAGCGACTCCTCTTACACACAGTCTCATTTAATAATAATAGAATAGAATAGAAAATTCTTTATTGTACACCAAATACAGTTAGTTACAGGGGTAATCTTAAAAAAACTAAAGTACAATGGGCGGACTTATCGCTAAAAGCGATCTCTTCCAGTCAACCTTTGGATGGAGAGATGATTTGGATGGAATAATATAATATTTTCTAATTTATTTTAGATTACTCTGAAAACTAGGTACAGTGTGGCACATAAGCACTTATACGTTCATGTAGGTAATCATTTTCTAGTGAGCTCTCTCGGCTAGGCCTGTATCTTGGACGCCCGATCTCATGGTGGGTAAGACATACCTTTTTGGTTAAAAAGCTTGGATTTCAGGCATTGCGGCAACATTTGAGCTTTCAGTACGTCCTCAAGTTTACCGAAAGCGGTCCAGCCTACTTGTATTTTTTGGAATTCTGGTTATTGCGATGCTCTCTACCAAAGTCAAACAGTGTCCAATATAAATGTATATATATAAATGGTCTACCAGTTCGCTTTCTCCACCACCTATGTCTACTGTGTAGTCAATGCAGTCTTGGACATGTTCATCTAAGTAACAAAAAAGCGATTTTTTCGATAGTTATTCTGCTATAAAAGCGGTTCAGCGTTCTTGAGATATAAATGGTGTAACTTACCCGACTTTATTTGTTTTTTTTTTATACTCGATAGGCAAGCATTTGACCACTATCTATTTTATTTATACAGATTTTCAAAATCAAAATACGACTTTGCCGCCGATACCTCCATAACCCTTCATTCGTTCTTGATTAAAATGGATCAAATAATCCACTATTACACGAGTATAATAACGATATATTTAAACAAAAAAAAAACGTTTTAATGTTGAGGATGAGGTAACACATGTAACACATAAAACAGAAGAAAAGGTCGAATTTGATAACCTCCTCTTTTGGAAGTCGATTAAAATATCTAGTGTTAATAGCTTTTGATCCAGCTTTGTTTGTCAAACAATGCCGACGTTCTCGGCCAACAAATAAATGATCTAAGACTTAGGTATGATGTCACATACATAATTGCTCGCCTCACCTTGTGAAGTCATCTGCGCTGGGGGTTACCATGACTTGACACGTTTTATATGGATATTTCTTTAAAAGATCCGAGGAAACATAATTTATGTATTGATCACCAACACAATGAACACCGTTACATTACAAGCTTAAAGTTAATATGTTACTATAAATTTTTAGTTGTGTCAAAATTATTATAAATATAAATGAGTTTATCCTACTGTTATTTATAAATGTTTTTATATATATTAATAGTTTTAAACATATAAATTTATTGGATATTAATTGTAACAATATGACTTGCCCAGTGTAACAATCTTTGTTATAAGGCGAATAAATAATTCTATTCTATTCTATTGAAAAAGGTTAGTGACATTACAATAGGTAATTAGTGCGTCAGTTAGGTTATGAAAAAATATTCGACGTGTATTTTTTTTATTAAAAAATCAATATAAATTGACAAAAATAAAAGAGTGTCGAATTTCAGGAGTGGAGGCTCGTGACGTGACGCCTCAGTAATAAGTGCACTGAGGCGTGACGGCACGCAGAATTTTAACGATATCTTCGTAATTATTTTGTTTAATTGACAAAAGAAACAATAAATGTCCAATATTTTTGGTAATGTAAATGACGGACTAAATATATTTTTTCAATATACAAAATTAATCGTAAATATGCTAGCTCCAAGAAATATGTATAGCTTCGACAATTCCAAGAAGTTTATATTAAACAATCTGGTCCAAAAGATTTGGCGCCAAACCGCGATTAAATTTTTTTTTTTTGTTAACTATCTTCCAACTGTATTTTAATTTCTTACAATTGATTGGTGTAGTAAACTTTTCACGAAATAAAACTTTAGACACTTCAGAATTATGTTGCTATTTTTTATTTTAATATAGCTGTAGAAGTTTTTCAGTAATAATTATAGGATTATTGAAATCCTTCATTTAATAATGACAACTCTCTGATTTAGAAATTGTCTGTTACATTTTAACCACGAGACGTAAACTTTAAAGGCACATTTAGTGATGACTGATTTAGATAAGTTTGGTGAAATTGGCTCTTAGTCTGTTACGCATATCTGATTGCCTCGACATTCACATCACGATAACAGTATATGTTGGTGAGCTTCTGCGTATTTTTTTTTGGCTACGCAATCTTGCGCATTTTGCCAGTGTCAAGTAACAATATATTTCAAGTGTATTTTGAATTAAAAGTCCTAGTCACAAGTCAAGAGTCTAGAACTTTTATTGGAGTTTTGGAGCGAAGGCGAAAATCACGTTTTACAACTTTGTATGATTTGCCAACACTTATGCATGTTTACTAAATATTAATGGTTAATAATCCCCCATTATAACACACTAACACTCAAAGAGTCACAGGTTTTGGAAAATTATACAAAATGAACAACGCCAACGCGGCGAAACTATTCTGCGTATTTAGGTCCCTGTGGAGATCATCGTTTCTGACGTACCAGTTCGAACCAAATGCGTCTAGTATATAGGAGCTATTATCCTTATCCGGGAATAAACGAAACCATGGCAACCATAACTGATCTGTATGATAAACAGGGATTCTGTAACATAGACTCTTTTACGAGCGACTGTTGACGCGGCTTCTCTTATCTCCAGGAAGTAGGCATTGCAAATAACTAAATAGGTAAATCTCACACCGAGGTTGTCTAATTTTAACTGAACGTAGTTAAAGCCTAATGTAGATAACATGTTCACAATGCATGTAAGGCAAACATTGTCTATAGATTCTTGATAACGTTACTTTTATGATTATTAGCAATACGCGGGTCTTATTGGGAGTAGTTACAACTTAAACTTAGCCTGTTACAAGTACAACAAGCACATACACACTCATATCTCGCCGAGTTCATAGACTTTTATCATGGGTGCTGGAAACATTTACATCACACACATAATCATCCAACAAGAAGGAAAAAATTCCCTTGGGGAGAAAACTTGTATTCCCAATTCCAAAAATCATCTATAAAAAAATTTGCAAGATTTCATAAATGTCCCGTGGGAAGGAAAATTGTGCACCTGCTGGAAATCGAACCCAGGTCCTACAGTTACAAATTACAAACTTCATTTTTTACTGTGTAAGATATCTATAGCAGGAAAATCTAGTCTAGAGTGAATAGGTACCTTCAGGGGGCAAGCATGTTCCATCTTTGGCCGCATCGTCACTTTCCATCAGGTGAGATAGAGGT
Organism: Lomographa bimaculata; assembly: GCA_948107665.1. Lineage (NCBI taxonomy): Eukaryota > Metazoa > Arthropoda > Insecta > Lepidoptera > Geometridae > Lomographa > Lomographa bimaculata. The sequence continues at coordinate 1,973,070 of OX403607.1, read as the reverse complement.
CAAATGCTCGCCTAACTAGTATAAAAAAAAATCATTAGCGCAGACCAGATATATTACTTTAGGAATTACTAAATATTACTTGATGTTAAGATATGTATGTATTGTGTAATAAGAAATATTTTGAGCTTAGAGCCAAAATTCATAATATTTGAATATTGAGAAAAAAAAAAAATTTGGCCATGTATCATTTTCTACCAACTTTACAAAAAAAGAGGAGGTATTCAATTCGAGTGTTTTTTTTTATGTAAAAGGTTTTTTATTATTACTTTATACCTGTTGCTTTCCCATTGGTCCCATTTAAATTTGATCAACATATGATCAGTAGTTTTTAAGTTATCGTCAATTATTCATGTTTAATACATTTAATCTGATCAAGGTTCCGAAGATAAAGCGGTGAATTTGATATTTTTTAAGCTTTGCTTGCGTTTAATTATCTGTGGATGATAAATAGTGGTAAAAATAAATTGTTATTATGATAGTACTTATCTCAATGCTATAAATTAGTTTATACTTGTTCTACTATTTTTGTTTTAAAATATCAATAGGTCAACAAACTCCTCGTCTTATTGATGTCGCTGACAAGAGGACTGTCTCATTCTTTGCTCAAAGTATTGCAAGTGGCTTTGAACTGCTTGTTGGCTTTATTGGATGTGCGTCCGCCTTCTAAGCAGGGGGTTCGATTCCCGTTGAAAACACAAGTTTCCTGCTCAAGGGAAATTTGTGTTTTTTGGTTTTGAGTATAATTTGAATGTTTCCGGCACCAAACATTGAACTTAGTGTGAGGCTGTGCGTGTGAATAGGTTTAACTTATGTTAATTGAATTGAATTATTCACTGTAAGAATGCAGTTAGCGTTCTTGGTACCTTGCCACCTGGTTAAACTAAATTTTTTTATTACTTTGTTTGTTTAATTTAGGTATGGATAGATTTGTGTTATAAATATAGATTAAATATTAATATCCCGATGACCATGCTGTGCTCGGTTTTTTGTTTTTGGTAGAATGTGTTTGAATTTGTAGTCTCAGACAGCTCCATCTAGTGTCGAGTAGAAACATTTTTTTACATCGGTCATGGCGTAATAGATGGCGCTAATAGTTGCTTAAACCCAGTTTTTCAAATGCAGTTTGGGAACCGAGCATGTCTCGGACCTGGAACGTTGATAAATCGATTCCTTGGGCCGAAAAACCCCTAATCTGTAACTTTGATGAAAATCGTTGGAGCCGTTTCCGAGATCCAGATTACACATATATATACAAGAATTGCTCGTTTAAAGATATTAGATAGATTAAAGTCAAGACAATTTCAAATAAATATCAAATAACGTTATAAATAAATATGTTATTTTTAAAAAAAACCAAGTATTTATTTCGTAAGAACTTGTCTATAAATATGATTTGCACAAAAAAAAAATAAACGGCAGCTAGTGGTCTCCACCCACTTAGAGATAAACATGTCTACATAGAATACATATTTTAGATACCAAAGCTAGATTTAGGACTTTCTCAAGCGAAGCTTTATGAGGTTTCTCAAGCACGATCCTCTTGAACCCTTTCACACTTAAAGCCCTTCTATAAGTTCGAAGACTTGTATTGTCTGTACTGTTGAACCTACTCATTTTATTCATGTTACATGTACAATGTGAACCATCAATGAAATGTTAATTGATATATAAGGAAATGGGTAGTTAAAAGGAAAAATTAATAAAAGTATAATAATATTTAAATGAAGGAAAACACCTGCCTTTATAAAACTATATAAGATCCTATGAATTATAAGGTTATGTACCTAAAATGTAATATAACATCCTACTATAATTATAAATCCGAAAGTTTGTGTAAGTATGTTTGTTCCCTCTTCACGCTTTAACGGTTGAACGGATTTGGATGAAATTTGGAATGTAAAAAAATAATGTAATATATGTAAGCTATGCGCTTATACCTAGGACTAACACATAGGCTACTTTTTAACTTGATAATAGCTGGCGAATACGCGCGGCACTGCTAGTATAATAATAATATATATATAATGTCCCCATCTTCAGCTGCATAGTCACTTTCCATGTGGTGACAAATTTTTGTGACAAACTGTTTTTATTTCTGCCTTTTGTGTTGTCACAAATAAATTATTAATATTTTTTTATATTCAAATGCTTCCATATCCAGTATAATACAGTTTTTCATTGATATAAAATGTTGTATAAAGACTCATTAAACATAACATATAAACAAAGTCATACTTAGGGGCTCCGAGTATGAATTTGTATGTTACAATGAGGTTAACGAATTGAATCATCGGTTTTGGTAATATTTGCATATCACACTCAATTGTGCCCAGAACCAGAAGCATAAATATACCTTGGGAAGAACAATTGTGCTTCTTCTGGGAATCTAACACAAATGAAGAGCTCACTGTGTAGAGAGCCGAGCTACGTGATATTTTTCTGATATATTTGAATACAAGTAAAATGTCACAAAGTTTTTTAAAATCAAGCTTTTACATGCTGTAAGTAAATTAAAAGGACTAAAAAGTTATATAACCAGAAGACTTGTCAAGACGAATCAAACGAGCCTGAACTCTATAGGTTTATCTTGTTTAGTTCAGGAGTTCCAATGGTCATCTTCCGTCTCCATCATCAGACCAACTCCAGTGTAAAAATACATATAAAAATAAATGTATAAAAATCATTGTATTTTCACCAAAGAGACATAAGTGCATCAAATTTGAGTCAGATTGGACATCGGGAAGTGGGTCTAATTAAGCTTGCAAGATTTGATTACAGACCAACAGATAACGGGGCAAGTGAAAGGCCAACCAAAACCATTTACTTGCCTTTTTCACAAATGCCTTTTACTTGATAAAGCTTATTACGGTATACAATATATATAAAAATCAATGCCACTTTTCGTTGTTATTTTATAACTCAACAATGGGCTCACCTATCCAAACCAAATGTTTAGGCTTTTTTCGGAATATTTAGTAGATGGTTTATGTGAAGTTTGCACAAAATAAGTCAAACGGTTCTTCATTTATCACACCCGGGCGAAGCCGGGGCGGATTGCTAGTTACGGTAAATAAACATCCTTATTACTTACACAATATGTATATCTTAATTAGATACGTTTTAAATTGTACTGCATGCCGAAAGGCCGGATACAGCGACCTATTGTTTTTTTTCACTTTTGCCATCAGGTGAGATGGTGGTCAAATGCTTGCCTATCTAACATAAAAAAAAAACAAAAACCTATTTACACCTGTATTCCCAATCAATAAATTAATTTGAATTTGAACTAAATAAAATTAAATGATATTTTGTTTGATATAATTTTTTTTATTACAAGGTAACACTAATATTATAAATTCGAAAATTTGTATGTAAATGAGTAAGTATGTTGGTTTCCTTTTCACACTGGAACGTCTGAACGCGTTACGATGAAATTTGGAATGTCCATAGCTTATACCTAGAATAACCACATAGGCTGCTTTTTAAATTGTGAAACGTGGGTAAAGACATGGGGCACAGCTAATAAATTTTTTAAAAATGTTAGTGGTATGTAGAAATAATATGGTATCGTAAAATCTCCTTGTACTACATTACAGTGGTAGTTAATAAGGTAAACTTTATAAAATGTCTCACCTTGCGGCAGGTGCAAAGTATTTAGTGCTAGCTTACATACAATTTTAATCAAGCTGGACAATTTTACTTTAACTAAGTGTTATATAATTTAGTGATAAGGTAATACTCCAAGGCCCAAGCTATTCGCCTCAGTTTATTGTGCGGCTGACTCATCCTGCTAAGGGACAACAAATTTGTCCAAAACTAATCGACAGTAAGTGGTTTATTTTTACGTGTTTTAAGCCGTAACTTTATAACATAAATTATGTGTAACGCTCACAATAGTTTTAATTTTCAAATTGAATAATATTTGTTTAGTTGACATAGAAATCCATTGAATGAACTGCCCGTTGGCTAAGTTGAGCAAGTGTTTGCCTTCTAAGCAGGGTATCGGGTTCAATTGCATGCGGGAACACAAGTTCTCCCCATGGATAATTTGTGTTTCTTGTTCTGGTTGTGATTGTGTGTGTGATGTGAATGTTTCCGGTACCCACAACACAAGTCATAGAACTTAGTAGGGCTGTGAGTGTGAATGTTTCCGGCACCCATGACACAAGTCATAGAACTTAGTGTGGGGCTGTGAGTGTGAAAGCATTTATGTTTAAGTCATAAATTGCATGTCTGCTTGCAGATTGCATATATTGTGTCACTTCTTACATTAAGATCTTTATATTCTGGCATATAAACAATTTGATTTGATTTACAAACCTTCATAAATATTAGTTCAGGCTTTTTGATGTGAAGAAAGTACAAATAAACAGACAATTTTATACATTTATAGTACTATGTACAATGTGATGTACTATAATACATCACATTGTACATAGTGATGTACTATGTACAATGTGATGTACTATAATACATCACATTGTACATAGTGATGTACTATGTACAATGTGATGTACTATAATACATCACATTGTACATAGTGATGTACTATGTACAATGTGATGTACTATAATACATCACATTGTACATAGTGATGTACTATGTACAATGTGATGTACTATAATACATCACATTGTACATAGTGATGTACTATGTACAATGTGATGTACTATAATACATCACATTGTACATAGTACTTATTAGTAGTAATTGAGAACACTACGGAAATTATTAAAATATAGTTAACTGAATAAAATTAATAGTATATACAGCGGACTACACATAATTAAAAAAGAAAATAAACAAATTTTAATCCGTTCTCTCTGGGTTCACACATTTAAAATACATATGAATGCAAATATAGTAATATCCATAATGAATTAAAGATCTTTCAATCAATTCACAATCAATGTAAGTATAAATTGGTTGTGAGTGCTGAAGCCAATAAAAATATTATGAAGTTACAAATGCTTCCCTAGTTTAAAAATGGAAGCATAAAACTGCTTTGAATCTTAATAAATAGAAATACTAGCATAAATTAAATGTTCTGACAGTAATGTATCAGTTAGAAACTCATTGAAATTCCATACCCTCAGAACATAGTAATCAATTATAGACCAACACAGCAACTGCATCAATTACACACATTATCAAGAAATTGTCCAATGCCAAGTTTGTGTAGAGAAAAATAACATATGGCTTCGCATAGTTATTTATTACAGAATCGTGAGCCGATATAGTATGTACGACCTTGACGATATAAAACTAGTTTTTTTTACGATAGCGTGACAACACTGGCCAAAATAAACATACTGCAGACTGACTATGACTTGAACCATGAGAGTTGTAATAAATATGAATTATATGTACAAAAAAAAGAAAAAGAACAGCTGATTTGTAATAAATAAAAATAGGTTGTAATACTAAATTAATAACAATATACTTACGTAAGTTGTCCCAAATAACAGGATACAAACATATCACAAGATATTGATTTTGTTGAATGCACAGCCGCAATTTATTAGGATTGATTTATCACAAATAATTTTAGTTATACCTAATTTTAATAACACAAGAAGTATTGTCCTTAACTGGCAAGCGTTATTTACAGTTCATTTTATTAATAAAAGGAGAAAATTAGAAGGAAACCCGCGAGAACGAAACACCATTTTGAAAGATTGAAGAAAAAATCGTCAAGGATTTTTCCCCTTCTTGTCGTCTGTCAGCCTGCGTCATGCCGTCATTGCGACAATTTGTTTGACATTTACATTGCAGAGTAGCCATTGTCTGTTTTGAAACTCCAACAAACAGTGGTAAAAAGACTATAAATTATCATAAAATATGTCAAAGACTTATCGCGATGTTGTATGAGCTATGGTCTTTCAGGAGAGTTAAGAAAGGTAAATCTATAGAAAGACGTATTCGTATGAAGAAAATACATTTATGCACAGTTTCTTCAATAATTCTCAGATAACCAAGTGACTCTATCTTTACAGATATTATTATTATTTACAGATACGTGTTTTTTATTAATCATAAACTAGCAAAGGAGACAAGTATCCCATGGCTTCCTGCAAGTATCCCCGCGTTGACGATTGACGACATAATTATTAAATATGTACTATATTATGTTATTCCAGCTCACATAGGTAAACAACACAATGATTTATCTATTTATATGCATTACATGTACAGTATATTATATGACTAAACTTAGAAACTAAAGACATTCACCCTGTAATGTTGGGTATAAGCAAGTATATTATCCATCTAATATTATATCGGAGGTGAGATCTTTTAGTGTTAGTATCTTCTAATTTCAAATAGTACATACAAGTTAGTAATTTAAGGTTTTATTATATGATGGTACCGGACTAACGGTATATTATTATGCAGGTACCCAAAATTAAGGTAAATCGGTACAGTAGACTTAGCGTGATGGAGTAGCAAACATCCAAACTTTCACATATATATAGTAGTCAGCCAGAGTTTTATTCCATTGTACATCAATGTAATAAACTTAAGAGATGGTGGATATGGGTGTAACCTATAACCCTACTTTTAGGGAACTTTCAAGTAATGGCAATATTACTTTGACGGCTGACATATCTGTTTGAATGACATATAGGGACATATTCTACACGGATGCGTTCAATTTTATTTTATAAGAATATTTTCGCAGTCTTCCACATATGTACCTGTATTAAATATTGGCCCTACACGCTCTCCAGTCGTGCCATAATGTTATATATGACCAGTTTTTAGTTTACAAAAATTTATCACGAGAAATTTAAGCATTTAATCAGATTTTTAAGAGCATTACCCATAACCATGAGTAGATACTCATAGTATGAGCATCTTCGTCTCTTTGCGCTTTTCTCAGTAGGGTTAGTAAACTTTGTATAAGGTATGTAATAACCGACTCTTACGAAATAAATAATTAAAGTCATGGAACCATGATGTCTTTGTGAATAAGATCTTCTTGAATTTTGATGACCGTGCGGGCGGCCGCCAGACTGACATCAATACTAAGGGGAATATTTTCTGTAAACACTATTTCGTGGACCAGCAGGGGCACCACGTGCAGTTAAGGTTAGCTGGGAAGCTTGGTTTATATCGCTCTTAATTCCTACCCTTATACCTAGATAAATAATAAGCGCACGGTACGAAGTTAAAACTTATATATTTAGTAAAGTTTTTGAAGTGAATTATTTATCTTCTTTGAAATTCTGTCCCGCAATCTTTTTATGTGACGAAAAGTGGATAAACACTGTGATAAACATGACACTACCACCCTGAATAATTAAAATGCTTCCCTGTAATACAAAAGTTTCACTTCTATCGTGTGTCTTTATGACACACCCCGATTCGATAATATTGAAATTAGTTTTTTTGTTATAATTTCGACAGTTTTATGTAGGTAGCTTCACCTTTGTTAATCGCAACTTTGCTATTTCTCACGAAATAGAGGGTAGTTTGTAAGGTGTGCTGCCACTTGTAATTTGTCCGCGCGTTAGTCTACAATCTCCCGCGAATTAAAGAGGAGTCCCCTCAACCTTCGATCATCTCAATACTATCGAAGAAACTTGTGTGACCACGACCAGGAAACTGACCAGGCAGTGGTACGCTAACTCGACCAGTGAACCTGTGAATTTATGTGAATAGTTATAAGCGGGCCCGCCACGCGGGCACTGCTAGGAGTTTCGGTGAGTTGGTGTGCATTAACTGAGCACCTGCTTCTCTCTTTTGTTTTTAGACATGACCAGCGATATAAGGGCTACTGCCCAACACGTCCCTCGACTCGCGAGGGTGCGCAAACACTCATATTGTTGTACTTTACTGTATTGTGCTTATATTAATGTACTTTTACCTTGCGTTTTGTGAAATCTATAAAATTTTGGGTGCAAAATAAAATTGAAGAAACTCTTACTTTGTACTATTTTATTTTTCATTCACAATAAATACCTACTTAGCTTATTATAATTTCACTAGGTCCTTAGTACTGCTGTGCTCTTTCTGTCGCAGCTGTCATTAACCACTTCACACAAAAGCCACCCCTTGAATGATCGGTCTTCATGAGCCTTCATCGAGAAGAATCATTTACTTACCTGGCTAAAAAATTGCATGAATAATACTATGTGCGTCTGTAGTAGAAGCGCCTTCTTCACGTGTAAACCTCAGTCTCATTCCCATCATTGATATCCGATATCGTCCTCCAATAAGCATATTCCTCTTTCAAACCCTTAGCCCCTAAATAATACGGATGCCCCTTGCTTGTAGATAAATAAAAAATCCCAGTTTTCCTCCTGTCCACACCCAAACCCATCTCATTTACTACTAAAGGAACATTGCCGTAACAGTTACTGTCTCTAGCTTCTTGAATACTGTTGCATTTTAAAGCTAAGAACTTCCCAGGGTTCTTCAGGGCCGCCAGCCAAAGAGGGAGAACCCTGAAATGGCTGCAAGTTGAAGTGCACGGGTAGAAGAATATATCTGAAGGTTGATACTCTCCCCCGTTTAAGTAGAAGTCGACATGCCCCATGGGAGTCGCCATGCCGAATCCGTCTATATTTGTGTGGACCACTTGAACGAAGTCTGCATTTGAGGCGTCAAGTCTGTCAGTGCCATCTAGGGTCCTAAAACAAGGACCGGAAGGCTCTAAAGACACGATGGTGGAGACATTCTTTCCGGTCATTTGCTGGTAGTTTCTTGCAATGTAGCTGACGGTCTGGCCACCCAGACTGAAGCCAAGGAGCTCGAGCTTGCTAGGGTCAAGGCCAGCTTCAGTTAACTCGACCAGGACTTGAGCTACAAGCTTGCCCACTGGCCGCATGAGCCGTGTTGCCCTGGAAAAGCAATATATTTATAAATCTATAGGTCTGTACATCTGGCTGTTTCAAGAAGATCCCAGACGATTCGACTTCAGTGAGATCACAAATAAATTCATAGTGACTTCATAGGTGTACTTAAATGCCAAAACGATATATATATCAGAACATAATCTGCCCGATTTTAAAGATTTTTAAGGAATCCTGTTTTATGAAGAGTTTAGACCCGTGCTCTACCTAAGCTCTCCACCTGGATGAAGCAGATGGTGAACCTACGGGTCATCGTTTCATGTGTGGCAATTGAAGGCAGCGATATATCCACAGAAAGCCCAAGGTTTAGCTGTGACCTCCTGGTTTTTATCTTGCTAAAGAAGACCATAAGTAAAAAGATAAGGTTACTAAATACCCACAAATAGTAGTGCACCGTGGCAAATCTCTGGTTGTCCACCAGGATGACGTTATATCCGCGAGCTTCGTACTCATTGGCCAGCATCGTGCCGATCGGGAAGTTGGGGCTGTCCAGATAGCCCACTGCTAGGAGCAATGTCTTCCTGAAACATCATAAAGTCAAGTTACAAATAATTCTAACGAGTTCTTAACAGTGAGCACTAAGTAGAGCAGGTGAGGGTATCGGATCCAAGTGCAGCCATTCAGCAAGAAGAGAAGTTCACTGGCTACACTACCTAGTACTTGCTGCAGCGCTGGCTCGTACCCATAACTTACTTATTCAATAAGTTATATCCTAGATTCTCTAGAAACGGTAAATTCAAACATCATGAGGAAAAATAGCCGAGAACTGGGTCCACGTGATGAAGTGGAAGAAATGATCTGAACAGAAGTTTCATCAAACATATCGTTTATACAGAGTAATTTGTATAAATACAATACGGTAATTTGTATAGATTTAAAAAAAAATAACCGACTTCAATGGCAAATATCTCCGAACGCTTCATCAGATCTTAATCAAATTATAAAGCGATCAATCAGAACGTATTCGAATAAAACAATAATTTTCCAAATCGGTTAATAAATGACGGAGTTCTGAGGTAAAACATAAAAACTTTTAAAGTCAATTAAAAATCCGATTTCAGGATATTACCACCTTTTAAAATTAATTCTAGGATCCTTAGCGATATTTTTGGCGTTCCAATAGGTGTACTTTTGGCGGCTCCGGCCGTTGCCCTGGACGACAAAGGAGAGGTACTTCATCTGGCTCTTCGGGATGGTAGCCTGTTTAGTGGAGCCTGGACCTGGAAAGGCAAATGAGGTATTTCATGAAAGGTTGCCTAAAACTTATGTGCAATTCACGGACATAAAAAACGGACTTAATGCCGTATAACATAACGGAAGAAATATTCTAGGTCCTATAAATAACGCTTGTCACAACGTGAGCTACTCGCAAACAAATACACAAAAAGGTCCCACAATCGGCGATACAATACACATATTACCTACATATTTAGTTGTCTGTGGCAGTTTTTAGCGAGATGCACGGACATATGCATGCTTCACCTATGATTGGACGAGATTACGTCCGTGATGTAACTATATAATTTATTTCACATAATATGCCGATACCGACTATAACAGTTTTTTTTTTTATTTAGTTGTGACAGGCTAGTGTTGACCCCTATCTCACCTGATGGTAAGTGACGATGTGATCCAAGCTGTTAAACACACTAGACCTGGAATACGCAGGCTCTCAAGGATAACTGCCGAAACACCGTATTTGGCTTGGCGGCAGACTTTCAACTTGATGGTGGTAAGCTACTTTGGTAGCAAGCCAGGCGAGCAACTCACAAAATGCTCTACCACCTCTCAAATGTCACCTGATTAGCACCACCCGGGGACCACGTGTAGGGAGTCAGACTTAAGGGGTATCCTCCTACGGACGTGGGTGACTCAGCCCCCAAATGTGGGTGACACAGTCGCCGATAATGGGTCCACCACCGCCCACCGAATGGTATACGCATGTGATCTATTACCGGACTTTAATATTTATTTATTTAGTTTAGCATTAGCTGTTACGTCTTTTGCATTTCTAACAAAAAAAAAAATTAAAACCTATTCAATGATATTTTCAAAATTCAATATGGTTAAGACCAGACGCTATTATATATATTGTGAAAAATTTAAATGAAAGTCGACGAACTGTGTCAAGTCTACCAGACTTCACACAGACGTCACATTTTTTTAAATTTTAATTATAAAAATAATCTATGAGAAAACAATAAAGGCCTAAGTTGCAACCTACAAGCGCACTATACAAGCCACCGCTTATAGGTGACTTAAGTGTTCAAACCCTTTACCAGTAGCGTTCCTATCTGCTGACGGCATAGACTCTCTGAATCTAATACGTTGAGCCAAATAGGTACCAGCATTTTGATCACGCATCGCCTCTACCAGGATCTCTGATGGATTTTAGAAATATTCAGGTCCTTACGAGCCCGGGTCTCAACACCAAACGGATCAAATACTTATGTCACCACTGCCGAGGTTTCCATGTTCTTGCCATTTCCTCTCTCCGATGTTATAATTTAAACACATAAATTTATCGAGTTCTATATTTAAATTGATTTTTATTTATAAAGCATTAGCCATGCTAGGCAGAACTATAGTGATAAATGTAGAAACGAAAAATTATCGCTTGATGCGGGGTTTGTTTATTGTTTTTTACCCACGTATGACGTTAATAATAAGGAAAGGATGATTTCGTCACGCCAGGCATGGCTTGAGTAGCTCAGCAGTTAGAAGTTCAAACCCCGCCTCAAGCGATAATGTTTCCTTTCTAAATTTATCCCTATAATATCTGAATGGTTTTAAACTCAAAATCTAATCAAAATCAAAATCATTTATGCACATGGGCCCCAAAGAGGCACTCATGAAAATTAAAGACTACTGTCAGATTCGCAAAATTACAGCCATCTCGGGAAGAACCTGGCAAGGAACTCGGCGGCGCATTTTTATTTTTCAAACTGCTCTCCTCCCTACGTGATATTGGCAGAGTTATGGTGCGACAGCCCTATAGTCGCAATTTAAACAAGAAGTTGAAATTATATGGGCTATCAAACTAGCCATTACTAGCTAGAACAGCCGTATCATAATTTTACAGCCAGTTCCAATTCGCCAACATGCCATTTTGCTGCAAGTATACAGGTGCAATGACCCGTAGGTCATTTCATCACCTGTATAGACCTCGTTAAAGTAGGTCGTTTGTAAAACTTATGATGGGGTATAAATAGCTTCTTTATACCACAAACGATTTAGCACCACGGCACATAAAATTGGGGCAAATCATAGTCAAATCACATAAAATTGGGGCAATGCAGTATCAGTCGATCTTTTGTGGAAATGAGTGTTAAAATTGTAATGGATTGTTTAGTTAATAGTCATTTACAGATATAATAATTAAACTCTAGCAAAGCTTAAAAAAACCGACTTCACCGCTTTATCTTTGGAACTTTGATCAGATTAGATGTAGGTATTAAACAAGCTTTATTGACTATATTTTAAAGTACTACTGATCTTGATCAAATTTAAAAGGGACCAATTGGAAAGCAACATCTTTCAAACAAAAAAAAGTAGTAAGAAAAAAACGTGGATAGAAGTTATGAGGTACAAAAGATAAAAAAAAAACAGTCGCCTTGAGTACCTCCTCCTTTTTTGTGAAGTCGATAGAAAACGTGGTGTGTCGTAAAGACTCACGTAATAAGTGTAGCTTATCACACATGTTTAGGTACCCTTACCCCACTAATTTTCGTAAATTTTCTTTTTATTTTTTTTTTACTGTGATAGGCAAATATTTGACCACTATCTCACCTGATGTTAAGTGACGATGCGGTCGACGATGGAGCACGCTGGCCTAGAAAATACCTATTCACTCTCGACTTGAAGACTCCAAGATTGTACTTATCTGGAAACACAGACTCTGGCAAGGAGTTCCACTCATTTGCAGTGCGCATCATGAAAGTGGAAGCAAAACGCTTCGTCACATGAAAAGGTTGCGGATTAAACCTTTCAAAGGCCTCCCATAAAAAGTATCACTTTTAAAACTATAAGTTAACAAGTCGTTCGCGCCGAACTGAGATCTCGCGCCTACATTTTGCCTCATAGAGAAAATCTTTTGAGGTTACTTGTTTATAACTTTTTTCTATATATTAATCGTTTGATTCCTGCATTTGTTGTTCAAGTACAGGATATAACGAATATTATACGTAAGTTTCAGCGTTCACACCCAGAACTAGAAACACAAATTTCTCTTGCGGAGAAACTTGTGTTCCCACCGGAAATCGAACCCGATACCCACTGCTTAGAAGGCGGACTAAGCCAACAGGCAGTTCAAAAGCTTAGATGTTTTATAAAGCATAACTGTATATATCGCATGTTTAAAGTTATAGCGTGTATGTTTGTCTATTCGTTTATTCGTATGTACATTGTGTTCATACTTGCGTACATTATGTACATAACATACGTGATAGTTGCGACGGGTGACTAATGGTAGACCACTGCGACCCTACTTCAAACAGTAAGGGCAGTAAGAGCTATTCGTTTATAATGAGAGAGCCATGATGGCTATGCTAGGCGAAAAGTTCTAAAGCATAAAATAAACCATAAGCATACCCTGGAGTACCTATCGTCTTTGAAACCTAGCTTGGCTTAATAATTTTGAAGTGAAACTTCTTATAGATGGGCTTTGAAATTTTGATCAGTGACATTTTTGTGTGACGAAAAGTGGTAGGGGTAAACACTGAATGTTTCTCTGTAGTAAAAAGTTTCACTTCTATCGTGTGTTTTGTAAAAACACACCCTATTTTTTTTAACCTATAGATGGTTTGTGGCCCCACCCATTATGACAAGAAGCGTTCAAGGTAATTGGCGTGATCGCTACCAGTCTTTCACCCTTGAGTCTGGCAATACTTTGAACTGCCTGTTGGCTTAGTTGGGTGGAGTTCGCCTTCTAAGCAGAGGTATCGGGTTCAATTCCCGGCGGGAACACAAGTTTTATCCCCATGGAAAATTTGCGTTTCTGGTTCTGGTTGTGATTGTGTGTGTGATATGAATGTTTCCGGCACCCACGATACAAGACATCTTAGAATGGGGCTGTGAGTGAGAAAGCGTTAATACGTCGACGAATATCAGGTGTATTTTTTTGCAAAAATTGTCATGCTATGAGAGCATATGCAGTGACCATATTTTGTGCTATAGTTTTAACATGAGATACTAGGAGTACATATCATAAGTTGTGCTACTGTTTTCAGATATATTGGAATGTTCCCTGACCTATTTCCAAGGCAGCTCAGATCGGAAGCGCAAACAATTGAGAGAATCGGAAATGCCAACGTATACGTACATAAGTAGGTATATACGACAAGAAGATTGGCATCGAAGATTTTAATAAAACAATACAATCTACTAAATATGAGAATAAACCGGACTACGTAAAAAGTAAACATTCTTACCAACTTTTCAACCGACTTCCAAGGAGGTTCTCAATTAATCGGAATCTTATTTTTAAATGCATGTTCGCCGATTACTTGAAGATGCCTGGACCGATCCGAGATTTCTTTTATTTATTTATTTATTTATTTATAAACAGGTGCTTGTTGCGCTTACAGCAATGCCAAGACGCACAACAAACTAAAATAAAATTAACACTATTATTAGGAACAAACTAAAATAATAATTTACACTATTATAAGACTATTATTAGGAACTTAAAAAATAAGTTATATACCTCATGTAATCAGAGTAGCGCATGTTGAATATAATAAGTAACAACTTACACACACTTTCGGAGTTATAATATTAGTGTAATAAACACTCGAAAAATAGCAATATAATTTGTTTAAAAGGGCATAACTGGACCACCTGGGAAGTTCGCATTGGCACCAAGTCAGGATCTAATTATGGGATCTCAGAAAAGGCAGTCCTTAAAGTTTAAAGGGACGCATGTGTATTATATATTTTTGCTTTAACTATACAAGTATTTGCGTCTGGTACTTATCATCTCATGCTGCTGAGCTGATGATGGAAAATATAACTTCTTAATACTTATAATGAGTTAGTGGATAATTCTTTAAATATTATAGGCTGGTATAGACCGCATTATGTTCCTTTGAGTTATTCAGGTGAGTTGATGATGGAAGGTAGGTACAACTCCTTGTATTTATTTAAAAAGGTGTATATGATGTCAAGTTGATCTAGAGTTGATCCCATATAAAATTGTCAATATCTTAATGAGATATGTTTCAGTGTTATATACCGTCCGGGGTTAGTAGTGCACAATACTGCAGGAGGTGGTTTGGAATCGATAAAGGAGCAAATTAAAAAAAAAAAAAATTTTTTTTTTTTTATTCGACTTGCCTGCTGCCTGTTCAGTAGTAATTGTCAAGTAAAGTATGGCCCTCCGTAGACAGCCGCTACAACAATAGCTTCCAGAGTAGGTGAGTGCTACGAGTGCTACGGGGTCATTGAACTAACATGTGACGAGAGGTCACACTGAAAGGCGGTTCAGGAATTACGAGAACCAATGCTTCACGTGAAGCAAACCACACCTATCTAATTCTAAATACTTGTCTTCAGTAAGTAATTAGGTAGGTACCTACTACCTGGTAGGTATTGAATTCCCAGAATTCGTTGATTTGATAACTTAAGTATTATACTTTGAACTTTGAACATTGAACTAACACGTGACCTCTCGTCACATGTTAGTTCAATGACCCTGTAGCACTCGTAGCACTCACCTACTCTGGAAGCTATTGTTGTAGCGGCTGTCTACGGAGGGCCATACTTTACTTGACAATTACTACTGAACAGGCAGCAGGCAAGTCGAATAAAAAAAAAATATTTTTTTTTTTTTTTTTAATTTGCTCCTTTATCGATTCCAAACCACCCCCTGCAGTATTGTGCACTACTAACCCCGGACGGTATATACGGTTTAAAACACGTAAAAATGACGACTTTGTAGTCGACTAGTTTCGGACAGATTAGTTATCCTTCATCAGGATGAGAAAGACGCACGTCCGCACATAATTGGCGGAATTAACACGTAACATACATACAAAAAAGAAACAAACAGTCGAATTGAAAACCTTCTTTTTTGAAGTTGAAAATCATCCAAATCCGTTCAGCCGTTACAGCGTGAAGATAAAACAAACATACTTTCACACTTAAACGTACACACACTTTCGGAGTTATAATATTAGTGTAATAAACACTCGAAAAATAGCAAGTTTTGGAATTAACAATCGACTACGAATTTTTTTCACTTTCGCGCCAATTTTAGAAAGTAAGCCATAGAGCTGTTACGTAGATATAGCAATGCAGTAGAGCTACGACAAAGAAGTATGTCAAGGGCACCATGGCGTGCCAGGAAGTATACCCTGCGGTCGAATAATGGCTTGGCGATGGACTATAATATTATAGCTTTCATATTATGATACTCATTATGATTAGTTTTCATAAATCTACCACTGGCCACTTGCCTTTATCTCCTAAAACTATACGAAAATTTTATATCTATACTGCAAAGATACAAGGTATAAGATGGTGGTTACCCACAAGGCATCGAGCTTATAGGTAACTCAACTGCTCAAGCCCACTACCAGTAGCGTTCCCATCATGCTGGCGGCATTGCCTCTCCGAATTGCAATAATAATACGTTGAGTCAAATAAGTACCAAAATTTTGATCACGCGTTGCCGCATCCAGGCTTTCTGATAGATTTTTACTAGTACTTCCCACTATTTATTTAATAATAAAAAATTTGAGAGGTGTCAAGGGACACCCGGATGGAATGAAGTTCAATATCCGTCTAGCTCCCTTTCGCAACGCACGATAAGGAATTTTCTTTTATTTGCACAAAGAAACTGAAATACAAAACTATAGATCCCTGGGTCTTCCCTATTTTAAACAGTCATTATAGTTAGAACTATGTTAGTACAAAATTAAAAGTAATAAATAAAAAATAAAAAATAGGTTTCCCCAGGTAAGTTGCGTTAGATATTTATATATATTTTTTGAAGTGAAAACCTTTTTAGCGGCGTAGCGCATTTTTTTGGGATGGGTAAAAATTTCTAAAATGGGTAAAAGTTTTCTCCCCAAGGAAAATTTGTGTTTCTGGTTCTGGTTGTGATTGTGTGTGTGATGTGAATGTTTCCGGCACCCACGACGCAAGTCATTGAACTTAGTGTGGGGCTGTGAGTGTGAAAGCGTTTACTTTTTTTAAACTCGCGCCAGGACATGGAAGTAAGACGGAGGGAAAGTAGACCGCCTGGAGGCGCGGCGTAGGAGAGGAAGTAATATCCCTCTCTTTTCTACCGCGCGGCGAAAACCTGCTGTTTACAACGTTTATGTTCAAGTTTTCACTTCTGCAGGCACTCCCGGAGTGCAACCCGTTGTTTTTTTGTATGTATTTTGTTTTGTGTATTAGATGTATGTGAAGTCATGTGTATGTTAACAGATTATATGTGGATGTGTATGATATTGATATTTCCTATAAGAATCTTCTACTCAGTAACTAGTAGTGTAATCAGGGCGCCCTTTCCCACTCAAACAACCCAGGCCCAGACTACGCAGGTGAGCGGAGAAAACCCATTTAGGTAATCATATAGGTATATATAATAGTGTATTTTAATTGTTATTCATTATTATTTATAACTAAGTAGGTATATTATAATTTACATATATATTTTTTTTTAAATCTTGTACCTTTCTGAATTTTGTTATGTTTTGACGTCCAATTTTGTAGCGTAATTCCTCTCAATACAAAGGTTGGAAGAGATCGCTTTTAGCGATAAGACCGCCTATTGTTACACTTATTTTGTAAGTCATTATTTTCTATTCTGTTTTGTCACAAATATGGTGTTCAATAAAGAGTTTATCTATCTATCATATAGGATGTAAGCACCTTAACAATAACTACTAATAACTCGAAACATTCACTGATTTGTCCTCCACGATACGTCAATGCGCTGACCCTTCGCAGTTTTGGGTGTCGCACAATAGGTAAACAATTAGCAAGCGAGAGGAATACTAATGAGATGACTGACAAACAAACACTGTCCTTGTTGATACATAGCTGCTGTGAGAGGAAATTATCTTTAAAATATGTCTATCATACTAATACTAGTCGTTCGCGCCGAACTGAGATCTCGCGCTTACATTTTGCCTAATAGAGAAAATCTCTTGAGGTTACTTCTAGGCTTATTTTTTTTTCTATATAATAATTGTTTGATTTCTGTATTTGTTGTTCAAGTACGTGATATAGGATTGCATAAGTTTCAGCGTTAAATGTGGATCCGTTTGTGAGGTTGACCCCGGGAGAAAATAGGTCTAAAAACAGTGACTTTGGTGGCCTACCAAATCGTTATTTTCCAACATAGATTTTTTTTGAACCGGTTTCGTATTACACTTGTCAAGCCCATTTCGACAATATCCCACAAGGCTAGATAAAAAAAAAAAATACTGCTATCACTTACACCTATGGGAGGCTGGGAGCCCCCTTAATATTTTCATTTATATAATTTTAAATGTAATTTCTGACTTTGGGCCGTAGTTTTACATTTTCTATGAGCATTTGAAGTCATTCGCTTATATGGTTTAGACGCTAGTTGCCTCTGACAGACGGACGGACGAATGGACAAAGTGCTGAACGACCAATGTCAACTTAGAGATCTCACTTCGCTCGATCAATTTTATTATAAAATCCGAAAGTTTGTGTATATTTGATTTCTATTCACGCTGTAACAGCTGAACGTATTTGGATGAAATTTAGAATGTATATAGTTTATACCTAGGATTTGTTGTAGCTTGGAACAACACAAAATATTTTTCGATTTTCTTGTACTGGAGAGACAAGCATTTGTGCTATCTCACCTGATGGAAAGTGAGAATGCGGCCGAAGATGGAACATGCTTGCCTAGAAGGTACCTATTCACTCTAGACTTGAAGACTATGTATGTCAACCATAAATGGAATAAGTTTGACAGTTTGTCTGGTTTAATAGCCTTATAAAGCTACCTTATACGGCATCGCTAGCGTTTATCAAGTTAAAAAGTAACCTATGTGCTATTTCTAGGCATTTAAGTTATGTGCGTTCCAAGTTTCGTTAAAATCCGTTCTATTACAACGCGGACATACTTACACACAAACTTTCGCATTTATAATATTAGTCTGATCCAATAATAAATAAAAATTTTTGCGCATCTTTTTGAAGTGGTAACCATATCATGTGTATAGGGCACTAGCTGCGCCCCGCGGTCTTACCCGCGTAAGTCCCGGACCCGCGGGAATTCCGGGATAAAAAGTAGCCTAGTGTTAATCCTGGGTGCCAGGTACTTCTATACTAATTTTTATCAACATTTTCCAGCTTTTTGAGCGTGAAGAAGTAACTAACATACAAACACACTCACAAACTTCCGCCTTTATAATATACTAGCCGTGCCCCGCGGCTTCGCCCGCTATTATCAATCTAATAAGTAGCCTATGTGTTAATCCTAGGTATAATCTATGTACATGCCAAATTTCATCCAAATCCGTTCAGCCGTTAAAGCGTGAAGAGGGAACAAACATACTTACACACTTTTACACTAACGCACACACTTACACACAAACTTTCGGATATATAATACTAGCCGTGCCCCGCGGCTTCGCCCGCTATTATCAAGCTAAAAAGTAGCCCATGTGTTAATCCTAGGTATAATCTATGTACATGCCAAATTTCATCCAAATCCGTTCAGCCGTTAAAGCGTGAAGAGGGAACAAACATACTTACACACTTACACACAAACTTTCGGATTTATAATATTAGTAGGATTAGTATAGTAGGATAGTATATATAAGTGTGATTTATTGATTTGTAATAAATAAAAAGCCATTGCTCGGCAGTGTGTCAGCAATTAAGTCTCGCTGTACAACGAGGTAACGCAGCCAGCATTTTGGGCACACTGCCGAATTATTTTGTAATAAATTATATTACCAATAACAATAGCTGCCTTCTAAAACAAAATATGGAAACCTTGGCAGTGGTTACATATTTGAGCCGTTTGGTGTTGAGACACTGGGTCCGTGGGGACCGGGACCTCATTCTATTTACAAAAGAGCGCCTGGTTGAGGCGACACGTGATCAAAATGCTGGCACTTATTTGACTCCACGTATTAACATTGCAATTCAGAGAGGCAATGCCGCCGGCATGATGGAAACGCTACCCACTGGTCGTAGGCTTGAGCACTTGATTTACCTTTAAGCTTGATGTCTTGTAGGTAACTTAGTTCTTTGCTGTACATAGTTTTAGTTTAGTTTTAGGAAATATAGGCAATTGGCCCGTAGATAACATAAATAGACAATGTACCTAAGTTTCTTCTAAAACATGTGTTTGATTCCAAATTAATTCAACTCATGTTCTTCGCAGTCGGTCACAGCCTAGCGTTTCCGTTTGTTTTCAAGAGCAAATTACAAGAGACTGTAGCACCGTGGAGAACGGACTTGCATCATAATGTCTAGTCTGTGGACTACATAGGAGTTAGAAATAACGTTACAGAATACTTCATACTTAGTTACAGGATGATGTGAGCGCGTCTGTCTTGCGGCGGGAAGCTGGGTAATTTATCTAGAGATAATAGTCGCGATAGGAAATAATTAAACGCAACAAAGCTTAAAAAAACCGACTTCACCGCTTTATCTACGGAACTTTGATCAGATTAGATACTAAACACGAATTATTGACGATATTTCAAGAACTACTGATCAGATCTTGATCAGATTTAAAAGGGACCAATTGGAAAGTAAACATCTTTCAAACTCGGTTCACGTGGAAAGAACATATGAGGTAAAACATTAAGGAAATACAGTCGACTTGAGTTCCTCCTCCTTTTTTGTGAAGTCGGTAGAAGAAACAGTATTTCTCCCCGTTTACAGGGGATGACGGGGTATCACTAGAGAATCATCCCACTTAATTGTACAGATATAATCATGCACATTTTAAACTATAAAACAAAAATGAAAATGAGAATTAGCGTGACTTAAGCTTTGTAGATAGGCTTCCGAATGGATCCGAGACAAATGTTTCGGCTTTATTCGGAAGCCTTCTTCAGGATGAGTGCGAGGTAGGACGCGACGGCGAGCTACGCACTCATCCTGAATAAGGTTTCCGAATGAAGCCAAAACAATTATCGATTTAGACATCGACAACGCGCAATCGCTAATTCCCATTTTTACCGACTTTAAAAAAAGGAGGAGGTACTATGTTCGACTGATTGTCTTTTTTTATGTATGTTCGCCGATTTCTCCCCCATCTGTGGACCGATTCTCAAAATTCTTTTTTTGTTTGGTAGATACTTCAAAGGTGGTCCCATATAAATTTTATCGAAATCGATCAAGCCAAAACCAAAATATAAGCGGCGAAGTCGGTATTTTAAGCTTTGCTTACGTTTAAATCATAATTCTAATGCAATAGTTTAAATGTGGTTTAAAACTATTCTCACAATTGTAAGCTTGCGTCACACGGGAAGGCTAGAGTTACACCTTCGCCAGGACGGTCGAGGATACACATTAAACTCTGTGCACGTAACTGTCAGACTTTAGGCTAATCTATGCGATTAGGATGTTTTATGACTTGGCCTTAGGAATAGAGTGTAAATCTTACATTTTGTTCTATAAGGATTCATTTGAATGCGACGCACAAAAGTCTCAAAATCCTCTTTAAGGGGGATTTCTAAAGGGGATTTTGCCACTAACCCATATAATTTTAATCATAGTAGAACCACAGAGCATTATAAGATAGATAGATAATACTTTATTGATCCACTTTATAAGATGAGATAAAACAAAGGTAACAAACAAGCTTATACGTGAAGTATCACAACAGGCGGCCTTATCACTAATAGTGATCTCTACCAGGCAACCTTTGGATAGAGAGAACTATAGAATGTAATAGAAGGGGTATAATAATTGGGTGTATGGAATACCTAATTAACTTAATAAATACCATTACTTATACTATGGCATAAATACAGTATGAATATACATAAGCAATTAATATATTATTATATAATACATAAAATAATCATATAAAATAAATAAATAACATATGTATAAGCAGCGAGTCTATATCTATCTTCTGTCTACGATCTTAAAACATAACATAGCATTAACGCTTTCACAGTCCTACACTAAGTTCGAAGACTTGTATCGTGGGTGCCGGAAACATTTACATCACACAATCACAACCAAACCTAGAAACACATTTTTTCCTTGGGGAGGAAACTTGTGTTCCCGCCGGGAATCGAACCCGATACCCTTAGAAACCGACCACTTACCTAACTAAGTCAACGGGTACTTATATCTGTCTCATCAAGACCGGAGACAAGCCTACGGTTTGGCTGGCACCACTTATCATATCACACAGATTTCGACGAATTTTTTTGTATATCTAGTTTTGTTATGAATGCTGGGTAAAACGGTCAAAAAGTCACGCGTTTTAGGGGACATTTTGGTATCACTTAAACAGACTTTGTGGTTTATAATATTAGTGTGATGTGTTTATTAAGCGATCTACACACGTTTACATAACAATGGTTATTAATAATAATTAGACGATAAAACTACAAACTGTAACGTGTCTCAACAATTGTAATTATGAGATAATAGGGACATTATAACGGTTGCACATACAACTTAACAAGCTTATATATCTAGGTAATCTATGGTTGGGGGTGTTGCCGCGAAAGTGAAAAAATGGCGTTGTTGATTTTGTATAATTTTCCATAACCTGCGATTCTTCGAATGTTAATGTGTAATAATGGTGAATTACTAACCGTTAATACTTAGTTAACGTGTATAAGAGTAGGCAAATCGTATAAAATTTCTTCTACTTTACTAGGGCATGAATTGACTATGACTGGACCTTGACTCTTTTACTGACTTTGACTGTGACTTGTGACTAGGACTTTTAGTATAAAAAGCACTTGAAATATATTATTACTTGACACTGGCTAAATGCACAAGATAGCGAAGCCAAAATTAATATAATAAAAAAAAACATTGGCGTACGTGGGTTCGTCTGCGTTTATCAAGTTAAAAAGCAACCTATGTGTTAATCTGAAGTATAAGATGTACATACTACTTTCATTCTAATTCGCACAGCCGTTACAGTATGAAGAAAAAACAAACATAGGTAGGTACTTACTTACATACTTACACACAAGTTATGCATTTATAACATAAGTATAATTAGTTGTGTTTTATTAAATTTGTACATTATTACACATTCACACTCGAAGAATCACAAGTTTTGGAAAATAATCCAAAATCGATAACGTTTTTTCACTTTCGCGGCAAATTCTCCAGTGCATGACTATTTTGTACATTTTCGTAAACAAATTTAATTGCCAGTGTAAAAAAATGTTTTTCTATTCTAGCCTTACTAGATATACGTGTCATAACCTTCTCGTAATTCCGACCTAATAAGTTTCGGAAAGCATGTTTTCAAATTTTTTAATTATCCATCTCTCAGAAAGAAAAAAACTTGACAAAAATCAGAGGCACGGTCGAGGATCTATCTATGAAGACTTACAAACAGACATTAATCCAGCTGGAAATCCAATATCCATCTTCGACTCCAAGCTCCCAGGTGCCGCCAAAATAGCAAAAAAACACAAAACATTACACACCCGCGCCATCTTCACTAAAAAGTTTCGTT
The DNA here is from genome assembly GCA_948107665.1 of Lomographa bimaculata. Lineage (NCBI taxonomy): Eukaryota > Metazoa > Arthropoda > Insecta > Lepidoptera > Geometridae > Lomographa > Lomographa bimaculata. The sequence continues at coordinate 1,949,544 of OX403607.1, read as the reverse complement.
ATCACATGTTTGCTTTCAACCTGTTTACTATAACTTTTATTATAGCTGCATAAAATTTTTTTGGCGCGAAACTTTTGACGTTTTGTTTTTTTTTCGTATTTTTGCGGCGTGACGAGCGCGCACGCATACAGCCTACTAAGGACTAGACGTTAAGGCTAAGCATACGGTAAAAGCCCGGTAATGTTTGTAGGTAAGCTGAGAGGACGATCTCGGACGAGGTTACATTGGTCAAATGGGATTTCTACATCTTGGACCCTAATTGGTTGTTTTAAAGATGATAAGGTTTTTGAGATGATTGTGTGAATCGATTTATTGTGGTTATTATGAAGGAATTTTGCAGGTAATTAAAGTACATACGGAGCTTTCTTTTGGCAATGTTTTTTGTTATTGTTTCTATAGCATTAGCAATGTTAGGCTGATCTAAATATATTAGGTTTTAAAAACGAAAAATATCACATAGAATGCCGGTCAAAACTGAAAAATATGATTTATTCTGTGGCACAAGTAATGTGATAAATTAGCGAAAGAAGCTGTTTCAAGTGGTACGGAGACATATATTTTGCCGGAAGATACAGAAATTTTAATAAAATATAGATACAAAATTTATGAAAAATGGAAATTATATTATGAAAATATTAGTTGTGAGAAAGGAGTTTGGTACCGAACACTGCAGAAAAAACCCCCTCGAATACCATGGTGCTCATACAGTAAGCTGAGGAGACATTACATAGTCATAGCACATAGACTTCGCTCCGGTCACATGCAACTCAACAAGTTCAAACACCTAATTAATGAGGACAACTGTACATCTTGTGGAGTCCCGGAAGACGTGTATTATCTTTTGACTGAATGTGAGCGGAGCGAATCTATGAGATCATTAATGTTAAGTGAATTTGGGTTTAAGGCTAGTGATCTTGGCGTATTTCAGAGCATTCTGGCTGCACCCGAAAGCGATGCAGCTAGGGCTCTGTACGTCAAGATCAAAAACATTTTGTAGTTATACAGTATTGGAGTGTACCAATAGGGCTGACATAGTCGCAAAGTGACTCAAAGCCCTTACAAAATATAGATTAAAAAAAAAAAGTACTTAATTAAAAAAACTATATAAAAATAACTGGTAAGATTTTTCATCAGTCTTTATTGTAGGAGTGCAACAAAAAGAAAGTAAACATGAATCATTTCTTCTAATATATGAAAAAAAACTTTCATAATATATCGCTAACCACATGACTAAGCACAATAGTAACCAGCCAATAATAACAAATCAAAATATTTGAGAAAATTTTGAATTTTTTGCCAGACGAACGTCATCAACCAATGCTGCTCTCTCTCTGCAATGGGTCAACAAAGATGTCGGGATCAAGGGAGCATCCACAGCCTTTAAAGTACTTATTTTTTTTATGTTTGATGTTTTGGATGTTTATTACCCAGTTTGTCGCACTCGTATAGAATTTCAGATCCGGAAATATCCGATGTCTGTGGTTTCACTACAAGTTCATTCACAATGTCACTATTATGTTTTACTTCAATGTCAAATCAATTATGGCGGGAAAAAGTTAGATTCTGATTTTACTGGGGTTTTTCACATGTTTTGCGAATTCCAAAGGTACTGGATGTTGACAGTCTTCACAATGATCAATCTTCGTCTTGCATATACCTCCTTTGCATGGATACTCTCCTTTTCTCGGGAATTCTGACTTCTTAGGAGGTTTGAACCAAGGCTGGTGAAGTTTATCCAACATGGCGGCTTCGAAAGGTTGAAGAGTTTCTCTTGCTGGTGGTGCTGATGACGAGATGTGGAGCGACGCCGTGATAATCAGGATAAGGATCTGAAAAGAGGATTGTCCATAAACTTTTTGTCTACCATTCTTATAAATAAACTTCTCAAAACTGTATTGTTTTTATTGAGATCTTAGGGATTCTTGTGATTTTGGCTTCTACCAAAGAAAAAACACGCATTTCATTTCATATCAAAATAAATAATTGATAATAAATAAGTGTTTTTGGAGAGGTGTTTGCCCAACTTATCTAAATTGTAATTATGTGATTGTTTGATTTAATTAAGTATATTTTAATTCATAAACTTTGTTTAGTTAAGGACTGGGGTGAGTGAATTGGGTATGCCTGTAAAGCTCACCCTGAAAGTTTTCGTTTATTTATTTGTTTATATATTCTATAAACAAATAAATAAACGCAAGCAAAGCTTAAAAAAAACCGACTTCACCTTTTTTTCCTTGCTCAGATTGCGGACCTTGATCAGATTAAATGTATTAAACACGCATTATTGACGATAACTTAAAAACTGATCAGATCTTGATCAAATTTAAATGGAACCAATGACTGATGGGAAAGTAACAGCATCCAAACAGAAAAACAAATGTCAAAATCGGTTCACGTGGAAGAAAGTTATGAGGTATCATAACTTCCACATAAAACATTAAAAAAATACAGTTGAATTGAGTACCTCCTTGTGAAGTGGGTAGAAAATGCGAACAGGTTCGAGCAACTTTAAATGCGGCTATTTTGACGTTCTTTCTGTGATATCCACAATCGAATCACTAAGACCTAAACGACCAACTATTGACATCAAAATACCGGAAATAATTAATAATGAAAGCAATGATAAAATATTTTCAAAACAATTAAAATACCTATTGACCTTAACAACATCGATTAAAGTTTATATGAGACCACCTCTGAAGTATGATCTACCAAACAAAAAAAAACATCAAAATCGATTCATAATTGGCGTAGCTATCGCGTAACATACATACAAAAAAAATACAGTCGAATTGGAAACCTCCTTTTTAGAAGTCGGTTGAAGAGCATTTAAATAAGTTAATAATATCAGAGTTGTAATTCTATAGCTATAAAGAAACATAAACAAGTGGCAAAACCAAAACTTTGATCTAAAAGTTGCCCTTTTTAAACTGATGATGCGGCCGAAGATGTTACATGTTTGCCTAGAAGATACCTAACCTTCCTATTTTTAGAATGATGATGCGGCCGAAAAAGTGACATGCTTGCCTAGAAGATACCTAACCTTCCTATTAAATCTCATGCATGTCACCTCCTATTACGACAATTATGTGACGGTAATGTGGATGGCGAAAATAAATATTCATTATCTAAAATGTAAGTAAGACAAAACCACACAAACATTATGTATGACTTCATATCGGCAGCTAATGGCAAAATAATAAGTTTGCCCTGCCCGTGCCCTTGCAAACAGCAATACAACATGTCAAAATTGTATGGGTCAAGTGCGAGCCGATTTCACGAACAAAAAGTTCTTTGATATTCTGTTTTTTTTTTTGATTTTGATTTTGATTTTTTTTTTAAATAAACGCATTTATACTCACAGCCCCACACTAAGTTCAAAGAATTGTATCGTGGGTGCCGGAAACATTAACATCACACACACATATTACACCCAGAACCAGAAGCACAAATATCCCTTGGGAAGGAATTTGTGTTTCTGGGCATGGGTGTAATGTGTGTGTTATGTGAATGTTTCCGGCACCCACGATACAAGTCTTTGAACTTAGTGTGGGACTGTGAGTGTGAATGCGTTTGTTTGTTAAAGCCGGAGGTCTCTGGATTTAACAATTCTTTCTTTTCTATACCATTCTATATAGATAATTGTTTAAATCAGTACAGCAGTTAGAGTTACATTTATCCATTACAAACAAATATACAAACATACAAAAACTCAATTATATTTTCTTTATAATAATACAAAAAAAAAGAATATATTTGGAGAAAATTTGGGGCGCAGACAGACACGAATGATTCTATGTACATACATATAAATTTGTCCGAAACTAGTCGACTACAAAGTAAGTCGAAAATTTCGACGTGTTTCAAGCCGTACACAACATCAATTATATATAATATAGTGGTTTATATTATCGTCGGTTGTACGAAACTCTAAAAATTACATACAAAATGGCATTGTGCAAAAACGAAACAATGTAAATCGATACATAATTACATCTACAAAAAAAAGGTAGAAACAACAGAAATTAGTTTCCGCTGTCATAATGTGACATAAAAACATGACAGTTATTGTCTGTCAACGTGATAAAATAGTGGTAAATAACTAAATAGTTTTCATTAAAATATTGATAACTTCCTTATTTTTAAACACCGCAAGCTAACCACAAACTAAAAAACAAAATACGGCTCAAACTCACAGACCCACTCTCAATTCATAGACTACGACGATACAGTTGGTGCTAGACATTATTTACATAATTATATTACAACTAGCCTCGCGTCTTTGCCTGCTATTATCAAGTTAAAAAGTAGCCTATGTGTTAATCCTAGGTATAATCTATGTACATTCCAAATTTGATCCAAAATCGTTCAACCGTTATAGCGTGAAGAGGGAACAAACATACACATGTATACATTTGCACACTTCACACAAACTTTCGGATTTATAATATTAGTAGGATAACAGTCATAACCAGAAGAACAAATATGGAAAGGAAAATTGTGCTTCTGACGAGAATCGAACCCAGATCCCATTATTTTCCAAAAATTGTTCTTGAGTGTTAATGGGTAATACCTAATTGTAGATTAACGTGTACGTCCTCTGCACCGTGGGTCCTGGGTTCGATTCCCGGCAGGAGGACAAATTCCTTCCCAAGGGATATTTGTGCTTCTGGTTCTGGGTGTAATGTGTGTGTGATCTGAATGTTTCCGGCACCCACGATACAAGTCTTTGAACTTAGTGTGAGGCTGTGAGTGTGAATGCGTTTGTTTGTTTGTTGCATCAAAATTTTTTATTTTTATTTAGTGGTATTCTATTATAAAGATGATTGTTTGCAGCTGATAGTAATTTTGACTTTAGCTCGAAAATGTATTAATTAGTTAGTTAATCATCTCGACCGAGACAAACTCCCTCGTGGTCGAGTATATTATTTTTCGTAGTCAACTCGACCAGTAGCGGAAATTATAACAGTAAAAAAGTGTTTCAAAAATATGTTTAGATCAGTTTTTTTATGGCTTAATAAAAAAACAGTCAACACCACTTAAACAGCGTTCGAATAAAAATATTTAAAACAAAATAAAACTTTCCTCCCATTTCACAGAAATGATATAAATTCGTGCCAATATGTCGTCAACCTAGTTATCTTTAGAATCGTTAGGTTTTGGACACGATCCAAACCGATGAAGGAAAATCCTGGATTTTATGCATTTTTTGTCATGTGCGCAAAAATAGCCGACGTCATGACGCGCGGGAAACTTCAGTATGAAATTACTATTTTTTTTCTTTTTAATTTGGCTTCGCAATCTTGTGCATTTAGCCAGTGATAAGTAATAATATATTTCAAGTGTATTTTAAATTAAAAGTCCTAGTCACAAGTCACAGTCGAAGAAGAGTCAAGGTCCAGTCATATCAAGTTATGCCCTAGTGAACTGGTAGAACCTTTACTAGAACGTCTATTGGAGTTTCGAAGCGAAGGCGAAAATCACGTATTTCAACTTTGTATGATTTGCCTACATTTATGCACGTTTACTAAGTATTAACGGTCAATAATCCACCATTATTACACATTAACACTCGAAGAATCACAGGTTTTGGAAAATTATAGTAATCAATAACGCCATTTTTTCACTTTAAAAAAACATAAAGACACACCATACAATAAACTCCTTGACTCAAACGACCGTAGGGCTTCGCGTATCTGCCAAACTCGTTCACATCGTACGTCACTGGCTAGCAGACACTACGATACACTGTCAAGCCGTCTATATAACAAAATAAATAAAATATTACAAATTTATACTCTCCCGCTCATAAAAGTAAAGACAAAAGTATGCGATTGGTTAAAAACTCTATCTTATTCCGACACTGAAAATCTTTTAAAAATCATAAAGTAACTCTTTTTCCACGCAATCTCCATAGCTTACTAATACTGACATTCACACATACACACACACATACACACTCACAAACTACCACACTATCACAAACATAATATTAACTAAATTGTATATATAACGAAACATAATTCCATGTTAATATATTATATAAAATGTCATGTCATAATTTAAACAATCTATACAAAATTTATCTCCTAATGTCACCTAATAAACGGTGGGCTACGGCACCCGAAACACAGTTTTATTACTAGTTCGGGCGTCAAAAGTCTCACCTTACCACAATATGTACATAAATAATTATAATTATAAATAATTAATTAATTATAATTATAATTAAATTAAATAATAACTTTCGCGGCATAACTCCTTACTATTTATTAGACAGTAGTAACTTATAGGCAGCTTATACTGTAGGTACCTATATGTATCTATTAGATAACAATTTAAAATCTACTTTTGTCATCCGTACTGCAAATGAGTGGAACTCATTGCCTTTCTCTTTGTCTGTGTCTTTTCGTCTCTCGAAATCCGCCGGACATATGAAATCAATTTCGCCCAAGCTGATACCTTCGCGTTTGTTCGGTCAGTTGATCTAGTCGTTCGCGCCGAACTGAGATCTCACTCTCCATTCTCGCGCCTACATTTTGCCTCATAAAGAAAAAAAATTAAAGTTATTTGCTTATAACTTTTTTTCTATATAATAATTGCTTGATTTCTGTATTTGTTGTTCAAGAACAGGATATAACGGATATTATACGTAAGTTTCATCGTTCAGCGTGAAGCCGTTTTTGAGATAGATCCTGGGACGAAAAATAGGTCTAAAAACAGTGACTTTGGTGGCCTACCAAATCGTTATTTTCCAACATAGATTTTTTAAAACCGGTTTCGTACTCTACTTATCAAGCCCTTTTCAACGATACCCCACAAAGGAAGATAAAAAAAATATTTTGCTCTCCACTTACATTTATGGGAGCCACGAAAAAAAGATTATTTTCATTTATATAATTTTAAATGTCATTCTTGGCTTTGGGCCGTAGTTTTACATATTCGATGAGAATTTGAAGTCATTCGCTTATATAGTTTAGACGCTAGATGCCTCTGACAGACGGACGGACGGACAGAAAATTAGTCACAAACAATCAACCTCAAGAGTGTTTCTCTCTAATGCAAAGAGTATGCGCTAGATCTCAGTCAATCGCGTTACTTTAGGTGAGTATGATATGACAAATGCATCCGTTCAAAGTGTGCAGGAACGAATGAGATGTCACCATAGTTAGTTACCCCTATGCGAAATACTTGAGGCACGCAATAGACCATGGCTGCTTCGAAAATTATATGGAGTCTTGTTACATCTTGTAGCAATAGTAATAACCTATGTTTACATAGAATAGGTGGACGATTGAGAAATATCCTACACTAAATATACTTATGGATAAGTTGGTAACTGCAAAACTAAATTTTATTCAACAGATTGGCTAGTCAAAGTCAAAATGTTTACTTTAACCGACTTCACCCCTTTATCTTCGGAACTCTTGATCAGATTAGATTAATTAAATACGCATTATTGAGGATAGCTCATAAACTACTGGTCAGATCTTGATTAAATTTAAATGGGACCACATAGGAAGTACCAGCTTTTAAATAAAAATAAAAAAAACAAAATCGGTTCACATTTTTTTTTTGGTATTGGTATTAGGAATAATTATCTCATAAGTAATATTATTTCTTAAATAATAATAATAAAAAAACCGCCTATGCTGAAATAATTCATCTGTTCACACTCACTACACCCTCTAAAATAAAAAAAAACGTATACCAGAGAGGGGTTACAAAATATGAACGCATAAAAGGTAAAAAGCAACATATAGTGATATCCTCCTTCTTTTAGAAAGTCGGCTGAAACAGACATAAATCTTTACAAAACTTATGAGGAAATAAATAAACTTAAAAAAAGTTCAACGGACTTCAAAAAACACAATAATCAATGAAATTTCGTTTACTTGGATGGTATATTTTTTCCAGTTATTTATTTAGATTTAAAAATCAAACTACTGAACCGATATTGACGAAATTTCTGTGGGACCAATCTGAAAGTATATCCTGTTAAAGAATTGTCCAAATCGGTTAATAAATGACTAATTAAGTTCTGAGGTTACAAACATAAAAAATACATCAGAATTAAAAACGTCATTTAATTGAAGTCTGCCAAAAAGTTTCAAAAAGACATTATTAACAATAAAAATAAAAAAACATCCCAGAAATCTTCGAATACTCAATCAGTGTAAGTTAATTAAGAAACTTTACTAAACTGTCAATTATCAAATTAAATAATAATTAAGCGCAAGCAAAGCTTAAAAAACCGATATCACCGCTTATATTTTGGTTATGGCTTGATCGATTTCGATAAAATGTATTTGGTCTCATATACATTTTATCTCTCCTTTGAAGTACAATATACCAAACAAAAAAAATCAAAACCGATTCATAATTGGCGGAGATATCGCGTAACATACATATAAAAAAAAAACATACAGTCGAATTAAGAACCTCCTTTTTAAGTCAGTTGACAATGTACTGAACATTCGTCAAATGGAGAGTTGTAAGCCTCAACATAAATATACTCCCAAGCGTATATATTCTCGAAGCTGCGATTTTTGTAAAGAAACATCCTGAATTTTATGTATTTGATTCCAATCCTCGACGTCAACATCAAATTTTAGCTCCAGAACCCAAATTAGAAATATTTAAAAGAGGACCACACTTTATGACATTACATTTTTTAATAACATTCCAATTAATATAAAACAAGAAAATAATTAAAATAAATTTCAAACCGAATTAAAACAACTGCTGATAAAAAAATGCTATTACACTGTTAAAGATTTGTGCTTTACTTGCTGTCTGTACTAATAATTTTCTCGTGGAGCGCAGTGGAATAAATGTACTGGCTTATATTATTTTAATTAAAAGTCAGAAAAAGTGCTCGTGGAGCGTTGTCAACTATTTCGTGGAGCTCAGTGGCCGAACCCACTTTATCGAAGACAAAAGCGTTTCGGTTTCAAGCTGAGCGAAAAATATTAAATTGTTCTACGGGAGTTGATTAAATAGCATGACTAACTATTTGTAAATACATGTAATTTTTTAAGACTAGAAATAGGCATTTAAATAGGTATTAAGTGAACTTGTAATTATTTTTAAACTAATATACCTGTTTATTTTAATGAAATTGTATGTGTTTGCAATAAAGAAATATTAAATACTTACCAAAGTATGCATGATGGGATGTTGTCCAGCAAAATACGTCGAATTACCGATGGAACGTCTTAAATACCGAATATACTAAACAAAATACCGTAAGTGTCCCGATTGAGCACTTTTGGATAGACTGACCGTTATTCGACTCGATGCTGTTTACGCAGTACAAGGTTATTTATACCGCTTACTATAGGTATTATAATAAGACGGAGCTCGTGTGTTTGTATGTTTGTCATTCAAAGGACGACTCAACGCATAAAAAAAACCAAACGCTTTCACACTCACAAGCCCATACTAAACTCGATGATTTCACATTTCACAAACAATCACAACCAGAGCCGAAAAATACGAATTTTCTTTGGGGATAATATTTGTGTTCCCGCTGGGTATCGAACCCGGTATACCTTGTATCGTGGGTGCCGGAAACATTCACATCACACACACACACATTACGCCCAGAACCAGAAGCACAAATATCCCTTGGGAAGGAATTAGTGCTCCTGTCGGGAATCTAAACCCAGGACCCAAGGCGCAGAGGGCGAGCACCTGTCCACTGCGCCAACTGGGTCGAAAAAAAACATACAGTCCAATTCAGAACCTCCTTTTTTGAAGTCGGTTGAAAAACACTTGTTTTGTTATACAAACAAACAGACATGTTTTATAAATACCTATGGATAGTACATGCATGACGCACCAGTTATCGTTCATTAGTGTTAATTATTGGAACTGAGTAATTAATAAACGTTAATTTATTGGCAAATGGGAATTCCGTAATTTCTACGGAAAACATGAGAGTTAAGTGAAACTTAACTTTGAAAAACATATAAAATAGAACACATTTTACCCATATTATGTCTGTGAATCCGAATGTCATATAACACTAACTAGCCGTGCCCCGCGGCTTCGCCCGCTATTATCAAATTAAAAAGTAGCCTATGTGTTAATCCTAGGTATAAGCTATTTACATTCTAAATTTCATCAAAATCCGTGCAGCCGTAAAACGTGAAGAGGGAACAAACAGTCATACTTACATACTTACACATTTACACACTCACACACAAACTTTCAGATTTATAATATTACTAGCCGTGCCCCGCGGCTTCGCCCGCTATTATCAAGTAAAAAATTAGCGTATGTGTTAATCCTAGGAATAATATATGTACCTTCATTCCCAATTTCATTCAAATCCGTGCAGCCGTTAAGAGGCCTGCGGAGGTTGATTTGCCCATACAATCGTAATACCGAAATTATTTTTAATTCAAGCATATTACCACCATACTGTGCTGTTATTCAGATTAAAAAACATATTAATCTAGGTTCCTGGATAGTTTTTATTCCAAAATAATTACCTAAAACGAAATATAAACCAATTGATTTTTACACATTATTACGACATAAATGTCGCATCTTTTACTTATTCGTTTTGTATTAAAAACTAACTCATTTCTTTTGGCATTACAACAGGAACATAGATTATCATTTTAAGGTACTATTAATGCAAAAAACAATGGCTAAACATTACATTTTCATTCATAATTTTTGGTATTACGGCACCTATCATATTGTTCGGTCGGTAGTGCTATCGCATCAAGCATGGGCACAGTTTGCCAGTTAAACAGAGACAGCCTATAGACTCGTTCAAAGCCTCCCCGGCCTCTTAAAGCGTGAATAGGGAACAAACATACACACAAACTTTCGGATTTATAAAATTAATAGGAAGTAAGATATTACTAGAAGTTTGCCCCGAAATGAGATCTCGCGCCTACATTTTGCCTAATAGAGAAAAACTTTTGAGGTTAATTGCATAAAATTTGATTTCCAAAGAATAATTGTTTGATTTCAATGTTTATTGATAAATAAGAGGGCAGTGATAGTGATGGCGTTTGTTTGGCGCGCAGTCTTGTAGAGGTTTAAATAGAGTTTCTGTTAGTTTATCGTTTTTTTCCGCCGGTTTTCGATCTTTGACTGAAGGGTCTTATACAAAAAATACAATACAAATACTCTTTATTGAAAAACCAATACAAAAATCTTAAAAACTAACAAAATAAATAAATCTTAAAGAGGTTTCACAATAGACCGTCTTATCACATAAAGCAACCTCTTCCAGACAACCTTAGCATGGATATACATTTTATAAAGAACTGAATCTGGCGGAGGTGTACACTAAATAGTAAGAAATACCTTTATAGAGAATAGAACTATTAGTATAGGTACAATTATATTCATCAAAGTACATAGGTGACAATATTAATAATAAACCCCATATATTATTTAAAATATATATACATTAATACATATACATACATTAATACATATATACATATAACACACATTTTTAAAACACATTCAATAATTACAGATGTAATATTGAATGTGTTCTAATGGATTGTTCAAAAGCAAATGACTGTTGTCTTATGACTACCAACCGGGAGCGACAGCTTAACATCTCTCCGAAGCACAGTGACACTTATTTGAAAATACCACTAAAAACCATCCAAGCATAGACTTGACTGAAACATTGCCTTGTCAATCAGTTATGATCGACCAGGCGGACCGCTCAATAAAAATCACAATGCAGGGCTTTGAAATAAATAATAACATTACTTGCATGAATTATTATTGATATCATTTTTGACGTGATAACGTCTTATAAATTGATGAACGCCGGCTGCACGCCCGAAAAAGCATGACTCATTGTCACGCAACGTTTTTGTTTTACAAACTAGTAGGTTTGTTTCCTATCTCGATGTTGTCACGTTCCGCTTGAGCCGAGCGTGCAAGCGAGAGCGCGGGACAAGCGATAGAGGCACGATCGGCCCAAGCGTTCGTCTTATGACGTTATCACGTAAAATTATCGTCCGTAAACCGAGTTTACCGACAACCATTTTTTTTTTGTTATTTTGGCTCCGCTATCTTGTGCATTTAGCCAGTGTCAAATAATGAAATATTGCAAGTATAACAATTATAATAGAAGTTCTAGTCACAAAACAAAGTCAAGTAAAAGAGTCAAAGTACAGTCATGCCCGAATAAATTGGTAGAAACTTTTCTAGACATGCGAAAGCGAAAGTCACGTTTATAAATTTTGTACGATAAGTATGCACCACCATTTTTACAAATTAAATCCCTTAAATTTAAGATTACGTTTAAATTGATTATGTATGATTTTCATAAGCAACAATATTCTAAAACTACCTATATGCAAAAGTTGGTATTTTTGTTTTACATAATTGCTTCAGAATTTTATAGAAATAATAATATTTTGGTTTACACCACTTTTTCCTCCGACAGTACTTTGTATGAATCTCGACTATGCACATAAATACAACTAAATCTCGACTATTCACATAAATTTAACTAAAATGAAAGTTAAAGGCAACTCGACCACGTGGTCGAGTGTTCAGATTCAGATTCAGATTGTTTATTGCCTCCATATATACAGTGCAAGGTGTTACATTCCAAAAGGTAGGTACAATGTCTCATATGGACCCTGTCGGGCGCAGCAACTTAGAAGAGAAGAGGACGCAATCTTAATTATAAAATTTAAATATTATCTTTTAAATAGTCCTGTTTGCGCTCGATGATTAACCAACTCCATTAATACTCGAAGAATTACAAGTATGGAAAATAATACAAAATCCACAACGCCATTTTTTAAATTTCGCGGCAAAATTTGAATTTCATAATGAAAAAAAGAAATCCAATAGAACAAAACAAATAAAGTATAGGTAAGCGGAGACCATAAATTAGGAGATAAGTGGATACAAACAAGCCCATGGTATCACGGTAACGTTCACAATGGTAACGCAATGGTGTTACTCAACGCAACTGGCACGTTCCACGCCTTGATCCAACCCGTGATTTACTTATATTAGTATCCGGTGATTCACGTATAGATAGAACAAATATTTATTTTTAAAACGACTTCAAAAAAGGAAGAGGTTTTAGGGTATTATTTATGAATGTTACCTCATAATTTTTTACCGACTTCACATAAAAGGAGGAGGTACTGAAGTCGACTGTTTTTTTTTGTGTGTTACCTCATGACTTCTCCACGTGAACCGATTTCAAAAATTATTTTTTTAGTTTGAACGATGTTGCTTTCCAATTGGTCCCATTAAAATTTGATCAAGATTCTATCAGTAGTTCTTGAAATATCGTTAATAATGCGTATTCTGTGGACTACATTGACGATGTTCTCGTTTTTAACCGACTTCAAAAGTTACCTCATAACTTCTTTCGTTGTGAGCCGATTTTAATGATTATTTATTTATATATATAGATATATTTTTTATTTGCTCTATTTAATATAAAGCTGGTGCTTTTTATGTAGTCCCAATGAAATTTGATCAAGATCTGATCTCTAGTTTTTGACTTATAGTCAATAATGCGTGTTTATACATTAAATCTGATCAAGATTCCGATGATAAAGCGGTGAAGTCGGTTTTTTTTAGCTTTGCTTGCGTTTAATTATTCATACCCCTAAATGTTAAGGGTGGTCCAAGCCAATTATTAATATAATTTTTTTTATGATTCAGCTTGAAATAATGTATATGGGAAAACAACGTTTGCCGGGTCAGCTAGTCATATATAATAATTGAGGTACTCTACTCTACTTATAATAATTAAGCTTATATTTTATGCTAAATAGGCTAGCAATTGATTACTATCTCACCCGATGAAAAGTGAAAATGCGGCCAGAGATTGCCTAGAAGATACCTATTCACTCTTGATTTGAAGGCTCCCAGATGATACCCCTCGGGGAACAATGACGCAGGCAATGAGTTCCACTCCTTCGCTGTATGGATGATGAACGTGGAATCAAAACACTATGTAATTGCTGCATACATTCTCCAAAATGCAAATGATAGAAACTACCGATAGACTTGCGACCATACATTGTCTTGTTTTCAGCACTATTTTCATTTGTTTATGATTCGTTTTGTAAAAATTCTAGATTTTTATACACAGACAGTACTCTGTTTCCATGGCCATTAAATTAATCGACTCAAATTGAGTCTATATTTATTTAGCCTAGGCATTGCCTCAAAGTTAAAAGTAATAAATGTCGTTTGATGAATTTGACGTTTCCATGCGCTACCATAGACAAAGTTCCAACTTTTTACGACTTAGAAAATCGAATAGGCGTCAGCGTAAATGTGGCTTTTGGCTACCGATCTTTTTTATCTATTCTACTGAGAGAATAGAGCAATCTCTCTTTTCGATTTTTTTATTAGTATTGTACGCGTAGATTATCGTCTTGTTGTTTCTTTATATAGTCTTATCACAAGAAAAGTGTCGAAACCTTATCCGAACAGCAGATCGGTTTAATTCCCTTTGCGTGTATATTTTCAAGGATCATTGCGATACAACTTATAAGATAAGTTCTAGTAATGACTCCCAATTTTTGTAATAAGCTACGTTTTGACAGCGTTGGGTAAGCGAGCTTGTTAAAAAATAACTTGCACGTTAAAATACTGAGTAACCTTTGGGTTACTAATATAAAGATGAGCCGATTAGCCGACTTAAATATTAAATCGGTTCAAAAGTAAATAAAAGTAGATTTAATTTTTATTTATTTTGTAGTGAAAATTTTATGGGAGGGCTTTGAAATTCGGATTCGCAACCTTTTTCTGTGACGAAAAGTGGTCCCCACCACTGTGATGAATAATTAAAATGTTTCCCTTTAATACAAAAGTTTCACTTCTAACGTCTTTACGACACAGAAGTACAACTTTTTAGAAGATAATTGAACGCAAGCAAAGCTTAAAAAACCGACTTCACCGCTTATATTTTGGTTTTGGCAAACACATTATAAACATGAAAGTGATAATTATCTTTATTTAGTAAGTCATTTTTATAGTATGGTATTAAGGTACTAGGGAACCATAAACGGGGATTGTAACGCAGGCCGTTAATAATTAAAACGCAAGCAAACCTTAAAAAAACAGCTTATATTTTGGTTTTAGCTGGATCGATTTCGATAAAATTTATATGGGAGCACCTCTGAAGGTATAATCTACCAAACGAAAATCATCGAATTCGATTCATAATTGGCGGAGATATCACGTTACATACATACAAAAAAAACATACAGTCGAATTGAGAACCTACTTTTTAAAGTCATTCGAAAACGAAAACAAAACAAAATGTTTTTTTATCGGTAACAGTTTATTCGCTCAGGTATTGGAGTTTTGGCGCGAAAGTGAAAAGGCGTGGTTGATTGAATAATTTTCCAAAACTTTGATTTTTCGAGTGTTAATGCGTAATAATGGTGGATTATGGACTACTAATATTATTTATATTATTATTATTATTGTTTTATTGTGAGTCGTTTGTGTTGTTGTAGGTAGTCCGTGTCGTCACAACAAATCCGGTCCCAACGGAAGACCAGCGATGATCTTTTGATCAACATTTATGCTGAGTTGGAACCGATTTGTGGCAATGGCACCAATTATTTTTTATGTTTAACTATTTATTTTATTTTCTTTTTCATTGTTGTTAGGTGTTTATTGTCACAAATAAATATATTTTCTTTCTTTCTTTCTAATAATTTGTGAATCATGAGCGTAGACAAATCAACAAAGTTGAAAAACGTGATTTTCGCTTTCGCTCCAAAACTACAATAGAAGTTCTAGTAAAGTCTGGTTATTAGGACATGACTTGACCATGACTGGACCATGACTCTTAACTTTGACCGTGACTTGTGACTAGGACTTCTATTATAAAATATGTTCTTCTGGAGATGGCTGTAATTTTGCTAATCTGGCAGTAGAGTCAATAATTTTCATGAGTGCCTCTTTGGGGCTCATGTGAATAAACGATTTTGATTTTGTACATAACATATTGCTACATTCTTGCAGGGAACATGTTCCTAGTTCTACTGTTACTCTAATGCGAATACAAAGCCAAAATTAAACAAAAAAAAAAACAATCTTTATGACAACTGTCAAACCCTGGTCTACGTCTCTAGCATAGATAAATAAGATATATACCTAAGGGTCTATAACAAACAACTGGCCAATATCAATTTTTCGCATAATAGGATAGCCAAGTTTTTAAAACTACTGATATTACTAAAGACTCTTAGCGTAGTGGATATATCTCTTAATGCAATCTTTAAAAAATTCCTGCATCATTGGTTCCATGGTATATCTTTCGGCTAATCAATGACACGGGGAGGGCAAAGAGCCTAGATATTGTTTCCTGCTGATAGATGACACTTAATATTATTTTAACAACCTGCCAGCGCCACCTTCATAATTTTTCCAGAACTATGTTGTTTACTGCCATCTAGCGTAATTTTCCGAAAGCTTTTTGTGGTATCTGCAAATAAAACTAAGTTGTTTACTTGAGAGAGCGTCAGCGAATGGTGTCGCTGGACGAAGAAAATAATTTTCCTGTAACCATACTAATATTATAAATCCGTAAGTTTGTGTGTAAGTATTTTGTTCCCTCTTCACGCTGTGACGGTTGAACGGTTTTTGAATGGACATATCTTATACCTAGGAATAATACTTATGCACGAGCGAAGCCACGGGGGCACAGCTAGTATAATAATAGTTTTGTTTGTATTAAACTATGAGTCTTTACTGGCTTAATTATAAAAATCCCACGCACTAAAATTAAGGATCGATCTCAAGTTTAAATCAAGTTGAGAAAGTTCTATACTTATTTAGATTAAAATCTTGAATAAATCACAAGAATTATTGATAAAATTGTATCCAATATAGAATATAGAGTATACTAATCTGCCCCGACCAATAAAGGAGGACCTATAAAGGAGACTATTGGTTTTTCAAGGTTACTTTACTATATTTATGTGCCTACTTATCTCTATCTCGATGTTGAGAATAGATCCAATACATAAACAAATTTATTTGACTATTTTTAATTAAATATGTATTTTCTCTTTAATAATAATAGCTGTTCTCCGCGGCTTCGCCCGCGTTAAATTTCGAAATATCATCAAAACCCCAGTGCCAGTATTTTTTCGTAAATTTTCCCGATATTTTAATAGTTATTCTGCTATACGGGTGGAGATAAATCCAATAATTAAACGCAAGCAATGCTTAAAAAAACCGTCTTCACCGCTTTATCATCGGAACCTTGATCAGATTGACTAAAACTCTAGAGATCAGATCCTAATCAAATTTCAATGGGATTATATAAAAAGCACTAGCTTTCAAATAAAAAAAGAATCATCAAAATCGGCTCACAACGAAAGAAGTTATGAGGTAACTTTTGAAGTCGGGTAAACGAAAACATCGTCAAAGTACGCATTATTCGTCACAAAATAGGCATTATTGACGATATTTCAAGAACTACTGTTCAGATCTAAAAGCAACATCATTCAAACTAAAAAAAAATTTCGATATCGGCTCACGTGGAGAGAAGTTATGAGGTAACACTCATAAAAAAAAAATACAGTCGACTTGAGTACCTCCTCCTTTTTGGGAAGTCAGTAAATATCAAAGATCATTAAAATCGGTCCACCCGTTCTCGAGTTATAAGTGTTCGAATAAACCCGACTTTGGTTTATATGTACATATAAAAAAAATTACAATAATCAAAAATCAAAATCAAAAATGAGTTTATTTCTCTTCACAAAGGTACAAATAGTAAAACTAGGCATGTTTAAGTTGTGTAAGAAATTGGTACTACTTTGCGAGAGCTGGTGCCTGATGTAGGTTTCGTTAGAAACCTGTATTACAGGTCACCAGGACCCTCCCGCAGCAGGAACGATTTACAATGTCTTAAATGTAACCGAGCATCTTAAGTCGTACTAAATCAGCATTGATGTATATAGATGAAATTAAAATGTCACTTCAAAGAAATAATTCTTATAATAAATTAATAACACTACGTATGCTTACATTAATTAGTTCCTACGGAGTGCAGTGTGCAGCCTAAGACATTATTGTAAGGGCAATCAAGTCTATCTGATATCACGGCCAGCATTTTGTTGTGGCTCCCCCGCACTCGTCTCACCAGTGATGTTGCTCGCTTGCGCATGGTGGCGTAGAAGCAATCCATACGTGCGTATACAAACGGGTTATGCCACTGCGCTCCACGGCTATTGTTCTCAATACGATTGAATGTCCATATTTTGTATCCACTGTGTGGAGCCCACAACAAAAATTAAAATTCATTGTCGACGCACTGCAATAGCGAGGGAGCCCCACCAACATCCTGAAGCAGGGCGCTGTACGATCTTTGCGTATAATCAGTCCACAGGCTACTGGTATAGAAGGAAGTGTAATAAGCTCTAAAAAGGGTTGCTTCCTCCTTCGAACACCTTACAAACCTCCGGACTAGCATGTTCGTTCTGACCGACTGCGCCCTTCGCTCCCGTTAAATGTCAGCGCAGTTTAAACTGCCCGTTGGATTTGTTGGGTGCACATCCACTTTCTAAGCATCGGTTTCGATTCCCGGTGGAAATATAAATATTGACACCAAGGAAAATTTGTATTTCTGTTTCTGGTTGTGATTGTGTGTGATGTAAATGTTTTCTGCACTCACGAAATAAATTAGCGACCTATGTTCGGTGAGGTCTCGTGTAGGGCTGTGAGTGTGAAAGCATTTTATATTGATGTAGGAACTAAATCATTTCCTACAGTCATCCAAATCAGCACAAAAAATCTGCCAGCACGTTCGTCGTAAACTTCCACTTGTTCTATTTACATACAATGCGTGTGAAAGTGATCGTGTCGCGTTTTATATACATATACACTGTAAAGGAAGACTAGTCATTCGCCTGATAATACCTTAAATTCGTTTAGTCTCGAGTTATTATGTGACTAATTGATAAACATGGTATACATGTAGGTATATATATATATACATAGTACCCGGATGACCGAGCTTTGCTCGGCTGAAAACACGGATAAAACGATGTTTTCTAAAATTGAAACCTAACTAGATCGATTTATCACCCCCGAAACCCCCTGCATACTAAATTTTATGAAAATCGTTCGAGCCGTTTCCGAGATCCTGATTACACATACACATATATATACCTACAAGAATTGCTCGTTTAAAGGTATTAGATATATATATTTTATATCTTGAGTCGATCACATTATCTTATCAATTTGTAACTTAAATTGTTTGGTAGAAAGATTCGTAAGATGTATAATACACATAAGGATTTTATGATATCACTCACGGTTCATTTCTCGCATTGTTACGAGACTAGTTTCGGAACAGTCGGATCAGTCGAGTACGCGCGTAAAACGTCATTACTAATGGGAGAACACTGCTCCATGAAACACATTTTTCAATTACAAGGGGCACTGTTCACAAACTGAATGTAAAATCTTATGGTTTTTTGTGGAATGTAATGTGACGATAAGCTCGGTGACTAGTCCGATAAAAACTTGTGTATCCACCGATAATCGAACCCTTAGTGTTACTTCTCTCTCCTCCTCTGTAGTGGGGTCACTGGTGGAGAGTTAGAGTTCTCCAACGGCTTGTGGATTGTGTTAAGTAGGTGCAAGTATCACATATCCCTTTCTTTCATCCCTGGGTAGGAAAAGAATTGCCAGACATTTTCACTAGACAAAAAAAGATAGTAAAATGGAATAGCTGCATGTCTGTCCTTATATAAATTATTATTATCCGGATGACCAAGCTTTGCCCGGTTTTTTGTTTTTGGTAGAATGTGTTTGAATTAGTAACCTCAGAAAGCTCCATCTAGTGTCGAGTAGAGACAGTTTTTTACATCATGGCGTAATAGATGGCGCTGATAGTTTCTTAAACCCGGTTTTTTAAATGCAGTTTTGGAACCGAGTATTTCTCGCACTTGGAACGTTGATAAATCGATTCATTGGGCCGAAAAAACGCTAATCTGTAATTTTCATGAAAATCTTTGGAGCCGTTTCCGAGATACTGATTACACACACACATATATATATACAAGAATTGCTCGTTTAAAGATATTAAATAGATAGATAATTTCGTAGATATTTCACAAAACATGAACAATTACCGAGCGAGATCAGTTCAACCACTTCTACCACAATCAGCCAAAATACTTCTCAGTACATAGAAAATAATGTTGCGGCTCACCACAGTCCCCAAGGATGCCGGCTAGCTCATTATCATTACATATTTATAATATTAGGGTAGACAAGCGTTTGGCCTCTACTTTTATAATGCGAACTGCAAAGGAGTGGAATACCCTGCCTTCGTTCTTGTTTCCCGATAAGTATAACTTAGGCCCTTCAAGTCAAGAGTGAACAGGTACTTTCTAGGCAAACATGTCCCACCGTCGACCGCATCGTCGCTTTCCATCAGGTGAGATAGCGGTCAAATGCTAGCCTATTTGTCATAAAAAAAAATAAAAAAAACAAGAGATTCGAGTCGCACAGTATCGCGAGAACCCGCTGATACCTCGTATTCCGTCTGCAATACCACGCTTTTGGAAACGAATCCTTTGACTTTTTTGCGGAAGGATGGAAAGAAATTAATTTTGTGTGACTTTCAGAAATTCTGTGAGAAATGTTGATTATTTAATGATATATCTAATACCTTTAAACGATCACTTTTGGAAGAGATCGCTCTTAGCGATAAGACCGCCCATTGATCCTTTATCCTACTAATATTATAAATCCGGAAGTTTGTGTGTAAGTGTGTAAGTATGTTTGTTCCCTCTTCACGCTTTAACGGCTGAACGGATTTAGATGAAATTTGGAAAGTACATAGATTATACCTAGGGTTAACACATAGGCTACTTTTTAACTTAATAATAGCGGGCGAAGCCGCGGGGCACGGCTAGTGACTTGATAAATACTTTTGTAAATAAACAGCAACAACAGAAGATTTGCAAGAAGTAGAAATAGCTCAAAAATAAAAAACGAACTGCACGTTGGTTTAGTGGGTGGCGTTCGCCTTCTAAGCAGGGGTATCGGGTTCGATTCCCGGCTGGAACACAAGTTTTTACCCCAAGAAAAATGTGTGTTTCTGGTTGTGATTGTAAACGTGTAAACGTTTCCGGCACCCACTACACAAGTCATCGAACTTAGTGTGGGGCTATGAGTGTGAAAGTGTTTATGTTTATGTTATGTTAAATTCCATAGGTACAGTACTTTTTAAATCCCACATTTTTAAAATTTTATTAACAATTGTATTATCCCAAACCATACGTTTAATGATATTGTTACTATGCTTATTAATA
Organism: Lomographa bimaculata; assembly: GCA_948107665.1. Lineage (NCBI taxonomy): Eukaryota > Metazoa > Arthropoda > Insecta > Lepidoptera > Geometridae > Lomographa > Lomographa bimaculata. The sequence goes on along the minus strand of OX403607.1, from coordinate 1,928,218 downwards.
AGGCTACGCCATCTGTCTGTCTGTTTGTCTTTCCTATCCTTTGAAGGGTCCTATTTGAACCCTTTGGGTACGGGTCCCGAAAAAGGGACGAGTAGCAAAACAAAGGCTATATCAATTGAGCCCTAATACTTGGTATCGACATGTAGTCTTCTGAAATATTCACACATATAAATATGAAAATGAAAATGTTTATTTTGCAGCGGTTAGTGGTTAAAGTTTACAAACAATTTAGTTAGTTTATACACAATAATTATACATTTTGCTACGCTGATGATAGCTTACAGGTGAAAGGATAATTATATCTATGGCCTTCACACTAGGCAAACCTATATCGTGAAGACCCAATACAGATAACAAATATATGCTTTTATATACGCTTTCACACTTACAGCTCAACAACAAGACAAATTGTCAAACGTAATCCATTTATGGTTGACATACCTACAGTTCGCTCGAAGCGTTTCGCTTCTACGTTTATCATCCGCACAGTGACGGAGTGGAACTCATTGCCTGCGTCTTTTTTCCCTGCATGGTACAATCTGGGTGTCTTCAGGTCTAGAGTGAATAGGTACCTTCTAGGATAGTATGTTATAAAATTCATAATACAAATTGAAAGTTGTAGAAAGTAATGTGTACCTTCAAACCTGTTATATTATTTTTCTCTAGTTGTTTTTCTCCCAACACATTTTATACACTGTCATGTTTTTTTTTCTTTTGTTATTCTGTGTTCTATTTATAACTCATACAATGTTGCTTCATTTGCTTAGATTTAATTTACACTTTATATCTTATTAATTTTTAGATTTTTCTGTACTTGCGGCCACTTCGGTAGTCATAAATTTGCTTATGTGCACCGTATGCGGGCCGTGATTTCACTAGAATGGTTCCAACAGAATACCAGCGTCGGAGATAGGTGGGTGACCTTCTTCGATATTATGTTGAGTTGGGACCATTTTGTGTGAGTGCACATTAATTATTAGGGTAGTTTTAAGTCTTTTAATTTCATATTTATTACTCGTACTAATTATTGATGTGACTTATACAAATAAATTAATATTCTATTCTATTCTATGTCCCATCTTCTCTTGTCACTTTCCATCAGGTGAGATAGTGGTCAAATGCTTCCCTTTCCAGCATAAAAAAACATCCAGAACCAGAATCACAAATTTTCCTTGAGGAGATAACTGTGTTCCTACCGGGAATAATCCGATTCCCACTGAAGGCATCCAACTACACCAGGGAGCAGTTCTATTTTTTATATATTTTTACGCGACTTCCCGACACTGGAGGTTAATGCGTTTGTCAGCCTATGTATGAATGTGTAGTACTAAACCAATTTTGAAAAATATCTGTTCCACTAATCTGAAAGTAGTTTTTAAGATTAAAAATTATGTTCCAAATCGGTTTACAAATGATGGACTTCTCAGGTAAAAAACATAAAAAAATTACAACCAACTTAAAAACCTCCTTTTTAGGGTTCCGTACCCAAAGGATAAAACGGGACTCTATTACTAAGACTCCACTGTCCGTCCGTCTGTCTGTCCGTCTGTCAGCAGGCTGTATCTCATAAACCGTGATAGTTAGACAGTTGGATTGTCACAGATGATGTATTTCTGTTGCCGCTATAACAACAAATACTAACAAACTGCATTTTTTTTTGCTCGTTTTTGCTCGATATTGATAACTGCAACAGGTAGACGCTTGAAATATTCACAGAATATTTATTTATATATTTACTTTAAAATTAATAATTAAATTAAAATATAACAAATATTTAAGGGGGGCTCCCATACAACAAATAAGTTTTTTTTGCCGTTTTATAGGTAATGGTACGGAACCCTTCGTACGCGAGTCTAACTCGCACTTGGCCGGTTTTTTTTAAGTCGCTTTAAAAGGATTTTCCACATGGGCTCCAAAGAGGCACTCACTTACCAACTACACCGCGCAGTCCGTGAACGACAGATCACACAATCATTACGTGATCAGTTTAATGAGAGTGCAACAGAAATGATGCATGTGCATGAGACGAGAAAGGGAAAGTATTGTGTTAGGTATATTAACTAAAACAATGGCGGATTAATACTTTATAAGTATACGTTTAGAGATTTTGCAAATTAAACTAATTTTACAAGCTATTCAACCGACTTGAAAAAAGGAGGTTCCAATTCGAGTGTTCTTTTTTTTTATGTATTGTGTCTTACGTGATATTTCCGCCAATTATGAATTGATTTTGATGTTTTTTTTTGTTTGGTAGAGTCATCGAGATAGGAAACAAACCCACGTTTACAACAACATCCTTGGGTAGAGTACACTTCAGAGGTAGTCCAATATAAATTTAATCGAAATCAGTCAAGGCGAAACCGAAATATAAGTGATGAAGTCGATTTTTTGAAACTTTGCTTGCGTTTAATTATAGTTTCACCTGTTCCGTTATCTGTTGATCTGTAATCATATCTTGCAAACTAAATTAGACCCACTTCCTGATGTCTGATTTGACCCCAATTTGGTGTACTTTTGTATCTTCAGTGACAATACAATGATATGGTACCATGGATATTGGCTATTGATGGAGACGGAAGATGGGCATAGGAAGATAAGTTACCTAGATTGTACGTTTGGGGAATAAAGATGCAGGCAATGAGTTCCACTTTTTCGCAGTACAGATGAAAACGTAGAAGCAATCTGCTTCGAGCGAACTGGAGGTAGTTCAACCGTATATGGATGACATTTGACAGTTTTGTCTTGTTGTGAGATGGTAAAAAGGGCATGCAGGAATTATATCATGTAATTCCTGAGCACACTCTCCAAAATGTAAGCGATAGAATATCGATAGGCTAGATGAAAGAACGGGTAGATGTGGTCCTTATTCCATCAAATAATTATTATTAATAAAACATTTACATCACACACACAAATACACCCAGAACCAGAAGCACAAACATCCCTTGGGAAGGATTTGTGTTCCCGCCGGGAATCGAACCCAGGACCCACGGCGCAGAGGGCGGAGACCTGTCCACTGCGCCAACTGGGTGCTCAATATATATTTATATATTGTTGTTCGACGGATGACACGTCTTCAACTTAAATGTCTTGGATAACCCAGTTTCCTGTATTCACTACTGTATTTTCCACGTTTTTATCGACGACATAATAACTAATATATTGCCTTTGAACACGAGAAGTCAACGCTCCGATACTTTCCACTAGTTACCAACCAGCCCCAAAAACACCTCCATTCATATTGCTCTATCAGCCGCTAGCCTAAGAAGACCCGGGACAGGGTGAAAGGGGCGGTAAGGGGGTGAGATGGAGGGGTGGTTCACCCCCCTTTCGCCCCAGTCAGATCGCGTTGAGCGCCCGTTGCGAGCGGTCGGAGCGCTGACTTTATTTTCCGTCGCGGAAAATGTCATTTCATTTTTGAGTAGTGTATCGAGATTGGCTTAAAAATGAGGTACAACGTTGTTTTGGCGGTTCTACTCGCCGTGTCATTGGCTATCGGTAAGTCTTACACCATTAGTCTATATTGATAGTTTTATATAGTAAACCAGGTGAGGATGGTTACTAAAATTCTTATTATGGTGGGAAGGGTCTGTAAAGGTGTTAATTTGTTGTCTCTACCCTGTTGAGAAGTTAAGGGTTATGATTGTGGACATTATTGGTAAATTAGCAACGATATTGGTAGTTTTCCGATTAAATGAACTAATTTATTTATTACGTACGTTTCGGGTTCGTCCAACAGGTATTTCTGTTTGAATATTTTTAATGCCATGTAGTTAAGCATTTGGGTGCTGTCTCATCTGGAAAGTGATGATGCGGCCGAAGATATATCTTTATTACCTAGAATTTATGTTTTTTTATTTATTTTCTTAACTCCCGATTTTAAAAAGGTGGTAAATGGCCTCGATTCTGATGTACACTTACTAAATTAAATTTAAACTATCCCTGTATCCCTGTCTCTTATAAAATAGAAACACAAGACACAGATAGCATACATTTTAGTGCTGTCAAGCTAGTTGATTAATTAAATATAGGTAAAATATAAGTTAACTAATTAAATATAAGTTTAACGTGTGTATTTGTGTGTCTATCTATGGCATTCTTGGCTCCCAAACTTTTAGACCGATTTTTATTGTTTTGAATATTAGTTTTTTTTTTGTTTCAAGAATTGGGACATCACTACTTGATCGAGCACTCTCTAAGTTATGTTTATTGAAAATCGGTGCTGTTTTCCAAATAGGGCGTCGTCGGGGGTATATTTTGATTTTGCTATTTGTGTACAAATATTGTTTAAATCTAGCATAAAACAAAGAACAATTGATACTATTATGCATCGATTAATAACTAACATACAAAAAACATAAACGGTTACACACACACAATCACAACAGAATCAGAAACACACATATTCCTTGAGAAAACTTGTGTTCCCGCCGATAACTGGCTTTATACTACATTTGTTTCATTTTTTTTTTTTTTTAAGTTATGCTAACTTTTGACTACTATCTCACCTTATGGTAAGCGACAATGTGGTCGACGATGGAGCGAGCTTGTCCAGAAGATACCTATTCACTCGCGACTTGAACACTCCCATATTGTACTCATCAGGAAACACTGACTCAGGCAAGACTCCTTTGCGGTTCGCACAATGAATGTGGAAGCAAAACGCTTCGTGCGCATTTGTGGAATGTCTACCATATAGCGGTGTCGCTTAGCAGTTTGTCTGCTTGTTCGATGATAGAACGGGGATGGGGGAATTAGATCGTTCAGTTCCTTTTCCATTTTCTACCGACTGCATAATGGGTTATTGTTCGGAAATACGCACAAAGGCGGTACAAACAGTAGAAAGTACCTACATAGGCATGCCAACATACAAATATATCACTGATCTTGCTGAGACTGCGCAAATTATTATTATTGTACAATATTAAAAAATATTCAATATATATTTTTTTTTTATACTAGCCAGGCAAGCATTTGACCGCTATCTCACCTGATGGAAAGCGACGATGCGGCCAAAGATGGAACATGCTTGCCTAGAAGGTACCTATTCACTCTAGACTTGAAGACATATAATAATTATTAAACGCAAAGCTTAAAAAACACCGACTTCACAGCTTTATCTTCGGAACTTTTATCATATTATAAAGACGCACTATTGAAGATATTTTAAGAACTACTGATCAGATCTTGATCAAATTTAAATGGGACCAATTGGAAAGCAACATCTTTCAAACGAAAAACATTTTCAATATCGGTTCACGTGGAACGAAGTTATGAGGTAAAACACATAAAAAGAAAAATAAAACAGTTAACTTGAGTACCTGCTCCTTTTTTGGGAAGTCAGTAAAAAACCGACTTCCCCGCTTATATTTTAGTTTTGGCTTGACTGATTTTGATATAATTTATATGGGACCACATCTGAAGTATAATCTACCAAAAACACTCCTCAAAATTGATTCGTAATTGGCGTAATTATAGCGTTACATACATACTCTTTTAGACAACCTTTGGGTGGATAGTAACAGAAGAAGGAATAGACGGTGGTGTACAATAAAGAAAACAGAAAATTAAATAGATACGAATACATAAATAAAAACAATAACATACACTAATATATACTATTATTATACATACATAAATACTTAATGCAAATAATTAAAGAAAAGAACACTGTAACATGCACAGCGGTTTAAAAGTCGGCAGGAAAGTTCGGAAGTAAGCGACTTGTCGAAGTAATGAACTGTCGATATTCAGTATAAGAAAGAAAGAAAATAGATTTATTCGGGACAACACGCGACGTTACATTATATATTATGACACCCCGATAAATAGTGATTTTTCACTAATTCTTAAAAGTTTTAAGAGATTTGGCACGTTTCATATCAGATGGCAAATCGTTCCACAAACGGACAGCTTGTACTGTGAAAGATGAAGGATAAATAGAATATTGTATAGGAGATTGAGGATATGTTAATTATAATACTAGCTGCACTCCGCGGTTTTGCCCGCGTAAGTATCGGACCCGCGGGTATTCCGGGATAAAATTTTATTTCACAAGGAACCTTATCCTTATACAACAAAAAAAAAAGAATTAGCGAAATTGTTCCATCCGTTCACGCGTGTATATATGAAATCACTAATTATTTTTTGTTGTGTTAATTATTGTCAGGAGAAAGTTCTTGTGAAAGCAAATTTTAATTGATGTTGTGTACGGCTTGAAACACGTCTAAATTTCGACTTACTTTGTAGTCGACTAGTTTTGGACAAATTCGTTGTCCTTCATCAGGATGAGTCAGACGCGCGATACGCAGAGGCGAGCGGCTCGAGCCTCGGCGCGTGACTGGTCACAACAAATTTGTCCGAAACTAGTCGACTACAAAGTAAGTCGAAATTTAGACGTGTTTCAAGCCGTTCACAACATCAATTAGGTGTAATACTCACGATAGTTTTAAAGAAAATTTTTACCCAGAATTCCTGCGGGTCCGGGACTTACGCGGGTAAAACCGCAGAGCGCACCTAGTTATATATATATATATATATATATATATATATAAGGATAATATATAATAGATACAAACCTCAATAGCTATTATATTGTGCTGTATCCAAGATTACTCCTTTATCATTCTCTTCAACAATAGCACTTTGTAACATTCATCTTAGCAAACTTGGAAATATCTTTTCAGGCCAACCTTGGAGCTATTTCGATCTTATTGTTAGGAACCTCTTTGAGTGAGGTAAGTATTCGTATTCTTTAACAGTAGCTCTATATGACTGTACTGTTTTATAAGTAGCTCCCGTAGCACGGTCCGCCTGGTCGAACGTAATGGATCTGTGAGTTTCAATGTGTGGTCAGAGTATAATAATATGTTTTAATAGCCGTGCCCCGGCTTTGCCCGCTATTATCAACTTAAAAAATAGCCTTTGTGTTAACAAAAAGGCTATTTTTTAATGTACATAGATTATACCTAGGATTAATCCTAGGTATAATCTATGTACATTCCAAATTTCATCCAAATCCGTTCCGTCGTTAATGCGTGAAGAGGAAACAAACATGCTTACACACTTACATACAAATTTTCGGATTTATTATATTAGTAGGATATCTAAGAATTGGTGTGATCTTTAACCCCAGATGGAAACAGAGAGGTGTTATAAGTTTGACATGTGTATGTCTGTGGAATCCTATCCTATGTAGCTTTTCTTACGCGTTTTCGATATCTAGATTATTCTAGATCGACAATTGTTTCGGCTTCATTCGGAAGCCTTCTTCAAGATGAGTGCGGAGCACTCTTCGTTACGTCCCACCTCGCTTCGCTCGACCAAATATAAAGTCCTCATTGGCCACATTGCTTTAAAAATTATAAAAAAATATGCAAAGATCCTTTCGGAAAATCCACATGGAAAAAAGTTTTTTCTTTTTTTTTTTTTTAGTTAGATAAGGTACATACGATAAGGGAAATGTGGTAGATAAGTTTTCCACCAAATGTGGCGAAAACTTTCGTAGAATGTGGGTTGGATATGTATCGAGTTAACCCTCACTCAACACTTGGGTTTATCTTTCCTAGTTACAGGTACCTAATAAACTAGACCAAACTCCAATAAGATTTACCTTTTCTTGGTAGTAAATGCGATTTTCTATAGATACAGAATTACATTTTCAAATGTGCGTGGATGGCCAATTTCGATTACACATTATACAGAATGAATTGTTTAAGTGTGCGTGGATGGCCAATTTCTATAATACGTTTTACAGAATTAATTGTTCAAGTGTATGTGGATAACCAATTTCAATTATAAATTTTACGGAATGAATTGATTAAGTGTGTTTGGATGGCCAATTTCAATTATACATTTTACAGAATTAATTGTTTAAGTGTAAGTGGATGGCCAATTTCGATTATAAGTTTTCCAGAATGAATTGTTCAAATGTGTGTGGATGGCCAATTTCGATAATACGTTTTACAGAATGAATTGTTCATGTGTGTGGATAGCCAATTTCAATTATAAATTTTGCAGAATGAATTGTTTAAGTGTGTGTGGATGACCAATTTCTATTATACATTTTACAGAATGATTTTTTCAAGTGTGAGTGGATGGCCAATTTCGATTATACGTTTTACAGAATGATTTGTTCGAGTACGCGCCGATATTAAATATGCATACAATATAAATATAGTAGCAGTTAAGTATTATATTAATCTTTATTAGTAATAGAATTACACATATAATATTTTTTTTTATTATGTAAGTGCTTAAGATTTTCATGAAAAAATCAAAATAGCAAAACGTATGCTGGCTAGACTGATTTGTGACATTAGTATCCAGATTTTTGAAGTTAACGAATGGTCAACTTTTCTTCACGGCGGCGGCCATGATTAGATGCTAGATAAGATCTAGATCTAGCTAGATATCTTTTAACCACTATGTCACCAAAACGAAAGTCATGATGCAATCGAAGATAAATATTATTTTCTATAGACAGGTATGTCTGTGTTGTGGAATTCAGTGCGTTCCTCCACAAATATAATAAACTAATTGAGCCCCGTGGCTACGCCCGCGTATGATGATGATGATGATGACGCAAGTAGCCTATGTTCTAATCCAGAATATAAGCTACCTACGTTTCAAATTTCATTAAAATCGGTTAAGTTGTTACGGAGATACGTGATAACAAACATTCACACACACACACAAACTTTCGCATTTATAATATTATTCGGATTTGGATACGTGAAACCCAGACAGACAATACCTCCATTAATTATACATTTTAATTACAATTATGAATTACATTGTAAATACCGTTTAATTTCAGTGGATCCAACAGCTACACTCAGTCGGTTTAACTCAAGAGGAGTTAAACGAGTTTAAGAAGTTCATTCGTTAAATTATTCAGCTCCACTTATTCCTGATAATGCCGGTACAAAATAACCGCTTTGAGGTTTCATGTTCACAGATTTATACTTTGTTCATAAATAATTGAGCTGCCTGTTAGGTTTGTTGGGTGCACGTTCGCCTTTAAAGCAGGGGTATCGGGTTCGAACCCTGGCAGGAACATAACATTTCTTCCATGGGGAAAATGTTTTTTTTATTTTTTGAAGTGACAACATCTTTAGGCGCGTTGAGCAGTTTTTGGGTGAACAAAAATCATGGAACTCGCGTCATCGTCACCGAACGCTTTCCATGTGCTATATGTATACTATATTTTCACTTCTATCGGCAGTCCCCAAAGACTGCCCCGCATGTTTTTTATAAATTTTTTATTATTTAACCGCAGACATGTCTTTGCCCTTTTTTAACAAAAGACTTTTTTTTTCGTACAATACATTAACTGAAGATTTCCAAGAACATTTCTATCAAAATGTATTGTATGTTTATTGTGTATTTTTATTTTAAGTTTTTTAAAAAAATCTAGTAACTGCTAAACAGTGTGAATCTGTGCGAATGACTGTACCAACACAAACCTCTTTTGGTTGAATGGTACGGTACCTACTATAAACTGTATGTTAAATAAATAAAAATAAAATAAGGAAGAACAAATAAGGAAAATGTTTCCTACACCCACGGCACAAATCATCGAACTATTATAAGTATTCGACATCGAAGAAAGGTTGCTAAACTAAAATTTTATAGGTTTAATTTTAGTTACTGTCTACCGTTTATTTTTTAAAGCTAGGGATTTTTAAACGGTCATTACAAATAACGTAGAAGTAATTTAAACCAATGGAAAACCGTCGTTAAAAGTGGTAAGAAGTAACGCTGAAGCGGTCTCCCAGTGGCAGTAATAGAATAATTAAAGTAAAGACTGTATAAGATATTTAAAAAAACCAACAGAAAATTCGCGGGCCAGGCATAAGAAAAAAAAAAACGGTAATTGAAAATTAAAAGGATAAAAAAACCTACGGATGATTTTTTTTTTTTTTTTTATGATATATAGGCAAGCATTTGACCACCATCTCACCTGATGGGAAGTGAAGATGCGGCCGAAGATGTGACATGCTTGCCTAGAAGATACCTATTCACTCTAGACTTGAAGACACCCAGATTGTACTGTTCGGGAAACAAAGACGCAGGCAATGAGTTCCACTCCCTCGCTGTACGGATGATAAACGTAGAAGCAAAACGCTTCGAGCGAACCGGAGGTACGTCAACCATATAAGGATGACGTTTGATAGTCTGTCTTGTTGTTAGATGGTAAAAAGGGCAAGGGGGAATTAAATCATGCAATTCCTGCGCACACTCTCCAAAATGCAAACGGTAGAATGCCGATAAGCTTGCGACCTTACGTCGATGACCAAGACTCTGCAACCTAGACTCGACTAGCTTATCATCGCCAATGAGCCTTTTAGCTCGCCGGTCGATGGACTCAAGAGCTTCAAGCTGGTACTTAGCGGATCCATCCCACAGGTGGCCGCAGTACTCCATACACGATCGGACTTGAGCTTGATACAAATTAAGAAGCTGCCCCGGTGTGAAGTACTGCCTACCCTTTGCGAGGATACCGAGTTTCTTAGCGGCCAGCTGAGCTCTGGCTTCGATGTAGGTACCAAAGTTAAGGTTCGACGATAAGGAGACGCCAAGAAGCTCAAGTTTATTAGCCATCGGTATTGGTACATTTTGGAACGTCGGAGATAGGTTAAAAGGTCTCCGTTTAGCAGAGAAAAGACACGCCTGAGTTTTGGACGCATTAAAGCGAACCAAGTTGGCTATGCCTCAATCGGCCACGGCCAACAAGCTCGAGTTTAATCGACCTATCATTTTCTCTCTTTGTGACTGGACTTGTACCTCACCGACTCGTTCATTGGACATGTATCTTTCGACAACAGTGCTATCGTCTGCATACCCAAAGATACCGGGCTTAAGCAGATCATTAATGTGAAGCAAAAAAAGCGTTGCCGAAAGAACTGATCCTTGAGGTACCCCCGCCTTAATTGCCATTAAATCAGACGAGCAGCCGTCAACAACTACTCGAATCGATCGTTCCCTCAAGAAGTCAGAAATCCAAATGCATAAATCGGTAGGTAAACCATAGGCAGGAAGCTTACCAATGAGGCTATCGTGCCAAACCCTGTCAAAAGCCTTGGAAATATCAAGCGAAACAGCAAGTGCCTCACCGTGTCTTTCCAAGGCTTCGCTCCATATGTGAGTGGCATACGCAAGAAGGTCTCCTGTTGACCGGTTCTTCATGATTTTAAAATAGTAATATTAAATGCCTATTCAATGATACCCCACTAGATATTTTTTTCGAATTATCTTGTTGAATTTATTTTTCATGATATGGCGTCTGGCGGTCGCCATATTGCATTTTGATTGATGTCATGTCTTTAGTCCCACTTGGACAATTTCAACAAATTGGTTGACGTAAGAATAATTAAAATCGGCCCACGCGTTTGGTCTCTAGAAATCCACAAAGGAACAAACATACATACATAGGCTCGTAAACATTTTATCCTCCTTTGGAACCAAGGTCCCTGTACTAGATGGTGATTGCTATCTCAAGGGAATTTCGCAAACTCAAGCCAAAGAAAACAAATATTTTCCCACGACTGTATTTACTCGTATTATTTTCTATATTTATTATACCGAAGTCAGAAACCACAGAACAAAAACACTCCGTTTACGCATGACCTGAAATCATGAACAAACCTGCCCGAACAGAAAGCCCGGATATCCGGTAAACCGCAGCAAATAGATTTCAGATTCATTTCCGTGTGAAAAACAAATGTATTTGCTCGGGAAAAGCGACGATACAAGCGTTGAGCTGTACTGTGTAGTAGAAGAAACACTTATACACGGCAATGTTGTTTTTTGTTAGGGATTTTATCGAAATTTACGCGGGTTCTAACTACAACCTAGTAATTTCAGTGAAAATATCATATACAGTATAATTAAAATACAGGTAACCCGGTAATAATGCACTAAAATTTTCTTTCACGCCATCCACTACATATTTTCCGACACTATTGTTGGGTTAAAAACTTAAAGTGAAAAACATGAGAAATAAACTGCAATAAAAAGATCTCATCGTACAAATTTTCGTAATTTTTCCATAGTTCGTAGAAGATATTCAACTGAGAAAAACAGCGGTACAACGGTCCAACGTTAACCTATAGATTGTAGAACAATTGACGGTTTTTTAAATTAGAAACATGTTTATTAGATAACTGTGTAGATAAAAAAAAACAGGGAAAAGACACACGATATAAGTGAAACTTTTTATTACAGGGAAACAGTTGAAATAGATATTACAGTGTTTACCCCCACAACTTTTCTTTACACAAAAAGGTTGCAGATCAGAATTTCAAAGACCCCGATACTGTGAATCTGTGCGAATGACTGTACCAACGAAAACCTCTTTTGGTTTAATGGTACTGTACCTACTATAAACTGTATGTAAATTTTTTATAAAATAAATTAAAAAAAAAAAACTAAATAACAAAAAACATTAAAGTAAAGTTAAAACATTATTTTTTATCTAATCTAGACATACTTCATGATTAATAAATGCACTTACCTTGTTTTTCACTTTGATGTAGACTGAAAATGATAGCATTATCCCTACAAACCTTAGTGGTTTTTAAAATGCTATTACTGTTTGTTTGTACCTATTGTAAATATTTTATTTGTAAACAAAGGAAAAAAAAAAACTAAGTTTCTCTTCAAAAAAATTAAATAGATAATAATTAGCGACACAAGTCTGCCTTTTCGGGTATACAAAATAACATTAAAATATATCAATTTAAAAATATTTTTTCCTTGTTTGAAAGACACAATTCAAGCAATGCATGTTTCCTCTACCAGTAAACATTATAACTCAACGCTTGTTCAGCAAAAGCAATGTTATATTGGATGACCAAAGTTGGATTTTGATACTAGTTTATCCGATACGCGTATCGTTTCGTGTATCGTACCTTAACTGGTATGATATATACACCCTAGTACGTTGATACCAGGATATTGCGAATAGTTTGTTAGAGTTGAGCAGTTTCCGATTCGACTGTGACGAAATAAAGGCGGGACAAAGGATGTCTGCGACAAAGTATGACAAAGGGTATCGATTGGAGAATATCGTTCGTCCTAGTTGAGTTGTTTTCAGTCCCTTTTATAAGTTTACCTAGACTACTTTTAAGCCTGTTAGGTTTCTGTTAAAATACTGACAAGAGCAAAATATGCTTTGTACGCATCACGAATGCGAATTTTTAAATTATTTAAGTTTGTTCCCTCTTCACAATTTAATGTCTGAACGGATTTGGATGAAATTTGGAATGTACATAGCTTATACCTAGGATTAACACATAGGCTTTTTTACTTTATAATAGCGGGCGAAGCCACGAGGCGCGGCTAGTAAATTATAAATTTGTATTAAATTGAGTAATTTTGTAAATAAATAAAAACCACTGAAACTTGCATAATATAATATCCGTTATATTATATCTTAAGAAATCGTACAATTATTAATAAAAAAAAATTTAAAGCAATTAACCTCAAAAAAATCTCTATTAAGCAAATTGTAGGCGCGAGATCTCTGTTCGAGGCGAACGACTAATATTTTCCGTGATATTTTAATGTGGCTTGTATTTAAACACCGCCCAAAAAAGTACCTATTTTACTACCAAAAAAATTCTAAACGGTTACTAAAATGGATAAATGGTCAACAAATTACGTTGGATAAATGGTCACCAAATTACGTTTCCTAAAATATTATGAAATAAATCCCTTTTTTCGTATTATAATTATTTTTATATTAATTATAAAAAAAATACTATCCGATTCGGTTCTGTCACAGGAAATCTTATTTTAGGAAACGTAATTTGGTGACCATTTATCAATTTGGTATCCGTTTAGAATTTTGGTGGCCGTCTAAATTATACCCTTTTAATGTAAACAATAGATATAACAAAAAACAACAATAGTCACTCAATAACATAAAAAACATAGTTATACATACTCCCTATTAATGATTAGTCCTGCCACCTCTATCACCTTCCAACAAGGCCACCCCTCCTCTACTCACGAGCACCGCAACCCGGGTGATATACAACCGGGACTAATCGACCCAGGCGCTGTTTCGACCGGACCAAAGCGGTACAAACCGGTTTTTATGAAACTGAAGACGAATTTATGGGTGAAGTAATAGCCTTTCGATTTAATAACGGTTTAGGGCCTGCAATAACTTATGAGAGCAATAACTTATTTTATAGATAAACAAGGTGCTCGAAGTTTCACCTGCTTATTTTAGGAGCTTTGAAATATATTGAGAGTATATCATATCATATCATATCGCCTTCTAAGCAGTGGTATCGGGTTCGATTCCCGGCGGGAACACAAGTTGTCTCCCCAAGGAAAATTTGTGTTTCTGGTTCTGGTTGTGATTGTGTGTGATGTGAATGTTTCCGGCACCCACGACTCAAGTCATTGAACTTAGTGTGGGGCTGTTAGTGTGAAAGCGTTTATGTGAAAGCGCTTATGTTTATAAAGTTATTATGTATAATATTTTGGCTGGATACCATACAATTTAAACGCAAGCAAAGCTTAAAATAACTGACTTGAACCCTTAATCAGATTAAAGGTATTAAACACGCATTATTGAGAATAACTCAAAACTACGAGTCAGATCTAAAGTAGGGTAGACACAAGATGATAAAAACTGAACTATATACCCTCAACAAATGCTAAAGATCCCGAAAAACACGCAACTTTTAAACCCATCGTTATACTCGTAACAGTACCATGAAATATCTCCAGAACACTTCCACGAGAGAGGACGCAGTCGTATGTTACGGGAGAACAGCTTAACTGAATTACTAGGATCTAACTGATATTAAGCTGGGTAGCTCCAAACAGCCACAAACGGCTCAAGGCAGCCACTAACGGCTTGAACCAGCCAGAAATGGCTGATATATTATGACTAGAGAATATGCGCTCCGAAATGCAGTGTGCATTTCCTACTGGTTACTTACACATTGAGGTGGTAAAGAACTTAAGATGATAATAAACGCTTTCACACTCACAGCTCTACTCAGTTCGATGACTTGTGTTATGAGTGCCGGAAACATTCACATGATACACACAACCACTACTAGGACCAGAAACACTTTCCCTTGGGCAGAAAACTTGAGTTTAAAAATTACTTGAATTTAAACTTATTCAGGATGAACACATGCATAGGCTACTTTTTAACTTAACTAATGCGGGCGAAGCCGCGGTTCAAGGCTAGTTGTATATAAAGATAAGATAGATGAGTTAGGCTTTTAAAAATACCTTCTACTAGCCATGCCCGCGGCTTCACTCGTGTTTATAAGCTATGTATATTCCTAATTTCACCCAAATCCGTTCAATTGTTACAGCGCAGCATGATGAGGGAACAAACATACTTACACACAAACTTTCGGATTTATAATATTAGTATGATTTACTAGAACTTCAATTTGGTTAATAGTCGAACAGACTCTCTAACAATTGTAAACTTCTTACTCTAAAAACTGTTTGGAAGCCTGTTACAGCTATTAATAGTCCCAAACCGATAGCAATAGCCAGAAACGGCTATTCATAGCCACAAACGGCTACTAATAGCCACAAACGGCTACCGTTAGCCGCATGTAGTAAGACAAGCGTCCCTACCGATGTAATCAGTACCTTATATATAGTTAACGGAACTGCGGCATTAATCGAGTTTACGATAATTAAACGCAAGCAAAGCTTAAAAAAACCGACTTCACCGCTTTATCTTTGGAACTTTGATCAGATTAGCTGTACTAAACACGCATTATTGACGATATTTCAAGAACTACTGATCAGATTTTGATCAAATTTAAATGGGACCAATAAGAAAGAAACATCTTTTAAACAAAAAAATAATAATTCAAAATCGGTTCTCGTGGAACGACGTTATGTAAAAAAAAACTGTATTTTTTTTACGTTTGTTACCTCATAACTTCGTTCCACGTGAACCGATTTTGAATTATTTTTATTGTTTTAAGATGTTTTTTTCTTCTACTTGAGTACCTCCTCCTTTTTTGTGAAGTCGGTAGAAAATGATATTGGTGCCGATTCTGTTGTCCAGAATTAGACTAAACTAGCCTAAAATTAGTTTTAGTCCTGCTTTAGTCCAAAACCTATCCAGAAAATGCAAGATTAGACTAAAATTCAGTTTGACAGGACTAAGTTAGTTTAGTTACTCTATTTAGTGAAAATGACCAAATTCTTATTCAAATGTACATGTTTTACGTCAAATTAAGACTAAAAATAGAAATTTTATACTCAAATTAGTCTGTATGAAAAAGGTCTGGATTATTTTTAATGTGATCTTATACTTGAAAGAATAACACGTGCAATAAATGAAGCAAATACTGACCTACAAAGTCTATAATGGAGGAATATGTGATTTAAATTAAGTTCAACGTAAAATCAGAATAGCGTTTAGGTATTCTTTGACTAAAATTAGTTTATTTTTAGTTTAGTTTAGGTTAGTTCGGTGCTCAACAGAATTAGCACCTTTGACTAAAATTAGTTTATTTTTAGTTTAGTTTAGGTTAGTTCGGTGCTCAACAGAATTAGCACCATTGATTCTACTTTGATGGTGTGTGTGAGTTGAATGTTTGACAACTGTCCGTTAACACTTTATTCACTCAGGTTGACCGAGCGATCGCGAATCGTCTCCGTTTCAGCTTGGGCAAAATTGCTTTCGTATAATTTATGTTGTATACGTGTTTCAAACACGTTAAAAATGTCAACTTACTTTGTAGTCGACTAGTTTCGGACAAATTTATTGTCCTTCATCAGGATGAGTCAGACGCGCGATACGCAGAGGCGAGCGGCGAGCAGCCTCGGCGCGTGACCATCCTGATGAAGAAATTTTCATATTGCTTTCGTATGTCCGGCGGATGTCCGGTTGTTCTCCTCTACAGGTCGCATTTCTCAACCGATTCTCGTGAAATTTTGTGAGGAGGCTCGATAATTGTATAGAATTTTCTTGTCGATTTAGTTTTAGCAAATTTGAAAATGGAGATATGGGGGTTGAAAACGTAAAAGAAAGCATATTTCAGGCATTCCGAAAAATACGCGAAGTCTTGAGCTTACAGAAACACTGGTTAATTTTCAACCGACTTCAAAAAAGGAAGTTCTCAATTCGACAGTATGTTTTTTTGTGTGTGTATGTTACGCGATATCTCCGCCAATTATGAATCGATTTTGGTGATTTTTTTGTTTGGTAGAGTATACTTCAGAAGTGGTCCCATATAAATTTTATCGAAGAAGAAGTCAAAACCGAAATATAAGCGATAAAGTCGGTTATTTTAAAGCTTTGCTTGCGTTTCAATTATTGTTTGTAATGTTGGTGGCTTGTCATGCTACTAAACGAATGCGACTAATTTAAGAGGACATACGCAATCACCTTTATTCTATTTGTTAATCCCGGCGTTTCTAACCAATCTATCGAACTTAGATGGTTAGTTGAGAAACGCGGTCCCCAGAGTCCGCTTGCAAGTCCTTCGGTTTATAGCCAACTTTACGGAGGGCATTAGGAAGTTTAGATGGGATGTGTTTAGTATTCTCTAAAGCGTTATTTCAACCGGAAACTTACATTAGTTGTTTATGCATTTAACATAAACAGACGCTTTCAAACCCACAGCCCCACACTAAGTTCGATGACTTGTATCGTGGGTGCTGGAAACATTCAAATCACACACAATTACAAACAATTAGTGCGATTTCTATGATTTGTAATTTGTATTTGATGATAAAAGAGTTTTGTTTGTTTGTTTATGATTTTTAAAGAGTGCTTTTTATATAATTTGTTAAATTGCAATGATTTATTTTACTACTAGCCGTGCCCCGCGGCTTCGCCCGCTATTATCAAGTTAAAAAGTAGCCTATGTGTTAATCCTAGGTATAATCTATGTACATTCCAAATTGCATCCAAATCCGTTCAGCCGTTAAAGCGTGAAGTGGGAACAAACATACTTACACACTTACACACAAACTTTCGGATTTATAATATTATAGTAGGATTAATGTATTTATTTGAACTCATCTCAGTCATGGTCTATGCCCGGACCTCTATTAGGCATTAGCGGAGCTGTAACCAACGCTAAGAGGAGCTTTTATTTTTGTACATTTATTTCTGATATATCTGACAATATTATCTCCCACGCATCGAAATATAATATAACCCACGGGCCACGTATAAAGTAGGACACCGTCATATCCTTGGACACACCTTAACAATAATTATATCTATAGACTATAATATAATATAGATATAATAGGGGATGGTTTTGACCAGCAGCTTCTTAGCCATTGTTGCTATAGTGTTAAGGAGTTAAAGGATTCTTTGTGAAACTATTTAACTGTACAGATTAATAATATTTCTTTGGTAGACATATAAGTCATTATTTGCACGTCTACTTGCAGGCTGAATATACAATACAAGGCTGAAAATACAATATGTTTATATATATAAGAGTATTTACTCTTTATTGCACACCAAGAAAAATAATTGTTGACAACAGACAAAAATAACAATAAATTAGTACAATCGGCGGCCTTATCGCTAAGCAGCAATCTCTTCCAGGCAACCTTAGAAGAATATATATTGTGTCACTACTAACATATTCAAGGTCTACTGTGTTTACCAGCTTCGATCACATCGTCACTTACCTTCAGGTGAGATAGTGGTCAAACACTAGCCAAGCCTAACGATCATAAACGTGAAAGAGGTAAAATTAATTTTCTAAACGTGGCATTGCAACGCATGCCGGGTAGAGCTAGTTGATGTATAGTATTAGAGTATCATGACTAAGTACCTTTAGAATAGCACATCAGAAACAAGAGGAAACATAGTTTAGGTAATATCTCGGGACTTAATCGCGCTAATAAACTATTTTTAATTACCTCGACGTTTCGGCCAAGTTGCATTGGCCATGGTCTCATTGGCGAGTCTTTCTACCACCTGAATTATGTGTTCGACTCCCGAAACTTTAAAAATTACAAGAGGAAACACTAAAACATGAAACGAGTGCAATATAGATTGGTAGAAGTGTGCTAGATAAATCCGTACTGTGTAATCTTGAAATTGGTATATGTTGTAGATATTTGTAAAATTTTATATAAGTAGGTCACGGGTTCAAGGTTAAGTAAATGTGTGTGTGCGTGTATTTGTGTGTGAATTTATGTGAGTTATGTCTCTATATCATTATTTATCACACTGATATCGCGGTAGAACTTTTAAAAGTTATTTCAAAGTTATGCGTCTGTTGTTCAAGCAATATAAGTTTATATATTATTTAATTTTAAATACGTTCCCGAGACTGACGACCCAGTTGGCGCAGCGGACAGGTGTCTACCCTCTGCGCCGCGGGTCCTGGGTTCGATTCCCGGCAGGAGCACAAATTCCTTCCCAAGGAACATTTGTGCTTCTGGTCTGGGTGTAATGTGTGTGTGTTTTGTGAGTTGCTCGCCTGGCTTGCTACCAAAGTAGCTTACCACCATCAAGTTGAAAGTCTGCCGTCAAGCCAAATACGGTATTCCGGCAGTTATCCTTGAGAGCCTGCGTATTCCAGGTCTAGTGTGTTTACCAGCTTCGATCACATCGTCACTTACCATCAGGTGAGATAGTGGTCAAACACTAGCCTGTCACAAATAAAAAAAAAAAAAATGTTAATGTTTCCGGCACCCACGATACAAGTCTTTGAACTTAGTGTGGGTGTGAATGCGTTTGTTTTTGTTTTATTTTTTCCCACTAGACAATTTATACATTAACTAATTTAACATTGAGTAAATACATCATTTCCATTAGAGAAATAAAATAGAGGAGGCCGTCTCAACTGGCCCCGCGGGAGAACATAGTTCAGTAATGTTTAGGACACCTCCCTCGAGACTAGAGATCGATAAGTTAAGTGCCTTACACATCATATTATCGGAGTTGAAAACTCTGGAGGCGGATTTTAATGGATATTGAGAAAATGTTCGCTAAGTTATTGAACATGACCTGTATAATGATGTTTCACGCTGATTATATTTTATTAAATTGTATAACATTAGTTGAGCCCCGTGGCTTCGCTGACTGATAATGATGATTAAAGTAGCCTATGTCCTAATCCAGAGTAGAAGCTACATACATTCCAAATTCCATTAATATCGGTTAAGTAGTTACGGAGACACGTAGTAACAAACATTCACACACACACACAAACTTTCGCATTTATTATATTAGCAAAATGCTTTCGCCTTCACTTCTTTTATTCTCTAGACACAAAGGGTTCAAAGTTGCTTTCCGCGTCTGTCTCGTCGCGGACTTTGTTGCGGTTTTCAACATCAGATAGATAATTTTCATTAAGTTTATACGTAAGTAGAACCAACAATGTTTTGCAACCAAGTCGCCGAAAAATAAATTTACATGGCTTCCGTAGACTAAACCTTAAGAGATATATAAACATGATGTACTAGCTAGAGAATTGTAGTGCTTCTAAAATCCTAGAAGCACTACAATTCTATTCAACGGCAGATCTGTGAAAGTGCTGTGCCTTCTTCGCTTGCTTGAAGCAATTACTTTGTCATCTAGAATTCTAGACAATTTAATATGATAATTGTTATGTATTGCACACTTAGTGAACTGCCCGCTGATATAGTTGGCTGCGCAACTGCGCATTCGGCAGCTGGTATCAAGTTCCATTCCCGGTGGAAACACAAGTTTTCTCCCCAAGGGAAATTTGTATTGCTGCTTCTGCGTGTGATGTGAATGTTTCCGGCACAGGCGCTCTGAGTGTCAAAGTTGTTTATTTATATGTTTTAAAATGCCTATATCATTAAGGTTACATTATTCTTTACTACTTCTATTCTCTACTACTTCTTTACAAATCAGCTATTTATCTACTGTAATTTTTCAGACAGGAACGTTTATTAACATAATTTTCACGTAGGAAAAGCTTAAAAAATCAATTTCATCAGGCTATGTGTTTATATCAGGTATAAGCTTCGTAAATTCCAAATTTTAACCAAATCCGTTCTGCTGTTACAGCGTGAAGAGAAAACAAACATACTTACACACAAGCTTTCAGATCTATTATCTTAGTGAGCTATACAATATGACATGATCATGAACCACTCCGAAAACATTTAGAACATAGGATAGTACGTTTATAGACATGAGATGCAATATTGGCGAAAGACGGCTAAAATGGATAAAGCTAACAAAGATAGCTAGCTACCAGCTCGCCGATAATGGCAGTGTTGTTACAGAGAATATTGACGTGAAAACTGGCAACTAACGCTCTGGCGCGGAAGTGATGTTCAGTGCATTATATATTACATATATATACAAGTATGCTTGTAGAAGATGGCACATATTATTAATAGGAGCAGCAGTTTCTTTCTATCAAAACAATTTAAGATTGTGTAAGAAATTTTCATCATTTGAAAAGAGTTCAGAAGAAAAAAAGGCGACCAGTTGGCGCCGTGGACAGGCGTTCGCCCTCTGCGCCGTGGGTTCTGGGTTCAATTCCCGGCAGGAGCACAAATTCTTTCCCAGGGATATTTGTGCTTCTGGTTCTGGGTGTAATGTGCGTGTGTGATGTGAATGTTTCCGGCAATCACGATACAAGTCTTTCAACTTAGTGTGGGGCTGTGTGTGTGAATGCGTAAAAAAAGAAAATATCTGGTAGTACGCGTCTGTCTTCTAAGCAGCGGGATATCGGGTTCGAGCCCCGGTGAGAAAACAAGTTTTTCTCCCTAATGGAACTTTGTGTTTCTGGTTTTGGATGTGATTGTGTGAAGTAAATGTTTCCGGCTGTTATGTGAAGTGAAGCCGCAGTCATTGAATTTAATGGGGCTGGCCAAATTCAGAATTTGAATATTTACCAATCATCAACCTCATCTCAGCCGCAAGAAGTCCACTGTTGAATATAAGCCTCCATCAAAGATCTCCAAAAGAACGGTTAATAGCGGCTTGCATCCAGCGTCTTCCTGCGACCTTCAGTATGTCGTCCGTCCACCTTGTGGGCGGTCTTCCGACACTGCGCTTGCCAGTCCGTGGCCTCCATTCGAGAACCTTTCAGCCCCATCGGCCATCAGTTCTGCGTACTATATGCCCTGCCCATTGCCACTTCGACTTGCTAATACGCCGGGTTATGTCGGTTACTTAAGTTCGTCGCGGATCTCCTCATCTCTGATTCGATCTCGTATAGAAACTCCGAGCATAGCCATCCCTTCCCATAGCTCGCTGTGCGACTTTGAGCTTATTTATCAGGTCCACAGTAAGAGGTCACGTTTTAGTACCATATGTCATCACTGGAACATACACTGGTCAAAAACTTTCATCTTGAAGCATTGAGGTATTTTGGACGAAAGACGTTGCGAAGTTTCCCGAACTCTGCCCATCCGAGTTGAATTCGACGATTGACCTCTTTCTCGAAGTTGGACCTACCTAGTTGGACCGTTTGTCCTAGGTAAACGTACCTATCAACAACTTCGAGCATCGAGTTCCTAAGTGATACTGGGGTTCGATATAATCTTAACATAATCACAACATGGACGTTCGACTTATTACCAATCGTCGATACGAAAAAGAAGATGAGGCTTTGAGTGTGTACGTGAAGAAAGTCGTCAAAAAAGTTAAGTTATTTTGTAAATTTTTCTAGCTGATAAATTTACATATTATTATGCTCTTTGACTTTGGCTGCTCATTAGAAAAATAACGAAATGGGTTACATAGATTCAAACAAATTTTAAAACTCGGTACACAATATTGTGCTTGAAATCCTTCTCCTACACGATACTCGGTACGCAATATTGTGCGTGAAATCCGAATACGTTTTTCACGCACAGTATTTCGAGATCGATTATCACAGATCCGTAATTACCTACTATCGTTCAACCATTTCGAGTTTTTGGTTAACCGAAATGAAACTTCGGTAAACTTTTACCCCTATCCTGCAACTTTTGAAAGGCGCGACCTCTAACTAAATAAAGCTCGGCAATTTTGGTCACCATAGACGCACTATTTACAGTATGGAGAGTTTCTTCTTCAAGTGCCTCTTTTTTACAAAAGGTTCGTAGTCGACTTAATAGAATTTATCTTTGTCGAGGGCTAGCCTGAACAGTTCTTCTGCACTTTTTATTCCAGGCCAGACTTGAAAAAAAGGAGAAGGTTATGAAATTTTCCCATCATTATTATTTGCGATGCAATTAACCCGGGCAAATTATATAGGAATAGCAAGTAACAATTAAGATTTCTGACCAATTTTGCCTCCTACATTGCATCGGTGTTTTGGCCATGAGATCAATAAAATGAAACAAAACAAACAAACGTATTCACACTCACAGCCCAAAACTAAGTTCAAGTCGTGGGTGCCGGAAATATTTACATATCACATATGCAATCACACCCAGAACCAGAAGCAACAATCACCCCTGAGAAGGAAAGTTGTGTTCATGCCGGGAATCGAACCCAGGACCCATGGAGCAGAGAGCAGAGACTCGTCCACCGCGCCAAATGGGTCGTCAATCCTACCTACTGCTTACGTTCAAAATGTAAACTTTAAGCGAAGTTTGGTCAACTCGATCGATCTGCATACCGGTAAACATCACAGATCAGGAAACTCGCTCGGTAGCAGTTCTACTGAGTTTCCTGCTCTGTGGTAAACATGGACTTCTGAGATTCAATTTGACCAAAGAGCAATGGCGACAAAGTAACCAAAGTGAAATAAAAATTGCAATAGAGTTCTTATTGACAAGAATAAGTAATACCATACTACCACATAATTATTAAAGAAGAATTAAAGGAGGATTTTTTTTCCTCTATATTTATGAACAATTATTTCTGAAATTACAACATTACTTACACTTAACACCGGGACAGTTGCTCAAGCACAAGTCCGTTCCAGTACAAAGTACTGTTCTCATCTTTGGAAGTGTTCAGCTAAGTACCTGCTTATGGCTTTCGACACCATTGAGCGAAGAGCCAAGAGACTAATTGGCAGCGAGCAACTGACTGATTCAAGGCTTCAGAGCTTGGAACATCGATTGGCGCAAGGAAGCTAGACAATGGGTTTTTTATCGGATACATTTCGGAGAGTGTGCTAAGCCTACACGATCTAGAAGTGATCCATCGGGAAAAGAAAATGGTAGAAAAAATTGTATGTAAAAAGCAACAATGTTAAAATAAAATTAACCGGATATAGCCAAAATCGCCTTCGCTAAATAAAAAAAAACAAAGGTCCTTCCGAGCAAAGCTAATGTTTTTTCACACAAATATCAACACCCATACTGTTAACACTACGTTTCCTTTTTCGGGTCTTTGTTTATCTTGATACCGCGTATCGGGGTAGGCAATTTGCACTTTTGCCGGAAAGGTACTTTGTTTATTTTTAGCCCCGTTTTCTTGCTTCTAGGTCAAAATGTGGGTAAATGTAGAACAGAATAATTATAAATTTATTATCTTGTTGGATTAGCCGCATAAATTTTGATCTTATATCTTAGTCAGAGCTCTACTGGCTGCTAAGAAACTGGGTATCCTTGATAGTTCTACTATTCCGCAACAATTGTCTCACCTTATTGCTGATGTGTGCGTGCATAAATACACTTGCACCCACAGCGGTGCACGTGTATCTACGCACTGGAAACGCGGTTCTAACACTAGTATACGAGTATGCTATACTAGGTAAGCTTGCTCCATTTCTTTCCATTCCAGACCTATTATATTCCATCGCTTAGCTGCTGGGGAGTGTGCGCAGGAATTACATGAGCTAATACCCCATGCCCGTTTTACAATTTAACAACATGACAAACTGTCAAATGTTATCCATTTGTGGTTGACATACCTACCTCCAGTTTACTCGAAGCGATTCTCTTCTACGTTTATCATTCGTACAGCAAAGGATTGGAACTCATTATATTCAACAAATTGTTTGTAATTGTTTTCTTGCCACAGCTGTTCAGTTTTGTTTTTTCGTGTGCGACGTCACCTGCCGTTCTCAACGGAAGACCAGCGCTGGTTTTTTAAACCAGCACTATGCTGAGTTGAGGACGAATTGTGGTAAAAAAGTAAAAAATAATATCTATTTGTACCCTTTTATCAATTGAATTTTTTTGCCACAATTAAATATATGTCTTTATGTCTCTTTATGATCGCCTGCATCTTTGTTTCTCGAACGGTACAATCTGGATGTCTTCAAGTCTTGAGTAAATAAGTATCTCCTAGGCAAGCATGTTTTCTTCGGATGCATCTTCACTTTTCATATAAAATGCTGTAAAATGCTTAATAAAAACATGAACACGAGTTCTGCTGTGGCCTACTATAGTTACCAATAATAAAATGGTATAACCGAGTATAACGACATTCTGCATTCCCGCGGTCGATATTGGGGACGCGCCAATATTGCTCTCAACAGATAATTAATTGGTGCTGAAATATGCTGCTCTGGGATTAAAATATTGTACAGTCTGTAGGTAAGGCAAAGAGTGCACAAGTCATTTATTTATAACTAGCCGTGCTTCGCGGCTTCATCGGCTATTATTAGGTTTTGTGTAGCCAAGTAGTCTATGTATTAATCCTAGGTATAAACTATGTTCATTCCTAATTTCATCCAAATTCGGTTAGCCGTTAAAGTATGAAGAGGGAAAAACATACATACACACTAGCTTTCATGTTTATAATACTAGCCGTGCCCCGCAGATACGCTCGCGTTGATCAAGTTAAAAAGTAGCCTATGTATTAATCCAGGGTCAGCTACTTCCATACCTAATTTTATCAAAATTGGTCCAACCGTTTGAGTGTGAAGAAGTAACAAACACACTAACAAAATTTCGCCTTTCTAATATAAGTATGCTTTTTTAGTGTCCCGTACCTAGGGTAAGGTAAACGGATTTTTTTAATCACAAATCACTATATTATACATTATCACTATATTTGTATTGCCAAAAACTGTTTACAAAGTAATGTTAGGTTTCAACAGTTGCCGGTTTAGCGTTTGACCAATTTCTCCGTTTGCTCTGATGATGAGGTCGAGGCCAGTAAATGCGATTGGCTTGAAATGACTGAATCTTCAGAAATATGTATCACTTTTAGGGTTTATGGCAAAGATTTTTGTAATTTAGTGAACAATGACTGTATTTTAATAAAGGGTAAGAGGGATGGCAAAAAGCATGGCATGATCGGTTGGGAAGTACCCGCAAAAAGTTAGTTTATATGAAACTAGCTGTCCCGGCGACCTTCGTTCCGCCTAACAGTCAATGAATGTGCATATTTAGGAAGCTATACCCGGCATGCGTTACAATGTCACGTGACTATATTATTACAACCTTCATGTTTATGTTTGCCTAGCACATTACCAAATCCGAGTGACGTATGAGAAAATGGAAAGCATGTCGAAATGTAAAAAAAAAATTTAAAGAAATGTACGTTCTTAAAAAGTATCCTATGTCCTTCTCCTGGCTCTAAACTACCTCCCTGCCAATTTTCAGCTAAATCGGTTCAGCCGTACTTGAGTTATAAGTGGAGTAACTAACACGACTTTCTTTTTTATATATAGAAGATATTCGATGTTCAAAAATCAAAATCAAAAAATCAGTTTTTATTCACATGGGCCCCTAAGAGGCACTCATGAAAGTTAGTGACTCTACTGCCAGATTCACAAAATAACAGCCATCTCGAGAAGAACCTGGCAAGTAAATCGACGACGCATTTTTTTTTTTTAATCTTTCCTTATCTCTAATACATAAGTATATTAACCTAGGTATATCTATATTATGTAGTCGCTAGAAAGCGCTTGTGAAAGAAAGAAAATACATTTATTCGGGACAACACGCGACGTTACATTATTTACTTAAGAAAAAACAAATCAAAGCAAAAAACAAAATACAAGAAATAAACAATATAACGCCGCGTGATGTCACGAATGAGGTCCCGACTCAGCATATAACTAGGTAAGTAGGTGGGTCCTGCTTCTACCTACCCAGTAACTGATTTTCAGGCGGAACCCATGCATGACATCACGCGCGTCAGCAGTGGCGGATTTACAAATTTTCAAGGTATAGGCTGAATAGTTTTTGCCGCCCTTGCCTCAACAATTGTCATATAGAGAGGCCGATTACTGCTTGAGGGGCGGCGAACTAGCTGTTTTACTCTAGAATATGGAAGTTTGCTACTCTCGGAATGTGCAATGACAAGTGAGAGAAGTCATCGACAAAATTTGTTGCAGACTTCTATCTGTAAGACAAGCCACAAAATTAAAAATTGAATTGAATCTGTAACACATCAGAAAAACGTCATAGAAAAATCTTTTTGATTTCATTGAGGTAAAAAAAAAATCGTTCCCCAAATTTGCCGCCCCCAAAATCTGCCGCCCTAGGCTCGAGCCTACTCAGCCTGCTGGTAAATCCGCCACTGCGCGTCAGGACAGAGATACAAACGAACATTAAAAAAATAATAAAACACTTCATACATATATACAATAGATTATAAATTTAAAAAGGTACTAACATAATAATATAATATAACTACATAATAATATATATAAACAAAGATACACTAAACATTTTACTCTAAAAAACACTAATTCTAACACCGTACATACTAATTCTAACACGAGCTTGTGCAGTTTGCCTCCATGCATCCTTGTCATTAATGTAGTCAATACCTTCATACATGAGCTGAATTGACTTTCTGCCGGTAAAACCCATCTCTTTACTAGGCATTTGGATTTTTTTTATCACCTGAATTCTCTCACAGACATCCTTACAACTAAGACTAGATAAATTTAACATGATATCACTCCGCGATCGAAGAAAAATAATCGATATGATATTTTTACACAAAATTATGAATTCCAAAATACAGTGTAGCCAGTTACTAGAAAAGTTTCCTCTTTCGGTTCCCTACTTATATCCTCGACATCCGATAAAGAATATTTTCCATATCCCAGCTTACCGTACTAATATGGGTTTACAAAATCCCATTTTACGTATCGCAACGGAATATAATAGTTTTAACAATCAAATCAGTGACCTTGATATTTTCAGTGTTAAAGCTCAACATTTTTAGATATATGCCGCAATCACAAAGTACATTTGACCCTAAGTAACTTTGCAAAGTTTTTGTATTATTATTAATTTTAAGTATTCCTTCTATTTTTATTTGTCATTCTTTTATTATTTCTTGCTTTTTGAGTATATTTGGCAAATTATATATATATATACATTATTATTTCATGACCATGGATGCATAGTCCTTCAGTCGAAATATTAAACAAATATTAACAATTTCTATTCTTCATAATAAAAGTCTTAGTCACAAGTCACAGTCACAGTCAAGTAGTCAGTCATAGTCAAGTCATGCCCTAGTAAAGTGGTAGAAACTTTACTAGAACTTCTATTGGAGTTTTGGAGCAAAGGCGAAAATCACGTTTTTCAACTTTGTGTGACTTGCCTACACTTATGCACATTTACTAAGTATTAACGGTTAATAATCCACCATTATTACACATTAACATTCGAAGAATCACAGGTTTTGGAAAATAACACAAAATCAACAACGCCATTTTTTCACTTTCGCGGCTAAACTCATCGCAAATGATATAGGCACGCCGAAATTGTCATGCATATCGGAAAATTGCCTTGTTGTAGTTCTAATTTTAAGTTTAATTTAACATGTATGATGTGGCAGTGCTATATTAAATAAATAAATAAATCATGCGATTCCAATCCTGATCTGGAAGCGAGCTATCACTGGTTCAGTCTAAGTGTTTTTTTACTTTGCTCCGATAAAAGTTGAAGACCTTTATAAAACGGGGTTTGCTCTGTTATCAAGATGCAGTCTAAGTGTTATGTGTTCATGTGAAAGCTCCCTAGCGTTGTAAACTCACGTCACGTCCACATTAATTAAACCGAAAGCTGCACAAAGTCGATACATCACGATTCGCGTAATTGCTTCGTTCAATAATCCCGCACTCGGAGCATTTCATTTAAAATATCCATTGAGTTATATGTAATCGAAAAAGGCAACACTGAGTGACACTTAGTATCACCTACGCTTCGACCGAACTAGAAGTATATCATAAATGGATGACGTTTAACTGTTTTTCTTGTTGTTATGTGGTAAAAAGGGAATAATTACTGCGCCCAATGTAAAAGTTGAATACCGATAGGCTTGCGACCTTACGCCGTTGACCGAGTCTCTGCAATTCGGAATCGATTAGCTTATCATCGCCAATTAGTCTTTAAATATGATTAAGATTTTTTAAAATCTTCATAGCTAAGGAGTGGAACTCATTGTTCCCCGAACGGTATAATCCGGGAGTTTTCAAAACAAGAATGAATATTATGTTTCAATGTTATATTCGGCTTAAAACACGAAAATTTTCGACTTACTTTGTAGTCAACTAGTTTCGGACAAATTAGTTGTCCTTCATCAGGAGTCACGCGCCGAGGCCCGAGCCGCTCGCCTCTGCGTATCGCGCGTTTGACTCATCATGATGAAGGACAACTAATTTGTCCGAAACTAGTTGACTACAAAGTAAGTCGAAAATTTTCGTGTTTTAAGCCGAATATAACATTGAAACATAATGTGTAATACTCACGATAGTTTTAACATTAAAAAAGAATGAATATGTATCTTTTAGGCAAGCATGCTACATCTTCGGTCACATCATCGCTATCTTTTAAGTGAGATAGCGGTGTAATGCTTGCCTATAGAGCATAAAAAAAGGTACAGAAGTAATTCTATAGGTATGCAATTTCGGTTTTCCTGTGCATTTTCATCAATTAACAAAGAAAATCATTTTTAGTAAGGAATTTTAATTAAAACGTGATGAAAATACAAAATAGCAAATCGAACACTATTGACCAAGGACTGATTCGTGACGTCAGTGTCCAGATTGGAGTCAATATTGGCCAACTTTCCTATAGGGCAGTCGTGATTTGATCACGGATGCCATAATTTCGGGGCAAGATAGCCCCACACTCCCCTTTCCTTTACCCCTGGGAAGGAAAGGAAGTGCCAGGCTTTTACCGCACAAAAAAAATGGATGTCACAATGAAAATAACATCAAAGGGTCACGTGTAATGCTGCTCGAACCTGCTCACATTTTATGAAAATATTATGTACTACATACAACACTTGTCACCTCTATGCCCGTGTATACTACAAGCAGATTTTTATCCGGGCAGTTTTTCACCGGAAACCAATAGACCGGATAAAAACCGGCGACCGTGTAAAAACCCATTTGGACGGTATATTGCTTGATTTTTAGATGTAAATTGGATATTCGGTGAGATTGGTATACGAGAATACGAATGATGTATTCAGGGACGCCAACGAGTTATCGCACCTGTAAAATAGGAGGAAATGACAAAAAAGGAAGACTGAACTGAGTCACCCACGTCCGTAGGAGGATACCCCTTAAGTCTGACTCCCTACACGTGGTCCCCGGGTGGTGCTAATCAGGTGACATTTGAGAGGTGGTAGAGCATTTTGTGAGTTGTTCGCCTGGCTTGCTACCAAAGTAGCTTACCACCATCAAGTTGAAAGGTGTTCCGGCAGTTATCCTTGAGAGCCTGCGTTTTCCAGGTCTAGTGTGTTTACCAGCTTCGATCACATCGTCACTTACCATCAGGTGAGATAGTGGTCAAACACTAGCCTGTCACAAATAAAAAAAAAAGGAGGAGGTACTCAATTCGACTGTATTTTTTTTATGTGTGTTACCTCATATCTTCTTTCCACGTGAACCGATATTGACATTTTTTTGTTTGAAATCTGTTCCTTTCCCATTTGTTTCATTAGAATTTGGTCAAGATTTGATCAGTAGTTTTTGAGTTATCGTCAATAATGCGTGTTTAAAACATTTAATCTGATCAAGGTTCCGAAGATAAAGCGGTAAAGTCGGTATTTTTTAGATTTGCTAGCGTTTAATTATTTAATTTTCAGATAATATGTAAAACTTTAACTACGGGCCAATTGCTTACATTTCCTAAAACTATATTCATCTATACAGCAAAAAACCTAAGTTACCTACAAGGCACCGAGTTCATAGGTAACTCAAGTGCTCAAGCTCACTGGGTAGCGTTCCCATCATGTTTTACATGCATGCACAAAAAAAATGGGTGACCGTTTAGTGGAATTTTCAACTGAGTGTCACCGTGCTTCGGAAGGCACGCTAAGCTGTCGGCCCCGGTCGCTAGTCGTAAGACAACAGTCGTTAAGCCAGGTCGGATGCCTTCAGGCGGCCTGAAAAATCCTAACACTAGGACTGCCCACTGGTCTATCAAAATCAAAATCGTTTATTCACATGGGCCCCAAAGAGGCACTCATGAAAGTTAATGATTCTACTGCCAGATTCGCAGAATTACAGCCACCTCGAGAAGAACCTGTCAAGAAACTCGGCGGCGCATTTTTTTAATCGTTCCTTAACTTTACGACAAGTAAGTGATGATGCAGTCGAGGGATGTAAGTTATAGACACGTTAGATTGTGCGTCGTTATATTAGCTGCTTGCTGGCGTAGTTGGTAGCGCGTTTGCTTTCCAATCTGCAGGTATCGGGTTCGATGTCTGGTGAAAACAAATTTTCTCCCAAAGAAACTGAATGCATGCTTTAATATTGGCGAGACAGTTGGCACCGTACGCAGGTCCAGGGCCATCTGTGCCAAGAAGTGGTGCCCATGGCACAGATGGCCCTGGACCATCTGTGCCGTGAAGTCATGACTCTTGGTGTGATTGTGCTGATTGTGTTTCGGGCACTTACAAACACAACTCTGGATGTCTTCAAGTCTAGAGTGAATAGGTTCTAGGCAAGCATGTTCCATCTTCAGCCGGATCGCTACGTTCCATCAGGTAAGATAGTGGTCAAATGCTTGCCTCTCCAGCATAAAAAAACATATAACATAATCAAAATCAAAATCAAAACCGTTTATTCACATGAGCCCCAAAGAGGCACTCATGAAAGTTAATGATTCTATTGCCAGATTCGCAAAATTACAGCCATCTCGAGAAGAACCTGGCAAGAATCTTTGCGGCGCATTTTTTTTTCATATTTTTTTTTAAAAACATTCTTAATCTCTAATAAATAATTTTATTAACCTAGTTGTTATTATGGTAGTCGCTAGAAAGAGCTAATAATATGTACCTATCTAGATCGCACTATATAAATATCTATTTTATTCCAAACAGCTCTGTACAAAGTCTAAAATCAATCCGCTCAACAGAACACGATACATCCGCATCCGGATACTCCGGATCAGCTGATCGATGTTGTTGGCTCGATGCCATCATACGTCTTTATTCACTGGTAAATGTAGCTTGATGGATCAGTGAATATGCTTTTTCTATAGAGCATGATGTAAACCACTAAATTAACGCTTTTACACTCACAGCCCCACACTAAGTTCAATGACATGGGTCGTGGGTGCCAGAAGTAAATTTAAATTTTATTTTAGTTTGTTAACTAAAGTTTTAAATATCTGTACATGGATACAAAAATAATTAAAAAACTTTTAAACGAAAACAAATTTTGACGATACGCCTATTAGTTCGCGACATGCGACTATGGTTTCACCACACTATCACACTCAAAATAAAAATCGTTTATTCACATGGGCCCCAAAGAGGCACTCATGAAAGTTAATGTCTCTACTGCCAGATCCGTAAAAAATACAGCCATCTCGAGAAGAAACTGGCAAGGAACTCGGCGCATTTTTTTTCAATAATATTTTTTTAATCATTCTTAAGCACTCATACATATTTATGTTTATATTTTAACACTAATATGACCTATTAATGCGAAAGTTTCTGTGTAAATTTGTAAGTATGTTTCTTTTCTTCAAGCTGATTTTAGTGAAATTTTGAATGTACATAGCTTATACCCGGAATTGACACATAGGCTACTTTTTATCTGAATTAATGTAAGCGAAGCCGCGGGGCATGGCTAGTGACAAATCGATGACCAACAGCTGATCGATGTTCATCATAATTTACAATGTTCATGGCGGGAAAACCCATTTTTATTAGTGGCATGTCATGATGCACCGTGGAATGAAGCTTGTATGATGTAGGTGTATGACTCTGTATGACCCATTCTGATGGCATAGGTCTTGTATGATACATGTGTGTTACTCTTTACGATCCAAATAACGGCTTACGCGACTGTTATTGGAGTATTTATGACCACAATCTCATACGAGTTATTCCACAGTCGAAATAAAAGATACCCCATTAAACAAGATGTTTCAAACAAACAAAAACATTTACACTCACATCGCCGCACTAAGTTGAAAAACTTGTATTATGGATGCCGGAAACAACACACATTACACCTAAAACCAGAAGCACAAATGTCCCTTTTTAAAGTAAATTATTGATGTGCTGTTGCCCGGAATTAAACCCAGTACCCAAGGCGTTGAAAGCACGGAATATATTAAATAGTAATACATCTTTATCACAGAAAAATTTTGGCATCTAACTCATGTCTAGCTTTATAAATTAGTTACAAGGGAAAGCTTCCTGAGTGGCTTTGAGAACAGGATGGTATGGCTTCACTTGTTGGGGCAATGCCGTGCCCCCAGATAACAATAGGGAATTTATTAAAGATTACTACGACTTAACACGTTGTTTGCTCGCATTGTTACGGGACTAGTTTCGGAATATTCGGTGCTCCTTCATCAGTCTAATATGCGCGTAGACCGTCCGGCGTCTTGGCGTGTATAATAGGAAATTTTGTGCATATTTTTTATGTTATTAATCGATGGTTGAAGTACAGATTGCAAAAAAAACGTAAAAAAATTACAAAACATTTCATATGTAGATTCGAACATTTTTGATCGCGGCCATTTTGACGTTTTATGACATTTACAATCCAGTCACAGTTGTCGTTGATCAATCATTGACATCAAAAATGTGAACTGACGTCACGAATCAGTTTAGCTAACCAGTTTAGGTTTTGGAATAATATACAAATTCAACAACGCTACTTTTTCATTTTCGCGGCAAATTTCGTTTGAAAAAAATTGCATCAATGCTTGATTCCGATTTGCATATGGCCGGCTTTTATTAAAATAAAAATGGCGGGCTTACTCTCTGTACTAACAATCAATACAAAGTCCCGATCGCTGTTTTATTATATCCCTGTCGGTAGCCAAACCATCAAACAAGACAAACACTCAGCGAGCAATCAGCGACGAATACATTTCAACTTTAACTAGAGCTGCCAAGATTGTTTCCATAACTTCGAAAATGTACGGTGCAGTTCTTTTTTTTTATGCCTGATAGGCAAACATTTGACCACGATCTCACCTGATGGAAAGTGATGATGCGGCCGAAGATGTAGCATGCTTGCCTAGAAGATACTTTTTCACTTTTGACTTGAAGACTCCCAGATTATACCGTTCGGGGAACAAAGTCGAGGGCAATGAGTTCCACTCCTTTGCAGTACGGATGATAAACGTAAAAGCGAAACGCTTCGAGCGAACTGGAGGTATGTCATTGTCAACCATATATGGATGACGTTTGACAGTTTGTCTTGTTCAGTGTTGTGCAGTGGTGTTAATTGCAGTCGTCTTAGTTAATTGTTGATTAAGATTAATTAAGTTTCGATTTTTTTTTATTGAAATCTCGATGACGCCGCCGGAAAACTGCCTTCTAGTCAGTTAGGACTTTATATTTCAAATTTCATTCACTTTCGTTCAGCCATTAAAGAGCGTGAAGAGAAAACAAACACACTTACTTAGATACACATTTCACATTTATAACATTAGTGTCATATTATCGTGTGTGTATTGCATTAGTGAGATTATCCATAACGTTATATTTATTTCGAGTAGAAGCAACAATCAGGGGGTCTATTGCGGGCATCGATTATCTGTACATCGACATCGAAATCGAGCGATTTCCTTTTCTAATGACCCATCGAATCGACTGAATTTTCAACCGATCGACTGTCGTATCGACGTCGCATCAATTCGAACAATCGTAGTTTGACGACCAGAATAGAGGCCATGGAGTTCGGTCGTATGAAACTTTTTTGGTTTTGTGTCGCGGAAGTAAAAATATAGATTTTGTATTATTTTACAACTTATGATACTTCGAGTGTTAATGTGTAATGAAGGTGGATTATTAACCGTTAATACTTAGTAAACGTGCATGAGGCAAATCATATAAAGTAGAAAAATGTGATTTACTTTTTCGCTCCAAAACTCCAATAGAAGTTCTAGCAAAGTATTTACACTTTATTAGGTCATGACTTTTATTTACTTTTTGTTTTTTTTAATACTATGAGTGAACCTTGAACTCTTTTATTTGACTTTGACTGTGACTAGGACTTATATTATGAAATATGTAACACTTGGTATATTTTATTACTTGATATTTGCAAAATACACAAAATTGCGGAGCCAATAAAAAACTATCCATGTCCTACTCACTCTGAATCCTTTGGTGATGAATAATTTGTCACCCTGTCCCTTCTACTAACACAATCTATATATCCAGCTCGTTATCCGGGTCTGCACGACGCGTGCCGTGCACTGTGATTGATGCACCACTCAAACAACACATCCGGGTTATTCTGGCGCATGTCCGGGATCCGGGATTTATGATCCGGATGGAAACACGGATATAGTTTTGTCATGTTATTCATATTGTGAAATTTTAGCTCTGTTACGCGTTGTCAGAAACTTGCGTTTAATGTTTGATAAATAACTAAAGATAATAGAGATGTAGAACTGCCCGTAGGCTAAGTAGGGTACGCGTTCGCTTTCTAATCGAACTATCGGGTTCGATTCCCGGTGGGAACACAAGTTTTCTCCCCAAGTACAATGGAAAAATGCATTCTGCCATGTCCGGTATCCGCTTGACTGAGTCCGGCCCGTGGTCGGGAAGTGCGGAAGCATTCCTCTTAAGTTCTTTTCGTTTGTAAAAATACTTTTATAATTGTGTTATTCACGAAACTTTGTATATTATTTGTAATGTATAGAATGTTTCAGTAAATGAGCGTTTAAAAGTTTTTATTAATTAGACATGCTAGGTAAAAAATTCGTCCCTCTCCGCACAGTGCGAAGTGAGTGGGACACGACGGGGAGTGCTCCGCACTCATCATGATGAATGCTTCCGAATAAAGTCGAAACAATTGTCGATATAGAAATCGACAATGCTTAAGTTATGCTTATTTCCGTTTAAATTTAACAGTTCAAAAAGAGAGTGAGGTTTTATAAAAAAAAAATAATATGTAATGAACGATATTAATTGACCGAGCGAGCAGAGCGACCGAAGCGTCTACGTTTCAGCTTGGGTTAAATTGCTTTCGTATGTCCGGCGGATGTCCGGTTGTTCTCCTCTACAGGTCGCATTTCTCAACTGATTCTCGTGAAATTTTGTGAGCAAGTTCGATAATTATTTAGATTTATTGTATCGATTTAGTTCGAGGATTTTTTTAAAAATGGCGGAGGTATGCGGTGTTGAAAAGGTAAAAAAACTATTTTACAGCCATTTTGAAAAATGCGCGAGGTCAGCTAACAGACCCACTAGTTTATTATTATGGGTTACCTATATTGTTTAATTCTAATTACAAAAGTTAGCGCGCTGAAATGTAACAAAAACAAATAAAATGCGGATACAATCGACAAATCCAATCTGCCATGTTTGATGTCCGCCCGAAAGAGTCCGGCCCATACCTGGATTTTACATTTGTCCCAATCCAATTGGATTATATAGATTTTTATTTTTAGTGTTCTTTAACAACTTTTTTTCCAACAAATTAGATTCGTGTTTTACACGTACGCAAGCAATAAAAACACGACATACTTTATTGTGTTAAAATAACTCGATTGATATTTAATATTACAAAATATCATTATCTGCCAATAATATAGTTAATTTTTAATAATAATTTTTCTGCATGAAAAATTTATGTACATATAAGTTAAGTTATAATTTGTTTATTATTATGAGTTAAAAAAGACCCTGTAAATAAATTATTTAACACGCACCGAACTGAGATCTCGCGCCTACATTTTGTCTAAAAGAGAAAAACTTTTGTTTCTGTACTTGTTATGTTTGTAATTCCTGTACTTGTTGTTCAAGTACAGAATATAAATAATAATATACGTAAAATTCAGCTTTAAATGTAAAGCCATTTTTGAGATAGACTCCGGGACAAATAGGTTTAAAAATAGTGACTTTGGTGGCCTACCAAATTGTTATTTTCCAATAGAGATTTTTTCTAAAACCGGTTTCGTACTCTACTTAAAAAGCTCTTTTCAACGTTACACATCTATAGCTGAAACTTACGTATAATATCCGTTATATTCTGTACTTGAACAACAAAATCAAAAAAATACTTTAAAGAAAAAAGTTATTAGATAGGAACGGGCATGGGGGAATTAGCTCGTGTAATTCTGGCGCACACTCTCTAAAATGTATACGATAGAATACCGATAAGCTTTAAGTCGGTGAGCGTTCTTTAGCAATTTGGACTCGACTAGCGACAAAAAGTAGGTAGATACTACCTACAAATATATAATATACCCGGTTCGTACATAGAGCTAACACGACCTAATCACACAACCTACTTTCCAAACCCCTCTTTAATTTCTAGACTGAACCGTAAAAATCCAGCTGGATCCGGATATCCGGACGCACCGACCCGGGTAATAAGCCCCGAGTGCCCGATTACGAACTTGGCGATCGGCCAAGATTGTAGCGGTTGGGAAATTGCCCGGAGACTCCTAGTCTACGTCTTTAGGTCATAACTGCAGTCATAACTTTGCATGACTAAAGAGTTCAGACACAAAATATATACATATAATAAAACTACTGTACCCGGCTTGCGTTGCAATGCCACGTTTAGAAAAAGTGTTTTACCTTTTTTCACGCTGATGGTCGCCTGGTACTTTAATACCATACTTTTTTTTTTTTTTTTATTTGTGACAGGCTATTGTTTGACCACTATCTCACCTGATGGTAAGTGACGATGTGATCGAAGCTGGTAAACACACTAGATCTGGAATACGCAGGCTCTCAAGGATAACTGCCGGAACACCGTATTTGGCTTGGCGGCAGACTTTCAACTTGATGGTGGTAAGCTACTTTGGTAGCAAGCCAGGCGAGCAACTCACAAAATGCTCTACCACCTCTCAAATGTCACCTGATTAGCACCACCCGGGGACCACGTGTAGGGAGTCAGACTTAAGGGGTATCCTCCTACGGACGTGGGTGAATCAGTTTGGTTTCACTTTTTGGGTATTGTTTAAACAAAAACTAGCCGTGCCGTTCATCCTAGGTATACGCTATGTACATTCAAAATTTCATCCAAATCCGTTCAGCCGTTAAAGCGTAAAAAGGAAACAAACATACTTACACAGTTGCACACTTACACACAAATTTTCGGATTTGTAATATTAGTAGAATACTAAAATCACGATTTAAAAATCCCCCATTTTTATGGTAGGGGTAGGCGGGTGAAAATACTTTACGATCTACGCTCATACCTACCAAAAATAATAATAAAATCTTGTGAGAGTCACGAAAGCCATAGTAGTAAACAAGTTACAATAAAAAGTTTTTTTATTTAATCTTTTACCATTTGTAAATAAATAATTAAACGCAAGCAAAGCTTAAAAAAACCGACTTCACCGTATTATCATCGGAACCTTGATCAGATTTAATGTATAAACACGTATTATTGACTATAACTCAAAACTAGAGATCAGACCTTGATCAAATTTCAATGGGACTACATAAAAAGCACCAGCTTTCAAATAAAAAAAGAATCGTCAAAATCGGCTCACAACGAAAGAAGTTATGAGGTAACTTTTGAAATCGGCTCACGTGGAGAGAAGTTATGAGGTAACACACATAAAAAAAATACAGTCGACTTGAGTACCTCCCCCTTTATTGGGAAGTCGGTAAAAAGGACTAAGAAGTTAATTAACCAGAAAACTTGTCAAGACAAACCATACGAGCCCGAGCTCGATGGCTTTATCTTGGAAGGAAGGGAAGTGGGAGCGTCTCGGGTTACGCGGTGACGCTTCACACCCTAGTGTTATTATTGTTATTAGATATGCATCATAAATAAAACACAATTTTAACCGACTTCTAAAAAGATTCTGAATTCGACTGTATTTTTTTTAAGTTTTTTTTTTTTTTTTTTTTTTTGACATGCTAGTGTTTGACCACTATCTCACCTGATGGTAAGTGACGATGTGATCGAAGCTGGTAAACACACTAGACCTGGAATACGCAGGCTCTCAAGGATAACTGCCGGAACACCGTATTTGGCTACCTGTAAGTGTTACCTGCGAACTTTTTTCTAGGTGAACCGATTTTAATGATTGAATTTTTATTTGAAATTTTTCTTCCCATATGGTCCCATTGAAATTCCAGACCAGTCATTTTTGATTAATGCTCAATTATGTGTATTTAATTCATTTAATCTGATCAAAGATCTGCGATTAAGCAGTCGGTTTTTTTAAGCTCTGCTTGCGTTTATATTATTTATACACATCGTCAATTCCAACCAATTTTCTGAACAATTTGTTGAACAATTCCGTATAATTTGTTCAACAATCACAAATTGAAACGCTTGGAGTTGGCAACCCTCCCGGCCATTACCGACTTGCAAATGTCCACGGAATCGCATTTTAACTTGACTTTAATTTTAGTTTCCAATAGGAGTTGAATGCAATGAGTTGGCTACGGTGGACAAGTTTCAACTGCTCGTGGCAATGAGTTCAGTGAGTTCAAAAATGGATGGAATTCCGCTGCTAAAT
This sequence comes from Lomographa bimaculata, assembly GCA_948107665.1. Classification (NCBI taxonomy): domain Eukaryota; kingdom Metazoa; phylum Arthropoda; class Insecta; order Lepidoptera; family Geometridae; genus Lomographa; species Lomographa bimaculata. The sequence goes on along the minus strand of OX403607.1, from coordinate 1,888,471 downwards.
TATAATTTTGCCGCAGCAGCATTGCAATTTGCTGGTTTTGTGAAGTATTTAATGAGATTTTTTTTAAACAGCTCAGTTTTAATTGAACCTCTTCCTGATATAGTCGCTGTTACGGTTGAGCTTCCGGTAAAGGTACCATTGTGATGAATTCCATGGGACATTTTCATTATCGCCTGATTTTTTAATTTCTTTTGAGTATCTGTTGCTTTTTCAATATTTTGTATGTATCTTTTTACCCGATTGCCAAGAAAGGATTATATTTTCAGTGCGTATGTATATTTGTAAATTTCTTTATTACCGCGTATCTTCCAAGCGGCTGAAAGGTCTTAGAATCCTCTTTTTCTAAACGTGGTTAATACCGTAACTAACATATAATATAGGCGCGAGATCTCAGTTCGGCGCGAACGACTAGTTAATTTTTTTTTTATTTTTTTTAATTTGTGTCAGCCTAGTGTTTGACCACTATCTCACCTGATGGTAAGTGACGATGTGATCGAAGCTGGTAAACACACTAGACCTGGAATACGCATATTTCTTTCCTTTCCTCGACAACCTATCCTATTTCTTCAGTCACTAAAGAACAATGAGATGGTAGTCAAATGCTAGAATATCAGACATAAAACTGCGTTCCAATTAGAATGCTTATCCAGAACGTGTTTCACGGAGAAAACTCAATTTACTTGATGATTTTTGCTAACGAACTTGCCTTTTCTATTTTAACTGGCTCCTGTCACATTTAAAATTCTAGTCATAGTTCAGGATTACTTCTATTTGTCGTCTATTTGATTTCACAGAGATTTCTTAGAGATCCAGTTGGCGCAGTGGGCAGGTCTCCGCCCTCTGCGCCGTGGGTCCTGGGTTCGATTCCCGGCAGGAGCACAAATTCCTTCCCAAGGGATATTTGTGCTTCTGGTTCTGGGTGTATTTGTGTGTGTGATATGTAAATGTTTCCGGCACCCGCGATACAACTCTTTGAACTTAGTATGGGGCTGTGAGTGTGAATGCGTTTGTTTGTTTGTTTTGTTTGATGGAGCGCTCTTGCCTAGAAGATACCTATTCACTCGAGACTCGAAATAGTATTTATCAGGAAATACCGATTCAGGCAGTTCATTCCTTTGCGGTTCGCACAATAAATGTAGAAGCAAAAAGCTTTGTCCGCAGTAGTTCTATTATAAGGGTTCCCGTTTTCCTTGTAAGGTATGGAACCTTTTCACTTAAATAAATATACCTATTTGTTACAAAACAACTTCATCAGCCTCACCATTATCAATATCAGCTATAACAACCCCCAATTCACCAGCTCATAACTTTTATTCACCCCTGGGGTTCATTTCACCCCGCGGGGTGGGCTTTCACGAGGTGAGCCGGCCAATAATACTGAATTTCGGACTGAGTCCACAAAGAAACCAATCATGCTGGAATTGCTTGTTTACGGATGCGGATGTTGGTTACAGTAGGGGAGCGAGGGGCTTGTTGTAACAGTTTTCATGAAAACGAATATATCTTGAGATCCATTGATTAAATTGTTACTAAATAAAGATGGATGGATGCTGTAACTCTTCTTCTACCAAATCAAGTAAAAATAATACCATAACTATTGGTCAATATTTTACAATCAATGATTTTCTAGAAGGAGTGCGGTGTTACAACTTACCTCGGGCTTGGGGCTAGTTGTAACGTCTACCGGGGCAAGTAGTAACGACAAAAAAAAACAACAATAATACCTCTAATCGTTTATTCTTTATTTATTTTTAACAAAATTGACATCTTTCTAAAATAGGTGTTATGTAATTCTTATAAAAAATTAACTTGAATACACTTTTTAAGTAATCAACACCTAAAAATTAAGTAATTAACAGTATTATTTAGTTAAACACTACTTATAATCATCATGGCACTTTTAAATCAGAGTAAGTAATTAAATTATTTATATCTAAGGTATGCTTTGTAATTATCTCTTTTAAATATCTATCTAACAAAGTTTTACACTTATATAATAATCAACATTTGGTGGGTTTCATTATAATTAAATTCAGTCTTCATCTGAGCTACAATTAATACAAATAAAAGATATAGTGTCTCCTGTAACACATCCTACATGTGCCCACATCTTACAAATGATACACTCGACCCGATCTTCTTTATTTGAATCTGTGTAAGCTTCACCACATACCAGACAATACCACTCTTCTGATTCAGATTCTGAATCTGAACATAAAATCTTTTTTTTAGCTCTGTCTACTCCGGTTTTTTTTTTGTAAATTTACCTTTGCCTTTACCTTTTCCTTTAATTTTGACATCTTTTTTCTGCTTTTTCCTCATCATTCTAGAAGAAAAGAAAAAAAAAGTTGGTATCTACATCATAACTTGGGGCATGTTGTAACACGTTACAACAAGCCCCGGAATTTTGTTACAACTAACCCCATGGTATGGTTTTTAACATTTATCAAGATAATTATTTAAACAATTTAGCAATCTTAAAAACTGTTACACATTATCAGAGATAGATAAATTTGAATGTAAATAAGATAAAGAAAGTTAGAAATTAGTCGATAATAATGACGCAAACCAAAATTTTACGACAGTACAATTTTATATTACCTGGCAAAAATGAAGCGCGTGCACACTTCCGCTCACTGCGCCGGCCGGTGGGGCACTGGCTATGGCAACATAATGCGGCGCGGTTTGTAGGTCAAATTGAGTCAAAGAAATACGCTAATAAGGTTTAAGATCCTAGTGAAAAGAGCCTGTTACTACTTACCTCTGCTACAACAAGCCCCTCGCTCCCCTACCTTAGTTTTCCACATATTTTACGCAAAGGAGATATTGGCCTCGATTCTGATGTCACACACTAAATTAAATTTAAACTATTCCTGTCTTTTACAAAATAGGAACACAAGACAGAGATAGCATACTGCTGTGCTGTCAACTTAGTCAGAACTTAGATGTCTATGCAAGCTTAGTCGAGTATGTGTTGTATTGGTGTTGACTAAAAACAAGCGCCTTTCTGCTTCTGCTGTTCATATTTTAATTGATAAACTAGCGTGACAGCACTTAAATGCATGCTATCTCTGTCTTGTGTTTTATTTTGTAAGAGACAGGGATAGTTTAAATTTAATTTAGTTAGTGTACATCAGAATCGAGGCCAATGTGTTTATCAGCCTATGTCAGGGGTCAGCAACCTTTTGAGTCGGAAGAGTAAAAAATTACAATAAAAAAAATCAAAGTTTTCAAAGAGCCACAAAAAATGTTGTCTCGGGGGAGGAGTGCGTTGAAAAGCGAGTACAACACAAGTGGCTGAGAGATATAAACGGTGCCTAATCCTCGTTTATAGATTCAAAACGATTTTTAAATGTTTTATATTTTTAAATAAAATAAATAATATTTGCGTATGGAACTAAAGACCGCAGCTTCATATCCAAAGAGCCGCATGTGGCTCGCGAGCCGCAGGTTGCCGACTCCTGGCCTATGTAAATCATTAATCACCATTTAGGTACTAACCTAATAACATAGTACGCTAAAAACAGGTAAGTCAAAGTTAATAAATAGGTGATAAAAAATAAGTCGAAAAAGTGTAAAACAAAAGAAAATGGTACTTTTACGCAGTTCGGGTTTTTTTTTTGAAACAACGGTTTTCTCCCAAGATAAATTTGTTTCTGGTTCTGTGTGTGATTGAGTGTGATGTCGATGTTTCCAGCACTCACTTGACTGGACTAAGTAGTTACAAGTTACAATTTAGACTTATTACTCATTTGCTTAACTTTGAGTGTGACTACTGATGATTAGAGCTACTTTAAATATCTATCTATCTATCTATATACAATATACAATATATATATATAAAAATCAATGCCACTTTTCGTTGTTATTTTATAACTCAAGAACGGGCTCACCTATCCAAACCACATGTTAAGGCTTTGTTAGGACTATTTAGTAGATGGTTTATGTGAAGTTTGTACAAAATCGGTCGAGCGGTTCTTCATTTATCACACCCGGGCGAAGCCGAGGCGGATCGCTAGTACAATATATGAAAATGAATCTCTATTTTCTTGGTCATCACATCACGCGTGAACGGATAGAACAATTTCGCTTATAATTTTTTGTTGAGTTAATTATTGTAAGGAGAAGGTTTTTATGAAAGAAAAGTTTATTCCGTAATGCCCGCGGTTCCGGGACATACGCGAGTAAAACCGCGGGGCGCAGCTAGTATACTACAAATGAAATATACACTTCAAATATTTTTTACTTGGCACTGGTAAAGTAGGTATTGAAAAGTATAATAAATCTATATACAAACTTAAATTAAGAAATATTGGAGCTAAAATAAAAAAAAAAACAGGATGTGTCGCAAAGGCACACGATAGAAGTGAAACTTTTGTATTAGATAGATAGATAAATTCTTTATTTGCACACCAAAAAAAGAACACTTACAAAGAAATCTTAAATTTAACATAGGAGCACAAAGGGCGGTCTTATCGCTCAATGCGATTTCTTCCAGACAACCAGAGGGAGAAGATAAAAATATTACAAACAAGGATGGTGGTGTACCTCAACACTTATTTAAATTAATTAATGTACTTACACATACTTATTAATATTAGATACATAATATACCTACAAAAACCTACATAAATAATAATATATTATAAATATACACAAACTAATATATATTATTCATATATATATGACTAATCAAGGATCTTCATAGCTTTAACTTAACTGAGAGTGATACCATTTTTTATTTGTTCTTATTACAGGGCAACACTTTATAAATTCATCCCAGTCGGAGTTTTGCCGCGAACGTGAAAAAATGGCGTTGTTGATTTTATATAATTTTCCAAAACCTGTGATTCTTCGAGTGTTAATGTGTAATAATGGTGGATTATTAACCGTTAATACTTAGTAAATGTGCGTAAGTGTAGGCAAGTCATAGAAAGTTGAAAAACGTGATTTTCGCCTTCGCTCCAAAACTCCAATAGAAGTTCTAGTAAAGTTTCTACCACTTTACTAGGGCATGACTTGACTATGACTGACTACTTGACTTTGACTGTGACTTGTGACTAAGACTTTTATTATGAAGTATAGAAATTGTTAATATTTATTTAATATTTCGACTGAAGGACTATGCATCCATGGTCATGAAATAATTAAAAAAAAATCATCCCAGTCTTTACCCCCACCACTTTACGTCACACAAAGAGGTCACGGATCAGAATTTCAAAACCCTCTAAGAAGATTTATTTCAAAAAATCTTTTGTACTGACCTCACACCTAATTGTGGTACGGTCAGCACATAAACAACGCGTATCAAGTACCGTCAGCATATTATCGGCGGATCGTTATCGTACCACAAATGACACCTGCCGTTTACATCGAGCCAACAAAATTACGCGTGTGGGCGATTGCTTTGCCCGCTTTTATTAAAAAAATATGTACAATGTAAAGAAAAAATATTTAAACGCAAGCACAGCTTAAAAAACCGACTTAACCTAGAACACCGCTTTATCTCTGCAACCCTAGATCAGAGTAAATTAATTAAATACGCATTGTTTTTGATAACTCAATAACTACTGGTCAAGTCTTGATCAAATTTAACTGGAACCGTATGGGAAGCACCAACTTTCCAATAAAAAAGGACCATCAAAATCAGTTCACCTAGAAAAAAATTATAATAATTAATAATATAATAATGAAAAATGCGACGACGAGTTTTTTGCCAGGTCTTGCTATTGTCAAAATAATGGGCAGTAGAGTCGTAAACTTTCATGAATGCCTCTTTGGATCCCATGTGAATAAACCATTTTAATTTGAAATGGAAGGTGATTTTTATATATTTTTAAGGAAGATTTTTTTAAAGAAAAAAAAATCTGGCAATAGATTCATTAACTGTCATGAGTGCCTCTTTGGGGCCCATATGAATAAAAAAAATAAATAAAAAAAGGAGGTTAAAAAACATTTACAGCTTTTCAATTTAGGAACGCATAGAAGGCAAACAATTAATCATTACATTTTATGTATATGTAAAGGTATTATAGTAGTCTCTAAATAAGTGACAACCTTTTTTAAATTTTCCCAACAAAAAAAAATGTTTCATGGTCAATAGGCAAGCAATTTGACCGCAATCTCACCTGGAAAGCGACGATGCAGTCGACGGTGGAAATACTTGCCTAGAAGATACCTGTTCACTCTTGACTTGAAGATACCAAAATTACACTTATCGGAAAACTTTATTTTATTTATATAGATAAGGAGATAATTTCCTCTTTTTTAGGACTTTCCTAGTTTAAGTTTAGTCATTTAACTCAGATGTGTTTGTACTGTCTAAACTTACCGCAGTTATCGTCCAACTTTAAAATGGACTTTTAGACTAGTTTTAGACATAATTATCTGTATCCAGAGATATTAAAGTTTACAAGTTTAATCAGAGTTTGGATTACATCGTCTATTAACTAAGTTTGAATTCTACACATCCATTAACTAAGTTTTGAATAGATGCCCGACTGATAAAAGCATCTCAAATATTGCGAGAGTAAAGGCAAAATAGCAATCCGTACCCAAAGGGTAAAAATGGGACCCTATTACTGAGACTTCGCTGTCCGTCCGTCCGTCCGTCTGTCTCCAGGCTGTATCTCAAGAACGGTGATAGCTAGACAGTTGAAATTTTCACAGATGATGTATTTCTATTGCCGCTAAAACAACAAATACTAAAAATAAAATAAATATTTAAGGGGGGCTCCCATACAACAAACATGATTTTTTTAGATAATGATACGGAACCCTTCGTGCGCGGGTCCGACTCGCTCTTGGCCGGTTTTTTTAATCTGACTCGTTAAATATGGCTTAGTTGCGTTCGCGTTCGCCATCTAAGCAGCGGTATCGGGTTCGATTCCCGGCGTGAATACAAGTTGCCTTCCCAAGGAAAATTTATGTTTCTGGTTCTGGCCGTGATTGTGTTTCTGGCCGTTCACATCACACAATCACGATCAATCATCTTCGGCCGCATCATCGCTTTCCATCAGGTGAGATATTGGTCAAATGCTTGCCTATCAATCATAAAATGTTGTCGTATTGTTATCAAGTGCGGCAGTACACGTACTTAGCTCTCATAGCATCTTTGCTTCCTCCAAACTTGTTTTATCTATCCAGTTCTCATAATGACGTAAACGTTATATAACTGCGTGGGACTATTGACATGAAGTAGGTATCACACATATTTTGTACATAAACATGATCATATGAACCCTTAATCAACCGACTTAAAAAAAAAACGATTTCACCGCTTGATCTTCGGAACTTTGACCAGATTGGATGTACTAAACACGCATTATTGACGATATTTCAAGAACTACTGATCAGATCTTGATCTAATTTAAATGGGACCAATTGGAAAGCAACATCATTCAAACTAAAAAAAAGACGTGTGGCACTCGGGGACTGCCGCGGTAAAGCTATTGCATAGCATTTTTTATTTTTCAGTTTCATTTTTCTTCACAAAAAGTTTTCGGTCACGCTGAGATGCGAACTCCGTACCGATGCATACGATTCAGAATTCAATACCAATCGGCTACCGAGTCTTCTAACTAAAAATTCGAAATAAGCATAGGAGTTCGCATCTCAACGTGACCGAAAACTTTTTGTGAAGTCGCTAGAGTGGGGGGTGTTAGGTTTTTTCGTTACGGAATTTCTGGATTAGGTCTCCACGCTCAAGGCCCGCGATAGAAGCTATGCAATAGCTTAAAAAAAAATTTAAATCGGTTCACGTGGAAAAAAAATACAGTCGACTTGAGTACCTCCTCCTTTTTTGTGAAGTCGGTAAAAAGCTTCAATTCAAAAACACAGACAGATTGTACGCTACAAAATTCAATCAGGTAACGACCTTATCAGACGGTTAGCATAATTTTGCTAATAGTTTCACATTCCAAAACTTCATCAATCATTCAGTAACTAACACTGACGTGTATATTCTCGCTCGATACAATTTTACTGAAAAAGATTTTCCGATCACGTTCCGAAGCTTTTCACCACGATTCTGAGAAAAAACTAAAATGAATTCTGCCACGCTGTTGTTAAATACCTACTGGTATTCGGATTATATTTAAAACTAGCTGTCCCTCGCGGATTCTCCCGCATTCATCACTTGTTACCCGCCTGCGTGACGCAAATGAAGATAATGTATCATTGTATGTTTGTTCCTTTGTGGCGTTCTAGAGACTAAACGCGTGAGCCGATTTTGATGATTCTTGCGTCAATCGATTTGTTTTAATCTTGCGAGTGTCACTAAAGAAATTATTTGCAACTTATACGCATTTTCATTTAAATTTTCAATATTCTATTATAATGTTAAAAATGTGAAAGTTTATGAGTGTTTGTGTGAATGTTTGTTACTACGTATCTCGTAAAGAATAAACCGATTTTGATGAAATTTATAATGTAGATGAGAATGTAAGTCAGATGTAAGTATCTGAGCGGCTTTATCAAAGATCCCTATAGCCTTAATAATAGCCGACATCCGGTAGGAGATGGCACCAGAAGTAGAGGAATGTAGATAGTTTGGGTTCCGAAATATTTCATTTCATTTATTCCAGAACAAAATTGTATCGGAAATTATTATTTTAAAAACATAATCATTAGGTGCAAAATTAAACTACACAAAAATTACATTATAACTAATTGCTAGTATACAATTAAAATTAAAATAATTAAATTAAAATCAACAATGACAATTACATTTAAAAATAACAATTATGTATAATATGTTCTTACAAATAAAATATCATGTCAAAAAGTTACAATTGTCTTTATCATTTAAATATTCAGAGACAGAGTAGTAGCATTTCTCCAACAAAATGCTTTTAAGACTAATTTTAAAAGTATGTGCACTGTTGATCGTTACCGGTAACTTATTAAACCTTACCGAACCTTACCGGTAACTTATTAAACCTTACCGGTAACTTATTAAACTTTACCGAACCTTACCGGTAACTTATTAAACATTACCGAACCTTACCGGTAACTTATTAAACCTTACCGAACCTTACCGGTAACTTATTAAACCTTACCGAACCTTACCGGTAACTTATTAAACTTTACCGAATCTTACCGGTAACTTATTAAAAAGTTTTAAGGCTTGGACTCGGACGCAGTGGCTTTTAAGATCTTTCCTTCTCGTCTGCTCTCTTTGCATTCTATCTTGCTCTGTCTCAACAGTGTTCAAATGTTTTATTAATTTATTAAATAACACATACACTATTACTTTTAACTTAATCAACGCGGGCTACGCCATGGGCTCGGCTAGATGTTATATAATATCCGTTGATAAAATTTGAGGCCCTTTTTTTGACGATAGACAACCGTTTTTCCACAATCTTACCTAATGGAAAGTGACGATGCGGCCGAAGATGAAGCATGCTTGCCAAAGGTACCTATTACTCCTATTCACTCTTGACTTGAAGACTCCCAGATTATACTGTTCGGGTAACAAAGACGAGGCCTAAGTATTATAATAATATGGCTGATCGGAGTATATTTCTGTGGGTAAGTTATAGGGGTGTGACATATGAAACGACTTTATTAAGCAGCCGACTATATTCAACCTTCGTCTTCTGTGTAAAAGTTAACGTGAAGAAATTCGGTTACAAATTCTTATGGACCCCTCCATAAGAATCTGTAGCCGAATTAAGAAGTTTATTGTACTTAAAAGATCTTCCGCTTCAAGATCTTGATCTTCTCTCCATTAAAATTTTGATATTTGCAAAGATATTCTGAACAACACTCGTATACATAAATGTGTACCTAATACAAAATTATTACATAAAGGTACTCATCAATGTGTGGTCAAGGAGGTCCTCAATTCGTCTTTTTTTCATGTTACTCGATATCTCCATCAATTCTGAATCGATTTTAATGGTTCTTCTTTTGTTTGGTAGAGTATTCTTCAAAGGTGGTCCCATATAAATTTTATCTAAATCAGTCTAGCCAAAACCGATCGGTTTTTTAAGCTTCGCTTGTGTTTCAATTACTTATGTATTTTTTTATTAATGCAAACTCACGTCATGGAAAGCGAGGATGCGGTCGACGGTGGGAGTTGCTTGCCTTAAAAATACCTGTTCACTCTTGACTTGAAGAGGCCTAAATTATACTTACCGGGAAACAAGAACTATGGCAGATGTATTATATGTATTATATTTAGAGAAGATCTTCATCATCTCTTCTCTAAATATATATAGAAGAGAAGAGCAGCCTCCTCATAACTTGTACATACAGAATATAAGAAAACCTGTCCTTGAAGTAGAATCTATATAATAACAATGTCTCCAAACTCAAATCAAAACTTTTCGTATTCATAGTTCCCATTATCAACGGTACCCTCATGTACCGGGGCGTTTCTCTCCCATTCCCCCTGTCCTGGCAACGGTTCAAGCCGAGGCTCGCACCTTCTAGGTGGCCCTTGCGCTAGTTACCTACTCTCTTCTGCGCCTTCTGCGCCCCCCCGCCCGGTACTGCTGCAGAGGTTGCGCAAAGTAAGCAGTATGTAGTCCATAAGAAAAAAAAATAGAAAATGAAACCGTATACAACAGTAAGTATAAATACGAACATACTGTTCTGTTCCCTAATTTCCATATTTAAATTACACACACATTTATATGCGGGGAGACACGGGATACTAATTGCAATTATTCCAGTGCCTGGGAAAATATCTGCCAGAATAGAAGAAAGGTATATTATATTTATAAAAACTGGTTTTTACAGCTGTAATATCGTTTAACATAACAAAAAGAGAATGTATTTTTATTTCAATGAGTAGAATTTTTACTTCTACCGCAATAATGTTATTTAATGTGGAAAGATAATATGGTAAGCTTTAATTTAAATAAAACAAAATCTTGGATGCCTTATAATGTGTGTTTAGTTCTTTAGCTATTTGTAGATCTTGTAAGCTGCTTGTGTATCTGGTAGTACATTGTTGCTACTTATTTATCAAAAAATTGCAAGCATTCATTCATTCATTTTATAGTGACACGAACGCTAGTCTAGTAGCCTAAATTATAAGGTCCACGTTTAGGAGATAGTCACATATGTTCCCTCTTTTAATGATGTCGATGTTTTTGTATCAGACAATGTTCATCAAATCGTATCCTCTATGTTATCGGACAAACCTAGACACTACTATCAAACGAATCTTACCAATATTATAGCTAAATGCAAAAGTTTGTGTGTTTGTGAATGTTTGTTACCACGTGTCTGTGTAATGAATAAGCAGATTTTGATGAAATTTACAATTGAGACACTTAACGTTCCGGAATAACACATAAACTACTTTTTAACTTAATATCGCGGGTAAAGCCGCGGGTCACGGCGAGTAATTAATAAAACTGGTTCATGTTTACCAGGTATCCTTTTAACTTTGCTTATTAGATTTTACCACACTTTGTGGAGTGTCAAACTTTTCTTCAGCATTCAAATTTATATTAGTCGATCTCTACTGAATATTCCATTAAAAATATTCGCAATTAATCTCATTTTACTTATATATTAAACCTGTCGGCTTCAAAGAAAATCAAAAGCTTTTATCGGCAAAGATAATGATATTAAAGGAAAATCCGCAGCGCCAAAATTGATATACATTATTACGTGAAAATCGTGGAATCTTGTGTGTAGTGGAGAGAAAGCAGTAGGACGATGCCACAATTTGCGTAGGGACTCATTATATATATATTTTTATATTTGGGTTAGGCAAACCTTAGCTCACCTAATGGCAAGTGATGATGCGGTTGACGATGTAGCATGTTTGTCTAGAAGATTCACTCGTGTTCACTTTTGACTTAAAAGACATGCGGATTATACATAATAATAATAATAATATATACACTTCTGGACACATCTATAGGCCCACCTTGCATTTTCAGTTTCGTTTGGTCCTAGCTAAAATTTTATATTAGGTTGAGCAAAAAGTTTTTATGCAGTTTTGAACCTGGCACATTCATAATTTCATTCAATAGTCTTTTTTTGAATTTCGAACACAGAATTTAAAAAAACAAAAGATGATTTGGAGCCTGTTTGTTGATATCAAACAATCGAATACTAAGAAAACTTGATTTTATTGGTTTACTTGGATTTAATTCTTGAAACTGTGATTGATCTCTTTGGTTTTGCAACAAACATTACTTATTCTTAACATTAAGGTGAGGTTCTATCAATAATCTATGGATACTTCGCCTGAAGTCGCCGCCCAAACTGTGGCACTTATCCAGGCCGGACACAGCCAAAGAAATGTGAGTGTTCAACTTAATTTAAGTCGATCTGCGGTTCGAAATGTTTATCGGAGGTACCTAGAGACTGGCGGCTTTGTTCGTCGCCAAGGAAGGCCACGATTTCGTGTCACAACTGAAAGGCAGGATCGATTCATCGTAACGACGAGCTTGAGAAATCGTCACCTTACCTCCATTGAGATACAAAACCAACTTCGCGACTTCCACGGAGTATCTGTGAGCGCTCGAACTGTTCGGAGAAGGTTAAAAGAACGCGATATGGTACCACACAAGCCAGCTAATGGCCCCAAACTAACGCGAGCCCACCGAACAGCGCGCCTTCATTTCGCGCGCACTCATTTAAATTGGACTCAGCAGCATTGGAGCCGTGTACTCTTTTCTGATGAGTCTAAAATTGTGTTACATGGCAATGATGGAAGGAAGAAGGTCTACCGACGTAAGGGAGAGCGTTTCGCACAATGCTGCTTTGAAGAGAGGGTTGCTTATGGCGGTGGCTCATGGACTGTCTGGGGCGGTATATCCGCGAGCGGCAAAACTCAACTTGAGGTTGTTACGGGACCACGGCTGTCAACATTAAATGCTGAAAGGTACATTCGCGAGTGCTTAGAACCTCACGTGATGCCATACGCGGACTATGTGGGCCCAAATTTCCTTTTTACGCATGATAATGCAAGAGCCCATACGGCCGGCATCGTCAGGGAATATCTTCGGGATGTGAACATTACAGTTATGGACTGGCCAGCCAGAAGCCCAGACATGAACCCCATTGAGCACATGTGGGATGAGCTAAAAAGACGTGTTAGGGCTCGTCAGCCAGATGCCCAGACGATGCAGGAGTTGAAAACTGCCATAGAAGAGGAATGCGAGATGATCCCTCAAAATTTCATAGAACGGTTGATAAACTCTATGCCTAATCGTATGAGAGCTGTGGTAGATGTCCATGGAGGCAACACGCGTTATAAAATTAAACCTTTATTCGATAAAACATGTTTTTTATTCAAAAATCAATTGCCTTTATCAAGGCGCATACCCGACTTGTTAGGGGTAGTTTCATGTCGTGTGGTATTCTGAATTCAAATTTAAAACAATACGATCGAAAAAGATGGTAAAATGTATCAGGTTTAAAACTGCATCAATGGTTTTTGCTCGATCTAATATAAAATTTTAGCTAGGACCAAACGAAACTGAAAATGCAAGGTGGGCCAATAGATGTGTCCAGAAGTGTATTAGGATTATACTTATCTATTTCTTATTATCTACCTACTATAAAAAAAAAGTAAAAGTCATATGTTAGTACCTAACTAAATTTATTGTTTTTTTTTTGTTATAACATTCGCTGGAAATATTTTCAATACTTCTATTATTGAACTTTCTTACTATCTCTTATTATAGTGGAATTTAAATGAAATTTAAATGACCGTTACCGTGCTTCGGAGGGCACGTAAAACTGTCGATCTCGGTAGACAAAAGTTGTTAAGCCAGATGCTTTCAGGCTTTTTTCTAACTTAATTAAAATTTAAAAACGCCTCCGACACCTTATTTAGTAGACAGGTAATGTTCCAATTTATACTTCCGTACGCGCTAGAAACTGTGCCGATCGGGGTGAGACTACTAGTCAAGAATTTACAACATTCCGAATTATTTCCAATCTTTAGCGAAATATCGCCTCATTTGACTGGACTACTCCTGCTCCGAGTATAATGATATAGTACCTGGATGACTGAACTTTGCTCGTTAAAACGACGTTTACTAAAAATGAAACCTAGCTACATCGATTTATCGCCCCCGAAACCCCCTGCATACTAAATTTCATTAAAATAGTTAGAGCTGTTTTCGAGATTCAGATTATACATATATATACAAGAATTGCTCGTTTGAAGGTATTAGATGAGATGAGATACTGTGGCGCACTTTAACAAGGCAACACGAAATATGATGAATAAATGGATTCATAGCTTTCATGTTTACACGTTTTCCTCTGCTCGCAGCCTGCATGTTAATGCCATAGACCTGTTCCACATTTATATTTCTTTAAGATTTATCTCGGCATTTGGGAATCTGGGTGAATCAGACAAGACAATCTGGGCAATTGCCGCACGTTTCTGGGCTTAGACAAGTAAGACTATGTAATTGATTTACATAGTAAAAGTATTAGTATTGGAAGATCTATTTTTAATTTGAAGTTGAAAGTATTGATTTTAAATATTTGTTTCTTATCCTTCGACCCGTAAAGGTGTGCTATTTTTTTTTATGAGATCGTATGATTTCCAAGCAGCTGCACCGATTTTGATGTACCTTTTTTTTAAAAGGATACTAACCACTTTTTGCTATGTCGACTACTTTGGTTCTCTGTCGGATAATCTCTATCTTTAAGAGCATCCGTGTATAGTCCTTCAGATAGCTCATTTATAAAGTGCGTGGGTTTTAGTAAAACTTGTTAATCTGTGAGCTGAAGATCTCGTGTATTTTTCTTATTGAAATTCAAATTCCACCCATGTACCGCCCTTTTAATTTTTTTTTCAAAAACTGAATCGACTTGAAAATCTACATAATTATCGAACCTTACAAAATTTCATGAGAATCGGTGGTGACATGCGACCTGTAGAGGAGAACAACCGGAAATCCGGACATATAAAAGCATGAACGATGTACGAATTTTGTCCAAGCTGAAACGGAGGCGCTTCGCTCGCGATTTGCCCTCGCTCGGTCATTTATATTCTATTTTTAATAAACTCACATCACTATACCACAGTAGAAGCGCTTGCGGTATCGCTAGACATTTCCAAGGCCTTTGACAGGGTATGGCACGACAGCCTTATTGGCAAGCTTCCAGCTTGTGGTATACCTTCCAGTTTATGTGCTTGGATTTCTGATTTCTTGAGGGAACGGTCGATTCGAGTTGTCGTTGATGGCTGCTCGTCCGATCTAATGGCAATTAATGCCGGGGTACCTCAAGGGTCGGTTCTTTCGGCAACGCTCTTTTTGCTACACATAAACGATCTGCTTAAACCCGGTATCTTTGGGTACGCAGATGATAGCACCGTTGTCGAAAGATATATATCCAATGCACGAGCTGGAGAGGTACAAGTCCAGTCACAAAGAGAGGCTATGATTGGACGATTGAACTCGGACTTGATGGCCGTATCCCAATGGGGTGATGCCAATTTGGTTAAATTCAATCCGTCCAAAACACAGGCGTGTCTCTTCTCCGCCAAACGGAGACCTTTTAATTTGTCTCCAACCTTTCAAGATGTGCCAATACCGGTAGCTAACAAGCTTGAGCTACTTGGCGTTACCTTATCGTCGAATCTCAACTTTGGCACTTATATCGAAGCCAGAGCTCAACTGGCTGCTAAGAAGCTGGGTATCCTTGCTAAGGTCAGGCAGTACTTCACACCGGCACAGCTTCTAATTTTATATCAAGCTCAAGTCCGATCATGTATGGAGTACTGCGGCCACCTTTGGGATGGATCTGCAAAGTACCAGCTAGAAGCTCTTGAGTCAATTGACCGGCGAGCCAAAAGACTCATTGGCGATAGTAAGCTAGTTGAGTCAAAACTGCAAAGTCTTGGTCACCGACGTAAGGTAGCAAGCCTATCGGTATTCTATCGCCTACATTTTGGAGAGTGTGCTCAGGAATTACATGATATAATTCCTCCATGCCCGTTTTACCATCAAACAACAAGACAAACTGTCAAACGTCATCCATTTATGGTTGACATACCTCCAGTTCGCTCGAAGCGCTTTGCTTCTACGTTCATCATCCGTACAGCGAAGGAGTGGAACTCATTGCCTGCGTCTTTGTTTCCTGAACAGTATAATCTGGGTGTCTTCAAGTCTAGAGTGAATAGGTACCTTCTAGGCAAGCATGTTCCATCTTTGGCCGCATCGTCACTTTCCATCAGGTGAGATGGCGGTCAAATGCTTGCCTATCCAGAATAAAAAAAAAAAAAAAAAAAGAAATACCTATATATATTTCTACTATGACTATACATTACTTTGTTAAAATCGCTCCAGCCCATTTATCTCAGCAAAAAGACAATGCTGGTTCCTGAATGCTATCTGTTTCGCACAGGGAGGCAAAAACTGAACAATATACTGTTTTTAACTTAACAATATAAGTAGGGGCAGGTTACAGTCGGAGAGGCGGTGGTCGGGTTGGATGGGGTCTTTGAAAATTATAAAGTTTCTAAGGTTTACGTAATATTCAGGTACAAGTATCATTAAAATTATTATCTATGCATTATCATTAATATATAACATATGTATTGGGTAACAATTGCATGAGTCTTTCAATAAAAAAATACAGAAGAATTTACTTAGCAAAGGACTTCAAACAAATATTTGGAAGAATCTGCATACAAGTCTGATTAAGAGGACTATACATAGAATAAAGAGGACCTTTGATAGACGTATATGTAAGTAAGTGTAATTTCGAGGCTTTGCTCTTTTTTGATGTCTGATAGACAAATATAAGGCCGCTAATGGAAATTGGCCTTAATAAGTCCGGTACTTTATCGCAAGTCTATAAGCCTCTTAAAGATACACTAACAGATTTCTACACTTCACTTGCGTATGCATGTATACTTATCGTTAAGTTTAGATAATTATCATCTTTCATTTAGATAAAGATAGCTATATTATAAATTTGGTTCAGAACAAAAAACTAAATCAAATATACAAAAATGACGAATCGGCAGTATGTTTAAGTTTTCTTCTCGCGGAAAAGCTATCGCTTGGTTTAATATTCTCTGACTTTGTGCCTTGGCTAGCTCCTTACTAAAATCAGCCACCACCTCTCCTCCCACGAGCAGATAATACACGCGACCGTGGGAGTTGTTACGGCTCGTTGTATAATGTGTAATGGCGTTATTTACCCACGAGGACTGGGTGAATTATGTTTTTAACTCAATCATGAGTGAGGGCCGTTTGTTACATTTTTATTTTCGTGACACATTTAGCGGCCTCATTTATATTGACCTACCGAATCGAGGCCTGACGGTTAACTTGGTGAACTTTGTCTGATATGGACAGGACAATATTTAAAAGCGATTACAATAGACTGTAATGCCCGTTGGCTCAGTTGGGTGAGCGTTCGCCTTCTAAGCAGGGGTATCGGGTTCGATTCCCGGCGGAAACACAAAATTTCTCCCCAAGGAAAATTTGTGTTTCTGGTTCTGGTTGTGACTGTGTGTGTGATGTGAATGTTTCCGGCACCCACGACACAAGTTTTCGAACTTAGTGTGGGGCTGGGAGTGTGAAAGCGTTTATGTTTAATACTAATTAATTTAAAACAGGAAAACTAAAATACGTTACTGTTGACGATGAGCCTAGTCCTACGTCAGAAACTATAAGGGTTATTATATACAAAGCGCCTGAGGCGCGCGCTCTGTTTTACGGCAGCGCGGGGGGAGGAGTCGCGGGCTCGGTCGCGCGCCTCAGGCGTTTTGTACATCAAGGTCCTTTACGCGTTATACATTTTACCTCCACAGCGCACGGGGTGCGTGCCTCGGGCGCTTTATCATGCCCCTTAAACGTTTTAATAACAATGTTGTGGGTTTATATATATATATATATATATATATATATATGCTTTGGAATATATAAATACATGCTTTGGAAATTAATATATATCTATATAAAAACTAAATTAGAATCCGTTACCCAACATGATAGATGCATATGCAGTATAACTACAACTTTACACTTTTATTACATTTCACAAACGGCTGTCTAACATAACCTTTGTTTAAAAAAAATATACGGGGCCACCTGAGAAGTATAATCTACCAAACAAAAAAGAATCATCAGAATCTAATCATCATTGGCGAAATTGTCGCGTTAAATACATAAAAAAAAAACATACTTTGAAATCAGAATTTATGCCTGAAAGTGGCGACTTTTTGTGATATTTCTACTGACTTCACAAAAAAAGAAGGAGGTACTCAATTCGGCTGTATTTTTTTATGTGTTCTACCTCATATATTATTTACACGTGAACCGATTTTAAAGTTTTTCTTGTTTGAAAGCATCCATACGTCCCATTTAAATTTGGTCAAGATCAGATTAGTCGTTTTTGAGTTACCGTCAATAATGCGTGTCTGCAGCTGGACAACAAATAACGTAGTAGGTACTAGCCAGAGCAGATAAAAAATACTTACCTTCCAACCTAACAAATACTTAATTAATTTCGGACTGAGCTTATAAATAAGAATGTTCAAATAAGTTATGTTTATTACACTGTAGAGCTCGTCCAAGCTGAAATGACGCGCCCCACTACTTAATTAGTTTATTTAGATGTGTGAGTGCAAATATTAATGACGACACTTCATCTGTATGGGAGCGTCGATTGTTCAGTGAACAATGGATCTGCACGTGTACGAGACGGTCGACTAGTCGGGTGATAAATCCGACCAAAAAAAGAAAGGAAAAAAATAAAGGTGGGCGCGTCATTTCAGCTTAGACAATCTCTACTGTTCTAGAAAACTGGGGAACGTCGATAGCCGCGCGAAAAGAAAGACGCCACATTTTCTTCACCTTATAAATAAAAACCGGCATTGGCATTTGACCAAAATGTATCGTTTGGTGAACTCACTCTCCGAAACAAACTTCCACAAAATTTACAAAATAGATACAAACATAAGTTTGGCTTAAGAGCTTACAGCCACAACAAATTAAACTAGCACATCCCTATAAATAAATCACTCTGTCCCATAGTCCCATGTTCAAGATTAATGTCCCAAAGACAAACGCTAACATGTGACCACCGATCCCATTCCCGGGACTCGGGATAATTCCCGGGATCTAGGATCGTTCACGACGTCAAGGTGAATTAGGGATGGCAGCGTGTAGTAAATAGGGATCACTCGATACATCGTATAAGTCTTTATATAGATATATAGAACGTCAGGTTGCTGGGGCCTATTTTTAAACCACATGAAAAAAGGAGCAGTTTCACAATTCGATAGTCTATCCTACTAATATTATAAATCCGAAAGTTTGTGTTTAAGTGTGTGTGTAAGTATGTTTGTTCCCTCTTCACGCTTTAACGGCTGATTTGGATGAAATTAGGAATGAACGGAAAATGAACGGATTTGGATGAAATTAGGAATGTTAATCCTAGGTATAATCTATGTTATACCGAGGATTAACACATAAGCTACTTCTTAACTTGAAAATAGCGAACGAAGCCGCGGGGCACGGCTAGTTTTTTATGTGTGATACATCAGAACTTTTTCTTTTGAATTTTTTAAACTTTCGCGAACTTCAATCATGTTTATGTGAGAAAACCGGGTCTTTTCGCGCTTTTATTTTTAGTTAGTCAAAATAATTATTATAATTATTACTATTTTGAAAATAAAAGCGCGAAAAGACCCGGTTTTCTCACATAAACACTTTTTCTTTTGAACTGATTTTGATGACTCTTTTATTTGAAAACTGGTGCTTCCCATGTGGTCCTATTTAAATTTGATTAAGATCTGACCGGTAGTTTTTGAGCCATCCTCAATAATGCGTATTTAATTCGTTTAATCTGATCAAGGGCTCCGAAGATAAAGCGGTGAAGTCGGATTTTTTAAACTTTGTTAGCGTTTAAATTATATGGACGTCTAAATGTCTAATACAAAATGTAAGCACAGCAAAAGTAAGAATTATAATTATGAAAAAGTTCAAAAAGCAGTTTTACAGCCACACACTAGAGTTCACTTTGGCTTGAAAATACGTCTATTTGACAAAGCATTTCTAAATTAAAATATCTCAATTAAAATGTTCGCAAAGAGTAGGTATAAATCGATGCGTAGTTGCACGCTTTTCATGTGGATTTGCGGGTAGTCTTGGTATTAGAATTTTATAATATGAACCTCCGCATTCCGTATTGTTATTGATTATATTTACTTGCAATTTAATGTACAAGAAGGTGATACCACTTACCAGAATGTCTCTTAAAACACACAACCGTTTAACTCGGCAATCATAAAACATAAATGAAAATATTCGTCGGAATCTGTATGATACAAATGACTCCTTTATCTCAGATTATTCGTAACATTCTAATATCTTTAAACGAGCAATTTTTGTATATATATGTGTGTAATCAGGATCTCGGATATGGCTCCAACGATTTTCATGAAGTTACAGATTAGGGGTTTTTCGGCCCAAGGAATCGAAATATCAACGTTCCAGGTCCGATAAATGCTCGGTTCCCAAACTGCTTATCAGCGCCATCTATTACGCCATGACTGATGTAAAACACTGTTTCTACTCGACACTAGATGGAGCTTTCTGAGGCTACAAATTCAAACACATTCTACCAAAAACAAAAAACCGAGCAAAGCTCGGTCAGCCGGATATTTTATATATAAAGGAGAATCACAGTTCCATCAGAAAGTTATTTCACATAATAATATGTATATTTACTAGACGAATGACTTCTTCAGTTTGTTTTACTTTGTTTACCGACTTAAAAAAGGAGAGGTACTATGTTCGACTGTATTTTTTTTTTTTAATGTTCGCCGTTCTCACCCCCATTTGTGGACCGATTCTTAAAATTATTTTTTGTTTCGTACATTATACTTCAGAGGTGGTCCTATATATATATTATCGAAATCGATCAAGCCAAAACCAAAATATAAGCGATGAAATCGGTTTTTTTAAGCTTTGCTTACGTAAAAAGTTTTTTGAGGCGCATTTTCTGGAAATCGAAATAAAACTATAAAAAATCAAAGATTGCCACGCGTATAAGTTGTGCAATATGCGCCTTTATGTACAAAAGTTTAAGGGATTTAATTTATTGTGTTAAAAAGGCCCCTTAATCAGTATCGTGTGTAGCTGTGCTTAAAGAGTGCGAGAGAAACGTCGTTCCACAACACCGAACTTATAAGGCCGATTTCAGCCGATAAACAACGATGTAATATCAAGCTCAGTTTCAATTTAAATCTGTTCTTTTAAACATAAATAAATACGTGTAAAACGTTCGTTCAATTTACATTTCTTTTAATTACTGACTAAGCAAACGTTCAACCACAATCACACCTGATGGAAAGTGACGATGTAGTCTAAGGTAGAGCACGCTTGCTTAGTAAATACCTATTCACTTTACTTTTGAACACACCCAAATAATGCCTTTCGGGAACATATCGATAATTTGAATCTTTTATCGATCTCGATATCCTAGTGTCAGAGCCAAGGTCCCAACCCTATACTAAATAAATAATTAGCTACTCTGTCCCTCATCCGTCGATTTGAATCCTCGGGGACGTGTTCGTATGTTCTGCCATTAGTACAACGGGAGGACAAATTACTCCGTGTACAGTCAGGTGCAAATTGCAGATGCACTCTGACTGTGACTGGACTTTGAAATTTACTTTAATTTACTAATAGCGGATGAGCAGCGAACGCGCGCCCGCGTCTCCTCCCGCGCTGCCGTTTTTATAACCGACTTCACAAAAAAGGAGGAGGTACTTAAGTTGACTGTATTTTTTTTATTTATTTTGTGTGTGTTACCTGATAACTTCTTTCCACGTGAACCGATTTCGAATTTTTTCATCAAGATCTGATCTCTAGTTTTTGAGTTATCGTCAATAATGCGTGTTTAATACATTAAATCTGTACAAGGTTCCGAAGATAAAGTGGTGAAGTCGGTTTTTTTAATCTTTGCTTGCGTTTAATGTATACTGCAGTCGAAATGAAAAAAAAACGTAACTGCATTTTTGTCAAAATTTTGTTATATAAATTATCGGAATCAGGAAATTTAGGCATATCTACTATTATTTTTTTACTTGAATTGACTGTGTCTGGCGACTAGGATTAGTTTTATTATACAAATAATAATATTTTTAAATTAATCATATTCCTGTATATAAACTAATAATAATTATTGGTAAAAGGACTCCCATTACATTGTTTTCGATTAACACCTGAGTACGATTTATTTATTTATTTAACTCTTTATTGCCCAAAAAGGTACAAAGGGTGGACTTAACGCTAAAAGCATTCTCTACCAGTCAACCACTCATGGTTGAAAAGCGAAGGCTGTAGGCATGCATCAAAAATAATAAAGTGGTAAAAATATGATAGTTTCATATTTAAAAGAATTTTTGTAACACTAAATTAAATTAAAAATATATATATTTAAATAAAACTTCAATATAATATATATCTAAATAAAACAAACAATACATATACTATACTAGACGTAATACATATGAATACAACATTATATAATACATAAAATATAATTAATATAAACATTAAACTCATTGCAATTAATCGGGGTAATTCCGGTAGGTATAAGAGAATAGAAAAAAAAATATATTAAGTAACTGACGAAGCATTTAGATAGTGTTCTTTCACGCGCATTTTAAACGTTACCTTAGAAGAAACCTTTCTGATTTTTAGAGGTAATTGGTTCCAGAGCCGGACAGATAAATGGGATATGCTATACGATGAATGGGATATGCTGAAAACACAGTCCTGCACAAACCCTTAGTTTGTGTAGTCTTACTGAACATATTCTAATTCCCAAATGTTTCTTACTAGCCATGCCCCGCGGCTTTGCCTGCGTTAATAAAGTTAAAAAGTCTATGTGTTATTCCGGAACCTTAACTATCTACATTGAAAATCTGTTTATTCGTTACGAAGATAACAGGTAACAAACATTCTCACACAAACTTTCGAATTTATAATATTATAAGTAGAATGCATGTATCTTGATTTTCGTAACATGTGTTTTTTTTAATATTTAGCAATAAATGGTTTTTATATTCTATTTTCTATAAACCCCCGACGCAAAAAAGAGGGGTGTTATAAGTTTGCTATTAGTGTGTATTAGCGATAATGCCGCCGATTGTACCAGTATTTACTGAAAGATGAAAGACTGAAGGAAGCGCTAGCGAAGCGTCTCCGTTTCAGCTTGGGCAAAATCGCTTTCGTATGTCCGACGGATTTCCGGTTGTTCTCCTCTACAGGTCGCAATTCTCAACCGATTCTCGTGAAGTTTTGTGAGCAGGTTCGGTAATTATATAGATTATATTTGTCGATACAGTTATTGGAAATTTTTCAAATGGCGGAGATGCAGCGGTTAATAATGCAAAGACAGACTCGCGAGGCCTGACAGAGCCATTATAATGTATAATGGTTTACGTATATTGAAACACATGTCCTGAGTCAGCTGTTTTCGCTGCAGACTGTACGTGACGCTACATAATTAGCGCAACGTTGTATATTTCGGTAGAACAAGTCGCTTTGCTTTGTTGTGAAATCACTGAAGAGCCGAGAGAATTAGTTTCTAATGTTGATATAATGGATGTTACAGTTGCTTCGTGTTTATCTTCTCTGAAGATTGAATTTCTTTCTGCAGATAGATTCTGCCAATCCCGTTGTATATATAGTAATTATTTTGCTGTTCGTTGTTTTTTCGACATCATTCTTCTGTTTGTTTTTTTAATGTTAATTTGTATTTTCAACGGCCATTTCTTTTTGTTGTTGTTCATTTGTTTTTTAACGTCTAATTTTGACGCATTTTTATTTGTATGATAACATATCTTAAAAATTATGATTATGAAGGCATTGAATAAATACTATCAAATTTCTATTATTGACAGGATAACTGACACATTCCACAAACCAATATTTACACGAACGCACATACACACAAACAGACAGAAACACACCCCTTAACGCATTAGACACTTCCCACACAAACATACATTTAACACGCACATACAATATACTTACATGGCTCCACAAACACAGTTTATAATTAGTTCAGGAGCCTGTGGATTCAACATTAACGATGTACTTACTGATCGTGTCAAAAAAGTTATTTGTGCAATTCACAAACATGATGACAGGAAAGACTAAACAGTATGTCTATTCTAGTCGTAAAACTACGATTGTTCGAATTGATGCGACGTCGATACGACAATCGATCGTTTGAAAGTTCAGTCAAATCGATAGTTCATAAGAAAAGAAAATCGTTCTTTTTCGACTTCGATGTAAAGACAATCGATGCCCGGAATAGACCCCCATTTTCGACGCTGCTGTCGGGACGTACTGTTATACCCTTAGCTTGTTAGTGATAATGCATACACTCACCTAAACCGACTCAGTCAGCGGTTTAGGTTTGCAAGTAGTTATTTCAATAGTAAAAGCAGTCAGTCTCTCTTCACCCTCCACCGTGTAAAGTCTGCCCAAGGACAGTTTTCATAATTTCCATATATTAATATTCCAAATAAAATAAAGTTCATTTTAGTTAAACCAAATCCTTTTTTTTAAAACGCGGATCTCCAAAAGCCGCGTAACATAATTGGTGGCAGCGGTGGGATCATAAAGGTCCCTCGGTCCGTCTCCTTGTGACATCGTCCAAAAGTAAAGGTCTTGGACCCTAAAGTGAAAACCAGTTACAACTAAAAGTGAAATATAAGTGTCTAAAAACTACCTGTGACATAAACAAATATAAACTTACCGTGTCCTGGATACCTCCGTGTACTGAAAAGTCGCCGTGTCCTGGAAACCCGCCGTATCCTGAAAATCGCTGTATCCTGGAGATATACATAGCATCCGAGGGAAGAGACTCCATCCATCGTGACGTCGGCTATTGGCAGAGGTCCCAATCACCCCCGATAGTTGTGATTGTGACCCATCCAGCATCGAGCTCCGTGTTCCAGACCCTGGATTTTAACCTTGACATACAAGGTTACGCCGTGTCGCCCCGCCGTCGTCCGATAATGCAGCTTATCGCGGTCGCCTACGCATTCTGTCTCCTGTAAGTCTTTGGTCATTGTTTTGATTCGCTAGGGTTACCACTTCAATTCGATTTAATTGTCGTTATTTTGTTATTACTTCGATATCTCATTTAATTAATAATGGCAACGAAGGACGAATCCTTAGCCGTACCCCCAAGTCAAGAACAGAAAAGGGGAACATCGAGATCTGCAAGTCATGAACCTCCAGCAGATGTTCCTATTGTAGAACTCAACATCCTTACTAAATTCATTGGCAAATATGATGGAAACAGGGAACAATTAAATCCATTTATTACAAATTGTAAAAATGCAATAAGTCTAGCCGCCCCATGGCAAAAAGATATTCTATTTAAACTTATTCTTAGTAGATTGGAAGGCAAAGCCCAAATAGCGTGTGCTATTAAAGAATTTGAAAATTGGAATCAATTAGAAGAGTTTCTTAAAACTCAATTTGGTGAGAAGAAACACTACGCGCATTTGCTTTCCGAATTACAAGAGTGTAAACAATTGCCTAACGAAACAGCCAACCAGTTCTCGCTCAAAATAGAAACATGTTTAGCAAGGTTAATAACTGAAATCAATATATCCATTCCTACTAAACGCAAAACGGAACTGTCTGGCCGAGTCGCAGCTATGGAGGACCTTGCCCTTCACACTTTTGTTACAGGACTTAACCCTAAGATCGCTAATATTGTGAGATGTCGTAACCCTGAGAATCTTAATACTGCTGTTAATTTTGCCGTAGCAGAAGAGAAAATTTCTGACAGCATTTCTAAGAAAATGACATCGTCTTCATCTAACAACATCTTTCGTAATCGAAACTCTCAAAATCGTCCAGATGTCAATAATTATAGTAAAAATCAAAACGATAGTAGTAAACTATTCTGCCGCTATTGCAAAAGTGTTGGTCACGTTATCGAAAATTGTCGCAAACGGGAATATAACAATAATCGCTTCCGTAACGCCGATCAACAACAACCATCAGGTTCAGGCTTTAAGCCTCAGCAGAAACAATTTTCACGTGTTCATTTTGTATCTAATGCATCTGAGGATGACATCGAAGACGATGAAGGCCATGATGAAGTAGATTCAAAAAACGAATAAAAGTCTCGTCTCGGTGTCGTGCGCGACCTCATACTTCCAAATCCGACGCCAAAACTTCTAAATCAAATTCTAAATCCAAATTGACTCCGCTACATGGCAGTCATGACCTCGATCTGAATCAAGAAAGTTCTCTGAAGAACACTAAATTGACTCCGCTACATGGCAGTCACGACCTTGATTCAGAGAACTCTGAATCGACTCCGCTACATGGTAGTCACAACCTAACAAGAAATTCTAAATCCGTCTCTGAATCAAAATCAAAACGCGAGCAACCATATAATGGTATGCCACAATCGCAAAACTCTGACTCCAAATCTAAACAGCCACATAATAATACGAACATTTTTGAAATCACTAATGACCCTACAAAAATGCTTCTACCTCATGTCCTGATTGACTCCTCTGTATCAGAGGTCCCATTATCCTTATTAGTCGATTCAGGATCATCTGTGAGTTTAATAAAACGATCTTGTATCCAAGGTCACCCCAAACTTACAAAAGAGATTATTCATCTCAAAGGCATTGACTCTCTAGAAGAATCTGTTCAAACTCTAGGTCATTTCCAATTAAAAATGCGTTTTCCAAAATCCAATGTCTCGCACAAATTTCATGTGATCGACAAAATCCATCTTCCTTATGACGGAATCATAGGTACAGATTTGCTTAATGCCCATGGTTGTAGAATAGACTATAACGACAACTTACTACATCTTGGAAAAACAAATTTGAAACTCTCCTTTTGTGATCCAACATATATTATACCTGCTAGAACTGAAGCAATTATTGAATGCTCTGTCCAAAATCCAGATATGAAAGAAGGCTTTGTGCTCGATCAAAGCCCTTCCAACGACTTATTAATTGCAAATTGTTTAGTTCGTGTAAAAGATAACAACAGAATAAATATATCCGTGATCAACACTTCCGAGGTACCTATAACAGTAAAATCTGCTCTGAATCTAAAACTTACCAGTGTTGATCCCTCTGAACTTAATGATGCCACTCAGGCTCTGCATCCTATAAATAATGTTAAAACAACGATTCCTAATGATATTGTGATACGCACTGAAAAAGTCTTACATCAATTGCGTGTGTCTCACCTGAATAAAGAAGAGAGAGAAGCTCTCCATCAGGTGTGCTCCGACTTCTCCGATATTTTTCATTTGCCTGGAGAATACCTTACCTGTACCAACTCCCTGAAACACGAAATAAAAACTACTACTGACCTTCCTATTCACACAAAATCATACCGATTTCCTGAAATTCATAAAAGAGAGGTCAAAAAGCAAATCGAGCAAATGTTGAACCAACATATTATTGAACCCTCTGATTCCCCCTGGTCCTCTCCAATATGGGTGGTCCCAAAAAAGCTTGACGCTTCAAAAGTTCAAAAATGGCGAGTCGTTATAGACTATCGAAAATTTAATGATATAACAATAGGCGATACTTACCCTATTCCCCAGATCGCTGAGATCCTAGATCAACTAGGGAATAGTAAGTACTTCTCGACCTTAGATCTAGCTTCCGGTTTTCATCAAATTCCTTTAAATGAAGCCGACAAATCGAAAACCGCCTTTAATGTCCCTGAGGGACACTTCCAGTTCACACGGATGCCCTTCGGCCTGAAAAATGCTCCTTCAACATTCCAAAGGCTAATGAATACAGCCTTATCAGGCCTCCAAGGCATTCGCTGTTACGTGTACCTTGATGACGTAGTCTGCTATGGGCATGACTTAAAATCTCAAATTGAGAATCTAGTGGCCATCTTCCAAAAA
This sequence comes from Lomographa bimaculata, assembly GCA_948107665.1. Taxonomy (NCBI): domain Eukaryota; kingdom Metazoa; phylum Arthropoda; class Insecta; order Lepidoptera; family Geometridae; genus Lomographa; species Lomographa bimaculata. Next base: position 1,860,583 of record OX403607.1, on the reverse strand, counting down.
CTTCGAAAATTCAATCTAAAACTACAACCCGATAAGTGTGAATTTCTCCGACGAGAAGTTGGATACCTTGGCCACACAATAACTGAAAAGGGCGTAAAACCCAATCCTGAAAAGATAAAAGCGGTTACTGAATTTCCAATTCCAACAACACCAAAGGATATAAAGTCCTTTCTAGGACTAGTTTCCTATTATCGTCGCTTCATTCCTGATTTCTCTAAAATCGCGAAACCTCTTACGAACCTTTTAAAGAAAGATATTCCCTTTATTTGGGAAAACCAACAACAATTAGCTTTCGACAATCTGAAGCACAAATTGACCACAGCTCCTCTTCTCATTTACCCTGACTTTACTCAACCATTCGTACTTACTTGTGATGCATCAAACTACGCCATTGGTGCCGTACTGTCTCAAGGTGCCGTTGGCAAAGATAAACCTATAGCCTATGCATCACGCACCCTTAACAAAAGCGAAACCAACTACAGTACAACTGAAAAGGAGTTGTTAGCCGTCCTGTTCGGATGTAAAACATTCCGCCCCTACTTATATGGTAACAAGTTTCAAATTATTTCAGATCACCGACCTCTCAAATGGCTATTTAATCACAAAGACCCAAGTAGCAAACTTCAAAGATGGAGATTAAAGTTAGAAGAATACGATTATGAGATTATTTACCGAAAGGGTAAACTCAATGATGTAGCTGATGCCCTTTCACGATTTCCCGTGAACCCAATCTTACCTGATACAATTTCTCCAAACGCCATAGATGAGCCCCTCCTCGACCTTGGCCCTTTGGATCTTAGCCCTCATGATGACAATCCTGCTATTGATTTTAGCTCATTGAATCCTCCAACGCCTTCTACGATTGCTGAAAATCTAAATAACTTACCTGAATCCGCTCCAATCGTAGATACCGATCCTGAAAATCAAAACAACTTACCTGAATCCACTCCAATCGCAGAAGGTATCCCTGAAAATCAAAATGACTTACCTCATTCCCTTGAGATTCCCGAACAACTCATCCGTAACATTCCGGAACTAGCACAGAACAGTGCTGATACTTCTTCGGGTATCATCGGCATCCCATCTCCTGCCCCTGAAACTCTTAATGACCATGATTACTCTACCTTCCTGAAAGAAATGACAAAAAACAACTATAATACCAGTTTAAATGAACACAATGAAGCACTAACAAAGTCGACCACCAAAATACTTATTATTCCGACCTCATTAGACTTAGACGAAGCCAATCCTTATATTCCGGAAATCTTGTCCAACTTAGAAAATACTGAAGAATTTCTAAACACTGAGAGAGCTATTTTCCTTCAAAAAACTAAATTTGAATAACAAGGTGGTATTTCTGGCTTTTACCAAGGTGCACCATTTTGATGAAAGTTCTTATCAAGACATTTTCAAAACTTTGAAACTAATAAGAAACGAACTTGTAGTAACACAAGACTCTGTAGAAATTGCCATTTCAGACTTTAAAAGTCCATTTGAAAGACTTTCTTTCATGAAAATCTATAATATGCTGAATTACCTCTTCCATAATACTAACATGGCTGTTCATATATACCATAATAACATTATCTATCCAACTCTAAGTGAAATCAAAAATATACTACGCGAAAATCATGACATACCAATTGCCGGGCATTTAGGCTCCACTAGAATGCTAAAACGAATTCAAGAACGATTTTATTGGAAAGGTATGAGAACTGAAATCGAGAATTACGTTAAAAAGTGCGCTCTATGTCAACAAAATAAAGCACTACGGAAAACCAATAGAGCGCCAATGCAAATTACTACCACATCTACAAGTCCTTTCCAACGCGTGGCAATGGATATTGTTGGCCCATTACCAGAATCTGGTACAGCAAAGATAAAGTACATACTGACCCTTCAGGACGACTTGACGAAATACTCGGTAGCTTACCCAATCCGTAGCGTAACAGCTGAAGAAACTATGGAATGCCTAGTGCATTTTATATCACTATACTCTATTCCGAAAACCATATTAACTGATCAAGGAACTAATTTTACAGCTGACTTATTCAAGAAAACTTGCGAGTTTTTAAAGATAAAGCAGTTATGGTGTTCTCCGTATCACCCTCAAACACAAGGCGCACTTGAACGTAGCCATTCCACTTTAAAAGAATACCTAAAGTCATTTGTTGACGCTAACCTAGAAAACTGGCCCCGATACGTTTACACTGCGATGCTTACTTATAATACTAGCGTCCATTCAACAACCAACTTTAGCCCATACGAGCTATTGTTTGGTCACAAACCATTTCTTCCTGACTCTATATTTGAGGATAATCTAGATCCAACATATCCGGAGTATTTAAAAATGCTAAACCATCGTCTCAAACTTTCCCGTGACAAAGCACTCGAAAATATAAATCACTCAAAAGAAAAATCCAAAACTCATTATGATGCCCATACTCGTCGCGTCCAATATAAAGTTGGCGATTACGTTTACTTAAAAAACCATCTCCGTCTCAGAAAAGCCTTGTCCCCAATCTGGAAAGGCCCATACAAAATTGGGAAAATTCATAATAATAATACTGTTTCCCTGCTCATAAATCGACGTCACGTGAATCATCACATTGACGAAATCAAACTTGCTAACTATAATCCACCGTGAGAACCATTTTCTCCATTAAGGCTTTAAATAAAGAAATAGTATTTAAATAAAAATATTCACTTTTATATGTTTATTTCAGCGTCATCGCTGGAGCAAGCCCAAGCTTTATCGAAAAAATCCAGACTGGATCCGGATTATATTCGGAACATGTGGGTAAAATGAAAGTTATAGATGGGAATCTAAATATCATAATACCCATAGATATCTCTCATATAAAACCACATATAGATAATATAAACATAGTTTTAGGTACTTTTAAGTTTTTATGTAGGCAAATAGACACTATGGAACAGTCTGAATGTTATAATACGGTAGAACCCTTAACAATACGACATCAGGACCTGATGAAAGAGTTCGATTCAATTTCCCATTTGATAGATAATAGAACCAAACGATCAGCCTGGATAGGAGCGGGCGGGTCTTTAATGAAAACTATATTTGGAACACTAGATGAAGATGATGCCATAAAATATGACAGGGTTATGAACTCTCTGCAAAATAACGAGAAAAAACTAGCTTCACTCGTTAAACAAAATATTTTATTGACGTCATCTACTTTATTGAGTTATAACCAAACTATTCACAAAATACAACTAAATGAAGCTAATTTGAATCTGGCTATCGACGAGCTCTCTGCATACTTGAAAAACGTAACTTTTATTTCAAATGAATTATTGATTAGAAACAAAATTAATAGTATCCTCAACCGACTTGAAACTGCCATACTTACAGTTTCTTTTCAATTAGAAGACATAACAAATGCTGTGTTACTTAGTAGTAAAAACATTGTACACCCTGCGGTGATAACGCCTATGCAATTGTATCAAGAACTCGCCGATAACCACCTACACCTGTCTGCCGGTGTCAGCCTACCAGTAAGTTTAGAATTAAGTAAAATGTTTATTATATTAAGTATGTCGGAATTAATATGCTACTATTATAATAATAAAATAATGTTTGTTCTTAAGGTACCGCTTGTAAACCCAGAAGATTATTTAGTATATATCGCAACTTACCTTTACCTATTCCACACAATATTGTAAAAGCAAATACATATAGCTTTATTATACCTAGCAGTCTATATATAGCAATGACCAAAGACAAAACTCGATATTGTTCCCTGGATAATCTAGACAAGTGTAAAAGTGTCAACCCTGAGAGTTACATTTGCGACGTACCTAACGTGTTATCGTCTACCGAGAATCCCACCTGCGAAAGTGAACTAATTACGCGAGTGATCACGTCCTTACCAGTGCAGTGTGAAACCAGATCAATATTCGGACACGTTAATATTTGGAATGCTATGCGTCAAAATAAGTGGATATATATCCAATCGGAACCTACAAAATTGACAATAGAATGCGAGGACTCTAACTATGATTTTAACATCCTAGGTACCGGGATACTGACCTTACCTAATTATTGTTTAGCTTACTCTAAAAGTAATAGATTAGTCCCTAAGTTTGATTATGCTAACTTTAGCTCCGCGATCATAAACATGGATTTTAGCCTTATAAATGAATCGTGTTGTAACTATAATATGATAAGCAAACTGACGACTAATGTGTCTCCTGTTAAGTTAGAAAACATTAATTTGGAAAATTTAAGTTTGAATAAAAAACTAATAAATAATCTATTAGAAAGCTCGGATGAAATCGCAAACGAGGAATCGTTTTTAAACAAATATGGGACACATTACGCGATAAATACTTTAACTTTTATATTGATTTTAGTTGTTCTATTTTTAGCATTTAAGGTGTATAAATATGTCAAGTCCGGCAGCAGACTCGAGATACAAACCATCAAACAAAAATCTCGTACTCCTTCGGTGTCTCTTTCTGAACATAGCGCCCCTAATACTTTGCCTCGTCTTAGAGAAGTAGCATAGGTATATAAGCTACATGAATAAAAATAAAAATATAAGCTAAATCATAATCCAATATAAATCTATTAATTCATACGTCCTAACATAAACTTCAGTTATCTTTTCAACCCCGAAGTTTAGTCTTCCGCGGGGGTTGTTATACCCTTAGCTTGTTAGTGATAATGCATACACTCACCTAAACCGACTCAGTCAGCGGTTTAGGTTTGCAAGTAGTTATTTCAATAGTAAAAGCAGTCAGTCTCTCTTCACCCTCCACCGTGTAAAGTCTGCCCAAGGACAGTTTTCATAATTTCCATATATTAATATTCCAAATAAAATAAAGTTAATTTTAGTTAAACCAAATCCTTTTTTTTAAAACGCGGATCTCCAAAAGCCGCGTAACAGTACCCTTCCACAGTATGTGCAGAACAGGTTGTGTCAACACAATTGCGTAAATTTATTAATCATAACTTATTTTATTCAATCAAACTGGACGTGATAAGAATTTGTTACTTTATAAAATGCTTTTTAAACGCGGGCGTGACTGCGAAACCGCCATTTTTTAGTTCCGTGAAATTCAACCCTATTTGCTACAGTAAAAGAACTATTGGCTACATTAACAAACTTGTTTGGGTTGCCCAAATAAACGTCCTCTCATTTATTTGTTCATTAAACGCCCCGGAAAACCCTCAAGATCAAAAAAAGGTGCTCAATCAGCCGTTCAATTTGCTGCCGCCTGCCACGTCAGCAAACGGTGTCGGGGAGATGGATCGAGCGCTGACAGCTGCTTGTCACTATAATCCTCTTTGTAGTGGCTTTACACATACCTACCAACTTCACGACAATGCTCCAACTTGGTTTTTCTGTATTTGTTCAAACCTAGATCTTAAATACCTATTCATTCCAAAACTGGGGGTCGATTACGAGCATTGATTATCTTTACGTCGAAATCGAATCGAAATTTTCTTTTCTTATGAACCATCGAGTCGACTGAACTTTCAACACACCGACTGTCGTATCGACGTTGCATCAATTCGACGACGTTGTTTGACGACTAGAATAGACCTAGACTTATCTGTGATATTCTGTGATAGTACGATAACATCATTTGACTTTATGGGAGGTTGAAAGCAGCATTTTTATTAGTTATTAAGTAGCTTCGAGAATTCTCCTAAAATATATTTGTCCTGCACTAACGAAACCTTCTCTCTGTTAATCGTGTCAAAACGGTTCTTCTTCTTTGAGCAACCTCATAATTTTACGAGCTGTTGTTCACAATTTCATCCGTGTGGGACCCTATAGACTACAAAATCTTTAAACACTTTTCTTAGTGCTATTCAAGAAAGTTATATTGGAAATTTCACGTCTTTAACTCGTCTAGTTTAGGCTAAAATGTTGATTTAATTATATTGAGTAGCAATCAGTCAATAAGCAACTCAATAAGTCTATATATTATTTTAATTTTAATGCATTTCACATGTTTACAGTTTCATAATACGATAAAAAGAGTCTTGGTTCTAAGCTGGTTTAAATAATATTAATTGTTTCTTGACGCTGAAATGTCTCGAGTAAACTAATGTTTACCGCCGGACTATATATAGTAGAAATGTGTACTCGCCTATCTATAATAATAATAAATAATTAGCACTTTTACACTCACAGCACAGCCTCATACTAAGTTCGATGACTTGTGTCGTGGGCGCTGGAAACATTCACATCACACACACACAATCACAACCATAAACACAAATTTTCCTTGCGGAGAAATCTTGTGTTCCCGCCGTGAATCAAAACGGGCAGTTCAATAGATTTATATATACACTTTATTAGAATATGGTACAAATCAAATAGAAACAACAATTATTAATGATATATTTGACAAGCTGTACAATAGGCTTAACAAAAAACTCAATATATATTCGCTTCCATCATATATATGCAAAATAAAATGTAAAGAATGGCTACAATCCTTGTCATATCAAGACGCAGAAGACCTTATAGCAATTACTAAATAAACACACACGCACACACACGCACACACCCACACGCACACACACACTCACACACACACATATACACTTAAAAAAAAAGTTTTAGCTATGTTACCTAATTAAGTTAGATATTATGTATAGTTCTTTTCTAGATAGATTCGTAACTTCAATTATTTATCTTTGTCTGAAACAGTATAATTGTTTGAATATTGTATCAACATTTTTCGGAGGAGGGCGTTGGCAGCTGCGACACAGTTTTACACTACTGCAGGTGTCATCGTTTTACCAAAATGTTTGTCTGTACAACCTTGTTTTTATCCTAAAATAAACGATTTTTTCATTTTTCATTTTTCAACAATTGCGGTGTCGTTGCTTAGAGCGATCTCTTCCAGGCAGAATTTAAATCTTTCGCACAGTGTAAATTGCCAGCCATCCGATCTCCGACAGGTCGGGCGACAAGTCTAGAGTTCAGATGGTTGTGTAAAGCCCATCACGTGCACACGGATATTAATTTACTTTGTGAATGTAGGTGAGGGTAGGTGGATAGTAAAAAAGGATATTTAATTAAAATTCAGCATCAAAGGGGTTACGTACGCGATGTGAGTCGACGACTCGGAAGTGGGTCGGGACTTTTGTGACAATGGGAAAAATGTTTTATTTTTTCCTACTTTTGTAAGTTTAATGAAATTGTTTTTGAAATTGCGGAGTAATTTCTACGTAGAAGAATAATAAATGTTTTTCTGAGTGTAAAGATTTTAGAATTGAAGCAGAAAACATTTTTCTGCGGTCTTTTACTAGATTGAACATTTAGACCCAGACGACCCAGTTGACGCAGTGGACAGGTGTCCGCTCTCTGCGCCGTGGGTCCTGCGTTCGATTCCCGGCAGAAGCACAAATTCCTTCCCAAAGGTTATTTGTGCTTCTGGTTCTGGGTGTAATGTGTGATTTGAATGTTTCCGGCACCCACGATACAAGTCTTTGAACTTAGTGTGGGGTTGTGAGTGTGAAAGCGTTTGTTTGTTTGTTTGTATTTTTACAATATTTTAAATAGTTTCACTTGTCCCGTCGTCTATCTTATTGACTAAATCGAATCAATAAATCCACTTCCAGATGTCCGATTGGACTCAAATTTGGTGTAGGTACTTATGTATCTTCGCTAACACCATGTTACCATGGCTTCCATCTTCGGTCGCATCGTCACTTTCCATCAGGTGAGATAGCGGTCAAATGCAAGCATCATCTTTGGCATCATCATTTTCCAGCATGAGATGTGGTTAAATACTTACCCATCTAGCACAAAAAAGAAGAAACAAGAAGAAAGCCTACTTTATATGATTACTTGCTTAGTCATATAGTTCGCAGCTGGGATAGGAGGCAGCTAATCTGTCTGCATTATGCTGCATCGTGTGCCAAACAGCTTATAGCCACAGCACTGTTACAGCTAGGGTATAGCCATTGCCAAGCCACAAGCAAAAAACGGCTGTATAATACAGTTCTGCCTTATTTGTACAATTTATTGCATTTGGCTCGGGTCCATTATTTCGTATAAATGAAATAAGTTTATTCTTATATACTTATTTTTAAGATAATCAACCAAAAAGCACTGTAAATAATTACTGAAAAATAGAGGAAAAAGAACATAAGCAAAGCTTTAAAAAATCCGACTTCTCCGCTTTATCTTCGGAACCTTGATCAGATTTAATGTATTAAACACGCATTATTGACGATAACTCAAAAACTAGAGATCAGAACTTAATCAAATTTTCAACGGACCACATGAAAAACACCAGCTTTCAAATAAAAAAATAATCATCAAAATCAAAATCTCACAACGAAAGAAGTTATGAGGTAACTTTTGAAGTCGGTTAAAAACGAGAACATCGTCAAAGTACGCATTATTCGTCACAAAATAGACATTATTGACGATATTTCAAGAACTACTGGTCTTGATCAAATTTAAATGGGACCAATTAGAAAGCAACATCTTTCAAACTAAAAAAAAGTTTTCGAAATCGGCTCACGTGGAGAGAAGTTATATAACAAACATAAAAAAAAAAGAAATCGGTTGAAAAATAGAGAGGAAGGTAAAGCAGTAAGAAAGTAGGCTAATTATTATTTTGTTCTCTTGAAATTACCTAGATAAACCTTTTCCGGAACACCCCTACACCGATTTTCATCAAACTTAGTTAAAGAAAGAATGAAAGATACACGAGTGTGTACGAAACTCAGAGAATAAGTAAAGACTTGCATATCCGGTTTATTTTTCTAAATACCGATTTCTGGTGGATTCTAGCGTCAACATTCTGTTAAATAAAATCAAAGTGATTCAATGCGGAATAATATCTGTAGCGTCGGATTCAGTTCAGTAGAGACGTCGTTTATTTACGCTTGAGAGAGCGCACGAGACGTGGCGGGGGCTGAGATGAGCGGGAACTAGCGGGGGCGGGCTCAGGATAACGAAGAAATTTCAGAGAGATCAATTTTAGAGAAATATTTTTGTATCTCGCACCTACTTGAACCGCGACTCTCGCCCCGTGGATTAGGTCCGTACTTTAAGAATCAATAATAATTTATTGGTGAATTGACAAATTAAATCGATATGCAAGGGAGTAGTTTGAATTATTATGATGTCAAGTATATAATTTTAATGAATGTCAAAATGTATAATCTAATAATTGTTATAATTTAATTCTTAGATTACGTTAGATGTACTTAAAGATTGGATACCATCGCCTCATAAACGGGGGGACTTTAGTTTTAAATAAAAATGATAAATTTGATTAATATATTTGAGCTGCCCATTCGCCCCGTAACAAAATAGCCTACTATTATTACTACAACTGATACTGACAATGCCAAAAAGGCATTCGAATTTCTGTTTCAACAAATCTATACAAAATATAATTTAATTAAGAATAGTTTGTGTTGAGATAACACCAAGTTAAAACGCCACAAAAGGTTTGTTTCATTTTATTGTGTCATCCAATAAGTATCGATTTGCATATTATTTGTATATTTTTTTCGTCATAATTTATGGCCATTTTGTCTTTCAAATTCTAGGGTTAAATCACTATCTCTCTTGTTGGTAAGTTATGAAAAAAAAATTATGCTCGATAGGCAAACATTTGACCACTATCTCACCTAATGAAAAGTGATGATGCGGCCTAATATGTAGCATGCTTTTTAGAAGATACATATTCCCTCTTGACTTGAAGACTCCCAGATTGTACCAATCGGGAAACAGAGAAGCTGGCAATGATTGTATTCGTTGGTAATAACGCGCGGCATAGAATGCGAATATGTTATACTTATATTACACATGCTTAATATCTAGATCCTGCAGTAAGACGTTTGCTCTTATTCTGACCAATGCAGGCGAACTAAATTTAGACTACATCTTAATGTTCTATCAGGTGTGATTGTGGTCAAAAGTTTGCTTAGTCAGTATATATATATGAATTCGTGCGCGCATTAAGAGATAGTAAATGAAGTCAGATTTAACAAAAGAATTCCAAAAATCGTAACTGAATTACCACTGGGAAAGTTTAAATCTGTAATAAAACGGGCATTAATTTTAAAAAGCTTACTATAAAACGATCGACTATGTTAATGACAAAGATGTATGGAGGCAAACTGTAGGTACAAGCGCTTTCTAGCGACTATATAATATAGGTATACCTAGATTAATATAATTATGTGTATAAATGTGTGTATAAATGTGTTAAGGAACTATAGAAAAAAAATGCGCCGCAGAGTTTCATGCCAGGTTATTCTCGAGATAGCTGTAATTTTGCGAATCTGGCAGTAGAATCATTAACTTTCATGAGTGCCTCAACAAACGATTTTGATTTGGTTTGATTTCCCGCTCCCGCTCCTCTTATCACCTTCCACACACCGCCCGTTACGTATCGCGAGTTACAAGAACTCACTTTTACCGGAAACCACACGATACAGCCAGCTGGGAAGTGTAGGTTACCAAGTACCTAGGCTGCCTAGGTTACCTAGGATGGTAACAAATACTACCCTCTTAGGTGACTTAGGTACCTACTTATACCCAGTTTCCTCGATTGCAGCTATGGCGAATCAAAAATATAAAAAAAAATTGACAATTAGAGAGATAGGTAATATTCATGGTCAAATGCTAGCCTATCAGAGATAAAATTAGAGTCATATACTTTTATGAGCTTCTTTGGGGCACGTGTCATTATCTTTCTTTTAAATTTTTCTACCGTCTTCACAAAGAGGTACTCAAGTCGACTGTTTTTTTTTGGGTGTTTCCTCATAACTTCGTTCTGTATGATCCGATTATGTTTTTTTTTTTGTTTGATATATTATGTTGCTTAAAGTTGCTTTCCAATTGGTCCCATTTAAATTTGATCAAGATCTGATCAGTAGTTCTCAGAAAGTAAAGGCTTGCTCTAGACTGCACCAACTGTGTCGTTCCAGGTCGTCGCTAGTATAGTAGTTACAGCTTTGTAGAAGTGACCTACTTGTCTCCTAACATTTTCCTCAATGAGGGTATAAAAAGCCCAATCTCATAAAAAATCCCTAACGGCTTATCTGCCAAAGAGCTGCGTCAGGAGAGATTCAAAAACCGCAAAATTAGTGCTACGAATGATAAATTGCCTTTACAACCCCTTTGCTGTGCAAAAAACTACCCTGAGAGTTTGCAAGAAGGTTTATTTTCAAATAGTAATTGGCAGGATATCGAATATCGCTAAAGTGGTAACGATTGGCGAGGGTGTAATTCTCGATCAGACAGTCGTAGATAGTAATGCGGTAATCTATTTAGAATAGTTCTTCAATATTTAAAATAGCGGCCCCGTCAGCGATATTTAATTAAATTGCGGATTAAAATGTTTTATTTGTCCCCCTAATGCCGATAGGGCCTCGCCTCACACCTTGCCAGCTTCTTAACTTATATCAAGCGCAAGTCCGATCATGTATGGAGTACTGTGGCCATCTCTGGGATGGATCCGCTAAGTACCAGCTTGAAGGTCTTGAGGCTATTGACCGACGGGCCAAAAAAGACTTATTGGCGATAGTAAGCTGATTGAGTCCAGATTGCACAGCCTCGGTCACAGACATGGTTGCAAGTCTATCGGTATTCTATCGTTTGCATTTTGGAGAGTGTGCGCAGGAATTACATGAGTTAATTCCACCATGCCCATTTTACCATCTAAAAACCAGACAAACTGACAAACGTCATCCATTTATGGTTGACATACCTCCAGTTCGCTCGAAGCGGTTTGCTTCTACGTTCATCATCCGTACAGCGAAGAAGTGGAACTCATTGCCTGCGTCATTGTTCCCTGAGGGGTATAATCTGGGAGTCTTCAAGTCTCAAGTGAATATGTATCTTCTAGGCAAGCATGTCACATCTTCGTCCGCATCATCACTTTCCATCAGGTGAGATAGTGGTCAAATGCTTGCATATTCTGCATAAAAAAAAAAGATAAAACATTAAGGAGGTGAATAAAGTGTCGAACTGTCCCCTTATCGCTAACAGGGGGACAGATCACACTTTTTTGGTCGTTCTGTCACCCCATGGGGACAGAGCAGGGGGATCGGAATATTCCGAGCGGAAGACCTCGTGTATTATTAGAAATGGATAAAATTTTTACGTTTTCTTTTTTTTTATGTGCAAAAGGCAAGCATTTGACCACTATTTCACCTGATGGAAAGTGATGATGCGGTCGAAGGTGTGACATGCTTGCCTAGAAGATACATATTCACTTGAGACTTGAAGACTCCCCGATTATACTGTTTGGGGAACAAAGACGCAGGCAATGAGTTCCACTCCTTCGCTCTACGGGTGATGAATGTAGAAGCAAAACGCTTTCAGCGAACTGGATTTCTACACCTATTACCCTCATATAACCACCATTTTGAAAACTTTCCAGAAACTGAATCGTTAAAATTAATTGACGTACCAGTTGGCGCAGTGGACAGGTCTCCGCCCTCTGCGCGATCCTGGTTTCGATTCCCGGCAGGAGCACAAATTCCTAAGGGATATTTGTGCTTCTGGTTCTGGGTGTAATATGTGTGTGATATGAATTTTTTCGGCACCCATGATACAAGTCTTTAAATTTAGCGTGGGGTTGTGAGTGTGAATGCGTTTTTTTTAATTCTGTATAGTTATTGAACCTGCTCACAAAAAATCACGAGAATCGGTTGAGAAATGCGACCTGTAGAGGAGAACATCCGGAAATCCGTCGGACATACGAAATACGCTTCGCTCGTTCTGCTCGCTCGGTCAATAAAATATGTGAATGCCAAACTTTCTCAACAACTTTTGACTATAGATTTAAACTTTTCTATTGGTCACCTAAATGACACAGACTATGATTAATCATCATCACACAACCGACTTCAAAAAAGGAAGTTCTCAATTCAACTGTATGTTTTTTTTTTAATATTTATGTTACGCGATATCTCCGCCAATTATGAATCGATTTTGATTAATTTGTTTTATTTGGTAGAGTATACTTCAGAGGGTCTCATAAATTTTATCGAAATCGGTCAAGCCAAAACCGAAATATAAGCGAAAAAGTCGGTTTTTTTAAGCTTTGCTGGCGTTTCAATTATGATCATCTTAGTAAAGACATAAAGACATATATTTATTTGTGGCAAAAAAATCAATTTACAAAAGGTACAAATAGTTTTTTTTGTTTTTTTTTTTTAATACTTTTTTACCACAAACCCTCTTCAACTCAGCATAATGCTGGCATAGTGCTATCCAGAGTTTTGAGCTTACTAGTTTTAATTCGAACTCCTGTGCGACAAACCACTGCGCTCGTCCCCCTGAGAAATTAGATGTTAAATCTTTTTAAGTCCTGTAATTTCACTGGAAACATTGCCCTTCAATCAGAAATACAGTAATGCACTGCTTATTCAATTCAATTCAATTCAAATTGTTTATTTCGGAACAACAAGGGATACCATACAATATTGTTAGAAAAATATAAAATAAGGCCTACAAGCTATTTGTTAGTACACAAGAATTATGAAATAAAATAAAATACAATTAAAATTAAAATTAGTGCGTCATAAACTTACGAGGCATCCCGTAAACGTTGCCGTTACCATTGTCCGCACTAGATGCCTCAGTACAGGCGCTTTCGGGTCATCAGCCACTACTTTCAGGATATTGTTGCCACTCCCTCGAGTCCTCCTCACCAGCGATCCTACTTTTTTTCTGATGACGGCATGGAAGCCGTCAATGTGGGTTTGAGCAAACATGCCGGAGGCACTGCAAAATCGCGGGATGAAACTCCCGCACAACATCCTGAATACATTATTATACTGTATGCGTAGGGCGTCAAGCGACTTCTGCGAACAGCGGAACCACAGACCACCCGTGTACATTCCCTGACGCTTTAAAGAGCGTGATTTTAACTTGGTTAGTACGACGGGAAAATCTACGGGCCAGCATGTTCCCACGAACCGCCAACGCCCTACGCTCCCTCTCAATGTCATCATCGTCTCTAAGGTCGCCGCTTAGCGGCTGAATGTCTAGCAACGATGTGGTACTGCCCCAGGCGGATTCTGCAAGAGTCCTATCACTACAAAAAATAAATTACGCGGGTATCCGGTAACATCGCACTACTTAAGAGGGTTTATTCCATGTGTCTTCTCTCTCGCTTGCACATTTCGATATTTTTAATAAACAAATAATTAGCTACGAGTATTTTTGAAAATGTTTTCAACCAACTATAAACATTAATACAATGAATGTTTTAATCTACCTTTCGTTTTTCATATCTTTAAGTTAAACGAAGAAAGCGTGAAAATCACATTGAAATATGGTAACTCTGGTTTTTCTCATCTTATTGAAGGATATGATAACGAAAATAAGTTTGAAACATCCTTGTATTAATGTCCATATAGTTAGTTGAAAACATTTTCAAAAGCACTTATTTATTAAAAATATCGAATTGTGCGAGCGAGAGAGAAGACAAAAGGATTAAACCCTCTAATAACTCCGTAACTTGGCCTCCAATATTCGGTGTATGAGAATTAAACCCCCAATTTGTGGGCGTTTTATCATTTTTATGACGTGGCTGATAGCTTTATATATTTTTACCGACTTCCCAAAAAAGGAGGAGGTAAGTACTCAAAAATCGACTGTTATTTTTTTTTTATATGCTAACTCATATCTTGTCTCCACATGAGCCGATTTTTTTTGTCAGTTTGAAAGATGTTGCTTTCTAATTGATCCCATTAAAATTTGATCAAGATCTGATCAGTATTTCTTGAAATATCGTCAATAATGCCTATTTTGTGGACTACACTGAAATGACGATGTTCTCGTTTAACCGTCTTCAAAAGTTACCTCATAACTTTATTCGTTTTTGATGATTTTTTTTATTTGAAAGCTGGTGCTTTTCTTGTGGTCCCATTGAAATTTGATCAAGATCTGATTTCTAGTTTTTGATTTATAGACAATAATGCGTGTTAATACATTAAATCTGATCAAGGTTCCGAAGATAAAGTGGTGAAGTCGGTTTTTTTTAGCTTTACTTGCGTTTAATTATTATATTTAACTTGGGTTTATGATTTGAAAGTTCTAGTATTATTTATATGTTCAGTATAAAATGTATGTGTAAGCATGTTCGTTTTTTTTCACGCTGTAATGGCTGACGGAACTGTGTTTGAAATCTCCATAGCTTAAATTAAATCATACTTGGTCTACTTCATTCACTATTTATTTATTTATGTTTGTTACCTCAAAAGTCCTTCATATATAAATCGAATTGGGTTTTTTTTATAGTAAACTAGTCAGTAACAGTATAGTTTACTCCAAAGAGACCTCGCGCCCACATTTTATCTATAGAGTTTAGACGCTTAATGCCTCTGAAAGACCGACGGATGGATGGGGAGACCTCGCTTCGCTCTGTCAAGTATACATAAAAAATATTATATGCAATCAGAAAATTAATCAAAATCGGTTCATTAGTTTGGTTTTAAAACCATAATTCAACACAAACAAAGCTTATAAAACCGACATCAAGCTTATATTTTGGTTTTGGGTGGATTGATTTCAATACAATGTATATGGGACCTCTGAAGTATAATCTACCAAACAAAAAAAACATCAAAATGGATTCATAATTGGCGGAGGTATCAAAAGGCAGAAACATAAACAATTTGTCACAAATCATTATGCAAAACATACTCCATGGAAATGAATGCAGCTTTCACTGATGTATTGCTCGAGGTCTAACTTAAAATACAGACCATTTTACGTATGAATTTAATTAACTTTGAACTTAATGTCAAATTAAGTGATTGTATAGAAACTAGCACCGCACTTACATAAATAACTAGCGATCCGCCCCGGCTTCGCCCAAGTGTGATAAATGAAGAACCGTTCAACCGATTTTGTGCAAACTTCACATAAACCATCTACTAAATAGTCCGAACAAAGCCTAAACATTTGGTTTGGATAAGTGAGCCCGTTCTCGAGTTATAACAATGAAAAGTGGCATTGATTTTTATATATAGATATAGATAAGTTAGTCGTTCTGTACACGGACGAAGTCGCGAATAGAAGCTAGTTTTAAATATAAAACACCATCGAAACAATTAAAAATTTGAATACAAACGCGTGCCGCCTCGTAACAACAAATTAATTATATTATTAATGTTAATTAAGACAAGAAGGTATAACAAACGATCCTTCATAATTCACAGCCTCGCAAAATTCTAATTGGGGTGTTTCATCTTCTTCACATTAGTTACTTGTTGCCGAGTTTCAATTATTTAACATTTTTTTTATGAATATGTGTGCGATTAAATAATAGATCAAGTATTGTTTTATTAATTTATATAGATAATTACGTGTTCTAGAGTGGAGACTGCGTCTCGGTAAACTTTTGCGAGGACGCCCTCTGGCTAGGTGGAGCGACGGATTATTCCCGGTCTTCCCCACCCAGTCGTCCCCACTGGGTACGAGAGGGAAAAAAAAGTTTCGTTCGTCCCCAGTGGTGACGATTGGAACTTTTTATTTCCCACTCGTTCCGACATACGTAAAGTGGCTGGCAGCAGTTGGAAGAGAAGAGCTGAAGTTCGAGTTCAGTGGCGTGCATAGGGAGAGGCATAGGCCTCTCCTCTGGACATAGGTCCAGCAGTGGACGAATACGGGCTGATGATGATGATGATGATAGATAAATACACAATTTAATTTTTTTACATACATTATTTTTAATTAAACATTTTAGTATAAAATTATAGAAAAAACATTCCTTAATAATTTAACGCAAGCAAGGCTTCAAAACCGACTTCACCGCTTATATTTTGGTTTTGGCTTGATCGATTTAGATAATATTTATGTTACTCGTTAATTCCGCCAATTATGAATCGATTTAGATGATTTTTTTTGTTTGATAGATTATACTTCGGAGGTGGTCCCGTAGCTATAATTTTTATTGAAATCGATCAAGTCAAACCAAAAATATAAGCGGTGAAGTCGGTTTTGAAGCCTTGCTTGCGTTAAATTATTAAGGAATGTTTTTTCTATAATTTTATACTAAAATGTTTAATTATTTAAGAATCGGTATTCAGTAACGGTAAAACCATAGTAGAAATATATTTCTACTATGGTCTTACCTTGGTGACCAGGGTTACCATAATCTGTGCACACACGCATACATCACGTGTTTCGCACATAAATTATTGTTTAAGCATTCCCATTCCCTATAACATATTCATCTCCTTGTCCGCAGTCTCATCACTTCCGAACCCAACATCAGCTGATGATGATGACGATGACGACGAGCCCACGCAACAGAGCCGTCCCGAGGCGGATGACGACGGCAGGGTTTACAAGAACCCGAGGAACTCGCCGTCAGCGCAATGTCCGCGAGACGAAGAACAGGCTACACTACTGGTACGATTTTGATGCAACTTTGACATGATATAAGTAACTCTTTCCCGGCTCGGTCGGAAGTACTTCCCAGATTGATGAAGGCGCTGTGGAACGTTCCTTAACCAGTCCTTAACCGCGCCTCCTCTCCGACGTTTGAACGTCTTTGTGGGCACACCATCCGCTCTCGTTGACCTACGTCCTTACCACTTTTGTCTCCAATCATAGCCCGTAGCATATAGGCGAGCTGCAAACTTTTTTCGCTTCTCATAAGCGTACAAATATACACAGTTTGAGCAAAATATACACAGTGTATATCAGCAAAAAAACAAATATATTAAACATATTTACATGGTCATTCAAGAAACTCGATTTTTTCTAAGTCAAAATCAAAATCGTTTATTCTCATGGGCCCCAAAGAGGCAATCATGAAAGTTAATGACTCTACTGTCAGATTTGCAAAATACAGCCATCTCGAGAAGAACCTGGCAAGAAACTTGGCAGCGCATTTTTTTTCATATTTTTTTTTATTTTCATCATTCTTAAACACTAATACATAATTATATTGACCTAGGTATATCTATATTATGTAGTCGCTAGAAAGCGCTTGTGCAGTTTGCCTCCATGCATCCTTGTCATTAATGTAGTCAATCGTACAATTTTAGGAATTTTATTGTAAAATCTATCCCAATTTGCCATAAAAGATATATTCGTTTTGCTTAGCCTAAATGCGCGCACTATAATTGTATGCTTATACCTATCTTGTATTAGGATTGTGTGCGTCGCTTCTTAATTTAAATATCTACATTTTTGCGAACATGCATTAATATTTTCAAAGATGTAAAGCGAAGGCATGGTAATTATGCCTGTTTCTTTAAAGAATTCCCTGAGAAGTAATACTAGAAGATGTACTTAAAACCTGCTTTGAACGAAATATCTCACCTATTTACATAAAAAATATAAGGAATAAACAGCCTGTTTGTGAAATAAGAAAACGAAATTTCCCATTTCGTCGCTTTTAATGATGCATAATATTTGGTGATTTTAATCTAATTAATTTTTCCAGGGTCAGAAATGTCTGCGGAAGTGCTCCTCCGACGAAGATTGCAAGAGCAAGAAGAAGAAATGCTTGTGCGATGGAGCTTGCGGCATGTCTTGCATTAAACCGGGTGAGTGAATGTTTTTTTTAATGTGCTACATACATACATAAATTTGACCACTACCTCATGGAAAGTGCAGCCGAAGATGTAACATGCTTGCCTAGAAGATACCTATTCACTCTAGACTTGAAAACTCCCAGATTGTACCGTTCGGGGAACAAAGACGCAGGCAATGAGTTCCACTCCTTCGCAAGTAGTGAAGTATGTCAAACGTATATGGATGACGTTTGACAGATTGTCTTGATGGTAAAACGGACAAGGTTAAATCAACTCGTCTCTTAGTTATGAGGTAACAAAAAAATACAATACGAACTGCGAACCTTATTTAAGATCGGTTGTTAAGCTATTGCATAGCTTCTATCGTGGGCCTTGAGCGTGGAGACCGAATACAGAAATTCCGACTCCGACCGGCACAGCGGTGATACTTTTTAGTTTTGCCATCTATCGATGAATAGCAGAACTATTAATGACTTTTTTGAAATATCACGCTTGTCTCTTTAGTTCAGCAACTCGCTAACTCTTTAGTTCAGCAACTCGTTATCTAAGGTCTATGCACTTCAGATGCTGTCGTAGCTATCTTCCTTATAAACTGTTACTTAAAGAATACAAGGTTTTAAGTCTACATCAAAGACGTCTACTCTTAGGAGCAGTAACCCTTCACAACTTATGTCATAATAAGTATGATTGCATGGAACTAACGAACAAGCTATGTTATAGTGTACCGCGGACGGTGCATCGACGCACGGTGCGATCGGGTAGGTTGTTCGCCACGTCCTCGTGTCGAACTAACGCGGGTTTGCGAGCCCCTTTACATCAGCTAGTCAAAAGTTACAATACTCACTTCGAGCACGTTGACGTCTTTGCATTGTCCGCTTCCAAGTTTCGCAGATTAATTATAGATGCCATTCTTGAAATGTAAGTAACTAAACATGCATACTACCTAATCATTTGACACACAAAAGGATATATTATTGTAATTTTTTTTGCGGGTGAAGTACAGCACCTAGAAAGAAAACCGGAAAATCATTGCTCATTTAAACATTATCACCATTGTAACCTGTGGATAATGTAGTAGGTTGTGCATTAAAATACCTTATATAAATTTATTACCATTGTATAAATACTTTAAGTGTACAATTGTTTTTTGTCCCAAATAAAATAAAATAAAAAATAAAATAAAAAATAAAACTCGCCTCTAGGTGGCAGGATAAAAATGCTATGCAATAGCTTTACCGCGGCAGTCCCCGAGTGCCACACGTCTTTTTTTTTTCAACTACCTACGGGCCAATTGCCTTTATTTCCTAAAATCAAACTAAAACTATATACACCCAATACCTAAGTTACCTACGAGGCATCGAGATTATAGTTAACTCAATTAATTAAGTAAGTATGTAAATGAAGTACATTCTTACATGGACTTAAGACTACTATGTACGCTTCCTCAATACAAACAATTATACAGGTATCTACGAGAAATAGAAATGAATAAAATTGGTGTTCAGTGAAATCAAAGTATCGTAAAGGCAATGATTGATTGCTTGATTTAGTATTGTATTGCGTGCACCGGTATACTCGCGAATGGAAAGAATCTCAGGCATAACATGTATAGTGGTGTCACCGGTGGAGAGTCAGGCAGCTCTCCACTGGCTTGCACGGCCCCACAAGTCTGAGGGGTGGCCTTGGTGAGCAAGGTCACCCCTACATGGGCGCAGTGGCCCGGTTTGTACTCGGGCCTACCGCCGCGGGGCAAGATAGTGACTGCTAGCGCGACCCTATCTTGCCCCATCTCGGCGAGGGACTGCTCACGGGGGGGTTTTTAGTGGGTTCGAGCCCCACATACCCCCTTCCTTCACCCCTGGGAAGGAAGGGAAGTGCAAGGCATTTTCCCCCACACAAAAAAAAGGCATAACATGTACCTTTATATGGGTAGAATATGGGTAGAAAGAAGTAATTTATACTTCGTTTGATTCTTTACCGACTTCCCAAAAAAGGAGGTGCTCATGTCGAATGTATTTTTTTTTTGAAGTGTCCCTCATAACTTCTCTCCACGTGAGCCGATTTCGAAAATTTTTTTTATTTGAAATGTGTTGCTTTTTAATTGATCCCATTTAATTTGATCAAGATCTGATCAGTAGTTCTTGAAATATCGTCAATAATGTCTATTTTGTGACGAATAATGCGTGCTTTGACGATTTTCTGGTTTACCCGACTTCAAAAGTTACCTCACAACTTCTTTCGTTGTTAGCCGATTTTGATGATTCTTTTTTTATTTGAAAGCTGGTGGATCAAGGTTCCGATGATAAAGCAGTGAAGTCGGTTTTTTTAAGCTTTGCTTGCGTTTAATTATGTTTATATAGCATTAGCCATAGCTAGGCAACCCACCCTAAGGCCGCGAGCTCAAACCCCGCCTCAAGCGATCATTTTTCCTTTCTATTGTGTATAATTAAATTGACTTGATGAAGTTTATAAAGTTTTCTTTGATATAGATACCTACTGTGACATTTTATACTTTTTACATGACAACCTATTAATATTAATTTTGACTTCGCATCTCACATCGTTTATATTTCCATCCAAAGGTTGTCTGGAAGAGATCGCTCTTAGCGATAAGACCGCCCATTCTACCTTTATTTTATAAGTTTCTCTGTGAACTGTATTTATCTTTTGGTGTCAATAAAGAGTAATTGTATTGTATTGAATTGTATAACCTTGATAAATCAAATAATCTAATATAAGTATCATACATTCGACCTATAATAATAATGTTTAAATACTTGGACATATTATTTATTGCACAACCGTAAATTTTCTACTTATTTTTGCGACTTTCTATGGTAATGCCATCACAATTACGCCAAATATTATTTCGTTGAATTGTACTTACTTGCCTATATTATAATATTAACATTTGACCAAATTCACATGGAAAGGACTTTTTACAAATAGGAGAACTCAACATATAAAATACTAAGATCAGTGTAAGGCCTTATTTTAGTGAATAAATGTCATTTTTATTATTACTAAACCTACTTTGTTTGCCCAATGTGTGTAATGTACGCACTGTGGGTAATAAACTGTAACTAGTGTACGGGCCTATAAATATTTCTTACAACTTAATCACTACTTACCATTAACTTGAAAAAAAAAAAAAAAACATCTACTTGTTTTTAACCGTGGCTTCGCCCGCGTTAATTAAAAAAAATGTTGTTTATCGAATTCTGATGAAAAGTTTCGTAGATACAGACGACAAAGTTCTTAGATTTTATAAAAACACTAGCGATCCGCCCTGGCTTCGCCCAGGTGTGATAAATGAAGAACCGCTCGACCGATTTTGTGCAAACTTCACATAAACCATCTACTAAATAGTCCGAACAAAGCCTAAACATTTGGTTTGGATAAGTGAGCCCGTTCTCGAGTTATAAAATAACAACGAAAACATTGATTTTTATATATATAGATAGACAGAAGATAGATGGATAGGTACATCATTGTAAACAAAGTTAACTTTTCCTTCGAACCGTCGCTAAATTGACTGAATTCAGCGCATTGTTCCAGTGCATTCTTACTCGGTGCAATTCTCCGAGAGAATGCAAACCATTTGAAGAATAAATTCTGGAGACAGACGCGATTTCGAAACGAAATTTCTCCGGTAAAGTGTACTACGGGAGCTCACCTTTGTGATAAATGATTAAGAAAGTAGTGATTAAGAAAGTAGTGATTAAGAAAGTAGAGTTTTTTTTTTACTATCCGTGCCGTGTAATAAAATTAAAAAGTAGAATCTGTGTTATTTATTACAGAACCTTAACTATTTGCATTCAAAATTTCAGCAAAACCAAATTATTCGTTACGGAGATACGTGGTAACAAACACACATACATACACACACACACAAACTTTCACATTTCTAATATTAAACATACACGCTTTCACACTCACAGCCTCACACTAAGTTCAATGACTTGTGTCGTGGGTGCTGGAAACATTCACATCACACACAATCACAACCAGAATCAGAAACACAAATTTTCCTTGGGGAGAAAACTTGTGTTCCCGTCGGGAATCGAACCCGATACCCCTGCTTAGAAGGCGAACGCTCACCCAACTTAGCCAACGGGCAGTTCAAATATTAGTAGGATTTTTTATACTAGATAGTTTATTTATCACTTCAGGCAAAGTTTATTCGACTAGTAAAAACCGTATGAAAATGTGTTTAGTAGTTTTGGAGATCCGCTTAGTATTTTCTATAGAACGTGAGATCCGGGCAGTAATATATTAAACGCAGTGGGAATAAGATATTTTTTTTGCAGTGAAATGGAGCCTATATTTTAAGTTAGCAATACATCGGTGAAAATTGCATTCAATTTCATGCAGTAGTTTTTGCGTGATGCGCGTACAAACATCCTGACGGACAGACGGACAAGAATTAAGTCGCTTACCATGGTGAGATTGTGGTCAAAAGTTTACCTATCTTGAATAAAAACAAAAAAATAACAAAAAAAATGTTTTTGGCTTCAATTGCTCTAATAAAAAAATCAAAATCAAAAAAATCAAATCAAAAATATATTTATTGTCCATAAGTACAAAACTACAAAAAAAAAGAAGAAACACAAAGAAGAAAACATTTTCACAATTCATGTGCATACATGGGGTCATATTCAAAAATAGGGCAATAGGGGTAGATTCAGCATATGCTGTGCGTACATTTTCATGTGCTCACAGCGCTGATTTACTATCTACCCCTTATATCGGACAAAGATGGTAGCCGATGTATTTATGTGGCTCAATAAAGACCTCCTATATTCGTTTTTCATTAATATCTTCAATGTGCAGACATCGGCCTGTTACAATTTTAATATGAGTATATAGATAGTCTCTATGTATTACACTGAGATGACAGCGATCCCAGACTTTCTTCTTATTAAATACTTTTCTTAATACCTAAAGCCTACGCATTTGACTCCCGCCACAAAATAAAATTACATTTTATTAGGGC
This sequence comes from Lomographa bimaculata, assembly GCA_948107665.1. Lineage (NCBI taxonomy): Eukaryota > Metazoa > Arthropoda > Insecta > Lepidoptera > Geometridae > Lomographa > Lomographa bimaculata. The sequence goes on along the minus strand of OX403607.1, from coordinate 1,837,061 downwards.
TGGGAGTGTTGCCATTACATGAGATTTTCCCGGATTTGGTAGTGTTTGAAATGGTATTGCGAATTGTGTCTTATTTTTGCACAAATAAAACTTGTAATAGTTTTTTATCTATACATAAAATAAAACCAATAAACCGTCCCAGCAGGCCTAGCATGGCGTAGGGATATAAATTCTATCCCCTGTTTTTATCCACTGACAAGGGACAAAATTGTCCTCTCCACCATATACAGCACGGTAGCTGTGGAAAGGGAAAATTTGGCATTTGGCGTAGACATATATATTTCTCCCTTCATAACATGGGCGCAACGAAAAGTGGATAAAACTGCTCTGTTTGACATTTGGTAGAGAGAAATTGTCCTCGTTCGTAGGAAGTGGTGTTAATTTTGACGTAGCAAAGGGACATGGCATTTCTCTCCTTATCCACCGCGGATAATATATCCACATGTGCGTCTATGCTCGCTCCGAGGAAAAATATGACAGACCGGAAAAGATTTTTGTCTACTCCCCAGGGAAAAGTTTCCACCCGCTATGCTAGGCCTGCTGATGAGGATCGAGCTCAGTGCCGTGCATTAGAAGAGGTATATGTCCAGCAGCGGACCAATACAGGCTGATGATGATGACGTGACGGTATTTTTTTACCCCGTCATCATTCCTATTATCTAGTGTAATTTCAGTAAACTTTACGCACCATCTGGCAACACTGTCTGAGTCTAAGAAATTGTCCCATAAAAAGTCTTTTCGTGTAATTAGTTCGGGAGATTGCACACTTAGCGGATCGTACCGTTTTTAGGGCCCTTACAAACGGCCCGAATGGCTCGGAGATAAATTGACACAAAAAGTGGCTAAGTGCTTGTTGAGATGGCACTGGGATTGTACTATTATCAGATAATAGTGTTTTATTGGGATAGATATGAAAAAGGAATTGAGGCAAACTGCACAAGCGCTTTCTAGCGACTACCATAATAACACCTAGGTTAATAAAATTATGTATTAGAGATAAAGAAAGTTTTTGAAAAAAAAATTAATGAAAATGAATGCGCCGCCGAGTTTCTTGCCGGGTTCTTCTCGAGATGGCTGTAATTTTGCGAATCTGGCAAAAGAATCATTAACTTTCATGAGTGCCTCTTTGGGGCCTATGAATAAACGATTTTGATTTTGAATTAAATTAGGTAATGTCTAGTGAATAGGTATTTTCCAGGCAAACATTTTCGGCCGCATCGTCAGTATCAGTCAGGTGAAATGGTGGTGAAATGATAGCCTATCATGCATATAAAAGTAAGTGCCTATTTATTAAACTAAGAAACCACACAATACACTGCCTGTTGGGTTAGTTGGTGCTTCTAAGCATCGGGTTTCGGTTTCAATTCCCGGCATAAACGCAAGTTTTCTCCCAACCGACTGGTAGTGGGCTTGAGCACTTGAGTTACCTATAAGCTCGGTGCATTGTAGGTAACTAAGACCTTTGCTATTAATTAATTTTAAATTCAGTTTTAGAAGGTAAATATATTAATACAAACACTCACGTTGAGCTTTGAGCTGCTGCTCCTGATGGTAGAGATCGCTATTAGTGATAAGGCCGCCTGTTGTGATACTTTACGTATAAGCTTGTTTGTTACCTTTGTTTTATCTCATCCTATAAAGTGGATCAATAAAGTATTATCTATCTATCTCCTTTACAAGGATAGCAGATAAGACAGACAAACGAACAAACTAATTTTCGTATTTATTAAAATTAGGTAAATAACTCAACCACAGTTTTTGCCGCGAAAGTGAAAAAATGGCGTTGTTGATTTTGTAAATTTTCCAAAACCTGTGATTCTTGGAGTGTTAATGTGTAATAAAATAATGGTAGATTATTAACCGTGAATACTTAGTGAACGTGCATAAGTGTAGGCAAATCATACAAAGTTGAAAAACGTGATTTTCACCTTCGCTCCAAAACTCCAATAGAAGTTCTAGTAAAGTTTCTACCACTTTACTAAGGCATGACTTGACTACGACTTGACTCTTTTACTTGACTTTGACTGTGACTTGTGACTAGGACTATTCATATTATATATGAAAAACACTTGAAATATATTATCACTTGACACTGGCTAAATGCATAAGATTGCGAAGCCAAAACTAAGGAAAAAAAAAAAAAAACTCAACCACGTGGTCGAATTTTGCGCGGTCGAGATGACTATCAACTCAAAGGAACCCTAAAATAAATAGCCTTAATAGAAAAAGCTGAGTGCTGAGTTACCTAGCTCAATTGCTACAAAAAGCTGGCCTTTTATATGAGGGTCTGGGAACTAATTAATTGTGTTCTGGAGATGTCTGAGCTCCTCCATTTGTATTCTAAGGACTTTTTATAGAAGAACTAGCCGTGCCCCGCGGCTTCGCCCGCTATTATCAAGTTAAAAAGTAGCCTATGTATTAATCCTAGGTATAATCTATGTACATTCCAAATTTCATCCAAATCCGTTAAGCCGTTAAAGCGTGAAGAGGGAACAAACATACTTACACACTTACACACTTACAAACAAACTCTTGGATTTATAATATTAGTAGGATAGCTGTACCCCGTGGCTTTTCATGTACATATTGACGACCCAGTTGGCGCAGTGGACAGGTGTCCGCCCTCTGCGCCGGGGGTTCGATTCCCGGCAGGAGCACAAATTTCTTCCCAAGGGATATTTGTACTCCTGGTTCTGGGTGTAATGTGTGTGTGGTGTGTATGTTTCCGGCACCTACGATACAAGTATTTGAATTTAGTGTGGGGCTGTGAGTGTGAGTGCGTTTGTTTTTTGTTTAAATTACATCACACTTTAAACAATTTATTACATACGGAAACATATTTAAAGAAAGCTTACAATGTTAACCTACTTCCACTGTAAACAATAAACAAAAGCTGCAACAATTTCATACGTTTCATGAGTTTTTTCCGATTTATCTCTAAAACTGTTACATAAATCATACTGTTTCGTCGCTCTGCATTCAAGGGACCGTATTTATCATTCTGCGTTATTCTACAAACGATGATTTTTTGGCATTTTATTAAAATGTCATGTAACATCCGTAGGGAGGAGAAAAATGCTGAATAAGTAGGTCAGCCTTTATTCGCTTTTTTATTTAATCTGTGCTTTCGCATTAGGTTAGAGCAGATTGCAGGAACGCTGGCTGAGACGACCGCGCTCGCGTGCGGGTCATCTTTTCGCGCCAGGTGCCTCCTGTGTGGCAAATCCATTATGATTATATTAAATACTCACCAAATTAATTTCTGCCAATGATGAAGCAATTATCACTATACAATACAATACTATGATTCTTTATAACAAACCAAATAAAAATGTAAAACTTATTTAGGATAATATATATATAATACTTATGTTTATAGAAGGGTAGCGTTTGCATCATGCTGGCGGCATTGCCTCTCTGAATTGCAATGCTTAAATACTTTGAGCCAAATAAGTGCCATTTTGATCTCTTGTCGCCACGGGCCTGTATCTCAAATATGTAACCACTGGCGAGGTTTCCATATTTTCACCGTTTGCACTGCTCTGCCATAGTTGCCGCGATGCCCACCCCATTCTGTGTTTCAGGATTCTGATGTGTCGGAGCTAAAGTGTCGACACAAGTTGCATCCCACACTAAAGGCCGTCCCGTCTTCCATATAATTAAAGTCGTGCCGTCGGGTCTTTTACCATAATCACGCATCAGACCATTTGGTTCGAGAATGGCTGGAACTTTGGCTCTGGTAAAAGCCCGGCGGATGATGTCATGCCGCTAGCAAGATGGGAACGCTACCCACTAGCAGTGGGCTTGAGCACTTGAGTTACCTTGCTAAGCTCGATATTTTGTTGGTAACTTAAGTATAGTTTTAGGAAATATTGACAATTGACCCATAGATAGCAAGAAAACGCTAGCTTTTATATCATTATACTTTAGGAAATATATAGCAGGGTTAATTATAATATTGAAAGTTTGAATGACTTTAGCTCTAAAACTCGTCTAATGGTTTCGTTATAAGGCATAATTTTATCTTTGCATCTTCGTGTTCTCGTGAACTTACGCCGTGAAGCTATCATCCATCAGCTGAAGCTCCACGAAGGATGGCAGACTACTGGGATTGCCGTGTCCCATCCTTAGTCAACATTAATTCAAAACACTGCACCATACAGGGTGATTTATACAGCAATAAGCGCGACCGTTTGTTTTACACTCGCGAACAAACGTCGTATACGGTGAAGCGTTACACGTTGCGATTTTTTGGAGCGATTTTTTGTAGATATTAGTCGGCACGACGACAATACTAAAATAATATTAAGCCTTCAAGATAATATCTCATATAGACTGCGTAATTAGTACGTCCATATGCCTTTTAGTAGAGTCTTAGAACTTTCATGAGTTGCCATTGGTGCCCATGTGAATAAACGATTTTGATTTTGATAGAGTTTTTCGGGAACTCCAAAAGAGAAGAGAATTAATCTCGTGTTTTATTTTTCTTTTAATGCGAATGTAGTTAAAACAATAAAGAAATAAAACAAAAAAATACCTTCAAAAGACTACACCAAGACTCCTCCAGCAAACAAAGTGATAGATAGGACCTATTATACGAATCCTTTTGAACCAGTACTACTTCTTTGCCGAATAGCAACTTATCAACATTGTGCTAGTAGAACTAGCTCTGGTTAGAAGGGTAATGCTAGTGAAATAATTAAATATAAGGTCCATAAGACAAACGAAGAGCCTATACTACAGATTATTATACGACGAGTATTTTTATAGAAGATTGGCACTAAAATAATGACTTTTTTTTATACTAGATAGGCAAGCATTTGACCGCTATCTCACCTGATGGAAAGTGACGATGCGGCCAAAGATGGAACATGCTTGCCTAGAAGGTACCTATTCACTCTAGACTTGAAGACACCCAAATTATACCGTTCAGGGAACAAAGACGCAGGCAATGAGTTCCACTCCTTCGCTGTATGGATGATGAACGTAGAAGCAAAACTCTTCGAGCGTACTGGAGGTATGTCAACCATAAATGGATGACGTTTGACAGTTTGTCTTGTTGTTTGATGGTAAAAAGGGCATGGAGGAATTATATCATGTAATTCCTGAGCACACTCTCCAAAATGTAAGCGATAGAATACCGATAGGCTTTCTACCTTACGTCGGTGATCAAGACGCAGTTTTGACTCTACTAGCTTACTATCGCCAATGACTATTTACATTTGAATAAATACCTACATCTACATTTTAAATAAGGAAAGACAGTCGATTTATACATCGACAACGCGTAAGTCACGCTAATTCCCGTTTTAATTTTAATTTAAAAAGAAAGACAGATACAAAAATCCACAAATCACAATTGCGATTTTATTTTGTCATCTTTTGCAGTGAGCAATTAAATATATCTTAATACATATTCGCTGTCTCCAAAAGCGTGAGAATTGTCAGTACTGAAGCATTTCTCTTTTTTTTTTCTTTAAAAATGAGTCCCATTCAAAACGAAACATACTTATGTTCCTTCCATAAGTTACCACTAATCATGCTTACCTAGAGACACTTTCGTTCTCGACTTGAAATCCTATGTTCAATTTATCGGGCAACGTGCCACAAAATGTCGGCGCGCATAAATTCCCTTACATTCAGGGACAAACGCTATATCCGGTGTTTTATATTCCAGTAAATGCGTCGAGTTAAATGTATGTTTTTAATTAATATTGGAGTTTGTGTGAAATGACAGCGATTAATAATTTTGTTGAAGTTGCGCGTTTGTTTAATGTACCTCGGCATTGTTAAAGCGATGTGACAAATTAGACTAATTTGGCACATTGACTGTTTGTTCTATTTACAAAAAACAATTTAGACTATTAATGATCCTTTTTAATGAAATGCAATACAATGCAATGCACTTCAATACAATGAAATGCAATGTAATGCTTTTTTTTTATGTGGTGGGGAAATGCCTTGCACTTCCCTTCCTTCCCAGGGGTGAAGGAAGGGGGTATGTGGGGCTCGAACCCACTAAAAACCCCCCGTGAGCAGTCCCTCGCCGAGGTGGGGCAAGATAGGGTCGCGCTAGCAGTCACTATCTTGCCCCGGCGGCGGTAGGCCCGAGTACAAACCGGGCCATTGCACCCATGTAGGGGTGACCTTGATCACCAAGGCCAACACACTTGAAACATCTCCTTTACTGCTGTAATACAAAAAATAAAACAACGAATATCAACTAAAACCAAGATTACGTCTATTCTAATTCAAAACTTCCCAAAAACATAAGAGATGCATCAGAGTTTCCTCTCATCCCATCAAATCCAAAAGTTAATAAAACTGATTCAAACGGTATAATACCCTGAATTATTCATGGAAGCTTATCTAAGGTTTATGCAAAACACCTAAAGCACCTCCAAGATGGCGAATTACACAGATTGAATATTTATATTCACTGTGAATATAGTATTCGTAGAAATGTAAGGAGTCTCGATTATTTGGTTAAATAAAAAGGTACTCGTTTTTTTTTCTTTTAATTTTGGCTTCGCAATCTTGTGCATTTAGCCAGTGTCAAGTAATAATATATTTCAAGTGTATTTCATATCACAAGTCAGAGTCAAAGTCAAGTATAAAAGAGTCATAGTCAAGGCATGCCCTAGTAAAGTGGTAGAAACTTTACTAGAACTTGTATTGGAGTTTTGGAGCGAAGGAGAAAATAACTTTTTTCAACTTGGTATCATTTGTCTACACTTATGCACGTTTACTAAGTATTTACGGTTAATAATCCACCATTATTACAATTTAACACTCGAAGAATCACAGGTTTTGGAAAATTATACAAAATTAACAACGCCATGTATCACTTTCGCGGCAAAACTCAAAGGTACTCGTTAAAAGGAGTCGTTCTTCACGAAGGTATTTAGTGAAAAGGTCTTAATTACAACTTACCCGTTTGTTTTGAACTGCCCATTGCCTAAGTTGGGTGAGCGTTCGCCTTCTAAGCAGGGGTACACAAGTTTTCTCCTCAAGGATAACTTGTGTTTCTGGTTCTGGTTGTGATTGTGTGTGCTGTGAATGTTTCCAGCACCCACAACACAAGCCATCAAACTTAGTGTGGGGCTGTGAGTGTGAAAGAGTTAAAAAAAATTGTAAGGTCTTTGTAAATATGTTTTTTAGTACAGTATGAACCGCTTTAAAAAATATATGTGTTAGAAAATAACAAATTGGTAGAACAGCGAAGTCTCTGTTTTGAATCATCTTATTAAACAACAAATGAAAATATATATAAGAAATCAACTTTCTTTACCCACTTCACAAAAAAGGAGGAGGTACTCAAGTCAACTGTATTTTTTTTATTTGTTTTACCTCATAACTTCTTTTCACGTGAACCGATTTTTAGTTTGAAAGATGTTGCTTTCCAATTGGTCCCATTTAAATTTAATCAAGATCTGATCAGTAGTTCTTGAAATATCGTCAATAATGCGTATTCTATCGACTACATTGACGATGTTCTCGTTTTTAACCGACTTCAAAAGTTACCTCATAACTTCTTTCGTTGTGAGCCGATTTTGATGATTATATAGATATTTGATAGCTGGTGCTTTTCATGTAGTCCCATTGAAATTTGATCAAGATCTGATAAGTAGTTCTTGAAATATCGTCAATAATGCGTGTTTAGTTCATCTATTCTGATCAAAGTTCCGAAGATAAAGCGGTGAAGTCAGTTTTTCTTAAGCTCTGCTTGCGTTTAATTAATTTAATTATTATCAGGCAAAATAAAGGCGCGAGGTTTCTATTCGAGGCGAACGACTATAGTTACATAAAATACAACCATAAAAATACCTCTGCTTTTATTAAAAATGTATTTCTTCATCAACATTCCGAGTACAAAAAGAATTAATCAAAAGAAATAATCTACTAAATATTTAATTAACTTCCATCTCGCATGAAGTAGGTATATGAATGCTCAAAATGTGGGTTATCTTTTGTAACATACTGGCAAGCGTAAATCCCAATGAAAAGATATTTTTCGCGCTAAAAGTAGCGCGCGTGGTGCCGCCATGTTTGGTTAATTTTTTGGTTTTATATTTGGCTTTGCACGATTCGTTTTTGAAGTAATCTGTTTTACTCATTGTTTATCGCTTCTTTTCAATTCTGGGTATTCAAAGTAAGAAAACAAAGAGGTAAAACAACCAATTTTATGTTTTCTAATATATAAATTCTCGTGTCGCGGTGTTTGTTACCAAACTCATCCGAAACGGCTCGACCGATTTTTATGAAATTTTGTTTGCATATCGGGTAAGTATCGGGTAATCGGCCAGTATAAATGTAATAATTTTTTTTCTTCTGAAAGTATTTTCCTTGACCACTCCTTTGACATAGTAGCGGTGCGGTTATGGAATGATCTCCCAACCGATATATATATATATATATATATATAATCTTAAGTATTTTATATTCATGTTCAATACAATATTTTATAAATTATCTTACATATATTTTCTTTATGAATTTTTAACAGTTTACCTAATGAAATCCATATGAATGGAAACAAATTTCAAAAACTTTGACTAGCAGGCTTCTTAGACATTGTTTCCATAGTGTTAAAGAGTGTAAAGTTATTTTTTAAATCTATTGACTAGATAATAATATAGTAGACATAGAAATCATCATTTGTACGTCTGTTTGCAGACCAATATACATATTGTGTCATATGTTTATTAAGGAGATAGATGTGCTAAAATCTATGACCATTTTGTAATCTTGGTACATATATAATTCATTTAATCATATAATTACGTTACATTAAACTAAAAACTAAATTAAAATTAACCAAAAATAGCTATAACTACATGTAAAGATGTAAAAAACTTAATCTAATAGACCGCTACCAGTTGGCAAAGTACCCAAAATGCTGACAGCATTGCCGCGAATGGCAATGCTCAATCTCTGTCCAAAATATTTGCCAGCATTATGGTCACATTTTTTTTGTGTTAGATACTTCATAACTTCACTCCACGTGAGCTGATTTCGAAATTTTTTATTTAGTTTTATAGTTGTTGCTTTCTAATTGGTCCCATTTAAATTTGATCAAGATCTGATCAGTAGTTCTTGAAGCTGGTGATTTTCATGTGGTCCCATTGAAATTTGATCAAGATCTGATCAGTATTTCTTGAAATATCATGAATAATGCGTGTTTAGTACATCTAATCTGATCAAACTTCCGAAGATAAAGCGGTGAAGTCTGTTTTTTTAAGCTTTGCTTGCGTTTAATTATTGTCACTATGGACCTTCTTAATTATGTTTGTACTTCTATATTCTCTGTAAGGTACCTTTTTCTCGGCAGTTAAGGGCTAGTTGTAATATATAAGCGTTGGCATTATGCTCATAATTTGTTTCCAACCTTTTCAAAGCTGACCCAAATGTACCCTTGTGTCATAAGATCAGAGATCAAAGGACGCGTGGCCGCCATAGCGCTTGGGGCGTTCGTGCATGTACCTTACAGTATTTTTTAATTTCTTTTAGATTTGGCTTCGCACACTTTTTCAAGAGCTAAAGACTTTAAAGATTAAAGTTATTTGTTTTTTTGGTTCATGTAGTTCTACTCCATCTTCCACACATTTCTGTTACGCCGGTCTATTCCCGCCGTTATACCACGCAGGAAGTTATTTTGAAGTCCCAATGGGCCACCAATTATATTATTTGTATTAATAGTAGCAGTTGTTCCCCGCGGCTTTGCTCGCGTAAACAAAATAAAACATTATTTATCGTATCGAAATGTGAATCTAAACCATTTTTGAAAACAGTAAGTTTATTAGCAGTATATATTGTATACCGTTAAGGAAAGTATTTTATTTATGAAGTTAACGTGATGTAAATTGTATCTGAGTAGTAAAATGAAAGGCAATTTTAATAAGTCATTACAGTAGTAAGTACTACTCTAATGTACTAATATTATTATTCAAAAGTTTGTGTGTAAATGCGTTTAGTATGTTCGTTTTATCTTTACGCTGTAACGGCAAAATTGATTTGGCTGAAATTTCCACTAACGCGGGCGTAGCCGCGGGACACGGCTAGTAGTTATATATTATATAGGTTTATACTGATCGATTGTCGTTTGGTTCTTTAATACAAGCTTTTATTTAGTGTCACCTGTCCCGTTGTCGGTCAGTTTGTAATCAAATCTTGCAAGCTAAAATAGACCCACTTCTCGATGTCTGATTAGACTCAAATCTGGTGTACTTTTGTATCTTCGGTGACAATACAAATAATATGGTACCATGGAGCTGGTCTAATGATGGAGACGGAAGATAACTATAGGAACTTCTGAATTAAACAAGAGAAACTTACAGTGTTTGATATCGTTTGATTCGTCTTGACAGTGTGCTCTGGTTCTACTTACTACGTACCTTTGTTTTATTTATTTTCTTGGTAAAAGCTTGATTTATATAAATAACTGTTTTCTTATAAAAACTTATATAGATTTGTTCAATTCAATTCAATTTTTAATTTTGTGGCTTTCTGTGGTAACGCCACCACAATTTCGCCAATGTCATGTGAGACCATAGGACGCAAAACAAAATATTTACATAAGTACAAAAAAGGAAGTGGTTACAAAATAAAACAAATTTCAGCGAGATTAATGTGAATAATGAGAAGGTGAGTATTTACATGATAATTACAACTTAATTTTATTAGCCACAATATATTTACATAATATAGATTTGTTAAACAACAGCGAAATCAAACGTCACATCAAAACTTACATAAAAAACACGTCAAAATCTGCCCCGATTTCCCCGCTCTAAATCCCACCCTCAAGGGCGTGCGTATCAAAAATTCAAGAGGTCAACCATGAAAGCGTTGGGCGCTGACGTGTGAAACGTATCACTTTTTTACCCGACTTCCACGGGATGGGTTATTTATCCGTGTATCGCAGATTTTACGGTATGAATAAGGAAACAGTAATTTAAAACTCTGTTTGTTTTTTTTTCAAATTTAAAATTCACTGACCACAGAGTGTCCGTGCCCTTTTCTTTACTTTAATTTTTTTTGACATTACTTGAAATAATTAATTAATCAAATACTCCATTATAAACTGAATCAGAAGATACCTATATACTAAGCTAACATTTTTATTTTCTTATAATTTTGGCTTCGTAATCTTGTGCATTTAGCCTGTGTCAAGTAATAATATAGTTTAGGTAATATCTCGGGACTTAATCGCGCTAAAAAACTATTTTTATTTACCTCGACGTTTCGGCCAAGTTGCATTGGCCATGGTCTCGAGAAGACTGGAGAATGCGGGTGTCAGCGTGGGAAAGGGCGACTATTGTCTCCAACTACCCGCACTTGGTCTTTGAGAAATAATTGTCACGACACACAACACTCACGACATCAGCAGATTTATCGCGGGATAAATCGCGACGCGAACACTTACTTAAAACTGGATTCCACGCGGCAGCCAGCCTAAAACCATCTTCCCGGTTGAAATTACGATGTTTTTTAATTTCAACCGCTTCACGTACAATCCTTGAGTAGTAATGACGTTCAGTGGAAAGGATTTTAGGGGCGTGGAGTTCAATCCAGTGGTTAGGTCCCGACTCAAGTAAGTGTTCAGCGATTGCAGATTTAGTCACCTGGCGGTTCTTCACAGCTGCGATGTGCTCCTTAACCCTTTCCGCGATAGTGCGCTTGGTTTGTCCTATATATGCACTACCGCAACTGCAGTCAATTTTGTACACACCCGGTGTCTGAAAAGGGATGACGTCTTTTGGCGTTCTCATATGCTTTGCGAGTTTGGATAAAGGGGTAAATACAGTCTTTATTGAAAAGGTGTTAAGTACAGCTCCTACCTCAAAAAAAAAAAAAAAAAGTAATAATATATTTCAAGTGTATTTCATATTTAAAGTCCTAGTCACAAGTCACAGTCAAAGCCAAGTAAAAGAGTCAAGGTCCAGTCATAGTCAAGACATGCTTTAGTAAATTGGTAGAATCTTTACTAGAACTTCTATTGGAATTTTGGAGCGAGAGCAAAAATCACGTTTTTCAACTTTGTATAATTTGCCGACACTTATGCACATTTACTAAGTATTAAAGGTTAACAATCCACTATTATTCTAATCCCATTTACACTCGAAGGTTTTGGAAAATTAAACAAAATCAACAACGCCATTTTTTCACTTTCGCGGGAAAAATAAACCAATGAGAATGGTTCTACTCTACCTAAGTTTTGTCGCAACAAAAAGGTTCTAGCTTGTCTGTGGCGTTTGTTTTGTGAGCGACCCGTATGGGTCTATTTTGGCTGTAGTTGTGTCGTAAATTGACACAAAGAGAAGATTATAAATGCAAAAGGTCAAACCATTTAAGCAACATTTGCTACGTGTAAACAAGACTGTAAGTTATAGTTCCATTGTTTATTAACTTCACTTTTAGTTGGATGTTGCCAAATTTTGTACGTTATACTGATTTCGGTTTTTACAATTGTATTTTTATATACTTTTTTTTTTATTTTGACTCGGCAATATTTGTGCATTTTACCAGTGACAAGTGATAAAATATTTCAAGTGTATTGCATATTTAATAAGGGAAGTCCTTATCACAACTTACATTCAAAGTCAAAGTCAAGTAAAAGATTGAGACGAATGTCTTTTGTAGTACAACTATTGCGAATTCTGTTTTATGTTTTTTAAAATAAATTAAAAAAAAAATTACGTAATTTTTTTTGTGGAGGGAAAATGCCTGGCATTACCCCAGGGGTGAAGGAAAGGGGGGTATGTGGAGTGTTAAGTGCCAACTGGCGTTGGCGTACATTAAAGGGCCGCTACGCGGCGATGCTGTTCTTTGCGGAACTGTGTAATTTAAACAACTATTAAAATTATAGGTTGTATATAATCATCTTAATTATGACAGAAAATATAGCGTCAGAAGAAAGTCGCAGAACTTAATGAGCTAACGGTTAGAGAGTTTCTTGCCAGGTTCTTCCCCAGATAGCATTAATTTTCATGAGTGCCTTTTTGGGCCCGTGTGAATAAACTTTTTTAATTTGAATTTGAGATTTTTCTAGTGTTTCCAAACTAATCAGTATACAAAAGCATTAAATAAAGTTTTTACCAACGGGGAATGTACCGTATTAGTACACGGCTATTTTATTATCAAGCCTCATTTATATACAAAATGTTAATATTATCATTTAAACCGATGATCATTTCCAGACCAACAGCTTCATAAAATGTATTCCCAACTGAAAACGGAGTCTTTGCCAATAAAAATAACCATCAAAAAATATTACGCGCCAATTCCATAGAGAAAATTTCATTCAAATTCCCTTATTTACCTTATTTTGTCATAATACGCTCAAACGGCTTCATGTTGAGGAAAAATACAGAAAAATACAACTCAAACAACGAAGGAAGTGCTGTATTCGAAAAAAAATATGGACTGAATTCACTAAACTCCGGTTAAGGATATAATGAAAGGCCCTTTATCCGGGAGATGGTGGTTCTTTCTTATTAGATGGATGACCAAGGACATCACTTTTCACTTTTCGCGGCAAAATTTTCAGATAGCAATATTTTTTTTATTTGGCTCGTTTTTGTTATTTAGCAGTCTTTGCGCAGTCAGCCAGTGTCAAGTGATGAATATTTTTCAAGAATGATTGAGTATTTCATAAATATACTAGTACTATTGAGTATTTCATAAAAATACACTAGTCACGGTCAAAGTCAAATAAATAGGCACGGACCAGTCATAGTCAAGTCATGCTAGTCAAGTGGTAGAGACGTTTGGAGCGGAAACGAAAATGAGCTTTTCAACTTAGTATGTTTTGTCCGATACCGACTCGTAGTCATACCAGATTATAACACCAGTATGACAAACGGGTTTTTTTTTCTCGTTTGTCACACTACTGATTTTTCCACAACATGTATACAATAATTGCTAGTGCTGTACCTACATAATAATGTCTACCAGTCATGCACGTTCACGAATGATCAAAGGTTAGGTAATAATCCACCATTAACTATTACATATTATCATAAGATCACAGGTTTTAAGATAATATTACAAAATCGTCATTTTCACTTTCGCGGCAAAACTGTGAGATGGTGATTAAATACTTATAAACAATTGTGTTTGTAATTAAGTTTTGGCGCGAAAGTGAAAAAATGGCGTTGTTGATTTTGTATAATTTTCCAAAACCTGTGATTCTTCGAGTGTTAATGTGTAATAATGGTGGATTATTAACCGTAAATACTTAATAAACGTGCATAAGTGTAGGCAAATGATACCAAATAGAAAAACGTGATTTCCGCTTTTGCTCCAACACTCAAATAGAAGTTGTAGTAAAGTTTCTACCACTTTACTAGGGCATGACTTGACTATGACTGGAGCTTAACTCTCTTACTTGACTTTGACTGTGACTTGTGACTTGGATTTTAATATAACTTATATAAAATAAACTTGAAATATACTATTAATTGGCACTGGCTAAATGCACAAGATTGCGAAGTCAAAAAAAAAACATGTAATAGAATTTTATAACTGTCAAGGTCAAATGTCACATGCAATGGTAAATCTGCAAAGGCTATGCATAGCATTGAAAGGCCATTAAAAAAGGATAAAGATATAAAATTTAAGGAATTATCTCTTCACGACAGGAACGCAATTTATTACAATTGCCTCAATTTGCCTCGATAAAAAAAAAACGTATATTATCATCGTTGATTGACGATATAGATAGACCATAATTATATACATTAGGACGTAGCGGTCGTTAAGACAGATAGCAATTAAATCTTGAATTTCTGTCAAAATTCAACATACAATGGTAAAATGACAATTTAAAATCAAAATCATTTATTTACATGGGCCCCAAAGAGACACTTATGAAAGTTAATGATTTTACTGCCAAATTCACAAAATTACAGCTATCTCGATAAGAACTTGGCAAGAATCTCGGAGGAGTATTTTTATTTCATTATTTTAAAAACATTAAATTACTACAGTACAGGAATTATATTAACCTAAGTATATCTATATTATGTAGTCGCTAGAAAGCGCTTGTGCAGTTTGCCTCCATGCATCCGTAATATAAATAAGTATTAAATAAAATAAAACCAACAATGGACTGTTAACTTGATAAACTCAGTCCTAAATAAAATCATGTCATGGCCAGGTTATTCATAAAAAAGACCCGACCAAAGAGTTTGGGATTGAGTGGCTTCCCGACCTTCCTCGAATTCAAAAAAGGAAAAGTTGAAAACCGTGCTCGAAACTTTTTACTGCCGACCTATTTCGGTTTTAAAATTCAGCAGTTTTCAAGCGTTTGATGAATTTTGTATTTTCATCTCTCCGTGTTTACGAAACACTTAGCTTGGCGACAGGGGCTATTTGGAGCAGATCGGAACAAAACGAATGTTCAACTGGGTGGTAAATTACCTTACTACTGTTTTTTTACGCCACATAGTCTGCGCAGGAATTACACGAGTTAATTCCTCCATACCAGTTTTACCATCTTACAACAAGTCAAAATGGCAAACGTCATCCATTTATAAATATAGAAGCGAAACGCTTCGAGCGAACTATATAACTTTAGTTCGCTCGAAGCGTTTCGCTTCTAAGTTTATCATCCGTACTGCAATAGAGTGGAACTCATTGCCCGCGTCTTTGTTCCTCGATCAACATAATCTCTTTTTTTTTAGTCAAGCTTTTTGCCTCTATCACACCTGATGGTAAGAGACGATGTGGTTCATTCACTCGTGACTTGAAGACTTCCATATTGTACTTATCAGGAAACACCAACTCAGGCAAGGAGTCCTTATTTGTGGAATGTCTACAATAAAGCGGTGTCGCTTAGCATTTTGTCTGCTTGTCCGATGATAGAACGGGGATGGGGGAACTAGATCGTGTAGTACCTTGGCACACTCTCCGAAATGTATCAGATAAAAAATCCGAGAGACTAGCTACCTTGCGACGATGTCCTAGGCTCTGAAGTTTTGAATTAGTCAGCTGCTCGCTGCCAATGAGTCTCTGTGATCCTCAAGTCAAGAGTGAATAGGTATCTTCTAGGCAAGCATGCTACATCTTCTGCCGCATCATCGCTTTCCATCAGGTGAGATAGGGGACAAACGCCTGCCTATTAAGCAAAAAAAATGGTTGGTGGTGTTTTGCTATTTTACCAAAAAATTTAACAGACAACATAATGTTAAAGTAAGTTGTAAGATTGCCATGTTAGTATGTTAAGATTTATTTTAAGTTGGCAACACTGCCTGTTGACTTAGTTAGGAGGGCTTCCGCCTAATAAGCGACTAAGTTTATTTGGGAAACAAGTTTTCTCCTCAAGGAAAAAAATGTGTTTCTGGGCGTGGTTGTGTGATGAGAATGTTTCCGGCACCCACGGCACAAGCCATTTAACTTAGTGTGGGTCTGTGAGTGTGAAAGCATTTATGTTTTACGTTCATTATAACTAAAGTACGCTAAATTGAGTCTCGAAGCATCTTCATTATGAAGAGAAGTTCGGAAGATTTCAAATTAAGATTCCCACGTATTTCGATTAAGGGCAGTGTATACGCGAAACAAAATACAATTTCACTGAGTAATTGTCTGTTTCTTTTGTAAAAAAAAATAACATCATTATGTCATACGTATGGATCCGATTCAGAGGTTAGATTAGGACTCTTTTCGTTTATGAAAATTAAAACTATTGTGAGTATTACACATAATTTATGTTGCTTGAAACACGTATAAATAGTAGACTTACTTTTTTCTTTTCGTTTATTTATAGCGTTTAAATAAGAACATGTATCAAGTATAATAATTAATGTGTAATTTTCCAAGTACAGCTAAATTGTGCAAAAGAATAAATAAATAACTGTGGGCATATACAAATTAGGGCTATCAAAAATTAGGCATAACGATTTTATGCGAAAAAATTAGGAACCTTAACTAATACTTAATATAAATATATTAATGTCAAACAAAGCAAAGCTTAAAAAAATCGACTTCATTGCTTAAATTTTGGTTTTTGCTTGATCGATTTCGATAAAATTTATATGTGACAACGTCTGAAGTATAATCTACCAAACAAAAAAATCATCAAAATCGATTTATAATTGGCGGAGATTTTGCGCAACATACATACAGTCGGATTGAGAACCTCGTTTTTTGAAGTCGGTTCAAAATTGATTTTAAAATCCGTGTTCTATGAATTTGTGTGGTAACACATGATGGAAATGTGCGAAATATTTTTTTTGTTTTTGACTTCATGCCCTCTAGTGGACGCCATATTCAATTTAAGGTGACGTCACATAGCCTATAACCAGTGGCCAACAAGACCTCATTATGATAAGTAGTTTAGAGCTTATGCGGAACAGATGGACATACATACATACTGGTATAAACATAACCCTCCCTTTTGCTTCGCCATAGTCGGGTAAATAAAGAGTTCTCATTATTCAAAATTAATTCAATGCAACTATATCAAAATAATTAAGAGTACATAGGTACCTTCTAGGTAAGCATGCTACATCTTCAGCCGCATCATCACTTTCCATCAGGTGAGATAGTGGTCAAATGTTTACCTAACAAGCATAAAAAAAAAATTGGTAAACACGTTGTTATTCTTAGTGCTTCACTACCCTTAAGTACCTTTTGTTGAAGACTCCGAGCAGTTTGGTTCGAGAATTTGTTACAGATTTGAGTTTCAAACAAACTCATTGGAATAATGTTTACGAAACGTTATTATTTTGAAAGTTCTACTAATTTTAATATCTAGGCTAGCTTTTGATCATTACTATGTTGGTGAGTGGTGATATAGTCCAGGTGAGGGGCTCAGCTCTGTTGCCGCCACACTGTATGGATATTTCATCCCAAATACCCTACCAAAATCAAAATTTATTGACATGGCACTCATGAAAATGACTCTACTGCCAGATTAGCATTTTTTTTTTAAACACTTAAATTACTAACACAGGCATTATATTTATATTATGTAGTCGCCAAAAACGCTTGTGCATTTTGCCTCCATGCATTCTTGTCATCAATGTAGTACATTCATACACCTCATCCCTAATACCATACCAAAATCAAAATTTATTCACATGGCACTAATGAAAATGACTTTACTGCCAGATTCGCATTTTTTACCGACTTCCCAAAAAAGGAGCAGGTACTCAAGTCGATTATATATATTTTTTTTGTTTTTCGTGTCTCCACGTGAGCCGATTACGAAATTTTTTTTTAGTTTGGAAGATGTTGCTTTCTAATAGGTCCCATTTAAATTTGATTAAGATCTGATCAGTAGTTCTTGAAATATCGTTTATAATGTCTATTTTGTGACGAATCATGCGTACTTTGACGATGTTCCCGACTTCAAAAATTACCTCATAACTTCTTTCGTTGAGAGCCGATTTTGATGTTCTTATTTTATTTGAAAGCTGGTGCTTTTTATGTAGTCCCATTAAAATTTGATCAAGGTCTGATCTCTAGTTTTTGAGTTATAGTCAATAATGCGTGTTTATACATTAAATCTGATCAAGGTTCCGATAATAAAGCGGTGAAGTCGGTTTAAAAAACCGATATTTAGTCGCCAAAAACGCTTGTGCATTTTGCCTCCATGCAGCCTTGTCATTCATGTAGAACATTCATACCTGTTGGCTTAGTGGGTGCATACACCTTCTAAGCATTGGGGTATCGGGTTCGATTCCCGGTGGAAACACAAGTTGGAAAATTTGGAACTCTAGTTCTGGGTGTTTTTGTGTGTGTAATGTAAATGTTTCCGGCACCCACGACACAAGGTGCAGAGTCTCAGTCACCGACGTAAGGTCGCAAGCTTATTGGTATTCTACCGTTTACACTTTGGAGAGTGTGCGCAGGAATTACATGATTTAATTCCCCCGTGCCCTTTTTACCACCTAACAACAAGACAAACTGTTAAACGTCATCCTTATATAGTCGATATACCTCCGGTTCGCTCGAAGCGTTTTGCTTCTACGTTTATCATCCGTACAGCGTGGGAGTGGAACTCATTGCCTGCGTCTTTGTTTCCCGAACGGTACAATCTGGGTGTCTTCAAGGCAAGCATGTTACATCTTCGGCCGCATCTTCATTTTCCATCAGGTAAGATAGTGGTAAAATGCATGCCTATCTATCATAAATAAAAAGTTTCCGAACATAGTTCGGTTATCAAATCGGTTCAGCTGTTTAAAGGATACGATGCTACAGGCAAACTTATAATACCCTTCCGTCTCTGTTGGGGGTGAAAAATAGATTCAACAGAATTTTTAAATCTGGTGAAATGTAACCCTACTACTCCATATTTAAGCCGGTGTTTAAGATTATACTTAACAACTTGACTTGTGGATTAACCGGGGATTACCGAGCCAGCGGATGCCTGAAGGAGGGTGCTGAAGGATAATGTCTCAGTAATCTTCCCATCAACAACGTTACCTTGAGTAGGCTTGCAAGTAACGCAGTGTTATAGTACAAGTGCAGAAGGAACACTCCGCAAAGATGTTTAAATAAATAGCTACTCTTGCTACGGCGGAATAAGGTTACAATTCAGCTGGCACAGCGCTGCATCCATAACTTAATTCTCTATATCTATCAAGTACAATTATCTCTTCTGCTCCCCTAGCCAAGGCAACTAACGCTCCGTGCCCGTTAGAGCCCTGAAAGACCCTCTTTCTAAAATTCTTCAAATTTAACTTGTTAGAAAGAATTTACAGAAAAAGGTTAACAAATATACGTCAATGCGAACATCTCTTTCATTCACAGCCATGTTTACCCTTTTATGTGAAAAAAGGCACATATTACATAGCTTATATTATGGCTGTTACACAAGGACATGCGTGCAATTTTTTTATTTTTCTATGGTTTTATTAAAATTTCGTGGAAATGCGCCTCAAACAAAATAAATCAAACTGAAGAAGTAATTTATCGAGTAAGTATACTTATATGAAATAACTTTCACAGTGTTCTGAAAATGACGGAACAAAATGGTTTCAAAAAGAAAAATTAATGAGATTTGCATGTTCTTTGATATTTTTTCTCCATTTACTTACAAATGTTATGAATAACCTGAGATGAAGGAATAATTTATCATATTATTATCATGCGAATTCCGACGAATTTTTTTAATTTATTTGTATTTTGTATGATTGCCAAGTGAAATGGTTACAGTCACGCGTTTTAGCAGATATTCTAGTATCACCCCCTTAAAGCCAATTAAACGAAAAAACCAATATAAACTCTAAAAGGCATCATTTACGCCGAAACATTCTATCGAGTGACACTAATTCAATCGTGAAACTGGCTGAGTAGAGGCTAAAAATCTCGGAAAATTATTATATTAAAATTACATGTTCATAGAATAAGTGATATCATTGTAAAATATCATAATTTAAGAGAGCTTGCTCTTAAAAAAGTATATTTTTTTATGTGGTAATAAATAAATACATTTAATTATGCATAAATTTATAGAAAACTTCCCGTATACACCAAAACTTATCTTAAACTAGACCAGGCAACTGTTGGATGGACAAGATTTTGAATAATCTGGAGAAACGGGGATGTAAATACAAGCTTATGAGAAAATAAAATATAAAGTAAGGTATATACGAGTATATATATACATACTTAAACAAAATAAATTCTCCATATACATTTTCTTCTAAATGCATTACATATACGTAGGTATTTTACTGTTCCTCGGTATTGTTCTATTACAAAGAAAACATACCGCCCACCTTGGAAGAGATCTCTTTATTAAACCCCACTAAAAGAGAACTCAGCACCAGCAAACAAATAAAACAAAAAGCACAAACCCTTTTGTGCTTTTCACACGTTTCCGCGAGCGTTTTAGCACAATTTACACCTACCCGCATTTCCGTCAGTTTCCCGCGCCTTTGTTCATTTGCGGCGGTGATTTATTTGCAGTTTGTTTTTGTACTGTGGCTATTTACATATAATGTCTTATGAATTTTATTAATTTGTGGTGGATAAGTAGACTAGTTGGATTTTAGCCGCGAAAGTAAAAAAATGGCGTTGATGATTTTGTATAATTTTCTAAAATCTGTGATTCTTCGAGTGTTAATGTGTAATATTGGTGGATTATTAACCGTTAATACTTAGCATAAGTGCAAAAAAAGTGTATGCAAATCATACAAAGTTGAAAAATGTTATTCTTATAACTTCTTTTAATTTTAATAATTTAGATGATTTATTTATTAGCTGGTGCTTCTCGTGTGATCCCATTTAAATTTAAACTACTTCAGAAAAAGGAGGAAGTTCTTAATTCGACTGTATTTTAATGTGTGCTACCTCATAACTTCTTTGTAGGTGAACCGATTTTGAAGATTATTTTTAATTTGAAAGCTGGAGCTTTTCATGTGGTCCCATTGAAATTTGATCAAGATCTGATCTCTAGTTTTTGAGTTATCGTCAATAACGCATGTTTAATACATTAAATCTGATCAATGGTTGCGAATATAAAGCAGTGAAGTTGGTTTTTTAAAGCTTTGTTTGTGTTTAAATTATTAAAATACTGTTGAAGTTTCAAGTACAGTCAATGTCACCGCGGGACCGTAAAGATAACTGTATCTTCGTATACAAGACAGAATTTATCTACCACAGTTCCGTCTTCCTCCCATCCTCTCTTTTGTGTACTTTCCCGCCGGAAAGTTAAAAGTTGCCGTTTTTCTCTTATTTATTTACTTGGCGGAACGAATGGCAACATTGGCCTGGGAAAAGAGCCGTTTTCTCTTTAGAGCGATGTATTTATGGAAGTGGCAATACAGAATTGCTAACTTGCACGGGGAGTTTTGCCGCGAAAGTGAAAAAATGGCGTCGTTGATTTTGTGCAATTTTCCAAAACCTGTGATTCTTCGAGTGTTAATGTGTAATAATGGTGGATTATTAACCGTTAATACTTAGTAAATGTGCATAAGTGTAGGCAAGTCATACAAAGTTGAAAAACGTGATTTTCGCCTTCGCTCCAAAACTCCAATAGAAGTTCTAGTAAAGTTTCTACCACTTTACTAGGGCATGACTTGACTATGACTGACTACTTGACTTTGACTGTGACTTGTGACTAAGACTTTTATTATGAAGAATAGAAATTGTTAATATTTGTTTAATATTTCGACTGAAGGACTATGCATCCATGGTCATGAAATAATTAAAAAAAAAAACTTGCACGGTCACAGACAGACAAATACGTTAAAAATCACTTCACTTGTTTCTTAGTTGTTGATCATAGTCATAATTTTTTGTTTTTTATGCGCTGTATACATAGGACACGTCATATTATTATGGTAGAATACATTATATCTGAGAAAAGTTCGTTTATAATAAAAGCAACTAGGTAGATTAAAAACGGACGCGATAAATTCATTCTTCTTTTCGGTTAGGTAAGATATTTAAGTTCATATCGTACTTTATTTTTTAATAATGAACCAATGCTTTAAATAATTGGTCGAGCGAAGCGAGTTCTCTCGGATGACTTTGTTGGTTCAGCACTTTGTCCGTCTGTCCGTCCTTCTGTCAGAGGTATCTAGCGTCTAAACCCAATAACTTATAATCTTAGAGAATATGTAAAACTATGGCCCAAAGCCAGAAATGGTTATAAATCAAAATGTTAATGGGACCATACCCTGTACTTAACCAACAAATACGAAAAGAAAACAATTATTTTAAAGAAAAAAGTTATAAACAAGTTAAAACTTCAAAAGTTTTTCGGTATTAGGCAAAACGTAGACGCGAGATCTCAGTTCGGCGCAGTAAATAAAGAATCAACGCTTTCACAAACACAGTCCTAAGTACGATGACTTGTGTCCTGAGTCGTGCAAATGATGTAAAAATGTTTTTACCGACAATGTGTATTCGTAAACTATCGAATAAAAACATATAAAAATTATGCACATTCACTATTGGCGATGTCAACAACTAACTTAGCAAAGCTTATTCAAATTATATTTATTCTATCTACTTCAAGCCTCAAAACAAATATTATTTATTTTATTTTATTTATTTATTTATTCCTTATATATAACACCATAACAGTAAAAACCAAAGCGATGCTACATTTACAAAAAAAATTGTTAATTACTATAAATTTTTACCTAATATATGTATATAATTCTATTACCATAAATAATTAATTTAATTCTCTAAATTTCTGTGCTGCATCTGTGAACTTAGACAGGGAACACGCAAAAATATCGAGTTCTTTGGAGACCTCATTGACGATGCGAATGGCGCGTGACATGGGGGCAAACCTCATTAGGTTTGTCCTGGCCGATGGAATCTGTAGCGTTGCGGGGCGACGGCGCCCACGCACCCGTCCGGCGCGCACAGCCGCAGCGCCGCCAGCACCTCCGGGTGGTGGCGGAGGAACACGTACCGCGCCAGCGCCACGTCACGCCGCACGCTCAGCCGACTGTACCCCACCATGCCGATAACAAATAGGCTCGGATACATAAGAGGGTAAAATGGGTAGACTCCGTACATTTTTTTATACAAAAACCGAGTAGTTAGTCTCATGGGGGTTCCAAATAATGGCACTCGTTTCGAGCCGGCTTCGTACTAGTGCGTTAAACATCATTCTAATACCTGCGATATTTTGAAAATCTTTCCTTTCTCTCAAAATGAAACCCAGATTACGGAAAGATTTTGTGCAGATACTAATAATGTGTTTTCGGAACGTCAGCTCGGGAACCATCTCGAATATAGTAAAGGGTAAGCTGTATTTATCATAGGTAGCCTTCTAAATACTAATTTTGTCGTTTATAATTAACTGTACCCAAGTCCCAGTACAATAGTTTACATTCTATTCAAACAAACTACTTATTTGATTATTCACAGTGGACCTATAGGCGGATGCCACAGTGCATAAAATTACATTATGTTTTAGCTAAGTACTAGTTCTTATTTAACTTTCACGTATTTATTTATTATAAGGTTATTAATAGTTTTACACTACTTTTAATATAAATTTCGTTAAGTTTTGTACATAAATAGTTTGATTAAATTTTTTTATAACGCTATTTGCTTAGTTTAGTTAAGATATATACAATATGTAACAAAAAGGTGTAGTAATACTCAAGTTACACATCTAGCTTAATGTATTAAGTCCAACAGGAACTTCTGCATTCGCCGCAGCACCATTAATATTGAGTTATGATGAATTAAAGTTTAAAAAAATTATGTCATTTGTAACCCTATTTCATCAGCTACCGTTCTACACCACATAGCCTTTGGACCTAGACATCTGACAGTGGCGGCCATAACAAAGGTCAATGTCACGCGCCACAGATGTAATCGTAGGGTCGGCAAAAAATATTTTTTAATTTTTGTACAGAATAAATATCTCCGATTGTCGCACATGTAACTGTAGGGTTGTCAAGAGTATTTAAAAAATATAATTTTAAATTATTGTACGGAAAAAAATATGTCCGATTTCGACTTTCGTTATCTGGCAGATGATTCCCGGCTCGATACACATACACACCACCAAGTATTACTACACCTTTTTGTAACAGGTTGTAGAATTATAAGTTTACTTAATATTTTTATATCCAGACTTCAGACAGTTCATATAAGTAATAGCGTTAGATGCAACATTACAAACTCTTACAAAAAATTTAGAGCCATATCAATATTTTGTGCTTATTATTTATTTATCAAAGGACTATCCAGAAATTATTTTTTGACTGATGATAGTACCAATTAATTATCTAAACATGCGATCTAAATTCGAATGAACTTAACAAAACAGCTGCCAAATTCAGCACATACAAGCGACTACATTCCTTCTACGCGAGTAAATTCAAAGCAAAATGTTGCTGAATCCAAAGTACCAAAACTATTTGTTCTTCGCAAACAGCCGAGTATCAAGTGGAGTTATGTTGGTGCGAATCTGGGGCAAACGCTTACATTGTACGTTGAGAGGTATTTGTATTGTGAAAATTCTTGCAGGGCAATGCATATTTTGCGTAGTAAATGTTTCTGGTTATTGCATTTTTGAAATGGTTTGTTGATAGTTGCAGTTTGTTTTATGCTTTTGTGGGAATGTTATAGGGTTCAAAATAAGATAGGTTAGTTACATTAAAATTCAGGTTAGTTTCAAAGCATGTTGTGTTAGGTACATTGTGTGGAACATCATATAAATGGTTAAAGAAAACTAAATAGGTACACATGGATGAAGAATGTTCATTTAGTGGGCTGAATCCTAAGATCAAAACAGTACAGTATAGTACATTATAGTCATAAACACAAACATATTTTTCTTTTTTTTTTTAGTCACTTGTCTACACCTGTGTATTTGTATGTAGACCTGACTAATAATAACCCAAAAGATTTTTACATACTAAAAATAGTATGTAAAAATCTTTTGGGAGATTTTCCGCTAAAATGAAAAATGGCGTTGTTAATTTTGTATCATTTTCTAAAACTTGTGATTCTTCATTCTTTTTAGTCAATATGAACCTTTTATTCGATTTTAACAACAAAATACAGTACTTATGCATGATATGAAACATTTTTCTTGTCTCTGTGAAATATGAAGTTCTCAAAGTAAAATAATAGAAAACATTTTAAACGCTAGTCATAATATCTACGCTAAAATAAAACGTTCAAATGCAAATATCAAGTCCTCAAAGAAATAATTTGAATAACGGAAAATATTAAGAAAGAAAGAATAGGAATAAAATAATCATTTATTCCTACAAGCTTAACTTACATAATTGTCACATGTTACAAGACAAATTGTCTCTTATCCGTACTCCGAAGGAGTGGAACTCATTACCCGCGTCTTTGTTCCTCGAACGGTATAATCTAGGAGTCTTCAAGTTAAGAGTGAATAGGTATATTCTAGGCAAGCTTGCTAATCTTTGGACGCATCTTCGCTTTCCAACAGGTGAGATAGTGGTCAAATGCTTCCCTATCGAGCATAAAAAAATATGATTAAAAAAACAGTTAACAGTGTAGTTTCAAATTTTTCAATGATAAATAAACTGTTTGCGAAAGACGTTATTGTTATTTCATAGTTTGCCGGAAAAGGTCTGCAAGCTCAGCATAATGCGGACAGAGCCTCAGCGCTAGTTTTCAGTTCGTGGTGACGTACGGAAAGTCTAAGACATATATAAATGTCTAGGCGAAGATACACAGATATACCTAAGTATGTACAAACAACAAGAAAATAAATTCATATATACACAATAACTATACAATCTGTAACAAAAATATGTAGCAATACTCAAGCCACGCATGTAGCTGTATGACATATGTATAACACTAACTTCTGACTTCTTGGCAGCAACATAAATACTGAGTTATTATTAATTTAAGTTTGTAAGTAATTACGTCATTTGCAACCTTCCTTGATCAGCTGTACAAGTCAAATAACTCGTAAATAATCGAAATCGTAGAGTAGTGACAGTACAGAATGACAAAAATTGTATACCTGCTATAACATACTGCATACAAAATTTGATGATATTACGTAAACCTTATATTTGTTTCATGGTCACTCACATAAATGCTTATGTGAGTGACCATGTCGTTGTCAGAGACCATTGACATGACCATTTCTCTACTAATTTATTTATTCTGTGGCATTTCGCAAGGGTCATATAAGTTCAGAACCGCTCGAATAATATCTGTTTTCAACTTTATTGTGAATAGTTACTTGTTCTTCGGACGGTAACATGCGTAAACGTGTTTAAGGTGGTCCCTAGACTAAGTAACTTATACAGGGCAATTTGTAAAATACCAGAGAGCTTTTGATACATCATTTCAATCATAGACCAAATTCTTGGTATTCTATTGCAAATACTGTTTGAAGATTTTTCAAATGAATTTTAAAACGTATTATTTATCTTCTCTGTTAAAGTCTATGGTGTCAAGTGTCAAATGGCGTTAAACGCATGTCGTATGCTTGGACACCCCTGATATGTTATTATACCAAAGGGCCTCGTAGTGTTGGCTACGGCTCCGCTAATACCTTACAAAGGTCCAGGCATAGACACGTGAAATGCAATAAATATTTGAATAATAAAAAAAAATACAAATTACCTTGTATACGTCATATGAACATTTTACTGATACTACTAAAATTGACAAAAAATATACATGTAATTGTCGAAATTGCACCGAAAAATATCTTTGTCTCTCACTCTCTCTCTCTCTCTAGACCTACCACGATTGTCATTCTCCAAGCAACACTTACCATCAGATGAGATATTGGACAAGCGCTATCAAAGATGAAAAAAGAAAAGTTGACCTATTTAAGGATAATATATTATAAAGTTCTATTATTTACGTAAATGATATTGTAGTAGAGGAAGGTAAGCACGCTAAGCCTACGATCTAATGGGCTTGAGCACTTAAGTAACCTATATAAGCTGGGCTTGTAGAACTCTTTTGCTGTATAATCGTGTATAATTTCAGTTGACCCGACAATGATATCCTGTGTGCACATTCATCAAACGTTTTCTTTTAATACGTAAATTTTCTTTTAAACTCCAATTTTCAGGACAGTTTTATTAATTTTTCTTTTCTTAAGAACTCTCTACAAAGTATTAGAAAATTAAAAAAATAAATGAATGATACCATAGTCGTTCTGAAGTTATAGCGTGACTAAGGTGAATAGGGATTCAATTTACTAATATTTGAAGCCATAGATCCATTTTAAAACATGGTCAGAGTACATACCTTTCGGGAAAATAGTGACTTCAATTGCACCATGCACATACTCGTAGATTGCGTAGAGTAATAGAATCTTAACAATTTAAAGGGCACCAAGTTAGCAACTAGATGTCAGCCATCTTGCCTGTCTGTATCTACATTCAAATCCTATATATCTGTAGTCATATAGTAAAGACTCACCCCTACATAGGGGAGGTTGAGGGGCAAATCAAATAACATGAAACAGGTCAATGCGTCGCAGATGTAGAGACAATGTTAGAGCATCGGAAGGGATGAATGTACGTACATACCTACTTTATGTTTACGTTAGCTAGATAGCGCTGTAGTCATGATCGGCTTTATAAGTACCCATCCACACTGTATATACTAGTAGTTCGCCCCGAACTGAGACCTAGCGCCCTTAAATTTATATTTAAATCATTATAGCCAAAATTTTCGTCTTTGGGCCATATGTTGTGTGAGAATTTCTAGTAAAAAACGAAATAGATTAAGAATTTATTTTGCAAGGACGGACAGAGTGCTGATCAT
The DNA here is from genome assembly GCA_948107665.1 of Lomographa bimaculata. Classification (NCBI taxonomy): domain Eukaryota; kingdom Metazoa; phylum Arthropoda; class Insecta; order Lepidoptera; family Geometridae; genus Lomographa; species Lomographa bimaculata. The sequence continues at coordinate 1,808,846 of OX403607.1, read as the reverse complement.
TATACTACCTATATAGGTTTATGTATAAGTGGAGAACCCCCTTTAAGCTTAATTAAAATAATTGAAACGCAAGCAAACCTTAAAAAAACTTCATCGCTTATGTTGCGGGTATGGCTTGACCGATTTCGATAAAATATATGAAATCACCTATGAAGTATACTCCAAACAAAAATAAAATTATCAAGTATATATAAAAAAAAACACATACAGTCGAATTAAGAACCTACTTTTTTGAAGTCGGTTGAAAATACAGCTTATTTAGTTCTTGTACAATAGATTTTTGTTTCCTCTCGCTTCAAACGATATATTTCCTTCCGAAATGTATTTCTTTAGTTCTGCCAAGATACTTAAAGAACTAATTATATTTTTAACTTAGCACGAATACATTTTCTATACTTACAATTCCATATTTATACAAAATATATCACCTTTCGCGAGTATAATGTTATAGAATCGTTCTTACTAAGCTTATATTATTTTATTGGACCATCTAAACAAATCTTTACGAGGTTTACAGGTGCATGATTTTGTATATTATATTAAACTTTCATACTGGTAATAATTAAAAAAAACCTAATGAAAAATGTATCACTCTAGATTAATCTAGATCAGTATAATATTATTAAATTACGGCTATCAGTCACGTCGTTTGATCGATATTGTCGACCTAGGTTTCGAGCATGTACGATGCTCTTCTTCGGGATGAGTTTACGCCGCGAGATCGCGACGAAGACTTTAGATCAGACTTTATGTTTTTTAAAGGCAAACCAAATGCCAAAACACTGGCCGTGATTCTGATGTCACACACTAAATTAAATTTAGAATCGAGGCCAATGTTTACCGTTTCTATCTTATTAAGTTATTACTTTATACATTATTCTGTGTTCCTTGCCCAGGGGCTCTGCTTTGATCCAGAAAAAAATGGTTGTACCGACTAACTTATTTTTATGTACTTAACAAAAAGTTACGAATATTTTTAATACGTAGAAAATAGAGATAAAATTACAGTATTTCTGTTTTAACTGTGGCATTTTTCCAGAACTTTATACTAGTGGCTCTGTGAGCCGGAGACCTCATATTTTTCGAAATAGCTGAAATATGATTTTTAATGTTTTCAACCCAAATATCTCTGCCATTTTGAAAAATTTCCAAAAACTGAATCATCTCAAAAATTATATATAACTATCGAGCCTGCTCACAAAATTCCACGAGAATAGGTTGAGAAATGTGACATGTAGAGGAGAACAACCGGAAATCCGGACATTATAAGCCTGGTGACAGACGGACGGACAGTGAAGTCTCAGTAATAGGGTCCCGTTTTTACCCTTTGGGTACGGAACCCTAAAAACTACACTCATACACCTTTTCCGTGGCGAATCTACTTTGTTTCATAGTCACTAACGCGATCGATAATTTCTCTCGAAATTTCGAGACTCGTGATGCAACGCGCTATCTTAAAAAAAATATTCTTTAAGTAATACAACTTTAAGTTCGAAAGTATTTCTGAAACGACCTGAAAACTAAGCCAGGTGAAGATAACTTAAGAGTTGAGGAGTTTGCACAAACTTTGTGAGCACTTGGACGTATTGGGGTGGTACTGTGAAAGATTATCTAGAGCATTCTAGAGGATTAAGATTTGGTTGATTGAAAAGTTTATAAAAATTTGAACAAACTTTTACAACTTTTCACGAGGAATTGAGGATATTTTTTTCGAAGTTTTGAAGTGGATTTAGATGTTTATACCCGCCTATATCAATTTTGTGGATTATAGAGTCTCCCAATGTTTTATTGCTATAGTTTTAATGGCCTGCCGTCAGTTTAAAGTCAATTTTCCACACTTTTGTGATTCACCGGAGCCTCGTTGGTAGATCAAGGACAGCAAAAGACCTAAATTACCTATAAGCTCACTAAAATCCACCGAGCTTAATTATAATCCCAATTATTACATTATCACTCGAATAATCACAAGTTTTGGAAAATAATATCAAATCAACAACGCCATTTTTACACTAAAAATATGTTGGTGTCTTTAATAGGGTATTTACTATGTAGGTATTTTGTTTGTTTTGAGTTTACGATATTTCGGCAGTGTTGCAAGCACCATGATCACAGAGTAGCTGGATTAGGGTGGATGAAGATTTAGATTTACGAGCATACGAAACGGTCTATCCAGTTATTGACATATACATTTATAGTGAGAGTGAACATGGTAGCTTAAAAACTTAATTTGTCCAAACTCTACGTAGAGTTTTGAGTACCACCCCCGGAGACAAAGTTGCTAGCTCATCTCGCCACTGATGTCGACATAAAACAAAAGGTTTTACACGAAATGGAAAAAGAAATACGCTCTTTATTTTAGAACGCATTTGTAATAATAATAGTAAAACATGAAGGGATTTTAATTAATAGAATATAATTATTATTTACTCCGTCAATTTTTTGAATAAATAGAGTGAATAGTTATCTTCTAGGCAAAGATTTTACATCTTTACCCGCATCATCACTTACCATCAGGCGAGATAGCGGCCAAACGCTTACCTATCCAGCATAAAAAAATAAGACAAATCAATTGACATAAGAATCATCAAAATAGCTTGGTCTTTAGAAAGTCACAAAGGAACAAACATACTACATATATACATAGGCTGATAAACGCATTACCCTCCTTTGCATCGCGCAGTCGGGTAACAATGATACCCTTTGTGACACGAAATTAGTGGCAATGTAACACGACGGGACACTATTATTTACGCGAAAGGTCATACAGGGCAAAGGTCAAAGCAGTTCCATCAATCTGAGCTGAGAGAACGATATGTCCTCCTTCAGACCCCTATCACTGCGATGTATTGTGGGGAGAAGTGATTTCTGAATCTGTTATATATATTAGGTAGCTGGGTCCGTGGGAGCTACCTGCGCTTTAGAGATAAACAAGTAGCCTTTGTGTTAATTGGAAGTGTAACGGTTTAAGAATAAATTTCTCTTAAGAATTTACAAATTCACTTGCAGAGAAACACAATTTTAAAATTAAAATAATGTGCCGGTAAGCAAAGTACAACTAATATAAAGGAGATGTTTCATTTTGGGCCAGCACCATGTACCATACATAGAAAAATAGGAAAAAAATTCTTAAATTAGCATTTTCTTAAAAATACCAATAAATTAATCTGGAGAAGATTACAGCTCCCTCAAATTAATATTTAGTGAGTTTTTAAATATGTTAACCCTATTTTAGGGGCAGTCATGATAAGAAGATACTGAATGTCACTTTAATTTCCTACAAAGTACTGCCTAACCTTTGCTAGGATACCCAGTTTTTTAGCAGCCAGCTGAGCTCTGGCTTCGATGTCGGTACCAAAGTTTAGGCTCGACGACAAGGAAACGCCAAGAAGCTCGAGTTTATTTGCTATCGGTATTGGTACATTCTGGAAAGTCGGAGACAGGTTAAAAGGTCTCCGTTTAGCGGAGAAAAGACATGCCTGTGTTTTAGACGCATTAAAACGAACCAAGTTGGCATCGCCCCACTCGGCCACGGCCAACAAGCTCGAATTTAATCGATCTATCATTCCCTCTCTGAGAGACTGGACTTGTACCTTCGCCAGCTCGTGCATTGGATACGTATTTTTCGACAACAGTGCTATCATCTGCATACCCAAAGATACCGGGCTTGAGCAAATCGTTGATGTGAAGCAAAAAGAGCGTTGCCGAAAGAACAGACCCTTGAGGTACCCCGGCATTAATTACCATTAGATCGGACGAGCAGCCGTCAACAACCACTCGAATCGATCGTTCCCTCAAGAAGTCAGATATCCAAATACATAAATCGGGAGGTAAACCATAGGCTGGAAGCTTGCCAATAAGGCTATCGTGCCAAACCCTGTCAAAAGCCTTGGAAATGTAACATTGGAAATGTACATTAAAACGAAATAAAAGTAAAGAAAATAAACATTCAAAAACGGTTACTATATTGTATAGCTATATGTATGTATGTGGTACATGGTGCTGGCCCAGGCTCCTTCAATTTTGAAACATCTTGTTAAAAAGTAATCACTTAAGTAACATTATTTTGTATACGTACAATTAAATTGTTAGGAGCCACATTCAGATTTAATATATTAACAACGTTTGTATAGCTGCCTATTTTTTATTTAGGTAGGTTACAGCGCGCAGCGCGGGATTCGCCGGGTCGGCTGCACTGCGTGTTTATATTTAAAAATATATATTTTACTTACATAGATTAAATTATCTATCTATCTAAATATATATAACTCAAAGGTGACTGACTGACTGACATAGTGATCTATCAACGCACAGCCCAAACCACTGGACGGATCGGGCAGAAATTTGGCATGCAGGTAGATGTTATGACGTAGGCATCCGCTAAGAAAGGATTTTGATTAATTCTACCCCCAAGGGGATAAAATAGGGGATGAAAGTTTGTTGTACTTCTTAACGCGAGCGAAGCCGCGGGCAAAAGCTAGTTTTTATTATATAATTATTATTTCGCCGAGTGTTAATTATCTATAAATGAAAAATATGAATCTTTAGTAGTCTTTTAAAAGAATTAAAAGAGTTCAGTTCAGTGTTAACTCGGATGTAAAAACTATAAATGATGTTCCGTAGTTTTGCAGCGAAAGTGAAAAATGGCCTTGTTGAGTTTGTATTATTTGCAAGACTTGTGTTTCTTCGAGTGTTAATGTTTAATAATGGTGGATTAATTATTAACCTTTAATACTAAGTGAACGTGCATGAATGTAGGCAATTCATAGGAAATGGAGAAACATGATTTTCGCCTTCGCAATTCCAATAGAAGTTCTATAGTAAAATGTCTACTACTTTATTAGGGCATGACTTGACTATGAATGGAGTTTGACTCTTTACTGCGTGTCTAGTGTGAAAGCCTTTATGTAATGTTACTTTGACTTTGACTTGTGACTAGGACTTCTAATATGAAACGTGTTAATACACTTGAAATATTTTAACACTTGACACTGGCAAGAAAAAACACAAGGCTGCGGAGCAAAAATTAAAAGAAAAAAACGATATTCCGGCAGCTAGTTATCCTAGTATCGAACCAGTCATTCTAAGCCTAGCATGTTTTTCATCGTCGACCGTCTCGTCACTTACCATCAGGTGTTATTTATTATTAAACGCTTTCACACTCACAGCCTCACACCTAGTTCGAATATTTGTATCGTGAGAACCAGAAACACAAATTTCCCTGGGAAGAAAACTTTCTAAAGTGAAACAGATTGGTGAAACCATCAATGTAGTAAAAATAACAGATATAACGCTTAGAACATGAGAGTGCAGTCAAAAAAGCGGTGTTACCACGCCACTTATTAATACGTAATATCCAATCCAACTTAATTTTAACAAATTTCTTTACTTACAACCCATTTTGTCAAATTTTGTGTAAAGATTTTCAAAAAGTGACGCAAACAAAAGAAGGGTTATTAAGGATGTGCTTCAGTCCAAGCACGATTATAATCACAGGCGATTATACAGCATACGCCACCGTAGCAATAGAGGCGCAATTAGCGGAGCAAAAATATGGCGGTTAGGTAAGAGCGCGCGGGCCATTTTTTAAGTTCAATAGTAAAATTCTCGAAAAGTAAGAAATATATCATAATAATGACGGCAAATAAAACATGTTTTCATTTGTGGGCTTGAGCACTTGAGTTACCTATAAGCTCAGTGTGACTTTTGTAAAGTCTTTGCTGATACATTTAGAAAGGAAAAATTATCGCTTGAAGCGGGAATTGAACCCGCGGCCATAGGGTATCATGCCCTATTGCTCTAACCGCTGAGCTACTCAAGCCCTACCTGAAGCGACGAAATTATCTTTTCCTTATTATTAATGTCTAACAGGGACGTGTGACGTCATCTACCGAAACAATTTTTAGAAACTACTACGGCCAACTAGTCTAACATTGCAGTTAGCTACACGTTGTATTGATAACCTCCACCCAAATCAATTGATTTGTTTATATAGCATTAGCCATGCTAGGCAGAACTATTTGATACATTTAGAAAGGAAAAATTATAGCTTGAGGTGGGGATCGAACCCGCAGCCGTAGGGTGTCATGCCCTATTGCTCTAACCGCTGAGCTGTATAGAGCTTTAGCTATGCCTAGCATGGCTAATGCTATGTAAATAAAATAAATAAAGTCTTTGCTGTATATATTTTTTAGGAAATATAGGCATTTTTATAGCATTTGTCGACAGCAGTGTTTTGTTACGGTTAATATTTATTTACGGCATAAGGCTAAAGCCAATTCAATGCAAAGCAAAAGTAAACTTAAAAAGATAATTTTCGATGAAACAACCTATTGAGTGAACCTCATTCAATCGTGAAACTGGCTAAATGGAGAATAAAAAGAAATCAGATGAATTATCTATTAAAGTTATTACACATTGATAAGTATAAGTAATCGACTCAAAATATCATTGCATTATATCATAACTAGCAGTACCTCGCGGCTGCCCCGCGTTTTTTTTTCAAGTTAATTTTAAGTAGCCTATGTGTTAATCCTAGGTATCAGTAGGTACATTCTAAATTTCATCCAAATCAGGTCAGCCATTAAGCGTGAAGAGAAAACAAACATATTTACTTTTACATAGCTTACCTATCGAGCATAAAAAATAAAAAAAATCCCAAACTTTCGGATTTATTACATTAGTGTGATAATGTGATTTTAAGAGAGTCTTATTTTTTTAGCTTCACTCGCACGTTCCATGCGTTGTATCTTATATTTTACAAGACCGATGGCTGAAAGTTAGGTAATAGATAAGTTCGATCCTGTGTCCTTATTCACAACGTAGTGTACGTGAGGGACCCTAGACGTAATAATTTAATGTAGATGTACGGTCTGAATGGATGGCTAACCTTTAGGGCATTGACCCGGTTGGAGGGTGTAAATAATGTAGGCATGTATAGTGGATATATATATGTATCTACCATCATGTCTCGTATTGAAGTTAGATAATGGATTTTATTAAATTTTCTACCGACTTCACAAAAAAGGTGGAGGTACTCAAGTCGATTGTATTTTTTTTCGTTACCTCATAGCTTTGTTCCACGTGAACCGTTTTGTTTGAAAGGTGTTGCTTTCCAATTTGTCCCATTTAAATTTGATCAAGATCTGACCGGTAGTTCTTGAAATATCGTGTTTAGTACATCTATTATAATTAAGAATTGCGTCCTCTTCTCTCTCAAGTTGCTGCGCCCGGCAGGGTCCATATGAGACATTGTACCTACCTTTTGAAATGTAACACCTTGTACTGAATATATGGAGGCAATAAACAATCTGAATCTGAATCTGATCAAAGTTCCGAAGATAAAGCGGTGAAGTCGGTTTTTTTTTAAGCTTTGCTTGCGTTTAATAATTATTAGTGTCCCAATGGTTTAGTTGGGTGTGTGTTCGCCTTCTAAGCTTCCTAAAGAAGTATCGGGTTCGATTCCCGGCGGGAACACAAGTTTTGGAAGGAAAAGGAAGAATTTGTGTTTCTGGTTCTGGTTGTGATGGTGTGTGTGATGTGGCTGTTTCCGGCGCCCATGACACAAGTTATCGAACTCAGTGTTGAGCTGTGAGTGTGAAAGCGTTTATTTATTATCCCCGCGGCTTCACCCGCTATTATCAAGTTAAAAAGTAGCCTATGTGTTAATCCTAGGTATAAGCTATGTACATTCAAAATTTCATCAAAATCCGTTCAGCCGTTAAAGTGTGAAGAGAGAACACACATACTTACTTACTTACTTTTTGATTTATAATAAAAGAAGGGTTTAATATTTTTGGTGTTTTTCGAAAAAAAAAAGGAACACTTACATTCAACAACGTCGCACAGCGCACTTATGCCACCCGCAACGACGACACTAGTCTTCAAATTGGTGTAGGGCTGTGAGTGTAAGATCTTAGGTATTCTGTAATGTATTTCATTATCCAGATCTTCTTTATTTACAGTAATTAAGAGACGAGACGAAATAATGAATAAATTCAAAAATTAGGCATAGGGGTCTCGCAAGCCCCAAGATGCTAGTTAAAGGTTAAAGGATCAGACACCAGAGCTACGGTACGTCAAGCCCTGCATTAAATTATATCGGTCACGTAGTTGTGAGAGACGTTACTGAAGGTTGTTTGGGATGATGGAGGTAAGGCTGAATTAACGGGATTTGGGGGTGCCATGGATGAACGTTTGAGGGTTGATATTCTGAAATGATGAAACGAAAACCAAATTCAAATTATTTGTTGCTTAGAATGTAGTACTGTAATGTCCGTACTACGAAGGAGTGGAACTCATTGCCCGCGGCTTTGTTCCCCGAACGGTATAATCTGGGAGTATTCAAGTCAAGAGTGAATAGGTATCTTCTAGGCAAGCATGCTACATCTTCGGCCGCATCATCACTTTCCATCAGGTGAGATAGTGGTCAAATGCTTGTTTGCTTGCAGAGTTCTTAATAATTTAAACGTACTTAAAGAACTGACTTCACTGCTTTATCTTCGGTTGAAGAACTTTTTGGATTTTGTAAACTATGGCATTTATTGCAATAATTAATTGTAATAATCAGCGAAGCACATAGCGCTCATGGAGGTGGGCAAGAGAGAGAGAAAAAAGGTAACGGCACCCACGATACAAGTCTTTGAACTTAGTGTGGGGCTGTGAGTGTGACTGCGTTTGTTTTTTTTGTTTTGATATTTAAATGTTACCATATTAAGAAGTTAAAATTAGTTTAAATTTGTTTAAAGTTTAACTTTATATATAATTTTAATGTTCAATAATGTATTGAAAAATCTTTCAAACCCTTAATCAGTTTAATTTATTAATTAAATACGCATTATTGGCGATAACCCAAAACCCACTGGCCAGATTTAATTTTAAATGGGAACCACATGGAAAGTACCAGCTTTCAAATAAAAACAGAATCATCAGATTCGGTTCACCTAGAAAGAAGTTATCAGGTTACCCACAGTCAAATTGAGAACTTCCTCCTTTTTTGTAGTTGATTAAAAATACCTGTTTGTTACTTTTATAGTTTGCAATAAATGAATGTGAATATAAATATCAGAATAAGAATAAAAATGATACACAAACTTCTTGCCGTTTACATTTCGTAACCAAACAAAGCGCCCAAACTTTTACAAACCATTCTTGTCTGAAACTTCCGAAGTTTCAGGGATCCGTAGATTATATAAGAAAACGCTGTGACAGTTGGAATTGGTTCCCGGGACTTACGGATATCCCCGTACTGCTAAACTTTTAATTCAATAAAAACAATGTAATCCCTAGAGAGATAAAAATACAGATGAGTTATACTCTGTTTGGAGGAGGTTTCAGTAACATAAAGTAGATACTTTCAACAACAATGCGTATGTTTTAACAACAAACGAACGCATTCACACTCACAACCCCTCACGTAGATTAGCACATGAGGCTGCTATAGTTATCTATAAGGTCGATGCCTTGTAGGTCACTTAAGTTTTTTCTGTTAAGATGTTTACAGTTTTAGTTTAGTTTTAGGCAATAAAGGCAACCCAATGGGTGCATAGGTCACTAACACCCGGTGCGGATGCCAAATTTGCCGCCCTCTTATTTTTGCCTCTCTTATTAAAAAAAAAGAATAAATATTCGCTGATAATTTAGAATTTAGATTAATTTAGAATATTATACCTGGATATATGGTAACAACAAAAAAATTACGATAAAACCGTTGAAAGAAATAACTTTTTTTTTATTATTTTTTTCTAACCGCAATTTGAAATTTTGTCCCTGTAAAGTGCCACCCGGTGCGGATGTAGGCGGATAAGTTTAGCAGAGTAAAAATGCGCCCACGACTCGCGACAGTGTGAAATCGTTTATTTTATTTATTATTATTTAACTAACATATTATACATGAAAAACTATACAATCTGAAAAAAAAACTGTTAGTTTTGAATTATTGCGAGTTCTTAATAAAATGTTCTAATCAAATCAAAATCATTTATTCCCATAAGTCCCAAAGACGCACTTATGTTTTTTTTTTTTCAACTTAGGCAAACTTTTGAGCACCATCTCACCTGATGGTAAGAGACGATGTGGTCGACGATGCAGTAAGCTTGCCGAGGAGATACCTAATCACTCGCGACTTGAAGTCTCCCATATTGTTATGTTAATGACTCTACTGCGAGATTCGCAAAATTACAGCCATCTCGAGAAGAACCTGGCTAAAGTTCTGCTAGTTTGATTGGGCTATTAAAACAATAACGTAACAAACCCTTATAAAATCTGTGAATAGTTATCAATACACAATGCTCAGTAATTACAAGAATTCTTCTTCTTTTTCCAACTTCTAACGAAGGACTTTCGACACCGCTGCTCGAAACAAAGATCGGTTGCTCTGGTTAAACCATTACATCAATAAAAAAAAAATTTCTTCTACATACACTCCTCTTTCCTTGTTATTATAAGAATGCTCTAACTAAGTATTATTATCACTTCTCTACTCTTAGACACTTCTATCTCCAATCTAAAAAAAAAAGGTTATGTAACGTGAGGGTAAAGGGTTCCGTGGGAACTAGGTGTACCTTACACCTAGTTTCCACGGAACCCTTTAAGGTACACCTAGTTTCCACGGAACCCTTTAAGGTACACCTAGTTTCCACGGAACCCTTTACCCTCACGTTACAAAACCTTTTTTTCAAAATCAAAATCGTTTATTCACATGGGCCCCAAAGAGGCACTCATTTATGATTCTATTGCCAGATTCGCAAAATTACAGCCATCTTGAGAAGAACCTGGCAAGAAACTCGGCGGCGCATTTATTTTCATATATTTTTTTAAAAACAGTCTCTAATACTTAATTTTATTAACCTAAGTGTTATTATGGTAGTCGCTAGAAAGAACTTGTGCAGTTTGCCTCCATTTTGATGACATACCCTTTTGTTATGCCTTTGAAATTACGCCTCTAGCCTTAAAACTTAAGTAATTTTATTTTGGCCTAAGCTGCTAAGTAGAGTAAAGCTACAAATCATGTAAAATAATGTATTTACTTATAAAAATATAAAAAAATAAAAATTACTTTCAAGAATTCAAACTAACCATTATAACCACTTCTCTATTCCCAGACAATTATAAGTTACCTATATACCTAGTTTCCACGGAACCCTTTACCCCTCGCTAAACAGCCGCTTCGTATTCAGGACACGGCGCATGCAAATGTCCGGAACCCGCTTCCAGACGACGGCTCGCGCCTGACGCGTCTATTGGGAAAAGATTATCGTGTCGGATTTTATGGGGAATCAAGAGGAATGAATGTTTAGGATGAATGGAAGCCGGATCAATGTATATTTTTCATCGTTTAAGTTTTTCCGGATATTTTTGTATGCTGTATAGGCAAACATATGACTATCTCATCTGATGGAAAGTGACGATGCAGCCGAAGATGGAACGTGCTTATTTTATTTCGACACAATGTTGGATAGCTACTATGACCATAATATTTTCTAAACACTCTTAATTATTTATTTATTTTATTTAATACTTTATTGCACAGTAAAAAGTATACAAAAGGAGGACTTAATGCTATAAACTTTCTTTACTAATCATCCAGCGCAGCGGTGGAAAATGAAATCATACGAGGCGTGCATCAATCAGTGCTATCTCTGTCTGGTGTTTTGTTTTGTAAGAGACAGGGATAGTTTAAATTTAATTTAGTGAGTGTACATCAGAATCGAGGCCATTATATAGTAATAACTGTGCTCAGAGAAGTTTGTCAACATCATAAGGCTTTGGTAATCATTTTAAAACAATGAACTTTAACGTGCTTTTTGAAACAAGCTTCATTAGCTTTAATTATGTTAGGTATTGATCGAGCAAAACGAGATCTCTAAGTTAACTTGAGTTAGCACTTTGTCAGTACGTCCGTCCGTCCGTCAGTCGAGACATTTAGCGCTTAAAACATACAAGCAAATAACTTTAAATTCTTGAAAAATATATTATTGCCCAAAGTAATTCTAAAACAAACGCTTTCACACTCACAGCCCCCACACTAAGTTTAAAGACTTGTATCGTGGGTGCCGGTAACATTCACATCACGCACACATTACACCCAGAACCAGAAGCACAAATATCCCTTGGGAAGGAATTTGAGCTCCTGCCGGGAATCGAAGCCAGGACCCACGGCTCAGGGGGCGGACACCTGTCCACTGCGCCAACTGGGTCATCATTCTCCTTTTTAGTTCGTTGTAATCGAGTTATAAATGACAGCACAGTCATACCTCCATTGTCTTTTCGTTTCACAAAAGCCCCAGAAGCCCCATGGAGCCCTAACCTTGAACCATAGCGAATAGAGAAAGGGCAGCATCAAAGCACCCTAAGAGGCACTTCACCACTCGACTGTGGAGCTACAAAGTGCGCTTGGGGCATGTTTCAAACGGGGCTGCGTTTCGAGGGAGGTATTTTAAAAGAGATTTTGATACCCTCGAGGGGTTTGCACTGATATGCAACTTTGAATCTGGAACGTCGCATAGAATTGAGAAAATTTTAAGGAACTTCTTATTTTAAATAACGTGATTTTAAACGTTATTTATGTGCTAAATTGTATAATATAATATCAATAAAAAATATTTAATGTGAAAATCCGATACTATGATCCGTTGGGAAGTACCCTCTTTTTCCTATAGACTGGTAAGAAATCTTTGGCGCAGGTAGTTTAGAAAAACGGCATTCATTAAGAAAGCTTATAAGACCACAGACTACATTAATGACAAGGATGCATGGAGGCAAACTGCACAGGCTTTTTCTAGCGACTACCATAATAACACCTAGGTTAAGAAAATTATGTATTAGAAATTAAGAATGTTTAAAAAAAAAAATGAATGGAAAAAAAATGCGCCGCCGAGTTTCTTGCCGGGTTCTTCTCGAGATGGCTGTAATTTTGCGAATCTGGCAATAGATTCATTAACTTTCATGAGTGCCTCTTTGGGGCCCATGTGAATAAACGATTTTGATTTTGAGTAACTATTAAGTAAACTATGGCACCTCGTAGGCAACTGCTACAATAATAGCTAAATAGTAGGCGACTGCTACGAGTGCTACGTGCTACGTCATTGAACTAGCATGGGACGAGATGTCAGACTAAACAGCTGCTCAGGAATTACAATAGTTAGGTACTTGATAGATAATGACAAGGATACATGGAGGCAAACTGCACAAGCGCTTTCTAGCGACTGCATATTATAGATATGTTATATAATCCTACTTAATATTATAAATCCGAAAGTTTGTGTGTAAGTGTATAAGTATAAGTATAAGTTTATTTCATCGAAATGTTTACATCTTTATAACTAAGTGCACTTAAATAATATCTAATTGATTAGTAGTAGAAAGGTATATAAAAACAATTTTTTATTTTTATTTTAAGTAACACAACACTTTGGTAGCCGTGCTAGGTCGAACCTGTGTTACGGCTGCCAACTCTTATTCGGATGCAGGAACTTTTTACGACAAAAAATACAGTAGCAAAGTCTACCATAGGATAGGATAGATAGATTATTAAAAGGATGGGAGTTCATACTACTAAGGAGTGGAAGTATACTTATACATAATAATATCGCTATATTAGTACACAAAACTGTGCGAAAGTATAATGGCGACTAAGTAGATATCACGCACGCCGCTTGTTGTTTACCTTACTGCAAGTAGGTATCTAACAGCGGCGCGAGCCGATTAGTGTATTTCTTGGACAGGAGCTGTGGAGTAGGTTTCGTTTATGCATATTTTTAATTATTATGTTTATTTTGCGTTAGTATTTATGCCAAATATATATTAATAACTTTTATAATTCTAAAATAAATATGAATTTATCTGTATGCTAATATATAACAATACCTACACATATAAATATATGGTTTAGCTTGTTATATGTCAGTAAATTACGTAGTGTGTAAGTATGTTTGTTCCCTCTTCACGCTTTAACGGCTGAACGGATTTGGATGAAATTTGGAATGTACATAGATTATACCTAGGATTAACACATAGGTTACTTTTTATTTTGATAATAGCGGGCGAAGCCGCGAGGCACGGCTAGTGTAATATAATTCATGAATTAGTGTTAAGGAATGATCTAAAAAAAATTTCAAAAATGCGCCGCCGTGTTTCTTGCCAGGTTCTTCTCGAGATGGCTGTTATTTTGCGAATCTGGCAGTAGAATGATTAACTTTCATGAGTGCCTCTTGGGAGCCCATGTGAATAAACAATTTTGATTTTGATTCTTATCCGCGAAAGTACCGGACCCGCGGGAATTCCAGGATAATAATATTTTCTTTCATAAGAACCTTCTCCTGATAGTAATTAACACAACAAAAAAGAATTAGCGAATATGTTCCATAAGTTCACGCGTGATGTGATGACCAAGAGAAATAGATATTCATCCTACTAATATTATAAATCCGAAATGTTGTGTGTAAGTGTGTGTGCAAGTGTGTAATTATGTAAGTATGTTTGTTCCCTCTTCACGCTTTAACGGCTGAACGGATTTGGATGAAATTTTGAATGTATTCCTAGGATTAACACATAGGCTACTATTTAGAAGCCTATATGTTAGGTATAAGCCATGTACATTCTGAATTTCATCCAAATCCGTTCAGCCGTTAAAGCGTGAAGGGGGAACAAACATACTTACACACTTACACACTTGCACACTTACATACAAACTTTCGGATTTATAATATTAGTATATATATATATATATATTTATATAGATTAAGTGTACATGTTTCACATTGAGGAACGGAACAATAAAACGGTGCATAGATGACAGCTAGTAAAAGAAAGTGGAAGAAGAATGAAAGGACCCTGATTCTGGATCTTTAGGTTTGTAGATAGTGGCCTCGATTCTGATGTCACACAATAAATTAAATTTAAACTATTCCTGTCTTTTACAAAATAGGAACACAAGACAGAGATAGCATACTGCTGTGCTGTCAAGTTAGTCAGAACTTAGATGTCTATGCAAGCTTAGTCGAGTATGTAATTGGTGTTGACTAAAAACAAGCGCCTTTCTGCTTCTGCTGATCATATTTTATTTGATAAACTAGCGTGACAGCACTAAAATGCATGCTATCTCTGTCTTGTGTTTTATTTTGTAAGAGACAAGGATAGTTTAAATTTAATTTAGTGAGTGTACATCAGAACTCGATTCTGATGTATACTCACTAAACCAATATCTTAAAGTTTAATTTTGCAAATTAACATCATCTCTAATAACGATGAAGGTTTGACCTCAAATTTTGGCTCAATATTAATCACTGTGCTCCTAAAACGTAATTAAATATTAAATTTCTCTCAAGGAGGATCAAAAGGAGGTTTCGTTCACAAAGGATAAATAAATAATGTTGGTTACATAGCAGCAATACCAATAACAATGTGATCAGTAACTCTAGTTCATACAAAAAATATTTGGTGACGCTGTATCGACTATATTGAGTCACCAATTTTTTTCCAGATTTTCATTTATTACCCATTTCTGATTGACTTACCTCTAGTTCGCTCGAAGCGTTTCGATTCTACGTTTATCATCCGTGCGGCGAAGGAGTAGAACTCATTGCCGTCATTTTTACCTGAACTTTATAATCTGGGAGTCTTCAAGTCTACGGCACAAGCGCTTTCTAGCGACAGCTATATATAGATAAACCTAGGTAAAGATAACTTATGTATTATAGAAGTTGGTAAGTTTTTGTTTGAAAAAGAACGGAAAAAATGCGCCGTCGAGTTTTCGGTCAGGTCCTTCTCGGAATTGTTGTAAATTAGCGAATCTGGCATTAGATACATTCACTTTCATGAGGGCCTCTATGGGGGCCATGTGAGTAAATGATTTTGAATTTGAATTTTGAGATATTCATGCTACATCTTCGACCGCTTTATCATTCCGATCAGCTGATAAAATGGTGAAATGCTTGCTTGCATAAAAAAATTATTGAGGGACCCCATAGCTGGGCATAGCTATATAATAAGCTAGATAATAAATAATAGTCATATAATAAGGTTTGTGTGGTACCTTACTTAAAAACTATGTAACTCACTAGCTGCGCCCCGCGGTACTACCCGCTTAAGTCCCGGACCCCCGGAAATTCCAGGACAAAAAATAACCTACGTGTTAATCCAGGGTGTGATACATAATCCAAATTTCATCAAAGTTGGTCCAGCCGTTTGAGAGTGAAGAAATAATAAACATACAAACAGACTCACAAATTTTCGCCTTCATATTATTATTAGTACGATAGTGTCATAATTATTAATAATGTTTTCTAGTTGCCATACAACTTGAGCTTCTGCTACATTCTGTATAGTTAATTGAACCGGCTGAAAACGGATTTCCTCGAAACAGTGTTTTAATTAAATACCTAGTAAGGGTTGATGAATGACAAAAATTTATTTCGCGTCGCCGAATTGAGGTTGTAATAGATGATTAAAGTTATTTCCTTGTTAAGGCCAGGCTATTGAACCATTGGACAAATTAGCTAATTGATAGAGACGTTTCAATCCTACTATATCCTATCCTAATAATATTATAAATCCGAAAGTTTGTGTGCAAGTATGTTTTTTGTATGCTGAATCGGGAACTTCCTAACACTCACACTTCTTTTTTTGTTTATTTATAACTAGCCGTGCCCCGCGGCTTCGCCCGCTATTATGAAGTTAAAAAGTAGCCTATGTGTTAATCCTAGGCATAATCTATGTACATTCCAAATTTCATCCAAATCCGTTCAGCCGTTAAAGCGTGAAGAGGGAACAAACATACTTACACACAAACTTTCGGATTTATAATATTAGTAGGATAATTATACCTACTTTACTAGTTGACCCGGCGAACTTCATACCGCCAATTGTCTGTGGTCAAATATTCAGAAACATCTCCTGTTTGACAGGTACAAACAGTTTGTATGGGAAAATAAAATACTACTTTTTACTAATTTTATTGCAATTTCTTTATATTTTCTCACCTTTTAAACCTTCCCTGAACTTCAAGATTTTCAAGATCAAAATTAGCCAAATCGGTCCAGCCATTCTCGAGTTTTAGCGAGACTAACGAACAGCAATTCATTTATATATATAAGAAAAAGATAATTCTTCTCAGTGTATATGTGGCTGACCTCCTCCTATACGGCTGGACCGATTTTTTTGAATTTTTTGTGTGTTTTCGGGTGGACTTTCTGTGTGTGATCGGTTGAGTTTCTTGCCAGGTCCTTATCGAAGTTGCTGTAATTTTGCGAATCTGGCAGTAGAGTCATTCAACTTTCTTGAGTGCTCTTTTCTTTAACGGGTCCGCTAGTTATTATATGTTACTTAATTAACTATCTACTGAAATAAAATAAGTTTATAATATAACATAATTTTTTTTTGGTTAATTTTAATTTAGTTTTTAGTTTAATGTAATGTATGATTAGAAATGTTTTATGATAATAAATACACTTGATATATATATATAGAAAAAAAACTGATATGAATATATTACGTAGCTATTATATAAAAGACTAGGCGTGACCTGCGGCTTCGCCCGCGTTTATCAAGTTAAAAAGTAGCCTATGTGCTAATCCTATGCAAATCCGTTCAGTCGTTATTACGTCAAAAGAAAACAAACATACCTACACATTTACACACTTATACACAATAGCAATGGACGATTATTACTAAAACTAATCGAATTAGTCAATTGTTCGGTTAAGTCGATAACAGTCGATAACAATCGATGTTAGTCGATTGTTATCGACTAGCAGTGTGCGGCGGGCAAAAATGACTGGACACACTTATTATATTCGTACCTACTACTAAATAAGTACATAATTACAAAAGATGGTGCGGCGGGCGTGCGTTATGCGCAACAGCTTTCAATACAAGATTGGTACAACTGTATTAAGTATAAAAAAATTTAAATGCTCTTCTCAAATCAACTAGCTGTGTGCGTACAGTTAGTATTTTGTCGATTGTTATTTGACTAATCATGGTGAGGAACTACTAAATCGACAATCGAAAACGCAATAGCACAATTTTCGGATCAGTCAATTATTTTTTCTGTAACAATTGCCCATCGCTAATACATAATCTTTCGGATTTATAATATTAGTGTGATATACAATGATTAAGAAAAAAAAAAACATTAATTGATAGAGTTGTGTTGTTGTTGTCAAATGCTTGCCTATTGGGCATACAAAAAGAGTTTCTATCTCCACATAAATAATATATATAAAAAACCATGTCTATATCTAATACTGTCAAACCACTCTTAAAGGACGGGCATGAGATTTAATCTGTCGTATTAAGTCAGAGCAATTTTTCTCCCGAAGCCTTTTGGATGGTATTCTTAATTTACAAGGGTTGATTTACGACAAAGGCAGTACTTGGCTTTTATCTCTTGAACTAAGCCTTGTCCTGTAAGGGTGAGGACTTATGAACAGTGTAGGCAGCGGTGCTATCAACATTACATACGTGTAAGCGAATTCACACATCCCCACACTAAGTTCAATGACTCGTATCGTGGGTGTAGGGAGCATAATATGTAATATCAGACACACAAACACACCCAGAACCAAAAGCACAAATGTGTCTTAGGAAGGAAAATTGTGCTACTGCCGGGAATTGAAACCACGGCGCATATACACGTTCAAAATCAAAATGAAAATTTAACTGCAAACAAAGGTTTAAAAATTCCATCAATCTGCAGAATCCCTGATCAGATTTTCATAATTGATCGAGTGAAGTTAGATCTCTAAGTTGACTTAGGTTGTTCAGCACTTTGTCCGTCCGTCCATCTTTCTGTTAGAGGGGTATGTATATCTAGCTCAGGTAGAGTATATTCTTTTCTATGCTATCTAGCGTCTTAACCATACAAGCGAATGACTTCAAATTCTCATACAATATGTAAAAATATTGTCCAAAGCCAGAAATGACATTTAAAATTATATAAATGAAAAAAATATGAAAGGGGCTCCCATACATGTAAGTGGGATCTAACTATTCTCTATCGTTTAAAATATACGAGCTAGATCTCAGCTCGCGCCTACATTTTGCCTCATAGAGAAAAACTTTTGAGGTTACTTGCTTATAACTTTTTTTCTATATAATAATTGCTTGATTTCTGTATTTGTTGTTCAAGTATAGGATATAACGAATATTATACATAAGTTTCAGCGTTAAGTGTGAAGCCGTTATTGAGATAGATCCCGGGACAAAATAGGTGGCCTACCGAATCGTTTTTTTCCAACATACTTAGATTTTCTTTAAGCCTGTTTCGTACTCTACTTGTCAAAATTTCAACGCACTATATGCCTTTTTCAAAGATACCCCATAGAGGTAGACAAGGGTAGATAATAAATAAAAAATATTTTGTTCCCCACTATGTATGGGAGCCATCTCAATAAAGATAAAGATAAGATAAACGCTTTCACACTCACAGCCCCACACTAAGTTCGATGACTTGTGTCGTGAGTGCCGGAAACATTCACATCACACACACAATCACAACCAGAACCACAAATTTTCCATGGGGAGAAAACTTGTGTTCCCGCCGGGAATCGAACCCGATACCCCTGCTTAGAAGGCGAACGCCACCCAACTAAGCCAACGGGCAGTTCGATATATTCAATATTTTCATTTATATAATTTTAAATGTCATTTCTGGCTTTGGGCCGCAGTTTTACATGTTGTGTGATAATTTATAGTCATTCGCTTATATAGGTTAGACGCTAGATGCCTCTGACAGACGGACGGACGGAAAAAGTGCTAAAGACCCAAGTCAAATTTTCCTTGGGGAGAAAACTTTTGTTCCCACCGGGAATCGAACCTTAGATGGCGGACACCTAATTAAACCAACGGACAGTTCAGTAAAGTTAAATAGTAGTAAAGTGAATAAAAAGTATATGAAGTAATTTTTTTTTGTTACAGACCGAGAGTGCCCTGAGTTGGAAAAGCCCGAGATCGGAGGAGTAGCAGTGACTGGACGACTATTCGGCGATAAGTAAGTACCTCCACGAATTACCTCCTCGAACTGGAAGATCCGTAAGTCTAGTGAATAGCAATTCACTGTCCACTGGCGTAGTTGGATGTACGTCTGCCTTTTAAGCAGCGGGTATCAGGTTCGATTCCCGATGTGAATACAAGTTTTCTCTGTAAGGTAAATTTATGCTTCTACTTCTGCCTGTGGTCGTGTGTCTGATGTTAACTTTTTCAGCACCCAAGAAACAAGTCTTCAAACTTAGTATAGATATATTGATAAATTTAAAAAGGCAAAATTAACGCTTGAGGCGGGGTTTGAACTCGCGGCCTTACGGTGTCATGCCCTATTGGTCTAACCGCTGAGCTACTCAAGCCCTGCCTGAAGCGACGAAATTAATATTTCCTTATTATTAACGTGTTACGGGGACGTGTGACGTCATCTACCGCAACAGTGTAGAGTTCGGGAGTGGGGACACGAGACGTCACGCCTCAATAAAAAGTGTAGGTGACCGCTGAGGCGTGACGTCACAACGAATTCAGGTATTTTTTTGTTTAATTGACAAAAGATAAAATACGTGTCCAATATTTTTTGATGATGAAAATGACGGAATAAATAATTTCTTCAGGCATTTGGCTTTTTTTAACAATAGACTAGATGTCTGTAAAATCTATTAAGTCCCTATTACCTACTTCTAAAGAAATTATCTTCCAGAGCTGTGTACACGTGTCCTCACGGGTACCACGTGGTCGGCCTGCAGAGCAGGAGCTGCCAGGCTGATGGCAAGTGGGCCGGACAGCCTCCAGCTTGCAAAGAGAACAGTAAGTGACAAGCTTTTTATCAATAGGCGGTTACCCCTACCACGCCTGTTGGTAAGTGATTGAGGTTGAGGGTGGTACTCGAGACCCTAGCCTGGCGACAGATTTTTCTTTCTTTTTTATTCAAGATAGGCATACTTTTGACCACCATCTCACCTGATGGTAAACGACGTTGTGGTAGACGATGGAGCAAGAAGATACCTATTCATTCGCGACATGAAGACACTCATATTATACCGTTCAAATACAATATATTCTTTACGATATTGTCCATGCTCTCGAGGAGCGCGCCATGTTTACATAGCGGACAACATCTTAAAGAATATGTAAATTTTGGAACAAAAAGGCAGAATCTAATAATTATAAAAGCTATATGAGCGTTAATTTTGAGCAGTCTGTCAGAGGTGTTTTTTAAATTTTAATTTTTTTCTTTTACAAAAGGTGAAATTTATTCTATATATATATTATATTATTATCTAATGGCGGCGAACCCAAAATGCGAAGTGAACACTTGTCTACTAGTTTTATATTGTAAGCCAACGAGTTTTTTTTGTAAAACCGATAATTTATTTAAACAGTTATCGCAATCAAAAAGTTCGCATTTAGAAAAATTTTGTTCAAGCCCAATAATTTTGAATTCATCAATTATTAATTTTAAATCACTTGAATAGACATGTATATATTCATATAAATCCTAACATATATATAATAAATTCGGTTATTTTGTTTCTTCCGTACACCCTCCGCTTTTCTTTCACGGCCAGGATGGCTGGTTGAGAATGCCACTCGGCATTAGGCCATTCTCTGTACTTTCATTTGTGCAAAATAATAAATAAATACCTAAAATAATAAATAAATGGTAAATATAGTTATCAGTTCTCACGAAAACTTCAAAACAAATACATTCATGGTGTCGCTTTTAGATGTCAGTGTGTGCACATCGTAAAATTCATTCTCATAATTTTTCCAAAGCGCGCCAAAAGAAGTTTAACTTCAAAAGCACCTTACTACCATAGATTTGACAAGATTTAATCTCTTGAAGCAGCCTCTCTATTGGAAAGCACCTTCCTTACGACTAAGCTACCAACGCTACTATTTTTAGTCCTTGTTGTTACATTGTTTCAGTTCAGTGCACACTTACATGGCTTACAAGAGACCTTGGGAGACCCCTCCAAGGCCTCACCTTGTAAGCACTTACGCCCCAAAGCCCCATATATACGCCTAGCTTAGCATATATCTGGACAGATGCTCCACGTGTCATCAGAATTCTAATTATAAACATCTAACCTCTGTTGATTCAACTGTATAATAAGCGAGTACCAAGCTTGACCTGTTTGATCAGCGAAGCTTGAATATAAAAAGCTTAAAAAGCGCTTTACTAAAGAGGACAAAAACTGGATTAGGTATTCAGCGAGTCAGTGAAGGTGGTGCATATGCTTTTGTTCTGATAATCAAAATCTTTCTCGAAAATGATACTACAATCTCAATATAGTAGAAAGAAGTAATACTTTACAAAGTTTTTAAAATCAAGCTTTTATCAGTGGTAAATAAAAAAGGACTAAAAGTTATATAACTAGAGAACTTGTGACGAAATATTTGACACCTGTCAAATTGGTGCATATTCTGCGAGTCACGCCTCACCCCGCTTCTTTCCCCCCACCGGCCATATATAAGGCTGCCGCGCCCAGGATCGGCCCTCTTCTTCATTCAACGCAAACACGAACCTGTACGCATCTACCGAGAATAAATCGAATCGATAACGAGTAAATCTTCTTCGCCTGTTATTTCAACACCCCCTGCTAGAAGAAGATACAATATGTGTAACGATCATAATAATATTATAATGTATTTATTATACATTATTATTGAGGTATATATTATTTGTCAATTATAATTATTTATAATTAAGTATATTATAATTTACTATTTTTAGATTCATAGAAACAAAACACCGACGTTCAAATTTATTGCGTAATTCTTCTCCATCCAACGTTTGTCTGGAAGAGATCGCTTTTAGCGATAAGACCGCATATTGTTACACTTTTTGTTTTTCTGATTTGTTTTTTGTCTTAATTAACGAGTTCAATAAAGAGTTTATCTATCTAATTAAGCTTGCAAGATTTGATTACAGACCGACTAATAGAAACGGGACAGAAAAAAAGCTTTTAAAAACACCCAATAACTTTGTTTTCTTACTCAATACATTTCAACAGTCTATTGCCTCCAACCACCGACCATCGAGCACGCCCGCCACTCTGCACTCCCAGAACAAGCTACCTTCGACCTGGATGCGACAGTGCAGTACAACTGTCATACTGGCTACGTCACCAACGGCTTCCCCCGGGCCAAATGCCTCGCTATAGACGGACAGGCATCCTGGTACGGACCTGACATAAGTTGTGAACGTGAGTACTGTGAAATAATTTGACTAATTGTGATTGTTTGATTGTAAAGTAAATGAAGCAGACTGTGTCTACAATCAGGCTGCTTAGCTTTGAAACTTGATAATTTTGTAATACGACGATCTTCCTTCTTATTGGAATTTTGGTACCTAGAGTCGCTTTTAAACACATTTGCCATGAAAACCACAATCTCACCTGATGGAAAGTGATGATGCGGCCGAAGATGTAGCATGCTTGCCTAGAAGGTACCTATTCACTCTTGACTTCAATACTCCGAGATTATACCGTTCGGGGAACAAAGACGAGGGCAATGAGTTCCACTCCTTCGCAGTACGGATGATAAACGTAGAAGCGAAACCCTTCGAGCAAACGTAGAAGCGAAACTCTTCGATAGTTTGTCTTGTTATTAGATAGTAAATCGGGCATGGGGGAATTTACTCGTGCAATTCCTGTGCACACTCTCCAAAATGTAACTGATAGAATACTGATAGGCTGGCAAACTGAAGTCATTGACCTCTCTGCAATTTGGACTCAACTAGCTACTAGAGGTGTACCCTCCAATCCCAAACTATACTTTTGTTTGTTGTTTCATCAATGCACGTTCAATAATGATTCTATCGTTGCTGCTTCTAATGATGGCATCCTTCCAGCACGCTCCTGCGGCGAGCCAGGTGACGTGCCCCACGGCTGGGTGACAGCCGACTGCCACACCTTTGGCTGCCGCGCCGTGGTGCAATGTGGCCAGGGGTTCGAGCTGGTGGGCAAGGCCGAACGGTACTGCCAGGCGGATGGTGCCTGGGCGCCCAAAGAGCTGCCGACTTGTGTCCGTGAGTAACTTGACTTCTGGATTTTTCTTTTGGTGGTGATGAGTCTGGTATTGACAATGTTAAATATACTGTGCTACATACATAATTTAAGATAAATAGATATACTTGATGATTAAATTTACTGTCGCAAAAAAATAGGAAAATATTGGCTTTTTAAACAAAACATTTATTTGTATGGATAATATTATTAGCATTGAGGTATTGTCGGTATTAATGCTCATTAAATTTTAATGCTGGTTTAATAAAGTAAAAGTAAAAAATCATTTTTTTAAACTAACTTTTAGGAGCCTTGATGTGGCCTTGAGTGCTGCAGTAGGCATGTCATGGTACAATTCAAAAATGTATACCATAATAAAAGTAAACTTTACTTATATCCTGTACTTAAACAACAAATACTAAAATTAAACAATTATACATTAGAAAAGAGTTATATTATTATGCAAATAACCACAGGTGTGGAAGCAAAATCCACATTTATTGACCAAGTGAAAGAGAAGCGCGATCGAAGTGACGTCTCCGTTTTAGCTTGGGCAAAATTGCTGTCGAATCCCCGATGTCCGGATGTCCGGTTGTTCTCCTCTACAGGTCGCATCCCTCAACCGTTTCTCGTGAATTTTTGTGAGCAGATACAATAATTATATAGTTTTATTTTGTCTTGTCAGTTTTTGGAATTTTTTCAAAATGGCGGTGATATGAGGGTTCAAAACGTAAAGAAATACATATACACACACACACAGCTATTTAGAAAAATTTGCGAGGTCGTACTCTACTAGTGATATTTTGTAATGATATCACTTAAATAATAAAAAAACACGTGATTGTGTGTGTGATGTGAATGTTTCCGGCACCCATGACACAAGTCATCGAACTTAGTGGGCTGTGAGTGTGAAAGCGTTTATGTTTATTGAAGATAGCTTAATTTACCCCTGAAATACGGGACTATTACTAAACATAGCGCATATCTCCAATCAATGCTATTCAATGCACAATTTGGATACAGAGTCCGAATTGCCACTGACATCTGATTCGGTGTATTTGGCATGATATCATGTAATTAAAGTGTGTTCACTTTAACTAGGTTGCGCTTTGTTTTATACAAACAATGAATTACCGAGAATGTATACCTAACCCTTGCTTTATTCGTTACGACGCAGCGACGTAGGGGGCAAAGAATTAGTGTAAGCGGAGGTAAAATGAAATGTTCAATACAATCTCATATTCATATACAAACTCCATTGTGATTGTATGTATGCTTTTGACACTACATTCAAATAATTCCTTGTTACAATATAGCTAACTTAGTTAAGTCTCGGGGCTTAATCGCCCTAAAAACTATTTTTATTTATCTCGACGTATCGGCCATGTTGCTTTGGCCATGGTCTCGAAAAGACTGATTAAATCTCGAGATATTACTTACTATGTATTCAAGAGTTTTACCGCGATAGTGAAAAAATGGCTTTGTTGATTTTGGATTATTTCCCAAAATTATTCTTCGAATGTTAAATGTGTAATAATTGTGGATTATAAACCTACTTACTATACTTAGTAAGTTATACTTAGTGAACGTGCATGAGTGTATGCAAATCATACAAAATTAAAAAACGCTATTTTCGCTTTCGCTCCATAACTCCAATATAAATTCTAGAAAAGTTTTTACCACTATATTAGGGCATGACTTGACTATGACCTTGTCTCTTTTACCTAACTACGACTGTAACTTGTGACTATGCGTATGAATTATATATTAACATGTACTTAAAATATTTTATCACTTGACACTGGCTAAAAGCACAAGATTGCGGAGCCAAAATTAAAAGAAGAAAAAACTGTGTGTTCTAGTCGCGAAAGTTTAAAAGTTGCCATAGCTAACTTCACAACTGTCGACACTAACTTCACTAGTACAACTGTACAGTACAACACAATTTAATTACGTGGCCACAATTACTGTGTTTATGTTGATTTGTACACCAACAGCTTTATGTCAGAGTTTCACGATAGATGGAGCTATTTCAAGCGCTGTAAACACGGTTATTACATGAAATAATAGGTTATTCACCGTTTAACGTTTATTAAATAGCAGTTGTTTAGTTATTACCGCGTTATTCGGTTATATGCTTTGTGAGTACGTGGTATAAAAAACAAAAAATAATTGATTGGTCTCTTGGTTTATACAATACAACACAATAATTAGAGATAGTGAGCTTCGACTTGTTCTTTAAATATAGGCAGCGACTGAGCTCTTCTAATAGACCCAGGTAGGGCGATATCAATATTAGGAGAGAGGAGAGCTACATAAAAACCTAAGTAAGTATATAGTTATTAGGTACTAAATAGGTACCACTTAAATGACAGTTTGTCTGACTGGAGGCCTCGCCCGCGTTAATCAAGTTTAAAAGTAGCCTATGACTTATTCCGGAACCTAAACTAACTACAATACAATACAATACAAAAACTCCTTATTGACACCAAAAGATAAATACAACTTACAGAGAAAACTTATAAAGATAGGTACAATGGGCGGTCTTATCGCTAAGAGCGATCTCTTCCAGACAACCTTTTGATGGAAATATAAACGAAAAGACAATGCACGGATGGTGGTGCGATAAAATGAATGAAATAGATTTAAAAATAATATAAATACATTGTTTAAACTACATAAACAATACATACCAATAATAACTACAGTCTAAATTTCATCAAAATCTGTTTATTTGTTCGGAGATACGTAGTAACAAATATTCACACACACAAACTATCGCATTTATAATATTGGTATTTCAAATTGTATTAGGCAGTCGGCTAAATATTCACTGAATATGACTGTGTTTTTATTGTGGACCTGATGGAAATTGAAGATGCGGCCAAAGATGTATCATGCTCGCCTAGAAGATAGACTTGAAGACTCACAGATTATACCGTTCGGATTATTGTTTCGTTTTTAGGGTTCCGTATCCAAAGGGCAAAAACGGGACCCAATTGTGAGACTTCGCTGTCAGTCCGTCCGTCAGTCTGTCACCAGGCTGTATCTCAAGAACGGTGATAGCTAGACAGTTGAAATTTTCACAGATGATGTATTTCTATTGCCGCTATAACAACAAATACTAAAAATAAAATAAAATAAATATTTAAGGGCCCCCCTTAAATATTTATTTTTCCCATACAACAAACTTGATTTTTTATAGATAATGGTACGGAACCCTTCGTGCGCGAGTCCGACTCGCATTTGGCCGGTTTTTTTGTATTTGTTTTCTAATGAGAGGATTATAATGGATATTATGTTTCAGCTTTAAATATGTAGTCTTAGTTTTTGAGATAGACACCCGGGGTAAAATAGATGTAAAATTTGTGACTTTGATGTCCTACCAAATTGTTACTTTCTAACATTGTTTTTTGTAGCAGCATTTCATGTTACTTGCAAAGTTCATTTTAACGATAGGTACACTGACAGTAAAATATTAAAGTTCTTCACTTACTTATGTGTACCTCTTTAATATTATACTTTACATCATTTATATTGCCGATTTTTGCTTTTTACATATTCTCTGATAATTTTAAGGTATTGGCGCTAAATGCCTCTGACAGACGGATGGACGTCCGGACTTCGGAAATGACTTCGCGCGATCAAAAAATATGTTTCTTTCAATTTATTTTCATTTCTATCAAGAAAATAATATCATATGGGTCACCATGTTTCATGAAATAAAAAAAAACAACTTGTATGAGATAACAGGGAATTATCGTGCTATTTCCTTCGAAAAACCAAAAAAGGAAAATTAACAAAAAATATTAATAATCTTATATAATTTTCCATCAGGTGACATTGTGGTCCAATGCTTGCCATATGCTTGCCAAATGCTTAGTCATAAAAAAATCCTAATTCTTACTTAAGTGTTATTAGATGTTTATTATAATTATTGTACAAATATAAACGTTATTAATATGCGTATTAAGTTGTTATTTCAACACCGCTATTCTACCAGACCCATCA
Organism: Lomographa bimaculata; assembly: GCA_948107665.1. Lineage (NCBI taxonomy): Eukaryota > Metazoa > Arthropoda > Insecta > Lepidoptera > Geometridae > Lomographa > Lomographa bimaculata. Next base: position 1,780,848 of record OX403607.1, on the reverse strand, counting down.
CCACCGTCTTACAATAAATTTTGAAAAACTCCTTGCATTGCTTCGTGACAATGTAGTTGCCGTTTTTCAGTGTCCTCATATATACGGAATGTTGCATGGTCTGTCATCGTGTTGAGTGTTCTCTCATCAAGGGATAGCGAGCATGGCTTCAAGTTATCATGGCTCAGAGCAATATCATTGTCATGACGCAATTTTGGGTGTCCCGCTTTATGATGTTTGATGTTTTAATTGGTTCTGTTAATTGGAAAAATTTGGTTTTGTTGACTACGTAATTGGTTATGTTGACTGCGTAATTGGTTTTGTTAATTACGTAATTTAGTAATTAACGTAGGTTTTGTAAATTTTGAAAGTATTACATTAACTATATTATTGATTCTTTTTTGTTGTTTAGTTTACTGTAGAATTGGTTTCGATAATTGAGAAAAATATTTTGTCAACTATTGGTTTTCTTAATTGATAAAATTGGCTATATTAATGTTGATGAACAGTTTCATAGAAAAATATATTCACCGCATAATTGGTTTTGTCAATTTATAAAATTGTTTACTTAATTGTTTTATGGTTTCTGATAATTAACACAAAAATAGCGTTACAATATAAATAATTGATATGTTATTTGAAATAATTGATCTGTTGACAGCATAGTCATTACAATATTGCAGTCAACTGCTATCAATTTAGTTTATGCAATCATTAGATTGATATACTTAACAAGTAAATGTTTGTTGAAATCAATTAATATGAGAATTAATAGTTCATCATTTGTAATTTTAACTTTTATCCAACTATTTACGTTCATTGTTACAGTGCTGCCATTATTTCTTATAAATTGTACCTAATCTCATTTTTATTATTTATGAAATAAAATAATCAACATCTAAAGCGGAACTCCCACTAATTGTAGATAAATAAAAACTGTAAAAATTAAATTCTTTTTTCTCCTTTCCCGCTGCTAGAAGGAGATAAGGGGGCATAAAACCATAATTATGTAGTCTTCGAGCGTTATTCATAGAGTTGTTGTAACATTCAAATTCTATATAGCCTTTCTTCTTAAAATCTATATGGCCATGATAAAATAATACAATAAATTACTGCCTATAGCTCTATTAGCTATGTAGATATTGTAGAAGCTTTAATTAATGTTGAAATTACAAGAATTTATTGTGAAGAATTTCTATTCTACTCTATACTATGCTGTAGTGAAATAAAGGTGAAAATTCAATTGTTGTTTCATTGATGCATGGTTATTTTCGTGTTGCATGATCTTTATTTTTATATAATATTTTTATTAAATACCGTTATATATGAACGCATATATAAGAGCTTTTGATTGAGGATTTTGCTGTCAACAGTAATAAAATTAATTTTATCTCAGCTTCAGTAATTTATAGAAGCGCCATCTGTTACCCGATTGTGTGAGTTGCTTTAAAGCGACACGTGTCGCCACCTAGTGGTCACGCAGGTGCAGTGCCCGCCTCCCGAAGCGCCAAGGCACGGTAAAGCTGTATACACATCGTGCGCTTACAACTCCGTCGTGTCGTATGAGTGCAAATATGGATACCGTCTTGTGGGGGACGCGACGCGACGATGTGGTGCTGACAAGAAGTGGTCTGGGACGCAGCCTATGTGTAAAGGTAATAATTTATGTTTTAGTATGGGCAAAGAAGTCTAAAGATAAATTATTAAAAAAAGTATTGGGAATTCGTTATCGTTATACGTATAATCTGCAGAATGGTTTTTGACAGCAACTTTATAAAAGATTTATATGTATTTATATTTTTTTCTCGCATTGTTACGAGATAAGTCAAGTACGCGCGTACGTCCAGTGTTTATTTTTTTCTACGACAAATTCACTCTTTCTTTTCTGTATGCCTTTCATGGGGGAGCATTTTCTTAAACCAAAGTAATATAGAATTTCTAAATAGACCAAAAGCTTTGAAATTTTAAGAGTTAAGATAAAAACATCCTGAAAATAAATCTTTCAATAAACTGAAACAATCGTCTCGATATATATTATAGAAATCAACTGTGGCCACCCGGGCCAGCTCTGGAACGGTTGGCTAGAAAACATATCCTCGGGAACTGGGCTGGGAGCGTCAATCATCTTCCGCTGCCAGGATGGCATGAAGATGGAAGGGAACGGATCAGCTATATGTCAAAGTGATGGAACTTGGAGTCATCCGCTACCCATGTGCTTAGGTAAGTTGGACCTTTTTACAATTACTTATTATTATACTACTTCCTTTTTTGAACTATGACCATCCATTGTATTATGTATATCTTTATGCTATACCAAAAGAGTAGCCAGTTATTTTGATTGAGAGCTCTTATTTTGATTTTATGATCTGCCCTCATGTGTATGCGGTGCATTGCACTTTTATAAACTGAACATCCCTTGTGCCTTTCTGCATATGCCAATTAAAAGTTTTCTGGATTTTTCAGCACCCTGCGTGGTTCCCCACGTATCTCAGGGTAGGGTAGTGCTCGTGGAGAACAAGACAGGAGAGAACAGCACCTACGAGGCCAACACTCAGATTGTGGGCAGTTCGTCGATGGTGCAGCATGGTAAGTCCGTTCTTGGACGATACTTGTTTGACGATTCTAGCTGATATAGGTTTATTATGCTTTTATTTTTCTTGCTTTTTTAATTTTACCAAAATGTTTGCATGTCTAGTCGGTAAGAATGTATATGGAACATTCCTAACTTTTTTTTTTTATATCCATCTACGGGCCAATTGCCTATATTTCCTAAAACTTAACTATAACTATATACAGCAAAGAACCAAGTTACCTACCAGACATCGAGCCTATAGGTAACTCAAGTGCTCAAGCCCACTACCAGTGGGTAGCGTTCCCATCATGCTGGCTGCATTGCCTTTCTGAATTGCAATGCTAATAATTAATAATTCCTAACTTGACATTTTTAATCTACCTACATTCTGACAAATAAAGTATATAGAAAGAAAGAAAAGAATGAAAATGTATTGAATATTAATGACACACACAACATTTACACTACAAACAAACAGCAAAATATATAAAATACACAGAAATATACATAAAAATAAAAGACAAAGAAGTGTGAAATGTTGTGAGTATCATGAATATGGGTATATTGCCATAGAGTATTTTTTATTGTAACGCCACCTGCCGTAAGTTCGAGTAAACATACGCAACGTGTTTCCAAGCCGATAACTAGATGGCGCTGGGAGGCCTTAAAACTCGCAAACGTTTCGTTCGCGGACATCTGGTGCCTCCCGGCGCGCCGTTTACAATTGCATTCACAGAGGAACATTTGTATTCCTTCCTCTCATATTGGTTCTGCATACTTTAGCTTCCACCTTGTTGGGACTAATAGTTGAATGAACTAATATTATACGCCCTATCAGCCCCTTAGTGAAATATTGCTTCCACCCCGTTGGGACTATATTCCTTCAGGAGTTCGGTAGACTGCGTCTATATAAATGTAATAGTAGTACTTTTCTACGTTAATAAACTACTGTTGGACATACCATCTATGCGATTGTTTCCCTCGCTCATCCCTCGTCGATATCACCCCCCACATTATTTATTTTTTATATTACCGTAGATCAAAAGTATTCAAATCAAATCAAATCAAATTTTTTTTTAAATAATCGAAAATCAAAATCAAAATCGTTTATTCACATGGACCCCAAAGAGGCACTCATAAAAATTTATGACTCTACTGCCAGATTCGCAAAATTACAGCCATCTCGAGAAGAACCTGGCAAGAAACTTGACGGCGGATTTTATTTTTAAATCGTTCCTTAACGCTAATACATAATGACATTTACTTAGATATATCTATATTATGTAGTCGCTAGAAAGCGCTTGTGCAGTTTGCCTCCATGCATCCTTGTCATTAAAATAGTCGATCGTTTTATAGTAAGCTTTCTTAATGAATGCCCGTTTTTTTACAGATTGAACTATCCCAATGGTAATTCAGTTACAATTTTAGGAACTCTATTGTATAATCTAACCCCATTTGCCATAAAAGATTTATTCGTTTTGCTTAATTTAAACGCGCGCACTGTAATTGTATGCTTATATCTAGTATTAAAATTGTTTGCGTCGCTTCTTAATATTTTTACCAATATTTTTGCGAACATGTATAATATTTTCAAAGATGTAAAGCGAAGGCATGGTAAACATCACTCAAAGTACCTAATATGATGATTTGTTACCTACCTAATCATACCTTAAACATGGATCATTCCCACAAGTTATATTGCCATATTGAATATAAATAATAATGATGACAGCTGATAATAAATTAAATATAAAAGCCGATGACACCAATGGGGTTTAACATATTTTTATTTTATTTGATAATAATTGAACTGCTGTTAAATCTCATTACATCTTAAAATTTTCAGGTGAAATAATCCTAGTGGACTGTGAAAAGAATTACGAGTTTCCGTCTAACAATGCAGCCGTTACGTGCAATAATGGTACATGGACGCAGATACCACGATGTCAACCTGCTAGGTAATGACAATCATTAATTACGAGTATATATATACTGGATGTTATAAAATTTACCTCCATTGCTATTTAAGTATATACATTTTTACTGACACTGCGTTGAGCCGTGAACTATTTGTAAATTACCAGTATACCACGTGAATAACATGATGAGAACAAAAAAAAATTTTTTGTATAAGTAGTTTAGAACAGATAAGAGGACCCGTGTCTTGCAGAAGGAAATCTAATACGCCGTCTACTAAATAAGTAGAAACTATAATGCTTAAATAGATTCTAATTATCCAATAGATGGCGTAGTGTATCTTTAATGAGCAAAGAAAGATTACGGTGTATTTTTCTTTCATTATCAGGCGTAAAGAGTCTTATTTCTTTTCAAATTAAAATGAAACTTGTTCTAGGTGTAAAAAGATGCCTAAATTCCCTCGCCACGGCATGGTGATTGCTCCTAAAACTGAACACGGAATGAAGGCAAGGTTCCGATGCAAGGACGGTTTTGAGTTGAAAGGAAATCCTATCGTCGTTTGCTCTTTTGGCAATTGGAGTGGGGAAACGCCGAAATGTGATGAAGGTACTATATAATAGCTGTAATAAAGTCTGTAGTATGTAGTAGTTCTTAGTATTGAATAGCAAAGTCCTGCGCGGTACTTCCGTCTAGAGCTTTTATTCATATTTTTTTGTTTTTAGTATTTTGCCCATTCCCTGGATACATTCCCAATGGAAAAGTTCTTCTAGTGGGCAACATGGGTTTGTACGACTACAGGCCTTATGTGAAAAAGGTAAGGCATAAAATGCTTTAATTTTAACCTTTAGTTACTGCATTTTATTATTGTTAAAACGTATTCCAGGTTGTAAACAACAAGCAAATAATGTACGAATGTGAAAAAGGATACGTTTTGTCAGAAGGACCTCCAGGGGCTACTTGCGTCGGAGGTCATTGGAGTCCTAGGGAGCTACCAAAGTAAGACCTTTCATATTAAATATAATAACTAGGCTATGGGATGCCCGATACCTTCACATTTTCCTATTGGACCCGCTAACCAAATTTCTAAATAACCTTTTGTATTATTATCACATATCAAGTTTTTCTGGAATTTCTTATTATTAAAGATGTAGTCATTCAAACGAAAAAACAAAACTTTTAGTAAAATTTCATATTTATACGTTTTTTTGTTAAGGTGCACACTTTACCAACATCCTCGCATCAGATGGAGTCGACGACGCAGATCCGTCACTGAACCAGAAATGCGACATAGAAGGTCTGCTTACCTTCGACAGTACTATGCCAATCTGCGACACCAACCTGACTCTGAACATCAATACTTAGACCAATTGTACGATAAATATAACCACAAGGAACATAAACCTACTTTAAGACATGCGAACTTCAAAATCATGAAGAAATTTGACACTGATTTTGAAGATGAAAATACAAACGAAGATGTTACTAATGAAAATCTACCTACAGCCGTTTATACTGTCTACAATGTTCACGGGGAGCCTATTGGACACAGACTTTATTCATACCAACCCGTTTACGAACCAGAACTTGATATTTCATCACACGAAGATGTATCAGAATATGAAGATTCTTCAGAAACAGATACTCTACAACATGTAACAGTTTTGAAAGGTGGCATGTTTCACGATACGTCTAACAACGAAGATAATATCAACAAATTGAAACACGAATATTTCGAAAGATATTTAGATAAGCGAAGTAAACGATTTTTGAATAAAAACATCAAAGATGTTAAAAAAGATTCTGATACAGATTTAGAAGGAGATGAAACCACTATCGTAAAGGCAACTAAGTCAACTGAAGCAGCTACTAAAAGAAGAAAACGAAATATTCCTTTCATAGACTTCGGGAGAGAAAACTGGACTTTTAAACCTACTCTTGATGATACAGAAATTAACGAAATCCACGCTGACTTGCTCAAAGTTATTCCATTGCAAACTCCAGTAAATTATACAGAACAAGATCTTAGTAAAGAAATGGCTGTTATTCCGCTGCAGTACAACAACACTAACTCAACTGAAGTCAATAATATATTGGATAAAAGAGATAAGAGAACGAGCAGAAAGACTGATAGATTGAACCAAACTACAGCTACTGTTCCAAAAACGTAAGATATATAAGAATATCTATGGCATGAATTTCAATAACAATATTTAAAAATATGTATATATTCCGCTATTTCAGAGGTCGAGAAGGCAAAGGCGGGAAAAATCGTCAACAATCCGAAATGTCCAGTGAAGAAAAAGGACAAAGTTCTGAGTACAAAGACGGTACCGAAGGAAGCAAGACAGAAAATGGTAGTGGTGGTGGGGGTAAGAAAGGAAGACCAAAGAGTCCTTGTGAGGCGATAGAGAGCGAGCCTTATGTCAACATTGAGATTGTAAAATTTGGAAGGGATCCAAATAATACTTTCAGTTCAGGTAAAATAGCTTTCGATTTTACTTTTACAGCAATACAAACAAAATTGAAAATAAACTTAGTGACAACTCAAAATATTACGAATTATAAACTGTCTAGAAGTTGAACATGAGTTATTATTATCGAACATCAAAGATAACAATGCTTGATTTATGTTTTTAATAATATAAGTGTGTGTTTTTAAGCTTGGTGCCACAATAAATTCTGCTAATGTCTGTTTTATATCTGATATAAGAACAAGCGATATACCAATATGTTTACGTAGATTACTTTATCACCTCAACACGACTGATGTTTAGCATTTTGATAATTTTACATACAAATAAACTAAACGGAATATCTAAGGAAATACCAATGGTGAAAATATTTCTTTTTTTGTACAGGCACTATAGTGCGAGTGGCTTGTGGAAAAGGTTATGGTCTAAATCTAGAACAAAACGCTACTGCTAAATGTGTAAGAGGAAGATGGAAGCCAGAAAAGCCTAAATGTGAAATCTGTAAGTTCTACTCCTAAAGTCACTGATCTTTGATTTAAACTATTTGTAAACACTGTTTTGACGTAGACTGTTCTATTAAATTATCATCATTTAATTAATTTTCTTCGAACATTAGATCGACATTAAATCTGTGATGTAAGTGGGACTCTTTTCTATTTGATTTGTCTTGAGCATGTCTTGCATCATTTGCAATGGAACCTCTTTCTTCCTTTACTTTGTCTGATTGGTCATCATTTATTATTTACATTCTAAACTTAATAACTATATTATCTTATTAATATATTTTTAATGCCAAATGTGAAGCTATCCTACGACTTTATCCTCACGCTGATTTCATAATTTTCATAATAAAAGATCTAATAGGATGTTTCTCTTTGACTAATAACATTTGTTATCTCCCCAGTGCCATGCCACGTGCCATCGATAGAGTATGGTATCTACACCATGGCTGAAGGGAACTTGCACACAGCCAGCCAGGTCTTGACAGGAATCCAGGAGGAAAAGGAGCTAAATGAAACTGACCCGGTACCAAATGGTCAGGTCGTACATTTCTCTTGTGAATATGGGTAAGTATATTCGAGTGACGACTGACACCGATATTAAATTATTTTTAAGAGCGGAATATAGAACATTACTGTTGAATTGGTGATTTAAATTGTTTACTATCATATTAGACTCAGTGGAAGCTCAACATTGAGACATGTCCTTTAAGACATAACTCCGATGAGACATAAAAGCAGTTTGAAAGTTTCGCAAAAACGCTTTCAATTAGGTTGTCTGTGCCTATAACAGTAGAATAGAACCTTTCCAGTTTAGCCTTTGAACTAAATTTCTCAGTGGAGATTGAGAGTAGTTTTTCTCTAACTGACTGTCCGAACAGGGCAACTGTTGAAACCTAAAAATATTTTTGTAAGATCTTTATACACAGTTTTTGGCAATAAAAATTTTGTGATTTGTAAAATTATTAAAGGGAACAAAATTATTTATTAACCGAAAATACACCGATTTGTATATAGGTACCATTCGATTGTATAATAAGTACCCTCGTTTTACTAAATGTATATGCCTTTCACAGATACAACGTACAAGGACCAACAAATCTACGATGTTGGCTTGGAGAATGGGCTGTTACCAGCATGCCGGAATGTGTCGCAGGTATGGAAGTAATAACCACCCCTTTAACAGTCAGTCAGTTAGAATCTGCCACTACTTTATTAATTAATCTTCAAATTCTTTATGATTATTTTATGCATGTAGAGAGATTACTCGAAGACCGACCTTTGAAAATTCCTATTTTTGTTTGTAAGGGTAATGTGTCAATTTGGTCCAATAAAAAAATTGTCAAGATCTCGTCAAGGGTTTCGAGGGTAAAGCGGTAAAGCGCTTGTGTTTAAGTTATTTGCTTACACGTTTCCAGCCTATCCTATCTTAGAATACATTTTTGTTCGCTGCTAAAGCGAAATATCCACATGTTCAATCTGATTTAATTTGTTATAACTAAGATTTCGTACGAATCATTATGAACTTCTTGACCTTCCGAGCTTTGTTGTAATTGCCTGATCTGTTCCCAGCACCTTGCGAGCTGCCTCTTCTCCACGGGGCGTCATACGAAGCGGGCTACAGAGCGGGCCTCACGGTCGCTCACGCATCATCTGTGAACATAGCTTGTGATGCTGGAAGGTCACCTCCTGCTACCCTCAACTGTCATTTGGGAAGACTGCAGCCAACTGTGCATGACTTCTGTAGGCCTTTGGGTAAGCTTGTTAATTTCCTGGTCATTATATAACCTGTAACAAAATGATGTAGTGTAATCCTTGGTGGTGTGTATCGTGCCAGGAATCCTCTGCCAGAGAATGAAGTCGAAATCGGAGATTTTTAAGAAACTTTAATTCATCATAACTCAATATTCATGTTGGTACCGCGAATTCAGAAGTTCCAGTTAGACTCCATAAATATTGCTAGATACGTGGCTTGAGTATTACTACAGTTTTCTGTGACACATTGTATATGCGATATAATTTGGTAAAAATCAATTATGTTGCGTTGAGGTTTGATTTTTTTTTTGTATACCTAACCAACGGCATATTTTTAAGTTCCTTGACGGATATTCAATCAAAGTATTAGTAATAAATAATACATGTACATCACATTTATATTATAGCAAACTTGAGCAGGCCAAGGCCAACATCCGAGTTCCAAAGTGGTTCCGACATCGTCAGAGAAGACATATCTGAACTGGAGCCAGATATGGACGGAACTACGATAACTGACTGCGGGCCGCCAGCAAGGTAACCATTACTAAAGTTAATACAGACGCATATGATAACTATTAAAGATGCATTTATGTTTCGAGGTATAATTTCGTCAGAGTAACACTACGTTTCGAACGTCTTTGAAAAAACATTAGTTATTCCTCAATTTTATGTATGTAATGATGTTACAAGATAAAATAATCATGGACTAGAAATTCAACTTACAAGACGTGGTAAAAATGTAAAAAAAAATTGTGATTTTTAGTATTGCTATTTTTGTTATCTATGGTTCAAAATACTTACTTTTTAATTTTACTTATTTTTACTGTATTCGAGGCAAAATAAATACTTTGAATAACTTACCCCAAAGCTTTCTTAGGAACATAATTTAGTTTCAGAATGTTAAGACAACATTTAAAAACAAAAGCTCGAAATTTAAATGCATTTTCAGTTTAATATTTGATGTATCCCAAACTTGAAGCTCTACTTGAGTGGAACTTAGTGAATAAATTAAGTAAAATCTGATGCTTTCATTGTAGCTTCTGTGTTTTTTGTTTGATTATTTTTTTAAACCATTGGAGCTTTAACAAAAAATAATAATTAGAAAACTATCCGACTCACGCAGAGTCATTTGATTTCACGCTTTTTTAATTTTTGTTTTATATTTTCTTTTGCGATTGTCTGATGTGTGTTTGTAAGCAAGCCAAGAAACTGTACTCAAGATAACATTGTTCCAGATATTACGATGTTCAAACTGTGTCCTTAGTTTAAACGTATTGAAATGTTAAATAAATAATTCAACATTTGCAATTACAGAATAGTTAGTTTCAATCATTCCTTTATCTTGAATACAATATTCTTCATCAATATATTCATCGTCATCCACTAGAGGATGAGGTTGCACCAATCAGTAAAAATAATGGTTTTGCAAAGTCTGCGTTTCTTATTTGCTGGCTGGAAAGACTGAAAGGAACCCAGGCATTCAGGGATGCCAAGCCCTGGTGAGAGCCGCATAGGTTCGAACTTTTGCTTCTTTAACTACCTTTACTTTACTCTTCGTCACGATCATTAATAACTTCATTCAAATCATCAATTGCAACACCATCATCATAAATTTTTGATAAATCCAATATATTTGTATAAAATACTTCAGTTTTTGGATTCGAAGGGATTATTTATATTCCAAATCCTCCAGAAACAGGGCTTAGTGTACTAGGTTCTTTAGGAAAATGTGCTTTATGAATACGTTGATAAGATTGCTAATAGTATGGCCGTTGTATTGGCTTTTTCTGTCTTGGCCCAGCTTTGGTTTCTTTGCAGATTATTTGGATATTTGATGAATATCTCTGTGTTTAGTGCATGTTGTATATTAACGTGTACATACTGTAGGTAAACTTAATTATTATTATTATGAGGATGTTTTCCATTTCTTGATTCTAATTTATTTAATTCAAAAGTTTCTATTAAATGTTTAATATATTTAAACACTTATGTATGAATAGGCACTTTTAATGTACTCGTATTTAGGTATACTTTTCGCGTATGTGATTTAGTAGGTTAATTATGACAATATTTATTGAATTAGCAGTTTTAATGTGATTGCAATAATTTACATTAAAAGAAAAAGTGGCATGAAGAATTGATTTCTTAACTGAATTGTCTACTGTTAAAAGCATTAATTTATTATTTTATTTATATTAATTCAAGGAATAAGCCATAGCATTTGCAAATTTGTAGATTGCCTAAACTGAGTGATAAAATATTTATATGAAAATAGACGAACAATAAAAAAATACATTCATTTAAATTTCCTTCAATGAAAATATTAGATAAACTCTTATAAACACTACTTTCCAAATAACCAAAGTCACCCCAACAAATTAAAAGTCCCCTTCTCTCAGGGTCCAAGGCACGCTCATTTACCGCGATGGAACAGAAGTCAACGGCACCCTAGGGGTGGAAGGTTACCCCCACGGGACAGAGATCACGTTCAGGTGCATTGCTTCTATCATGGGAGAGAAGACCACGTGGAAGCTAATCTGCGAGCAGGGTAACTGGGTTGGGAAGAGCTTTAGTTGCGGTAAGTGTTACTATAAATTGTCCTCATTATATAACAAACTAGCGATCCGCCCCGGCTTGGCCCGGGTGTGATAAATGAAGAACCGCTCGACCGATTTTGTGCAAACGTCATATAAACAATCTACTAAATAGTCCGAACAAAGCCTAAACATTTGGTTTGGATAGGTGAGCCCGTTCTTGATTTATAAAATTACAACTTTTTTATATTTTTTTATATATATAGATAGATCAAATCGACGCCTCCATTTTTTAATATTTTTTAGGTTTTGTAGATTTTTACTATCTACGGGCCAATTGCCTATATTTCCTAAAACTAAACTTATATACATCTATACAGCAAAGACCCATGTTACTTACAAATCATCGAGCTTTAGGTATCTCCAAGCCCACTACCAGTGGGTAGTGTTCCCAATATACTGGCGGCATTGCCTCTCTGAATTGCAATGCTAATACGTTAAGCCAAATAAGTGTCAGCATTTTGATCACGCGTCGCCTCAACCAGGCGTTCCGATATTTTTTCGAGCTTCCGGCTCCCACGGGCATAGTGTCTCAACTGTGTTCAGTGAAATATCGGATTGACAGCTAACGAAAAGGTAGCTGGGCCGCAAGGGTCACCCTGCTGACAGCCAACGAAAGGCAAAAGAACATCGTTTTTGTAAATTAGTTTTAACGGTTTTCCATAACATTGGCAAATAAAATTACAAAACTCTGGAATTTTATCTTTCACTTGCGTCAGAAGGGTTCCTCTATCAACAGAATTAAAAGCAGTTTTTGACAGTCACCTTTACACCTCTCCACAATTTTATTTAAAAATGTTCTAAGACAGTGGACGGCAGCCTCTCATCCGCCCGGCGTACAAAACCAAGCTGTATAGGCTGAAAAAGATTGCTTAAAGAAGAAAACATTTTCTTACAGCCGATTTGAGCCACGAGGCGGGGGTTCAAACCCCGCTGTAGAAATCAAAGATGCTCTTCTCGATGGCTGTTATTTTGCAAATCGGGCAGTAGAGTTATTAACTTTTATGAGTGCTTCTTCGGGGCACATGTGAATAAACGATTTTGAATGCATATATCCATATCATTCTCCAGATGAACTGGAAGCCCAGAACGAGGAGCTGATGAGCAACAACACTTGCACGTTCACCAATGACGAGCCCAACGTAGTCGCGTTTTTCAATGACATCAAGATCACGGAGAATGTGGAGTTTTCACCAGGAGCTGTCATCGTATCCAGGTAAAGATAGAGACTAAGGAAACAGAAAAAATACTAACAAATTTTTATTTTGTTGACTTAGCCATATACCTGCTCTATAATAATATTAGTAAAACGTCTTTCTTTATACTCGTATATGGATTTTAAAACAGATTTTTTTTTTTTATATCCATCACTCTTTATGTTTCTGGTTATAATGTTTGTAAAAAATAAAGAAAATTTTTTTTCGCTGAATAGGCAAACACTTGGCCACTATCTCACCTGATGGAAAGTGACGATGCGACTGATTATAGGAAATGCTTGCCTAGAAGGTAGCTATTCACTCTAGACTTGAAGACACCCAGATTTTTCCGTTCAGGGAACAAAGACGCAGGAAATTAGTTCCACTCTTTCGCTGTACGGATGTTAAATATTGAAGCGAAAGTTTGTCATTTCTTCCACCTTGGATGGAGGACGTTTGGAAGAAATCGCTTTAAGCGATATGACCGCCCATTGTACTACATTAATTTTGATTTCTTACATTATATTTACTTTGTATCTGCAGTGGAACATAAAATTACCTATGCATGATTATTGATGACAGCATTTTAATTTTAGTTGTACTCCTAATATAAAGATTATTTATTATTAATTTTTATTCAATTATGATTATTTAATAAGATTTTTATTATTTATTTTTATTAAAATACATTAATTAAATCAAATTAATAATTTATTGAGATAAAAACAATTTTCAACTTCTACACATATAAGCTACAGCACATATATAACATTATTTAAAAAAAACTATAAATTAAAAATTACAATGTCAATCTTATAAATTGAAAACTACGAAATGTCATAGAAAGTCCTCCTCTCTCTTAATTGGTGACAGAATTGACATTTAAAATTTTGTAAATGAAAATATTAGGCTCCCATACATGTAAGTGGGGAGTAAAATATTTTTTATTATATAGATAAAAAATTATAAGCAATTTACCTGAAAAGTTTTTCTCTATGGGGCAGAATGTAGGCGCGAACGACTAGTATTGATATTGGTGGCATAACCCCTGTAGGTGGTAGGGCACCAGGGTCTATTAACTTAGATTTTTTTAACATTGGCGGAGCATAATAAATAAAGCTACGAATGCCTTTCAAGGGCACGACCTTCAGTTATTATGTACATGCGTCCACGAAGATTGTTTACTTTTAATTATTGCTTTACATTTAGATTTAATAATATTAATTACCCTGATTACAATCAAAATCAAAATCGTTTCTTCACATGGGCCCCAAAGAGGCACTCATGAAAGTTAATGAATCTATTGCCAGATTCGCAAAATTACAGCCATCTCGAGAAGAACCTGGCAAGAAACTCGGCGGCGCATATTTTTTTCAATCATTTTTTTTTTTTTAAACATTCTTAATCTCTAATACATAAGTTTCTTAACCTAGGTGTTATTATGTTAGTCGCTAGAAAGAGCCTGTGCAGTTTGCCCCCATGCATCCTTGTCATTAATATAGTCTGTGGTTTTATAGTAGGCTTTCTTAATTAATGCCCGTTTTATTACAGATTTGAACTTTTCCAGTGGTAATTCAGTTACGATTTTAGGAATTCTATTGTAAAATCTAACACCATTTGCCATAAAAGATTTATTCGTTTTGCTTAATCTAAATGCGCACACTGTAATTTTATGCTTATATCTAGTATTAAGATTGTGTGCGTCGCTTCTTAATTTATATTTACTAATATTTTTGCGAACATGCATTATATTTTCAAAGATGTAAAGCGAAGGCATGGTAAGTATGCCTGTTTCTTTAAAGAATTCCCTGAGCGATTCGCGTGGACCCATATCATATATTGCACGAACCGCTCTCTTTTGTAGAATAAAAATAGTTTCAACATCGGCAGCAGATCCCCATAGCAAGATTCCGTAACTCATCAAACTATGAAAATATGCAAAGTAAACCAGCCTTGCCGTCGCTACATCAGTCAGCTGTCTAATTTTACGGACCGCAAAAGCAGCGGAACTCAAGCGACCTGCAAGCACATCAATATGAGGACCCCACTGCAGTTTTGAGTCCATAGTCAGACCTAAGAAAACAGTTTTCTTTACAAGATCTAATTTGTTGTTTTCAAGTGTAACATTTGCATCTACCAAAGGAACATTAGGAAGGGAAAACTTGATACATTTGGTTTTGCTAGCATTTAACAATAAGTTATTAGCAGCAAACCATTTCGATACTAGATCTAATTCATAATTTACTTCATTTAATTCTACGTCTTTCCTACTTGTTTTAAAAATAAGTGACGTGTCATCAGCAAACAAGACAATATCTAATGCTAGCGAAGTTGTCATATAAGGTAAATCATTAATATACACTAAAAATAGGAAGGGTCCCAATATTGAACCTTGAGGCACGCCAATTTTAACTGTAGACCCGTCAGATCTCACACCATTAACGCCTACTTTTTGTTGCCTACCCGATAAATATGAATCTAACAAATCAAGAGCAGTCCTACGTATACCGTAATGGTTTAATTTGCTAATAAGCGTTTTATGGTCCACGCAGTCGAACGCTTTGGAGAGGTCACAAAATACCCCAATTGCATCCTGCGATCCCTCCCAAGCCCCGAGAATGTGTGACACTAACTTAGCACCGGCATCTATTGTAGATCGACATTTAGTAAATCCGAATTGGTGATCATGTAATATTTTATGTTCATTAAAGTGGGAGAGTAGCTGTTCTAGGATAATTTTTTCAAAAATTTTACTGAGTGCAGGTAATACAGAAACTGGTCTATAGTTAGAGGGAGTATGTTTACAACCCGATTTGAAAATTGGAGTAATTTTGCTGTGTTTCATGAGATCAGGAAATACTCCTTGATCGACCGAGAGATTGAATACAACGACAAGGTAAGGCGTAATAGTATCTAGTATGGAACCAATAACTCTAACTGAAATACCCCACAAATCTTCAGTGTTTTTTATAGTTATCCTTTTGAATGCCTTTTTTATGGTATTAGCCGTTATGTGACGGAAACAAAAATTTGGAATTTCTTGTGTGAAGTTTTGTTGCAACAGTTTTGCAGCTAATTCGGGAGATGAGTCTAGGGATTTTGTTGCTTCAAGGGGAATTTTTGTAAAAAAAGTATTAAATTCATTGGCTACGTCAGTTTTGTTAGAAATTAATCTATTTCCAATTTTTAGACTGTAATCACAATCTCTATTTTTATTTTTACCAGTTTCTGTGTTAATAATATTCCAGACCGTTTTTATTTTATTATTAGATTTTGAGACTTTATCACTTATGAATTTGGATTTGGCCTGGATGCAAACGCGTTTAAAAATTTTCGAATAATTAGTAACATACTTGTGAAAATGTTCAATAGATGTAAGAGATTTTTTATAGTAAAGCTCGTACATGAAATCTCTACTTTTCCGTATACCATTAGTGGCCCAATCATTAAATTGTAATTTAGTGTTCACTTTTATTAATTTTTTGGGGCATATTTTATTGAATTCATTACAAATGATCGAGTTCAGCATTTGGTGGACATTATTTGGGTCATCAAGTGGAAAACTGGTAAGGGATAGTTTAAAATCGACATTTTCGTTAAGTTTACTCAACTTGTTCTCAGTAAGTGGTCGTATTTCTATATTAGAGTCAAAAGATTGTTTTTTTCTTGATATTGTTACCTTTTGTCCCATGTGGTCTGATAGTATACCACTGATTTGACATTTATTTTTAATTTCAAAATTTACAATAATATTATCGATGCAGGTTGCTGAAGAGTTGGTTATTCTAGTCGGTTCCTTAAATAAAAAAATTAAATTAAAAGATGCAAATAGCGACACAAGTTTTTGTTGATCTGCCGAGTCCTCTAAAATATTTACATTAAGGTCAGCGCACACTACTATGCGTTTATTACATTTAAATAGTTTTCTTAAAATTTCTTCCATGACTACAAGAAATTGGGATAAATTGGAAGCAGGTGGCCTATAAATACACAAAATTATATAACCAGCGATTTCTGCACAAGCTACTTCACAGACCCGCTCCACAGAGCAAGCAGCCACGTCATTTCTTTCTTTAAACTTAAGGTACTGTGTACTGTTTTTAACTAATATTATTGTACCACCGCCTTCAGCAGACACTCTGTTGAACGTACTAGCAACCACATAATTGTTAACATTGAATGACATTTTATGAGGCTTTAGCCACGTTTCAGAAAAACATAGAACATCTAGGTGATACTTATCTGTAAGCAACTCTACATCCAAAATTTTGCCAGAGAAGCGATTAATATTTTGATGATAAATACATAATTCATTACTTCTAATTTTACAAGTCTTATTCATTGGTTTCGTAGCGGTAGTACACATTGTATTATTTTTTAGACATATATTTATAGCACTGCTGGAAGAACTCTGTATATTTTGATGGAAGGCAGAGAGCTCAACCATTGTCGGTGAAGTCAGTTTAAACTAATGTTTGCTGACTGATGCAGATTCATCTTATTATAGAGCTTAGCTTATATATAGAGCAATTCTTGTATATATATGTGTATTCAGGATCCCGAAAACGGCTCCAACGATTTTCATGAAATTTTGTATGCAGGGGGTTCCGGGGGCTATAATTCGATCTAGCTAGGTTTCAATTTTATAAAACGTCATTTACCAATAAAAAAAACCGGTTATCCGGGTACTATACATAATATTTATGATAATTTATCTTTATATATATAATTCTCTGTACGTGTGTATGTCACTGGACTCCTCCTAAAGGGCTGCACCGATTTTAATGTTTTTTTGTATGCGTTTGGGTGGCGTCCTGGATGGTTTAGATTCACAAATAAGCCCGGCAGATGGCGCTGCAGGGGTCCGCTAGCGGAAATTGCACACGGGCGAATCTGGGGCGAATCACTAGTTTTCTATAAGTTATTTGTAATTGGTACAATATTAATTACATTTTATAAAAAAAAAAAAAAAAAAAAATTGCATTAATTTACCAAACTTAAAGGATATAGCTTGTACCTTAATTGCATATTTTAATCATGTTTAAGTTTTTTTTTCTTAAAATAAGCTTCTTTATCAATAATAAAATAAATGTTTTTTATCTGCGGAGGCTTGTAAATGGCTGCTTGTTATATATATATATTAATATTTATTTTGTATCAACAGCTGTTAGCACCCCAAACAACATAAAATAAAAATAAATTATTTCATCATAATAATAATTGTAAATTTTACTTATTTTTTAAACTAGACTTAAATAGATAACGTGATAAATACAAAAAAAAATATCTAATATATCTAATTATAGTTTTTTTTGTTTAATTTTAATTTAGTTTTTAGTTTAATGTAATGTACAATTGCTACTTAAATTATGTTGTTACTATGAATAAAGTTTACAAAAAAATATATATTTAAAATGACCACAGAATAAATAGTATTTCGTATGACTTTTCCAGGTGCACCGATATCGGTAAATATTACATGCTGGGCTCACAAACCCGGAGATGCATTGGGGGCTCCTGGGACGGCGTGAAGCCCTCCTGCATCGGGCTGAACCAGCAGAACGATTATGCCAGTAAGTTTCATACAATATCTCCATCCACACTTTATCTTTCTATTTTTCTCTTTTTGCGAAACATTGTACAAAAAATCAAATATTGTATCTATCCGCTGGCGTAGTTGGGTGCGCGTTCGCCTAAGCACTGGGTTCGATTCATAGTGGGAAGAAGGGACTGTTCTGACCTGTAGTCTACATCTGAATCTAGACTGCAGTTCAGATCAATCTATTATATTTACGCTTACGCTTATGAGTTACATTTTATTAGCACTTATTAACAGCACGGAAGAGCATATTGTGGGACTTAGCATATTTTCGTGCAGTAAGAGTGTATTGTTATTTGATGCTATTTTAAATAGAAATGTTGTATTAGATATGTCACGTCTCAATCTTAGAGGTAAGAGATGGAATTTACACAAATGTAATGTCTCTATCATGCCTGTATTTTTCTATGAATCAGGCGACGGGCTTGAAAACCAATATAACGCCTTTCTTAAATAGAGTAGGAACACTATTTACTGCCTCTACAACGTATTATTTTTCAGATTCGGATCAGCAGTTTCAGAGATTGAGGCTTGAGGCTCTTGACACCATTGAGCGTAGAGCCAAGAGACTTATTGGTAGCGAGCAGCTGACTAATTCAAAGCTTCAGACCTTGGGTCATCGCCGCATGGTAGCCAGTCTCTCGGTTTTTTATCGGATACATTTCGGAGAGTGTGCTAAGGAACTGTACGTTCTAGTTCCCCCATCCCCGTTCTATCATCGGACAAGCAGACAAACTGCTAAGCGACATCGCTATATGGTGGACCTTCCACAAATGCGCACTAAGCGTTTTGCCTCCACATTCATTGTGCGAACCGCAAAGGAATGGAACTCCTTACCCGAGTCGGTGTTTCCTGATGAGTACAATATGGGAGTCTTCAAGTCACGAGTGAATAGGTATCTTCTAGGCAAACTTGCTCCATCGTCGACCACATCGTCGCTTACCATCAGGTGAGATAGTGGTCAAAAGTTTGCCTATCACGAATAAAAAAAAAAAAAAAGATTATTTTTTACAAACTTAGAAACTTTTTACTTCTCTATAATATTAGTAGGTATATATATAGTTTATCTATACTAATATTATAAAGAGGTAAAGTTTGTTTGTTTGTTTGTTTGTTTGTTTGTATGTAAAAGGTAATCTCTGAAACTACTGATCCGATTCTGAAAATTCTTTCACCAATAGATAGCTACACTATCACTGAGTGTCATAGGCTATGTTTTGTCGGGATAGAAGTTAGTTATCAGTTCGAAATAATAATATTCGTAAGACAAGTCGGAGAAAAATTTGCTAACTCTCCGCTTTATCGGCGTACGCTGACTAAACGGTAAGACATAGTTGAATACAATGTATGGCAAAAATGTTGGCCTTCATGAGTTTTACAAAAAAGTCCGCGACAGCATATATCTAACATGTATGTATAGCTCAGAAAATATACTTTTCTTTGTTAAAAATCTGAAAAAAAAGCGGCCTCTGTTTAGTTGGCTTTTTGAGACATTCAGTATTAATCCTTATCAAAATAAACTATTTCATCGTCTTACGTAGTTCATGTAGATACATTTTGCTTTTTACTGCATATGATTTGGATAAATAGTCTATGAGAAATCGTGAAATTAATTTCACGGGAGCCCGCCCGTGAACGGGACGGGTCAGAAATGTACAGAAACGTACTACGAATTCCTGCACTAAAAAATAGCGGCTTCTATTTCGTTGGCTTTTTTTAAGTATTTAATATTAATTCTTATCAAAAAAACCTATTTCATCGGCTTACTTAGTTCAGGTAGATGCAATTTGCTTTTTACTGCACATAATTTGAACCCATAGTCTAGGAGAAATCGTTAAGTTTATTTGAGGGTGAAAACGGTGGATACGTCTATGTTTTGAACCGACTAACATAAGAAGGGGGATATAAATTCGACTGTTTTTTTTTGTTTAGTCTTATCATTGAAGTTTGAACTGCCCGCTAGCGTAGTTAGGTGGGCGTTTGCCTTTAAAGCACCGGGTTTGATGCCCGGTGGGAACACAGGTGTTTTCCCACGGGAATTTGTGTTTCTGGTTTTGAGTATGTTGTGAATGTTGTGTGAATCTTGGATGTTTACAGCCCTTTGATACAAGTCATTGAACTTATTGTGGGGTTGTGAATGTGAAAGCGTTTATGGGTATGTTTTTTAATATTTACTACCCGGCCGACGACGCCCCGCCGGGCGGGTCGTTCCTGAACTTTGAATTGCTCGCTGGCGTAGATGGGTGCGCGTTCGCCTTCAAAGCAGCGGGTTCGATTACCGGTGATAATTTACCTAGAAAATTTATCTCCACGATAAATTTGTGTTCCTGGTTTTGAGTTTGTTGTGAATACTTTGTGAATCTTGGATGTTTACGGCCCCCCGATACAAGTCATTGAACTTAGTGTTGGGCTGTGAATGTGGAAGTGTGTTTATTTGTATTATTATTTTTTAACCGGGCGACGCCGGGCGGGTCATCTTTTGAACTATCTACTCGCGTAAATGGGTGCGCGTTTGCCTTCTAAGCAGCGGGATCGATTCGCGGTGGTAACAGAAGTTTTCTCCCTACGGGAAATTTGTGTTCCTGGTTTTTAATATGTTGTGAATCTTGGATGTTTACGGCCCCACGCTACAAGTCACTGAACTTAGTGTGTGGCTGTGAATGTGGAAGTGTTTATGTGTAGATTTTTTAACCGGGCGACGCAGGGTGGGGAATCTTTGAACTTTGAACTACCCACTGGCGTAGATGAGTGCGCGTTCGTCTTTAAAGCAGCGGGTTCGAATCTCGGTGGGAACACAATAACAAAAGTTTTTTCCCCACGGGCAGTTTATGTTTCTGGTTCTGGGTATGACGTGAATGTTGTGTGTGTGGTGTTAATTGTTTACGGCCCCACGACACAACTTATAGTACTTTTACAGTGGGGCTGTGAGTGAGAAAGCGTTTATATGTAAGCTTTTGTTTACCCGGGCAACGCCGGGCGGGTCAGCTAGTCCTTTATATAACTAGTACCATTGATAGAACTAGTGACACTACTTTGTAGTACCATTAAATAAAACAGTACGAAGATTATGCTTTAGCCCGGAACCCAATCCAGCATTTTTATCTTTACTTTAACGCGTTCAAACTCACAGCATCACACTAGGCTCAAAGTCTTATATCGTGGTTACCGAAAACATTTACATCTTACACACAATCACACCCAGAAACAAAAACGCAAATGTCCACGGACCCACTCTGCAAAAAGCAAAGGGATGTCCACTGCGCCGACCTGGTCGTTAGTGTTGTTTAGGTCAGGAGTCTAAAACCCGCCCGCCTCCTCTCTCCTCCTCTGTAGTGGAGTCACTGATGGAGAGTCAGGGGACCTCTCCATCGGCTTGCACGGCCCTACACGTCTGGAGGGTGGCCTTGTTGAGCAAGGTCACCCCTCGATTTGAAGACTGCCAGATTATAGATCTCGGGGAACAAAGACGCAGACAATGATTTCCACTCCTACGCTTAACGGATGATTAACGTAGAAGCAAAATGCTTCGAGCAAACTGGAGGTATGTCAATCATAAATAGATGACGTTTGACAGTTTGTGTGGTTGTTAGATGGTAAAAGGGACATGGTGGAATTAAGTCATGTAATTCCTGCGCACACTCTCCAAAATGCAAACGTTAGAATACCGATAGGCTTGC
Source organism: Lomographa bimaculata (assembly GCA_948107665.1). Classification (NCBI taxonomy): domain Eukaryota; kingdom Metazoa; phylum Arthropoda; class Insecta; order Lepidoptera; family Geometridae; genus Lomographa; species Lomographa bimaculata. Next base: position 1,758,588 of record OX403607.1, on the reverse strand, counting down.
GACCATACGTCTGTAACCAAGGCTCTGCAATCTGAACTGAATTTGAACTCCTTCTCTTCTCTCTTCCATCTTCCGTTCCCTGATGATAAAAGAACATGTAAATTCCCCGAAGGAACTCAAAGCCCGACCACATTCTTTTCAGTGGATAAGCCACCGACGATTCTATTCCGCCACTCCAACGGGCCCATAGCGCAGACCAACGACGGCAAGCTGCTGGTCTACCCCGGGACCAGCCTGCACATGGAGTGCCTCTGGATGAGGAGGTTCGGAAACCCCAAGTGGAATGTCACACATTTTGACCCTGAGTGAGTTTTTGAAGCGAGCTTTTTTGAAGGTAAACTTTTTATGGGAGTGCTTTGAAATTCTGATCAACTTTTTTGTGTGACGTAAAGTGGTGGGGGTTCTGTGGGAGTGGGGGTGGGCACTGTGATTAATAATGACTTGTGTTTCGCGCCGAAATGAGATCTCGCGCCTATATTTTGCCTCATAGAGAAAAACTTTGAGGTTACTTGCTTATAGAGAAAAGCTAGAAGAAGAGAAATAAAATATTTTACACCTAAAATACCCATTTCAGGTGTAAAATATTAAATAATTACGTGAAAATCTAGGTTTTTTTTTTGTTGTGTTCAAAGTTCTACCTGCGGGCCAATTGCCTATTTTTCCTTAAACTAAACTAGAATTATATACAGCAAAGAACCAAGTTACCAGACATCGAGCCTATAGGTAACTCAAGTGCTCAAACCCACTACCAGTGGGTAGCGTTCCCATCATGCTGGCGGCATTGCCTCTCTGAATTGCAATGCTAATAAATCTAAGTTAACATAGACACCAGTTTATCCATAAAAAAACATATTTTTCAGTTTGGACAAGAAATACTCTGAAGGCTGGACCACAGACCCTGGACGGGACAGCCAGCTGGAATACCGGCTTAGCATCATCAACGCCGTCAAAGAAGACTCTGGTATCTACCGCTGTGAGACGCCGGCACGGCAAAGTCACCAGGTCGAGATCATTGTGGAAGGTAAGACTTTCAAGAGACATAAATACGAGCATTTTTTAGTTAAGAAGAGATTTTATAAAATTGATAATCGAAAATCCTAAGGAAGTCTTTCAAGAAGTCTTATGATTTTCAATTCATAAGGAAGTCCTTCTTTTTAATTTTTCAAACAATGCTTACCTTTGTTAATAAGGAGGATTTGTTATTAGAAAATCATTTACAAAATTATTACCAAATAATAAGAATAAATTAAATTAAGTCGATTGTTGAATGTATGAAAGATCACTTGATAATTAAACGCAAGCAAATCTTAATAAAACCGAGTTCACCGCTTATATTTTGGTTTTGGCTGAACCGATTTCGATAACATGGAATCACCTATTAAGTATAATCTACCAAACAAGAAAAATCATAAAAATCGATTCATAATTGGCGGAGATATCGCGTAACATACATACAAAAAAAAACATAGTCGAATTGAGAACCTCCTTTTTTCAAGTCGGTTGTAAACGGCTGGACTGACTTGGCTGATTATATTTTGTTATGTCGTAATTGTCAGGACATGTTTTGTATCGACATAGTTCATAGAGCCTGCGTATTCCAGGTCTAGTGTGTTTACCAGCTTCGATCACATCGTCACTTACCATCAGGTGAGATAGTGGTCAAAAACTAGCCTGTCACAAATAAAAAAAAAAAAAAAAAAAAAAAGGTGATCAGATATATGACATTGACTTTCTACAAGAGCTGTTTTGGTAAACACCAACTTCAATATTAAACGTATTACAATACGCAACGATAAGTTAATTAAAAAAAATATATATGACAGAGTTAAGACGACTTTCCCGAAACCTATATATGCGCTTCGCCGTAGTCGGTTAAACTTTGGATCAGTCAGATTTGTCATACTTACATTTTAATGATAACACCTTCGAAACCCCTCGTTTGCCACGTACCGCGGTCCGCCTGGTCGATCGTAACTGATTGACAAGGTTTCGCAATGTTCAGACTAGTGCTCTCCACTAGCTTGCACGACCCCACACGTCTGGAGGGTAGCCTTGGTGAGTAAGGTCACCTCCATGGGCGCAGTGCCCCGGTTTGCATCCGGGCCTACCGCCGGGGCAAGATATAGTGATTGTTAGCGCGACCCTGCCTTGCTCCACCTCGGCGAAGGATAGTTGAGAGTTTTTTTTTGTGGATTCGAGCCCTACACACCCTTTCATTTCCTGCGAAAGAAAAAGTGCCAAGCATTTTTCCCTATTACAAAAAAAATAGCAGTGCTGCAAGCACTGCTATTTTTTGCTTAGCCGTTTAGTGGGATTTTCAACGTAACAATCACTCCCGGTTGTTGGTCGTAAGATATCAGTCGTTAATCTATGTCGGATGCCTTCAGGTGGCGTGAAAAATCCTGACACTAGGACTGCTCACTAGTAGTACAATAAATAAGAATAAACTCTTGTTACAGACGTCCACTGCCCACCTCTCCCTATCCGTCGCGGACTTGTAGCCAGCGCTCTGGGCACTCGGCTCGGTACCGAGATCAGGTTTTCATGTGCCAACGGTAACGCCTTGCTGGGCTCGCAGACCCTCGTTTGCAGGGCATCGGGGAATTGGAGCTCGCCGCTGCCTGTTTGTGAGAGTGAGTAACTACATTCCTTAATTAATGGCATCGCCGCGCTACGCCTCGTAATATGCAGCCAGCCGACACTGACAGCTAAAAGAATAAATACATTTTAAAATTTGACGACCCAGTTGGCGTTGTGGAAATGTCTCCGCCCTCTGCGCTCCATCCCGCTGGTACGCCGTCCGCAGATGTAGAGTGCGGCGACGTGGCACTGCTAGATATATATAGGTTTATTCAGGCTTCAACTCCGCTGGTACAGCGTCCGCAGGTGTAGAGTGCGGCGACGTAGCACTGCTAGATATATACATGTTAATCCAGGCTTCAACCCGCTGGTACGCGGTCCGCAGGTGTAGAGTGCGGCGACGTGGCACAGCTAGATATATATAGGTTTATTCAGGCTTCAACCCCGCTGGTACAGCGTCCATAGGTGTAGAGTGCGGCGACGTGGCACAGCTAGATATATATAGGTTTATTCAGGCTTCAACCTCACTGGTACAGCGTCCACAGGTGTAGAGTGCGGCGACGTGGCACAGCTAGATATATACATGTTAACCCAGGCTTCACCCCGCTGGTACGTCGTCCGCAGGTGTAGAGTGCGGCGACGTGGCACTGCTAGTTATATATAAGTTAACCCAGGCTTCATCCCTCTGGTACGCCGTCCGCAGGTGTAGAGTGCGGCGACGTGCCACTGCCAGATATATATAAGTTTACCCAGGCTTCATCCCGCTGGTACGACGTCCGCAGGTGTAGACTGCGGCGACGTGCCACTGCCAGATATATATAAGTTTACCCAGGCTTCATCCCGCTGGTACGACGTCCGCAGGTGTAGAGTGCGGCGACGTGCTACTGCTAGATATATACATGTTTACTCAGGCTTCACCCCGCTGGTACGCCGTCCGCAGGTGTAGAGTGCGGCGACGTGCCACTGCTAGATATATATAGGTTTACTCAGGCTTCACCCCGCTGGTACGCCGTCCGCAGGTGTAGAGTGCGGCGACGTGCCACTGCTAGATATATATAGGTTTACTCAGGCTTCACCCCGCTGGTACGCCGTCCGCAGGTGTAGAGTGCGGCGACGTGCCACTGCTAGATATATATAGGTTTACTCAGGCTTCACCCCGCTGGTACGCCGTCCGCAGGTGTAGAGTGCGGCGACGTGCCACTGCTAGATATATATAGGTTTACTCAGGCTTCACCCCGCTGGTACGCCGTCCGCAGGTGTAGAGTGCGGCGACGTGCCACTGCTAGATATATATAGGTTTACTCAGGCTTCACCCCGCTGGTACGCCGTCCGCAGGTGTAGAGTGCGGCGACGTGCCACTGCTAGATATATATAGGTTTACTCAGGCTTCACCCCGCTGGTACGCCGTCCGCAGGTGTAGAGTGCGGCGACGTGGTGGCGGAGGCGGCGCTGGGCGCGGGCGAGCGCGCGCCGCGGGTGGCGGTGGTGTCGCGCGGCGTGGGCGGGCGCGCCGCGTTCTCCTGCCCGCCCGGGTACGCGCTGCGCGGCGCGCCCGAGACCGTGTGCCTGCCGCACGCCAGCTGGGCCAAGCCCTTCCCCGTCTGCAGAGGTACGTTACACGACTCGGTTGGTGCGGTGGGCGGATCTCTGCCCCGTGGGTCCCGGGTTCGACTCCCGGGCGGGAGCACGATGTTTGGGGACATTTGTGTTTCTGGTTCTGGGTGTGATATGTAAATGTTTTTGGTATCCCCGATTCGAGTCTTTGAACTAGTGTTGGGCTGAGAGTTGATAAACGTTTATATTTTTGTTTACGTTAGCACATTACCTGCTACGCGACGCAAAGGATATTTATTTGTCAACCTATGTGTGTTTGGTTGTTTGTTCGCGGGACGCGAGAGCTCTCGGTTCGAAGAGTTAGTAATCGTATGACCCTGACAGTTTTGTTCCATGATCTTTTTTATTTGTAAGGGAGAAATGCCTACTTCCTTTCCTTCCCAGGGGTGAAGGAAAGGGGCTTGAACCCACTAAAAACCTCCCCGTGCACAGTCCTGTGGTGGGGCAAAATATCGAGCTAGCATTCACCATCATGCCCCGGCGCTAGGCCCAGATACAATCCGGGCCACTGCGCCTATGAAGTGGTGACCTTGCTCACCAAAGCCACCTTCTAGACGTTAGGGGCCGTGCAAAACGGTGGAGAGGTCCTCTGACTCTCCACCAGTGACCCACTACAGAGGAGGAGACAGAAGACGGGCGAACAGCCTCCTCCTTCCGTCCGTCTGCGCCGGAGCGGGTTAGTTGGAGAGTCGACCTCTCCTTCCCGCTCCGCGGCTGTTCTATGATCTGTGGCTGTATCGCCGCAGATGTATTAACACCCATATCCCGTGTGCAGAGGTGTCGTGCCCGGCGCTCCCGCCGCCGGCGTCGGGCTACGTGCTGGGGCGGGCTCCGTACCGCGCCGGCGACGTGCTGCAGTTCCACTGCAACCCTGAGCACACGCTGCACGGCCGCCCCATCCTCGTGTGCCAGGACTCCGGCCGGTGGAGCGACAAGACGCCCACATGTAAGTACACCGGGTTTTTATAGGTATTCTTTCTTGAGATATTTATCATATTATATTGATTTGTTATAATTTATTTTGATTTTTTTACATACACGAAATCAATTTTGCCCAAGCTGAAACAGAGATGTTTCGCTCGCTCTGCTCACTCGGTCATAAAAATATCATATTTTTATACAAAAACCATTTCTTCACCCCTCAAATTTCACGCCTACATTCAGCCTAATCGAGAAATCTTTTACGGCATTACTTTCTTTCTTTAAAATAATTAATTGAATTTGATATTTGTTGTATAAGTATAGCATGTAAATATATTATCCCACCAAAAACATTCAGTAAAAAACTAGCCAAGTCTCGATGGAGCTGCTTATTTATCTCTAAAAAGTAATGAGATCTAGATAAAGTCGTGCCAAGTCTAAGGTTCCTTACTGCAATTTCTTTATTATTATAGTTAATGTTGTGTGACTTAATTGTTATGAAATACTATTATCTCAGAGTTATGAGGGCAGTGCTTTGCTGTGCAGGATTTGGAACTATTTATCGACGAGTAAAAAGACTCATTGGCGTAAGTAAGTTACTGGAGTCCAAATTGCAAAGTCTCGGTCAACGACGTAAGGTCGCAAGCCTATTGGTATTCTGTCGCTTACAATTTGGACAGTGTATGAGTTAATTCCCCCATGCCCTTAAACGCCATCAATTTATGGTTGACATACCATCAGTTCGCACGAAGCAATTCGCCTCTACGTTTATCATCCGTATGGGGAAGGAGTGGAACTCATTACCCGCGTCTTTGTTTCTTGAACTGTATCCACTGGGAGTCTTCAAGTCTAGAGTTCGTGCAAACAGCAAACATCTTCACTATCCATCAAGTGATATGATGGTCAAATGTTTGTGTATCTAGCATAAAAAATGAGTGCCATTTTGAGGCCCATGCAAATAAACAATGTTGATTATTAGAACAGCAAAGGTTTCATTACGGTGTTGCCTTCAACTAAAATGATACCAATTTAAAAAGTCCGATATGCTTAGTAAACTGATTCTGTTGTCTCGAGGTGCCCAAGCCTGCACGTACCCCGGTACTACCATATCCGGTCGGATGTCCAGCGTCAAGTTCTACTACAAGATCGGCGAGACAGTCACTTTCACCTGCGAGCCGGGGTATAGGCTGAAAGGAGCGCCCATGTTGAGGTGTTTGAAGTGAGTATATCACCAAGGAGAAAGCATTCAACGTACTTCCTTTACCGTGTATGTATATAAAGGGCATTAATTTTTATGTTAAAACGTTGTCTAGTTATATCTCGTCAAAAAAGATACAATCACATATGATAAAATCACGACCCTTTTAAAAACCTGTTATAAACTAAAAAACAAGCTTAGTAAAAGAAAAACATGTTTTTGTATTGTCATCGGTCCTCGATAAGACTACGAAGTTAAATGAAATCTGACGGTTGGAGTCGGTTACAAACATACATATAAGTGAAGCTAATAAAAGCGTGTAAAATATAGAATCTTTCAAATATCGACTAAACTATTGCCAGGGCTGGGCAAAATACATGCTTTGCTATAATTGAAATACAAATTTAAAAAACTGAATCGCAAGTAATTGAAATACGAAATACAAATTACAAAATAAGTAATCTAGACCAGCACGGGCTGAAAAGTAGAAGAAAACAAGATTAATTAATCAGTAAAACCAGAGTTTCCTTTCATAAGGTACAATATACATAACAGGTGCAGTGTTGCCAACTCTAATAGCTACTTTACCTTCATTACACTCGCCTCGAACTCACACTCACTATCGCTAAATAAAGATTAAATGTATTTTAATGTCAAAATGTATTTTTAAGCCTCAAGTATTTGAAATACTATTTACAAAATACCTCGGCGTCAGGTATTTGAAATGCGAATTACAAATTACATTTAAGGAAGTAATTGAAATACAAATATCAAATACGTATTTGTATTTCAATTAATAAATACAAATACCAAATACGTATTTGTATTTCAATTACGTGATTTAATTACAAGTAATTAAAATGCTGCCCAACCCTGACTATTGCGGCGTTCCCACCTAATTCCCAACTTATTTATTACGTCACCAATTATATTCCTCATTATCTTCTAATCATCTTTCCTTTCTCCAGGAACAGAAAATGGTCCAACGCCATACCTCTCTGCACACCGATGTCAAACTACACATCCTCCGACTCAATAGCTATGTTGACCGGCGATATCGACGCCATGTTGTCTGACGCCGCCATCTTGCCGAGCGCCGCCATCTTGCCGGACATTTTAAAAACGCGCGAAACGCCCGCCATCTTGACTCCGGAGAGCTACAAAGCGGCTGTGACCAGGGCGGCAGTTTCGAGAATGTTGCGACGGGGACCGATCGAGAGTTATAGAAACAGGATTTTTAGATACAATCGATTGTTGAGGAGAGACGGAGAAAGATAATTTTTGTTGCAATCATTTTTTATTTTGGTTTCTAAGTATTTGTTCGGTTAATTTTGAGTGCCTTTGCGGTTGCTGTTTTCGACCCTGCCATGCGTGAAATGAATATAATCATTTGATTTTGGTTTTTGTGTGTACAGTCAGGAAAAAAACTTGCTGATTATTAATAATTAATACAATACCTAAAATAATAGAGTTTTCTCATAAAAACATGATTGAAGTTGGCAAAAGTAAACAATTCAATTAATAAAATATTATGTTCCGAAGTGTTTTTAAAATAATCACTGGCTTCATTCAGCTTTAGTTGCTAACTGTACATCGGTACTTAAAAAATATTGGTTTAGTGGAACTTTTTAAATGATATATATACTTTTTTATACATAAAATAATTTCTGTTCTGTAATTTAGTGTTTGCAGTTATGTTACTGAATTAATTAGATTCGGGAATATCTGCTAATTATTATGTTAGTTAAAATTTTATTCATTGATTAAATTTAATAAATTTGAATTATGTCAATCCTACTCAATGAAATTAATTTATAATACTTAGATATAATAAGCAAGTTCTTTTTTTATTGGTATATAATAAATGAGTTTATTATAATAATATATATCTAGGTATGTATCAAAATCAATTGAATTATGGATTTGAAATATTTAAAAATATTTTCTCAGGTCTTTTACATCTTAAGAGGGCTTATTCCTTTTGTCTTCTCTCTCGCTCGCACAATTCTATATTTTTAATAAATACAATTATGTACGTGTGTTTTTGAAAATGTTTTTAACTAACTATATGGACATTAATACAAGGATGTTTCAAACATCTTTTCGCTATCATATCCTTCAATAAGATGAAAAAAAAACAGAGTTCCCAAATTTCAATGTGTTTTTCACGCTTTCTTCGTTTAACTTAAAGATATGAAAAACGAAAGTTAGATTAAAACATTTATTGTATTTATATCCATATAGTTGGTAAAAAACATTTTGAAAAACACAAGTAGCTAATTATATTTATTAAAAATATTTGAATGTGCGAGCGAGAGAGAAGACAAAAGGAAAAACCCTCTTAATATTATGTAGGAAACTATTTCAGCTTAAATTATTAAAATAAGTTATTAGTATTGTTTTAGTTATTTCTTTAAAGACTGTTTAATTATAGGTATAAAGTTATCGCCAAATGCTTAATTAAATTTGAAAATTTTAAATAAATTTTATTATTTACGTTTAAATTGTAAATAAAATTTTAAAAATTTGCCAAAGGGATTTAGAATACTCCTATAATTAGTCTTCGTGTAGATATAAATATATTGTAGTTTAAATTAGATGTAAGTTTAAAAATAAATTAAATTTTTGAAATTTTTCTTTAGTACTACGCTAGATTCTTACCACGCACAAATATTTGGAAAGTTTTTGATCATTGTAATACAAATTTGGAGATTCACTGTTGGTGGGCTCAAGTTAAAAAAAAATACTTGAGGTCACCTACAATAGAAAAATTATGCATATCAAAAGAATAATCATATCTTAAAACATTATTTAAGTATTTTACATATTAAGAAAGAAAATGTCTTTCAATCGTGTAACCTACGCTACGTTTAAAACTCAAACTTGTAATAATTCTGTCCCAAAAATATAAATTAATAAAGAAATATGAAATTATGGTGGAAATGTTATTTTATTTTCTTATATGTATAACTATAATAAAAATGTAAGTACTTTATATATATATTATATACAACCTGTAACAAAAAGGTGTAGTAATACTTGGTGGTGTGTATGTGTATCGTGCCAGGAATCGTTTGCCAGAGAACGAAAGTCGGAATCGGACATAATTTTTTCCGTAAAAAAATTAAAAATTATATTTTTCAAATACTTTTGACAACCCTACAGTTACGTGTGCGGCAATCGGAGATATTTGTTCTGCACCTACATTTAATCATAACTCAATATTCATGGTGCTGCCGCGAATGCAGAAGTGCCTGTTAGACTCCATACAGATATAGATATATACATATATATATATATATATATATATATATATTACCTTTTTATTGATTTCTAGCATATACTTTTCAAGCCGCTAAACTTACCTAATTTGTACTTAAGTTAGGTAAGTCTAGTCTACAATGATAATCAGTTAGTGAGTTTTGGTGCGAAAATTAAAAAAGGCTTGTGCTTAAACACTACTCAAAAAAGTACCTTTTTTACTACCAAAAAAATTCTAAACAGTTGCCAAAATGGATAAATGGTCACCAAATTACGTTGGATAAATGGTCACCAAATTACGTTTCCTAAAATATTACCAAATAAATCAATTTTTTCGTATTATAAATATTTTTGTATTAATTATAAAAAAAATAACCTTAACATACTGTTATCCGATTCGGTTCTGTCACAGGAAATTATATTTTAGGAAACGTAATTTGGTGACCATTTATCCATTTTGGTAACCGTTTAGAATTGTTGGTGGCCGTCTAAATTATACCCATTAAAAAATGCCGTAGTGTAATAGAACGAGAAGTCTAGAGAATCCAGATAATAATCCACCATTATTACCTACACATTAACACTCGAAGAATAACAAGTTTTGTAAAATAATGAAAGTATAAAAATAATATGTATTAAAAATTTGTATTTAAATTAAACAAACGCATCATGGAAATATCGAGTAGATTGGTACCATTTGGATATATTAAAAAACCAGTATTTTTTTTAATTATTTTTATTTCCATTTTTAACCGTCTTGGCAAAAAAAGAAGGTTCTCAATTCGACTGTATTTTTTTGTTGTGTGTTACCTCAAAACTTTTTTCTAGTTGAACCGATTTTGATGATTCGTTTTGTTTGCAAGCGGAGAGTACCCCATAAAGTCCCATTTTGATCAAGATCTGTAAGTTTTGAGTTATCCTCAATAATGCGTATGATTAATGGTTCCAAAAACAAAGCGGTGAAGTCGGTTTTAGCTTTCTTGCGTTTAAGTAAATTATTTCAAAAAGTTTTGAAAGCATTCATAAAACAAAATTACTGATGTAAAATATAATAAATATAATCATCAAAAGCATAATATAATCATGCATGTAATTATCTCTGCTACCCTAACAAGTACGAACAAAAAACCAAATCAGACCCCAGCCCAGACAAATCAAGTTATATCAAATGACGTAACCCAGTCACAGATACGATCCGATGATTGACAGTTGAAATTACAATTGCTTTAAAAACCTATCAATATCTTATATACATTGATGGTTTATGGCCCAATATCCACAACACAATCTAACAAAGCAAGGAGTGGTTATTGCCTACTGCAAACAATTACAACGACAAAGAAATATAATGGTGTTACACTGCTGCTTTTGCTTACAAATAAGTGTGAAATGATACCGAGCAAGCAATGAACGTAATTCAAAGCGATAACCACGGCAGGTAAGTGATAAGTGAAAGAGTCGACTTGATTGAAAACTTTAGTTGTGCGCATTCCGCGTTGCAAGAACGACGCAAGTCGCGCGTTTTCCCGCCAAAACGCGTGTACCTTCCCGAACTGTCAAATTTCGAATTTAAAAAGTGAATTCTGCGCTGTATTTTTCTTTTTTATTGCTTTGTAGATTGAAAAAGGATTTGCTTTTTTTTCTATAGTGTCGATTTAATGTTTTAGAAGTGAATTGTTTATGGTGTATATTGTTGACCCGTGCCTTATAGGATTGAAGCGATAACAAACCTGAGCTAAGACGCATATCGGTAAGTTAGTTTAAATGATTTTAACTTATTGGTTTACGATGGTTTTAACTATTAACCGCATTCCTGTACTGTCATTATTTTAACATTATGTAAGTAGGTATTAGTTAGTAAAAAAAAACTTGTGACAAAAAGTATCAGTAAATAATTATTTGGTTGTACTAATTGTGCTGCAAAATTTAGTTTCACCCAGCTGCATAAAATAACAACCCATCATTGCCTGTTGGGTGAGCGTTCGCCTCCTAAACATTTCGGGTTCTATACCTATATATAAAGTTACTACTTACGTATCAGGTATTTTTCTAAAACACTAACATAATTACATTTAAATTAGTAACATAGCAGATACTTGGTAGTTAAATAATGCTTTAATTGGTTTTTAAAGGTGAAGGCGAACCTAATGGCATTATTGGCAATTAACCTCTTTTATTTAAATATTTTATAAAGAATTAAAACTAAATAATTGAAACGCAAGCCATGCCTATATTATTATTATTATTATATACCTTTATATTTTATTTTCTCATAACTTGTATTTATTACACCCCCGTTTCACCGAATTATTAAAATTTTCTCCATCCAAAGGTTGACTGGAAGAGATCGCTTTTAGCGATAAGACCGCTGATTGTACACTTTAATTTAAGTTTAAATTTTTATTGTTACACCTTACATAAATGACTTACAAAAACTACTTAAAGCGTTATCTATCTATGCTTAAAAAACCGACTTCATCGCTAATATTTCGGTTTTGGCTGGACCGATTTCAATAAAATGTATATGGGACCACCTCTGATGTGTACTCAACCAAACAGAAAATAATCATCAAAATCGATTCAGAATTGGCGGAGATATCGCGTATCATACATACAAAAAAAACATACAGTCGAATTGAGATCCTCCTTTTTTGAAGTCGGTTGACAATAATTTATTTTACTTAAATAGTAATCGATACATCAGACGACCCAGTTGGCGCAGCGGCCCAGTCCGCCCTCGGCGCCTTCGTGGGTCTGGGATCAATTCCTGGCACAACCAGAATCTCCTTCCCAAGAGAAATTTATGTTTCTGGTTCTAGCTGTGATTGTATTGAACTCTTAGGTGCGCGTTTGCTTCTAAGCAGAGGTACCGGGTTAGAACTCAAGTATTCTTCCGAAGGAAAATTTGTGTTTTTTTTTTTTTTTTATTTGTGACAGGCTAGTGTTTGACCACTATCTCACCTGATGGTAAGTGACGATGTGATCGAAGCTGGTAAACACACTAGACCTGGAATACGCAGGCTCTCAAGGATAACTGCCGGAACACCGTATTTGGCTTGGCGGCAGACTTTCAACTTGATGGTGGTAAGCTACTTTGGTAGCAAGCCAGGCGAGCAACTCACAAAATGCTATACCACCTCTCAAATGTCACCTGATTAGCACCACCCGGGGACCACGTGTAGGGAGTCAGACTTAAGGGGTATCCTCCTACGGACGTGGGTGACTCAGTTTAGGACCGTTCAAGTATTATGTAAGCAGATTTATTACATTTATTTACCCCCCATCCCCCTTGTCAGCAAAAGTAAGCAAAGCTCTTACCCCTCCCCCCCATGCTTAAGTAAACATTTTTCTATTACCAACGTACTCTATTGTTTTTTTTATTGATTCATGAGCAGTTGTTTTTATATTACCTAATTCAAAAATTTAAAAAAAAATTGGTCATCCTTAGCACAAGATCGCGATAAGTGGCGAGAGGGTAGGGAGGCCTTTGCCCTGCAGTGGGACACTGAAGGCTAATAATAATAATACTTCTAACGAAGAGATGTCTGTCGTATATTTGGATACGCCTGATATGTTATTATTAAAATGGAATTATACCAAAGGGCCTCTTAGCGTTGGCTACCGCTCCGCTAATGCCTTACAAAGATCCGGGCACAGATCCGTGAGATTAAATAAATACTTGAATAATAATTCTAGAAATAAGAAAATACCTATACATTATTCTTGGGAATCCCCGAAAATGCGTTTCGTTTTCAAGCATAGACGATGTGTGAGTTGCCATATGTGCAAAAAAATAAATAACTACGGATTACGTAATCATCATCTAGGCCCCCCTACCCCATGTCATCAAAAACCGCCCCCCTATAGTGCTTACGTAATACTTGAACTGCCTTCTGGTTCTGGGTGTGACTGTGTGATGTGAATGTTTCCGGCACCCACGATACAAGTCATTGAACTTAGTGTGGCTGTGAGTGTGAAAGTATTATAAATATGAGTGCATGTGTCATAAAGTCGGATAAAATGTGACTTAAGGGGCCTGCGGTGGTTGATTTGCCCATACAATCGTAATACCGAAAATATTTATAATTCAAGCATATTACCACCATACTGTGCTGTTATTCAGATTTAAAACGTATTAATCTAGGTTCCTGGATAGTTTTTATTCCAAAATAATTAACTAAAACGAAATATAAACCAATTGATTTTCACACATTATTACGACGTAAATATCGCATCTTTAACTTGTTGATTTTGTATTAAAAACTAACACATTTCTTTTGTAATTACAACAGGAACATAGATTATCATTTCAAGGTACTATTAATGCAAAAAACAATGGCTAAACATTACATTTTCATTCATAATTTTTGGTATTACGGCACCTATCATAATTTGTTCGGTCGGTAGTGCTATCGCATCAAGCATGGGCACAGTTTGCCAGTCAAACAGAGACAGCCTATAGACTCGTTCAAAGACTACCCCGGCCTCTTGTCGTTGAGCCGCACAATACATGTTACGGCAATAACTTCACAGTATAATCGATTTTACGCGTTTCTACTTTATCAAAATGCTTCTTATCACGATTTACTTCAAGAAGTTTCTATACATGGGTGAATTAAATGAAAATTTCACCTTTATAAGGCCACTTAGGCAAACCCATCTTCTTTCTGAGTGTAGTGTGGGACTGTAAGCGTAAAGGCGTATGTTTTTTTCGCTTACCATCAGGTGAGATTATGGTCAAAAGTTTGCCTATCTTGAATAAAAAAAATTAAAAATAAGGTATGTACATTTGCAATAAATATGTTAGTATTATGTCCTTTTTTTTAAGAAATAATATATTTTTTTTCTTACTTCTGGAAGAGTAGGTAGATGTTACACCGACCCCACCAGTGGGAAAAGGAAACAGAGATGATGTTAATGTATTTGCTAAAATAGCTAATCAAATGACGTTCTTCTAACAATTTTATCCAAGAAGTAGCAAAAAGTTGTTTTTCACGAACTGCGCAAAAACAAACCCATTAATTATTATTCTAAGCATCTTCAATTACCTGAGAAAAACATAATTGTTTTAAATGTAAAGGTGTGACCACAAACATTAAAAAATCTTTTCTGTATTTTTAGCCAGCATGTCGTCGACCGCATCGTCATTTAACGTCAGCTGAGATAGTGTCAAATGGTAAAAGGCAATGCTGCCAGCATGATGGGAACGTTTTCTCTTTTTCCATCAAAATGTTGACTGGACGAGATCGCTTTTAACGATATGTCCGCCCATTGTACTTAGATATAAATAATATGATTGTTTTTTGTGTAATTTTATTTGGTGCAATAAAGTGTTTTGAATTGTATTGTATTGTTACCCACTGATAGTGGGCTTGAGCACTTGAGTTACCAATAAGCTCGGTGTTTTTAGGTACCTTGGGTCATTGCTGTATAGATGTTATAGTAGATTTTAGTTTAGTTTTAGGAAATATTAGGTAATTGGCCTCTAGATAGTGAAGAAAAAAAATGGCTAGAATAATATGTACAAAATTTAATAAATGTCCATAATCAGCTAATGTTTGCTTGGATGAATATTTTGTCGATGGACAAGTAGATAATTAAACGCAAGCAAAGCTTGAAAAAACCGACTTCACCGCTTTATCTTCGGAACCTTGATCAGATTTAACGTATTAAACACGCATTTGTTAAACTCAAAAACTAGATATCAGATCTTGATCAAATTTCAATGAAACCACATGAAAAGCACCAGCTTTCAAATAAAAAAAAATTATCAAAATCGGTTCACAACGAAAGACGACTTTTGAAGTCGATCAAAAAGGATAACATCGTCAATGTAGTCCACATAATACGCATTATTGACGATATTTCAAGAACTACAGATCAGATCTTGATCAAATTTAAATGGGACTAATTGGAAAGCAACATATTTCAAACTAAAAAAAACTGCGTAAATAGTTAAATTACTTTTCAAAAAAAGAGGTTCTCCATGTTTTTTTGTTTGTATGTTACGCGATAATTCCTTCAATTATAAGTCGATTTTGATGTTTTTTTTTGTTTGGTATATTATACTTCAGAGGTAGTCCCATATAAATTTTATCGAAATCGATCAAGCCAAAACCAAAATATAAGCGGTGAAGACAGTTTTTTTAAGCTTTGCTTGTGTTTCAATTATTTATTTACCACTTCTTTTCTTCTTTGATAATATCTGTAATGCAATTATATTATATAATTTATAATTATAAGTGTCTATCTATCTATGTAATATATTTAAACGAGCAATTCTTATATATATATATATATATATATATATACATGACATACATGTCGTGGGTGCCAGAAATATTTACATCACACACACAATCAAAACCAGAACCAGAAACACAAATTTTCCTAGGGTACAAAACTTGTGTTCCCGCCGGGAATCGAACCCGATACCCCTGCTTAGAAGGCGAACGCTCACCTAACTAAGCAAATGGGCAGGCAAGTATAACTAAAAAAATTTTAAATCTTGTGGTTCTGGATGTGATGTGATTGTTTCCGGCACCCACGACACATATCAATCGAACTTAGTATAGAGCAATGAGTTTAAAACACATAATGTGTCGTAAATACACACGATAGAAGTGACACTTTTGTATTCCAGGGAAACATTTAAATTATTCATCCCTCTTCGTCACACAAAAAGGTTGCGGTTTAGAATTTCAATGCCCTCCTATAAAAAAGATTCACTTAAAAAAAACATTTAACGCGGGTGAAACCGCGGGGATATGCTGATATAATAATAATAACAACAAATGCATTCACACTCACAGCCCCACACTAAGTTCAAAGACTTGTAACGTAGGTGCCGGAAACATTCACATCACACACACATTACACCCAGAACCAGAAGCTCAAATATCCCTTGAGAAGGAATTTGTGCTCCTGCCGGGAATCGAACCCAGGACCCACGGCGCAGAGGGCGGACACCTGTCCACTGCGCCAACTGGGTCGTCACATTTTTTTAACTTAACAACTCCTACTAACGATTTACTGTATAAAATAAGTTATTTAACGGAACACACCTTTACCTCAAGACAATGAACATCGTGATAATCGCTAGTGACACGTATAGAACCAAGGACGACCACATAACTTGGCTAATTACTTAGCTAAGTGTGCACTAAGCTACTTGTCTAATCTGCCTTAGATTCGTAATGGAGTTTTTATCCGACGACGGCAACAGGAAAGGTTATGATTTTAGCACAGTATGCATGTTCGTTTTTTATGCTCGATAGGCAAGCATATGGCCACTATCTCACCATGATGCGGCCGAATATGTAGCATGCTTGCCTAGAGATTCACTCATGACTTGAAGACTCCCAGATTATACCGTTTGTAGAGTAAAGCTAAGATGTGAAAATGTTTTAAAAGGAATGGAACTCCTTGTCTGAGTCGGTGTTTCCTAATGAGTACAATATGAGAGTCTTCAAGTCGCGAGTGAAAAGGTATTTTCTAGGCAAGCTTGCTTCTTTGTCGACCACATCGTCGCTTACCAGCAGGTGAGATGGTGGTCAAAAGTTTGCCTATCTACATTTGTAAAAAAGAATTATTCTGCGTTGGTCTCACAAAAATGTAATAACGGCTCGACCGATTTGGCTGATTTTTTTTGTTGTATTTTTAATTGTCGGGGCAAAGTTTGTATATATATATTTATGTATATAATTAAATCACCGGAAATGGCAACCGGGCGTAACCGGGGCCGATCGCTAGTCTATATATCAAAAAACCAATTGACATTTGTTAGTCTCCCAAAAACTCGAGAACGGCTCGACCGATTTGGCTGATTCTTTTTTCTTGTGTTTGTAATTGTCAAGTTTTGTATGTAACATACTTTTTTTTTTATCCACCGGAAATTGCAACCTCGCGAAGCCGGGGCGGATTGCTAGTCTAGAATACAAAAAAACTTTATCTCGGTGCACACTGCGTCCTTTATTTGTGCGAAGAGATTAAACACGACTCTTTTGCTGAATTACGTCATCAATTCATAAAAAGATAAACAAATAGAAAAAGCAAATATCTTGCGTAAATAATAAATGCAAATTCAATGCTTAGACATGGAGCTATTTATATACAACTAGCCGTGCCCCGCGGCTTCGCCCACTATTGTAAGTTAAAAGTAGCTATGTGTTAATCCTAGGTATAATCTACGTACATTCCAAATTTCATCCAAATCCGTTCAGCCGTTAAAGCGTGAAGAGGGAACAAACATACTTAAACACTTACACACAAACTTTCGGATTTATAATATTAGTAGGATTCATACATAGGTAGGTACTTATGATTACGTACGTGTTCAAGGATGTCATTTATTAGCAAACATGTGCAAACTGTTTAGAACTGACCATAAGTAAATCTGTATATATAGAATTCCTAGATAGCAAACTCAAAATCATAATAGTTTATTCACATGGGCCCCAAAGAGGCACTCATGACATTTAATTACTCTACTGCCAGATTGGCAAAATTACAGCTATCTCGAGAAGAAACTGGCAAATACCCGGCGGCGCATATTTTCTTCATTCAGTTTTTTTTTAATCATTCTTAAACACTAATGCATAGTTATATTAACCTAGGTATATCTATATTATGTAGTCGCTAGAAAGCGCTTGTACAGTTTGTCTCCATGCATCTTTTTGACTACGTAGTCAATCGTTTTATAATAAGCTTTCTGAATGAATGCCTATTTTTTTAAATTATATCTATATATACAAAAGAAAGTCGTGTTAGTTACACTATTTATAACTCAAGAACGGCTGAACCTATTTGGCTGAAAATTGGTGGGGAGGTAGCTTAGAACCAGGAAACGGACATACAATACTTTTTAGGAACGTCACATTTTTTTTTATCATTTCGACATGCTTTCCATCAAACCCAAAAGAGGAAGTATAGTATTAAAGTACTAGGCAACCATGAACGTGAAAGAGGTAATGATTTAATCAACAAGTTTTTAGTATGGTATTAATGTCCTAGGCAACCATAAACATGAATGAGGTAAAATATTTTCATTTAAAAATTACGAGTATCAGAACTTTTAGCACAGAATAAAATATAAACGTTAAACTTATCATACTTCTAATGTGAGAATGCATAATACTAGTAACTCGCCCCGGCTTCGCACGGGTGTACCTAATAATATTATTATTATTTATTTATTTTATTTGTGACAGGCTAGTGTTTGACCACTATCTCACCTGATGGTAAGTGACGATGTGATCGAAGCTGGTAAACACACTAGACCTGGAATACGCAGGCTCTCAAGGATAACTGCCGGAACACCGTATTTGGCTTGGCGGCAGACTTTCAACTTGATGGTGGTAAGCTACTTTGGTAGCAAGCCAGGCGAGCAACTCACAAAATGCTCTACCACCTCTCAAATATTATAAGGCTACCTTATATGAGTTGGACACCTCACGTATTTTTCGAAATGGCTGAAATATGCTTTTTATTACTTTTCCAACCCCCATATAAACTGCCCGTTGGCTCAGTTGGGTGAGCGTTCGCCTTCTAAGCATATCGGGTTCAATTCCCGGCGGGAACATAAATTTGTGTTTCTGGTTCTAGTTTTGATTGTGCGTGTGTTATGTGAATGTTTCCGGCATCCACGACACAAGCCATCGAACTTAGTGTGGGGCTGTGAGTGTGAAAGCGTTTGCTTCATTCCAAACACAAAAAATATCTATATAATTATCGAACCAGTTTACAAAATTAAAAAAAAACGAGAATCGGTTGATACGAAACAGGACAGGAGATAGACTAGAGCTTGGGAATGGACATAGGCTAATTTTTATCCCGGAATTCCCGCGATCCGGGAGAACCGCGGGGCGCAACTAGTTATTAATAAACTAGAACCCCCTTGAGGGATCAATTCAAAGGGCCTTTTGAACCCCCAGAGCAGGGGGTTCAATAGCGAAGCGAATAGGTACATAGCGAACTTCCAACGCTTTTCAACCGACTTCAAAAAGGTTCTCAATTCGACTGTTCTTTTTTTTGTATGTATGTTACGCGATAATGCTGCCAATCTATTTTGATGATTTGTTTTGGTTTGGGAGATTATACTTCAGAGGTGGTCTCATATAAATTTTATCGAAATCGATCCAGCCAAAATCAAAATATGAGCGGTGAAGTCGGTTTTTTTAAGCTTTGCTTGCGTTTCAATTATGCTTTGGCAATACTAAATATTGCGTCCATTGCATTCTATTATATTACGTTATTCCTCTCCATCCAAAGGTTGTCTGGCAGAGATCGCTCTCAGCGATAAGACCGCCTATTGTTACACTTACATAATTTTTTACCGTCATTCCTATTTGTGTTCTTTGTTATTTTAAGATGTTCAATAAAGAATATATCTATCTATCTATCTATCTACTAACTTTACAAAAAAACTGTAGTAGGTAGGTAACATGTGGTCGGTCAGTCGTATCGAAATTAACTTCTTCACCTGAACAAAAACAAGTCCATTGAAGTATAATGAGCTCCCATGTCATGGCAGCCAAGGTCATGATGCGCAGCCACCGAGCCATGACGGCGACATCTTTGTTACCAAGGCTGGTTGGCGCTGCTTTTATTATAAATAAATTAATAATTACCATTGAGACGACCCAGTTGGCGCAATGGACAGGTGCCCGCCCTCTGCGCCGTGGGTTGTGTTCGATTCCCGTTTGTGCAGGAGCACAAATTCCTTCCCAAGGGATATTCGTGCTTCTGGTTCTGGGTGTAATGTGTGTGATGTGAATGTTTCCGGCACCCACGATTCAAGTCTTTGAACTTAGTGTGGGGCCGTGAGTGTGAATGCGTATGTTTGTTTTTAATTATATAACTTTATTTGCTTACAAAATTACCATCAGGTGAGCGACTTGCTAGAGTCGTCACTTAATATTTTTTCAATTTTTTACTTTTTTGACTTGGGTCGTTCAGCACATTGTCCGTCCGTCCATCCGTCCGTCTGTCCGAAGTATCTAACGTCTAAACCATATAAGCGAATGACTTCAAATTCTCATACAATATGTAAAACTACGGCCCAAAGCCATAAATGATAGATAAAATTATATAAATAAAAATTTATTAAGGATATAAGGGTCCCATATATGTTTTTCTTAAATAAATAAATGTAAATGGGGAGCAAAATATTTTTTTATCTACCCTAGTGGGGTATCGTTGAAAAGGGCTTGACAAGTATAGTATGAAATCGGTTTTTAGACCTATTTTGTCCCGGGGTCTATCTCAAAAACGTATAATATCCGTTATATCCTGTACTTGAGCAACAAATACAGAAATCAAACAATTATTATATAGAAAAAAAAGTTATAAGCAAGTAACCTCAAAAGTTTTTCTCTATGAGGCAAAATGTAGGCGCGAGATCTCAGTTCGGCGCGAACGACTTGTTATTATAGGTCACGATAGTGTGCCCTATTTTTGTTACAATCTGGCCAAGATTAGACTAACTTATCCACATTATATAAATATTTGTACACCGGAAACGGTAGAGTATGTGAAACTAATACTATGTCCTACTATTAATTACTTACCATACTCTGACAAATAAATACATTTTTATTTTGATTTTTTGATTTAAAAAAAAAAAAATTTTCGCTTTAAACGTAAATAACCATATTGGGAAACAGATATCTGAATAGTAATCCTACTAATATTATAAAACCGAAAGTTTGTGTGTAAATGTATAAGTATGTTTGTTCCCTCTTCACGCTTTAACGCCTGAACGATATGGATGAAATTTAGAATGAACATAGCTTATACCTAGGATTAAGAAAGCTTACTATAAAACCACAGACTATATTAATGACAAGGATGCATGGAGGCAAACTGCACAGGCTCTTTCTAGCGACTACCATAATAACATCTAGGTTAAGAAAATTATGTATTAGAAATTAAGAAAGTTTTTAAAAAAAATGAATGAAAAGAAATGCGCCGCCGAGTTTCTTGCGAGGTTCTTCTTGAGATTGCTGTAATTTTGCGAATCTGGCAATAGATTCATTTACTTCTTCTTTGGGGCCCATGTGAATAAACGATTTTGATTTTGATTTTGATTGATTAACACATAGGCTACTTTTTAACTTGGCAATAGCGGGCAAAGCCGCTAAGGCACGGCTAGTTAAACATCTCATCGTAATTAAATCTATCATCTCAGGTAAAACTACGTATTCAGATCATGGGAACAGAATCATAGTAGAAATATATTCTACTATGACAGAATACTGTCGCTTTCAGCGATGTACTTAAGCGCAGATAAGCTTTATTTACACAAAACTCGCGAACATGAGAAAAATATGATAAGAAGTTAGTGTACTTATGCTGTTGACTTTGGGTACTATATGGGTGAACCAACGAAGGAGATAGCAGCAAGTTTAATGAAAAACTAGCCGCGCCTCGCGGTTTTACCCGCGTTTATCCCGAAAACGGGGGAATTCCTGGATAATAAGTAGCCTATATGTAAAACCAATGTGTCAGCTACCTTTATACCAAATTTAATCAAAATTGGTCCAGCCGTTTGTGCGTTAAGAAGTACCAAACACACAAACACATTCACAAACATTCACCTTTATAATATAAGTGTGATAATTGAAACACAAGCAAAGTAAAAAACCGACTTCACCGCTTATATTTTAGTTTTGGCTGGATTGTTTTCTATAAATTTTATATGGGACCACCTTTTTTTTATGACTTATAGGTATTTGGCCGCTATCTCACCTGATGGAAAGTGACGATGCTTGTTCCCTCTTCACGCTTTAACGGATTTGGATGAAATTTGGAAAGTACATAGATTATACCTAGGATTAACACATAGGCTACTTTTTAACTTGATAATAGCGAGCGAAGCCGCGGGGCACGGCCAGTAATATTATAAAGGCGAAAGTTTGTGAGCGTGTTTATACGTTTGTTACTTCTTCACGCTCAAACGGCTGGACCGATTTTGATGAAATTTGATATGGAGGGAACTGATATCCTGGATTAGCATTTTTATCCCGGAATTCCGGCGGGTCCGGGACTTACGCGGATAAAACCGCGGAGCACAGCTAGTATCCTACATCATATTATAAATGCGAAAGTTTGTGTTTAAGTGTGTAAGTATGTTTGTTCCCTCTTCATGCTTTAACTGATGAACGGATTTGGATGAAATTTGGAATATACATCGCTTATACCTAGGATTGACACATGTGCTACTTTTTAACTTAATAATAGCGGGCGAAGCCGCGTGGCACGGCTAGTAGTTTAATAAATGTTAACTTTGAATTAGTGAGTCTTCCATACTTGTAATGTCTTTGGTGCCTAGACCTTGTCTACGGTGTATAAACCTATTGTTCTACTATTACTTACTTCACCTTGAACCGCGAGCAAAAACTAACTTCATCTTTAAACGAGCAATTCTTGTATATATATATATATATGTGTAATCAGGATCTCGGAAACGGCTCCAACAATTTTCATGAAAGTTACAGATTAGTGGTTTTTTGGCCCAAGGAATCGATTTATCAACGTTCCAGGTCCGAGAAATGCTCGGTTCCCAAACTGCATTTAAAAAACCGGGCTTAAGAAACTATCAACGCCATCTATTACGCCATGACCGATGTAAAAAACTGTTTCTACTCGACACTAGATGGAGTTTTCTGAGGCTACAAATTCAAACACATTCTACCAAAAACAAAAAACCGAGCAAAGCTCGGTCATCCGAATATTAAGTTATTAACATACAAATTAACGTAGCAAATGATAACACGTCTTCGGAGTTAAGTTGAAAAGATTAACATAATATTTTGTGTCAATTATTAAGTTTTTGCTAGGTTTAATGAGATAATTAAAGTGGTTTGAGATTGCTGCTTGGATTTACTTAATCGTTTGTTTAAATAATTAAACGCAAGCAAAGCTTAAAAGTGCTCGTGGAGCGCAGTGGCATAACCCATTAAATCGACTTCACCGCTTTATCTTCGGTACCTTGATCAGATTAAATGTATTGAACACGCATTATTGAGGATAACTCAAAAACTACTGATCAGATCTTTCTCGGGACCATTGAAGATAAAATTCAGTCAAGAAAGAAGTTATGAGGTAGGTAACACACATTAAAAAAATACTGCCGAATTAAGTACTTCATTATTTTTTTGTGAAATCGGTAAAAAATCTTAGAAAAACAATCAACAACGGGTACAAAAATAGCAGTGTTCATTGAAATGAAATCTTATCCAAGACTACTATCCAAAAAGAGATTGATAAAATTACTTAATTTGCAATTTTAACACCGAAAAGAGTGACAAAGGTTGTAGTTTTTCACAATTTCTAACTAATGACGATAATCTCGAAAACTGTGATACTTTTACGTGGCCATTTTTTACAAGCTTTTATTTAGCTTGCAATGAATGTTTATTCGGGTGTAATCTAGCAATTCAATTTTGAAGCAGATATCTTCAACCGATTAAGCTGAAATTTTGTATTCACGTTTAGTTCGGATGACAGTTATGTTAGCTGTGTGACGTCTTTCTAAATCCAACATGGCGGAACACCCAAAATGGCGGACAAGTAATTTTTTATGCACTCCTACAATATGGGTATCAAATGAAAGGTTTGCTGAGAATAACTCGAAAAATAAATAAAGTGACGTCACTTTAAATCCGACAAAGAGGACTTCTTAAAGCTTGTCTTGAAAAAAGTTTTTAACAAGTATCTTATCTATTTTCTTGACCTCTGAGGGACCATCATGATGTCCCGCTATCTGTAGATATACGGTTATCCATTCATTTCGCCACACCCTGTATATGTATATGAATCTTATGAGATAGGGTACCTTGCAATGGGCTCACGGTATTAGTCCAAGTTATGATAACAGATCAGGCAAAACACTGGCAACACTGACAAATTATCTATTGTTATTGATCGCTAATGGCTACAGTTGTTATGGGAAGCCCCTATTGTGTCACACAGGAAAGTCATTGTTTATGTGTTTTCTAACAAACTTTGTGATTGTTTCGTTTGTTACCATTGACTGTGGAACCTTAGCATAACAATATTGTCTGACCGATAGTTCTTGCACTGTTACATGGTCTGTGACGATAGTATACACATTTAACTGAGCGTCATATAAAACTCAAATCAAACAAGTCATCGAGCTTATATAGGTATCTTAAGTGCTCAAGCTCACTAAAAGTGGGTAGCGTTCCCATAAAATATTTATATACATACATTCTTATAATATACATTCGGTGTAAAATCATAACCCTTATTTTGCTTCGTTATAGTCGGGTAAAAGTATGAACTGGCAAAAACACTAATTTAATACAACATAAACGCTTTCGCACTCACAGCCCCATACTAAGCTCAATTACTTGTATCGTGGGTGCCGGACATTCACATCACAAACACAATCACACCCAGAGCCAGAAACACAAACTTCCTTGGATAGAAAACGTGTGTTCCCGCCGGGAATCGAACCTGATGCTTAGAAGGCGTACGCGCTTCTAGCTCAGCTAATGGGATGTTCAAAAATAAATAAAAGTCTTTTTTTTTTTTATTCTCGATAGGCAAATTGACCACTATCTCACCTGATGGAAAGTGACGATGTGGTCGAAGATGGAGCATGCTTGCCTAGAAGATACCTGTTCACTCGAGATTTAAAGACTCCTAGATTGTACCTAACGGGAAACACAGACTCGGGCAAAGAATTTCATTCCTTAGCAGTATGTATAATAAATGTGGAAGCAAAACGCTTTGTACGCACCCTTGGAATATCGACCATAAACCTATGTCGCGTGGCTGATTGTCTGGATGTCCGATGGTAAAAGGGGGATGGGGGAATCAAATCATGCAATTCCGTGGCACACTCTCCGAAATGTATCCTAACTAAATGTAGTCGTTATTTCCAATGTTAAAAACCACTGCACCATCATTACAGTAATTGTATGTTATTACATGCTGTAACCTTGACTTCTTGATGTGTAAAATAGCTTATTTCCGCAATGTAACTACGTAAGTTATCTACTGATAACATAAGTTAGGTGATGTCATTTTAAAATTTGCTGATTATTTTATCTCTAGAAGGATTAGTATCTCATCTAAACTGCCCGTTGGCTAAGTTGGGTGAGCGTTCGCCTTCTAAGCAGTTCCCGGCGGGAACACAAGTTTTCTCCGCAAGGAAAATTTGTGTTTCTGAAAGCGTTTATGTTTTTATGTTTTATGTTGTATGTGTATCTCTTGGTTAAATGATGTGGTTCTTCTTGTCCGACGGATGTCCGCATGTTTTAGTCTACAAATCGCATTTCTCAAGCGATTCTCGTAAATTATTGTTCGATACATAAATTATTAGTATCAGTGACGTAAGCCATGAATAAACCGATTTTGATGAAATGTAGTATATAGGTTTAGGTACCGGAATAACACATAGGCTTAATTTTAACTTCATTAACACGGGCAAAAGCGCAGGGCACGGCTAACTAGAATAATTGTGCGAATCTGGCAATTGAGACATTCACTTTCATGAGTACCTCTTTGGGGCCCATTTGAATAAACGATTTTCAATTAGAATTTTATTCCCGACGGGAACACAAGTTTTCTCCCCAAGCAAAACATGTGTTTCTGGTTTTGGTTGTGATTGAGTGTGATGTCAATGTTTCCAGCACCCACGACACAAGTCATTGAACTTATGTGGGGCTGAGAGTGTGAAAGCGTTACGTTAAAAAATCTATCTAAATAGCGTTTCTGTAATCTGTCTGACCAAGACAGTCTCGGTTACAACACGACCTTCGTCGAGACGAGCCCCGATTTCCGCCCACTTTCAGATTTCAGCTTTTTTACAAGTAATTAGTTGTTTGATGTTTCCGTTGTGTTTGTTTTTACATTTTCCTATTTGTTAACTACGATTACGGTTTTGCCGCGAAAGTGAAAAAATGGCGTTGTTGATTTTGTATAATTTTCCAAAAAAAAAATATTCTTCGAGTGTTAATCCTAATCCTACTAATATTATAAATCAGAATGTTTGTGTGTAATTGTGTAAGTATGTTTGTTCCCTCTTCACGCTTTAACGGCTGCACGGATTTGGACGAAATTTAGAATGTACTTAGATTATACTTAGGATTAACACATAGGCTACTTTTTAACTTGATAATAGGGGGCGAAGCCGCGGGGCACGGCTAGTGTGTAATAATGGTGAATTATTAACCGTTAATAAATAGTAAACGTGCATAAGTGTAGGCAAATGATACAAAGTTGAAAAACGTGATTTTTGCTTTCGCTCCAAAACTCCAATAGAATTCTGGTAAAGTCTCTACCACTTTACTAGGGCATGACTTGACTGTGATCGGACCTTCACTCTTTGACTTGACTTTGACTGTGACTTATGACTAGGACTTTTAATATGAAATACACTTGAAATATATTAATTACTTGACACTGGCTAAATGCAAAAGATTGCGAAGCCAAAAAAAGACACCTACAATTACTGTAAATCCAATGTCTATTTTTTTTTTTTTTTATATTTAAGATAGGCAAACGTTTGACCGCCATCTCACCTGATGGTAAGTGACGATGCGGTCGACGATGGAGCACGTTTACCTAGAAGATGCCTATTCACTCGCTACTTAAAGACTCCAATATTGTATTTATCAGGGAACACAGACTCAGATAAGGAATTCCATTCTTTTGCAGTTCGCATAATGAATGTGGAGGCAAAACGCTCCGTCCGCATTTGTGGAATATCAACCATATAGCGGTGTCGCTTAAGAGTCTGTCTTGATGTCCGATGATCTATTACATTAGATACGTCGTAGATATTTCGGCACTATTAGAAGCTCGGGTAGAGTATATTCTTTTTTATGGTGTGAAGCGCTATTTTCACGAGAACTAAAGCCTTTGCGGTGGGTATTAACTACTTATAATTAGAAATATCTATCTACGCTCTTTCTCATTCATTTATAACAAATTTAGCCGTTGTCAAGTCAAAGTTGCGTTCATCAAGTTAGAAAGTAGCCTATAGGTTAACTCCGTTTAGTCGCGGAATGTCCAATTCGCAAAATGTCCAGTGGTCGCGTAACGTCCAATTAGCGGAATGTCAAATTCCTGGAACGTCAAATACGCGGAATGTCCAATCCGCGGATTGTCCAATACGCGAAATGTCCAATACGCGGAGTGTAAAATTCCTGGAATGTCCAATATCCGGATCGTCCGATTCGCAGAGTGTCCAAAATTCACGGCTAGGTAAAAGCTATGTTCCAAATTTTAATACAAATCCGTTTAGCCGTTACAGATTGAAGAGAGAACAAACACACGCTTACACACAAACTTTCGCGTTATAATATTAGTGTGAAGTACATAGTAAATATCCCTTTTTTATGCCCGATAGGCAAGCATTTGACCACAATCTGACCGGATTGAAAATAATGATGCGGCCGAAGATGTAGCATGCTTGCCTAGACAGTCACGGATACCAACACGACCTTTCGAGAATAATTGATA
The DNA here is from genome assembly GCA_948107665.1 of Lomographa bimaculata. Taxonomy (NCBI): domain Eukaryota; kingdom Metazoa; phylum Arthropoda; class Insecta; order Lepidoptera; family Geometridae; genus Lomographa; species Lomographa bimaculata. The sequence goes on along the minus strand of OX403607.1, from coordinate 1,730,519 downwards.
TTAAACATTAATATCAATTCATCTGTCCCTGGTAGCTCATAATCTTATACACAAACGCTTTCACACGCACAGCTACTCACCAAGTTCAAGGACTTGTATCGTGGATGCCGTAAACATTCCCAACAAATACATTAAATTTAAAATGCACATAATTCAATCTCAATATAACAATTCAGCGATAGTCACTTAAATTGTAATATTGAAATGTTTGTATGTATTACTCATTACCGCTTACTAAATATCCTTTCATACAACCCATACATATCCCAAAATCCATAAAGCCATAATAATATACTTGACCATGCTTCCTCGGACGCCATACAAGTGCAGGAAGTAATGCATAATGTGTGTGTGAGTGTGGTAGTGTGTGTGCGATGCGTCATGCACGATCGATTTTGATTAGGGTTGGCACAAGTGCTAATGTTTTCTTTAGAAACTATTTTTGGTAATTGATCAAGCAAACCGAAATCTCCAGTACTTTGTCCGTCCGTCTGTCTGTCAGAACCATCTAACATCTAAACTATACAAGTGAATAATTTCAAATTTATAAAATTAACCTAAAAAGTTTTTCTTTATTATGAAAAATGTTGGCGCGATTTCATCCAAATAGGCTGACATTTTTAAATAAAATGCGAGTATATATTTGGTGCATGCGTGGCCTTTTTGGGTAGCTCAGCGATTATTCTGAAGATACTTGCCTTTTTTAGGTTAGCAGACTTTACGTTTATTGGTGATAATTTCATATTAAAATGGGGATTAAATTCTGGTAAGTACTTACGATTTTTCGGGCATTATATTTCATTTGCTTAAACCTAAGCCAATATAAAATAAATAAAAAAATACGGTCGACTTGAGTACCTCCTCCTTTTTTGTGTGCGTTCGCCTTCTAAGCAGGGGTATGGGGTTCGATTCCCGGCGGGCGGGAGCACAAGTTTTCTCCCCAAGGAAAATTTGTGCTTCTGGTTCTGGTTGTGTTTGTGTGTGTGATGTTAATGTTTCCAGCACCCACGACACACGTCATCGAACTTAATGTGGGGATGTGAGTGTGAAAGCGTATATTAATATATTTATTATAATGACTTATAATCTGTTCTTAACTTTTTATACATAAATTTATGCCATCATTATTGACTTTCATCAATCTTAACAAATCGACAACCCTACCTAATTCTTCACACTCCACTTGCTCATGCACAAATTGATCGCATCTCCCCTCTCTTTCTCTCCCCAACGTCAGCTCCCCTGTCTCGCTCGCACCTAACTGTGGGTCTTGCTCGACAGTTAGTTCGTGACTGTCATGGTTTAGGATTTACAATAGGTATAAGTAGTCGGATTTGTTGACATGATAGGTTTTATGTATCTGATTCTCGAGAGAAACTTATGTGTTTTCTAATATATTTATGTTCCAAGCCCTTTTTACCAACCAAAAACAAGACAAACTGTCAAACTACATCAATTTATAGTTGACATACCTCCAGTAAGCAACTTATCGAAGCAATTGAATGAACTGTCGAAATTTAGTATGACACCCATGTGACTTAAGGGCCAATTGCCTATATTTCCTAAAACTAAACTAACACTATCTACAGCAAAGACCTAAGTTACCTACAAGACATCGAGCTTACAGTTAACTCAAGAGCTCAAGCCCACTCCTAGTGCGTTCCCATCATGCTGGCGGCATTGCCTCTCTGAATTGCAATGCTAATACGTTGAGCCAAATAAGCACCAGCATTTCGATCACGCGTCGCCTCAACCAGGCGCTCTGATAGATTAAATCTAATCTAATAACTTTAAACGAGCAATTCTTGTATATATATATATATATATATATATATATAAATATATATAACTCAAAGGTGACTGACTGACATAGTGATCTATCAACGCACAGCCCAAACCACTGGACGGATTAGGCTGAAATTTGGCATACAGGAATGACGTAGGCATCCGCTAAGAAAGGATTTTGATTTATTCTACCCCCAAGGGGATAAAATAGGGGATGAAAGTTTGTATGAAACTTTGTCAATTTTAAATTAATACTTCTTAACGCGAGCGAAGCCGCGGGCAAAAGCTAGTGTATATATATATATAATCTGAATGTCGGTAACGGCTCCAACGATTTTCATGAAATTTAGTATGCAGGGGGTTTCGGGGGCGATACATCGATCTTGCTAGGTTTCGTTTTTAAAAAATGCAAAAATCGGAAGAAAAAAACCGAGCAAAGCTCGGTCATCCAGGTACTATTTCTTTAATAAGGAGCGCGTTAGTCTTTTACAGGAACAAGCTGTTTTTATAAACTTAATTTTATTTTTTCCAATTTGCATTTTTTATAATTTTTCTTGCAATGGAATAAACTTTAATTATTTAAAAATGCATGCATGGAGACAAACTGCACAAGCGCTTTCTGACGACTACGTAATACATATACCTAGGTTAATATAATCTATCTATCTATCTATCTATATATATATAAAAATCAATGCCACTTTTCGTTGTTATTTTCTAACTCGAGAACGGGCTCACCTATCCAAACCAAATGTTTACGCTTTGTTAGGACTATTTAGTAGATGGTTTATGTGAAGTTTGCACATAATCGGTCAAGCGGTTTTTCATTTATCATACCCGGGCGAAACCGGGGCGGATCGCTAGTTATGTATAAAATGGAATGATTTAAAAAAATAAAAATGAAAAAAAATGCGCCGCCGATTTTCTTGGCAGGCTCTTATCGAGATGGCTGTAATTTTGCGAATCTGGCAATAGATTCATTAACTTTCATGAGTGCCTCTTTGGGGCCCATGTGAATAAACGATTTCGATTTTGATTTAATTTTGATTTTTCTAAAAAAATGTTTCCTGCCGAGAATTGAACCTAGACTTCACGGCGCAGAAGGATACTTGCGACATAGCGGTGTTGCCCGCTATGCCATCATCATCATATGGATTAAAACATTGGCAAAAATCAGTAGGGATACACAAATCAATTTACAGTGTTTATTTAAGCTCACGTACCTTAGACTGCTTCGAAACCGCCTCCGGAGCTCCCCAAGAAAGGAACTACAGCAAACTGTATGTATGCCTAAGCGCACACACACAACTCCACGTCGCGCCGGCCGGCGAGTTTGAATCCGAGGAAATCCGAGAGGGTACGAGGCACGGAACACTAATCCTGATCACAGTTCACGCGGTCGATCACAATAGACACGATGAAGTTTTTATTTTAAGTCCTGGTTAATTAGATGATAATTATTTAATTAGTTTTCTACGTCACAAAATTCAATAGCGGAGCGTTTGTCAACCACACGGATCGGGTGACACACACGACTGAAGTTCTTCCTTTTTAAGTCTGTGAAGTTAGTCGCGAGTGCAAAAAATGTCACTCGATACAACTAGCGCCATCTCTAGGGTCGTCCTTGAACGATCTCTAACAGTGGTCAGCAGAGAGCCCAACACACTGTAAATGCATTCAGATATCCAAAGATTCTTGCCAATATGAATATTAGGTATATAACGTGAAGTATTTATTCACAGATGTATAATTTACATTTATTTTTTATATTATAAAAGGCAAAGACGCTTCACCAAGGTTGTAGTAAATAGATAATTAACTCTTGATAAAAATATATTTCTAAATAATCACCAATATCCTGTAACCATAGCCTTTATCTCCACCATATACCAAGGATGACGTTCATGACGTCATTGTATAGATAAGGAGGATAATTCGAAGCAAGGTTAAACTTACGGTAACTTGGTCCTTATCAGAACTAGTTAAAGGCTAAAATGCGGTAAAGGAAAACGTGTCAATTGATTCAAGGTATTTTTTTTCGTTGTTTTAGTTTCCTTGTAGAGCGTTTTTCCTAAGGATTTTTCCGGCCCCTCTCTATATATATAGGGGCCGGAAAATCCTATGTAATATGTCCTACGAGTATGTACTTAGCTGTTGATAGTAGATAAAAACCGTCTTCACCGCTTATATTTTGGTTTTGGCTTGAAAGATTTCGATTAAATTTATATGGGACCACCTCTGAAGTATAATCTACCAAGCAAAAAAAGAATTTTGAGAATCGGTCTACAAATTGGGGGGAAATCGGTGAACATACATTAAAAGAAACATACAGTCGAATATAGAACCTTCTTCTTTTTTGAAGTCGGTTAAAAATAGTAGTAGTGTTGTTAGATACACAGTGGTTATAGGGTTCGATTCCTGGTGGGAACATAAGTTTTCTCCCTTAGCGAAATTTTATTTTCTGGTTCTGAGTGTGTGTGATCTGAATGTTACCGGCACCCACAACACAAGTCATCGAACTTACTGTTGAGCTGTGAATGTGAAAACGTGTGTGTTTAGTCAAATAGACCACTCCTGAGAGTTTCAGGAGCAAAGGTGCCCAATATGCTAGCAGCATTGCCATGCAGCAATAGCAATACTTTGCTGCCTTGATCAGATCAAATGAATTAAACACGCATTATTGAGGATAACTCAAAAACTACTGGTCTTAATCAAATTTATATAGGACCACATGGGAATACCCTTTGAAACAAAAAAATCCAAATCGATTCAGGCATCTTCATGTAATCGGTGAACATACGTAAAGAAAAGATTCCGACGAATTAAAAACTTTCTTTTTTACCAACTTTACAAAAAAAAGTAGGTACACGACTAATTTAAAAAAAAAAAAATGTTTTACCTCATAACTTCCTTCGTCGTGAAACGATTTCGAAATTTTTTTTTAGTTTGATATATGTTGCTTTCCATTTGGTCCCATTTAAATTTGATCAAGATCGGATCGTTCTTTTAATATCGTCAATAATGCCTATTTTGTGGACTACTTTGACGATGTTCTCGTTTACCCGACTTCAAAAGTTACCTCATAACTTCTTTCGTTGTGAGCCGATTTGTTTTATTTTTTATTTGAATGCTGGTGATTTTCATGTGGTCCCATTGAAATTTAATCAAGATCTGATCTCTAGTTTTTGAGTTATCGTCAATAATGCGTGTTTAATACATTAAATCTGATCAAGGTTCCGAAGATAAAGCGGTGAAGTCGGATTTTTAAGCTTTGCTTGCGTTTAATTATTTGAAGTCTGTTAAAAAACACACCTGTCTAAAATTTTTGTATTTTTGTTTGAGCCAAATCGCTCATATGCCTGCGGTGTCTCTTCATTAGAACAATAAACTGATATCACTCAAAAAGTATTTATCTTCTTCAATAACGAACATCGGTATTGGTCCAGCCTTGAACCAGTGCGGCACGACCTCGCGTAGAAATGCGCGGGAAACAGAGCGTAGCTTATGTAGCTGTCAATACTATATTACAGGCTTTTCACAAAACGACTGACTAGACTTTGAAGTATTCAAGATCGGAATACTTCACAACGAATTGAAGCCACAGCTCAGCTGGCCGCTAAGAAACTGGGTATCCTCGCAAAGGTTAGGCAGTACTTCACACCGGGGCAGCTTCTTAATTTATATCAAGCTCAAGGCTGATTGTGTATGGAGTACTGCGGCCACCTGTGGAATGGATCCGCTAAATACCAGGAGTCCGTCGCGGCCCTGTTAAGGCAAAACGATGCAAATTTTACTCGTTAACAAATGATATGTAACTAGCTAGCCCGCCCGGTGTCAGCCGGGTAGAAAAACATAAAAACTTACACAAACTCTTTCACGCTCACAGCCCCACACTAAGTTCAGCAACTTGTGTCTTGGGCCGTAAACATTAACATACAAACACTACATTCACATCTCACCCAGAACCAGAAACACAAATTTCCCGTGAGGTGATAATTTATGACCCCACCTGGAATCATACTCGCTCGTAAAAGCGGCATCGTGCACCGTGCATCGTTCTCCATTCGTCGTTCATCCAAGTTCCCATTCCATCATTCCTACAACACGGGCGTCCATCTTTCTCCGCTTTAACACTGTCTCCCGCCAACTGTGACCGAATACCACAGAGCAATGAATAATTTACCATTTTTACTTGTAACCGGGTGGAAGCAGTGTGCAAGTTCCGGTAAGAAAAGGCAGAAAATTACCTAACTATTGATTACAAAGATATCAGAGACAAAGCGGACGCCGAGCTTATCAGCTCATTGCTGGTGAGAGCGAAAATCAATTAAAATGCTTTTGAAATAAGGTTCATATCAGCGAGTACGGTGCATGGCGGTTACAACAATCGTTATATTAAAGATTTTTTCACATGCAGCTGTTCGATTTCAAATCCTGATTGGGAATTTATTAGAGTTTGGTAAAACCTAATATAGTTCATATCGCAATAAGCTGGTTTATGCCATCCTACTAATATTATAAATCCGAAAGTTTGTGTGTAAGTGTGTAAGTATGTTTATTCCCTCTGCACGCTTTAACGACTCAACGGATTTGGATGAAATATGGAATGTACATAGATTATACCTAGGATTAACACATAGGCTACATTTTAACTTGATAATAGCGGGCGAAGCCGCGGGGCACGGCTAGTGTACAATAAACTAGCCTTGCTTAGCGGCATGGCCCGATTTAATTAAGTTAAAAAGTATGTGCTAATCCTGGGTATAAAATATGCATGTTCTAAATTTCAGCCAAATCAATGCCGTTACAGCGTAAAGATAAAACAAACATACACATTTACTGACAAACTTTCAGATTTATAATATTAGTGTGATGGTACAATAGTAGGTAAACGGCAAGTCTATCCCACTTTCTACTACGATTTATAATTCAGAAATCAGATGTTATATCAGTGGCGGATTTACACAGTTGCCGCCAGTAGGGTATATAATTTTGCCGCTCTTACCAACCTCTACAATTCAATTACTTAGTTCACAATCATATTAATTGCAATGTTTTCGTCAATGAAATATTTATGCTTCCCAAATCATAATGTTGCAATTTCAATAAAAGGTTAGTGTAATAGGATGATAGTGTATATTACACCATCTTTTGACCGTAATTAGTAATAATGCAAACTAGTCAAAAAAAATTGCTCCCAAATTTGCCGCCCCTAAAATCTGCCGCCCTAGGCTCCAGCCTACTCAACCTGCTGGTAAATCCATCACTGTGTTATATGCTTATTACTCTAACTGATGTTTACTTGACCGAAACTTTGTTCCCCGAACGGTATAATCCGGGAGTCTTCAAGTCAAGAGTGAATAGGTACCTTCTAGGCAAACATGCTACACTTCGGCCGCATTGTCACTTTCCATCAGGTTAGATTGTGGTCAAATTAAAGCATTGCCTTTAATGCATAAAAAAACTGAAGATTATCAAGAATCACACGACAATTATATATGCGAAAGTTCGTGTGTAAACGTGTAAGTATGTTTTATTTTCTTCTCTCTCTCTCTTCTCTCTCCTCTTTCGCTCTTATCGGCTTAACATATTTGAATGATTTTTGGAGTATGCATACCTTAAACCCAGGAATAACACAGTCTACTTTTCGCCACGTGGAACTAGTGACAAAGATGCTACAGCTAGTGATTTTAAACATAAATGCTTTCACACTCACAGCCCCACCCTAAGTTCGATGACTTGTATCGTGGGTGCCGGAAACATTCAAATCGCACACACAATCTCAACCAGTACCAGAAACACAAATTTTCCCTTGTGGAGAAAATTACCCGGTATTAGAAGGTGAACGTGCACTTGAAATAATAATCTTCTAATATATATATAAGTATCTCGTGCCACGGTGTTTGTTGTCGCACTCCTCCGAAAGGGTTCGACCGATTTCAATGATTTTTGAAGTGAAAACTTCTTTAGGCGCGTTGAGCACTTTTTGGGTGAACAAAAATAATGGAACTCGCGTCATCGTCACCAAACGCTTTCCATGAGCTATATGTATACTGTGTATATATGTGTACTTTTTGTGTGAATAATAATTAAACGCAAGCAAAGCTTAAAAAAACCGACTTCACCGCTTTATCTTCGGATCCTTGATCAGATTTAATGTATTAAACACGCATTGTTGACGATAACTCAAAATCTAGAGATTAGATATTAATCAAATTTCAATGGGACCACATGAAAAGCACCAGCTTTCAGATAAAATAATAATCATCAAAATCGGCGCACAACGAAAGAAGTAATCAGGTAACTTTTTAAGTTAGTTAAACGAGAACATCGTCGAAGTAGTCCACAAAATAGGCGTTATTGACGATATTTCAAGAACTACTGATCAGATCTTGATCAAATTTAAATGGGACCAATTGGAAAGCAACATCGTTCAAACTAAAAAATAAATTTCGAAATCGGCTTACGTGGAGAGAATTTACGAGGACAAATAAAAATAATACAGTCAAATTGAGTACCTCCTCCTTTTTGTGAAGTCGGTAGAAAAGCTAAAACGGAAATGGGCGGGGTCTTCACCCGCGGAGGGGTTCTTACAAACATAATTAAGACTAGTTAAGTACTATGTTTTTTTTGTAATATTAAATCCTTCATCTTTAGCTTTATTCATTACTAGCTTTTGCCAGCGGCTTCGCTCGTAAGAAGTATTATAATTAATTAGGTATAGATCCCCTATTTTATCCCCTTGGGGGTAGAATTAATCAAAATCCTTTCTTAGCGGCTTCTTATTATAACATCTACCTGTATGCCAAATTTCAGCCCAATCCGTCCAGTGGTTTGGGCTGTGCGTTGATAGATCACTATGTCAGTCAGTCAGTCAGTCACCTTTGAGTTATATATATTTAGACTAGCCGTGCCCCGCGGCTTTTCCCGCTTTTATCAAGTTAATAAGTAACCTATGTGTTAATCCTAGGTATAATCTATGTACATTCCAAATTTTATCCAAATCCGTAGCGTGAAGAGGGAACAAATACTTGCACACACACTTACACACAAACTTTCGGATTTATAATATTATAGTAGGATAAGCGTGGTTTAGGAGATAGCGGATATATAGTATACTATCTAAAGATTGGTTACTCTGTACCCTCATGCATGATTCGCATGACGTGGGTACCTAAATCAAATCGTGAAGGGGTCGTGCGTGAATCATACAAGTTAATGTGTTCCTAGTAGACGTGATATGGATTCACATACACTCATTAGCTGGAATGTTAATACCTAACGAAGTGGACGTGTGATTGGTTTTGTAATGAGTTTCTTAGTTGAGAATTCTATGTTTATAAATATTCGCTATCGACTGCGTGCAGTGCAATATATCTTCGGTTATTATGATTGATGATATACACATATGTAGTATATAAGTTACTAGCCATGCCGGGTGGCTTCGCTCGCGTTGATCAAGTTAAAAAGTAGCCTATGTGTTAATCCTAGGTATAAGCTATGTACATTCCAAATTTCATCCAAATCCGTTCAGCTGTTAAAGCGTGTAGAGGGAACCAACATACTTACACACTTGCACACTTACACAAACTTTCGGATTTATAATATTAGTAGGATAGGCAATTGGCCCGTAGATAGACTAACATGTTAAAGATATTCATATTACAAAATTTTACGTAGTTTATGTATATAATGATAACTAATTTGAGTGACGTCATTAAGACCTAATTCTGACTGTTTACTGATAACGATATCATAAGCAAGGTGACTCCTCAAGTGTTTACTCTTAAGCAATTAACAGGTTGTAAAAGATAATTAAATAAATTTGTTATTTGTATTTCGATATTTTTAAAGACTTACATTTTTAAGTGACTTCATGTAAAGGAGGACCTATTCAGAAACTTGTGTTGTGCCAGAAACAATTACATCATACTCAGAATCAGAAACAAAAAGATTTCTTAGAAAGAAAACTTATGTTTCCGCCGGGAATCGAACCCGAAAACCCTTTAACCTCTGTTAAAAAGGCGACTACCTAAGTCTCGCACCTAAGTCGACGAGCACTTAAAATCAATCTTTTGGTTTCGTTTTTGGTCCATTCGCTTGTTTGTTTACCTGTATTTCTTTTTATGTGTCCTCATAAATTCTTTCCACGTGAACCGATTTCGATTGTTTTTTTAGTTGTGATTGATGTTGCTTTCCAATTAGTCCTATATAAATTTGATCAAGATCTGACTAGTGGTTTTTGAGTTATAATCAATAATGCGTATTCTGTGGACTACATTGACGATGTTCTCGTTTTTAACCGACTTCAAAAGTTACCTAACTATATTCATGTTCATAACTTCTTTCGTTGTGAGCCGATTTTGATGATTATTTTTTTATTTAAGAGCTGGTAATTTTCATGTGGTCCCATTAAAATTTGATCAAGATCTGATTACTAGTTTTTGAGTGATCGTCAATAATGCGTGTGCATTAAATCTGATTAGGGTTCCGAAGATAAAGCGGTGAAGTCGGTTTTTTTAAGCTTTGCTTGCGTTTAATTATTTTATTGTTTGTTACCTTAGATTACCTCAAAATCACCTCCATCTTTTAAAAACCAATTTAGAAAATTATTTATAAATTAATTCCAATTATTTTATTTGAAAGTATATACCTACTTTTATAATGGTCCCATAGAAAAGTCCATCAAAATTTATTCAAAAGTCTGGTTTTAAAATCAATATAACTGGATAAAATATGTAAATCATGCCTACCTAAAGTTTTCATTTTATTTGTTACAGATCTTCAAAGACATTCCAATATCCTGCAAGTGATTCCAAAGTGAAAGTGAACCAATCCAATTCCAAAGTGAAAATCTATTCCAAAGTCAGTCTAAACACAAAGTGAATTTTCCAATCTCAAAGTGATTTTTCCAAACCAAAGTATATATTTATTACAGTGATCAAACACTTACCAGTTCTTGTAAGTGTAATAAAAGTTATTAAAAGTTCTTCAAGTGCAAAGTGCGAATTGCAACGAAGTTACCCAAGTGCAAAGTGTATGTGTGTGTATAATGTGCGATTATGGGTGAGCCAATACACAAAACATGTGTGAGGGTCAGCTCCGGAGAAGATGACGAGTCCAGGGATGAGGTGGACCATGAACTGCCGAAGAAGAATCCATTTGTTCGGGTAAGTTGTTATATCTATTTTTTTTTATTCGTTACTAGCCCGCTTTTACCCGCAGAAGTCCTGGATTCGCGGGAATTTCGTTGCTATCCGTAAAATTAGACAATTGATAGGACTAACTTTGCATACTTTCACAGTTTGATGAGTTGCGGAATCTTACTGTGGGGATGTGCTGTCGATCCCGAAACTATCTTTATTCTTCAAAAGCGATTCGAACCACCTAAATATATGGGTCCGCGCGAATGTTTCAGGGACTTATTTAACTGAAAAGGCACACTTACCGATTCCAAATATGCAAAGCGTAGGCAGCTTTGCATATTTGGAAATATAGACATAGACATAGATTTATTTGTGGCAAAAATTTAAATTTACAAAAGGATATAAATATTTTTTTTTTTATTACATTTTTACCACAAACCGTCCTCAACTCAGCATAATGCTGGTCTTCCGTTGAGAACGGCAGGTGACGTCGCACAAGAAAAAACAACAATGTTATTAAGGTAAAGTGTAGCAGGCAACATTATTTAAACACATAAACGCAGCGCAGTGAAGTGGGTAGTGTGGCAACATTGTATTCACACCACCAGTAACAAATTAATTTATTTGCACAATGTATCCCGTGGAGTTTAAAGGCCGAATGAAAAATAAATTACATTTTATTTATTAAGGAGTTGACAAGTTTTACACAATTTGTTTTTTTATAAATCAAACCATAACATGGAAAATAAAATGGAAAATAAAAGTGTGTGGAAAATAAAAAGGAAAATAAAAGTGGAAAATATAATGTACGTACGCAAAAATATAGATAAATATGAATAAAGAAGCGACGCACAACACGTTCTTATTAATTTGGATGCAGTAGAAGAACAAACGAACACACATATATAAACATTAACGCTTTCGCTTCACACTCACAGCCCACACTAAGTTCAATGACTAGTGTCGTGGGTGCCGGAAACATTCACATCTCACACACTAGAACCAGAAACACAAATTTTCCTTTTTTTATGATTCATGTCGACGGTGGGACATGCTTGCCTAGAAGATATTATTCACTCTTGACTTGTAGAGGCCCAAATTATACAGATTCTCCCACGTCCGTAGGAGGATACCCCTTAAGTCTGACTCCCTACACGTGGTCCCCGGGTGGTGCTAATCAGGTGACATTTGAAGAGCATTTTGTGAGTTGCTCGCCTGGCTTGCTACCAAAGTAGCTTACCACCATCAAGTTGAAAGTCTGCCGCCAAGCCAAATACGGTGTTCCGGCAGTTATCCTTGAGAGCCTGCGTATTCCAGGTCTAGTGTGTTTACCAGCTTCGATCACATCGTCACTTACCATCAGGTGAGATAGTGGTCAAACACTAGCCTGTCACAAATAAAAAAATAAAAAAATTTATACTTATCGGACGGTGTTAATTCCCTTGCAGTTCCTTAGGAAGAAAATTTGTGTTCCCGCCGGCAATCGAAGCACACACAACCAAGCCATCGGACATTTTAATATATATACGGTACATATACGGTGCATATAGTCAACAATTATATTTTTTTATAGCAAGGTAAATCCCAGGTAACATTTTATCGCCATTTGCACCGTGTCAACAAAAACTATGTGGGGCGACAACCTCTGTAGAGTACATAGTTGTAATCTGTGGCGCGATTGCAAAATGTACTGCAAGCGAATGTTTGTTTTGAGGTTATGGACGTGCTGTTTATTCTGTGGGTAGTAGGTTACTGATGTGAAGTGTCATACAGTCATTGATAACTTTATGAATGGAATTTTATTGTTAAGGTTTTTTTTTACCCGAAAGCCAAAGAAGGGTTTTTTTGAGCGTTTTTGTATGTGTGAATATCAGATTATTGACGATATTTCAAGAACTACTGATCAGATCTTGATCAAATTTAAATTGGATCAATTAGAAAGTAACATCTTTCAAACATTTTTTGCAAAATCGGTTCACGTGGAACGAAGTTATGAGGTAACACAAATTAAAAATAAATACAGTTGACTTGAGTACCTCCACCTTTTTGTGAAGTCGGTAGAAAATGGCGGATTTTTGGCGCCAAATAGTAATACGTTAATAAAAATAAAATAATTAAACATATCGAGTAGGGTATCAAAATGAAGAAAATTAAAAAGGGATTACATAATATAATATAAAAATTATTCACATTTTTCACAGTTAAGTTTCAATGTGTGTTAATAATAGTGGATTTAACTGTTATTAAATCGTACATAAATGTAGGCAATTCATATTACAATTTAAAAACGTGACTTTCGCTTTCGCTTCAAAATAGAGTTTTGAAGCGAAAGCGAAAGTCACGTAAATGTTTTTTTAAGGCATGATTTGACTATAACTGCAACGTAACTCCTTTTACCTTAACTTGACTTTGACTGTGACTATGAACAAAATAACTAAACTTAAAAAATACGTAATTCGCGCCAATTTTCCGCCATATTTTTCATAAATACCTATCTAAGGACACTGGTTCTTGGCAGTCGGGTAAAAAGATTTACGTCTAAAAATATTAGAGTAGAGAACACCAAGAAAGTTTGGTAAAGTACTTAATTTTCTTTTGCGTATTTTTTTTAAACGCCAGCCTTTACTTTAAATCATTAAATAATTAGTTTAGATCTAGTGGATAAAGAAACCTAAACAACCTTTCCTCTTTCACCGACAAACTACATTCTTGATTCCATTTAAGTTCTAGACCTAGGATCAAAACACCAAACAGCCATAGAATTAATAACAGTGCATACAGGAACTGGAAACTAGCTCCAACCTACCTTAGGTATTTTTATCGATCATCTGATCCGACCACTTTCCCTTTGGGTAATTAATTAATGTAGGCATTACAAAAATCTAGAAAGCAAGTTCAGGCAATACGTTAGTGTCGATATCTCAAACAGGTAGGTACTTTTGACGGACAGTATGGACACTAGGCTGTTTTACACAAGAATACTCTCTAAGATTTTTTTTTAAAACTTTTTTTTGAAATTTGATTCTCAATATTTTTAACTAGAATCAAATATCAATAAATGTGTTTACAATAGCTGCGCCACGCGGTTTTACTCGCGTAAGTCCCGACCCGCGTAATTCCGGTATAAAAGTATCCAATGTGTTAGTTCAGGCTGTCAGCTACCTTCATACCAAATTTCATTAAAATGGGTTCAGCTTTTTGAGCGTGAAGAAGTAACAAACATACAAACACACTTACAAACTTTCGCCTTTATAATATTAGTGTTATTGGAACATTGACTGATGCATGAAGGAACGTAAGATGTGCGAGTGAAAGGTAAAAGGAAAAAACAAGCAAGAGAGAGAGACGAAAGACAAGATGGCAGATTGAGCTGGAGAGCGAAGGTGTGTATGTGCGATAAATATATAATATTATGATTAAAGATAAATCAAGGAAATAAATTGGTTATAATTGTATATACGTTATAAAGGTTAAGGGTGAGGATTTAATGAATAAAATATACAAGAAATAATAAGTTTTTTTATCAAGACGCTGCTGCCCTCTCCTTCATATAGAATCCTTTACACTGTTTTTGGCTTCGTGAGTCAAGCCGTTTCATTTATATAAAGTATAATGTGTCAAACTCACGAAAACTTTAACAGTAAAATGTTTTTGGCTTGATTCCAGATTTTTCTACTAAATGATGGGAAAGTGTTAATGACCGTATTTCGTAAACTGCGACCGACCCATCGCTCTTCAAAAATTGTCCATACTGTAGATACGGCGCAGCTTCGTACCAAATGGTATTCGGCTGGTGCATTCCCTACAAATGGGCGGAGAGGTGTGTTCCACTGTGGAATTCGATTACCTTCGTATCTTAGGCAATAGGTACTAAATAATGTTATAGTACCAATCAGCAAGGCAGCAGTACCTACATGTAGGTGGATAGTTAGAGTATATACCAACTCAAATCATTCGTTACGGTAGCGTATGGGCATCCATCTCACCTGGCGTTGATGTGGACGAGGATTATTTTTTATGCCAGATAGACAAGCATTTGGCCGTTATCCCATCTGATGGAAAGCGAAGATGCGGCCGAAAATAAAGCATGCTTGCCTAGAGCTCTAGAAAATAACTATTCACTCCAGACTTGAAGACTCCCACTGTCGGACGGTAAGCTTAAGCCTAGGATGTGAACTGACTTTCAAGTGTAGCTGCTGGAGCACAGTTTGGCGACAGATTTTCAATATGGAGGTGTAAACTACAAGTGTAAGAGGTATCTGTTAGTGTCTATGGCAATAGATATCTTTGTAATACTTTAGAGAAAAAAATATGCTCCTGCTGGCAATAGAAAACAGCATATATGTTTAGAGACGAAGCGGTCGGGGATGGAGCACATATTTATATATATAGATAGTTTTTTTTATTTCAATACAAGACTCGTGTTGACGTCTCCTTAGAATCAGAAAGACATGAAAGCTGTCTCGCCCAGGCCTTATCTGTTCACCACTTACAACATAGTACTCGTAGGTACAGTCATCAACAAAACTGTCCTGCATAAAGAAACAATTTAATTAATCAAAGTAGCTAAACTATAAAGTAACTAGTAAAAGATAGAAAATCCGGCGGATTTTTTTTATAACGGCCATTTACTTTCCATTAAATATTAGTTTTAGAATAATATGACGTACAATGTATAACTGATTAGCAACAGTAAGCTAGTAGAGTCCAGGTTACACAGTCTCGGTCACCGACGTAAGGTGGCAAGCTTATTGATTTTCTATCGCTTATAGGCTCAAAATCGATATCTAGGGGGTTTTGGCTCAGAATACAGATAGAACTGGGTGCCCTGATTATGATTAAAATACTGATAGCAATTGTTGACATTTTTTAAAGATGGCCGCCGAGTTTCTGAGAGTGTGCACAGAAATTACACGAGCTAATTCCTCCATGCCCTTTTTACCATCTAACAACAAGACAAACTATCAAGCGTCACTATTGAGCCTAGTGTGGGGCCACAATCTAGTGTTTATTTATTTATGTTCGATATACCTCCAGTTCGCTCGAAGCGTTTCGCTTCTACGTTCAGCAAAGAAGTGGAACTTATTGGAACTTTTTGGTTTTTGATGGACGATCAAGTTGCTAACTTGATGGTAAGTGTCACACTTGTCCATTAAAATTAATTGCCACCTAGATATATCCAATGCCAGCCAGAATTCTCAACTGTAGCACTTAAAATTCTAGTGAGTGTAAACGCGTTTGTTAACAATGGTCATCTTTGGACCTAGACTTATCCGCTTCTATTTGAATTAAGCTCAAACTAACCTTATTTCTTTGAAGTTTCTTAGTGAAAGAGCGCAACAGAGACATGTAGGTTTTTTTTTTTTTCGAACGGTCTACTTGCTGCTGGCTGTGTGTAGCCTCTGCAGC
This sequence comes from Lomographa bimaculata, assembly GCA_948107665.1. Classification (NCBI taxonomy): domain Eukaryota; kingdom Metazoa; phylum Arthropoda; class Insecta; order Lepidoptera; family Geometridae; genus Lomographa; species Lomographa bimaculata. The sequence continues at coordinate 1,714,179 of OX403607.1, read as the reverse complement.
GTCACCGGGCGGGACAGCGTCACCGGGCGGGGCAGCGTCACCGGGCGGGGCAGCGTCACCGGGCGGGAGACATGTAGGCACAGATAGATAGACACAGTTACGTAGTCAGATACTTTTGTCGCTAACTGTACCAACAGAACAAATTTGCACAGACTATTGAAACTACCTGTTTGTGGAAGCCTTTCCTTAAAAGTTGACGGCAAAAATAGTTGTGCTGTCCTGTCTGTCAGTAATTTACCATCCTATTGAGTGCCGCCATGTTGGCAAACCGAGTTTGTTTGAGGTGGTGCACATTTATTTTGTAGGCATACACAAACTTTCGCATAGTACTTTAGTAGTTTTGAACTGCCCCTTGGCTTAGTTGGGAGCGCGTATGCCCTTAAGCTTCTAAGTATTCGGGTTCGATTCCCGGTGGAAACAATTTTTTCCTCAAGGAAAATTTGCGTTTCTGGTTCTAGTTTTGTTGTTGGCACCCACGACACAAGTCATCGAGCTTATTGTGGGGATGTGAATGTAAAAGCGTTTATGTTTATGCTAGGTTTATTTTGGTTAATCTAACCACTTAACTACTGGTCAGAGAGTGGATAAACGCTTGCCTATCAAAGATAATTAAATGCAAGCAAGGCTTAAAAAAACCGACTTCAACGCTTATATTTTGGCTGTATGTAATATAAAATTTATAAGGGACCACCTCAAACTCAATAACAAAAAACATACAGTAGAATTGATAACCTCCTTTTTTGAAGTCGGTTGAAAAATATATATTATGCTCTGCCACATTTATCATAATTAATAGTAATCGTTACCAATTGTTCCAATATACGCCTGAGGGCCTAATTTTGGGTCTACATTTTGGACCGGCCGCACATTCTAAGAATTTCCTGTGTTTTGCTAACGTCTACCTGAAGGCAATCTGAGCATACGTTTTGTAAAGAACGTAATTACTCAGACTTTATAAAAATAAAATGGAATGTCACGAATTCCTTGGAAGATGGGACGGCCATTAGTTTGGGACGGGACTTGCGTCGATACGCCGTCTCATCTTTCAAAAACATCACAGGAGACAGTCGAGCAAATGTTGAAACCTTCGGAGGCTTCAGATTTGTCTCTTTTGGGGTAGAAAAACTTTTTTTTTTTTTTTTAATGTTGAATAAGCAAGCATTTGACCACTATCTCACCTGATGGAAAGTAATGATGCGGCCGAAGGTGTGACTTGAAGTCTCCCAGATTATACCGTTCGGGGAACAAAGACGCAGGCAACGACTTCCACTCCTTCGCTGTACGGATAATTAATGTAGAAGCAAAACGCTTTGAGCGAACTGGAGGTATGTCGACCATAAATGACTGGGCCCATGGGGACCGTGTGCGCTCCAACTTTACAGATTTGGCTGGACGATTGAGAGAGTCGACTCGTTACCAGATTAAGTATCTGAAAAACCCTACTCGACACAGTTAGTCTACTATATATTTTTTATATTTCACAAGATGGCGTCTGTTCTCGTCGGTATATTATTGAATTTTGATTACTGTCATGTCTTTAATGACACTGGCATAAGATTAAGACAAAGCGATTGACGTTAATCAAGATCGTTTATTCACATGGGCCCCAAAGAGGCACTCATGAAAGTTAATGACTCAACTGCCAGAGTCGAAAAATCACAGCCATCTCGAGATGAACCTGACAAGAAACTCAAGAATTAAGAGGCCGGGGTAGTCTTTGAACGAGTCTATAGGCTGTCTTTAACTGGCAAACTGTGCCCACGCTTGATGCGATAGCACTACCGATCGAACAATTATGATAGGTGCCGTAATACCAAAAAATATGAATGAAAATATGATGTTAAGCCATTGTTTTTTGCATTAATAGTACCTTGAAATGATAATCTCTGTTCCTGTTGTAATGACAAAAGAAATGTGTTAGTTTTTAATGCAAAACGAATAAGTTAAAGATGCGACATTTACGTCGTAATAATGTGTGAAAATCAATTGGTTTATATTTCATTTTAGGTAATTATTTTGGAATAAAAACTTTCCAGGAACCTAGATTAATACGTTTTTAATCTGAATAATAGCACAGTATGGTGGTAATAAGCTTGAATTATAAATAATTTCGGTATTACGATTGTATGGGCAAATCAACCTCCGCAGGCCCCTTAAGAAAAGAGGAAAAATAAGAAATTGAAAAAAAATAAGAACGTAAGAATCATTCATCAAAATTGGCCCACGCGTTGGGTATATAGAACGCTACAAACGAATATAATAATATAGTAATAAATTGTATATTTTTCTCTAACAACAAGTATAACTACACTACTATAAAGATATAATATAGTTAAAAGTTATATATACAACTAGCCGTGCCCCGCGGCTTCGCCCGCTATTATCAAGTTAAAAAGTAGCCTATGTGTTAATCCTAGGTATAATCTATGTACATTCCAAATTTCATCCAAATCCGTTATGCCGTTAAAGCGTGAAGAGGGAACAAACATACTTACACACTTACACATTTACACACAAACTTTCGGATTTATAATATTAGTAGGATTATTATACCCGTGTCGTGAGAGCCTGGTGCGTGATGTAGGTTTATTCAAAAACCTGTATTATAAAAACTAATATAGGTAGATAGATAGATAGATAATACTTTATTAATCCACTTTATAAGATGAGATAAAACAAAGTTAACAAACAAGCTTATACCTAAAGTATCACAACAGGCGGCCTTATCACTAATAGCGATCTCTACCAGGCAACCTTCGGATGGAGAGAACTATAGAATGTAATAGACGGGGTATAATAAATGGCTGTATGGAATACCTAATTAACTTAATAAATATCATGACTTATACTATGGCATAAATACACACACTGAATAAACATTACCCACAAACTGACACACTAATATACACACACTGATAAACGCATTACCCTCCTCCGTTGCGCAGTCGGATAACCGTCCTCATAAAATTAAAAGTCGAATCGACACAGCGTATTTTATTATCATTTCTATGACACAATAGGTACTTGGCAGCTTAGAATTGGGCTTGAAACAATGCAAGGCTCTGTAGGAGTATTGGCCTTTACCGATACTTGCAAGGCCGGCTTGCTGTACTCTTGTATCTCTCTTGTATCTAACTGAACATTCCTTGTATCTGCCTGTGTTATGATACAATCGATTAATTTGTTCTATTGTTTGTTTTTACTGAGCGTTTTGCCGCTTTGAGCGTTTAACACGCTAATATTTCTACAATCATTGTATGTACAATACTGAAAGAGACTGAATCCCACGACTCATCCTAGTGTGGGATTCAAGGCTCACCAGAAATAACATTATAAATGTCCACCATGCAGCGGACCAACACATACCATCTAAATTCTCTACATACTGATCTGTATGGGTGCTAATAAGCAGTAGGTACCCTTATAACATATTAAGAAAATGACTTTCAAAGCCACCCAAGCACCATGACACTCAAATTTCTTCTAAGGAATCCTGATACAGTCCAGTACCTCCGTAAATTTTGTAATAAAGATGCAAATCTCAAACCCTCGACTTTTACTCCAAATTGTCTAAATTGTACTAAAAACCGTCAATTAAGTGAAAGTCCACACGCATGGGATATTTGGATGTTAGTTTATTTGGTAAGCCAGCCATTGTTAGCAACAGCCGCCGAATACGTAGCTTGGTAGAGGGGAAACAGCCGCAATAATAGAAGGATATATACCGTTATTGGTAATAAGTGCACAGTCCTGTAGGGGGTGGTTTAGAACCAAGAATTGAGCAGGTATAAAATTTATTTAACCCGAAAAAAAAAGTTTTTTTTATTACTTACTGGTAAGTAACTAAGTAAATTGTGGCGCAGACACTTTAGTGTCAAGTAAACTATGGAAACCCTAAGCCAGCTGCTAAAATAAGAGCTTATGACTGCTACAAGTACTTAGTGCTACGGAATCATTGAACAAACACGTGACGAGAGGTCACAGCTGTTCATGAATTACGAGAATGGTACTAGATACTTCTCGTACCAATTATGACTGCTACGAGCTATTCTTTTTCTAAATGCTATTATTTTGGCAGTGGTCAAAAAAATTATTGAATAAAAAAAACATTAATTTTTATACTGCTAAACTACCCCTGCAGGATTTTGCACTACTTACCAATGACGGTTTATACCGTTACTGGTTAGTAAATCAAACTGTATAAAAGAGTTTTTTGAATCTGAAAAAAAAAATATTTTCTTATCCGTTGTCGTTTCTAAATCACCCCTTGCATGATTATACTCTACTAATAACCAATGACGGTATATACCAACTAACTATATTGTGACCCAATATAAACAGATAAAGCATTCGATAAACTTTCTAGAGTCCCGGGGCGTTTCTCTACAAAATCAAAACTCAAAATCGTTTATTCACATGGTCCCCAAAGAGGCACTCATTTGAGTTAATGATTCTACTGCCAGATTCGCAAAATCACATCCATCTCGAGAAGAACCTAGCAAGAAATTCGGCGGCGCATTTTTTTTTCATTCATTTTTTAAAACTTTCTTAATACTAATACATAATTATATTAACCTAGGTATATCTATATTATGTAGTCGCTAGAAAGCGCTTTTGCATTTTCCTCCATGCATCCTTGTCATTCACGCACCTGCCGTTCCCCTTGTCTTGGCAACGGTCCAAGCCGAGGCTCGCATCTCCTAATAGGTGGCCCTTGCGTTAGTTCCTTACTCCTCTCTTTTGCGGATAAGGGCCATGACGCTGACGTTGTAAAGGCTACACAGTCAGCAGCAAGAAGTCAGTTCGAAAACAAAAGATACTCGATACTAGCGCAAGTGACAGAACTCTGTTATTTTCACAGAACATTCTTGTCCGACATTACGCCTCTACAACAAAGTAATCGATGCGCGCCATTCATGGGAAAACTGCAGTATTTGTCACTTTCTATGCAACGGCAAAAAACATGTCATAAATAGTCGTCAGTAATAACAGGTGTGATGGTGTCGGCACTCCATCATTGAGGATGAAAAAATGGAGATTATGCATGACTATATTCATCATCAACTTATGTTAGAGTTAAGACCTTACTAAGGTCAGATAGTACTTGTACTGGGGCGTACCATTTTTTTTTTTGTGGGGCGGAAAATGCCTTGCACTTCCTTTCCTTCCCAGGGGTGAAGGAACGGGGTATGTGGGGCTCTAACCCACTAAAGACCCCCCCCGTGAGCAGTCCCTCGCCTAGGTGGGGCAAGATAGGGTCGCACTAGCAGTCACTATCTTGCCCCGGCGGTAGGCCCGAGTACGACCTTGCTCACCAAGGCCACCCCTCAGACTTGTGGGGCCGTGCAAGCCAGTGGAGAGCTTCCTGATTCTCCACCGTACCTAACTCGAGCCCAATCGTGTATGTAGTACGATGGTCACCTTTAAATGGCTTATTTTTATGCAAGCATATGACCACAATCTCACCTCATGGAAAGTGATGATCTGAAGATGTAGCATATTTGCCTAGAAGGTACCTATTCACTGTTGATTTGAAGACTCCCAGATAATACCGTTCGGAGAACAAAGACGAGGGCAATGAGTTCCACTCCATCGCAGTACGGATGATAAGCGTAGCACTGACACCAGCTTGACATATCACAACATAAACGCTTTTACACTCACCGCCCCGCACAAAATTCGATGACAAGGCAGTATCTCGTCGTGGGCGGCAACCACGACATATTCATCATATCACACACCTAGAAACAGAAATTTAAATTTCCCTTGGGGAGAAACCTTGTGCTCTCACAAGGAATCGAACACAGCAGTCGCAGTTTAGAAAGCAGATATTTCTACAACTACACCAACGGCCATAGTTGCAAAGTGATACGACAATTAGATAATTTTTACAATTAGAAATAGGTTTTAAGCTATTGCATAGCTTCTATCGCGGGCCTTGAGCGTGGATACCGAATCCAGAAATTCCGTAACGAAAACAACCCTTCCGGCACAGCGGTGATACTTTTTAGTTTTGCCATCTATCGATGAATAGCAGAACTTTTAATGACTTTTTTGAAATATCACGCTTGCCTCTTTAGTTCAGCAACTCGCCTCTAGGTGGCACGAAAAAAATACAGCATAAATAAAATAAATAAATAATTATAATTGCATAAGTTGATAAAAAATGCTATGCAATAGCTTTACCGCGGCAGTCCCCGAGTGCCACACGTCTTTTTTTTTGCAATTTGTTTGTATACGAACACAGGCAGTATGTACAATAAAAAAACTCACCTCCAAAAATTCTACTATGAATTTTTTTTATGGTAATTAAACGACGAACCGAGCAAGCCGCTCGCCTGACGGTAAGCGTCACGCTTGCCTATTACAGTTTCGTGCTGCCCAGAGTTTTGAGCCGAACCAAATGTTTGTTAGTCTCAAACAATATGTGCAGTCTGATGATTTTAAATATTGAAAAATGGCTTGAAAATAGAAGACTCACCGATTAATCGACAGCCGCAGGGGTAGGTCCCGGGACGAGGTATCAGCTATACCGTTGTGATAAATGTAGTTAATCCGTGTGGTGATCCGATGTGTTTTTTTATGTATTTTTGGTTAATTTTTATATTTGTTCGGAGACAAGCACCGTGTTTCTTGAGGTGAAGGATAGAAGCTGAGGCTGATTACGACAAGTTGGTTCAGCCGCATATTGCTGCCAAGGAATTGTACCTTTTGAGATTGCAAGGCTTGTACAATGTCGCCAAAAAAGTTCGTGACAAACACGAATTATTTTGATGACATTTTAATTTAATTTATTTTGATTTTTGATATGTAATATGTGATATGGTGTACCTAATACTGAAATAAATGATTTATTATTATTGGGAGATTGAATTGCATTGAATGCGCGTATTAGAGAATTATCAACATGGCGAGATCGTTTCGAACAAAATAGTCAAAATCCAGCTCGACAAAGCACTGCGTTCGTCACCCTGAGATATTAGATGTTAATTCTCATTAAACCCTGTAATTTCACTGGAAACATTGCCCTTCAATCCTGCATACAGTAATGTTTGCACACTACTGCTGGCGGTTGAATCTCAGCCAATGGTGAGGTATTACCCCAGGCAGACTCTGCAAAAGAGTCCTACCACTACTATATAATATCCGGATGATCGAGCTTTGCTCGGTTTTTTGTTTTTGGTAGAATGTGTTTGCCTCAGAAAGCTCCACTAGTGTCGAGTAGAAACAGTTTTTTACATCAGTCATGGCGTAATAGATGGCGCTGATAGTTTCTTAAACCCGGTTTTTCAAATGCAGTTTGGGAACCGAGCATTTCTCCGACCTGGAACGTTGATAAATCGATTCCTTGGGCCGAAAAACCCCTAATCTGTAACTTTCATGAAAATCGTTGGAGCCGTTTCTGAGATCCTGATTTCACACACATATATATAAATATACAAGAATTGCTCGTTTAAAAATATTAGATTAGATACTACTATGTTCACCATGTTATCTTAAAAACTTATATTACTTACTACCACAGACAATATAATTGGTTTTCTACCGACTTCACAAAAAAGAGGAGGTATTCAAGTAGATTGTGATTTGTTTATGTGTGTTACCTCATAACTTCGTTCCACGTGAACCGATTTAGATTTTTTTTTGTTTGAAAGATGTTGCTTTCCAATTGTCCCATTTAAAGTTGATCAAGATCTGATTAGTAGTTCTTGAAATATAGTCATTAATGCGTGTTTACTACATCTTATCTGATCAAGTTCCGAAGATAAAGCGGTGAAGTCGGTTTTTTTTAAGCTTTGCTTGCGTTTAATTATATAATCTTAACTTACAATTGATCATAATCTTTGACCCAAATTCATTAAAACTTAAACATAATGCCGGCACCGATCCGAGACAGTGTCACGATCGATCATACAACTCATACAAAGGTACATAATACAATGACAGCATGTTGGGTGCAATCACCCATTTCCAATACATACATACATTTTGAATACCGTTTGATTTTCGTCACAGCATACCTAGGCTCAAGGAAATTAAGTCTAGAGTATATAAGTATATTCTAGTCAAGCATGCTACAAATTCGGCCGTATCGTCACTGTCAAAGTGGTCAAATGATGTAATTGTAAACTGCTAATTAAAATTTGATATTACTCTAAATTGAAATGATAAGATTTTTTTGACGTTAATAGATATTGGTCAAACGATAGCCTTTCAGAGATAAAAAAAACAGGGTGTGTCGTAAAGACACACCTAGACGATAAAAATGTAACTTTTATATTCGAGGAAACATATTTAATTATTCATCACAGTATTTACCCCAATTTTCGTCTTACAAAAAGGTAGCGTATCATAATTTCAAAGCCCGCTCATAAAATTTACACTGTGAGTTCGTTGAAAATAGACTTCCTTATTTTAGAGCTATTCACCACCTCAGAATTCCTAGCACATGGTCTTTATATAAATAACCTATATTCAAAATTAATAATCACCAAAATGATCATTGCGACAAATTTTTTATTTTTCATCTTAACGAATTAAAATCAAAATCGTTTATTCACATGGGCCCCAAGAAGGCACTCATGCAAATTAATGATTCTACAGCCAGATTCGCAAAATTACAGCCATATTATCGGAGAACGTAAGTACAAACATTCAAAGGTTGTGTGGAAGAGATCGCTTTAAGTGATAATTCCGCCCACTGTAGCCTTTAATGTTAAATTCTATTTTATATGTACCATTTCTTTTAAGGTATATAAAGAGTAATTGTATTGTAACTACTAGTAAATTCCTGTAGTAGACTCGTAGTATAGATTATTTTTCTCGAAGGTAGAACCGGAAGTTGGTTTAAGTGATAAAAATCTGTATTCTTTATACCTATAGGAAATGCCAGTGACTAATGCTAATAAATTATTCACGGAATAAGTCATCGCAATTATCAAAGATTTGTCAGAATTAATTTTAATCAAAATTAGCGTCTCCGAATCGTTGGTTCTGCGGTATCTCATGAGGATAGATGTGATGACAAATGATAGTGTGGGGCTGTGAGTGTAAAAACGTTCGTTTAAGTATCGATCAATCCGCTCTAGCCCAGCCCGGTGGATTGAACTTTTACAAGCTTTTATTTAACTTGCAATGTATGTATGTTTGTCCGGGTGGAATCTTGCAACTCAATTTTATCAGTTTTCTTCAACCGATTGAGCCGAAATTTGGTATACACGTTTATTTTGGATGACAATGCATGTTTAGCTATGTGACGTCATTCTAATTGCAATATGGCGGGACCTCCAAGATAGCTGACAAGTTATTATTAATGCACTCTTACAATATACTACTCTACTTAGTAGTTTAGTTAAATTACTAGTATTAAGGCTAAATCGTAAATCCAATGGTGTACCAAACGTAACTGGTACGTCATAGTGAGAAAAACCAAAATGTACAATATGCGTATCACATGAAAGAGCTTGCTGCGAATAATTCGAAAAATAAATTGACGTCACTAAATCCAATATGGCGGACTTCTAAAAGCTTGTTTTAAAAAATTGTTAGCAAGTAGCTTATAAACTCTCTCAAGGTATGCGAAGGCCAGAGGCCCCAGCAGTGGGAAAGAACGGCTCGTAAATGAATAAATTGCCATGTCCTATCAATCGCTTTCGCAACTCTGACCTTTTAACTACAGTTCAAAATAACAGTATCTTTACAAGCCGATAACTTTACTTTAACTGGATTTAAAGTTTACGGTCAACATGAGCCTTTACAGACGCGATTTTAAACTGCGCGTTTATTGCGCGTCTTTTGCGAATTTGAACGTACCAAGCATCAGCTGAGATCATCTTCATGTTCATACGCTTACTTTTGTTGAGATTATCCTACTATAATATTATAAATCCGAAAGTTTGTGTTTTGTAAGTGTGCATGTGTGTAAGTATGCTTGTTCTTCACGCTTTAACGGCTGCACTGATTTGGATGAAATTTGGAATGTACATAGCTTATACCTAGGATTAGCACATAGGTTACTTTTTAACTTGTAAATAGAGGGCAAAGCTGTGGGGCACGCCTAGTTGTTTATATTTAATTATTATTATATCAATGTAAAATAATTATGATCACTTTTAATATTGAAATATTGAGATTATGTTTGCGTATGTGCACGATCTCACCTGATGACTGACGATTTAATTTTATCAATTTTGTGGTAAATAGCGCAGTAGAAATCAAAGTAGATCTTAAAACAGTAATCCTCTTATATATTTGGTTAGCCTATATTCTTAACAGGTTAAGACACAATGTGTTATAATGCCCGTTGGCGAAGTCGGTTGGTTATCTGCCTTTAAGCAGCATTCAATTCCCAGTGGGAACACAATTTGTCTCCCAAGGACAATTTGTGTTTTTGGTTCTGAGTGTGTAATGAATGTAACTGGCACCTACGATATAAATCTTCGACATTAGTGTAGGAATGTAAGTTAAAAACGTTTATGTTATGTTTATGCAAAAAAATACAATAAAAATTCGCACTTTGCTTGTATTCTTATCACATTTTAGTTCAGATTTTTTAATAAACGAAATTTAAAAACGCGCGGTGTAAATCCGCTCTATGTAGAGCCTTAAACAGGTCTCCAGCAGAAGACCTCAAACGGGTTTGCGTGGCCTATATTCTTATCTGATTTACGTTGACCCCTGTTTGTTTTACCGGGGAAAACTGCTGATTCAGGCAGTTCTAAGTAAGCCAGTACTGACTCAGTTTTCACTTTTGTTTTGTTTACAATTTTGCAACATAATGTGCATGCAGGTTGGTAACAATTATGTTACCAACCTGCATGTTTTTTCATCTTTAAATGTGTATTTAAACGCATGTTTTTACAAATAAAGTGTTCTTAATATTGAATCCTACTAATATCATGAATCCGGAAGTTTGTGTATAAGTGTGTGTGTAAGTATGTTTGTTAAAGCGTGAAGAGGGCGCTTTAACGGTGAACGGATTTGATGAAATTTGGAATGTACATATATTTATTTATTTAATATTTTATTGAACAGTAAAAAGTGTACAAATGGAGGACTTAACGCTAAAAGCATTATCTACCAGTCATCCAGAGGTGGAAAATGAAATGACATGAGGCATATTATAAGATTAACACATAGGCTACTTTTTAACTTGATAATAGCGGGCGAAGCCGCGGGGCACGGCTAGTATCATCATAATACTTTGATTAGATATTCTGTTATTTCTAATGGTATGTATTTTTATGTATTGTCGATTTATACATCGACAGCGCGTAATTCCCGTTTTAATTTTAATTTAAAAGTTCAAAATGTGCGTGAGTTTTTATCAAATTATTTTCATGTAGTTTAAACGTGTAATTAGTTTTTTTTATTCGTATTCATTCATTTTATCGCACCACCATGCCAATTTTCCCTTTTCGTTTATATTTCCATCCAAAGATTGTCTGAAAGAGATCGCTCTTAACGATAAGACCGCCCATTGTACCTATATTTATAAGTTTCTCTGTAAGCTGTATTTATCTTTTGGCGTCAATAAAGAGTTATTGTATTGTAATTATTACAATTATTTCATTACTAACTCAAATCAAATCAAATCAAAATCGTTTATTCACATGGGCCCAAAGAGGCGCTCATGAAAGTGAACGATTCTATTGCCAGATTCGCAAAATTACAGCTATCTCGAGAAGAACCTGGCAAGAAACTCGGCGGCGCAATTTTTTCATATTTTTTTTAAACATTCTTAATCTCTAATACTTACATTCATTAACCGAGGTGTTTTTATGGTAGCTATTGTATTTGTAATTATTGTCCGAAACTACGTCTGTGTAGATATTTAAATTTTTACAGAATTTCTTTATAAATAATTATGGCATGTGTTTTGTCTTAGGTATGAGCTACATTATTGTAAAGTTTCATTTAAATTCATCCAGTAGTTTTTGCGTGAAACCGAACAACCATCCATACGTTCTCACAAACTTTCGCATTCATAATATAAGTGCGAAAAGTAGAATGGCCCGTTGGCTTAATTGGTTACAAATACGTTATCTTCTTGGCTGTGTGTACCGGGTTCGATTTCCGGTGAGAACACAAGTTTTTCTCTTCAAGGGAAATTTGTGTGACCCTTCTTAGAAGGTGAACACTCACCCAATAAAGCTAAGGCAGTTCAGTTATTATAACCGCGTCTTTGTTCCCTGAACGGTATAATCTGTGAGTCTTCAAGTCAAGAGTGAGATATCTTCTAGGCAAGCATACTACATCTTCGGCCGCATAACTTTCCATTAGGTGAGATGATAGTCAAATTATTACCTTTCGAACATTTTTCATCAAGATTTTTAAGCTATTGTATAGCTTCTATCGCGGGCCTTGAGCGTGGAGTTCGAATCCAGAAATTCCGTAACGAAAATAACCTAACACCCCCCACTCCGACCGGCACACCGGTGATACTTTTTAGTTTTGCCATCTATCGATGAATAGCAGAACTTTTAATGACTTTTTTTTAAATATCACGCTTGTCTCTTTAGTTAAGCAACTCGACTCTAGGCGGCAGGAAAAAAAATACTGCAAAAATAAAATAAATAAATAATTATAATTGCATAAGTTGATAAAAAATGCTATGCAATAGCTTTACCGCGGCAGTGCCACACGTCTTTTTTTTATGTGTATGTTTTTATATTGGTAGTATAAGTGTTGCAGCCAATCATCTGACATCATTACATAGATGACGTCAGCTAGATTCTCCGTTCGAATCCCGTCACGACCTGTCTGGGTTTATCTAATGTGAAATCATCAAACCTATACCAGTATACGTCGCGAGCACGACGCCAATGGGGCCTACCACAGTTCACTAAATAATTTAAACGCAAGCAAAGCTTAAAAAAACCGACTTCACCGCTTTATCATCGGAACCTTGATCAGATTTAACGTATAAACACGAATTATTGACTATAACTCAAAAACTAGAAATCAGACCTTGATCAAATTTCAATGGAACTACATAAAAAGCACCAGCTTTCAAATAAAAATCGAATCATCAAAATCGGCTCACAACGAATGAAGTTATGAGGTAACTTTTGAAGTCGGGTAAACGAGAACATCGTCAAAGTACGCATTATTCGTCACAAAATAGACATTATTGACGTTATTTCAAGAACTACTGATCAGATCTTGATCAAATTTAAGAGGGACCAATAAGAAAGCAACATCTATTAAACTAAAAAAATTTTCGAAATCGGCTCACGTGGAGAGAAGTTATGAGGTAGCACACATAAAAAAAAAATATAGTCGACCTGAGTACCTCCTCCTTTTTTGGGAAGTCGGTAAAAAATACATACAGTTGAACATGGAACCTGCTTCTGTTCTTTTATCTAATCTTTTATGAACGTAGAACGAAGTCCTATTATATTTCGTTATTCCTCTCCATCCAAAGGTTGTCTGGAAGAGATCGCTCTCAGCGATAAGACCGCCTATTTTTACACTTATATAATTTTTTATCTTCATTCCTATTTGTGTTCTTTGTTATTTTAAGGTGTTCAATAAAGAATATAATTATCTATCTATCTTTTTTGATGTTGGTTAAAAATACAATACACTGAAGATTTAATGTGGGAGTTTTATTTGCGACGACATATAACAGCAAATAAATCTAGCAATTTAGCCAGCGTCAAGTAAAACAATATCGTAAAACTAGCTGCGTCCCGCGGTTTTACCCGCGTAAGTCCTGGACCCGCGGGAATTCCGGGATAAAAATTACCCTATGTCCTTTCCCAAGCTCTAGTCTATATCTGTACCAAATTTCATCAAAATCGGTTCAGTGGTTTAGGCGTGAAAGCGTAACAAACAGACAGACAGAGTTACTTTTGCATTTATAATATTAGTAACAGAGTTACTTTTGCATTTATAATCACAAGTCATAGTCAGAGTCAAGTAAAAGTGTTAAGGTCTAGTCATAATCAAGTAATGCCCTAATAAATTGATAGAAACTTAAAAAGAACTCCCATCGGAGTTATGGAGCCAAACCGAAATGCAAGTATTTTTAACTTTGTGTAAATTTTTATCCAAACATTTAGTCGAGGCGACAAGGACCAGAATGCTGGCTCTTATTTAACACAAAAAAATAGCGTCGATATTCAACGTGGAAACAAACAAACAAACGCATTCACACTCACAGCCCCACACTAAGTTCAAAGACTTGTATCGTGGATGCCGGAAACATTCACATCACACACACATTACACCCAGAACCAGAAGCACAAATATCCCTTGGAAGGAACTTGTGCTCCTGCCGGGAATCGAACCCAGGACCCAGGGTACAGAGGGCGGACACCTGTCCACTGCGCCAACTGGGTCGTCAGCTAGTATTCTGGGCACTTTACCTTCCGCAAGCGGCTTACAAAATTTTTGAGTACTATTTGTTTTAATCCCCTTAAGTAATTTATGTCTTATCTGACATTGTTATTATAATTAAAAAAAAATTCACTTTGTATAATATTTATGATAGAAAACTGATTTCTGGGTATAATTAGTAATTATAAACTAGTTATAATAACTTACTTATGCCTACTGGGTATAATTCTACTAAGCCTACTAATATTATAAATTCGAAAGTTTGTGTGTAAGTGTGTAGGTATGTTTGTTCCCTCTTCACGCTTTAACGGCTAAACGGATTTGTATTAAATTTGGAATGTACATAGATTATATCTAGGATTAACACATAGGCTACTTTTTAACTTGATAATAGCGGGCGAAGCCGCGGGGCACGGCTAGTTAGTTATATAAACCAACTTATATATCATTTGATAAAATCAATCGGCAACATCGTCACTTTCCTTCAGGTGAGATAGCAGTCAAATGCGTGCCTATCAAGCATAAAAAAAATTGTCGATGCGTTCGTTCGGGGCCGGAAGTCAGATGTTAAGTCGTGGTAGACCCCCAAAATCTCCCAGATTGACAGTGGGCGGTCACTTTGCATACAATGGTGATGGTTATGACCCGTTTAACCCACGAGTGCCAATAGGTAGGTAAGGTACGGTATCTTGGGTCAGGGTGCTGATGATTGAAGGTGACGATGAAAGGATGGAACTGCTCGCTGGCGTAGTTGGTAACATGTCAGCCTTCTATGCTGTTCGATTCCCCATAAATTTTTTTTATTACCGACTTCCCAAAAAAGGAGGAGGTACTCAAGTCGACTGTATTTTTTTTTATGTGTGTCACCTCATAACTTCTCTCCACGTGAGCCGATTTCGAAAATTTATTTTTAGTTTGAAAGATGTTGCTTTCTAATTGGTCCCATTTAAATTTGATCAAGATCTGATCAGTAGTTCTTGAAATATCTTCAATAATGCCTATTTTGTGACGAATAATGCGTACTTTGACGATGTTCTCGTTTACCCAGCTTCAAAAGTTACCTGATAACTTCATTCGTTGTGAGCCGATTTTGATGATTCGATTTTTATTTGAAAGCTGGTGCTTTTTATGTAGTCCCATTGAAATTTGATCAAGTCCTGATCTCTAGTTTTTGAGTTATAGTCAATAATGCGTGTTTATACATTAAATCGGATCATAAAGCGGTGAAGTCGGTTTTTTTTAGCTTTGCTTGCGTTTAATTATCAGTTAGAAATATAACAATTAAAAATAAGATTACCAAAGGGGAATAAAACAAATAGCACACAAACATTTTGTAAACCGCCTGCCGAGGGAATAGTGCACAGAATACTGGCTACATTTCCACGATGAATATCGATGCAAATTTAAATAGCAAAGTTTAATATTGTAAGACCCGGTAAAGTCCAAGATACAAGTCACAGTCAAACACAAGTAAAAGAGTCAAGGTCCAGTCATAGTCAAGTCATGTCTAGTAAAGTGGTAGAAACTTTACTAGAACTTCTATTGGAGTTTTGGAGCGAAGGCGAAAATCACGTTTTTCAATCTGGTATAATTTGCCTACACTTATGCACGTTTTCTAAGTATTAACGGTTGATAATCCACCATTATTACACATTAACACTAGATTTTGGAAAATTATACAAAATCAACAACGCCATTTTTTCACTTTCGCGGCAAAACTCCTACCATATTAACAAAAATAAATAATTTTGATTTGATACACAGATAAATCAAGTAATGCATTTAAATGCAGAATATAAAAACTTTAACAGTTAAGGTAGAGCCGGGAGCCTCAATTAAATATAAACGCTTTCACACTCATAACCCCACACTAAGTTCAATGACTTGCGTCATGGGTGCCGGAAACATTCACATCACACACACAATCACAACCAGAACAAGAAACTCAAATTTTCCTTGGGGATATAACTTATGTCCCCGCCGGGAATCGAACCCGATACCCCTGCTTCGAAGGCGAACGCTCAATCAACTAAGCCAACGGGCAGTTTAAATAAAAATAGACTGTTAGATATATAGACTACTAGTCGTGCCCCGCGGCTTCGCCCGCTATTATCAAGTTAAAAAGTAGCCTATGTGTTAATCCTAGGTATAATCTACTTACATTCCAAATTTCATCCAAATCCGTTCAGCAGTTTAAGCGTGAAGAGGGAACAAACATACTTACAAACTTACACACTTACACACAAACTTTCGGATTTATAATATTAGTAGGATAGAATAGCAGTTCAATTAAAAATAGTCTGTTAATTAGATTGTAGTTAAGTCTTTACGTTAACTAGAAACACTAATTAGTTCCATTAATTAAACCAACGCGACGTATAGGCACGCGGCTGGCAAGAGCCTTGACTTGCTTACAGTCATACACGAGTTAAATGGAACTCAAACAAGTCATACAATATAACTGTAGAGATTGTACTTTACTAGGGCTTGACTTAACTATGACTAGACCATAACTCTTTTAATTGACTTTGACTGTGATTGGTGATTAAAATTAAAATCAATTATTCCTTAATCCAAATTATTAATCGTTTATTCAATGGGCCCTAAAGAGGCACTCGTGAAAGTTAATGATTCTACTGCCAGATTTGCAAAATTACACCCATCTCGAGAAGAACCTGGCAAGAAACTCGGCGGCGCATTTTTTCATTTTTTTTTATCATTCCTTAACACTAATACATAATTATATTAACCTAGGTGTATCTATATTATGTAGTCGCTAGAAAGCGCTTGTGCAGTTTGCCTCCATGCATCCTTGTCATTAATATAGTCGATTGTTCTATAATAAGCTATCCTAATTAATGCCCGTTTTATTACAGATTTAAACTTTCCCAAACTAGTTGAACTAAATAACTTTAAATATTTTATAACTTGACACTAGACGGCTAAATGCACATAGATTGCGAAGCCAAATATAAAAAACGTAGTAAAGAGATCTTTTATATGAACTGTCACTGGAGTTTTGCCGCGAAAGTGAAAAAAAATGCGTTGTTGATTTTGTAAAATTTTCCAAAACCTGTGATTCTTCGAGTGTTAATGTGTAATAATGGTGGATTATTAACCGTTGATACTTAGTGAACGTGCATAAGTGTAGGTAAATCATACAAAGTTGAAAAACGTGATTTTCACCTTCGCTCCAAAACTCCAATAGAAGTTCTAGTAAAGTTTCTACCACTTTACTAGGGCATGACTTGACTACGACTGGACCTTGACTATTTTACTTGACTTTGACTGTGACTTGTGACTAGGACCTATAATATGAAATACACTTGAAATATATTATCACTTGACACTGGCTAAATGCACAAGATTGCGAAGCCAAAACTAAGGAAAAACAAAACTGTCATTGCCACCACTACATAGCGTCATCAATCAATGTACGGAGAAGTAAAAACAAACCTTTAATAATGAAAAATACAATGCCGAAATAAACCTTATAGCCACGTGTTAAAGTTCATCTCTTTTTGGTTACGTATAAGCATTTAACTACAGATTATACTATAGTAGGTAACTCTTTATTATAACTAAATAATAGTTAATGCAACATTAACCTTAAAGCTTGGCACTTAAAGGTTATTATTGCTTTAAGTTTAATTGGTATTTTTAAAGTTTGCTCGATGTCTTGTCAATATTTTTTGTGTAATATATAAACCAATGATGTTGGATATATAAACTTAACTTTTTGCACGCGATCTTCTTGAGTTTAAAATAACCGACATGAAACTATAATGTCGATTGATTTGTTTTATTAAATAGGTATTGTTAATAGTTTTATTAATATCTAGTACTTAGTTTCTAGCGGTTTTTGCTCTTTGCGTCCTAGGTTCAATTCCTGGCAGGAGCACAATTATGCTTCCCATAGATTTTGTGTTAGGTACTGGTTCTGGGTGTGATTGTATGTGTGATGTTTACGGCACACGATACACGTCTTTGAACTTAGTATGGGATTGTGAATGAGCTTTATTGTCTGATATTTGAATATCAACGCTTCAAATTATTTATGTCTTGGGTTCCGGTAACATTCACATTAAACAAACACACACCCAGAAACAAAAACACAAATTTCTTGTTAACCTACCGGGAATCGGAAATCCAAAACTTTTATTTTCTCACTGCAACGGCTAAACGGATTTAGATGAAATTTGAAATGTACACAACCTATAACCGGAAACGCGGCCTAAGCCACCGGACACAACTTAGCGATGAGCGATTGTTCGGTTCAGTCGACTGTTATCAACTAACGGTGTGCGGCGGGCAACACACCTATTACTATATTCGTTCTGAGAGTTTTGCCGCGAAAGTGAAAAAATGGCGTTGTTGATTTTGTATAATTTTCCAAAACCTGTGATTCTTCGAGTGTTAATATGTAATAATGGTGGATTATTAACCGTTGATACTAAGTGAACGTGCATAAGTGTAGGCAAATCATACAAAGTTGAAAAACGTGATTTTCGCCTTCGCTCCAAAACTCCAATAGAAATTCTAGTAAAGTATCTACCACTGTACTAGGGCATGACTTGACTATGACTGACTACTTGACTTTGACTGTGACTTGTGACTTAGACTTTTATGAAAATTAGAAACTGTTAATATTTGTTTAATATTTCGACTGAAGGACTATGCATCCATGGTCATGAATTAATAAAAAATATATATATATATATGTTCGTTCTACTAAATAAGTACATAATTACAAAATATGGTGCGGCGGGCGTCCGCTATGCGCCACTACTTACGACTGCAGTTATTATGCGATTGGAGCTAATAGATTATTAAGCTATTGCATAGCTTCTATCGCGGGCCTTGAGCGTGGAGACCGAATCCAGAAATTCCGTAACGAAAATAATCTAACACCCCCACTCAATAAGTAAACGTTAAGATCTATATGCTTATTTAGAAAATTTAGTAAGAAGACTCAGTAGCCGATTGGTATTGGATACTGACTCGATTGCATCGGTACGGAGTTTGATTTCGGTCACGTTTGCACGTGACCGAAAACTTTTTGTGAAGAAAAATGGAACTGCATCGCGTTTTTTAAATATCACACTTGTCTCTTTAGTTCAGCAACTCGCCTCTAGGTGGCAGGGAAAAAAAATAACTAAGGTAACGTAGTACTTTGATGTACATAGTTTTAGTTTAGTTTTAGGAAATATAGGCAATTGGCCCGTAGATTTATTAGGAATCATGTATTTGGGAAAAAAATACTGCATAAATAAAATAAATAAATAATTATAATTGCATAAGTTGATAAAAAATGCTATGCAATAGCTTTACCGCGGCAGTCCCCGAGTGCCACACGTCTTTTTTTTTCATGATCTGTCTAGTAATGAATCTATCGATTGAGGGAAGGATAAATTAGGAAATTAAATAGGAAGGTATTGTCCAATACAAGATTGGTACAAAGTATAACAAAATTCAAATGCTCTTCTCAAATCAACCAGCTGTGTGCGTACAGTTAGCATTTTGTCGATTGTTATTCGAATAATCATCGTGAGGAACTACCGAATCGACAATCGAATAGCACAATTTTCAGATTAGTCGATTGTTTTTTTTTTTTTTTTATTTGTCACAGTCTAGTGTTTGACCACTATCTCACCTGATGGTAAGTGACGATGTGATCGAAGCTGGTAAACACACTAGACCTGGAATACGCAGGCTCTCAAGGATAACTGCCGGAACACCGTATTTGGCTTGGCGGCAGACTTTCAACTTGATGGTGGTAAGCTACTTTGGTAGCAAGCCAGGCGAGCAAGTCACAAAATGCTCTACCACCTCTCAAATGTCACCTGATTAGCACCACCCGGGGACCACGTGTAGGGAGTCAGACTTAAGGGGTATTCTCCTACGGACGTGGGTGACTCAGCCTCCAAGTTTTTTTTTTGTAACAATCACCCATCGCTACACAACTTGTTACATATAATAACGTTAGCGCCTGTTTTATTTAGCTGAGCCAAACAGTAATTCTCGCACTTGACTGTCGTACATTTTACTAGCAAAGATGGAACACTGGTTTGCTCGTATTTTGTTGTTAGGCGTTATATTTAGATAGATAAATTCTTTATTAGCACACAAAAAAGAATTACACTTACAAATAAATCTTAAATATAAAAAAGGAGTACAAAGGGCGGTCTTATCGCTCAAAGCGATTTCTTCCAGACAACCAAAGGGAGATGATAAAAATATTACAAACAGGGACGGTGGTGTACCTCAACACGTATTTAAATTAATAAATGTACTTACACATAACTGAGACAGTGATAAGTGCTCCCTCAATAAACTCTTTCAAAAATAGATTGGACAAACATTTAAAAACAAAAGTGCACAAAAGTGATATACACGTATCAGCTTAATAAGCTGCTCAGTGTATCAACAATAATAATAATTATTATTATTATTATTATTAATATTAGATACATAATATACATACAAAAACCTACATAAATAATAATCCACTCACGACATATAGCATCTTAATTAGCGTGGAGCTGTGAGTGTGAAAGCAATTATTAATAACATTACTTTTATTATCTAGCACTTACGTTTTTTTTCATGATTGATAGGCAAGCATTTGATCACTATCTCACCTGATGGAAAGCGATGATGCGGCCGAAGATGTTGCATGCCTGCCTAGAAGATACCTATTCACTCGTGACTTGAAGACTCCCAGAATATACCGAAATAAAGACGCGGGCAATGACTTCCACGTGTTTAAGTATGTAGTAAATTTATAAAGGAGAAATATCGCTTGAGGCCGAGAATGAACATGTCATGCCCTATTTCTGTAACCGCTGAGCTACTCAAGTCCTGCTTAAAGCGACGAAATTATATTTTCCTTACTATTAACGTCCTAAGGGGTTATTAGACGCCTTCTACCGAAACTAGCAGCTAGCTACATGTTTTGTTGATAACGGACACCAAATCGATGGTATGGTTTAGACGTAGATGCCTCTGACGGACGGATGGACGGACAAAATGCTGAACCATCTAAGTCAACTTAGAGATAAACGCTTTCACACTCACAGCACCACACTAAGTTCGATGACTCGTGTCGTGGGTGCTGGACATTCACATCACACAACCAGAACCAGAAACACAAATTTTCCTTGGGGAGAAAACTTGTGTTCCTGTCGGGAATCGAACCCGATACCCCTGCTTAGAAGGTGAACGCCGCCCTACAAGTCAACTGGCAGATGTCGCTTCTTCAATCAAAAATCCGATTACAAAGCCCTATATTCGTGAAAAAAAAAGAATAAATAAAAAAAACCTTGAAACACCTTCGTCTCCCGGCACTCGGGTGCTATTCACCGTTACACTCGATATAGTATTTGTCGGCGCCCGCGCACCGGTCAAGCCATTTCCGCGTTCAGGTGAGGCGCATCCTCTTAAGGCGAAGGCGGACTTTTAATTCAAAGTACAAAATAAATTAATAAAAAAATATATATCCACGTGAATGAAACTTTAAGCTCAGTGGTCTGTAGTGAGCATATAGCCATAGGCAAATTGGGGTCAAAAAATCAGCAAATGATTAGATAGATTTATTTAGTAAAAAGGAGATGTTTAAAAATTTAAGAAGCCTGGGCCAGCACCATGTACCATATACATACATATAATTAATTATACATATAATACATATTTCCTTTCTAAATTTATCACTATAGTTCTGCCTAGCATGGCTAATCTATACTAATATTATAAAGAGGTAAAGTTTGTTTGTTTGTTTGTTTGTTTGTTTGTATGTAAAAGGTAATCTCTGAAACTACTGATCCGATTCTGAAAATTCTTTCACCAATAGATAGCTACACTATCACTGAGTGTCATAGGCTATGTTTTGTCGGGATAGAAGTTAGTTATCAGTTCGAAATAATAATATTCGTAAGACAAGTCGGAGAAAAATTTGCTAACTCTCCGCTTTATCGGCGTACGCTGACTAAACGGTAAGACATAGTTGAATACAATGTATGGCAAAAATGTTGGCCTTCATGAGTTTTACAAAAAAGACAGCATATATCTAACATGTATGTATAGCTCAGAAAATATACTTTTCTTTGTTAAAAATCTGAAAAAAAAGCGGCCTCTGTTTAGTTGGCTTTTTGAGACATTCAGTATTAATCCTTATCAAAATAAACTATTTCATCGTCTTACGTAGTTCATGTAGATACATTTTGCTTTTTACTGCATATGATTTGGATAAATAGTCTATGAGAAATCGTGAAATTAATTTCACGGGAGCCCGCCCGTGAACGGGACGGGTCAGAAATGTACAGAAACGTACTACGAATTCCTGCACTAAAAAATAGCGGCTTCTATTTCGTTGGCTTTTTTTAAGTATTTAATATTAATTCTTATCAAAAAAACCTATTTCATCGGCTTACTTAGTTCAGGTAGATGCAATTTGCTTTTTACTGCACATAATTTGAACCCATAGTCTAGGAGAAATCGTTAAGTTTATTTGAGGGTGAAAACGGTGGATACGTCTATGTTTTGAACCGACTAACATAAGAAGGGGGATATAAATTCGACTGTTTTTTTTTGTTTAGTCTTATCATTGAAGTTTGAACTGCCCGCTAGCGTAGTTAGGTGGGCGTTTGCCTTTAAAGCACCGGGTTTGATGCCCGGTGGGAACACAGGTGTTTTCCCACGGGAATTTGTGTTTCTGGTTTTGAGTATGTTGTGAATGTTGTGTGAATCTTGGATGTTTACAGCCCTTTGATACAAGTCATTGAACTTATTGTGGGGTTGTGAATGTGAAAGCGTTTATGGGTATGTTTTTTAATATTTACTACCCGGCCGACGCCCCGCCGGGCGGGTCGTTCCTGAACTTTGAATTGCTCGCTGGCGTAGATGGGTGCGCGTTCGCCTTCAAAGCAGCGGGTTCGATTACCGGTGATAATTTACCTAGAAAATTTATCTCCACGATAAATTTGTGTTCCTGTTTTTGAGTATGTTGTGAATACTTTGTGAATCTTGGATGTTTACGGCCCCCCGATACAAGTCATTGAACTTAGTGTTGGGCTGTGAATGTGGAAGTGTGTTTATTTGTATTATTATTTTTTAACCGGGTGACGCCGGGCGGGTCATCTTTTGAACTATCTACTCGCGTAAATGGGTGCGCGTTTGCCTTCAAAGCAGCGGGATCGATTCGCGGTGGTAACAGAAGTTTTCTCCCTACGGGAAATTTGTGTTCCTGGTTTTTAATATGTTGTGAATCTTGGATGTTTACGGCCCCACGCTACAAGTCACTGAACTTAGTGTGTGGCTGTGAATGTGGAAGTGTTTATGTGTAGATTTTTTAACCGGGCGACGCAGGGTGGGGAATCTTTGAACTTTGAACTACCCACTGGCGTAGATGAGTGCGCGTTCGTCTTTAAAGCAGCGGGTTCGAATCTCGGTGGGAACACAATAACAAAAGTTTTTTCCCCACGGGCAGTTTATGTTTCTGGTTCTGGGTATGACGTGAATGTTGTGTGTGTGGTGTTAATTGTTTACGGCCCCACGACACAACTTATAGTACTTTTACAGTGGGGCTGTGAGTGAGAAAGCGTTTATATGTAAGCTTTTGTTTACCCGGGTGACGCCGGGCGGGTCAGCTAGTGCTATATAAATAAAATCAATTGATTTGGGTAGACGTTATCAACACAACGTTGAGCTAACTGCAATGTCAGACTTGTTGGCCGTAGTAGTTTCTATTAACTGTTTCGGTAGATGACGTCACACGTCCCCGTAAGACGTTAATAATAAGGAAAGGTTAATTTCGTCGCTTCAGGCGGGGCTTGAGTAGCTCAGCGGTTAGAGCAATAGGGCATGAGACCCTATGGCCGCGGGTTCAAATCCCGCCTCAAGCGATAATTTTTCCTTTCTAAATTTATCACTACATACATATAGCTATACAATATAGTAACCGTTTTTAAATGTTTATTTACTTTAATTTTATTTCGTTTTAATGTACATTTAAAATATCTTGGTACATCGATAGCAACACAACACAGTTACAAATGGCGGATTGCGACAATATTGAACTGTCATTTTGACGTGTCATTGACCATTTATTTTAAACAACATATCAATTGTAATATATTTAGGTTTCGTTATAATTATAATAGGACTATATAATATGCATCGAGATAGGAAACAAACCTACGGTTTGTAAACTACAACATCCTTGATAATATGTTACTCGATTGAAACTCTGAACAGAGTGACATTTAGTATCTTCTTGTCATGACTGCCCCAAAAATAGGGTTAGATATTTAAAAATAATAATTTGATGGTACAGCTGTAATCTTCTGCAGATTAATTTATTTGTATTTTTAAGAATATGCAATATTTTATCCTTCTATATATGGTACAGAGTGCTGGCCCAAAATGAAACATCTCCTTTATTTAACTTGTTGCCTTAGCAAATAAAAATAAATGTCAACGTGATTCAAACAAAATTTTCATTTGACGACCCAGTTGGCGCAGTGGACAGGTGCCCGCTCTCTGCACCGTGGGTCCTGGATTCGATTCCCGGCAGGAGCACAAATTCCTTCCCAAGGGATATTTGTGCTTTGGTTCTGGGTGTAATCTGTTTGTGATGTGAATGTTTCCGTCACCCACGATACAAGTCTTTGAACTTATTGAGGGGCTGTGAGTGTGAATGCGTTTATTGTTTTTTTGTTTGTTATATATTAAAGCGTCATATATTATTATGTCACATAATTCTTTCAAATGGAACATTTTGTATTGTCTCAATATATAATATGTACACAATAAGGGCATAGTAACACAACCGTCATAAGGAAAAAAGACGTAACTGATATTTTTTACAAAACTGAGTTATTTACATCAGAAATGTCTTTCCTATTCAGTATATGTCATGAGTTGTAGCAGGTTGCGTTTGAATATAAAAAACCAGGTGCGTCTATTTTAAGTTTCTAGTGAGTTGTGACTGTAGTTGCTCTAAAATGCGCGTAATATATCCTGAAAAGATAAAGAAAATGTGAAGGAATAAAAAAATTTCATGTAAAATTTAAATTATGCATGATTTTTAGCAATTTTTTTCAAACATCTAATTTTACAAATACAATATCTTTGAGTGCTATTTGTTTTATTATTTCTCTTTTTTAACCGACTTCGATATATTTTTTCTATTTATCATAATTTTTGGTTAGGTTTAGTTTAATTTAGTCATATTAACAATGTTTGTATTTTATAAAAAATAAAACAAAATATAACAACAAAAAAAAATATTGTAATGATTTATAAGCTATTATTTTTTATGTTTTGTGCTTTAATTTACGTCATTGCGTATTTGTTCAGTTGTTTTTTTCTTTCTAATAAACACCAATTACGACAACACCTAGCCTTAACAAAGTATCGTTCGACCGGCGCAGGCGCATTCACGCGCATTCCCTCGCAGGCCGCGCGCTGTGAGCCCGCGCTTTCTACGTATTTCAAAATTCGAACGAATATCGAACGTTTCAAAAGATACCTATCGTTTTTTAAAAACCGAACGGATTTATTTTTAATTATGGATATTTTTATATAACGAAATGAAACTTTTATAAATGAATGTTTTTGAAAGACTTCGATTACAAAAAAAGAGACTGATTTGTGTTTAGTGAAGTAAAGTGAAAAAAAGTGTTACTCAGTGTTATTCATGAAGAGCAAGGAGTTTCTAGAGGTGGTTTTATTTGTCTTTTCCATATGAAATCGTGTTAATTAATAATATTTAGTTATTTTGAACCCAAAAACATAGGTACGTCACTTGCCTCTATTAGTATCTAAAATACCCTACTTTTGATATTTTTCTTTTTTTCACATTTATGAAAAAAAAAAAACCTGTTAACACAGTGGTAGTTTACTGTCTACGTCATAGGTTCTGGGTTCAATTCCCGCAAGGAGCACAATTATCCTTCGCAAAGCGCAATAACAGCTGTTTCTGGGTGTGATGTAAATGGTTCCAGCACCCATGATACAAGTCGTTTAACTTAAAGTGGAGTGGAAACCACCTGGATGCTGATACCTACCGTATCAATAAGTAATTAAACGCAAGCAAAGCTTAAAAAACCGACTTCAACGTTTATATTTTGGTTTTGGCTGGATCGATTTCGATAAAATTTATATGGTATGATAAAATTTTTATTTATAAAAAAAAAAAACATTAAAATCGATTCATAATTGGTGGAGATGTCGCGTAATATACGTATAAAAAAATCATATTCGAATTAAGAACCTCCTTTTTGAAGTCGGTTGAAAAGAACTGACAGGCTAGCCTTTGACCACTTACCTGATGGTAAGTGATGTAGAATGACTGACTCTCGAGAATAGCAGCCGGAACATCCTTTTTAGTGATAAGTTATTAATTAAATAATTATAATTAGTTGTGGGACAGATTCTTTTTTTATTATTATTTATTTATCAATACATTATCAAACAATAAGTGTACAAAATGAGGACTTAATGCTCAAAGCATTCTCTGCCATCCAGCGGTGGTAATGAAATGATAGACATGCATAAATCAGGGAAATAAAATACTATCACACATATATTTAAGTATTTGTTAGTTTTTAAGATTTTTGTATCTCAGGTAAGATTTTTCAATAAAGAGTATTTGTATTATATTGTAATATTATAATTCCGAAAGTTTGTGTGTAAGTATGTTTGTTCTCTCTTCTGAACGGATTTCTATGAAATTTAGAATGTACATAGCTTATACCTAGGATTAACACTTAGGCTACTTTTTAACTTGATAAACGCGGGCGAAACAGCGGGGCACGGCTAGTTTATAATATATCCTTTAAACATTTCCTATAAAGATTGGAATATTACTAACTTCAGTAGTAGGTGTGTACCTATGTACAAATAAAGTAGGCTAGATTTCGTGATTACAAATTTCACATTTTTGTAGGCCACATCATAACAAATAGTATTATTTTGTTCACAATCTCTTAGCTCAGTGTAAATAAGACGTTACAAGCGGAGAAAGTCCAGTGTTGTCGGCCGTGTCTAAGCATTGGTCATTATTTTTAACCGATCGCAAAATAGGCAGGTAACGGTGTATACGATGTTTTCTACAGACTTCACAAAATAATAGGAGGTACTCAACTCGAATCTATTTTTTTTATGTGTGTGTATCCTCATAACTTCTTTCCACGTGAACCGATTTATTTATTTTTTTGTTTGAATTTGAATTCAAATTTTACCAAGTAATTAATATTTTCAAGTATAATTAAGTATTTCATAAATATAGTCCTAGTCACAAGTCACAGTCAGGTAAAAGAGTCATCGTCCAGTCATAGTCATCGTCCAGTCATAGTTTCAACCTGTATGACTCCCTACACTCATGAATCTTCACGGACTATTAATAGTTAATAATCAACCATTATTACACATTAACACACGAAGAATCACAAGTTTTGGAAAACAATACACTATCGACAGCTAATTTTTTGACATTCCTCCAGTTCGCTCGAAGCGTTTTGCTTCTACGTTCATTATCCGTACAGCGAAGGAGTGGAACTCATTGCCTGCGTCATTGTTCCCCGAGGGGTATAATCTGGGACTCTTCAAATCAAGAGTGAATAGGTATCTTCTAAGCAAGCATGTCACATCTTCGGCCGCTTCATCACTTTCCATCATAAGATAGTGGTCAAATGAGTGTGGTCAAATTAAAAAAAAAACTATCGCGCCAAAACTCCCACGCGAACTTTTATGCAAAGATGTCAAAACCATTATTATTTCTTCTATGTCAAAACATTTAAAACTTACTTCACAACGTTCCACTTACACGCGCGCGATCGCGTGAAAAGTGGTGCACTTGCTAAACACGGACTAATCGTTATTTTCACAGGTACTGTGTAACAGGTATTGGTAATACGCAACATTAAAAATATCTTGGTAACATAGATCTAATACAGATACTACTTATAGGGTTGTGTTACTTTTACAATTAAAAAAACCGCTTTCACACTCACAGCCCCATATTAAGTTCAATGACTTGTGTCGTGGGTGCCGGAAACATTCACATCACACACACAATCACAACCACAACCAGAAATACAAATTTTCTTTGGGGAAAAACTTGTCTTCCCACTGGGACTCGAACCCGAGTACCCCTGCTTAGAAAATGAACGTTCACCCAACTAAGCCAATGGGCAGTTCATAGAAATATGTTTCTAATAATAACATAAGTTGTGTAATTGAATATTAACACATTTTCAAACAACACATTTTTGCAATAAATATCACATAACATTTACTATATACTCATAACCTATGTGTATATTTTATATAGATATATAGAAAGAAAAAAGAAGAAAGAAAAAAAAAAAATTTATTTCGACACGTAGCGAAAAAATTACAATATATAGCTTTAGTTCAAGACTTATTTTTATTTTAACTACCTTCCAAATAAATTGATGTTATTTGTTTTAAATATTTGTTTGCGCTTATCCCGGTAAATCTGGTTGGCAATTTAAATTTTAATATTTCTTTTGAAAGAGTATCAGTATCTTGTTAGTATTATAATGATATCCATATATGCAATATCGATATAATAATATGCAAATAGATAACAACGAAAGAAGTAAGGTTAAAAAAGTAAACCTAAGTGAAAATTACCTAATACCAAAGAAATTCATCAAATAACTTCATAAAAATCACGTACCGATATAACACACATAACGCCACAGTGCGTGTTTTAATTGCCAAATAAATCAAGTATTTAATACTTCATAAAATACTAGGTATTTCACAATTTTGTCACGTACTGGCCTACAAGTCTTAGTAATATTATATTCCAACAAACGGTAGATATAATCAATAGACAATAAGAACGGTCAAACTTAACGGTTCGATGAGTCATTTTATGTTGTTAACGATATATTAGTGTGTATTTTGAACTTGTTACTGGGAAGTATGCATAGGATGATGTGCTGTGATTTCAAGACGCGTTTGAGTATTGGTATTATGAATAATATTATGGTACCGTAACGTTCGTTAATTGTGTTCCACTACTTACAGGCTTATAGTGTTTTTTAACCTACTTCAAAAAAAGAAGGAGGTTCTTAATTCGACTGGTTTTATTTGTGTTACCAGATTCTTAATTCAATTGTTTATTTATTTATGTTACATTAAAACTTTTTTGTTGGTGAACCGATTTTGATATTTCTTCTTTTTTATTTGAAACCTGGTGCTTCCCATGTGATCTCATTTAAATTTGAAGATATGACCAGTAGTTTTTGATTTATCCTCAATAATTAAAATTTAATTTATAAAAATTTCAATCTGACAAAACGGTGAAATCGGTTTTTTAAGCTTTGCGTGCGTTAATTTATTTTTTAATTTGGCTTCTCAATCTTTTGTGCATTTAGCCAGTGTCAAGTCATAAAATGTTTCAAATGTAGGTATTAGGTACATATTTCGTAAAAGAAGTCTCAGTCGCAAGTCACAACCAAAGTCAAGTAAACGAGTCGAAGAGTCATAGTCAAGTCATGCCCTAGTAAAGTGGTAGAAACTTTACTAGAACTTCTATTGGAGTTTTGGAGCGACAGATTTTTCAACATTGTATGATTTGCCTACACTTATGCACGTTCACAAACTATTAACGGTTAATAATTCACCATTATAACACTTGAAGAATCACAAGTCATGCAAAAAAATACAAAATCAACGTCATTTTTTCACATTCGAAGTGAAAATCGATGTTTACATGATTTAGTTTTACTAGGCTACGTCTCCGTACGGCGATCTGTTCGGACCAAAAACGTCCTGCGGTGCAGCAGTATTGTAGATATATAATATTCACCGGCACAGACAAGCACTTTCATTTCATGCCGCGAACTCAATTTGTTTTTATTAGCGAGCGGCTAATTTAGTACTTTCCACTTGCACTCGAGATGGTTTGGTGCTCGGACATCGTCATTTATAGCTTTGGGAGTTGAAATACAACGCGCTCGAGGCGCGCGGCACGGGCTCTCGCTGTGACGATAGAATTTATGGCGTCTAAGGAACCTTGATGTACTAAACGACCAAGGCGCGCGGCCGTGCAGCGGGCACGCGCCCGCGACGCTATAGATGTGTATACATATGTATACTAATGTATAGGCTCTAGTGTATGGAAATATACAAAGCACCCTGTACGCGAGCCTGTAATTTTTTTCTTTGTAAAGGTGTTAGGTTGCAATTGGCGAGGTTTTATCTATTTATTTGAAATAATATTAATGCTTATTACCTATTTCAACTTTCGCTCCAAAACCACAATAGAAGTTCTTGTATAGTTTCTACCACTTTACTAGGGCATGACTTGACTATGACTGAACTTTGACTCTTTTCCATTTTGACTTGTGACTGGGACTTTTTATTGCAAAATATGTAATACATATCATTTGAAACATTTTATTACTCGACATTGGCTAAATGCACAAAGAAAGCGAAGCCAAAAATAAAAAAAAAAGTTTAAATAGTTAAATATTTTTTAGTTTAGAGATTTGAAACAAACCAACTATTAATTCATTTATTAAAAGGAGTTCATTAAGCAAGAAAAAAAAGAGCTGTGAATATAAATTTAAATAAAAAAAATCCATCTGCTACGAATTTGGCCTTGAAATTTAGAATATATTAAACATAAATGATAAAAGTACATTTGACACTATTTGCTAATTAATTATAATATTTTTAACATTAGCGCCTAATAAAAATACTTGATTACCTAGAACATTATTTATTTTACAGCGTTTACAAAAAAAATCAACTGACTACAAATAACACAAAAACTCAACTCAAATTAAGAGAAACATTTAATTTGCTTATATGGCATACTTTTTATTCAATTATTTGGTTTTAAACCTAAAGTACTAAACCGATTTCGTTTAAATTTGATCCGATCTGGGGATTATGTGTGCGATGTGAATGTTTCCGGCACCCACGACACAATTATTTGAAGTTAGTGTAGGGCTGTGCGTGTGAAAGCGTTTATGTTTATTTTAGACCACGGTATTTTCCGTCTTCTATGATATTAACCATTTTCAATTCTCTCGTTTACACCGATTTTTTTAAAACGCATGTCGTATTTTTTTGCCGCGAAAGTAAAAAAATTTCGTTGTTGATATTGTATAATTATCCAAAACCTGTGATTCTTCGAGTGAATTATTAATCTTTAATACTTAGCAAACTTGCATAAATGTAGGCAAATGATACTAAATTGAAAAAAAGGCGTTTTCGGCTTCGCTCCAAAACTCCAATAAAAGTTTCTACCACTTAACTAGGGCATGACTTGACAATGACTGGACCTTGACTTTGACTGTGACTTGTGACTAGGACTTTCAATATGAAATACACTTGAAATATATTATTATTACTTGACCTTGGCTAAACGCACAAGATTGCGAAGCCAGAACTAAAAGAAAAAAAAATGCAAATGATGCAAACACCTAAGCTACCGAGGCTTAGGTATATGTAACTCAAGTGCTCAAACTATTACATTTAATTTCCCTCAGTTGCATAAATACACTCGCCAATAAAACCAGCTCAAGAAAACCTTGCGTTTCAGATTGATTTCAAAGTTTTGTGAATGTGTGTGTGAATAAATATTTCAACACTGGATTTAACTAAAGGATTCAAACTGCCGGGGAAAATGACTACGGTGGTGCTAACGGTGAGAAAAACATTTTATATCATACTAGCGATCCGCCGCGGCTTTGCCCGGGTTGTGATAAATGAAGAACCGCTCGACCGATTTTGTGCAAACTTCACATAAACCATCTACGAAATAGTCCGAACATTTGGTTTGGATAGGTGAGGCCGTTTTTGAGTTATAAAATAACAACGAAAAGTGGCATTGATTTTTATATATATAGAAGATTGTCTATAGATATGTATATAGACTAGCAATTAATTTGTTTTTACAAGCTTTTATTTATATGTCCCGATGTCTATCTATTTGACACAGTTCATTGACGTTTTTTTTTCCAATATGGCGTCGGTTGTCACCACATTGAATTTTGGTTACTGTCATGACAAAACAATCGCCACAAAGGAACATACATAGATTGGTTTTTTTTAATGCTGAATAAGCAAGCATTTGACCACTATCTCACCTGATGGAAAGTGATGATGCGGCCAAAGAGGTGACATACTCGCTTACCTATTCACTCGAGACTTGAAGACTCCCAGATTATACCGTTCGGGGAACAAAGACGCAGGCAATGAGTTCCACTCCTTCGCTGTACGGATGACGAACGTAGAAGCGAAACGCTTCGAGCGAACTGGAGGTATGTCGACAATAAATGGATGACGTTTGATAGTTTGTCTTGTTGTTAGATGGTAAAAAGGGCATGGGGGAATTGACTCATGTAATTCCTGTGCACACTCTCCAAAATGTAAGCGATAGAATACCGATAAGCTTGACACCTTACGTCGGTAAATATAATACCCTTCTTTGCGTCGTGTCGTGTAAAAAGTTTGCCCGGAATCTCGATCGAAGCCGTGGGCGGAAGGTTTTATATAACCTGTTTCAGAGCTTGGTCCCAATCAATTTGTCAGGCTGTCGGCTTAGCGACGCAAGCGACATGTCTTATATCTCCGAGCTGTCGCGTGTTGAGATGGTCAGCGCTTCCGTTGATATAAATAACTAGGGGTTTGGATCCTTTTTGCAGGAACAAGAAAACTGAAGAGATGCCATTTTCATTAAAAAGTAAATATTTTAAAATGTTTTTATCCATGACAGGTATTTAATCTAAAAACGATGATTACATCGAATATTAATTAAAAACTTAATTAGTCAATTAGGTAATTGGTTAAACCTTTTTTGAATTATATAATTAATTAGCAATCTTTATTTGTATATCATGCTAAAGCCTACGTCGACAATTTCGATGATGACTTGAGTGAAACTGGCGACTACATAATATAGAAAGATAGAAACCTAGGTAGATATAGTTCCTGTATTAGTAATTTGAGAATAATTAAAAAAATTATGTAAAATACGCCGCCGAATTTCTTCTCAGGTTCTTCTCGAGATGGCTGTAATTTTGCGAATCTGGTAGAAGAGTCATTAACTTTCATGAGTGCCTCTTTGAGGCCCATGTAAATAAGACTTTTTTGTGAGTGTTTACAAATACAAACTTCGGTTTTTCATGGATAATGACTTATGACAGGTAGGTTTTCGTTATTAATAATTACGTGGCAGGCATGGCCATCTCTAGTTATTTTATCAATGCATCTTGCTTAAATTATTATTGAACAGCTCGTTGGCTTGGTTGTATGCGCGTTCGCCTTCGAAATAGTATCGGGTTCGATTCCTGGCGGGAACACAAGTTTTCTCCTCAAGGAAAATTTGTGTTTCTGGTTCGGTTTCCGGCACCCACGATACAAGTTATAGTATTTAGTGTGGGGGTGTGATTATGAAACTGTGAAAGAAAAATTAAATTTAAAATTTTTTTACTCGTTTATAAATGTAAAAGTCTCCATAGATTCCCAGTTCGTTGCACCGCGGGTTGCATAATCGCCGTCCGCGACGATCGATTTATAACCAACATCAATAGAAAAAATAAAACTAGGAAAGAAATGGACTCAGATACGTGTACTGTCATAACTCAGATCATTAATCATAACCTGGAGATAATTAATCTTTAATTATTATTATTTTTTCTCAGAATACGTTCTTTTTGTATTCTGAGTATTTTTTAGATAGTACAACATTTGACCACTCTCTCGCCAAAAAATGTTTAACTAACATCAAAAAACACAAAAATACCAGTAAAACCAAGAAAAAAAACTTATTTTTTGGTTTATAAATGACAGAATTTTGACGTAACGAACTTATGCAACACGACTAGAGATCACATCCTCTTTTCTACCGACTTCACAAAATGGAGGTACTCAAGCCGACTGCAAATTTTTTAAATGATTATTACCTCATAAAAATATTTTCTTTCCACGTGAACCGATTAAATTTTTTTTTGTTTGAAGTATGTTGCTTTCCAATTGGTCCATTTAAATTTGATCAAGATCTGATCAGTAGTTCTTCAAATATCGTCAATAATGCGTGTTTAGTATATCTAATCTGATCAAAGTTCCGAAGATAATGCGGTGAAGTCGGCTTTTTTTAAGCTTTGCTTGCGTTTAATTATTTTTAATCGGTTAAAAACGGGTAGAATTTATTGGGTACTTCCCAACGGATCACGTATTATGAATAAAATCCCGAATCCGCTTCTACTTTTTTAGTTATCCGCAATAATCCGTATTTAATTCATTTAATCTGATCAAGGATTCCGAAGATAAAGCGGTGAAGTCGGTTTTTTACCGACTTCCCAAAAAAGGAGGACTGTATTAATATTTTTTTATTTGTGTTTTACCTCATAACTTCTCTTCATGTGAGCCGATTTTTTTTTAAGCTTTGACTGCGTTTAATTATTTAAGCTTTGCTTGCGTTTAAATTAGTTATGCTAAATAGACAAGCATTTGACGGAATTTAACCACTACTTAATCACTTGATGGAAAGTCAAGATGCGGCCGAAGATGTAACATGTTTGCCTAGAAGATTCCTATTAACTCTAGATTAGAAGATACCCAGATTGTACCGTTCGGGAAACAAAGACGCAGGCAATGAGTTCCACTCCTTCGCTGTACGGATGATAAACGTAGAAACAAAACGTTTTGATTACTTTACATACAGCGAAGTGGTGGGTGCAGGCAAAGCCTTGAGGCACGACTTGTATATGTCTTTTTAAATTATAAACTAACATTTCTAAACCAAATCACGATTTGTTGACATCCTGTCGTTGTGGGAAATGTTAGAAACAACAAATTGGGTGTGCGTGGAATATTAATTACCCAAGTTTGGAAGTTTAAACATTTTAACAAAATTAAAAAATATCGTCTAAATAGTTACATATTTAAAGGAAAGTAAATAATTAAACGCAAGCAAAGCTTCAAAAACTGACTTCACCGCTTTATCTTCGAAACCTTAATCAGATTTAATATATTTAATATATATACTAGCTGACCCGGCAAACGTTGTTTTGCCATATACATTATTACTAGGAAAAAAATTTTTAGTTGCATAAAAAAATAAGGGTTGTATGTATTTTTCATTTCTGAATCATAATAAAATAAAAACAAAAAATGTTGTCCAAAAATTTAAAAAAAATATTAAGGGTGAACAACCACTGAGGGGTATGAAAAATAGATAGTAGCCGATTCTCAAACCTACTTAATATGCATATAAAATTTGGTAAAAATCAGTAAAGCCGTTTCGGAGGAGTAAGGTAACTAACATTGTGACACGAGAATTCTATGTATAAGATTATACACGCATTGTTGACGATAGCCTAAAGACTACTGATCAGATCTTGATCAAATTTCAATGGGACCAGTTGAAAAGCACCAGCAATCAAAGATTTTTATTTCGTAAATCAGTTTACGATTAATTATGAGGTAACAACACACATAAAAAATACAGTTGAATTGAGTACCTCCTTCTTTTTTGTTAAGTCGGTAATATAGCTTTACTGCATAAAATTTCAATTTTAATTATAATATGCATTATTTTTGTTACGGAACAGTATTTTTAATTCAGCTCTGTGAGTTATGTATCAGACTAGCAGATACCCCGGCTTAGACCGCGTTATAATCATAGTAGAAATATATTTCTACTATGTTATAATGTAGCCTATGTTTGATTCTAGATCTATATCTATTTTTATTCCAAATTTCAGCCAAATCCATGTGTATCACTCACGAGCACTCACGTAATTATTTTTAATGATTTATATGATCGAGCAAAGCGAGATCTCTAATTCACTTTGTCCGTCCGTCTGTCCGTCTGTCAGAGGCATCTAGCGTCTTAACCATATAAGCTTTAGATTAGAATTACTAAATTCTCATAAAATATGTGAAACTACGGCCCGAAGCCAAAAATTACATTTAAAATTATATAAACGAAAATATTACGGGGGCTCCCATACATGTAAGTAGTGAACAAAATTATTTTTGATTTTTGTTTATCCTTGTGGGGTATCGTTGAAAAACGGTTTGAAAACTGGTTTTAAAAATAATCTATGTTGGAAAATAACGATTTGGTAGGCCACCAAAGTGACTGTTTTTAGACCTATCCCGGGGTCTATCTCAAAAACGGCTTCACACTGAACGCTGAAACTTACGTATAATATGCGTTATATCCTGTACTTGAACAACAAATACAGAAATCAAACAATTATCATACAGGAAAAAAGCTATAAGCAATTAACTTCAAAAGTTTCTCTATCAGGTAAAATAAGGCGCGAGATTACAGTTCGGCGCGAACGACTAGTAATATATAGGCATAATAATACATAGGCTGTTAAACACAAACAAACAAACAAAACGAACGCGTTCACACTCACAGCCCCACACTAAGTCTAAAGACTTGTATCGTGGTTGCCGGAAACATTCACATCACACACACTCTACACCCAGAACCACAAATATCCCTTGGGAAGGAATTAGTGCTCCTGCCGGGAATCGAACCCAGGACCCACGGCGCAGAGGGCGGACACCTGTCCACGGCGCCAACTGGGTCGTCACGCATTCGTCAACACATTACCCTCATTTGCGTCACGCAGTTGGAAAACGTAGTATAAAAGGTCTATCGATGACATAAAGCGGCTGCGGCACCGCACCACTCATCTCGTCTGATTACCGATGCAGTGACCTACAAAATGTACCGTAACTTCCGCGCCCGACTTCGGATGCTGGGAGATTCGGATGAAGTATCAAATAACAGAGGCCGTTCGCATTCCACCGGTTTTAAAGTTGCTATACATATATCATGAATTATTTTGACGTTGAATTTGACAAGATCTTAACTTTGACATTATATAATAACAAGAATCTTTGGAATGGCCTTGAGTCAAATAAGATACTTATTAAAAACTTTTTTAAAAACTAGCTTTTAGAAGTCCTCCATATTGGATTTAAAGTGACATTACTTGAGTTATTCTCAGCAAGCCCTTTCATTTGATACCCATATTGTATGAGTGCATTAAAAAATACTTGTCCGCCATTTTGTGTGTTCCGCCATGTTGGACTTGACGTCAAATCAAATCAAAATCGTTTATTCACATGGGCCCCAAAGAGGCACTCATGAAAGTGAATGAATCTATTGCCAGATTCGCAAAATTACAGCCATCTCGAGAAGAACCTGGCAAGAAACTCGGCGGCGCATTTTTTTTTTCATTCATTTTTTTTAAAAACAATCTTAATCTCTAATACATAATTTTATTAACCTAGGTGTTATTATAGTAGTCGCTAGAAAGCGCTTGTGCAGTTTGCCTCCACTTACTTATATTTACTAGAGGAATAATTTCTGCTGCTTGTATTTTTCTTTTTGAGGCGCGTTTTCACGAATTACCAATAAACCCATGAAAAATCAAAGATTGGCACTCGTGACCTTTCGTAAACGTCCCGATACAATTGACGCAATATTCACCTTTATAGGCAATATAGTAAGGGAGATAATTGTCTGTATTTAAAAAACGTGCTCGGATTGACGTATATCTGCCCCTTAATGCTTTATAGTAAAGGGTATAATTTAGACGGCCACCAAAAATTCTAAACGATTACCAAAATGGATAAATGGTCACCAAATTACGTTTCCTAAAATAAAATTACCTGTGACAGAACCGAATCGGATAACAGTAGGCTAAGGTTATTTTTTTTTAATAATTAATACAAAAATATTTATTTATTTCATAATATTTTAGGAAACGTAATTTGTCGACTATTTATCCAACGTAATTTGGTGACCATTTTATCCATTTTGGTAACCGTTTAGATTTTTTTGGTAGTAAAATAGGTACTTTTTTGGGCGGTGTTAAAACACAAGCCTATAAATAATAAAGCTGTTTAATGTTAAAACCTAGGCCAATTCCACTATTACATAAACTGTACCCCTATTCTCCATCCACGTTGACAGCTCCAAATAAAACTTGATTTGTGAGCTATAAACATTGATTGGAACAAAAAACATAAGCACCATTTCAATGCCGTTTAATGTTCAATTTTACCTGATGATAGGTAAATTATATAGTTCTAGTTTTATGAATCAGATAATTAATTATGCCCTAAGCGGCTGATGCCATAGTGCCATATCGCTACCCCACTGCTCGTCGAAAAGGCGGTACTTTATTATCAGCCTATGTATATGTGTATGTATGTTCCTTTGTAGCGCCCTAGAAACCAAATGCCTATTTTGATGGCTTTTTATGGCTACTAGGCCCATTTTGATGATTCTTACGTCAGTCAATTTGTCTTAATCTTACAAGCAAATTTCTCTTGGGGAAAAAAAAATCTACTGGGATTCGAACCCGATACCCGCTGCTTAAAAGGTGTACGCGCGCAACTAAGCCAGTAACCAACGGGCGGTTCTAAATAAATAAAAGTTGAAAATACTACTATACATTACACATATTTATTTACTTTTAAAGTAATTCAAATACGTCTTATAGTGTTCGTCGCGATCTCGCGGCGTAAACTCATCCCGACGAAGAGCATTTTACGGGTACTTATATGCTCGTAACCTAGCTCAACAATTTCAATCGAATAAAGTATGTAAAAAATGCCGTATTTAACAATGTTAGAATAATTGAAACAAGCTAAGCTTTAAAAACCGACTTCACCGCTTATATTCACTTCTGACCATCTGAAATATAATTTACTGAACAAAAATAGAATTATCAAAATCCGACTACTCTGTAAAAAGTTACGCGTGGTCATACATAAAAAAATATACGCTTCGACTTGAGAACCTCCTCCGTTTTTTCGTCGACTAATTACACACAATGTAACTTCTGGTGAGCCCAGAATCCCACACTAGAATGAGTCCTGTGTCATGAGATTCAATCTCTTTCAGTATTGCACATAAAACGGTCACACAGACGTTATAACATCTTGTTTTTATGATATAACCTTCAGTACTAGGCTATGTGAGCGGAAGACCTCGCGTATTTTTCTAAATGTTTCCGACCCCCATTTCTCCGCCATTTTGAATAATTTCCGAAAACTAAATGGACGAATAAAAATCTATATAATTATCGAACCTGCTCACAAAAATTCACGAGAATCGGTTGAGAAATGCGACCTGTAGAGGAGGACAACCGGACATCCGGACGGACGAAAGCAATTTTGCCCAAGCAACGGAGACGCTTCGCACTCGCTCCGTTAATTAGAAGAAGAAAGAAGTAGAAAATACATTTATTTGACATCAAAGTAACTTAATATTCAAAATAAAAATAAATACAATAATTTATATGCCAAAAAGGTTTAACTCAGCAATTATGTCGAGTTAGAAAAGAACTCGACGCTGGTTTTCAGTTAAACCTTACGGGTAGTACAAAACTTTATCTATACTAATATTATAAAGAGGTAAAGTTTGTTTGTTTGTTTGTTTGTTTGTTTGTTTGTATGTAAAAGGTAATCTCTGAAACTACTGATCCGATTCCAAAAATTCTTTCACTAATAGATAGCTACACTATCAGTGAGTGTCATAGGCTATGTTTTGTTGGGATAGAAGTTAGTTATCAGTTCGAAATAATAATATTCGTAAGAGAAGTCGGAGATAAATTTGCTTACTTTACGCTTTATCGGCGTACGCTGACTAAACAGTTAGACATAGGTGAGTACAATGTTCAGCAAAAATGTTGGCCTTCATTAGTTTTACAAAAAAGTCCGCGACAGCATATATCTAACATGTATGTATAGCTCAGAAAAAATACTTTTCTTTGTTAAAAATCTGAAAAAAAAGCGGCCGATGTTTAGTTGTCTTTTTGAGACATTCAGTATTAATCCTTATCCAAATAAACTATTTCATCGTCTTACGTAGTTCATGTAGATACCATTTACTTTTTACTGCATGTGATTTGGATAAATAGTCTATGAGAAATCGTGAAATTAGTTTCACGGGAGACCTCCCGTGAACGGGACGGGTCAGAAATTTATCGACACGTACTACGTATTCCTGCACATAAAAATAGCGGCTTCTATTTCGTTGCCTTTTTTTAGGTATTTAATATTAATCCTTATCAAAAAAACCTATTTCATCTGCTTACGTAGTTCACGTAGATGCAATTTGCTCTTAACTGCATATAATTTGGACCTATAGTCTAGGAGAAATCGTTAAGTTTATTTGAGGGTGAAAACGGTGGATCACAGAATGTAATAGTTACTGCGTAATCCGACATACTTCTATGTTTTGAACCGACTTACATAAGAAGGAAGATATAAATTCGACTGTTTTTTTTTGTTTAGTCGGTTATATATAACTTATCATTGAACTTTGAACTGCCCGCTGGAGTAGTTAGGTAGGCGTTTGCCTTTAAAGCACCGAGTTTGATTCCCGGTGGGA
Organism: Lomographa bimaculata; assembly: GCA_948107665.1. Classification (NCBI taxonomy): domain Eukaryota; kingdom Metazoa; phylum Arthropoda; class Insecta; order Lepidoptera; family Geometridae; genus Lomographa; species Lomographa bimaculata. The sequence continues at coordinate 1,673,417 of OX403607.1, read as the reverse complement.
ACACAGGTGTTTTTCCACGGGAATTTGTGTTTCTGGTTTTGAGTATGTTGTCAATGTTGTGTGAATCTTGGATGTTTACAGCCCTACGATACAAGTCATTGAACTTAGTGTGGGGTTGTGAATGTGAAAGCGTTTATGGGTATGTTTTTTAATATTTACTACCCGGCCGACGCCGGGCGGGTCGTTCCTGAACTTTGAACTGCTCGCTGGCGTAGATGGGTGCGCGTTCGCCTTCAAAGCAGCGGGTTCGATTCCCGGTGGTAATTTACCAAGAAGATTTCTCTCCACGGGAAATTTGTGTTCCTGGTTTTGAGTATGTTGTGAATGCTTTGTGAATCTTGGATGTTTACGGCCCCCCGATACAAGTCATTGAACTTAGTGTGGGGCTGTGAATGTGGAAGTGTTTATTTGTATATACTAATATTATAAAGAGGTAAAGTTTGTTTGTTTGTTTGTTTGTTTGTTTGTATGTAAAAGGTAATCTCTGAAACTACTGATCCGATTCCAAAAATTCTTTCACTAATAGATAGCTACACTATCAGTGAGTGTCATAGGCTATGTTTTGTTGGGATAGAAGTTAGTTATCAGTTCGAAATAATAATATTCGTAAGAGAAGTCGGAGATAAATTTGCTTACTTTACGCTTTATCGGCGTACGCTGACTAAACAGTTAGACATAGGTGAGTACAATGTTCAGCAAAAATGTTGGCCTTCATTAGTTTTACAAAAAAGTCCGCGACAGCATATATCTAACATGTATGTATAGCTCAGAAAAAATACTTTTCTTTGTTAAAAATCTGAAAAAAAAGCGGCCGATGTTTAGTTGTCTTTTTGAGACATTCAGTATTAATCCTTATCCAAATAAACTATTTCATCGTCTTACGTAGTTCATGTAGATACCATTTACTTTTTACTGCATGTGATTTGGATAAATAGTCTATGAGAAATCGTGAAATTAGTTTCACGGGAGATCTCCCGTGAACGGGACGGGTCAGAAATTTATCGACACGTACTACGTATTCCTGCACATAAAAATAGCGGCTTCTATTTCGTTGCCTTTTTTTAGGTATTTAATATTAATCCTTATCAAAAAAACCTATTTCATCTGCTTACGTAGTTCACGTAGATGCAATTTGCTCTTAACTGCATATAATTTGGACCTATAGTCTAGGAGAAATCGTTAAGTTTATTTGAGGGTGAAAACGGTGGATCACAGAATGTAATAGTTACTGCGTAATCCGACATACTTCTATGTTTTGAACCGACTTACATAAGAAGGAAGATATAAATTCGACTGTTTTTTTTTGTTTAGTCGGTTATATATAACTTATCATTGAACTTTGAACTGCCCGCTGGAGTAGTTAGGTAGGCGTTTGCCTTTAAAGCACCGAGTTTGATTCCCGGTGGGAACACAGGTGTTTTTCCACGGGAATTTGTGTTTCTGGTTTTGAGTATGTTGTCAATGTTGTGTGAATCTTGGATGTTTACAGCCCTACGATACAAGTCATTGAACTTAGTGTGGGGTTGTGAATGTGAAAGCGTTTATGGGTATGTTTTTTAATATTTACTACCCGGCCGACGCCGGGCGGGTCGTTCCTGAACTTTGAACTGCTCGCTGGCGTAGATGGGTGCGCGTTCGCCTTCAAAGCAGCGGGTTCGATTCCCGGTGGTAATTTACCAAGAAGATTTCTCTCCACGGGAAATTTGTGTTCCTGGTTTTGAGTATGTTGTGAATGCTTTGTGAATCTTGGATGTTTACGGCCCCCCGATACAAGTCATTGAACTTAGTGTGGGGCTGTGAATGTGGAAGTGTTTATTTGTATATTTTTAACCGGGCGACGCCGGGCGGGTCATCTTTTGAACTTTGAACAATCTACTCGCGTAAATGGGTGCACGTTTGCATTCAAAGCAGCGGGATCGATTCGCGGTGGTAACAGAAGTTTTCTCCCTACGGGAAATTTTTGTTTTTAATATGTTGTGAATCTTGGATGTTTACGGCCCCACGCTACAAGTCACTGAACTTAGTTATTGTGGGGGGGGGGGGGGGCTGTGAACGTGGAAGTGTTTATGTGTAGATTTTTTAATTGGGCGACGCAGGGTGAGGAATCTTTGAACTTTGAACTACCCACTGGGTAGATGAGTGCGCGTTCGTCTTCAAAGCAGCGGATTCGAATCTCGGTGGGAACACAATAACAAAAGTTTTTTCCACACGGGATGTTTGTGTTTCTGGTTCTGGGTATGACGTGAATGTTGTGTGTGTGGTGTTAATTGTTAACGGCCACGATACAACTTATAGTACTTTTAGAGTGGGGCTGTGAGTGTGAAAGCGTTTATGTGTAGGCTTTTGTTTACCCGGGCGACGCCGGGCGGGTCAGCTAGTAAACAATATAAAAAAGACGTGTGGCACTCGGGGACTGCCGCGGTAAAGCTATTGCATAGCATTTTTTATCAACTTATGCAATTATAATTATTTATTTATTTTATTTATGCAGTTTTTTTTTCCTGCCACCTAGAGGCGAGTTGCTGAACTAAAGAGACAAGCGTGATATTTCAAAAAGTCATTAAAAGTTCTGCTATTCATCGATAGATGGCAAAACTAAAAAGTATCACCGCTGTGCCGGTCGGAGTGGGGGGTGTTAGGTTATTTTCGTTACGGAATTCGGTCTCCACGCTCAAGGCCCGCGATAGAAGCTATGCAATAGCTTAAAAAGCAAATTAAAATTATTTCAATATTTTTATTTTTTTTATTTTTTGACAGGCTAGTGTTTGACCACTATCTCACCTGATGGTAAGTGACGATGTGATCGAAGCTGGTAAACACACTAGACCTGGAATACGCAATAAACATTTCAATAATATACTTAATAATAATTAATAATTAATTCTATAGATTAGTAGTTGTAGCTGAATTTTATCGTCAGTGTCCACAGTTTAACTTCTAATAGTATACTGGTATCCAATTAATAAGGTACCATTATAGAAGTCGAGTCATTAAAATCAACACAATTTATGGTCATCGGCCATCTTTATTTCTCATGACATAAGTAAGGTAATATAACTAAATAGGCGTTGTTTTTTATTAATATTCATAAATCAGACATTAATTTTATGTATCTGGTTTATATAATAGTGTCGGTATCGTTTTAGATTATATATATAACTAGCTATCCGCCCCGGCTCCGCCCGGGTGTGATAAATGAAGAACCGCTCGACCGATTTTGTGCAAACTTAACCTAAACCATCTACTAAATAGTCCGAACAAAGCCTATACATTTGGTTTGGATAGGTGAGCCCGTTCTTGAGTTATAAAATAACTACAAAAAGTGGCATTGATTTTTATATTATATATAGATGTTTGAACTAGTATTTGTATAAGCAGCGGGTACCGGGTTTGATTCCGTGTGGATACACAAGTTTTCTACCAAGGGAAATATGTGTTTCTGGTTCTGGCTGTAATTGTGTATGATGTGAATGTTTCCGAAACATACGACACAAGTCATCGAATTTAGTCTGGGGCTGTGAGTGTGAAAGCGTTTATTTTTTTATTAACTGCGTCGGTTTATCCTGTACCCGCAAGGATTCCGAGATGAAACGTAACCTATATTTATTTTTATCCAAGTATTTATTTAATCTCACGGGTCTGTGCCCGGACCTTTGTAAGGCATTAGCGGAGCGGTAGCCAACGCTAAGAGGCCCTTTGGTATAATTACATTTTGATAATAACATATCAGGCGTGTCCAAATTGTGTCCAAACATACGACAGACATCTCTTTGTTAGAAGTTGATGCCGTTTTATGCTTGCACACGCCTTTACAATAAATATATATTAATAACTATGGACTGGGGGATGGATGATATTGGGTTGACAATAACTGTGACTAATGCGAGTAAATACTTAAGAATATTGCATTGTATATTAAAGAGTTTATTACTAAAATATGTGTGTAAATAGAAAGGCTGTCTTCATTTGCGTCAACATTCCGATGATGGCAACTAGACCGAGACTTCTTGCCAAATGTTGAGGAAATTCGATACAAATAAACGAATAGAATAGAGGTGATAATGTTCAAGTTCCATCTTTTTATGAACACAGAACAATGACGTCCTATTACTTTGCTTTATTCCTCTCCATCCAAAGGTTGTCTGGAAGAGTCCAGTTTCAGCGATAAGACCGCCCATTGTTAAACTTTTATAAATATTTTGTTATTAATTGTAGGTACAGTCGGCTGCATTAACATGTAGATCTTTCTAAATTTTCGAATGGATGTTACATAATACTCGTATCTAAATGGAATTTGTGTCTTGCTTGTGCAAATTCTGTTAATAAGAAATAGATACATTTGATAATTTAAACGTAAGCAAAGTTTAAGAAAACCAACTTCGACGCTTGTATTTTGGTTTTGGCTCGATCGATTTCGATAAAATTTATATGGGACCACCTCTGAAGTATAATCTACAAAACAAAAAAGAATTTTGAGAATCGGTACACAAACGGGGGAGAAATCGGTAAAAATACTTACAGTCGAACATTCCGTACCTCCTCCTTTCTTGAAGTCGGTAAAAATAGGAAAATGTTTACATGTTAATGCAGCCGACTGTACCATTTGTGCTCTGTTTTAGTTAAGGTGTTCAATAAAGAGTATGTATGTATATGTATGTATGTATATCTATCTATAATCGAATGGTAAATGTATGCTTTTTATGACGTTTTTGTAGTTATGTAATTTATTGAAAGTAATTTCTTATTAATAGTTTGTAATATTTATTATTAATTATAGATATCTATACTATCTATACTAATATTATAAAGAGGTAAAGTTTGTTTGTTTGTTTGTTTGTTTGTTTGTTTGTTTGTTTGTATGTAAAAGGTAATCTCTGAAACTACTGATCCGATTCTAAAAATTCTTTCACCAATAGATAGCTACACTATCACTGAGTGTCATAGGCTATGTTTTGTCGGGATAGAAGTTAGTTATCAGTTCGAAATAATAATATTCGTAAGACAAGTCGAAGAAAAATTTGCTAACTTTCCGCTTTATCGGCGTACGCTGACTAAACGGTAAGACATAGTTGAATACAATGTATGGCAAAAATGTTGGCCTTCATGAGTTTTACAAAAAAGTCCGCGACAGCATATATCTAACATGTATGTATAGCTCAGAAAAAATACTTTTCTTTGTTAAAAATCTGAAAAAAAAGCGGCCTATGTTTAGTTGGCTTTTTGAGACATTCAGTATTAATCCTTATCAAAATAAACTATTTCATCGTCTTACGTAGTTCATGTAGATACATTTTGCTTTTTACTGCATATGATTTGGATAAATAGTCTATGAGAAATCGTGAAATTAGTTTCACGGGAGCCCGCCCGTGAACGGGACGGGTCAGAAATGTACCGCCACGTACTACGAATTCCTGCACATTAAAAAATAGCGGCTTCTATTTCGTTGGCTTTTTTTAAGTATTTAATATTAATCCTTATCAAAAAAACCTATTTCATCGGCTTACGTAGTTCAGGTAGATGTAATTTGCTCTTTACTGCACATAATTTGGACCTATATTCTAGGAGAAATCGTTAAGTTTATTTGAGGGTGAAAACGGTGGATCACAGAATGGAACAGTTACTGCGTAATCCGGCATACGTCTATGTTTTGAACCGACTAACATAAGAAGGAGGATATAAATTCGACTGTTTTTTTTTTGTTTAGTCTTATCATTAAACTTTGAACTGCCCGCTAGCGTAGTTAGGTGGGCGTTTGCCTTTAAAGCACCGGGTTTGATGCCCGGTGGGAACACAGGTGTTTTCCCACGGGAATTTGTGTTTCTGGTTTTGAGTATGTTATGAATGTTGTGTGAATCTTGGACGTTTACTGCCCCTTGATACAAGTCATTGAACTTAGTGTGGGGTTGTGAATGTGAAAGCGTTTATGGGTATGTTTTTTAATATTTACTACCCGGCCGACGCCGGGCGGGTCGTTCCTGAACTTTGAATTGCTCGCTGGCGTAGATGGGTGCGCGTTCGCCTTCAAAGCAGCGGGTTCGATTACCGGTGGTAATTTACCTAGAAAATTTATCTCCACGATAAATTTGTGTTCCTGGTTTTGAGTATGTTGTGAATACTTTGTTAATCTTGGATGTTTACGGCCCCCGATACAAGTCATTGAACTTAGGGTGGGGCTGTGAATGTGGAAGTGTGTTTCTTTGCATATTTTTTAACCGGGCGACGCCGGGCGGGTCATCTTTTGAACTATATATATACGCGTTTGCCTTCAAAGCAGCGGGATCGATTCGCGGTGGTAACATAAGTTTTCTCCCTACGGGAAATTTGTGTTCCTGGTTTTTAATATGTTGTGAATCTTGGATGTTTACGGCCCCACGTTACAAGTCACTGAACTTAGTGTGGGGCTGTGAATGTGGAAGTGTTTATGTGTAGATTTTTTAACCGGGCGACGCAGAGTGGGGAATCTTTGAACTTTGAACTACCCACTGGCGTAGATGAGTGCGCGTTCGTCTTTAAAGCAGCGGGTTCGAATCTCGGTGGGAACACAATAACAAAAGTTTATTCCCCACGGGCAGTTTATATTTCTGGTTCTGGGTATGACATGAATGTTGTGTGTGTGGTGTTAATTGTTTACGGCCCCACGACACAACTTATAGTACTTTTACAGTGAGGCTGTGAGTGAGAAAGCGTTTATATGTAAGCTTTTGTTTACCCGGGCAACGCCGGGCGGGTCAGCTAGTGTGAGATAAATGTAGCTGTTGAAAATCGTATTCATATCATAAAATTAATTTAATTTACTTTAATTCAACTCAATGCAATTAAATGCAATTCAATTCATAATCATAATCATTTATGCCGTGTCACGGCGTGCAAATTAAACATTTCAATTTTATTAAATTATACAATATCATATTAATTACAAAATTAAATTCCATTAAATAATGTCACAATTAATTCTATGTCAATTTATATTAAATATTAAAATTATAGATTCAATGCCATATAATAGTTTTTACAATGTCAAGCAGTTAAATTAATATTATTTAGATTTCAAGAATTCCGTTATCGAATAGTAACACTTTTCCAATAATAATGTTTTTAGTTTCCTTATTAATGTGTAGGTAGGCATTGCTTTAACATCATTAGGAATTCAATTAAATGCAATTCAATTCAATGCATTCAATGCCATTCAATGCAATTCAATTCAATTTAATTTAATTTAATCTATTTATCTTTCCAAATACTTAAAAAAAAGAATAAAGTCTTGGCTCCTTAAGCCGCGGGTCCTTATCGGCTGGACCGATTTTAATTTAGTTTCTTTTGTTTGTAATGTGGCTCGATCTAGATTAGCTATGTTTGGTTATTTTTTATGCCACATAGGCAAGCATTTGACCACAATCTGACCTCATGGAAAGGGATGATGCGGTCGAAGATGAAGCATGCTTACCTAGAAGGTACATATTCACACTCTTGACTTCGAGACTCCCAGATTGTACCGTTCGGGGAACAAATACGAGGGCAATGAGTTCCACTCTTTCGCAGTACGGATGACAAACATAGGAGCGAAACGCTTCGAACGAACTGTACGTATGTCAACCATATATGGATGGAGTCACAGTGTGACTCGAATGGTATGACTGGTTGAGTCACAGTGTGACTCGGATGGTGTGACTGATTGGGAACCCATCAGGTAATCAGTACCACATCATGAGCCAATAATTATCCCAAACCAGTCAGGTATCCCAGGCCACGTAAGGCCAAGTTTCTACCCAGCGGACCTCGACCATCGTCCCGCACTTTCTCTGAGAAACCACTCAATTGAGATTTTATTAATGCAATTTACTCGCCTCACTCCAACTCATTTTATGTGAAATACTCGGTTTTAACCAAGTCGAATTGGAATGCTCTCGATTCTGTGTTTTTATTGGAGGTGCCTAGACCTTTTCCTTCTATAATAAAGGCATGTGACCCTAAAATAACCCTTAAGAGGGCAATACAAATCAAATCAAATCAGTTTTTCTTTTTGAAGCCATTTTGTAGCTTATTTTTGTGTGCGTGTGCACACAAAAATACAATCCGACAATCGACGCCAATACACTATTAAGAGGGTTTATTCCTTTTGTCTTCCCTCTCGCTCGCACGATTCTATATTTTTAATAAATACAATTATGTACGTGTGTTTTTGAAAATGTTTTCAACTAACTATATGGACATTAATACAAGGATGTTTCAAACTTCTTTTCGCTATCATATCCTTCAATAATATTAGAAAAAACAGAGATTCCAAATTTCAATTTGATTTTCACGCTTCTTCGTTTAACTTAAAGATATGAAAAACGAAAGGTAGATTAAAACATTCATTGTATTAATGTCCATATATTTGGTTGAAAACATTTTCAAAAACACACGTAATTGTATTTATTAAAAATATCGAAATGTGCGAGCGAGAGAGAGGACAAATGGAATAAAACCTCTTAACTATTTAGTTGTCTGTAACAGTTTGAACTTTCGTGATTCAAACATTTATAATTTAGGTTATATCATAGAAGGAAAGAAAGAAAGAAAATACATTTATTATTAATGACACACACAACATTTACACTACAAACAAACAGCAAAATATATAAAATACACAGAAATATACATACAAAATAAAACAAATAAAAGAATGAGAAGTGTGAAATGTTGTGTGTCATGAATATGGGTTACGACTCAGCATACGACTAAGGTTGGACCTTAGTCACTGATTTTCAGTGGCAACCCATAGTCTCACGAACTTCAGGGTCAATCATAGGGTTTAATTGCGCTAAAACCTATTTTTATTTCGGTAAGATTACCTAAAGTAGATGCCATCGCTGATATCACGAGGCTTAGTTTCGGTATATTTCATTTATCTTGAGGTGTCGGTCAAGTCTCCTTGAGACAATGGCCAATGCAACATGCAGTTAAATAGCCATGCCCCGCGGCGTCGCCCGGCATGTCTTAAATAGTCAAGAACCGCCTAAAGTAATAATTAAAAACACAAAAATTTGCCTTGTCAATATTATTAGTTTAATTTATAAATATATAAAATTTTGTCTTTTTCTTGACAGTAAGGGAAAATTAGAACAATCAACACATCACACGGTTCAATAAAAAGAACAGTATTACATTATTTCAATTATCGGTCTCAAATTACGAAATTCCGTCGTTAAAATAACACTCGGAATGTGCCAAATTAGTGATTAGTTAGTTCTAATTGATTCACATTGCGTGTTTATAGTTTTCTACTTCAAAATAATAGCTGGCTGAAGCCTAACAAGCAACTACAGTTATAAATTATCATGTTGAAGTAACTTTGGTAACTATTCATAACATTATTTACTATGTGTTATAACTTCATGATGAATGATGCTTGACATCAATCTACTATGACATTGTTTCAAGTGGACCACTCAGTTCCGAAATTACAACTCGAACATCTCTTTTTTTTATTCATGATAGGCAAGCATTTGACCACTATCTCACCTGATGGAAAGTGACGATGTGGTCGAATATGGAGCATGCTTGCCTAGAAGATACCTGTTCACTCGAGATTTAAAGATTCCTAGATTGTACTTATCAGGAACACAGACTCGGATACAGAATTCCATTCCTTAGCAGTACGTATAATGAATGTGGAAGCAAAACGCTTCGTACGCACCATTGGAATATCAACCATAAACCGATTTCGAGCAATGTATAAAGTTGTAGCCTCATTATTACACTTGCAGTCTCCACTCGCATTTTCATTTGGAACTGGATATTTTGACACGTAGACCACTCAGCCCCAAAGTCGCAACGTCAAACATTTCAATCAATAAATACGCTTGCTCCATCGTCGACCACATCGCCGCTTACAATCAGGTGAGATGGTGGTCAAAAGTGTGCCTTTCTTGATAAAAAAGGGTAACGTCCTTACAGGCGTTCCCCTATCCACAACGAAAAATGAGAAGGCGAAAACGCATCTTACACAAAAACATGAGAGGTGGTAGAGCATTTTGTGAGTTGCTCGCCTGGCTTGCTACCAAAGTAGCTTACCACCATCAAGTTGAAAGTCTGCCGCCAAGCCAAATACGGTGTTCCGGCAGTTATCCTTGAGAGCCTGCGTATTCCAGGTCTAGTGTGTTTACCAGCTTCGATCACATCGTCACTTACCATCAGGTGAGATAGTGGTCAAACACTAGGCTGTCACAAATAAAAAAAAAAAAAAAGGAACAGGAAACAGGCTAACTCGAGTAGTAACTTGTTCAACATCAAAGGACATACGAAGAGGAGAAAATTGCTACAATTTAAATAAAAGCTAAATGTTTATTTCTCGTATGTCATCGTAAACACTACTTTTCTAGGCAACATAGTTTCATCCCGGTATTACATAGACAAACTGGTAAATGGCCGTCTAAGACAGGATCATAACATTTATGACATGTTATTTGTCCCTGACAACTATATGACATGATATTTGTAGATATATAATCGAATACCTTTAAAGGAGCAATTCTTGTACCTATATATGTATATATATATATAAACTGAATTTCGGAAATGGCTCCAAAGATTTTTATAAAATTTAGTATGCAGGTGGTTTCGGGGGCGATAAATCGATGTAGATTTCTTTTTTACCGACTTCTTCCCAAAAAAGGAGGAGGTACTCAAGTCGACTGAATATTTCTGTTTTTATATGTGTTACCTCATAAATTCTCTCCACGTGAGCCGATTTCGAAATTTTTTTTAGTTTGAATAATGTTGCTCTCTAATTGGTCCCATTTAAATTTGATCAAGATCTGATTCTTGAAATATCGTCAATAATGCCTATTTTGTGGACTACTTAGACGATGTTCTCGTTTACCCGACTTCAAAAGCTACCTCATAACTTCTTTCGTTGTGGGCGGATTTTATGATTATTTTTTTATTTGAAAGCTGATGCTTTTCATGTGGTCCCAATGAAATTTGATCAAGATCTGGTCTCCGCTTTTTGAGTTATCGTCAATAATGCGTGTGTATATCTGATCAAGGTTCCGAAGATAGAGCGGTGAAGTCGGTTTATTTAAGCTTTGCTTGCGTTTAATTATTCGAAAATTTACTTTACCAGGTATACTAAAGATGGTATAGTTATAAGTTTCTCAAAATTTCTTGGTGCTCTCTGATGGGTGTAACCTGCAGACTTACAAACCATAGGTTTATCTCCTATCTCTATGCCTGCAATACAAATTATAAGAACTTCAAATAGAGTTTTGCCGCGAAAGTGGAAAAATGGCGTTGTTGACTTTGTATAATTTTCCAAAACCTGTGATTCTTGGAGTGTGAATGTGTAATAATGGTGGTAAACTTATGTATATTTGTTGACAATACAATGAAATGGTACCATGGAGTTGTTGGTGAACTTCTTAATTCTTTTTTATTTACAACTGGCAAAAGCTTGATTTTAAAATCTTTTTACATTTTTACTTGTTCCAATTTCAAACATCTAACATTTCTAACGTTTCCCCGAATATCTTCAAGTTAAAATCACAGAATATTGTACAAAATCGACACGTATTCTAACATGTATTGCCAAACGTGCGTTCATCCATCACAATAGAATTGCGGTGCGGAGACCATCCGAGGTTGAACAGCTTATGAATCGTGAGGAAATTAAGCAATGCTCCCTTCGGATTGTGTGGCACGCAGGTAGGACTGATCAAGGTTGGAATGCGGTGAAAACGTGCAGTATATTGTGTGTACTGGTGGTAAAACAAGTGGAAATATCGTTGCAAATACTGTATACGTGATATTTATTGATCGAGCGAAGATCTCGAAGTTGACTTAGGTCGATCAGCACTTTGTCCGTCCGTCCGTTCGTCCGTCTACCTTGGGGAGGAAAGTTGTGCTCCTGCCGGGAATCAATCCCAGGACCCAAGCCGCACAGGGCAGAGACTTGCCCATCACGCCAACTGGGTCGTTAAAATAAATAAATAATACCATATAAGTACCTAAAATACATATTATTTAACATATGTAATTCACATATAGCAATGTTCACAGATTGGACAAATAAAAGTTTATGACTTGAGTTTTAAATGACTCTATGAATTTATCTCAGATTGCGCCACAAAATTAGACCAGAATTTCCACCGAAATCATAACAAAACGAAAGTTAAGGCCACGAAAACTATAGAACCGCGAATTGGCGCCAATCTAGTCCGTCCTAGATTAAGAAAAACTGCAACTTTGCCAGAAACAATGGGCCGCAATCGATTACAAAAGACAATGTAGTCGTGTTACGATGCTCTCCTTTCTATTACAAATGGAACAGCTCTAGTTCACCTTAAAACATGGGTTTATATGCAACTAGCACGCCCTGGCTTCACACGGCTGTTATTTTGAAAAAAAAATTTAACGCAAGCAATGTCTAAAAAAACTGACTTCACCGACTTCTTCGCAACCATGAATTAAATACGCATAGGATAACTCAAATAGTACTGATCTGATCTTGTTCAAATTTTAATAGGGTCACATGGGAAGCAGCAACTTTCATCATCATCAAAATCGGTTCACCTAGATAGAGTTCTAAGGTTGGTAACACACAGAAAAAACAGTGGATTTGAGAACGCGCCGAACTGAGATCTCGCCTACGTTTTGTTTCATAGAGAAACAATTTTGAGGTTACTTAATTATAACTTTTTTTCTATATAATAATTGTTTAATTTCTGTATTTATTGTTCAAGCACAGGATATAACAGATATGTATTATATGTAAGTTTCAGCGTTCAGTGTGTTCCGGTTTTAAGATAGACCCCGGGACAAAATAGGCCTAAAAACAGTGACTTTGGTGGCCTATCAAATCGTTATTTTCCTACACAGATTTTAATTAAAACCGGTTTCGTACTCTACTTGTCAAGCCCTTTTCAACGATACCCTTGTGGGGACAAGGGTAGATAAAAAAAATTAAAATATTTTCTCCCCACTTACAAGTATGGGAGCCCCTTAATATTTTCATTTATATAATTTTCAACGTCATTTCTGGCTTTGGGCCGTAGTTTTACATGCAAAGACAAAGTGCTGAATGACCAAGTCAACTTAGAGATCACGCTTCGCTCGATCAACTAACGGACCTTCTAATCCGCCTAGCTTTTAAAAACTGCTCATCATTTATGCCTATTTGTATAATAATGCTAGAACTAACCACGTTAACCTAGATAGCAGGTGATTCATTCATAGAATGGCTGTAATAGACTATATATATAACTAGAATTTCGAGTATTCTACGCGAGATGTGTTGAACTTTCTTAGGAATTTTACGATGCCTATTGTTGCCAGTTTCTTTTAACCGACATTTAAAAAGAAAAAGTTGTTTATTAGAATGAATAGTGTTGTTATGTTTTTCATAAAATAAGTATTTTTTAACCATATATATAGTTTTTAGCTATGCAGATATTTAATCAGGGAAGGCTTAGGTTTAAGCAATCACCAGATATAATGAAATATAACGCCCAAAAAATCGTAAGTACTTACCAGAATTTAATCCCCATTTTAATATGAAATTATCACATTATTATTAATTATTTTTGTATTAATTATTTTAAAAAAATAACCTTAACCTACTGTTATCCGATTCGGTTCTGTCACAGGATTTTTTTTTTTTGGTGGCCATCTAATTTATACCCCAAGTTAAAATTTGGTGCACGCGTGGCCTTTTTAGGTTATGAAATTTTTTTGTAGTGCAGGCATGACTTAAATAGCCCGAAAGATTTTGGTTCAGGTTTCATTTATTTGTACATATATGATGATGCTGTTTAGGGCAACCAATGTTTTTTTGGTGGTCATTAAATTTCATCCCATTAGGGATTACACAATACAATACAATATTTCTTTATTGAACACCAATAAGATAGTTAAGTAACATGTTAATAACATAAAATCTAAATATAATAGGGCGGCCTTATCACATAAAGCAGTCTCTTACAGGCAACGTTTATAATTGAGAATATACGTAATATATATATATTTTTATGCATGTAGTATATTACTTACGATAGTATGTTTGGTCTACTCTATATGAAATGTTTACTAAACGTCCTTTTGTTTTTGTGACCGACTTCAAAAATGGAGGAGGTTCTCAATTCGGCTGTATTTTTTATGTGAGTTACCCCAGAACTTTTTTCAAGAGGAACCGATTTTGATGATTTTTATTTGAAAGCTGGTGCTTCTCATGTGGTTCCATTGAATTTGATCAATCTCTGACCAGTCGTTTTGAGTTATTCTCAATAATGTTTCTTTAATTAATTTAATTTGAGTACCTAAGATAAAGCGGGGATGTTGGTTTTTAAGCTTTGCATGTATTTAAATTATGTATATTATATAATGATTACTTTTATATATTATCCATCTTTAGACAAAGGAGGTATGATGAGTATGAGTATAGCAGTACCTAGTTAAAAACGAATTCCCAAGCCAAACTTGCACAAGAAACGTTTAGTTTCCAGCGGAAACATAGTAAAACCTTCGCAATAAACGATGTCCGCTGTTTTTTATAGTTACATAAATCAGTAATATCGATTACGTAATCGAGTTGGAGCAGAATCGATGCAACGCGCGGTGAACCGTGGCCATTTCCGATTCGAATCGGATAATCGATGACCTTAGAGATGTACTTCGGTTTTGTGTTGGATACGCATGAATAAGTTAACATTGTAGGGTTGGTAGACAAACTGCTGAGTACGAGTAAATAAGTACCTATATAAACGCTTCCACACTCACAGCCCTGCACTAAGTTCGATTACTTGTGTCGAACACACCTCCAGTTCGCTTGAAGGGTGCCGCTTCTACGTTCATCATCCGCACAGCGAAGAAGTGGAACTCATTGCCCTTTGTTCCCTGAACGGTATAATCTGGGTGTCTACAAGTGTAGAGTGAATAGGTTTCTTTAATGCCTGCATGTTACATCTTTGGCCGCTTCGTCACTTTCCATCATGAAAAAAAATGCCGAAAACATTATCACACCAGAACCAAATTACAAATTTCCTTTGGGGCGTAAACTTGTATTCCCACTGGGAATCGAACCCGATACCTGCTGCTTAGAAGGCAAACGCGCACCCAACTAAGCTAACAGGCATCTTTCTATAAAACCACAGTTTCCGCATGATTGTAATTCGCGAACTCGAATAATATCGGTATCCCGTTAGTCGATTATAATCGGTAATAATTCATAAGTCGATTGCTAGGAAGCTCGTTGCTGGCATAATAGTTAATTGCTGCAACGCCGCAACATAATAGGGATGGGCTTCAAGATACATTTACAGTTAGTCGATTATTTATGCTCCTATTTAATCGAGACATTATATAAATTTAAAGATTACAGATTTATTACATTAAATCCACATACATAACTTAGCCTAGGTTATAAAGCTTAAAGTAATTATACATACCACATACTTATTACAAACAAGCCTAGATTTAGGTAAGGTACATATTAGTTTTTTAGGCATCGTCAATAATGCGTGTCATAAAGTGGTGAAGTCGTTTTTTTAAGCTTCAAGTTTCAATTATTTTATACATACATAGATTGCTACATTTAGATCTACATTATGTTACATTTACAAACAGTATTCAGTATTTTATTGCAACTATAAAGTAATTACAAGGATGTTATAATAAAATTGGTTAACAGTTCTTTATAGACCCTGGTAGGGCACGGCAATTTACAATTTAGAAGCGAGGAGGACAAAATAAACATTTATTATATTGAGAATACAATGAGAACAAAATAATGATCGTGCACAGTAATTTATTTTTAAGCTATTGCATAGCTTCTATCGTGGGCCTTGCGCGTGGAGACCGAATCCAGAAATTCCGTAACGAAAATAACCTAACACTCCCCCACTCCGACCGGCACAGCGGTGATACTTTTTAGTTTTGCCATCTATCGATGATTAGTAGAACTTTTAATGACTTTTTTAAAATATCACGCTTGTCTCTTTAGTTCAGCAACTCGCCTCTAGGTGGCAGGAAAAAAAATACTGCATAAATAAAATAAATAAATAATTATAATTGTATTAGTTGATAAAAAATGCTATGCAATAGCTTTACCGCGGCAGTCCCCGAGTGCCACACGTCTTTTTTTTTTTTTCAATATACGATGTTTTGTTATTATATAATTGTAATAAGTATTAGATCAAAGTTTATCATTAAAATATTCTTCTATGGAGTAATAAATAGGATTTTTTTAATAAGGAATTGTTTTAATTGCATCAAAAAGTTTCTGTTTTGGGATTGATTCTTTAAAGTATCCGGTAGTTTATTGAAAATCTTTACAGACATAGCCAGAGGCCCTTTGGAAACAATTCCTGGTCTTAATAAATATGAGAATATTACATAAATTCAAATCATAACAGCTCTAGCATAGCTTTACAAATGTATGCGCCGGCGCATCGGCTATCGAACCGGCCGCTAGGGCAACATAACGGTGCTACCGCTTCCCGGTACTTACGACTCACTAGCAGACCTTGTAGGTGCTGGATGTACTGCAAACGTTTTATTAGTATACGCTAGTAATAGGAAATATGCATTAGTTTTAAATATAGGTTAAGTAGTAGGTATACTTAGGCATGGACCATGAAAATACAGCTTCGTAAAAAAGTGGAAGCATCAGTTGGACGGGTAAAGTACCCAATACCAAAATTTTAGAGCGCATGGGTAAGAAACTGGAATCCGGACTATAAAACAACGAAAAGTCGCTTACCTCGGACACATTTTGCGTAACAATAAATACCAACTGCTACAAACCATAATGATAGGCAAAATAGCTGGTAAAAGAAAGATCGGAAGACGCAAGATGTCATGGCTCCGGAACATCCGGGAGTGGACCAATATTAAGAATGTAGAACAGCTGTTCAGACTAGCTTTGGACAAAGAATGGTTTAAAAAGCTGACTGCCAACCTTCAATAAATGAAGCGGCACTAGAAGAAGAAGTATACTTATCTTTGGCCACATCATCAAGACAAACTGTCAAACGTCATCCATTTATGGTTGACGTACCTCCAGTTCACTCGAAGTGTTTCGCTTCTACGTTCCTCATCCGTACAGCGAAGGAATGGAACTCATTACCTGTGTCTTTGTTCCCCGAGGGTTATAATTTGGGATCGAAGACTCAAGAGTGAATAGGTTCTTCTAGAATTCTAGATAAACAAGTCACATCACTTTCCATAAGGTGAGATAGTGGTCAAATGCTTGCCTATTCTGCATAAAAAAGTACATTTTTTTAACCTTAATAGCATACCTAAAATAGTAGTTTAACCTTAATAGATTTAACACTTGTATGGGTGTATCTATTACATTTGTTATTTCATTGTTTAGGTAATTTTTAATCATGAATTTAAATGTATAACAAGCGAATGTACTTAAAATTACCACCACCGCTAATATTTTAGCTTTGGCTTGATCGATTTCGATAAAATTTATATGGGACCTCTGAAGATCTACCAAACAAAAAAAGAATTTTGAGAATCGGTCCACAAATGGGGAGCAATCGGTGAACATACATGAAAAAGTACATACAGTCGAACATAGAACCTCCTCCTTTTTTGAAGTCGCTCAAAAAAACAATAGATTATGAATATTACCTTATATTCTAAGACACCATGATACGGCTCTTATAACACTCTAGCTTATTTTTAAAAAGGTTGTTTAACAAATAGTTTATTACAACAAACATCGAAGCCCTTTATTGAGAAACAGTTTTTTAAAATAAAAGGTTTTTCAACACCCAAGCAGCTATGACATAATAACGATTGAGACACGTAGCCCATCCGATATGACAGGTCAAAAGGTAACGATGCCAACGACATAGGTGGACATCTATAGAGTAGTTGCTGTTGCCGACATTTCGGATTTACGTAACCTCATAATTTTTTTTCATGGTTCTCTATCTACGGGCACATTTTCTATATTTCCTAAAACTAAACTAAAATTACTTATATGTATACTTCTGTACAGCAAAGAACCAAGTTACCTACAAGTCATCGAGCTAATAGGTAACTCAAGTGCTCAAACCCACTACTATTGGGTATTGTTCCCATCTTGCTGGTGGCAGTGTTGCTTCTTGCTTCATAATATTTAAGTATCTTGAATATCAAATTATAGTAAAAAAACTTTAAAATTAAAAAAGTAGCTAGATAAATATATAAATATCCGGATGACTGAGCTTAGCTCGGTTTTTTGTTTTTGGTAGAATGTGTTTGAATTTGTAGCCTCAAAAAGCTCCATCTAGTGTCGAGTAGAAACAGTTTTTTTACATCGGTCATGGCGTAATAGATGGCGCTGATAGTTTCTTAAACCCGGTTTTTCAAATGCAGTTTGGGAACCGAGCATGTCTCGGACCAGGAACGTTGATAAATCGATTCCTTGGGCCGAAAAACCCTAATCTGTAACTTTCATGACAATCGTTGGAGCCGTTTCCGAGATCCTGATTACACATATATATATACAAGAATTGCTCGTTTAAAGATATTAGATTAGATATATAATAATAAAAATATATGAAATAAACAGTATAATTGAATTGATAGCTTCGACAACGCCATCGCAGCAATACCTAGTATTGCTGCGATGGCAATAGAAAGCCTAGCATAGTCGGTCCATAAAAGCCTATTACAAAATTACACCACACTTAAGGACTTAAACACATACAAACACATACAGTATGCCTTTCGTGCGTCGGATTTTCTCCATTTCACTTTGGACCTCCACAGAATACTGAATCGACGCTTTAGACAGAAACCCATGAATATTTACACATTTCTAGGAATATATTGCTTTTTCAATTACTTGTGTAACGTGGTAGTCAATTTGACTTTTATAAGTTTTATGTAATGACGTGTGAATAGAATAAATAATCTAAACGTAAGCAAAGCTTAATTAAATCGACTTCACCGCTTTATCTTCGGAACCCTTGATCAGATTAAATTAATTAAATACAAATTATTAAGGATAACTCAAAAACTACTGCTCAAATCTTGATTAAATGTAAATGGTAAGGGAAGCTCCACCTTTCAAACAAAAAACATCAAAATCGGTTCACCTAGAAAAAAGTTCTTAGCACACTAAAAGACACAAAAAACAGTCGAATTGAGAACCACCTCCTTTTTTTTGAAGTCAGCTAAAAAAGAATCATCAAACTCGATCAAACTTTTTTTATTATTAGGTAGGCATCCATTTGATTACAGTCTCACCTCAAATCAAATCAAATCAAAATCGTTTATTCACATAGGCCCCAAAGAAGCACTCATGAAAGTTAATGATTCTAATGCCAAGACCTACCTGATGGAAAGTGGAAAGTAAAGCTGCGGCCGAAGATGTCGCATGCTTACCTAGAAGATACTATTCACTCTAGACTTGAAGAGTTGAAGACTGCCAGAGAATTCCCGTTAAGAAAACCAAGACGCGGGCAATGAATTCTCGATAATAAACGTAGAGGCGATCGCTTCAAACGAACTGAAGGTGTCATTGACATATCAACCATAAAGGTTTGTTGTTGTTTTGTTTTGTTGTTAGATGATAAAAGCTTCATTTATTGCACGCCGTTATATCTCCTGAAATATCAGGATGACTGGCAGAAAATGCTGTAGCATTAAGTCCTCCTATGTACATAGTATTTGTGCATGAAGTTTTTAAATTAACTCATTTATTCGCGCTCTAGAAATTAAACGATAGAATACCGATAGGCTTGCCACCTTACGTCGGTGACCGAAATTTAGTGGTGACTCCACAACTATCGCCAATGAGTATTTTCATAATTACTTAGTAATTTCAAAATTAGTCGTTAATTTCGATAATATAATCTTTTTTAAAGGTTTTCTTGATATGAATAGCTCGCTGGCATATTTATTTACATGTGTAACTTTTAAGCAGCGGATATCGAGTTCGATTCCCGATAGGAACAAGTGTTCTACGCAAGAAAAAAATATTTAGTTTTTTTTCTGGTTCTGGGAGTGATTGTTTGTATGATGTGAATGTTTCCGGCACTCACGACACAAGTCATCGAACTAAGTGTGGAGATGCGAGTGTGAAATCATTTATGCTTGGTATGATATAGTAAAAAAAAAAAAATTAAAGCAAAGGCTCTTTGGCCTTCAATCATAAATTAAATCATTCAATTAACCATCTACCTAAGAAAATGTTCATAAAACTCAAGTCAGAAGAACATAAACCAATTAATACGAATCCGTACAAAAATCTTATAAATAACTCATTAATCAAAGAGAGCCGTAATTAAATATGAAGAAGTATGTCGGAGCCACGGACGTAAACAAACACGGACGTAATGCCCTATACAAAACGGATGAAGCTTCCTAGGTCCTACAAATTTCGCTTGTCATGACGCGAGGTACACACACACAAATGCATCAAAGGTCCGACAATCGATGCCAATACACCCAGTAACTATTTTGTTGTCTGTGACAGTTTGCAGTGAGATGCAAGCACACACATAACACAAACTATCACTGAATTACCACTAGGATAGTTTCAATCAGTAATAAAACGAGCATTAATTAAGAAAGCTTATTATAAAACGAATGACTACATTAATGACACGGATGCATGGAGGCAAACTGCACAAGCGCTTTCAAATAAATATATACCTAAGTTAATATGGTCCGTGTTAGCTTATTCATCATCATCATCATCACGTAAAATAATAAAGTCAATTAAGTTAAAGCTATGAATGTCTCTTATTAGTCATATATATGTATATATAATAATATATATTTGTTTGTGTATGTTTATAATATATTATTATTATTTATGTAGGTTTTATATGTATATTATGTATCTAATATTAATAAGTATGTATAAGTACATTTATGAATTTAAATACGTGTCGAGGTACACCACCATCCCTGTTTGTAATATTTTTATCATCTCCCTTTGGTTGTCTGGAAGAAATCGCTTTAGCAATAAGACCGCCCCTTGTGCTCCTATGTTATATTTAATATTTCTTTGTAAGCGTTATTTATTTTGGTGGACAAAAAAAGAATTTATCTATCTATCTGCATACGATGTAACTTGTGTACTAAATATTGTGTTAAAAAATATAAATTATGTCAGCAATAACGTTTTGATTAAACCTATATCCTATTTATATATGAAAAATCGAAAAATTTAGTTTTCGACACGGACATTTGCATGCTTCAACCATGATCGGATGTGGTTCCGAGTACATCCGCATTTCTTTCAAGTCCGTGGTCGGAGCACCGAACCGTGCGGGAGTCAAACTGTGACTGTTTTCTTTGGTTTTCTTTTCTTGCGCTGATTCTTTTTTTTAATCCAGTGGCGCGTGTCGGGCATTAGTGCAGTACCGTTATCTGATACTATAGAATTCTAACGATACAGGTCCGACTTGAGACGTATCGTAAATCGATATAATTATTTAAGAACTACGTTTGACATTTAAGTGGTATCATAGTTCCTATTGTTTTGCTACTTTACACCCAAAGGTAGTCTGAAAGAGATCGCGTATGTCTATTCCTCATTCATTCATATAATTTATTTTTATAAGGACTAAATCTTAATAATTATTATGATTAAATTTTTTTATGCCAGATAGGCAATCATTTGACCTCAATATCACTTGATGGAAAGTAATGACGCGGCCGAAGATGTAGCATGACAATTAAAATAACAATAAATTACAATAATAAAAATAATAATAAGACACACATTAATTACTTTATTTTATATTTTTTTATTATGAATCAATAATTTATTTAAAGATGGAGAGAAGTGGTATCTTCCTACCCCAATGGTAAAGAGGCTTGACTATATGTATGTATGTAATTAATTTAATGTTGTAATTAAATTTATTATTTTCCCTAGAAAATACAAAGACTAGGACTAGGACTAGACTACTTCTAGACTACGATGTATAATTTTCAGTATGTATCATTTAAATTTGAACGGTCATTGAATGATACATAATGTTTTAAAAGATTATTTTAATATCTGAAAATATTGTTGATAAAATAGCTATGTAAAATAAAAGAAATATGAATATATTTCTTTTGTTTTACATAGATATACACAGCAACGAAATATTAAAATCGTTTATTCATGCTATAAGAAGCGCGTTGATGTCTTTTTGAGGTTAAAAATATTAAGCAGCTTTTAACAACCTATCACAGCAGAAAACTGCCAAATAAATATCTATTATTCATAGTTTTGATATAAAATAATCACGTTTAATAGTTACCTAAGAGTTTTCGTGTCGCATACTAATTATTTCACACATTAATTCAAACTCATTACTACAGTGTCGCCATAGAATAAAAAGTAGTAGATAGGTAGTTTCTACGTGTCGCCTCGGGCACTTGCGATTATAAATTAGAAATTAGCATAAGATATCACTTGAGTGTTTGTTACATGATCAGGGATGTTGCCAGTGCATAAAAATGATTTAGTCGTTTTGTTATTGAATTAATTTGCGTATATTATCATTAATGAATATGAATACCTACTATATTTTATTTCTGTACTACGCAGCTTATTAATAAGACCACGTTTGCGCCCGTTGGGTAATATGATAATTTTAATTAAACAATTAATTTTAACATTTCTCTCGTCTTTCGCTCTAGAGACTTGCTTTTTTCACTTAAGTGTATCTAGGAAAACATCCTAAACATGTCAAAATGTATGTCTCTTTTTATATATGTATATTTATTAACAAATAAATGATTTTATGTATCATATAATAATATATTACTTGTTTATGTATATTTATATTGTATTTATGCCATAGTGTAAATAATGGTATTTATTAAGTTAATTAAGTATTTCATACACCCATTTATTATACCCCGTCTATTACATTCTATAGTTCTCTCCATCCGAAGATTGCCTGGTAGAGATCGATGTTTGTTACCTTTGTTTCATCTCATCTCGTAAAGTGGATCAATAAAGTATTATCTATCTAATTTAATTGTTTGAATTTTACGTGTACTAGCATAGTGTTTAAGATTGTGTATACTAACAATTTTTATGGGTCAAAGTGATATTAATAAAACAAAAAAAATTGATGTTTAACTTCGAGAGCTTTAAATTTCAACGTTTTTGTGTGACAATAAGTGGAGGGGGTAAACACTGATGAATAGGTAATTAAAATGTTTCCCTGTAATACAAAAGTTTCACTTCTACAGTGTATTTTTACGACACACCTTGTATTTTTAAATACTATTCCTGGCGTTTCGAACACTTTGGAGCATTTATTAAGTACACTTAGTATTTTTTATTTTTCGTAGAGAGTTCTGTGCTGCGAAAACC
Organism: Lomographa bimaculata; assembly: GCA_948107665.1. Classification (NCBI taxonomy): domain Eukaryota; kingdom Metazoa; phylum Arthropoda; class Insecta; order Lepidoptera; family Geometridae; genus Lomographa; species Lomographa bimaculata. The sequence goes on along the minus strand of OX403607.1, from coordinate 1,650,109 downwards.
TATGAAATTATTAACTTTTATATATGTTAGTGTTTTTTAATCTTTTAAATAAAGCTTTAAACAAATTAGTTCAGTTATATAATCCTACTATCCTGCTAATATTATAAATCCGAAAGTTTGTGTGTGTGTGTAAGTATGTTTGTTCCCTCTTCACGCTTTAACGGCTCAATGGATTTGGATGAAATTTGGAATGTATATAGTTTATACCTAGGATTAACACATAGGATTTCTAACTTGATAATAACTGTCGAAGCCGCGGAGTATGGCTAGCAATATTATAAATGGAAAAGTTTGTGTGTGTGTTTTTGTAAATGTTTGTTACCACGTATCTCCGTAACGAACAAACCGACTTTGATGAAATTTAGAATGTAGATAGTTTAGGTTCCGGAATAACACAAAGGCTAGATTTATCTTAATTTACGCGGTCAAAGCCGCGGGACACAGCTAGTAATATAATAAACTAATGTTTTAACATTTTTTTGGTTAAGTCTATAAGATTATCCTTAATAATAATTAAACATCTCGCTCTAGCCGCGGGGCGTAATTCCGATACTTATAACAAGACCACAAACACCCCATCAGCATAAATGACTGTAATCAGCGCCGTCTCGTGTGCAAGTGACCTTATTCTTGTCAGCTGGTTGAAACGCCTCGGACTTTCGAACGTGCTCCGTAATTTTGTTAAAAGGTGTCTTCTGGTAATTATCGGGTGCTGCGCTATGGCAACACAGCATAGAAACTTCAGGATGTGGAAGGAGTTTTGCCGCGAAAGTGAAAAAATGGCGTTGTTGATTTTGTGTAATTTTCCAAAACCTGTGATTCTTCGAGTGTTAATGTGTAATAATGGTGGATTATTAACCGTTAATACTTAGTAAATGTGCATAAATGTAGGCAAGTCATACAAAGTTGAAAAACGTGATTTTCGCCTTCGCTCCAAAACTCCAATAGAAGTTCTAGTAAAGTTTCTATCACTTACTAGGGCATGACTTGACTATGACTGACTACTTGACTTTGACTGTGACTTGTGACTAAGACTTTTATTATGAAGAATATAAATTCTTAATATTTGTTTAATATTTCGACTGAAGGACTATGCATCCATGGTCATGAAATAATTAAAAAAAAAACTTCAGGATGTCAGTTTTTTGCCGCGAAAGTGAGACAATGACGTTGATGATTTTGTTTTTTTTTTTTTTTTTAATGATGATACTTGGGTGTTAATCCTACTAATATTTTAAATGCAAATGTGTGAATATTTGCTACCTTACGTGTCCCCGTAACGAATATACTGATTTTGGTGAAATTTAGAAAGTAGATAGTTTAGGTTCAGGAATTTACATAGGCTACTCGAAGCCCCGGAGCCCGGCTACTGTGTTATAATGGTGGATTATTACCTGTTTTTATTACTATAAACATTAATGAGATTAGGCAATTCAAACAAAGTTAAAAAACGTAATTTTAGCTTTCGCTCCAAAATCTAACAGAAGTTTAGTAAGGTTTTCTGTCTCTTTTTTTGACTTTGACTGATGACTAAAAAAGAAGTCCTTTCTTGAGGAATATAGAATTTGTATATATTTCTAATATACCTATTATGACTGAAGGACTCTGTATCAAAAGTCATGAAATAAATTGAAAAAAGACTTTAGCATGTGTGAGATAAAGCTGAACATCATTTAAAATGAATGATCACAGCATTAATACTCAAAGAATAAGAAACAAAGATCCAAAAATAGCGCAGTCTTTGCTTATTACTTTGATGATAAGCGATCCGGACAATCAAGCTGTACCCCGCGGTGTTACTCGCGTTCTACATGTGTTTAAGAATATAAGATATGCTATGCTATATTATGTGTTCAAAATCAAAATCGTTTATTCACATGGGCCCAAAGAGGCACTCATGAAAGTTAATGATTCTACTGCCAGATTCGCAAAATTACAGCCATCTCGAGGAGAACCTGGCAAGAAACTCGGCGGCGGAATTTTTTTATTCGTTAAAAAAAAACATTCTTAATCTCTAATACATAATTTTATAAACCTAGGTGTTATTATGGTAGTCGCTAGAAAGCGCTTGTGCAGTTTGCCTCCATGCATCCTTGTCATTAATATAGTCGATCGTTTTATAGTAAGCTTTCTTAAAGAATGCCCGTTTTATTACAGATTCGAACGTTCCCAGTGGTAGTTCAGTTATGATTATAGGTTGTATTATGTATTTTTTGTAAAATCTAACCCCATTTGCCATAAAAGATTTATTCGTTTTGCTTAATCTAAATGCTTGTCATTCCTTGTCATTAATATAGTCGATCGTTTTGTAGCTGTTATTTCAGGATTCCAAATTTCATCTCTATCCGCCCAGAAGATTCAGCGTGAAGGAGTAACAGTCATATTAACACACACGCACAAACTTTTACATTTATAATGTCAATAATGATATTTGGCAATGATCAAGAAAAATGTCGCGGGATGTAGCAATATTCTTTCATCTCACACGAGTATTAATTTTGATAATCGAAGGTTATTTGTGAATTATGGAATCGATTAATCGAGTAAATTCCTTAACAGTGCGTATCATATCTCTTTTTTTCCTTAAACCTCTACCTCTCTCTAAAAATTGTTCTGTATTGACAATAAAATAATTCCTTATGTTTATAAACATGCGATTATTTATTTTTCTTCTTTTCTAATAAAACATCTACAAACTTACAAAAACTGCTTCCACTATTAAACTTATCAAAGATGGCGGCGGCTGTCAGTGCAACTTTTTTTTAAATTTTATGGCTACTGGTGTTACGCAATGCAGCCGTAATTACTTACGGGATAAAAATAAGCAAACTGGAAAGGCGGGAGTTTTTATTTACATCCACGGGTTGAAGACCTGGGTTACATCATTAGAAAATCTGCAATCTTTATCAGCTTTTCAGATTAACCATAGAGATAGTTTTGGTAAAAATGTGTTTGGCGCGAAAATGAATGGCGTTGTTGATTTTGTATTGTTTACCAAAACTGGTGATTCTTGATGTGTTATAATGGTGGATTATTACGCTTTAATTTGAATTCGTGCATTAACACAAGATTGCGGAGCCAAAATAAGAAAAATCTCGTAACTATCTCCGTCTAGTTATGAGTTTTTTTTGGACGCGCATCTGTCATCGGTTTCAAAAACATTTTACATCTGTTTGAAATCGATTAACATCAAGATTCAAATTCTCATAACAAGTATTGAATTCTGCGATCTAGGCACTTGTCATCGAATGCGTCTTTAAACAAAGATAGTATTACTAACATCGTATTGTTCCCATGGACTGAAAGTGACACTCAATCGGCATTCCGCAACTTCTGCGGTTTCTTAGTATGTATGTGACACAGGTGACAGTAATTGACAGCATTATGTCAACATTGCCAAAGTGTCACTATTAATCACTCAAACCAATTTAAACGCAAGCAAAGCTTAAATAAACCGACTTCACCACTTTATCTTCGGAATTCTTGATCAGATTTAAATTAACTAAATACGCATTATTGAGGATAACTCCAAAACTACTGGTCAGATCTTGATCAAATTTAAATGGGACCACATGGAAAGCACCAGCTTTCAAATAAAATCATCAAAAGCGGTTCACCTAGAAAAAAGTTAAAGGTTACACAAATATTTAAAAAAATACAGTCGAATTGAGAACCAAACCAAATTTTTTTAAGTCGGTTAGAAAAAGCACAAACTAGGATCCAAAAATGTTTTAACTAAGACTTTGATGAACAGCTAGGAGGGAGTCGAACCAGGGTGCGTATTATTTAAAGTTGCACGTACTACCGCTCAGTCACACTCTCCTACAAGGGTATATAGAGTGTGGCGTAGATAGATAGATAGATAAACACTTTATTGAACACCTTTACAAATACATGACAAGGAATAGTAATCTAGAAAATAAGTGTAACAACAGGCGGTCTTATCGCTAAGAGCGATCTCTTCCAGACAACCTTTAGATGGAGAGCTTTACTCCTCTCCAATTAAATTGGACGTCGGTGTTTTGTATAAATACATAAACAATAATATACCCAAATTATGATATAGAATACATAAATATGAATATAGTGAATGGATAACTTAATAATAACATTTAACTTAAGGTAAATTTCAACTGCTTAATGTGATAAGGCCGCCCATTGTACAACAATGATTGTTTCCCGTTTATTTATTGTTATTGGTTTAATTACTTATTGGTTTTCAATAAAGAAATATTGCATTGTTCATATTTTTTTTTTTTTTCAATAACGATTATCTCGAAAACTGTGATACTTTTACTAGGCACATATTTTTATTTTCTGGACCATCATGGTGTCCCCTATCTGTATGTATAGGGTATACCTATCTGTCATTTTATCAGAATTATGTGTAAATTCCATTTTAGCTAAAATTCCACGTGTGCTTTGATAAGTTCAAGGCAGCTTGGATATAACAGTTGCGTCTGTATTATTAATCTGTCCATGACATTTTGCAGTTATAATATATATATATATATATATATATACATTCCTTTCTAATGGCGGAGATGAATATTTTATATAATGCTAATGACAACTAATTAAGACTAAAAACATATTTTTTTAGTTTTGGCTGTGCATCTTCGTATATGTGCTCTTTGGTCGTCTCGTTTTTTTTTATGCGGATTAGGCTAGCATTTGACTATCTCACCTGATAGAAAGTAACGATGCGGCCGAAGATATGACATGCTTACCTAGAAGATACCTATTCACTTAATGAGGCATTCACACTCCCAGCCCCACACTAAGTTCAAAGACTTGTATTGTGGGTGCCGGAAACATTCACATCACACACACATTACACCCAGAACCAGAAGCACAAATATCCCTTGGGAAGGATTTAGTGCTCCTGCCGGGAATCGAACCCAGGACCCACGGCGCAGAGGGCGGACACCTGTCCACTGCGCCAAAAGTTAAAAATTATTATTTGTATTTTTTAGGATTCAGAAATAATATAAAGTATATGGCAAAATAATTTGCTGGGTCAGCTAGATTTTCATACACCTAAATGTTAAGGGTGGTCCAAACCAATTTTTTTTTTTTGTAATTTTTTTTTATTTTTTTTTATATGCCAAACCAACGTTTGCTGGGTCAGCTAGTATATTATAAATTATTCTGTACATAATGCATCTAATTAATTCGTCGCACGTTATATTACGTAACAATATCGATAAGGTTATCGACGCCATGATAATGGCTGCCTTGAATAATTATTGTGCTATTACTACTATTGTATGCAATTGTAACTATTTGTAATGTTGATTTTGTTATCTACGGGCCTATATTTACTAAAACTACTTATATACATCTGTACAGCAAAGACCCAAGCTATACCTATAAGGTATCGAAGTTATAGGTAACTCAAGTGCTCAAACCCACTACCAGTGGGTAGCGTTCCCATCATGCTAGAAGTATTGTCTCGTTGAGTTTATTATTTAACCATCTCGCCAGGTTCTTCTCGAGATGGCTGTAATTTTGCGAATCTGGCAATAGAATCATTAACTTTCATGAGTGCCTCTTTGGGGCCCATGTAAATAAACGATTTTGATTTGATTGATTTAATCTGGATTTGGTTTATATAGCACTAGTCGTGCCGTTAAGCCTTACAGAAGATTGTTTGAATTGTTTAGTATACGTTACTGCTAAGAATGTGGTCGAAAGCGCGGATTAAGGTTACAGATACTGGATTATTTGTGGTCGGACTTTTTAATTGTGGCTTCGCACGACTAGTTCATGTATATGTAAAAAATAAGTATCGACTCATGAGTTAATGTATTAATTAACTACATCCAAAAATGGAGGGTTTTTTTTTTTTTTTTTTAATTCAACCACAGAGTATTCAGGCTAAACATTGCCTTTTGTTTCCCTTTTTATGGTAACTTCAGCTCCAGCGTTTCCGTCAACCGATTTGGAAGATTATTTTTCATTATCTCATCAAAATCCGTTCAGCCGTTAAAGCGTGAAGAGGGAACAAACATACTTACACGCTTATACATTTGCACACTAACACACAAACTTTCAGATTTATAATATTAGTAGGATTAGTAGGATACTTAAGCCATTATAGACAGAACTAAAAAAGTAGTAAAACGAAAGTCTTCTTACTAATATTATAGATGTGAAAGTTTGTGCGTTACGAATAAACCGATTTTGATGAAATTTAGAATGTTGATAGTTTAGGTTCCGGAATAACACATAGACTACTTTTAGATTAATTAACGCGGGCGAAGCCACGGAGCACGGCTAGTAATTTATAAAGAAACAATCCAAAAGCATAGCTGGTGATATACCTACATAAACGCAAAGCTTAAAAAAACCGACTTCACCGCTTATAATTTGGTTTTGGCTTGATCGATTTCGGTAAAATTTATATGGGACCCTCTTAAGTATAATCTACCAAACAAATAAAAACATCAAAATCAATTCATAATTGACGAAGATATCTCGTAACATACATACAAAAAAAAACCCAACAGTCGAATTGAGAACCTCCTTTTTTGAAGTCGGTAGAAAATCGATTGATTTGGGTCATCATTATTATTCGAAGATTTTCTTCGTTACGTTTTACACGCTAACTGTCTTTGACAGACAGACGGACGGACAAAGTGCTGAATCAAAAAATCTCTTCGAAAAGGTTGTAACGGTCAAATCATGTGAAACAAGTGAATCAGAGGCTACATAATTAAACGCAAGCAAAGCTTTAAAAAATCCGACTTCACCGCTTTATCTTCGGAACCTTTACAACAACAACATATTAAACACGCATTATTGACCAAATTTAAATAGGACCACATGGATAACACCAGCTATCAAATAAAAAAATAATCATCAAAATCGGCTCCCAACGAAAGTTATGAGGTAACTTTTGAAGTCGGTTAAAGACGAGAACATCGTCAATCTAGTCCACAGAATACGCATTATTGAGGATAACTCAAAAACGACTAGTCAGATCTTGATAAAATTTAAATGGGACCAATTGGAAAGCAACATCTATCAAACAAAAAAATCGGTTTCAAAATTTGTATCACGTGGAACGGAGTTATTAGGTAACACACATACAAATAATAATAATACAGTCGACTTGAGTACCTCCTCCTTTTTTGTGAAGTCTGTAAAAATGCGGAGGTACTGCAATACGTCGATGCCCTTTTATATCACCATACGTAGTATAGTGGGTACATAAGTGTCATAACCAGCGTCACGCAAGCCCGTCACGTACTCCGATAGTTTAGTGCCCTTCGGTCCCCTTGATGCAATCGCTTCATCTGTATGCACGCGGGGTGTAAAGGGGAGATCGTAATGGAAATGTCTTATGTATTTGTATGTTTCGAGATTTTGAATGGGTTGCTAAAGTTGTCATATTTACTTGTAACATTATTGTTATTAATGTGATGTACTCGTGGGACATTTTGCGAATGGCACGGACTGCGAATGGGACGGTTTGAGAATGGGACGTTCTGCGAATGGGACGGTTTGAGAATGGGACGTACTTCGAGTAAACCGTAACATTCACTCTTGATATTTGACTGAGCGAAGCAAGGCTTTTAAGATGATTTGGACGGTTCCTATCTTTGTCCGTCCGTCCGTTCGTCCTCCATCAGTCTGTCAGAGGCATTCCCTTTTCTGCCCGCTTGGGATATCTTTGAATAGAGCAATACAAACAGAGTATGAACCCGTTTCTAAAAAAAATCCACGTTGGAAAATTACAATTTGGTAGGACATCAAAGCTGTTTTAAGACCTATTTTGTCCCGAGGACTATTTAAAAACGACTACACATTTAAAGCTGAAACTAACATATAATATCCGATATATCCTGTACTTTTTTTCCATCTGACTTTCTACGGGCCAATTGCCTATATTTCCTAAAACTAAAGTAAAACTATATACAGCAAAGAATAAAGTTACCTACAAGACATCAAGCTTGAACAGCATATACAATAATTGAAACGCAAGCAAAGCTTAAAAAAGCGACTTCACTGCTTATATTTTGGCTTGATCGATTTCGATAAAATGTATATGAGACCACTGAAGTTATAATCTACCAAACAAAAAAAAAATATTCATAATTGACGGAATTATCGCGTAATATAAATACAAAAAAATATATACAGTCGAATTGAGAACCTCCTTTTTGAAGTCTGTTGAAAACAAAACAATTATCATTAACAAAAAAGTTATAAGCAATTAACCTTAAAAGATTTAGTCTATCAGGCAAAATTTAGGCGCGAGGTCTCAGTTCGAACTTTTTGTGTCTTAGTATGACGTACGTAGTGCAATGCCACGCAGGGTTTTAAATTGTTGAAGTTTAAAATCCGTGTGAAAAGTTTTAAACTCTGGATGCCGGGTTTCGAACCTGCACCAATGATGATACATTACGTCCTTATCGCGTGCCCTTCATCATCCATTGACAGCACATTGACATGCCGTCCGTGTGTCTCTATGCTCATAGTATATTTATGAGTAAACTATATATAGACGCTTCTAGGACATTGCCTTTCTTCATCTTGATATACGAGTGCAACGAATATAATGCTAATATTTTACATTATTCTAACCCAAACTTTTTGTATTAATTAAACGCAAGTAAAGCTTAAAAACCGATTTCACCGCTTCAACTTCGGAACTTTGACCAGGTTAGGTGTACTAAACATGCACTATTGACGATATTTCAAGACCTACTGATCAGATTTTGAACAAATTTAAATGGGACCAAATGTAAAGCAACAACTTTCAAACAAAAAAAAAAACAAAATCGGTTCACGTGGAAAGAAATTATCAGGTTGTTACCTCATCACATAAAAAAATACAGTCGACTTGAGTACCTCTTCCTTTTTTGTGAAGTCGGTAGAAAAGGCCTTAAAACTGTAATGTCAATGAGTGATACTAAATTGAACAAGTTATTTAAGTCTTCACTATGAATGAAATATGTTTATTTAGCACTATAAACAAAACAAAACATCATAAATAGACACAAGAAAAACAGCTTACAATGAAACATAAGAAAGATAATTACGCGAAACAAAAAGTGCCATAAGGGACTCAGCATTTTTGCCAAGTGTTGATTTTCAGTAACAACCCAGAAGTGGCGGATCTAAAACAGTGAAATAGATACTTACATAGGAAGTAATAATTAAACGCAAGCAAAACTTAAAAAACCGACTTCACCGCTTATACTATGTTTTTTGTTGATTATCTCAAAAAGCGCTAAATATATTTCGATTAAATTTATATGGGACCACCTCTGAAGTATGATCTACCAAACGAAAACAGAATCATCAAAATCGATTCCTGATTGGCGGAATTATCGCATAATATATAATATACAAAAAAGAACTTACTGTCGAATTGAGAAGCTCCTTCTTTTTGGAAGTCAGTTGAAAATAAAAAAAATATTTGTAGCATTACTTATTTGTATATTTTTATCAGATCAATCCAATAATTATCTTGGTGATAATCAATGAAATAATTAAAACGCAGCAAGCAAAGCTTAGAAAACCGAATTCAACGCTAATGTTTTGATTTTGTCTGGATTCATTTCGATAAAATTTATATTGGACCACCTCTGAAGTATAATCTACCAAACAAAAAAAACTCATCAAAATCGATACATAATTGGCGGAGATATCGCGTAACAGAAACACAAAAAAAACCATACAGTCGAATTGAGAACCTCCTTTTTTGAAGTCGGTAGAAAATAGTTTGACCGATTGACTCAATAAGATCAATTACTCCCTCTATCCCAAAGAGCAGCTTCCCAGCCGTGGGAACGTATCATCCGTAGAATTAGTTAGACCGTTCCACGCAGGTAAGTGCGGTGAGTATCCAGTGAAATGCTATTTCGATACCGCTACGCTATATGGAAATAGTACGTTCGGTTGGCTGCATTTTTGTATTGCACCACTTATTGTGGTAAGTAAAGCTAGGCGCACATCAGGAAGAAATGGCTATTTCTCACGCTGTGGCTATTTCGGCTGAACAGCGCTAGCGGTGCTAGTACAGTAACTTTTAAACTTTCGTCATTCGAACACATAGTTTAGGTAGTCGGACTTAATAGCGCAAATAACAATGTTTTATTTACCTCGACGTTTGGGCCAAGTTGCATTGGCCATGGTCTCGAGAAGGCTGATAAAAAAATGTTTTTAGTGCGTTGAAGTCCTGAGATATTAACTAAGCTAGGTGCAAATATAGTCTGTGTTTCCCGATAAGTATAATCTGGTAGTCTCCAAGTGACTAGTGAACTTGCTCTAACAAAAAGAAAAATTTGGAACCTCATAGTGGTTACGAGCAAATTGCTGTTAAACACTGGACCCATGGGGACCGAAAGAACATTTTATTTATTTTATTTACCCGTAGACGCAAAATGAGGGATTTTATAAGTTTAACGGGTGCATCTGTGTGTTTTGTAGCGTCGTAGCTCCCACGGGTAGACCGATTTTGATTTTTTTGTTCGAAAGGTTTTTTGATCAAATGTGTTATTAGCTATGTTAGGTGAAAATCGGTGAAGCCGTTTTCTAGATAGAACGTCAGTATTATTTTAAATATGTTGACCATATCACTTTTATCAAAGAATTGTCGTAAATATAATATATTGTACCATGTTTTTAACAAATATTTCATTAAATGTAAAAAAAATCCGATACTCAGTTATATTCTAAGATGGATGCAGCAACTACATTGCCATCCAAAGAGGTACATTTATATTTAGTAAAATGTCTTCCCAATATGTCACACAGCCACATTGTTCTAGCTATTGTGCAGTAGTGTGCACTGCGCCTTACAGTTACAATTACAAAATGTGACAGTATTAGCATATGTAGGAACACCATTATTTGTAGAGCAGAACATTGTTTGCATATATTTTATTGTAGTCTGTCTGTAATGCATGATAGAACTGCGTACTTGGTGCTAATTCCTGGAGATCAGCGGCTATAGTTGGGCAGAACAGCATCTGCTAAGACTCTAACCTTTTTAAAAGCACTTATTTATTAAACCTACATTGTACGATTTGGATGCGGTTTTTTATATTTTGGAAGGTGCCTTGATCGAGAGTGTTCTTATCTATGTTTATAGCGTATATTTATTTGTTTTAAACTATAAGTACCCGTTTCGTTTAGTCGAGTTTAAGTTTTTAAAATTTCGTCTTGCATCATTATTAAAAATCACTACCAGTTGTTATCACTACCTTTCCAAAATGCTGGCAATACAATAAAGTGCAAAGTATAGTCACGTAAAAAATCTTATAAACCAACACCAAAAAAAAGGAGGTTCTCAATTGAGAAAAATATTACGTCGCAATACATTTTTTAAATATAATAATATGCTACCCAAGGATTTTGTAGTTAAAGTAATAGGTTTGTTTCCTATCTCGTGGATATTACCTCAGAACTCCGTCATTTCAAAACTATTGTTTTGTTTGAAAGGGTTCTTCTTCTTGGTCCCATTATAATTTGATCAAGATGAAGAGTTTCGGATATGTTTGTATTTTAACTCATATGTATTATAGTCTCCCATGCTCCTACTATATAAATATAATGCATCAAACTAAGTGTCCTCTCCGATTGTTCCAGGGGTCAGACCCCCGGGTGGCGACCTGTCGAGGCCGCCTGCAGAACAGGCGCTGCCAGCTTAATCAGGAAATCAATAAGGAGCTGAGGCTTCGAGCCGGCGCTGAAAATCTATTTAAGGTAAGTCCAACTTCGCTTACTCCATTCCAAGCTCTTTGGGGCTGAGTCACCCACGTCCGTAGGAGGATACCCCTTAAGTCTGACTCCCTACACGTGGTCCCCGGGTGGTGCTAATCAGGTGACATTTGAGAGGTGGTAGAGCATTTTGTGAGTTGCTCGCCTGGCTTGTTACCAAAGTAGCTTACCACCATCAAGTTGAAAGTCTGCCGCCAAGCCAAATACGGTGTTCCGGCAGTTATCCTTGAGAGCCTGCGTATTCCAGGTCTAGTGTGTTTACCAGCTTCGATCACATCGTCACTTACCATCAGGTGAGATAGTGGTCAAACACTAGCCTGTCACAAATAAAAAAAAAAAGCTCTGATTACAGATAACATATAATCACTTGACTGCTAGTATCTTTCCTTTCACGAACACATTACGTTTCATATATTATTATCCTAAATCATTTCAAGGCTTATCTAATAAAACATTCAAAAGAAAACTGACATTATGTTGCAGATAAATGTTTTTGTAACTTGAATAAATATACTCGTAGGTATGATATACTAGCTGACCCGCCCGGCGTAGCCCGGGTAAATAAAAGCATACACATAAACGCTTCACACTCACAGGCCCACACTAAAAGTACTTTGACTAGTGTCGAGGAGCCGTAAACATTAACACCACACACAACATTCACGTCATACCCAGAACCAGAAACACAAACTTTCAAAGTTCAAAAACGACCCACCAGGCTTCGGCCGGGTAGAAAATAATTAAAAACATACCCATAAACGCTTTCACATTCACAGCCCCACACTATGTTCAATGACTTGTATCGTGGGGCCATAAACATCCAAGATCCACATAACATTCACAACGACCTACTTCAAAACCAGAAACACAAAGTTCCCGTGGAAAAAAATACTTGTGTTCCCACCGGGAATCGAACCCGGTGCTTTAAAGGCAAACGCCCTTCTAACTACACCAGCGGGCAGTTAAAAGTTCAATGATAAGTTATAACCGACGAAACAAAAAAAGACAATATTATATCCTCCTTCTCATTTAAGTTGGTTTAAAAAGTAGAAGTATGCCGGATTATGCAGTAACTGTTACTCGTTCTGTGACCCTTCGTTTTCACCGTTAAATAAGTATAATGTTTTCTCCTAGACTGTAAGTCCAAATTATATGCAGTAAAGGGCAAATTGTATTGTTACTTATTTTGATAAGGATTAATATTGAATGCTTAAAAAAGCCAACAAAACAGAAGCCGCTATTTTTTGAGATTTATAACAGAGAAAAGATTTTTTTCTGTGCTAATATACATGTTAGATTTATGCTGTCGCCGCCGATTTGTAAAACTCATGTAGGGCAAAATTTTTGCCTTACATTGTATTCACCTATGTCCAACTGTTTAGTCAGCGTACGTCGATAAACCGGCCAGTTAGCAAACGTTTCTCCGACTTGTCTTACGAATATTATTTCTTTTTTAGTAGTTTCAGAGATTACCGTTTACATACAAACAAACAAACTTTACCTTTTTATAATAGTATATAGTATACTCGTAGATTAGGATAAATAAAGATTAATGTGATGCTAACTATAATATATAAAAATAATATATATAATATATTTCACATCACACACACAATCACAACCAGAACCAGATACACAAATTTTCCTTGGGGAGAGAACTTGTGTTCCCGCCGGGAATCGAACCCGCTACTCTAAGAAGGCATACGCTCATCAAACTAAGCCAACGGGCGATAGAAATAAAGGCATACAAAACCCTCAACATAATAGAAATGGCTTTCTAACCACATTCTTGATATGAAAGGGACATTCTTCTTTCCCTGCATTCCTAACAGCGATATTGCAGTAATTTATATAATCTGTGGTAAGTGCAGTTTGCGACATTGCAGTTTATCAAATTAACGCATTGCTACCTAACTGTCACCATCGACATACCTCCACGTAATACATTGCATGTAGTACAGGTGACGAGAAAAGTCTTCATCACACTAATTTCAATTCAATTTATTTATTCCAGATTTTTAATCCATATTTTTAAAAATCTATTAAAATTATATAGTAATAACAATTTATAGTATTACATTAATTAAATGTCTAGTAAAAATAAAATAGTAATAATCGATTAAATATTAAAAACATGCAAAATTAAATACGTAATTAAAATTTAATACTAACACTACTACAATACTAGTGGCTCTGTGAGAAACATCGCTTGTTTTTCGAGACGGCTGAAATATGATCTATTTTACGTTTTCAAACCCCATATCACTCCCATTTAAAAAAAACAAAAACTTTATCGACAAAGAAGATCTATATAATTATAGAACTTGTTTAGAAAATATCAGGAGAATCGGTTGAGAAATGCGACCTGTAGAGGAGAACAACCGGACATCCGGACATAAGAAATCATGTTTGTTTTTTGGCCAATTTGAAAAGAAGACGCTTACGCGTTGTCGATCTATAAGACATCGACAACGCGTAAGTCACGCTATATCCCGTTTGAATGTTAATTTAATAATAAAAAATAACTGGTGCTGTAATCTTTATTTTATAATACTTTTCTCGTTGCCTGTACCCTTGACTGTAGCTAAATGATTGACACTTTCTCTATCCCGAGATTACGGACGCTGTGGCGAATGGACACGTCTTAGAAGCTCGTGCCTATTCTAGATCCAGTATACTTACCACCCACATCAACTCTTACCAATACACATGTGACGTTGGCGCAGTGTGCAAGTGGTCCTTCGATTCCCGGCAGGAGCACATCTTCCTTCCCAAGGGATATTTGTGTTTCTGATTCTGGGCGTTATTGTGTGTGTTATGCTAATATAAGTCTTCGAAGTTATTGTGGGGCTGTGGGTGTGAATGCGTTTGTTATTGTTGCATAGATATAAACATAGGTATACTATGCAATAGATAAAGATATAGAGGTTAATCGCTATCGTTCAAATCTCATTATGACATAACACTATAACACTAATCCTACTAATATTATAAATCCGAAAGTTTGTGTGTAAGTGTGTAAGTATGTTTATTCCCTTTTTACGCTTTAACGGCTAAACGGATTTGGATGAAATTTGGAATGTAATTAGAAATAGATTATACCTATGATTAACACATAAGCTACTTTTTAACTTCATAACGCGCGAAGCCGCGGGGCACGGCTAGTGTTATAAAAGCGAGAGTTCGTGAGTGTGTTTGTTACTTCTTCTCGTTCAAACGGCTGGACCAATTTTGATGAAATTTGGTATGGAGGTAGCTGACTTCCTGGATAAACACATAAGCTACTTTTTATCTCGGAATTCACGCGGGTCCGGGACGCAGGTAAAACCGCGTGGCGCAGCTAGTCAGATATAAATAATGATTAACCTACTTAAGTAGAAACTATTATGTTGGGTGAGGGATTGGATCTTTCAGGAGGTGGTTTGATGGCAATTGGTCACAAAAAAAATGACATACTATTTTTAATCATTTATTTAATTCTAAAGACTTCTGAACTAGCGTGTAGTAGTTAACTTTCTGAGTGTTCGATTCCTGGCAGATAAAAAATTTCCTCACCAAATAATGTACGGCGAAGGTGTGGAACTCACTGCCCGCTTCCTTGTTCCCCGAACAGTATAATCTGGGAGTCTTCAAGTCTAGAGTGAATAGGTACCTTCTAGGTAAGCATGCTTCATCTTCGGCCGCATCGTCACTTTCCATCAGGTGAGATAGAGGCAAAGTGCTCACCTATCTGTCATAAAAAAAAAAAACAAATTTATCCAAACCCCTTCCAGGTACATATATATCTCGTTTCATATATACTTTAACACACACACTCACAAACCTTCAGATTTATAACATTAGTGTGACTACCGTGCCTACGTAGGCGAGCGATGCCGCGGGGCACAGCTATTAGTAACTTCGCAAAAAGTCTATAAGCCCATAAGCTCACAAAGTTATTGCTCACTTCCGCCTATTGCACCCACGCATCGCCCATAAGCGAGGCGGTTGCTAAAACTAATCGTGTCACTAATGTAGGAAGTAATAGAACGTAAGTAAACCTATGGACTTAGATCTTAACATAGATCGCTTAGTAACGCAGATGTGCTCAACTGTTCTAACTTGCGGGTCGCAAAGTTGTGAAACCTTTACAACTGTAGTGAAAACTAACCGTGCCCCGCGGCTTGGCCCGCTATTATCAAGTTAAAAAGTAGCCTATGTGTTAATTCTAGGTATAAGCTATATACATTCCAAAGTTCATCCACATCCGTTAATTCGTTAAAGCGTGAAGAGGGTAAAAACATACTTACACACTAACACACAAACTTTTAGATTTATAATATTAATAGGATTGTGAGAAAGATACTTCACTAATAAAAATTATTAATTGGTGTAAGTTTTTAAGCTACCATGGTCACTTTCACTATAAATGTTTGTAATATTATAGTAAACTAGCCGTGCCCCGCGGCTTCGCCCGCTATTATCAAGTTAAAAAGTAGCCTATGTGTTAATCCTAAGTATAATCTATGTACATTCCAAATGACATCCAAATCCGTTCAACCATTAAAGCATGAAGAGGGAACAAACGTACTTACACACTTACACACAAACTTTCGGATTTATAATATTAGTAGGAAATTACTAATACAAACATTTATTATTAATTGGGTCCACAAAATATTGATTACAATCAAATTTAAATTGTTGCATTGCTGTGACCTGCTCGTGGTTTCGCCTTAAGTATGAAGCGTTTGATTACCAATTTCGTGACTTGCAATTGTTGAAGAGAAACTTTTTATAAGAGGGCTTTGAAATTCTGATCCGCAAGCTTTTTGTGTATGTAAACATTGTGATAAATAATTAAACTGTTTCCCTGTAATACAAAAATTCACTTCTATCATGTGTCTTTACGACACACCCTGATTTTATTATGTAAAATGTATCTACAGTTACAGACCTTAGAGACTTCTTTCCAAACACAGAAATACCTAGACATGCTCACAGCAATACAAACATTTCTTTAATAATATGAAGATTATCATTCTAAATCTATATTTTTTTTTACTTTTATCGATCACGATAGCGTGTTCCCTAGTTTTGTTACAATCCAAAATTAGGCTTATAAGTAACTTCTATTTAACATATACTGCTAGATTCAAAATATCCAAGAATGTGTCCATTAACACTTTTCTTACTGTCTCTATTAAGGCGAAGACACTTGGTTCACGTGTTCTTTTTGAGCAGCACTTATAAAACACTACATTACATTAATGTATCTGTGCTAATTATTCTACTTACAAGAAGTCATTAAAAGGTGTTAATTAGGTTTTGGTTTATCACAAAGTTGTATACACTCGACAATATTTTTGTTTATCTCCCATAGACTCTTCAAGTCAAGAGTGAATAGGTATCTTCTATGCAAGCATGCTACATCTTCGGCCGCATCATCACTTTACATCAGGTGAGATGGTGGTCAAATGCTTGCCTATCGAGTATAAAAAGAAAACGATCGTTTTACCACTATCTCGCCCGAGTGATGATACAATCGAAGATGATTAACACGCTAGGCCTAAAATGATTGTATTGCACGCCAGGAGATAACGAGAACAAATTGTGATTACAAAAAAATATTACGTCACTAATGTAGGAAGTATTCGCAGCAATCTCTACTTACTGTTTAAGTATGTAAAGCTATCTACCTGCTATATAATAAAACGTGAGTAAATATACTCATGAAAGTAAAGGCCAGGAGATTTTAATAGCAGGCGTACTTATAAGTTTTCAATAAAGAGTCGCTTTTAATTCTGGTGATGTCAGCTCTGTAGTTTTAACCACCGACGAAAAAGAGGTGTTTTATAAGGCAGTGTGTCTGTTTGTGGGATCGCAGCTACCAAAAGGCTGAACATATTTTTATTTAGTTTTTTTTGTTTGAAAAGTATCTTGACAGTGAGTATTCTAAGCTATGTTTGGTGAAAATCGGTGCAGCTGTTATCAAAATTGAGCGTCAGGGTTTCTATATTTTGATTTTGACACTTTTAAATATGATCGAAATATAAAGTAAAAATATATTTTTTTACTGCTGTAAACTTTGTTTATTTTGCTAAAAATACGCTTTACACTTTTCCTTTGGCAAGCGATTTACGAAATGTTTAAGTACTATTTGTTTTAATCCCCTTTTGTAATCTTACATGTGTATTCTAAGACTTCTAATAAATAAATTTAAAATAAGATAAAAAAAACTCTTAAGTTAAGTGTAAATAACTTATTTGGTTCTTGTCACCGCGTATGTTGTTAATACTTAATCCTGCGTACAAAAAACCCTCAGACAACCTGTGTACAAACGACCCTTAGTAGATTTGGTACTAAACTTGAGCACCACTGCATTTTACAAAGACGGTACGGCTCATCTGTGTCTAGCTGTTTACACATGATGCAATCAGTATTACGATATTTATATAGTGCCTCTATGATTAGAAAGAAAAACATTAGCCACCATATTGCAATAAGTTGGAGTATCAAGTCTAAAGAAAATAAAACCGACAAACTCAAGTGGCATACTAATGTGATGAGTAGAACTCTCGTGTTGTTTTTTCCAATGTGCAATTGTTTTTATTGAATTTCACTTACTTTTTACCCGACTGCCAGGAAAAGGTAATGTTTTTCGCGCGTATCTTGTAAGTTTTGGATGTTTAGGCGCAAAATAGTAATATGTACGTTAGTAAAAAAAAATACTGTACCTAAAATAGAATAGGGTCTCAAAATGAAGTACATTACAAGGGGATTACATAAAATCACATTAAAAGTAGGTTCACATTTTTCGCATGGTTTAATTAATTTTTAGTACATTGACTTGTTTAACCGGTTTTTTTTTTTAATATTATTTGTGACTAAGCAAATTTCGAAGACGAAGCATAGGGTAACATACCAAGAGTTGGTAGTCATCTCGCCCGAAAAGAACTCGACCACGTGTTCAAGGTACCTTCTAGGCAAGCATATTCCATCTCCGGCCGCATCGTCACTTTCCATCAGTCAAATGCTTGCCTGTCTAGCATAGAAAAAAGTCGCCACTTTTAATTTTACAATGTCAAGTAAAACTTTATAGTGTGTAAATAGTGTGAAAAGTGTGTAAGCAATAAACGTGCTTACACACTTCTCACACTATTTACACACTTACACACAAACTTTCGGATTTATAATATTAGTATACTTTTATATTGTAGGTATTTATAGCTTATACTTATGCAGTACTATTTTTTTATCTAAGTAAATATTATCCTACTAATATTATAAATTCGAAAGTTTGTGTGTAAGTGTGTGTGCAAGTGTGCAAGTATGTTTGTTCCCTCTTCACGCTTTAACGGTTGAACGGATTTGGATGAAATTTGGAATGTACATAGCTTATACCTAGGAATAACACATAGGCTACTTTTTAACTTGATAATAGCGGGCGAAGCCGCGGCGCCCGGCTAGTGTGTAATATGTGTGTGGTAAGTAACTTAACAATAAAATGAGAATTTGTGAAAATGCGTAGGTACATTTCCTTAAGCATTACAAATAATAATTACGTATTCGCTTCGGCGTAGTCCTGTCAAAAGGACAAAGAGACAGTCAATTTCTTTACATACGTCTTACTACTAAGAAATGCCGAAAGACACTCAGCCTGTTCCCACAAGGTGAGGGTTCAGAGACCGCGGGGGAGTCACGGTGGTCACGGTGGTCACGGGTCGTTACGCATGTGCGTAGGTACAGCAAACCGAGGTGGGAACACCTTGTCAGGTAGTCGTATTGTCTTCTTTAACTGGTAGGGTCATTGGACTCGGGCACTATGATTTTTAAACGCTTTCACACTCACAGCGCCGAACTAAACTTTATTTTGTAAATATTGATGAATACTGTACGAACTTCTTCTTTTTAAACAATACAATACAATTCAATAACTCTTTATTGACTCCAATAATAAAAAATTACATAAAATAAATTACATTATTTGAGAGGTGGTAGAGCATTTTATGAGTTGCTCGCCTGGCTTGCTACCAAAGTAGCTTACCACCATCAAGTTGAAAGTCTGCCGCCAAGCCAAATACGGTGTTCCGGCAGTTATCCTTGAGAGCCTGCGTATTCCAGGTCTAGTGTGTTTACCAGCTTCGATCACATCGTCACTTACCATCAGGTGAGAAAGTGGTCAAACACTAGCCTGTCACAAATAAAAAAAATAAAAAATACTAATAAATAGGTACAATGGGCAGTCTTATCGCTAAGAGCGATCTCTTCCAGACAACCTTTGGATGGAAAAGATTAATACAGATAAGCAGGGATGGTGGTGTGGTAAAACTGAGACTAAGTACTAAATAAACTACATAAACACTACATATACATGTACACATATAACATATAAACTGTTGCTGTGCCCGACAAGGCCTGTAATGTAACTCATACACACACATACACATTCATATTATACCATCTAATATACTTTTTTTTCAACCCTTTATTGTTTTTTTAAGGTATGCCATAGATAACAAAGAAAAGGGAGCACGACACCTAAAATCACCTTAGTTTAAAAGAATATATACTTAACTTAAAAATTTAATATATTACATTAAACTAAATAATGTACTTACAGAATGCAATAAATTATTGAAATTGAATGAATTATGTCAGATTGATAAACATTTGGTCGCTATCTCACCTGATGGAAAGTGGTGATGCGATCGAAGAGTTAACATGCTTACCTAGATGATTCACTCTAGACTAGAACCGCATTATACTGTTCGGGGAACAAAGACGCGGGCAATGAGTTCCACTCCTTCGCTGTACGGGTGATAAATTTAGAAGCAAAACGATACGATGTATGTCCTGCATAAATGGATGACGTTGCTGAATTCGTCATGTGGTCCGATTATAGAAAGGGCATGAACTTTACTGTGGATCAGAATCAGAAATAAATTTATTGCATATAACTGTGTAACAAAATGGTTTTGCAAATTTTGTCATATAAAGGTATCAACAGTAAATGTCTATTTCGGACGTACAAATTACATTTAGTAGAACAAATCAAATCAAAATCGTTTATTTACAAGGGCCCCAAATAGGCACTTATGAAAGTTAATGATTCTACTGCCAGATTCAAAATTACAGCCAACAATTTTGTTCATATAGTAACATTACAATATTTATAATAGAATAGAATCGTATTTATTGTTCAACTGTGTACAAAGATCTTAATTATTAACATTTATATATTTCAACCGTTCTGTTCATTTCGAACATACAATATTTTAGGGACACTAAAATTAAAATAAGTATAAAAAATACTTTTAACATTTTTGTCTTATTAGAAATTCTTACAATGGACCTAATTATATAAAACGCAAAAAAATAATATTATTATAACAATATATATTATGTGTTTTATATATGTATGCATGTTGTATTAAGATATCAAGCATTACTTATCAAATTATTCCTTTAAGTTATAAAAAGCCAATTTTTTACCCAATTTTTTTAATTTATTTCTATCCAATACTTTAAGTTCTACGGGCAATTGGTTGTAGATTTCGATTGCATTTACAAAAAAAAATAAAAAATACATGGCATTGTTAATTTGCGGAATGCTAAATATATTGTACTTGTATTTAATTTGTAGATTATTTGATGATGACAAAGAAATTTTATTTGAGAGATGATTAATACTGATCTAAGTTATGTAATAACATAACTTAGATCAGTATTCGATTGTTTTTTGTAATTACAAAAACAGTCGAATTGAGAACCTATACCTTTTTTTGAAGTCGGTTAAAAAAATACATACCTACTTGTGTCCGTCTTCGGTCAACGTACCAAAAGAAAGGACCAGCCTTACAGAATATGTAATAGTAACTGAGTATTATTGTTTAGTTTGCGAACATCAAGTGATTCATTGAGAAGTAACTTATTCAGAAAATTTTAGAGTCGTTTCTAATTAGATTTATGTATGTTTTTGGATGGTCTGTTCATCAATAGGTTAGGTAGATATTTGAATGGTCTGTCCATCAATAGGTTAGTTAGAAATAGTTAGGTAATCGTTTTTAATTTTGACTGACCGGCGTAACGGCTGAACGGATTTGAATTAAATTTGGAATGTACATAGTTTATAATAGTAGCCTATATTATAATCCTAGATTATCATATAGCTTACTTTTTAATTTGATTTACGTTTTGTCATTAACATTTTTTTATTACATTTTTTATATGGCTCATGTAAATAAACGATTTCGAATTTGAACAAACGGTATATATAATCTGGAATACTGGGAGTCTTCTAGTCAAGAGTGAATAGGTATCTTCTAGGCAAGCATGCTACATCTTCCGCCGCTTCATCGCTTTTCACAAGGTTAGATAAGATAAATAATTTTAGGAATTTTCAATTCGGCTAAACGGAAGAGAGTAAAATGTCCCTTTTATTTTATTTTAACAAAGTCATTCTAATTTATTCATATCAACAGACACAAGCAGATATAATTAAACGCAAGCAAAGCTTAGAAAAACCACTTCACCGCTTTATCTTCGGAACTTTGACCAGATTAGATGTACTAAACACGCATTATTGACGATATTTCAAGAAAATCTTATCAGATCTTGATCAAATTTGAATGGGACCAATTAGAAAGCAACATCTTTCAAACAAAAAAAAATCATAATCGGGTCGCGTGGAACAAAGTTATGAGGTAAAACAAATTTTAAAAAATACAGACGACTTGAGTACCTCCTCCTTCTTGGGAAGTCGGTAAAAACCAGATAGATAGATAGATAAATTCTTTATTTGCACACCAAAAAATAAATCTTAGACAAAACATAGGAGCACAAAGGGTGATCTTATTGCTCAAAGCGATTTCTCCCAGACAACCATAGTATAAATATAAATAAAATGTATTTCTTAGTCTTATATTTATAATAATCTCTTATAATCTATTGACATTTATATTGCTTTTAATAATAATTTAGTATTGTGATTTAATTTATTTGCTATTTTTGTGAATGTTCCATTGTAATTTTGTGATTTTTTTTATGGGTTGATTTACCTGAAATAAATGGATTTAATTTATTTATTTATTTATTACCTTCTCCCTTCCAGGCTACAACGAACCGCAAGCTCCGGGAGACGGTGGCTCTGGAACTGAGCTTCGTCAACTCCAACCTGCAGCTGCTGAAGGAGCAGCTAGCTGAGCTCAACTCCTCGGTGGAACTGTATCAGAACGACAGGTAAGCACCATGGTTCAACGGCTGTTGTTATGTACCTGGAGACGGTGTTGTTTTTTACCCGACTGCGTGACGCAAAGGGTAATGTGTTTATCAGTCTATGTTCCTTTGTAGATTTAGAGATCAAAGACGGCTATATTAAATGACAGTAATTAAAATTCAGTATGGCGACAACCAAACTGTGACCCAGTTGGCGCAGTGGACAGGAGTCCGCCCTCTGCGCCGTGGGTCCTGGGTTCGATTCCCGGCAGGAGCACAAATTCCTTCCCAAGGGCTATTTGTGCTTCTGGTTCTGGGTGTAATGTGTGTGTGATGTTAATGTTTCCGGCACCCACGATACAAGTCTTTGAACTTAGTGTGGGGCTGTGAGTCTGAATGCGTTTGTTTGTGAAAAATTTTATAATAAATGTCGAACTGTGCTAAGTGGGGTACCTATCTTTAGACAGGTATTTCATTTAAACATAAACGCTTTCACACTCACAACCCCGCACTAAGTTATTTGAAAATCGTTATTAGGTTTCTCTTATCATTTTTCATTTCGAATTACTATTTTGGGTCTATAAAGATTTAAGTTGGTAAGCAACCATTATCACTTACATTTTCAATACTTATTAAAGAGGTCGCGGCAGGCCCAGGAGGATATTTCGGGATAAGCTTGAATCTTATTGGAAAAACTAGAGAGACTGTCAAGACTTGAAAGAACAAAGAGACGCCTTTGCCCTTCAGTGGGACAGTCATGGCTAATAATAATAAGAATGAAGCTGTAATAAAGTTATTATATATTCTCATTAGGTCATATTGACGAAAATATGTATATTGGATTAAGGCCTCCCCCAAAGATCGTCAAAAAGAACGGTTTTTAGCGGCCAGAATCGTCCTGCGACCTTCACTAAGTCGTCCGTCCACCTCGTGGGCGGTCTTCCGACACTGCGCTTTTTTTTTAATTCAAGATAGCCAAACTTTTGACCACCATCTCACCTGATGGTAAGCGACGATATGGTCGACGATGGAGCAAGCTTGCCTAGAAGATACCTATTCACTCGCGACTTGAAGACTCCCATATTGTACTCATCAGGAAACACCGACTCAGGTAAGGAGTTCCATTCCTTTGCGGTTCGCACAATTAATGTGGAGGCAAAACGCTTAGTGCGCATTTGCGGAATGTCCACCATATAGCGGTGTCGCTTAGCAGTTAGTCTGCTTGTCCGATGATAGAACGGGGATGGGGGAACTAGATCGTGCAGTTCCTTAGCACACGCTTGCCAGTCCGTGGCCTCCATTCTAGAACCTTTCGGCCCCATCGGCCATCCGTTCTATGTACTATGTGCCCTGCCCATTGCCACTTCAACTTGCAAATCCGCCAATATTATCCGCAATATTTTACGCGGTCGGGATTTATTTGCATGCGACTTGTTATAAGATGTCCTTGACAGCTTAAAATATGTATGTCATAAGATTATTATTGAATAAATATTAATCAAGCTTTGGTAGTCAATAATACACTATATTAAAATAAAAACTAAAGGCTACTTGTCTATCAAGTCTCCGTTATGGCAGCTTTTATTGAACATCCTATAAATCTACTTACATTATACGCGAACTTGGCGACGGCTGTAAACCTTTATAAATTAAATGTTTGAAGTAGATCCGTTTTGTGGTGTATATGTTTGTATGCATGTTGTTATGTATGTTCGTTTGTCCATGACAACGTCCAAACTTATAAGCAGATTTTTATTTTTGGCTTCGCAATCTTGTGCATTTAGCCAGTGTCAAGTAAAAATGTATTTCAAGTGTATTTCATAATAAAAGTCCTAGTCACAAGTCACAGTCAAAGTCATGTAAAAGAATCAAGGTCAAGTCATAGTCATGCCCTAGCAAAGTGGTAGGTACTTTACTAGAAACGTGATTTTCGCCTTCGCTCCAAAACTCCAATACAAGGAGTTTTGGAGCGAAGGCGAAAATCACGTTTTTCAACTTGGTATCATTTGCCTTCACTTATACACGTTTACCAAGTATTAACGGTTAATAATCCACCATTATTACACATTAACACTCGAAGAATCACAGGTTTTGGAAAATTATACAAAATCAACAACGCCATTTTTTTACTTTCGCGGCAAAACTTCATGAACAGATTTAAACATGTAAGTATAAATAAATGAAAATGGCTGCTATTGTTTTCCAAAACAATAAAAAGTATTCAACGAAAGAGCTCTTTATAGCCATTTTGAAAAATAACTGGTGTGGTTTGTGGTTATAATGCATAACATTTTTTTCTACTTACCTTTTAATCGATTAGACAATGACGGTGCCATAACTTTGAAGTGATCGTTTGCGACGATCCAGTTGGCTAGGGAACAGGTATCTAATAGACCATGGAGTAGATCTGATTGTAAAAAAAAAAACTGAAATAAAATGTTGAATGAGTATTTTAGCTTCGACAAGGTTTTCAATCTATCTTATTTCGAATTATTCGTAGAAATTTGCAATTCGAATTGCAAGACTCTATTGGCTCAGTCGGCAAGTTTCTACCCTCTGCGCCGTGGGGTTCTATTCCCGACAGGAGCACAATTTTCCTTCCCAATGGACATTTGCGCTTCTGGTTCTGGGTGTGTGTAAGTGTGAATGTGTTTGTTATTGTTCCCGGCAACCTCGATATAAGTTTTCGAACTAACTGCGGGGTGTGAGTGTGAAAGCGTTTGTTGTTTTGTTAAAAAATTAACTATTACTTAATCAAGTGCACATTTATTTCGGACCACAGAGCAGGAAGCTCGCGAGTTTCCTGCTCTGTAATTCGAACAAACAAATTAGTTTTCTCTACATATTATGCTTTAGCTACGGTTTTTATTGCCTTAGCTTAATTATTTTGAAGCGTGATTTAATAAGTGTCAAAATAATTAAAAAAAGTTTAGGGTTCTGTTATGTCACTTCCACCAACGAGTATAGTAATTTGAAGATTAATATATTGATGTTAATTATAATAATCCGCTAATTTTAAAGAGAAATTTTGAAAACATTAACTAAAGATTACCTAATGGCAATGTAATAAATAAATAAACAGGTTTTAATGTACGATAGGCCGGTATTTGGACCACTTTCTCCGAAGCTGTACGTAGAAACGAAACGCTTTGAGCGATTTGGGGTCTTTACCACATTGTAGTTTCCTTGTGAAAAAAAAGAATCCAAACCAAAGATAAGAATTTTTGGTACCAAAGATAATATAACCATTAGTATTTGTTTGATACCTTCATTGAAGCCAGAGCTCAGCTGAACGCTAAGAAACTGGGTATCCTCGTTAAGGTTCGGAAGTATTTCACACTGGGGCAGCTCCTTAATTTATATCAAGCTCAAGTCTGATTGCGTATGGAGTACTGCGCCCACCTCCAGGGTGGTTCCGCTGAGTACAAGCTCTTGAAACTATTGACCGGTGAGCCAAGACTCATTGGCAATAGTAAGCTGGTCGAGTCTAAATTGCAGTCTCCGTCACCGACGTAAGGTCGCAATTCTATCGGTATTCTACCGTTTTTTACAGGGTAATTTGTACAATAACAGAAAGCTTTCAGACCTTTATTCCTATTTCAACCTGTAATAATTACAATGATGTTTTATATATACATTGTATATATAATGTATAATATCCGGATGACCGAGCTTTGCTCGGTTTTTTGTTTTTGGTAGAATGTGTTTGAATTTGTAGCCTCAGAAAGCTCTATCTAGTGTCGAGTAGAAACAGTTTTTTACATCGGTCATGGCTTAATAGATGGCGCTGAGAACCGAGCATTTCTCGATCCTGGAACGTTGATAAATAGATTCGTTGGGCCGAAAAACCCCTTATCTGTAACTTTCATGAAAATCGTTGGAGCATCGCCCGCGCCTATCGTCGTTATATGCACATTGCACGCCAACGACAGTTGGCACTAGCGCGCTCCTGAACTATTTGCAGTCTACTGACAAAATGAACGCGGCATGCTACAAACACAAACGACTGCGAGCGTCGCTATTGGTCGAAAGCTGCCGCCGACGCTTTGACGGCTGCCGCCGACTGATGTCGACGGCTACAGTTTCCTCTGCCGTTGACATCGTGCCGCCCGTGTATATAAGCCCTTAGACTTTAAAAGAGAATATATATAAAAAGAAGAATTTACAATAGCAGTACCACGAAAGACGTTGGTCTCGTTAGAAATGTACCAAGAGGCTTCTGGTATTTTTTACCGACTTCACAAAAAAGGAGGAGGTACTCAAGTCGACTGTATTTTTTTTTCTTTACTCCTATCCACGTGGAAAGCAACATCTTTCAAACTAAAAAAATTTTCGAAATTGGGATCGAAATTTTTTTTTAGTTTGAATGATGTTGCTTTCCACTTGGTCCCATTTAAATTTGATCAAGATCTGATCAGTAGTTCTTGAAATATCGTCAATAATGCGTATTCTGTGGACTACATTGACGATGTTCTCGTTTTTAACCGACTTCAAAAGTTACCTCATAACTTCTTTCGTTGCGAGCCAATTTTGATGTTTATTTTTATATTTGAAAGCTGGTGCTTTTCATGTGGTTCCATTGAAATTTTATCAAGATCTGTTCTCTAGTTTTTGAGTTATCGTCAATAGTGCGTGTTTAATACATTTAATCTGATCAAGGTTCCGAAGATAAAGCGGTAAAGTCGGTTTTTATAAGCTTTGCTTGCGTTTATTTATTTATATTCTTATTTATTCAAGACAGGCAAACGTTTGATCTCACCTGATGGCAAAGACTATTACTCGACTAATCGATCTGTGCCTGATGGTAAGCGTCGATGTGGTCGACGATACAGCACGCTTGCCTAGAAGATGCCTAATCACTCGCGACTCAAAGACTCCCATATTATCAGTTAATCATTTGTAGCATTAAACTCGCCACCGCGCCTACAATATTGTTTGTGCAAAAAAATGTATCTATCTTTTTTTTTATGCCTGATTGGTATACCGGTTTCTCTCTATGATACCTCAATAGGCAAGCATTTCACCACAGTCTCACCTGATGGAAAGTGATGATGCGGCCGAAGATGTAGCATGCTTGCCTAGAAGATACCCATTCACTCTTGACTTGAATACTCCCAGATTATACCGTTCGGGGAACAAAGACTAAGGCAATGAGTTCCACTCCTTCGCAGTACGGATGATAAACGTAGAAGCGAAACGCTTCTATCTATAGATATAGAATCCGGACAGCCTGTATATCTTGTCAGTCTCCATATATCCAGGCTAAATTCTCCATAAATACCTATAAGTACAAAAAACGCGCGCACCCGCTTTACAAGTATATCATTACGTTATTATGTCCAGTACTGTGACAAATACGATGCGATTTTCTCGTTTTGGATATAATAAATTTACATAGGTAATTGTTGTCATTACTGAGAACAAGTGAAGCTATTAAGTTGGAGACTTTTGACACGTGTTTTTGGTTCCGTAGATTTTGATTGTTTTAAATATTCTATATCAAAATACATTTTATTAGTCGAAGCGAAGCGAGACCTCTAGGCTGATTTGGGTGATTCGGCACATTGTCCGCCCGTCCGTCTGTCAGAGGTATCTAGCGTCTAAACCGTACAAGTAAATAACTTCAAATTCTCAGAGAATATGTTAAACTATGGCCTAAAGCTAAAATGACAATTAAAATTATGTAAATGAAAATATAATTCATACATGTAAATGGGAAGCAAAATATTTTTATGTTTTTATATATCTTTGTGGGGTATCGTTGAAAAGAACTTTTTAAGTAGAGTCCGAAACCGGTTTTAGATAAAATCTATCTTGGAAACTTGGAAAATAACAATTTGGTAGGCCACCAAAGTCACTGTTTCTAGATCTATTTTGTTCCGGGGTCTATCTCAAAAACGGCTACACATTTAAAGCTGAAACTTACGTATATTATCTGTTATATCCTATACTAAAACAACAAATAAAGAAATCAATTAATTATTATTTTTAAAAAAAGTTACAAGCAATTAACCCCAAAAACTTTTTCTCTATTCGGCAAAATGTAGGCGCGAGATCTCAGTTCGGCGCAAATGACAGTTATATTATGTTCGTTCCAAGCTAGAAACCAGTGCATTGTAATGGAACCCGAACGAAAGCAAGTATGCTCTCATCTTGGATAAGGTACAGATATATTTTTTAAGATGTCTTTATAAACGGCTGTATGGATATTACCACTATACGTACTCTATCAGGTTCCTTATGGGAAGCCTGACGTATAATTTGGTAATTTAATAAATAAATATTATTATATATCAAATAGTAAACTACAATCATGTCTTTTTTACTATAATTTTACGTAATAAGTTGTTTTTTTTTACCTTAAGACTAAGAAAACACTTAATAGTCATAGAAGTTAGCTTCTAAAACAATGTTTTATGGTATTCATACAACTTTCTCCTATAAATTATGTTATTTTGCGGCGTTACGCCATGGTCACCGTAATGGCTGCCTACCACAAATAACATTATTACTCAATATTATATCACGCCCATCACCCCTAATGGTTCCTACGTGCTCCCAAGGAACCCTAACACATACAAAAACGCGCCGACAGCACATATCAAGCGTCCAGTAGCGGCAAAAACTGCAAATGGGATGTAATGAGCATGGAAATTACTTGAACACATACAACTATGTCATTATAAAACCGACACATCTGTGAAGATTTCACAAAGCATACCTGAAAAGTTGACTGTGACAAAGTCTTTCACAGTTCAGAGCTTTGATAGTTGTTCTAGTTTAGGCAACTTCTTTGAACGCATTGGACCTTGTCACAATGAAAATTGCAGGAATCCCTTTAGGTGTAAGTGGTTAAAATTTAGTGAATAACGATGACAAGGTTTTATGATGCCCCGTTCTGTGCCCGTAGTTTGCCCTAATGTCGGTTAGTAGACTACTTACGGACAAATTTAGTTTGCGGTAATTAAATCATAAGGCATTACAATTTGATCTCTGATGCGATAAAGATAAGGTTCACTCAAGTCTGAACAGCCTGCATTAGATAATTTTTAAATTGGTTATTTTTTCGGCCTGTCTAAAGACTAGAAAAGCTTCGCTGTATCAACTAAATAGCATTTCTAAGAATACGATCAAACTAGACTCCGAGATATTAATAAAAACATACTTATATAGGTACTTTTTATTGAGTAAAACCTACGCAATTATTATTATTTATTTAGACCATATCGCTACATATTCAATAAACAAAATCATAAACAAAACAAACATAATAAACAGAAGGTAATCACTTTCCATCAGGTGAGATGTTGGTAAAACGCTAGCCTGTCAAAGATTAAAAAACCCATGTAATTTTTATTCAAGAACATATTCTATAAAAAATTAGTTTTTATTTATTTATTTATTTATGAACACCAACATAACATACACTTTTACAATCAACATATTTAAAAGCATTATTACAAGTTAAGTGTCATTATAATTATAGGTGAAGACTACATTCAATATTTTTTGCGAGATTACATATAAAATTAATAGATTATAACAACACATTAATTAATTTAAAATTACAAAAAGGCAAAAATTTTAATCATTAAAAATAATATAAACAATAGATTACAAAAAATAATATTATTAAAACAAGTTATACATTGGTGATTATATAATTATGAATTTAAATTAACAATAGAAATATTAAAATGATACATTCTACTATATTGATCCTTGTTCATTATTCATTATTAGTATCACAGACGCTCATTCTAAACCTGCGGATATTGATGTCAAAAAGGTCTACATCCTTCGTCCTCGTAATATTATTAAACTCCCTCATTAACCTATTCAATGGAGCATGCTGGCCTAGATTTGATTTGTAAAGGCTGTAACTTAACAAAGAAGTTACAGCCTTTACAAGTTTTACCTCCAAATATTAATCCCACAGTGAATAACATAGCCGCGCAAGATTCTACTAATATAAATAAGAAAGTTTGTGTGTAAGTGTGTAAGTATGTTTGTTCCCTCTTCACGCTTTAACGGCTGAACGGATTTGGATGAAATTTGGAATGTACATAGCTTATACCTAGGATTAACACATTTGCTACTTTTTAACTTGATAATAGCGGGTGAAGCCGCGGGGCACGGCTAGTATTGAACTAAATGCTGGATGGAACTAGCCTGTAATTGTCAAATGTGACGCTTACCGCCATGTGACACGTTCGTCAATATGCTCAATAAAAATAAAAAATAATCTTCCAAATCGTTTGACGAAAACGCTGGAGATTGAAGTAGCCATAAAAAGGAAAACAAAAGGCAATGTTTAGCCTAATTGCTTTGTGGTTGAATTGAAAAAAAAAAAAAAAAACCCTCCATTTTGGGATGTAGTTAATTAATACATTAACTCATGAGTCGATACTTATTTTTTACATATACATAAACGAGCCGTGCGAAGCCACAATTAAAAAGTCCGACCACAAATAATCCAGTATCTGTAACCTTAATCCGCGCTTTCGACAACATTCTTAGCAGTAACGTATACTAAACAATTCAAACAATCTTCTGTAAGGCTTAACACAGACAAACGGCCAAAATGCGCGCGTCGAAAAATCGGTAGAAAATATATTATGTAAGTAGAACCAAAAATGCGACGTATTACTTTAGTCCTTCTTAATATTATATTAAAGTAAAAAGTTGTTAATACGATACTAGTTTCTTCTTTACGTTTCTTAGATATGTTGTTTTGACCAAGGATGTTTTTTTAAACACTTTCTCACTCCAGGCCCACACTCAGTTCGATGACTTGTGTCGAGAGTGCCAACATTCATATCACACACACAAAATCACACCCAGGGCTAGAAACACAAATTTTCCTTGGGGAGAAAACTTGTGTTCCCGCCGGGCATCAAACCCGACACCCTGCTTAGAAGGCAAACGCGCACTCAACTAAACCAACAAGCAGTTGTTATTTTACAGCTAAAATAAATGGCTTGCCTCCTATCTTGATGATTTTGCCTCAGTAAAGCAAATGACGCCACATTAGACTCAGAAAGAGATGGTAGAATGACTAGTACTTGATAAAAAGTCATCCGTATTGGTTGCAAATAGTACATAGAGGCCATTTACATGCAGTGGAACGCCTGCAGGCTCATAATAATGGAAATTTTATAAGCGTGTGTTATACTAGATACACGTAATTAGTCATGCGTTTGTCTCTGCTGCACAAAATCATTAATTAAATGTGTTACGGCAAAAAAGTAGAAACAAACCTTATGTCTAACTCACATTGCTCGACTCAGTTGGCGCGGTGGGTAGGTCTCTGCCCTCAGTGCCGTGGATCCTAGGTTCGATTCCTGGCAGGAGCACAAATTTTTCATCCCAAGGGATATTTGTGTGATATGGCCGGCACCGGCACCCGTCACCCACTAAACAAGTCTTTGAACTTGTGTGGGCTGTAAGAGTGAATGCGTTTGTTTTTTTTTACAAACCAACGGAAAAATCCTACCAACTCTTACTCTATAAAATTGGTTGTTGTCTATCATAAAATTAACCGCCTACCGACCGTTCGTCTGTGTTAGGCCTAAAAAATAACTGAATCAATTAATCCGTTCTCATAGGCAATTAAAATTATGAAAAACGGAGTAAAAACAGTTCCGCCATTGTAGATTTTTCCCGCGCTCCGCCATATTGCGACCATAGATTTATGAGTCAAGAGTAGTGATAACTTTGTGATAATAAGTGGAGCATTCTTGGCCGGTAGCAGTAAGGCGCTTAGACATTTGACTTAGGTAATTCGACTTCTCATCTTATTCCATTCTACTTCCCATTCTATTCCAGGCTGTATGTGAAGCGTTTGTTATTTTTTTTGGCTTCGCAATCTTGTGCATTTAGCCAGTGTCAAGTAATAATATATTTCAAGTGTATTTCGTTTTAAAAGTCCTAGTGACAAGTCATAGTCAAAGTCAAGTAAAAGAGAGAGGTTCGGTCATAGTCAAGTCATGCCCTAGTAAACTGGTAGAAATTTTACTAGAACTTCTATTTGAGTTTCAGAGCGAAGGCGAAAATCACGTTTTTTAACTTGGTATCATTTGCTTACACTTATGCACGTTCACTAAGTGTTAACGGTTAATAATCCACCATTATTACGCATTAACACTCGAAGAATCACAGGTTTTGGAAAATTATACAAAATCAATAACGTAATTTTTTCACTTTCGCGGCAAAACGCCGCCGGTAATTTGGTTATAATAAATAGCTATTTCTAGCGTGACTTTAAATGTAGAACAGGATGAGATAGACTGCGGGCGGCGCGTACATCTTTTTAGCACTCCTTGACTATCCTCAAAATGATCGTCTAACCAAAAAAATGTGCAAAATTATAAAGAAAGAAAATAATTTACCTTTTAAGTTTTATGCCAGAAAGGTAAGTATTTGGCCGCGACCTCACCTGATGGAAAGTGATGATGAGGCCGTAGATTTAGCATGCTTACCTATAAGTTACCTATTCACTCCAGGCTTTAAGACTACCAGATTATACTGTTCGAAAAACAAAGACGAGAGCAGTGAGTTCCACTCCTTCGCTATACAAATGATAGGTGTAGAAGCCCTTTGAGCGGATATAAGGTATGTCAACTATAAATAGATGACGTTGGTCAGTTCGTCTTGTGGTCCGGTTATATATATAATCAACTGATGTAATTAGAGTGCACACTCTCCGAAATGTAAGCTATAGAACACCGATAGGATAGCTAACTTACGTCGATGACTGAGGCTCTGCAACTTGCTTGTCATCACCAATGAGTCGCTTTACTCGCCGATCAATGGAGTCAAGAGCATCAAGCTGATACTTGACTGATCCATCCAAAGATGGCTGCAGTTCTCCATGTGCTGAAGCTGTTCAGGTGTGAAGTCTGAATTTTGCTAGGCTGCCAAGTTTCTTTGATACCTTTGACACCAATTAACCAAGATCATGCGTCGCCTCAACATGCGCTTTGATATTTTTTTAAATAGAATGAGCTCCCGATGCCAGTGTCTCAACACCAAACGAAATGATCAACTGCTGGTACTTATACTTATACTGGCTCGACGTATTAGCATTGCAATTCAGAGAGGCAATGCCGCCAGCATGATGGGAACGCTACCCACTGGTAGTGGGGTTAAACACTTGAGTCACCTATGAGCTCGGTGCCGTGTGGTTTATACCTCAATGTTTTTATTTTTAAGAAATACAGGAAATTGGCCAGAAGATAGTACAGGATATATTGGATATCAAAAAAAATACCATGTCACAGAAAATAACGAAATAAATTAAATAATTGAATTCCTTATTTTACAGCAAAGAATGCGTGATGCCCATGATCCCCCTGGGCCTAAAGGAGACCAAGGAGGTGGACTTCCGCGAGCCCTTCAAGGACTTCATCATGGAGCACTACAGCGAAGACCCGGCGAGCTACGAGGACGCCATCTCCGATTTTATGGATATGAGACAGGTGGGAAAGCTCTCCTTCTCCTTCTTTTTGCAGAGAGCCGGGAGGCTTTTAGAGGCTCTTCACTCAGCCGTATGGCCTGCAGCTCTGTTTCTTCTTAAACGATTTCAAAAAAAGGAGGTTCTCTATTCGGTTTTTTTTGTGTGTTACCTCAGTATTTTTTTCTCGATGAACCGATTTTGATGTTTCTTTTTTCATTTGAAGGATATGCTGTCAAGTTTGTCCCATATAAAAATTTAAAAGATCTGATCAAGGGTTCCGGGGACGTCAGCTTTTTGAGGCTTTGCTTGCGTTTAATTTATTTTAAAGCCGACTCTTCAATTAGCTGTATGGCTCGCGGATATTTCTATTTAGATATTTTAACTGATATAAGATAACTGCTTGAGCTGTTGTGCACGTTCGCCTTCTAAGCAGGGATATGGGGTTCGATTCCCGGCGGCTACACAAATTTCCTTCCCAATGAATTTTTTTGTTTAAGTTGTGGTTGTGATAGTGTGTGTGATGACAGTGATGTAAATGTTTCCAGCACCCACGGCACAAGTCATCGAACTTAGAATAGGGCTGTGAGTGGCGCCACTGTTCAAATACTACAACCAGAAAGCGTTTATGTTATTTCATTTCAAACAAACCATATAATGTGACCCAGAATGACGACCCAGTTGGCGCAGTGGACAGGTGCCCTCTGCGCCGTTGGTCCTGGGTTCGATTCCCGGCAGGAGCACAAATTCCTTCCCAAGGGATATTTGTGCTTCTGGTTCTGGGCGTAATGTGTGTGTGATGTGAATGTTTCCGGCACCCACGATACAAGTCTTTGAATTTAGTGTGGGGCTGTGAGTGTGAATGCGTTAAAAAAAATGTCCTTGAAGTTAGTGTGGGGGCTGTGAGTGTGTGTATTAAAAACTTGTATTCCCCACAGGCGATGCGTACTCCAGTCCGCTCGACGGCGGGAGTGGCCCTACTGTTTAAGTACTACAACCAGCTGTACTTCATAGAGAGGCGGTTCTTCCCCCCGGAACGGTCGCTGGCGGTCTACTTCGAGT
Organism: Lomographa bimaculata; assembly: GCA_948107665.1. Taxonomy (NCBI): domain Eukaryota; kingdom Metazoa; phylum Arthropoda; class Insecta; order Lepidoptera; family Geometridae; genus Lomographa; species Lomographa bimaculata. Next base: position 1,614,660 of record OX403607.1, on the reverse strand, counting down.
GGTTCGATTCTCTCACCGGTAACTTATCAGTTCTGATCATGTGCTTTACAGAGCATTCGTGGCCGAGTGATGAAATGCATGTTATGTATGATTTTGAAACTAACGCCACGGATTCCCTCTTGAACCCTTTCAGTGACTTCTCATCTCATTCCATTCTACTTCCCATTCTATTCCAGGCTGATTGTAAAGCGTTTGTTTTTTTTATTTTGGCTTCGTAATCTTGTGCATTTTGCCCGAGTCAAGTAATAATATATTTCAAGTTTTTTTTTGTTTCAATGTTATATTCGGCTTAAAACACGAAAATTTCGACTTACTTTGTAGTCAACTAGTTTCGGACAAATTAGTTGTCCTTCATCAGGATGAGTCAGACGCGCGATACGCAGAGGCGTATTTCAAGTTTATTTTATATTAAAAATCCTAGTCACAAGTCACAGTCTAAGTCAAGTAAAAGAGTCAAGGTCCAGTTATAGTCAAGTCATGACCTAGTAAAGTGGTAGAAACTTTACTAGAACTTCTATTTGAGTTTTGGAGCGAAGGCGAATATCACGTTTTTCAACTTTGTATCATTTACGTTTACTAAGTACTAACGGTTAATAATCCACCATTATTACACATTAACACTCGACGAATCACAGGTTTAGAAAAAATATTAAATCAACAACGCCATTTTTTCACTTCCGCGGCAAAACTCAGAAGTGTTTGTTTGTTAATCCAGTCATTACACTCGCCAGTATGTTTTTTACCCGACTGCCAAGGAAGGGTGTGTTCGTAAGGATTTTGTTTTTCGCGCGTATCTAGTATGTATATTTGTAAATTTCATTGGCACCTCGTGTGTTCCAAACGGCTGGATGGATTTCATCTGTTAAGACATTGTTATATTCATCTTAAAAACTCAAGTATCCTTAGATAGCTGATTAAAATAAAAAATTGACGGATTTTAGGTGCGATATAAAAAAAAATACCTAACCTGTCTAAGGTTTGACGACCCAGTTGGCGCAGTAAACAGATGTCCGCCTTCTGCGTCGTGGGTCCTGGGTTCGATTCCCGGCAGGAGCACAAATTCCTTCCCAGGGGTATTTGTGCTTCTAGTTCTGGGTGTAATGTGTGTGTGATGTGAATGTTTCCGGCATCCACGATACAAGTCTTTGAACATAATGTGAGTGTGAATGCGTTTGTTGGTATCAAAATGAAGGAAATACATAAAATTACATAAAAAGTAGGTTCTTTAAAATAGGTATCTTCTAGGCAAGCTTGCTCCATCGTCGACCACATCGTCGCTTACAAGGTGAGATTGTGGTCAAAAGTTTGCCTATCTTGAAAAAAAAAAAAGTTTACATTTTTTGCAGTCGGGTTTTTGAATTTGTAGTACATAGACTTGTTTATAATTTTCCTTTTGATGTTGCAGGAGTGCCGTCGTGTCAGCGGACAGTGGCTTTCGAGAAAGCCTGTGTCCTGTTCAACATGGCCGGCATCTACACGCAGATAGGAGCGAAACAAGTACATCTCCTTCTACTTCATTAACTCCTAGTACTATTTATGTAAACGTTACGTGTCCGCAAGGACAAACTCTTGAGACTTTGTCTTCTTATCCTACTAATATTATAAATCCAAAAGTTTGTGTGTAAATAAAAAAAAAAAAAAAATGTGTGTGTGCAAGTATTTAAGTAAGTTTAAAACTGGTTTCGTACTCTACTTGTCATGCCCTTTTCAACGATACCCCAAAAGGGTAGATAAAAAATTAAAAATATTTTGCGCCCACTTATATGTAGGGAACCCTCTTAATATTTTCATTCATATAATTTTAAATGTTATTTCTGGCTTTGGGCCGTAGTTTTACATATTCTATGAAAATTTGAAGTCATTCGCATGTATGGTTTAGACGCTAGACGTCTCTGACAGACGGACGGACGGACGGACAAAGTGCTGAACGATCCAAGTCAACTTTATTTTATTTATTTTTGTATGTTCAAAATGAATAAAACTGTTAGAACATACTTATTTAAAGTATGTAAGAATTATAACTATAATAATTTATGTTAGATAGCCAAGACGATATTTATGCTAGATAGCCAATACATTTGACTACTATCTCACCTGACGGAATATAAAGATGCGGCCGAAGATGTAACATGCTTGCCTAGAAGATACCTATTCACTCTAGACTTGAAGTCACCCAGATTATACCGTTCGGGAAACAAAGATGCAGGCAATGAGTTCCACTCCCTCGCTGTAGGGTTGATAAACGTAGAAGCAAAACGCTTCGAGCGAAACGGAGGTATGTCAACCATATAAGGATGACGTTTGACAGTTTGTCTTGTTGTCAGATGGTAAAAAGGGCATGGGGGAATTAAATCATGTAATTCCTGCGCACACTCTCCAAACTGTAAACAGTAGAATACCGATAGGCTTGCGACCTTACGTCGGTGAACGAGGCTCTGCAATTTGGACTCGACTAGCTTATCATCGCCAATGAGCCTTTTTGAAATGAAATGAGTATATTTCACACAAAATAGAGTATACATATTGGTCTTCATGGTTGAATCGTCCTTCTTTTTTGCCATGTGTTGGCATGTGGAATTACATGTTAAATTAATGTAATGACAATATTAAATTAAATTAATTATATTACATTAAATGTCAATAAAATAATTAAAATACAATGTCAAAAATAATAATAACGAGTTAAGTAGAAATACAGTTATTGATTTTAATACAACATTACGATGTCAATCTAATTTAGTATTGAAAAAAATCTTTTAGACAGTAAAAAGTCTTGTCAAGTAACCATGACTTCTTGCTCGCCGGTCGATGGACTCAAGAGCTTCGAGCTGGTACTTACTGGTTAACATTGTACTATAGGAGCGGACAACGTGTTCTGGTCTGGACGGAGCTGTGGACGCGTTGCTCCGCGCGGCCGGCACCTTACGCTACATCCACGAGAACTTCACCAACGCGCCCTCCGTCGACCTGGCGGCTGATACCCTGCTGGTGCTGCCTGCTTTGATGACGGTAACTGTTACCTACAATACGATTCTTTAACAAAAAAACAAGTTCACCTCGAACTGAGATCTCGCGCCTAAATTTTGACTAATGGAGAAAAACTTTTGACGTTAATTGCTTATAACTTTTTTCTAAGCAATAATTGTTTGATTTTGTGTTTTTTGTTCGATTACAGGATATAACGGATATTATATGCAATTTTCAGTTTTAAACCTGTACCCGTTTTGAGATAAAATAAATCTATAAATAGTGACTTTGATGTCCTAGTTACCAAATCGTTATTTTCTATAATAGACCTTTTAAAAGTGGTTTCGTTATCTACTTGAAGCCATTTCCAAGCACACCTGAACATAAAAAAATGAAAAATATGTTGTCTTCACATATGTATGTCCCCTTAATCAAATCATTTTTATCATTTTTGACGTATGGACGGACGGACAAAGTGCTGAACCATGAATAATAAACAATAAAATTCCTTAAATAGTAACTGAATTACTACTGGGAAAGTTTAAATCAGTAATAAAACAAGCATTAATTAAGAAAGCTTATTATAAAACGAATGACTATATTAATGACAAGGATGCATGGAGGCAAACTGCACAAGCGCTTTCTAGCGACTACATAGTAAATATATTCGTACCTTAATAATTCCTGTATTTGCCATTTAAGAGTGTTTAAAAAAATGCAGACATTCACTTTCAGGAGTGCCTCTTTGGGAACCATGTGAATAAACGATTTTGAATTTGAAATTTTTGAATTTTGACCCATCTAAGTCAACTTACAGATCTCGCTGCGCTCCATCAAATATCTCAATTTCAATTTTCGGTTTTTTATGGTCATAGCTATTATTTGACTACTATCTCACCTCAAAGAAAATGTGGCCGAAGATGTAGTATGCTTGCCTAGAAATTTGTAACATATCCCTTTACTGAATGTGTTACAAAATAGTGTGATTTATGATCGATTCTGTAAAACTATTGGTAAACCAAAAAAAAAAATGTGGCAAGAAACGAGAGGTTCTATGTTAGATCATCTATAACTACCAGTAATTGGTGTAAAAACATCACTAACAACGCAATGTGTAAAGACATTCTCACTCACAGCCCCACACCAAATTCAAAGAATTGTATTGTGGGCGCCGGAGACGCTTACATCACACATGCAATTACACCAGAAGCACAAATGTCACTTGGGAAGAAAAATTGCGCTCCTACCGGGAATCGAACCCAGAACCCACGGCGCAGAGTGCAAAGACCTGCCTTCAGTACATTTACCTTTTATAATTAAAATTAATTATTGCAGTCGAAATTCCTTTATACAATTAATATGTTTTCTTATTTCCAGGCCCAAGCCCGCGAATGTCTATTCGAGAAGCTTCAACTACAAGCGCGCGAGGCCTGCGGCGACACAGAGCTACGACACGACACAGAACTACGACACGACACTGACATGTGCCTCGATCTGTCGCAAGAAAGCGCTCACCTCGCCAATACCTACCGACAGCTCTATGAGAAGGTAAGGCCATGCCCACTGCTGGACTGCCAGTGCCAGCGACATGACAGAACAACGACACAGAACTACGAAACGCATTCGAAATATTACTAAGACACGACATAGAACTATAACACGCAGAACTACGACAAGGTACACAACAACGACACGGCACAGAACTGCGACACGGCACAAAACTACGACACGACACAGAACTACATCACGACACAGAACTAATACACGACACAAAATTACAACATACAACAAAACTATAAAACGAGACAAAAGTAAAACTACGAAATGTTTAATAAACTATGCAAAACTATGACATGACACAGATCTATGACACGACACAGAACTATGACAAGATACACTACTACCACACGATACGAAACTACGACACGACAGAACTACAACACGATGCAGAATTATGACACGAATCCCTATACTACTCTGGAATATTAATTAGTATAAGATATTTTTTATTTCTTCTTATGAGGTACGTCTTATTATGACGTTTGGTACACCATTGGAATTACGATCTAGCCTTAAGACTAATAAATAATATAATTTGGACCTAAACAGCTAAGTAGAGTAGTATGCTAAGTGTCCAATAACACTTTTCTTGCTGTCTCTTTATCGGGAAGACGCTTTGTTCTTGTGTTCTTTGTAAATAGCACTCACTTTATTACACTGTCACATCACTACACTAACTCAAAAGGTTTAGTTCTCTAAGTCTTCTCACTAAGTCTGTGTTGTCGAGGAGCTGGATTGCGTCAACATTCACATGGTGATGAAGTCTTTGTTCATGAGCTTCGGCGGTCTTTTTATAACACTAGCGACGAGTTCCATTTTTAGGTCCCGATGAAGATCGTCATTATATAAAACTAAATACATAAAAAAAATATGGTTGCCTGTAAAGTCGGTTTACGGACGATAATTTTACGTGATAAGGTCATAAAACAACGCTTAGTTCGATCGTGCCTCTCTATCGCTTGTTCCGCGCTCTCGCTTGCACGCTCAGGCTCAGGCGGAACGTGACACTTTTTCGTGCGTGCAGCCGGTGTTCATCGATTTATAAGACGTTATCACGTCAAAACGAATACAGATATGAAACTGTTTTAACTTCCAGATGCAGACTGAAGGAGTGTTCAACTACGTGCCATACTCGTGGGTCTCGCTGGTCCACGTCAAGACTGAATACTATAAAGGTAACAATGCCATCATCTCCTGTTACTTCTCCAACGGTAGGGTCACTACACGAACTTGCTTGAACCATGTTGTAACTAATTCAGGGCTTAAAGAGGTTTAACATCTAATATCTCAGGGGGACGAGTGCAGTGCTCTGCCGTTTAAGAGATCAATTATATAAGTTCAAACTCTGGATGGCACTGAACTGGGCAAGTGTGACGATTACCATCAGGCGTGCGACTTGCTCATCTTGTCTCCCATTGACATAAAAATAACTAAGCAAATTTATGAAAATACTCCCGACGCCCATCTTGGAAAACAGCTGTACCGATTTTCTCCCAATAGACTCACTAAGAACACTCTTGATCAAGTCACCAAAAATGCGAAATCAAAATCAGTTCAGCCGTTCGGGTGCTTAGATGCCACAGACAGACACACAGACTTATAACAATTATTTTAAGTAATGTAGGGTGTGACAATAAAGCGTTATCTATCAATCTTCCGCCAACAGGCAGACTAGCCTTCTGGCGACTAACCTTCTGGCGTATAAGATCCAGAAGACAAATCCAAATTCATAAGTGATAAAGTCTCAAAATCTAATAATAAAATAAAAACGGTCTGGAATATTATTAACACAGAAACTGGTAAAAATAAAAATAGAGATTGTGATTACAGTCTAAAAATTGGAAATAGATTAATTTCTAACAAAACTGACGTAGCCAATGAATTTAATACTTTTTTTACAAAAATTCCCCTTGAAGCAACAAAATCCCTAGACTCATCTCCCGAATTAGCTGCAAAACTGTTGCAACAAAACTTCACACAAGAAATTCCAAATTTTTGTTTCCGTCACAACGGCTAATACCATAAAAAAGGCATTCAAAAGGATAACTATAAAAAACACTGAAGATTTGTGGGGTATTTCAGTTAAAGTTATTGGTTCCATACTAGATACTATTACGCCTTACCTTGTCGTTGTATTCAATCTCTCGGTCGATCAAGGAGTATTTCCTGATCTCATGAAACACAGCAAAATTACTCCAATTTTCAAATCGGGTTGTAAACATACTCCCTCTAACTATAGACCAGTTTCTGTATTACCTGCCCTCAGTAAAATATTTGAAAAAATTATCCTAGAACAGCTACTCTCCCACTTTAATGAACATAAAATATTACATGATCACCAATTCGGATTTACTAAATGTCGATCTACAATAGATGCCGGTGCTAAGTTAGTGTCACACATTCTCGGGGCTTGGGAGGGATCGCAGGATGCAATTGGGGTATTTTGTGACCTCTCCAAAGCGTTCGACTGCGTGGACCATAAAACGCTTATTAGCAAATTAAACCATTACGGTATACGTGGGACTGCTCTTGATTTGTTAGATTCATATTTATCGGGTAGGCAACAAAAAGTAGGCGTTAATGGTGTGACATCTGACGGGTCTACAGTTAAAATTGGCGTGCCTCAAGGTTCAATATTGGGACCCTTCCTATTTTTAGTGTATATTAATGATTTACCTTATATGACAACTTCGCTAGCATTAGATATTGTCTTGTTTGCTGATGACACGTCACTTATTTTTAAAACAAATAGGAAAGACGTAGAATTAAATGAAGTAAATTATGAATTAGATCTAGTATCGAAATGGTTTGCTGCTAATAACTTATTGTTAAATGCTAGCAAAACCAAATGTATCAAGTTTTCCCTTCCTAATGTTCCTTTGGTAGATGCAAATGTTACACTTGAAAACAAAAAATTAGATCTTGTAAAGAAAACTGTTTTCTTAGGTCTGACTATGGACTCAAAACTGCAGTGGGGTCCTCATATTGATGTGCTTGCAGGTCGCTTGAGTTCCGCTGCTTTTGCGGTCCGTAAAATTAGACAGCTGACTGATGTAGCGACGGCAAGGCTGGTTTACTTTGCATATTTTCATAGTTTGATGAGTTACGGAATCTTGCTATGGGGATCTGCTGCCGATGTTGAAACTATTTTTATTCTCCAAAAGAGAGCAGTTCGTGCAATATATGATATGAGTCCACGCGAATCGCTCAGGGAATTCTTTAAAGAAACAGGCATACTTACCATGCCTTCGCTTTACATATTTGAAAATATAATGCATGTTCGCAAAAATATTAGTAAATATAAATTAAGAAGCGACGCACATAATCTTAATACTAGATATAAGCATAAAATTACAGTGCGCGCATTTAGATTAAGCAAAACGAATAAATCTTTTATGGCAAATGGTGTTAGATTTTACAATAGAATTCCTAAAATCGTAACTGAATTACCACTGGGAAAGTTCAAATCTGTAATAAAACGGGCATTAATTAAGAAAGCCTACTATAAAACCACAGACTATATTAATGACAAGGATGCATGGAGGCAAACTGCACAGGCTCTTTCTAGCGACTACCATAATAACACCTAGGTTAAGAAACTTATGTATTAGAGATTAAGAATGTTTAAAAAAAAAAAATGATTGAAAAAAATATGCGCCGCCGAGTTTCTTGCCAGGTTCTTCTCGAGATGGCTGTAATTTTGCGAATCTGGCAATAGATTAATTAACTTTCATGAGTGCCTCTTTGGGGCCCATGTGAATAAACGATTTTGATTTTGATTTTGATTTTAAGCTTTTGCCGATCTTTCGCCAACAGGCAGACTAGCCTTCTGGCGACTAACCTTCTGGCGTATAAGCTTTTGCCGATCTTTCGCCAACAGGCAGACTAGCCTTCTGGCGACTAACCTTCTGGCGTATAAGCTTTTGCCGATCTTTCGCCAACAGGCAGACTAGCCTTCTGGCGTATAAGCTTTGGCCAATCTTTCGCTAACAGGCAGACTAGCCTTCTGGTTTATAAGCTATGGCTGATCTTTCACCAACAGGCAGACTAACCTTCTGGCGTATATAATCTGTAACAGAAAAGTGTAGTAATACTTGGTGGTGCGTATGTGTATCGGGCCAGGAATCGTCTGCCAGAGAACTAAAGTCGAAATCACAGATCATTTATCATACAAAAATTAAAATTGTATTTTAAATTATTTATGACAACCTTACAAATTAAAAATAGATTTTGCCAACCCTACGATTTCATCTATGGCGCGTGACCTTGACCTTTGTTATGGCCGCCACTCTCAGACGTCTAGGTCCAAAGACATGGTGTAGTATGGTAGGTGATGAAATAGGGTTGCGAATGACATAATTTTTTAGAAACTTTAATTCATCATAATTAAATATTCATGCTGCTGCCGCGAATTTAGAAGTTCCTGTTAGACTCCATACAGCTAGATGGTTGGCTTGAGTATTATTAAACCTTATACAATCTGTAACAGAAAGTTACAGATTGTATAAGTTTCGGCTCATGTTGTTATTTGCAATTGTTTCAGCGCTGGCGCATCAGTACTGCGCGCTAGGCCTCCTGCACACCACAGACTGTGCGCACGCGCGGGACAGGCTCGCTACTCTCTACTCACAGGACGACAGGAGCCTCGACAATGGTCATTATTTTTATGCTAGACTAGCGATCCGCCCCGGTGTTGCGCGTGCAAATAAAATGTTACATAGAATCAGCCAAATCAAAACCGTTTTCGAGTTTTTGAGAGACTAATGCTCAACAATTGATGTTATATAAGATACAAGCATTAACGACCCAGTTGGCTCGCCGTGTGTCCTGGGTTCGATTTTCGGCAGAAGCACAATTGTCCCAAGTGATATTTGTGCTTCTGGTTCTGAGTGTGATTGTGATATGTAAATGTTTCCGGCACCCACAATAAAAAACTTTGAACTTAGTGCGAGGCTGTGAACGTGAATGCGTATCGGTCCACTATCTCACCTGATGGAAAGTGACGATGCGGCCGAAGATATAACATGCTTACTTATAAGATACCTATTCACTATAGACTTGAAGACTCCCAGATTATACCGTTTGGGAAACAAAGACGCAGGCAATGAGTTCCACTCCTTCGCCGTATGGATGATAAACGTAGAATCAAAACGCTTCCAGCGAACTGCAGGCAGCCATGAATGGGTGACGTTTGTCAGTTTGTCTTGTTGTTAAATGGTAAAACGGGCTTGGGGGGAATTAACTCGTGTAATTCCTGCGCACACTCTCTGAAATGCAAACGATAGGAAACCGATAGGCTCGCTACCTTACGTCGATGGCCGAGACTCAACAGTTTCGACTCGACTAGCTTTAATCACCAATGAGTCTTTTGGCTCGTCGGTCAATGGATTCCGGAGCTTCAAGCTGGTACTTGCTTGGCAGAGCCATCCCAAAGGTAACCAAAATACTCCATACACGATCGGACTTAAGCTTGGTACAGATTTAGAAGCTGCCCCGCTGAGATGATCTGTCTGACCTAAGCGAGGACGCCAAGTTTTTTGGATGCTCCGATTCGATGTAGGTACCAAAATGAAGATTACACGGCATACTTGTTTTCAATTTGTGTGTACCCAATTATATTGTTTCAGGAAATATTAAAGACGAGGACTTGGATCCAGTAACGCTCGGCCGAGCTCACATCAACGAGGCTATCGCGCTTTACGAAGAAGCCCTAAGGTTACAACGGATGTGTCGGTACGTACTTATGCTGTTTTTTGAAGTGAAAACTTCTTTAGCGGCGTTGTGCACTTTTTTAGGATGGGTAAAAATGTTAAACTCGTCAGGACACGTGACCTGATCGAAAATTCGTAAGACGGAGGGTGAGTAGATATCTCCCCCTCTCTTTCTACCGCGCGGCGAAAATGTAATCTTGCTCCTGCTGTTTACAACGTTAATGTTCAAGTTTTCACTTCTGCCGGCACTCCCGGAGTGCAACCCGTTGTTTTTTTTTTCAATTTCCTCTATCTACGGGCCGATTGCCTATAATACCTAAAAATAAACTAAAACTATATACAGCAAATACCCAAGGGATCTTGGGTCGATCAGCACTTTGTCCGTCCGTCCGTCCGTCTGTCAGAGGCATCTAGCGTCTAAACCATATAAGCGAATGACTTCAAATTGTCATAGAATATGTAAAACTACGGCCCAAAGCCAGAATTGACATTTAAAATTAAAATATTACATGTAAATGGGGAGCAAAATGCTTTTTTTATCTACCCTTTTGGGGTATCGTTGAAAAGGGCTCGACAACTAGAGTACGAAACCGGTTGTAACAAAAATCTATATTAGAAAATAACGATTTGATAGGCCACCAAAGTCATTGTTTTTAGACCTATTTTGTCCCGGGGTCTATCTTAAAAACGGAACACACTGAACGTTGAAACTTACGTATAATATTCGTTATATTTTGTACTTAAACAACAAATACAGAAATCGAACAATAATTATATAAAAAAAAGTTCTAAGCAACCAACCTCAAAAGTTTCTCTATGGAGTGGAACTCATTGGCAGCGACTTTGTTCCCCGAACGATATAATCTGAGAGTCTTCAAGTCTCGAGTGAATAGGTATCTTCTAGGCAAGCATGTTACATCTTTGGCCGCATCATCACTTTCCATCAGGTGAGATAGTAGTCAAATGCTTGCCTACAAAACAAAAAAAAAAAAAAGTCGTGTGGCACTCGGGGACTGCCGCATAGCATTTTTTATCAGCTTATGCAATTATAATTATGTATTTATTTTATTTATGCAGTATTTTTTTTCCTGCCACCTCGAGGCGAGTTGCTGAACTAAAGAGACAAGCGTGATATTTCAAAAAAGTCATTAAAAGGTCTGCTATTCTTCGATAGATGGCAAAACTAAAAAGTATCACCGCTGTGCCGGTCGGAGTGCGGGGCGTTAGGTTATTTTCGTTACGGAATTTCTGGATTCGGTCTCCACGCTCAAGGCCCGCGATAGAAGCTATGCAATAGCTTAAAAATAGGCAAAATGTAGGCGCGAGATCTCAGTTCGCCGCGAACGACTAGCATAAAAAGAAATTGTAAAATATGTTAAGACGTCAGGTAGTAGAAAAATTAAATATATTAAAAATCTCGTATCACGGAGTTGTTTGTCGGGGCATGGTAATGGGGACAAGCCTATTGTTATCGTTGATGAGTACATTATGGGAGTCTTCAAGTCGCGAGGGAATAGGTATCTTTTTGGGACGCTTAATTACTACAAAACCACAGACTATATTAATGACAAGGATGCATGGAGGCAAACTGCACAGGCTCTTTCTAGCGACTACCATAATAACACCTAGGTTAAGAAAATTATATATTAGAAATGAAGAATGTTTTTTAAAAAAAAATATGAAAAAAACGTGCCGCCGAGTTTCTTGCCAGGTTATTCTCAAGATGGCTGTAATTTTGCGAATCTGGCAATAGATTCATTAACTTTCATGAGTGCCTCTTTGGGGCCCATGTGAATAAACGATTTTGATTTGATTTGATTTGAAGCTAGCTCCATCGTCAACCACATCGTCGCTTACCATCAGTCCCCCTAGCCAAAAACCAAAACGCTTCGTCTCAATTCTAACAAAAGAAACGCTTTCTAAATGTAAAACTTGTATACGTAAGGCTTAAAATACCTTGACTTGTTATTTAAAATAATTAAAAATCATTTATTTCGGACATCAATCCACAGAGCTGTTAGTAACAAAATAACTTAATAACTATGTAAGTAAAATTATTATTATTATTGGTTACATCATTATTACAATAACAATTTTTTGGGGGCTGAGTCACCCACGTCCGTAGGAGGATACCCCTTAAGTCTGACTCCCTACTCGTGGTCCCCGGGTGGTGCTAATCAGGTGACATTTGAGAGGTGGTAGAGCATTTTGTGAGTTGCTCGCCTGGCTTGCTACCAAAGTAGCTTACTACCATCAAGTTGAAAGTCTGCCGCCAAGCCAAATACGGTGTTCCGGCAGTTATCCTTGAGAGCCTGCGTATTCCAGGTCTAGTGTCTTTATCAGCTTCGATCACATCGTCACTTACCATCAGGTGAGATAGTGGTCAAACACTAGCCTGTCACAAATAAAAAAAAAAAAAAACAATTATTTATTAATCAATTTGCAATACAATTATTAACTTACTAGCTTTTGCCCGCGGCTTCGCTCGCGTTAAGAAGTACAACAAACTTTCATCCCCTATTTTATCCCCTTGTGGGTAGAATTAATCAAAATCCTTTCTTAGCGGATGCCTACGTCATAATATCTACCTGCATGCCAAATTTCAGCCCGATCCGTCCAGTGGTTTGGGCTGTGCGTTGATAGATCACTATGTCAGTCAGTCAGTCAGTCAGTCAGTCACCTTTCAGTTATATATATTTAGATTATATTCTACCCGTGACTACATTCACCCAGTGTTTCTGAATTAGGCAGTCCAGACGAGATGCAATCATAAACAAATCAATCATAATTAGCGCTCACCGAGATTGCAAAGTTACAGACAAGCAATTAGAAACCTTCGTACATTTGGAAAGCGTTGCTTTTGATAGAATAGAGACAAAGCGTTTTGGTTTTTGGCTAGGGGGGCAGGTGAGATAGTGGTTGAAAGATTGCCTAATTAGAATTTAACAAAATGGTTACATATACAGCGAGTTGCGCGACAAGGAGGCGTTGTCGCTGGTGGTGCGCGCGGCGCTGGAGCGCGGCGTGCGCGAGCGGGACCGTGCCGCGCCGCCCGCCGACGACTTCTGCGACCCGCCCGACGCGCCGCACATACTGCGTGAGTCATATATACCTACCTTATATCTACTTCATTCACAAAAGCGCCATCTATCCTGCGGGTAAGCTAACTATTCATGTTTAGATCGTCGGTAGGAAGTGCCATCTATACGGCGTAAGTCCACCTTACATCTAACTCATTACTTTACTCGCCATCTATCCTGCGTATGTCTATTGTTATTCGAGTCATACATATGGCTAGAAACGCCATCTATCCTGCGTGTAGCTAACTATTCATGCTTAGATCGTAGGAAGCGCCATCTAGGTTTTGCCGCGAAAGTGAGAAAATGGCGTTGTTGATTATGTGAAATTTACCAAAACCTGCTATTCTTCGAATGTTGATGTGTAATAGTGGTGGTTTATTAACCGTTAATACTTAGTGAACGTGCATAAGTGTAGGCAAATCATACAAACTTGAAAAACGTGATTTTCGCCTTTACTCCAAAACTTCAATATAAGTAGTAAAGTTTTACCACTTTACTAGGGCATCACTTGACTATGACTGGACCTTGACTGTTTTACTTGACTTTGACTGTGACTTGTGTGTAAAACTTTTAATATGAAACACTAACATAATTACTTGACACTGGCTAAATGCACAAGACTACGAAGCCGATATTAAATAAAAAAAATTGTCCACCTTACATCTAACTCATTACTATACTCGCCATCTATCCTGCGTATGTCTATTGTCATTCGAGTCATACATATGGCTGGAAGCGCCATCTATCCTGCGTGTAGCTATTTTTGTTCAGGTCGTCCAGGTAGGAAGTGTCATCTATACTGCCTGAGTCTATAGTCGTACAGACAAAGATAATAAATAGTTACTACGTTTTACCTATAGATGGCTCGAAGCGCCATCTATACTCCGTAAGTGATTTATTGTTTAGATCGTACATATAGCTAAGAGCATAGAAAAGAATGTACTCTACCCTAAGCTAAGAGCGCTATTTAATATGTGATTTATTAATTAGATATTAAAATTAGCTGGAAGCGCCATCTATATTCTGTAAGTTATAAATTGCTGTTTAGATTAGAGAGATAGCAGGAAGAGCCATCTATACTGCATAACTGATTTATTGTTTAGATCGTACACGTTGTTAGAAGCGCCATCTTTATTGCGTGAGTCTATTATTGTTTAAATCGTACAGATAAATAAAAGCGTCATCTGTACTGGAGTATTACCTATTGTTTAGATCGTATCGACAATGCCAGGGCTCATACCGCAGGCATTGTAAATGAATACCTGAATGAAGTCGGTATTACGGTTATGAGCTGGTCAGAAAAAAACCCGGATATGAATCCCATAGAACACCAATGGGATGAGTTAAAGAGACGAGAAGAGCGAGAGGTCCAGCTCCGGAGACGCTTGGCCAGCTTAAAACTGCTATACGAGAAAAATGGGATAACATCCTACAACTCAAGAATGTGACTCTCATCAGTTCCATGAGGAACCACATGGAAGCAGTCATTAGAACCCGCGGAGGAAATACAAATTCTTCTCAAAGCGTAAAAACATACCTGTTGAACAGGACACGCTAGCTAAAGAAATTTAATTTGAAACATCAATGTTTATCAATCCATATATTATAATATCCGCAATAAACTGGCGTTGTTTCTTTCTTTTGTTTTAGCGTAAAAAAATCATGAGACTCATTCAAAACCAAACTTCAGGGATGTTTCGATTTTTTTTATCATAAGCCTATTTCGAGTCATCAATAGCTACCTACTCAAATATATAATTTTATTCCAGCATCATCAAAATTCCAACTGGCCCTCACACCTCCAGACTTCGCCCAACACCGAGTAGAAGACCTATTTAAATCCCTCGGCCCAATCGCAGTCTTCTCAGCGAAGCGACATTGGAGCGCTCCCCGCCTAGTCCAGCTCCAGAAACATCGAGAAGGAAGAAGAAGGAACGGCTACGAAGAAGAAGAAAGAAGCCTCAAGCACAGACACAGCGAGAAGCGGGACAGATCAGAAGATAACAGCACTTATTACAGCCACATAATAAGAAGCGACGAGAAGTACGCAGAAGATTTCGAAAAGAAGTTACATCGCGTTACTAAAACTAACGGAGTTTACATAAACAGCTATAATAATAACAACTATGATTACCATCCGAAGGTTCTAGAATATGATTATAGAAGTAAGTCTTCAGCGGAGAATGGTGAGCACGGGAATGGGAGGAAGAATGGGAGGGAGAGAAGGAAAGAGCCACTGAGAAGAGTCGCTAGTGAATACAATGTTAATGGGAAGGAAGAGGAAGGGTTTGGGTTTTCTGTGAGGGGAGACGCGCCGGTTGTCATCGCGGGCGTGGAGCATAATTCTTTAGCTGATGTAAGTACCTACCTTTTATGTTTTTTAAAACTGATAAGTACTAGGCGGTTGCCAATGGTACACACAAGCATAAAAACGATGCATTTTTAATTGACAATTACCCACGCTATCAAAATATGTTCTATCTAAGTATATTTAAACTTAATTATATAAACAAACTCACTCTTAAACCTTAGTGTGAGCACTAAGTTCTAAGATTTGTATCGTGGGTCCAACATTTACATATTATCTCACACACAATCACACCCAGAATCAGAAGCACTATATTCCATTGGGAAGGAAAATTGTGCTCCTGCCGGGCATCGAAACCAGTACCCTCAGCGTAAAGAGCATCTACCCACTGGGCTAACTGGGTCGTCAAAACATAATGATATAATTTTTAGGACCCTTTGCTTTCCTTCATTCAAGTTTTAATTATTTTCTCGATACACATTTCTTTGAAAATACAAGTTTCGAGTTTCTTTTGCATTATTCTCTATGTTAGCTTTAGCTTTTAGCTCAACAGACTAACTTACATAAAGCAAAATATGTCGTCAATAGAAGCTACACATAATAGAAGTGAAATTTTTATAATTCTTCACAGTACCTATTTACCCCAACTACTTATCGTCACACGAAAAGGTAGCGAATCAGAATTTCAAAGCCCTCTCATAAGAAGACTTCTCTTTCACTTCAAAAGTAAAATATTACAAACAAACTATACTATCCTTTTTGGAGTAGAGAAAAACTACGATGGCGCGCCCCTCCAAAATGCAAAGCGTTTGAAAGTATTTGTGAAAGTATTTACAAAGCGCCACCGAGACTCTCAACGCACGTGCGCGGGCTGAGTCGGCTGTCTTACAAAAACAAATCCATGGATTTGTTGGTCGACTAGCGACGTTATTAATAATCTATTATTATTAGTGGAGGGGCGCGCCATGTATAGTAGTTTATCTCTAAACACATCTTATAAAAAATCACTTACAGATCGGCGGCATGCGAGAAGGAGACTTCATAATATCGATAGGAGACAAGGATGTGAAGTGGAGCTCTCACGAAGAAGTAGTACGACTTATACAGCAAGCAGGGGACACCCTCACTCTACGCATCGCCACGCCAATGGACAAGCATAGTCACAAGGTAACTGTCGTGAACAAAGCCACTAACTACTGAAGTTAGTCTCAGAATGCGCGAACATAAGGTAAAACAAAAAACCGGCCAAGTGCGAGTCGGACTCGCGCACGAAGGGTTCCGTACCATTATCTATAAAAAATCAAGTTTGTTGTATTCCCATACAACAAACTTGATTTTTTATACCCCCTTTATGCCCCCCTTAAATATTAATTTTATTTTTAGGGTTAACCCTAAAAACGTACAAATTAAACACTTGCTGTTAACATAGTCACAAGGTATCCTCTAAGCAAACGTGCAAAATCGAAAACCACATCAACACTTGAGTAGTGAGATAGTGGTCAAACGTTTGCCTATCGCGAATAAAATTGAGGTACTTGTTAAAAAACGTCAACTCAAAAATATTTCGTGCCGTGAACGTAGTCACAACTCACGATACTTACTGGTATCAGTCTTAATATAAATGCTTACCGTAAACAGTCACAGAACAAGATACCTAACAATACGAGTAACATAGTCGCAAGATAAACGCTTGCCATGAAAATAGTTACAAAAGGATGAACATAGTCATAAAGGAACTGTCACATCACTATATGTTTGTCTATAACACGATAAATAGTCAACTTGCAATACTATCAACATATTAATATTTTATCTATTTAATCTTATTTTTCACAAAGTCTATATAAACAATAATCAATCGCCGCATGTATCATCACTAGTATCGTGGTTGTATTTGTCAGAACTTTGTATCAATGATTTCTCCCTTTTTAACTTAAATCACAGCCGCAGGGCACTACTAGTTTTTAATAAATCTACGATCTGACAACAGCATCTATTTGACTCATCACTATTTTCCAGTCGTCCCCCTCGCCCCCGCGGCAGCCGGCGTCCAACCAGGGCTCCGTGTCGGCCGCCTCCACGGCGTCCAGCGGCTCCACGGCCGTCACCGCGCGCTCCTCAGCGCGCCGCGCGCCCTCTTGGAACCCCTTCCGGAGAAACGTGGCCCGGGACAACAGCTCGCACCGCGGCTCGCATACCAGCAATGTTATATTTAGATAGGCGCCATCTGTTATTCCATCTAGCGAACTAAGATGTCACAACGCAGCGTTGGGAGCTATAGTTATTGGGGCTCAAATACCGGCGATGATATATTTAGATAGGCGCCATCTGTTGAGAACTAAGGTGGTCGCGACGCGGTTGTTGGAAGCTACCTTTGTGGAGTGATAAC
Organism: Lomographa bimaculata; assembly: GCA_948107665.1. Classification (NCBI taxonomy): domain Eukaryota; kingdom Metazoa; phylum Arthropoda; class Insecta; order Lepidoptera; family Geometridae; genus Lomographa; species Lomographa bimaculata. Next base: position 1,596,645 of record OX403607.1, on the reverse strand, counting down.
TCGCATCGTGGCTCATACACCAGGAATGTTATATTCAGATAGGCGCCATTTGTTGTTCCATCTAGTGAACTAAGATGTCGCGCCGCGATCGTTGGAAGCTACTTTTATTGGGTGTTGGCTCGCATCGTGACTCACATCCCGGCTTGTTTTGTTTCGATAGGCGACATAATATGTTGTTGTGCATAGTGAACTGAGATTGTCTGTACATGGTTTTTAGAAGCTTATGTAGTTAAATAGCTAGCACTGCGGCTCGTATACCAGCAATCTTATGTGTAGGTAGGCGCCATCTGTTGTTGTATATAATGAACTAAGGTTGTACATTTTCGTAGCACTGTAATGGAATTTGTTCATATGATGCATTGCTAAGCCTGCATAGTGATTCACATTCCAGCAATGTTTCAATAGGCGACATCTGTTGTTAAGTATAAGTAATTGGTCATAAAGTGGTTGTGATTGTGTGTGTGTGATGTGAATGTTTCCGGCACCCACAACACAAGTCATTGAACTTAGTGTGGGGCTGTGAGTGTGAAAGCGTTTATGTTTATGATAAGTCGCATCGTGGTTTTACATTACAGCAATATTATATTTCAATAGGCGACATCTGTTGTTAGGTTTAAAGAACTAAAGTTTTAAATTTTTGTAGCGCTTTACTAGAACTTGTTTATTTGACTCGCTTCAAGCTATGGTAGCTCTTCGTGGTTCACATTCGAGCAATGTTATATTTCAATAGGCGACATCTGTTGTCATATATAATGAACTAAGATAATCGCCACGCGGTTATTCGAAGTAATCTATTGGACCCGTTCAGACGACGCACTATAAGGGGTTATTACCCCTGGGTCTAAAAAATCTTATTTTAAATAAAATTCTGGAAGCTAAACTTGGCACACATAACGTGGGTCACACACACACAAGTCGACAACGCCACCTCTTGACTTATGACTTAATGTATCTAAATTCGTAATCGCCATCTTTCTTGTATGTGCATGTTTTTGAAACAAAGCTTTACAACAATTTGAAACTGGTATCATTAAAAATAACTTGTAGTAAACTGGTATCATTAAAAATAACACCAATCAACTAGGTATGTACTTAATTAATATTTAATAGCTCTGTTTGATGTTTAATTTAGAATCGTAATTTTCAGTCGTAGTTATAACTAAAACATTATTGTTGTAGCAATGTTAGTTGTAGTTCAGCGCCATCTATCGGTTAGTGCTCGTTAACATTTTAGTCACAACTCTCGGCTGTATTTTCGAATATAATTTTTGAAATATTTTCATAGGGATGTATAAATTGTGGAATTTGTTTATTAATATATTTAGGTATGTAAATATATATACCGTTTAGACACCGCCTTTTGCAACATAGAATAAAAATGCACTAATATATATTACAATATATCAATAAAAATATATATTCTTTGGATAAATAATTATTATTGACATGATAACGTCTTATAAATCGATGAACAACGGCTGCACGCACGAAAAAGTGTCGCGTTCCGCCTGAGCCGAGCGTGCAAGCGACAGCGCGGAACAAGCGATAGAGAGGCACGATCGGCTTTAGCGTTCGTCTTATGACGTTATCACGTAAAATTATGGTCCGTAAACCGACTTTACAGACAACCATTTTTTTTGTTATAAGATTATTTGTAAGGTAAAGCGCGGCATTTTAATTACTATTATATATTTAGGTTCCTAAATATATAGTTAGATTACGGGAACTTTACTTGGCTATGATATTCCAAAGTATATTTGTATTTAATTTACTTTTTCTTACTTATTATTTTTCTATGTATGTATAACTTTCCTTACTAATAGAATATACATATTATTGTATATCAATGTCTCTATTTTTACTATACTTTAGATAAGATTACTTACCTAGCTTCTTTTTTCTCTTATATTATTTAATTATTAATTATTCACAAATATTATTCATTTCTGTTTGACTTAATGTTATAAAATGTCGAAATATTCAAATCTTTATAAAGGACGATTATTTATTATATTTTTTTTCTGTTTTAGAAACTATATAAAGAATTTCTTAATTATAGCTCTTGTCCTTACTATAACATTTTTCGTTCTAACAATTAATCAAGTTTTTTTTCTTATTTATAATTGTATACAGTTTTTTTCGGGTGGAAACGGCAATGTGATGGAATAAAATATAAATGATAAATATAATTGTTTATATATTTTTTTCTGGTTGACGTGAACTGCCACATCTTTATTTCGAAAGACGTGTGCAGTTACAAGACTTTGGAGTAAATGTTAACTCTGGAATAGTCAAGAATGAAGTTTCTTATTCGATTGTTATTCGGGAAATATATAATAATATACTATTATTATTGTATTTTTACAGATTTATTCCTGTATATAATATATTATAGGATAAATACTTATAATAAACTGTGTTACATTCATTAATATTTATGGGAAAAACAGGAAAATTGTATAATTATGAAATAATATAAATAAACACTGGGATTTTGTGTTATTTCAATAATGTTTTTGCACATATTATTTTGCTCTACAATATAAACATTTTTTTTTTTTTTTGGGGAAAATATTATATTTTATTATTAATGTTTAAAAATAAATAAATGACGACCTAGCTTCCCATGTTATTATTTTAATATATATTTAAATATTTTTAAGGAAAGTAAAGTGATTACGAAGAAAAATAATTATTATGTACTTATTTATTATATTTCACAATAACTAAAAATCAAAGCGATCTATGCCGAAGATAATTACTTTTTCAATTGTTTAATCAGTAAATATATAGTTGTAATATTAAATAAAAATATTTTAAGTAAAATGGTTTAAGTTTTGGTTGTGATCGATTAGTTTAAATATTAACATTTATAATAAACTGTTAATATAGTATTGATCGCACCCAAAAATATATCAGAATTTAATATTTAAGTTACAAAAAACAATTAAAAATACATACATAATTTTGCGCGTTGTAAAACTGGCGTCAAAGCTTCTTTCTGAGATTTGAATTAAACTTAAATATGTATATTAATGTAAAATATTAGAAGTAATTAAGGTTGATTAATATATGAAATGTATAAAATTGTTATTGGTTATTTAAGTTGAGAGCAATACATATTAAAATATATACAGGAACTAAATGGAATTTTATTTAAAGTAAACTTCGAATCACGCCATCTATTGACAGTAATCCGAAGTGGCAATTACAAAATTATCAATTTCGATTTTTCGTTTGTTCTTTTTAGTTGTTTTATCTATCACATGAGACATCTGGACTAATTATTCTAGCGGTGAATACCCCATGCATTCACTTATTTTTCATTAATTCCTAATTAAAAGCACATAAGAAAATATTATTATTATTATAGGTCTAATTTGATAGCTATACAGATTAAAAAATTATACCTAACCTGTATTTTTTTTTATATGTTCAACGCGTCGTCAAATTACAATCTAGACGTGATAAAATAAAACCTCAATATTAAAACAAGAATTATATTAACAACAACAAAATCTACACTATGAAATAACACTAACTATAAATATACGTAATATTATTTATCACAAACATACTAAGTAATTGATAATTTCATTATCATTCTCGTCCTACATTTGATAGTTTGTTCGACAACACGAACTATAGTCACACTACGGCTTTGGTATCACTACAACAAAAAAAACATTACATTATTTCTATTATTATTACATTCGCGGCAACTTCGGCAGAGCAGCGCAAACGGCGAAAATATGGAAACCTCGGCAGTGGTTACATATTTGAGCCGTTTGGTGTTGAGACACTGGGTCCGTGGGGACCAGGAGCTCATTCTATTTACAAAAATCTATCAGAGCGTCTGGTTGAAGCGACGCGTTATCAAATTGCTGACACTTATTTGACTCGACGTATTAGCATTGCAGTTCAGAGAGGCAATGCCGCCAGCATGATGGGAACGCTACCTACTGGTAGTGGGCTTGAGCTTTGAGTTACCCATAAGCTCGATGTTTTGTAGGTAACTTAGTTCTTTGATATACATAGTTTTATTTTAGTTTTATTACTAGTTGGACCCAGCGTCTTCTAAGCAACGGGTACCGGGTTTGATTCCCAATGGAAACAAACGTTTTCTGCCCAACGTAAATGCACGCAATCACTTCCAGAACACGAAGCACAAATGTCCGATGGAAAAAATGTGCTCCTGCCGCGAACCGAACCGCAATTTTTTTATTATGATCAATAAGCAAGCATTTGACCGAAATCACATCTGATGGAAAGCGATGATGTAGCCGAAGATGTAGCATGCTTGCCTAGAAGATACCTATTCACTCTTGACTTGAAGACTCCCAGATTATACCGTTCGGGGAACAAAGACTTGGGCAGCAACCTTGAGGTGACGTTTGAGGCTTTGAAGTCTTTTCTCCACCAGTTTAATATGACCAATCAGCTGTTTAGATCGCTTTTCAATGGAATCCAAAGCCTGCTGGTACTTGGCTGAGCCGTCCCAGAGGACTGCAGTATTCCAAACAGGATCGGACTTGAAGTTGGTAAAGATTGAGATGCTGTCCTGGAGAAATACCTATGAACTGCCCGTTGGTTTAGTTGGGTGCGTGTTCGCCTTCTAAGCAGTATCGGGTTCGATTCCCGGCGGGAGCACAAGTTTTGGAAGTCAAGCAAAACAGTCAAGGTCAAGTCTTAGTCTAGTCATGTCCTAGTCATCATCATCTCAGCCGCAAGAAGTCCACTGCTGGATATAGGCCTCCCCCAAAGATCTCCAAAAAGAACGGTTGTTAGCAGCCTGCATCCAGCGTCTTCCTGCGACCTTCATTATGTCATCCGTTTTCTCCCCAAGGAAAAATTGTGTTTCTGGTTCTGATTGTGATTGTGTGTGTGATGTGAATGCTTTCGGCACCCGCGCAAGTCATCGAACTTAGTGTGGGGCTGTGAGTGTGATAGTGTTTATGTTTATGTTACCTTGCTGAGGATTCCCAATTTCTTGGCAGTTTAGCCTTTTTGGTAGAAATTAAAATATCTATCTAATATCTTTAAACGAGCAATTATTGTATATAACTATATATAATAAATATGTGTGTGTGTAATCAGGACCTCGGAAACGGCTTCAACGATCAGCGCCATCGATTACGCCATGACCGATGTAAAAAACTGTTTCTACTCGACACTAGATGGAGCTTTCTGAGGTTACAAATTCAAACACATTCTACCAAAAACAAAAAACCGAGCTAAGCTCGGTCATCCGGATATTAATAATAATAAATAATTTAACTCACGTACAGACATCCATTTGTTGCAGTACTACCTCCCCTCCAGGTACTGTTCTATGACTCTCTTGGTGTCCTCGTAGACTCCAAAGAACACGAAACCTCCCACCATGAACGCGGTCATCCGGGGAGTCACCCCCGCGAACAACCCTCGGATACCTGTAACAAATATTTCTAGTTTATTTTTAACGACTTCACAAAAAAGGAGGATTCTAAATTCGACTGTATTTTTTTTATGTGTATCCTCATGACTTCTTCCTGGGAAAATCGATTATGATGTTTTTTTTTGTTTGAAAGCTGGTGCTTCCCATTTAAATTTTATCAAGATTAGACCAGTATTTTTGGAAAGGTGTCCATACAAAATTTCGACAGTTCATTACTTCGACATGTCACTTACTTCGAAAAAATATATTTCGACAAGTCATTGCCTCGATAGATCATATATTCGACAAAGAATAGCCTAGAAGATACCTATTCACTCTTGACTTGAAGACTCCCAGATTATACCCATATATTATACATTTAATCTGATCAAGGGTTCCGAAAAAAAACGACTTCACCGCTAAGTCGGTTTTTTGTTTGCGTTTAAATTTTATTATAACGACAGATTCTTTTAACGCTTTCTCACTCACAGCTCCACGCTTAGTTCGATTACTTGTATCGTGGGTGCCGGAAACTTTCACATCACACACACACAAACAGAACCAGAACCAGAAACACAAATTTTAAAAAATAACTCGAAGATATGTTTTTGGAATATTATACATAATTAACAACGCCATTTTTTCACTTTCGCGGCAAAACTCCTCCCAAGAAGTTTCTGATACTGACAAATGTCCGCGCACGTCGTCCAGTGGGAGTCTGTCACTGACCTGACTCCAGGTATATGCTGGCGAGCACGGGCCGTATCCGCAGCTTCCTCGTGAGCGAGTACTCCTCGGCGAGCATGATGCGAGTTTTGGCGAGATCCAGCGGGGTCGTCACCGCCGCTGCGAAACCGCCCGCTATGGAACCGCAGAGAGCGCTCTGTTGGAGGACATATTTGTAAGATTAATCCATGCTAGAATATTATAAATTAAAATCCTATATGGCCACAACCAGAAGACGCCATATTGAATTTTGATTTACCATAAAGATAAACACTTTCATACTCACAACCCCACTCTAAGTTCGATGACTTGTGTCGTGAGTGCCGGAAACATTTACATCACAATCACAAGAACCAGTAACACAAATTTTTCTTGGGGAGAAAACTTGAGAGCTTTGCTTACTTTTGCTCGATTTCGACGACCCAGTTGGCGCAGTGGACAGGTGTCCGCCCTCTGCGCCGTGGGTCCTGGGTTCGATTCCCAGCAGGAGCACAAATTCCTTCCCAAGGGATATTTGTGCTTTTGGTTCTGGGTGTAATGTGTGTGTGTGATGTGAATGTTTCCGGCACCCACGATACAAGTCTTTGAACTTAGTGTGGGGCTGTGAGTGTGAATGCGTTTGTTTGTTGTTGTTTGTTTGTTTTGCTGACAAGGGGGATGGGGGGGTAAATAAATATAATAAATCTGCTTACGTAATACTTGAACAGCCTCATAGTTAACCAACCTGAAACCCGGTGATCCTCCCGTCGGCGTTACGTTCCCTGACGGTGGTCTTCAGTAGTTCCCACACCGGTAGTTCTATGAAGCTAAACGGCAGGTCCCGCGCTACCGTCGACAGGAACCCGCGGTACAACCCCTTGCGGAACCCCTCCGCTTTGTACGCCTGGAAATTGTATAACTGTACAATACAATACGATACAATACAAAGCTCTTCATTGTATAACCAGCTTACAAAGGACAACTAAACAATTTTTAGGAGTAATAGATTCAAAATCAAAAGTCTCGATCGCCGACGTAAGGTAGCAATCTTATCGGTATTCTATCGCTTACATTTTGGAGTGTGCTCAGGAATTACATGAGTTAATTCCACCATGCCCTTTTTACCATTTAACAACAAGACAAACTATCAAATGTCATCCATTTATAGTCGACAAACCTCCAGTTCGCTCGAAGCGTTTCGCTTCTTTCATCATCCAAAAACGAAGGAGTGGAAGTCATTGCCTGCGTCTTTGTTCTCCGAATGGTATAATCTGGGAGTCTTAAGTCTCGAGTGAATAGGTATCTTCTAGGCAAGCATGACCCATCTTTGGCCGCATCATCACTTTCGACCAGGTAAGATAGTGGTCAAATGCTTGCCTATTCTGGATAAAAAAACAAAGGATGACAATCAAACGTTTAAAAATAAATAAATCTTGTATGTACGGCAAACAGGGTTAGATTATACAAAAAAAAATCTATAATTTTATGTTGTAAAAATATAAAACGGACATTAATTAAGAATGCGTATTATAAAATGATTGACTACATCAATGCTTCATGAGTGCCTCTTTGGGGCCCATCTGAATAAACGATTTTTAATTTTTGGAATTGTAGATTACCTCGGTTAGTATGGCTATGCTGCTCCTCATCTTGTCCCCGACGTAGGTCTGTTTCCGTTGCTTGGCGATCTCTGTCGGCACTCTGATGACGCAGGCTAGCTGGAACATGTACCACGTGGTGAAAATGTTACTGATTTTGATGAATAAAGAATAAGAAGTTTTGTAAAATAATAATATCCATTACGCCATTTTATCACTTTTATTTTATTTAACTCACTGACATTCAGTTTGTCGCGAACATGGCCAAAAAGTAGTCAAAAATTATGTTATTTTATTAATTTCCCTTAAAATCAAGATTTATAACTTTTCTACCGACTTCACGATAAAAGGAGGAGGTACTCAAGTCAAATGTTTTTTTGTTTGAAAGATGTTGCTTCCCAATTGGTCCCATTTAAATTTGATCAAGATCTGATCTGTAGTTCTTGAGATATCGTCAATAATGCGTGTTTAGTACATCTAATCTGATCAAAGTTCCGAAGATAAAGCGGTGAAGTTGGTTTTTTTAAGCTTTGCTTGCATTTAATTATTTTCCCAAGAAGTCTATGAAGTTAGAATGGAGCTGTGAAATAGCATAATATGATATTTCACAGCTCCATGAAATAGCATAATATGCTATTTCACAGCTCCATGAAAGCGTTTATGCATATTATGCATAAACGATTTCACACTCACAGCCCCACACTAAGTTCAATAACTTGTGTCGTGGGTTCCAAAAACAATTACACCACACACACAATCACAACCAGAACCAAAAACACACATTTTCCTTGGGGAGAAAACGTGTTCCCGCCGGGATCGAACCCGATTACTACCACTTAGATGGCGAACGCCCACCCAACTAAGGCAGTTCTATGTTTGTTTATGTATATAATGTTCATGTATAAATCTCACCACTTCACCGATGCTAGCTGCAAACATATGCACGAGAGGAACATACTGTGCTGGTACGGACGGCTGCACCAGCCTCTTGGTAGTTTCATATGAGACGAAGAACAAAGCTGTTGTAGGCATTGAACTGGTTGCTACTGTTAAAAGACCTGCAGAAAAATTATTTAAACTGAGAGACGCCACAAACAAATTGTTCAGCTGATGGTTCAACACCTTTTTTTAATGCTTTCACAGCACAGCGATAACTAGTGTCGTTTGTTGTCTTGTTGTTAGATGGTAAAACGGGTATGGGGGAATCAACTCATGTAATTCCTCTGCACACTCTCCAATAGTTTTGTCTTGTTGTTAGATGGTAAAGGGGGTATGGGGGAATCAACTCATGTAATTCCTCTGCACACTCTCCAATAGTTTTGTCTTGTTGTTAGATGGTAAAGGGGGTATGGGGGAATCAACTCATGGTATTCCTCTGCACACTCTCCAATAGTTTTGTCTTGTTGTTAGATGGTAAAGGGGGTATGGGGGGAATCAACTCATGTTATTCCTATGCACACTCTGCAATAGTTTGTCTTGTTGTTAGATGGTAAAACGGGTATGGGGGAATCAACTCATGTAATTCCTCTGCACACTCTCCAATAGTTTTGTCTTGTTGTTAGATGGTAAAACGGATATGGGGCAATCAACTCATGGTATTCCTCTGCACACTCTCCAATAGTTTTGTCTTGTTGTTAGATGGTAAAGGGGGTATGGGGGAATCAACTCATGGTATTCCTCTGCACACTCTCCAATAGTTTTGTCTTGTTGTTAGATGGTAAAGGGGGTATGGGGGAATCAACTCATGGTATTCCTCTGCACACTCTCCAATAGTTTTGTCTTGTTGTTAGATGGTAAAGGGGGTATGGGGGGAATCAACTCATGTTATTCCTATGCACACTCTGCAATAGTTTGTCTTGTTGTTAGATGGTAAAACGGGTATGGGGGAATCAACTCATGTAATTCCTCTGCACACTCTCCAATAGTTTTGTCTTGTTGTTAGATGGTAAAACGGATATGGGGCAATCAACTCATGGTATTCCTCTGCACACTCTCCAATAGTTTTGTCTTGTTAGATGGTAAAGGGGGTATGGGGGAATCAACTCATGGTATTCCTATGCACACTCTCCAAAATGTAAATAATAGAATAACTATAGGATAATGTAATCTGCAGGTAACTAGCATGGCGGGGTAGAGCTAGTACACAAGCTGATCCTATTTACTGGAGCTTTCTCCAGGTAGATTATGTACTCTGTTAACCCTACTTAGTGGGAACGGGGAAGGAATAATAATCTGAGTCACTGGAGCATTGTTCATTAATAAGCAGGGGCATCAAGTGCAGATGGTCGGCTTGGGCAGTGTTATACATACTGTTTTGGTGTTATGAGTATTATCTTTATCGTTAAGGTACATTCACGAATGGTTTAGGTTCACAATTCGATCTGATTAACATTTTTATTTTATTTTTGTGGTTGAAGCCACGGGGAACAACTTGTCCTTGTGTGTAATACCAAATGTTCTATAGTTACCTCGGTAGACACCTTGGAAGCCACCAGATTTTTGGAAGCCCTGAGCACTCTGCAGACGTGTTTTTAGGGTATCCAGTGGGTAAAGCGCCACATCGACTGATATACCTGCTAGTGCTCCTGCCTGGAATGTAAACATCTCAGAATTAAAAACAGTACATAAAACTGATGTCACATGGCTGATTATCTGGATGTCCGATGGTAAAAAGGGGATGGGGGAATCAAATAATGCAATTCCGTGGCACACTCTCCGAAACGTATGAAACTTAGTGTGGGGCTGTAGGTGTGAAAGTGTTTAGCTATTAAAAGTTTAACATAGCAGTTTGACTTGCTGTTATGGTAAACAGGGTATGGGGGATTAATGTAATTCCTGCACTCTCCTATGTACATGTATGACATGCAGACTTTATAGTTTGAATCTACCGAAGGATATGTTATCTTTCTATTATAATGTAATTATAAATATGTAAATAATGTTCACATAATATGTAAGAGGACCATAAAATCGAGAGAGTGCCTGGTTGAGGCGACGCGTGATCAAAATGCTGGCACTTATTTCGCTCGACATATTAACATTGCAATTCAGAGAGGCAATACCGACAGCATGATGGGAACGCAACCCACTGGTAGTGGGCTTGAACACTTGAGTTACCTATAAGCTCGATGTCTTGTAGGTAACTTAATTTTTTGCTGTACATAGTTTTAGTTTCGTTTTAGGAAATACAGGCAACTAGCGATCCGCCCCGGCTTCGCCCGGGTGTGATAAATGAAGAACCGCTCGATCGATTTTATGCAAACTTCACATAAACCATCTACTAAATAGTCCGAACAAAACCTAAACATTTGGTTTGGATAGGTGAGCCCGTTCTTGAGTTACAAAATTAATTAAAAGTGGCATTGATTTTTGTATATATAGATATATATATAGATTGGCCCATAGATAGCATTCAGAGGACCATGCACCTGGACAAATCGACCCAAGGTTTTAATGTGCATTTTATGTAATAACCTGTTAAATCCTATGTTTAAGTTAATAAATAAATAAAATAAATGACTTGATTTATTTTTCTGTTTTTATTTTGAAACTTAATTCATCCAGTCAATAACCAGCATAAAAGGCAAAGTTTGCCAACTGTGCTGACAGTATTTCCATTCTTTTCTTCCATTGTCTTTCGAGCCGAGTCCTTGAGCAACAAGAGTAAACATAACCTCTTTCAAAAACAGCTGATATATGTTAGCTGTTTCTGTAATGTACGTAAGTATGAATTTACTTACCACTAGCGGAGGCGCATACGTGTACTTTAGGGTCTTCGACGTGTCTGTTGCGCCGGTCATCGTGATTTAGCACTGTTTTCATTCAACTTTTGCGTAAGCAAATGGATGGAGAACCCAATAAAAGTCAACCAAAAAGCTATCAAATCAGACCTCCTTCGCTTTATAAATACGCTTGTGTTTGTCCACAAAACAAGATTCTTTTTCAAACTTTAAAATCAGGCAAATAAATAATATGAATGGTTTCCTTCTATTTCTAGTACAGACTAAAGAGTACTTTAGAGTGCTTTGGTTTGGAGTACTTTATAAAACGGAGTGCCAAAAAGTATACAAGTAACGATAACGGAGTGATTACATTATCTTTGGTACTTCGTACATACAATGCGATTAAAATAAGAATAGGACGGGCTATCGGCTAACTTCACTCATATAAGTACTGTTAGCAGAACAAACTTAAAAATAGATCAGCGCCATCATTTACGTAATTTTAAATTAGTGACCCTACGAGTGGCCCGAAATCGTTCATTTTATTAAGTAAATTTTTTTTAAGGTGTCTAATCTAAGAGGCCATCATGGTTTGATGACGTCGCGGGCGTCAGGGTCTTATTTCACTTTGTTTGGACTGCTTGGTTGGTGGAGGTTTTTTTTTCGTTTAGGTTTGGCTCCGCAGACTATGTGCCGCCAGTGTCAAGTAAATATTAATAAATATTCATACAAAAATAATTCAAACCACTTTTTTTGTATGGAGTTGGCGTTCTTATCCGCTAGGATCAATAGTATTCTATGCTTATTTCTCCGACACTGTACACGACACGTTTCTGAGTGCATGTTCCCCTCTTGTTGATTATCTTATTTAATTTGTTTTTTATTTCTATTTAATTTTGATTTGTTGATTGTTATATTTGTTTTAATTAACTGTTAAAATCAGTCTATTGACTTTTTTGTTCTACAATGACCAACAGATAGTGGTAAAGGTAGTGTTTTTCATCGGCGAGCTCAAGAGATTATCAGCAATGTTGATAAGTACTTCGAAGAAGAGAAACAACGTGTCATTACGTTGCTGGACCAGTGAAAATAAGCAAGAATTGTACCAGGACCAGATGGCAATATTCATATACCGTTTGATGTTTTCGGAAGCTTCATGAAGCATTTGGAAACTGCTACGATCTAAGCGATTCAAATTAAAATACTAACGTTTCCAAAATATAGTCCGTTCAAAGTGTTTACGGTATTAACCTACCTATGATTACTTGTTTTCTAATTTAAATGACGTGTTATTACAGTAAAACAAATATAAGCAATACTTATTATCATTTCTTTTTTTGCAAAATCTGTACCAAATTCCAGATGTGACGTCACAACATGGCGCTAGGCCCGGTCCTATTCTTATTCTAATCGCATTGTATAGATAACTAGCCGTGCCCCGCGCGACTTCCGCTATTATCAAGTTAAAAAGTAGCCTATGTGTAAATCCTATGTATAAGCTATGTACATTCCAAATTTCATCCAAATCCATTCAGCTGTTAAAGCGTGAAGAAACGTACTTACACACTTTCAAATTTATAATATTAGTATGATGTAATCACTCTCAAACAATGATTTTGTAGCTAATAAACGTAGTTTTGTTTCCTCTTGATGCTCTCAATAATTTCAACGATTGAGGAAGTAAATACCTATTATATATTACACAGGAATAAACCGTAGGCAGGAAACAAGTCTTTGAACTTAGTGTGGGGCTGTGAGTGTGAATGCGTTTATTTTGTTTTTAAGCTATTGCATAGCTTCTATCGCGGGCCTTGAGCGTGGAGACCGAATCCAGAAATTCCGTTACGAAAATAACCTAACACCCCCCACTCCGACGAGCACAGCGGTGATACCTTTTAGTTTTGCCATCTATCGATGAATAGCAGAACATTTAATTACTTTTTTGAAATATCACGCTTGTCTCTTTAGTTCAGCAACTCGCCTCTAGGTGACAGGAAAAAAAATACTACATAAATAAAATAAATAAATAATTATAATTGCATAAGTTGATAAAAAATGCTATGCAATAGCTTTACCGCGGCAGTCCCCGATTGCTACACGTCTTTTTTGTGGTAAGTTTGTTTCCTATCAAGATGATATTATATTAATTACATCAACAGAATTCAAGGATTATGTAGCTAAAGTAATCGTAGGCTTGATGCTTCATCTTTAACCGCATCGTCACTTTCCATCAAGTGAGATAGCGGCCGAATCTGTCATAAAAAAATTAGGTTCGTTTCCTATCTTGATGTAAGAAATGTATGAAATCACTACGCTTAGATTTCAACTTGCTTGAAGTTGGCGTATACGTAAAGGTGCTCTGTGGAGTTGGCCCCATTACCTATGCCTGTTGCCGTTGGTTTCATTATCAAATTTCCAAAAATGGCCGCTTTGGTATTAAGTAACTGCGGTTTCCATACCGCAGTTGCGATACTAGCTTGATAGCGATATCAGCCATTGGTTGCTTACATTCTCATTTCTCTTTAGTTGCTATAATTCCTAACTCTGTTGCGAAAGATTTCAATTTGAATAACGCAAAAATGAACCTATTTTCTTAGGTAGGTATTTTGTTGACTTAGATTTAAATTTGAAGCGTTTTGCATCCTCATTTATTATACATACTGCTAAGGAACGGAACTATTTGCCCGAGTCTGTGTTTCCAAAAGTACAATCTGGGAGTCTTTAAATCTCTATAAAAGCTTGCTCCATCTGTATAGTGGTAAAATATTGCCTAAAGAGAAAAACATATATTTTTAAAGTGATTGCAACAGAATTAGGTAATAGGGATGGGGTATTATTAACTTGGTGCTGTGTGGTTAAGCCTTGTTTGTCATGGTCAAAACTTGGTCAAATGTAATGTAATGATTAACTCACTATTATCCTACAATTAACTATACTACTCTGTGATGCTATATTACGTAGTAGTCTCTGTGGTCTATGTCCTATAATATTCACATCGAGATAGGAAACAAACCTACGGAATATTCAATTTAAACGGAGTGATTACATTATCTTTGATTCTATTTATCTATGACCGTAGTACTCTCTGTGGTCTGTGTCTATGACTACCGTATTACCGTATTATGGTTTGTTTACGTTTTTAAGAAAGTGACTTCTCGTTGAATCTTTAATGAATTACGTAAATAAACATATCTCTTTAGGTTCTTGACAATACTTTATAGATAGAAGACCATACAAATCCATCGATTGCACTGCTTCCCTAAGACGTGCATAACGTAAGGTTATTAACTAACACAATATTCCTAGCAATCCAACCCATCTGTTTTTCAATTCCATTAATTATCTCTAACAAATCCTTATCGTACCCCATACATTTAATAAAAATATTTAACAAAGTGTATTAGACCTGCCCGGTGGCTGGTCTAATTCTGTCTATACAAACTACTCTGTGGGTCTAATAAACGAACACAATTTGGGAAAGCTTTTGTGGTTCACTGGGGCCTTGTTTATTGATCGGCAAGAGCACCACGTGCAGGTGAGATTGGCTGGGATGGCTAGATGTCCTACCTTCCTTACCTCCCAGTCATTCCAGCCAACTTCCAATATTACTATCAGATATTGTAAGAATTAGTAGTAGTAAGAGCAAGTTTGTTTTGTTATGCACATTCTAGGATGGAGAACAGAGTTTCCAAAGAGCAAGTAAATCTTATGTTGAGCACATTAGAGAAGCACCGGGAATTTACAAGGGTCAAGGGCTTAGGAGCGCGGGCCAGAGTCGCCCAGGAAAGATGTTGGAATAACCTCGCGCTGAAACTGAATGCCATTGACAGTGGTGCTGCGAAATCTGGTCATCGTTGGAAGAGAGTAAGTATTTGGGACATGATCAAAATTAATTAGTTACATGGGCTCCAAAGAGGCACTCATGAAAGTTAACATTACTGCCAGATTTGCAAAATTACAGAAAAACCTGGCAATAAACTCGGCAGCTGCACATTTTTTTAAACATTCTTAAATGACTAATTCAAATTCAAAATTGTTTATTCATGTGGGCCCCAAAGAGACACTCATAAAAGTGAATATTGCCAGACTCTAATATGAATAAAGTATTTTGAATTTTGTTCCCATAATAATAAGATCAAGATATGATGAAGAGGTTCAGAGCTATCAGCGAATGAAGTCGGTTATTAGTTTTATTGACCACAATCCCACCTGATGGAAAGTGATGATGCGACTGAAGTTGTAGCATACATAAAAAAAACTGATGAATTAAGAATCTCCTCTTTTTTTTAAATTGGTTAAAAAGCCACACAAATAGTTTTTGGCTTTCACAGTACTGGATTGACTTGAAGTGTAAAGCGAAGAGCAGAGCAGCTGCGGGCAGGACCAAGTTTGGGGCACACAGCCAAACCATGGAGACTGATGACCGAGTCCTGGCCATAATTGGTCGCCGAGGGCACAGACAAAGTGTCACATCAACAACCACAAGTAAGTCTTTTTTTTATGCTGGATAGGCAAGCATTTGACCGCTATCTCACTTGATGGAAAGTGACGATGCGGCAATGAGTTCCTCTCCTTCGCTATTCGGAAGATAAACATAGAAGTGAAACGCTTCAAGCGAACTGGAGGTATAGGGAGTCGATGTGATTTTACACCTACACTGGCACCATGATCATTTGAACATAGATAGATCTTACTAGGTCGTCAAATTAACATGAACACATAAGCGCTTTCACACTCACAGCCCTACTAAGTTCGATGATTTGTGTCGTGGGTGCTGGAAACATTCACATCACACACTCAACCACGACCACTCGGCATGTAAATTTGGTCAAATTTTCACAGTTAACGTGATACAAAATCGTCAATTTTCACTTTCGAACCAAAAAATATCTATTTTAAATTCCAGGGCATCCAAAAGAAGAGGAGACCAGGTTCCTAGAGGTGAAAAACGACGAGGGATCCGAGAACAGCGGGGACGAGACCTACATACCGGAGCCGGCATTCGTCGACGAGGCGTGTACCTCCGACCATTCCGGTGTGGAGGAGACCTTCCTCTCAGAACCGGCTGAAGAGCCCTGCAACTTGGAGACGAGAGTCAACGAGACGTTGGAAGACTTGGAGTCCCGGCGGGTGGCCGTGCAGGAAAAGTGGGCGGAAGCTGCGGCGACGATGGCGCAGGCGGCTTTGCTGCAAGCTCAAGCTCATCAGGATTTAATTACGATTTTGAAAAGTAAACTCCTATAGATACATAAATATAGACGCTTTTACACTCACAGCCCCACACTAAGTTCTATGACTAGTGTTGTGACGGAAACATTCACATCACACACAATTTCCCTTGGGAAGAATACTTTTCCGCCGGGAATCGAGCCCGTTACCCGTACTTACAAGGCGAACGCCCAGCCAACTAAGCCAACGGGGACTAAGTTAATGAGATCAAAAGAAACAGGAATTTAAGAAAAAAAAGTTTTGCAAAAAAAAATTGTTTGCAAAACTTGACTGTCAATTACAAACACAACGAAATATCATTTAAACGCAAGCAATGCTTAAAAAAACCGACTTCACCGCTTATATTTTGGCTTTGGCTTGATCGATTTCGGTAAGATATGGGACCACCTCTGAAGTATAATCTACCAAACATTAAAATCATCAAAATCGATTCATAATTGGCGGAGATATCGCGTAACATACATACAAAAAAAAACATACAGTCGAATTAAGAACCTCCTTTATTGAAGTCTTTTAAAAAACAGCCCAATCTGTCCAGCCATTTTCAAATAATCTGTAGAACTGCCTTTTGGCTTATTTGGGTTTACGTTCGGCTTATAAGCAGCGGGTATTGGGTTCGATACCCGTGGAAAGACAAATTTTCTCACCAAGGGAAATTTGTGTTTCTGGTTCTGGGTGCGATGTGAATGTTTCCATCACCCACGATACAAGTCATTGAACTTTGTGTGAGGCTGTGAGTGTTAATTACTTTGTTATATATTTAAGTAGATACAGCGCTTCAAAAATTTACAAAAATGCTGTGCGAAACATACCAGCCAGTTTTGTGTTATATTTTAATGTAAATATTCTTTTTATATTATAAGCACACATTTTATAATTAGATAATTACTAAACTATTGAATTAATTTTAATTTGTAAAGCGTTTGATTGTACTAGACTTAATCCTCAAGAAGAAGTAATAAAAAAATTCGCTCGGAGCGAAACCGATTATACGTAATAATAATTAGTAATAACTTACATGTTAAGGACAATAGGGCTTATGTGGACTGACTAGCTATAGATCTGTTGAAATATGGATATGTTTATTTTTGAGAATAAAGAGGGTTTATTCCTTTTGTCTTCTCTCTCGCTCGCACATTTCGATATTTTTAATAAATACAATTATGTACGTGTGTTTTTTAAAATGTTTTTAACTAACTTTATGGACGTCAATTATATTGACATGTTCTTTTGGAAATTATCCTACTAATATTATAAATGCGAAAGTTTGTGTGTGTGAATGTTTGGTACCACGTATCTCCGTAACTACTTAACCGATTTAAATGAAATTTGGAATGTAGGTAGCTTATGCTCTGGATTAAGACATAGGCTACTTTAATCATCATCATCGTTAGCGGGCGAAGCCGCGGGGCTCAACTAGTTATATTTAGGGGCTGAGTCACCCACGTCCGTAGGAGGATACCCCTTAAGTCTGACTCCCTACACGTGGTCCCCGGGTGGTGCTAATCAGGTGACATTTGAGAGGTGGTAGAGCATTTTGTGAGTTGCTCGCCAGGCTTGCTACCAAAGTAGCTTACCACCATCAAGTTGAAAGTCTGCCGCCAAGCCAAATACGGTGTTCCGGCAGTTATCCTTGAGAGCCTGCGTATTCCAGGTCTAGTGTGTTTACCAGCTTCGATCACATCTTCACTTACCATCAGGTGAGATAGTGGTCAAACACTAGCCTGTCACAAATAAAAAATATATATATATATATATATATATATATATATTTAATTTTTATTTCGTAAATTTTCATTTTGACATTTTTTATTGTATTTTTATTTAAAAAATATCTCATTTTGAACTGTACAATATGACGTGTAAACTAATGTTTATGAATAAATGAGTATTTGATTTTTTTTTGAGCGAGAGAGAAGTTATAAGGAATAAACCCTCTAAGGTGAATATTGTTATAATTTACTTGAATTTAAATGTTTATTAACCTTATATTTTTCCCGGGATATATTTGTTATATCCTGTAGTTAAACAAATACAGAAACCAAACAATAATAAACATAAACGCATTTACACTCACAGGTCCACACTAAGTTCGAAGACTTGTGTCGTGGGTCACATCGCACACACAATCACAACCAGAACTAGAAACACATTTATTCCTTGTAGAGAAAACTTGTGTTTCCGTCGGGAATCTCACCCGATAATTCGCCTTCTAAGCAGGAGTGCTTAGAAGGCTAACGCCACCCATCTAAGCAAACAAAATTAATTATGATTTTGAATAAAGTTATAAGCAAATAACCTCAAAAGTTTTTACTATGTAGACGCCATGTTTCTTTTCGGGCGAACAACTAGTATAATACAACTTAAATCATGTGATGTCGCCCACGGAGAGGTGTAATATGAATGTCTCCGACACCCGCGATACAAGTCGTCGAACTCAGTGTGGGGATGTGAGTGTGAAAGCGTAAAAAAATCTTTCCTGCACCACTCCTGTAGTTTTTATGTGGGGAATGTAATATTATTAGTTAGTAATTAAATTATTAGTAAGTAGTACAATTAATTTACAAACCTGAGTTCGAAAATAATTAATGAAGTTAAGTGAATAATTAAAGTTTAGCAATAAATATTGACAGGTATTTTTATATTAAGGGCCGTTCAAGTATTACGTAAGCACTATAGGGGGTTGGTGGGGGGGGGGGTGTCTTTGCTTTGCTTATGTTTGATGACATGGGGAGTAGTGGGGTCTCGATGATGATTACGTCATCCGTAGTTATTTACTTTTTTACACATATGGCAACTCACACATTGTCTATGCTTGAAAACGAAACGCATTTTGGGCATTGTTTAGGTATTTTATTATTTCTAGAATACTAACTTCTGCTCATGAATCAATAAAAAAAACAATACATTAAGTAGGTAATAGAAATTTTTTTACGTAAGCATTTGGTAAGAGCTTTGCTTACTTTTGCTGACAAGGGGGATGGGGGGGGGGTAAATAAATGTAATAAATCTGCTTACGTAATACTTGAACGGCCCCTTAAATTAAGAGGCCGGGGAGTCTTTGAACGAGTCTATAGGCTGTCTCTGTTTAACTAGCAAACTGTGCCCATGCTTGATGCGATAGCACTACGGACCGAACAAATTATGATAGGTGCCGTAATACTTCTTTTTTGCATTAATAGTACCTTGAAATGATAATCTGTGCTCCTGCTGTAATGACAAATAAAATGTGTAAGTTTTTAATACAAAACGAATAAGTTAAATATGCGACATTTACGTCGTAATAATGTGTGAAAATCAAATGGTTTATATTTCGTTATAGGTAATTATTTTGAATAAAAACTATCCAGGAACCTACATTTATATGTTTTTATTCTGAATAACAGCACATTATGGTGGTAATATGCTTGAATTATAAATAATTTCGGTATTACGACTGTATGGGCAAATCAACCTCCGCAGGCCCCTTAAGTAATTGTTTATAAAAAATATTTGCTTACAATTCTTTTACTTTTATTTACCAACACAGTAATCTAATTAGATTAATTGATCGAGCGAAGCGAGATCTCTAAGTTGACTTGGGTCGTTCAGCACTTTGTCCGTCCGTCCGTCCGTCTGTCAGAGACATCTAGCGTCTAACTAAACCATATAAGCAAATGACTTCAAATTCTCATAGAATATGTCAAACTACGGCCCCAAGCCAGAAATGACATTTAAAATTATGTAAATGAAAATATTAAGGGGGGAAATCATCCCATACATGTATGTGGGGAGCAAAATATTTTTTAATCTACCCTTGTGGTGTAACTATCGTTGAAAAACAAACTATCAACAAACAAACAAACGCTATATATATATATCTATTTTGCTATTGGAAAATAACGATTTGGTAGGCCACCAAAGTCACTGTTTTTAGACCTATTTTGTCCCAGGGTCAAAAACAGCTTCACAGTGAACGCTGAAAATTATGTATTATATCCGTTATATCCAACTCTACCAACAACAAATACAGAAATTAACAATTATTATATAGAAAAAAGTTATAAGCAAGTAACCTCAAAAGTTTTTCGTTATGAGGCAAAATGTAGGCGCGAGATCTCAGTTCGGCGCGAACGACTAGTTACATCGATATGAAATAATAATCTACTTTATAACAAGACCGGACCCGTTATTTACCTGGAAAGTGGTATCTTTTCAACGATGATAAAGTTCATTTTACTTTAAAAGTTCAAATTCCGTTGCCGTTACGTAACTCTACATAATATTTGATCAATACAAACCTTTTTCAAACAAACTTTTTCCTTGACAACAAAAGACTATCGAATTATCACGTGGTTGTGAAATATACATAAGTGACAGAAGAAGGTGTCAGATTTTTATTTCAAATTTATTTATTTACAAAATGCCGAAGGTCCTGAAAAACATTCACGACGACATTCCGTACCACAAAGTGAGACAAGGAAGCGATCCAGGATGCTACCAACTGCACAAGTAGGTCTAGGCAATAAGTCTCTCAAATATCTACAAGCTGCGCCCCGCGGTTTCATCCGCGTGGTGATGGTAAATTGTGATAATGATGAAAGAAAGTATTTTATTTAGGTATTCGTAAATTTTTCAATGTTTATATATTATTCTGCTATTCGGGACGGAGACAAGTCCAACAAATTAAAAATCATGAAATTATTGTAGTTATGGGTCTTGTATTTTGGCGATAATAGCTTACACATAGATATATATATACATACATGCTGTCACGGGCTTTTTTGTAGGACTATTTATGATAAACATTTCTATTATACATTATATACGTGTAACTCTATCGGTTTTTGCGGCGCACGCCAGAATAGTTTGCAGATGGCAGATTTTTTTCCTACTTGACACTTATCGTTATATTTAGGATAATTCACACTATATCTTTATAAATTATATCCTATGTGTTATTTTGATGTGTAAGCTATATTATTGTAAGGTTTCATCAAAATCCATTCAGTAGTTTTTGCATGAAAGAGTAACAAAGATACATCCAATACATTCTTAATAACTTCCGCTTTAATAATATTAGTAGGATTAGTAGGAAGTAGGATGTACTTAGTTATTATAATGTAAACCTGAATATGATATGCCCATTGGCTTAATTGGGTAGGCGCGACTTCTAATCAGGGGTCTATCGGGTTTGATTCCCGGCGGGAACACAAGTATCTTCCACAAGGAAAATGTGAGTTTCCGGTTCTGCTTGTGATTGTGAATGTTTCCGACACCCAAGATACAAGTCATCGAACTTATAGTGGGGCTGTGAGTGTGAAAGCGTTTATATAAATATTTATAGGCATCAAAATAATAGATTATATTATGTACTTAGATAGGAACTAAAAAACACACGTATGGATAAGCAGGTGGGCGTTGTCATCTGCGACGCAGTAATGGCTGTAATTTTGCGAATCAGGCAGTAGAGTCTTCCATGAGTGCCTCTTTGGGGCCCATGTGAATAAACAAACGCAAACGCATTCACACTCGCAGCCCCACACTAAATTCAAAGACTTGTATCGTGGGTTCCGGAAACATTCACATCACACACATTACACCCAGAATCAGAAGCACAAATATCCCTTGGTAAGGAATTTGTGCTCCTGCCGGGAATCGAACCCAGAACCCACGGCGCAGAGGGCGGACACCAGTCCACTGCGCCAACTGGGTCGTCAACGATTTTGATTTTGATTTTAGTATTATAAATACTTCTGCAGGTGGCATCATTAGATAACGATGCCACCTGCAATATACTATTATATATATACCATATATATACTATTTGCTGTAGAAGTATACTGCACAAGCAAAACGATTTGAAACACATTGTATTTATATCGTTACGCTTTTTTTTTCAAGTTATGTGTGAATTTTACACTCGCTCTAATAACAGAAAAAATCATGTGGCAACTGGCATGTCAAAAAAGCATTTGAGGACATGCGTCATCCCTCATTTGGGCAGCGAATGCGGTGGACAATGACCTACACTCTCTCGAGATGGAGCAGTGGAAATCAAATGGGCTGGTTTTGATGCGCTGTATTTTATGTTGCAGACCATTCGATTGCCGGCTGAAATTCCCCCTGACCAACCGGCCCATCCATAAGTGTGAGATACCAAAGCGCGAATATGTCATGGTGCCGCAGATGGAGGGCTGGAGAAAGCTTCTCGTCCCCAAAAAGAAGAGGACTTACTACCCTGCCGTCATACCAAAGAACGAGTTCGAACGGCTCAAAGGACAGGCTAGGGTAAGAAGCAAATTCTTAACGAGACCAGCAGCCGTCTCCGCCAAAACGACGATATATTTTCTATGGTTCCAAATCGCTTATTTTGTGTGACTAAAGCCATTTAACTTACCGCTGGTAGTTGGATGGACGTCTACCTTTTAAGCAGCGGGTATTGGATAGATTCTTTATTTGAAGATAGATGGATAAATTCTTTATTTGCCCCCCAAAAAAGCACACTTACAAAGAAATCTTAAATTTAATATAGGAGCACAAATGGCGGTCTTAACGCTCAAAGCGATTTCTTCCAGACAGCCAAAGATAACAATATTACAAACAGAGACGGTGTTGTACTTCAACACAGTCATATTTAAATAAATAAATGTACTTACACATACTTATTAATACCTTATATGTATATACATAATATACCTACAAAAACCTACATAAATAATAATAATATATTATAAACATACACAAACTAATACATATATATGACTAATAAAGGACATCATAAAGGAATCATTGCCTGCGTCATTGTTCCCTGAGGAGTTATAATCTGGGAGTCTTCAAATCAAGACTGAATAGGTATCTTCTAGGCAAGCATGTCACATCTTCGACCGCATCATCACTTTCCATCAGGTAAGATAGTGGTCAAATGCTTGCGTATTTAGCATAAAAAAAAACATTCATAGCTTTAACTTAATTGAGAGTGATACTACTTTTTTAATAATACTAGGGTAGACTGGGTACGGTTGTGACAATTTTCAATGGATCGCCGATAATTTTGTTAGTATGCCACTTAACTGAAAGAGAGATACCTTTTATGGTAAAGTATACATTTATCTTCGTAAAAATACAAAAATTTTGCACCTAAGTACAATGGTCGACTCACACGAGCAAATCAAAAAAAAAAAGGAAAAATGTCACAATCGACCACACCCCAGGGGCGGTTGTGACAGTGCTTGAGGTCGGTAGTGACAGGTTCAAAAATACACAAAAAAATCTAAAATCACTTTTATTGTAAATTATTTCTTACATAAGGCAACATAAATCTTCTTCTGGAAAAATGTAACATTAACGAAACAAAAAAAATAAAGTCTAGGAACACTTTTATGGCTTAAAACCACTATTTTACTGCAGAATCTACTAGTTACGAGTACTATAACAGACTTTAATTACAGACTTTAATACAAGGGGGTTACGTGTGTGCGTTACACCGGTAAACACGCCTGTTAACACGCTCTAGCATTTTCTCAAAGTAAATCAAGATAAGTGCCACAACACCTTCACAAAACCAGGAAACCGAAAAGCTGATTGGAGAGGACCATTCTTCAAGTATTTTCACATTCGGCAAGCGGATTTCCAGCACACAAATCACCAAAACACTACGGGCATTACAAACGGATATTTTAGAAGCTCACACATACAAGTAAGGCAGTGTAGAAACACAGAGGTCAACAGCCAATAGTGACAAGCATTGACCTCTGCTAATACCTCCCAATGCATGGTTTTTACGTGTTTTTTCAAAATTCTCGTCAAAGAACAATAATAAACGAAATTTGACTCCGTACAGGAAAACCGGCACTTGTCAAATTGACATTAACCGTCAGTTGTGAAGTGACACTTGACGTTTCATAATTATAGTGACATCCAATATCATCGGGTGTTGCCAGATTCAGAAAAAATTTACTTCTACTAACTTTTTAATAATTTGGCAAAATGGTGAACAACTGTGCGGCTTGCACTAAACCCCTAAGGTCAAACACAATAAACATTAAATGTACAAAATGCGCTAACTTTTTCCACCCATTATGTGTGAATATTACTCGTAAAATCTACGAGGATATGAGCTCGAGCTGGATCTGTCCGCTATGTAGTAGTAAGGAACCCAAAAGGGATAACTCAAATACCCCGGTGCGTGCCGCTACCCCGGTGTCCGGGTCGAGCGGTGTTGGGACTATTGATCCACTGCATGAATCGTGTCTTGCAGTCGTGGTAGGATCTAAGATACCTGCACTTGAATGCCAGGCCACGCCGACCGTTAGCGAAACCAGCGACTTGGCCGCATTAACAGCGGAAATAAAAAATCTAAGATCTGAAGTGGGTGACATGAAGACTTACTATATAACACTAACGGATCACATAAAAGACTTCTTTACCAGACTAGAAGAACAAGGCAAGAAGCTGGCCGACACAGAATCAAGACTGCGCCTACTTGAAGAGAGAGAAAGCGAAATGGTCACGTGTCGTAAGGAACTAGACAAGCTTCGTCACGAAATAAACACGCAGGCTCAGACAAGTCTAAAAAATGAAATCGAAATCGTAGGTGTAAATGAATTTCCTGAAGAAAACCTGTTACACATCGTTTCAGTTATATCACAAAAAATTGGCACTGAGCTAAATATAAGTGATCTGGACTATGTTACCAGAGTCGGACCACGTAATCGTGACAAGAGATCCTTGGACGGCCTTCAAGAGTCCGCTGACAAACATCCACCGCGCCCCCTGGTGGTGCGGTTCCTTCGGCGTCACAATCGCGAAGCCTTCCTTAAGGCGGCCAGAGTTCGCAGAAACTTGATGAATGCTGACATAGGTGTAACAGGACCATCCAGATCAATTTTCATAAATGAGCGCCTAACATATGAAAATAGACAGTTATTTCGAGCAGCGCGACAGAATGCTAAATCAGCAGACTTTAAATATTGTTGGGTTAAAGGAGGAACCGTGTACGTTCGGAAGCGGGAAGGAAATCCTGCTATCGCTATCAAAAGCAATGACGACCTGGAGAGCATTTTCAGTCCCTCATCGTAATGACCAGTCGAAGTTGAAGAGAGCAGCAGTCATGAAATGTATACGCGCCATAAGAATCTTTATAATAACGATCGCACTTTTCTTTCAGTTGCTAGTAAACAAAGCAGACACCATCACAAAATTGTACAAAAATTACTCA
Organism: Lomographa bimaculata; assembly: GCA_948107665.1. Classification (NCBI taxonomy): domain Eukaryota; kingdom Metazoa; phylum Arthropoda; class Insecta; order Lepidoptera; family Geometridae; genus Lomographa; species Lomographa bimaculata. The sequence continues at coordinate 1,570,776 of OX403607.1, read as the reverse complement.
CCTTCAATTTCTGGTTGTTCATGCATTTATAAACGTAATTTTAACACACATAAATACTCATACTCATCAGCACTTTTACACTACTCTCAAAGCTTACTCCACAATAACACTAGACACTCGGATCACAACACAAGCACACATATACCCCTTGCAAAATTTGGGAATTTAAAAATGACGCACTGGTCACAGACAATTACAGAATCCCTCTTTCGCTATTATAAAGATGGTTTCACTTAATGTACTCAATGAACTTGAAGAAACCGCAAATATTGACTGTCATTTATTAAATTCTGTAGATTTTTGCAAGAACACACTCACCACTAAAAACTACAACTTCAAAGTTCTCTCTTTAAATATTCGAAGTCTCCAGCGTAATTTCGATGATCTTACAATTACACTTAAGCGAACAAACCTTGAGTTTGACGTTATAATCCTTTCAGAGTGCTGGCTCTCGGAGGGTCAGTTAATTGATATTCTTCCAGGGTATAACCCATTCTGCTCCACCTCTCAGAAAAACAAAAATGGAGGAGTTGTTATTTACGTAAAGGACTCTTTTAGAACAGCCACTCGGGTAAGCACCTTAGTCGATGCTGACAACGTAATGGTGACACTAGACAACAAATATGCCATACTAGGAATCTATCGCTCTCCGTCTACTTTAGACCTTGACCCTTTTGTCACTTCATTAGATTTAACACTAAACAGCATAAAGTGTTTTCCTTTTATAATCGTAGCCGGTGACTTAAATATTGACATCGCTGACAACTCTCACAAATCCAATGTTGATTATCTTTGCATAATGGCCTCTCATAGTCTTCTCCCAGCCATTACAATGCCCACTCGTGGACACGCTTGCCTTGATCACATTTTTATCAAATCGAATAATAAATCCATAGGACTAATTTGCAAATCGTCTATCACTGATCACGATATTACTATTGCTGGTTTGTGTTCTTCAAAATCGACTCATAACTCTCCTACTATTAAACTTAAAACAGATGTGGCCGCCGCCGCAGCAGAGATTAATTGCCGGGATTGGACAACTGTAATAAAAAATCCTTGTTTTAATTCTACAGTTGATGAATTCAACCATATTATGGCTGAAACACTTACCAAACATACCTATAAAGTTAGAGTTGGTCGTAAATGGGTAACCATGAAACCTTGGATTACGAAAGGGCTTCTTAGATGCATGAGGCACCGAGATAAGCTGCATCTTGACTCTAGGTCGGAGCCTGACAACACGACTCTACGCAAAATCTATACCAGATACCGAAACTACTGTAACAAACTCCTCAAAAAGCTCAAAAATGACTATTTCGCTAAACAATTAGAAGAAAACAAAGACAACACAAAACTGTTATGGAAGACAATTAAAACTATCTGTGAATACTCAGGTAAAAACAATTTCTTTCCAGAACTCATAGAATATCAATCTACTCCTGAAGAGTCACTTCTTGCCTGCAATCAGTACTTTGTATCTGTCGGAAGGAATTTGGCTGATGCTATATTAAATAAGCTCAATACCACACAAGAACACCTGATAGCAAAATATAAAACACCGTCTATGTGTTACAGCCAGTGCTTCTTTTTTCATCCCACTGATTCTTATGAAATATGTAATATCATAAACCAATTAAATATTGATAGCGCCCCTGGCCCAGACAGAATTACAGTTCCCTTTCTAAAAAAATCTCTTCAATCAATAATAGACCCTCTGGTAGATATTTTAAACAAATGTTTAGCATCTGGAACTTTCCCAGACATCTGGAAAGTTGCGGCAGTATCTCCAATATATAAAAGCGGATCTAAAAAACTTCCTGTCAATTACAGACCAATTGCACTACTTAACATCATCTCTAAAATATTAGAAAAGGTTGTAAACCACCGCTTGGTATCTTTTCTAGAAAAACATCACATAATCTCCAATAGACAATTCGGCTTTCGTCGTGGTAAGTCGACCGAAGACGCAATAGCTTTACTATCTAACAAAGTCTCTGGTTTTATTGAAAACGGTGAAAAATGCCTGGCGGTCTTCCTGGACTTAGCTAAAGCTTTTGACACCGTCTCGGTCGGCCTTCTACTTAAGAAAATGGACGCACTGGGTATAAGAGGGGTGGCTCAAGAGTGGTTCCGTAGCTACTTAAGTAATCGCAGGCAGTACATCAAAATAGGTAATCTAACTAGTTCTTCCCTTCCTATTGATTTTGGTGTCCCGCAGGGCAGCATACTCGGTCCGACTCTTTTTACACTATATATAAACGACATAGTCAACTGTAACTTGAAAAACGCGGAAATTATCACTTACGCTGATGACACTGTTATAGTCTTCCACGAGACGAGTTGGGAAATGGTGTTTTCTACTGCTGAGAATGGGCTTGCTCAAATTTCTTCTCTCTTGGACAGAAACTTGCTGACCCTTAATGTCTCAAAGACAAAATATATGGTTTTCTCTAAAACAATCGCTGGTAGACCACTTGAGCATAACCTAAAAATTCACTCTTGCTCAGATGGAAAAGCCGGAAGGCAGACAGGCTGCACTTGTGAGTCTATAGATCAAGTAAGCAAAATAAAATATTTAGGTGTTGTTATCGACAACAATCTGACTTACAAACAGCAAGTAACAGATATAGCTGGTAGGGTAAGAAAATTAATTTTTGTCATGAAAAAACTCAGAGACTGCACCCCCTTTGATGTCATTCGCACCGTGTACATGGCCCTATGCCAATCTATATTGCAATATTGTATTGCTGTCTGGGGTAGTGCAAATAAAACACATTTTATAATTATTGAAAGAGCCCAGCGAGCACTTCTAAAAGTAATATTAAAGAAACCTTTCCGGTTTCCGACAAATGACTTATATCAAGAATTCAAAGTTTTACGAGTACGGCAACTTTTTATTCTCAACGCTACGGTCAGAACTCACAAAAATTTTCTAAATAGACCGGATAGGGCAGAAATACTTTCAAGGCGTGTTTTTCGCCTCCCACTCCCACAGGCCACTTCACTTCTTTCCCAAAGAAGCACAAACTATGCTCACACAAATATATATAACAAAGTTTGCAATAAGTGCGATATCAAGGACGCTTCTGTATCTGCATGTAAAAAAATTGTAAAAAAGTGGCTATTAACTTTAAATTACGAAGAAACTGAGAACTTTATTTGACACAATCACACACATCTCACGAACATAACACACATGCAAATCTCAAACATACACACACACACACAACTCACAAACATACACACACAAATACATTCATAAACACACACACACACCTAAACTAACAACTAAAATTTTTCGTTACTTGGTATAGAATTGTACTTACACGTAATTAGACAGTGGTACACAACTATAAATCGCTGTGTTTTGTAATACGTACTCTGAATCCCAAGACACAGGCCTCGGCCTAGTTTGGGACTCATTGGAAAACAATATCCTTGTAAATAAATATTGTATCTGTTAACATGTATCTGAACCACATGCTGTACCTTTTTTAAGGAAATAAACATTATTATTATTATTATTATTATTATAATCTAATCGGTATAACTACAAAACAGATCTATTATAACAGACTTCATATTGCAATCAGTCAAAAAAGGTAACTAAACATTTCTAATTTCTTTTTTTTTTTCGATTAACTTCATGCATTTCCGCAGCTCTCCGTAAAGAAGATACGCGTTTCACTTCTTTATAAGCATCTTCATATTGCGTTATATCACACTGTCCTCTTTCGGTCTTTCTCAAACGTTTCCTGGGCATCTAAAAACAAAAATAAAAATTTTATTTTTGTCACAACCGTACCCTGAAATTATGTCACAATCGTAGCCAATGCACTCCTTCGCGAAAAAACAATTGCCATGACAATACCACATAACATTTGTACAAAGTAATTACAGCTATATAACTACTAATGTTTCACTTATCACGAAGAAAAACACTCATTACTATATCTGTACACATATAACAACAATTATTAAAATATATCGAATAAAAATACTTACTTTTGACGGTCAAAAAGTAATATAGGCCTCTGCTAGCGTTAATGTCGCACAATGGCTGACGCAATACTGTGAAACACATTCTGACGGGGTCACTGCTCCTCTCTCCCCTTGCACCCTCCCCGGTATTCCTTACAGATTCGCTAATATGACGACTGTCACAACCGTACCCTGGCACAACCGTACCCAGTCTACCCTACTATAAGAATTTGTGGTGTGACCCCCAGATCGTTTCGCAAGCGGAGCAGCTGGAGGCCATGAGCAAGCAGGAGGCGGGGATCCAGCAGGCGGCGCGCGAGTCCGAGGCCCGCAAAATGCATCTGAAGGCCAAGCTGAAGCAGCAGCCGGGGGCCGAGGCGGCCTCCGGGACCGCCGACCCGGAGCTCGAGGGGCCCGACCAGGCCGCGCACATCATGACGAGGGCTGAGAGTTAGAATTGTTTCCTACGTCCTTACACACTAATATTATAAATCCGAAAGTTTGTGTGTTAAAGTATGTTTGTTTTCCCTTAACGCTGTAACGGCTGAATGGATTTGAAATGTACATACCTAAGGATTAACACATAGGCTACTTTTTAACTTAATAAACGCGGGCGAAGCCGGGGCACGGCTAATTTACCCTAACCCTACTTTTTTTTTTTTAAATGATGTATCTCTAAATATATTGGTTGGATTTCGATAAAATTTGGTGGGTAGATAGCTTAGACCCTGGAATCGGACATAGGCTACTTTACGATAAAGCGGCCAGTTAGAAAGTTTGCTAACTGTCTCACGAATATTATTATTTCAAACTGATAACTAACTTTTATCCCAACAAAACATAGCCTATGACACTCAGTGATAGTGTAGTTATCTATTAGTGAAAGAATTTTTAAGATTCGGATCAGTAGTTTCAGAGATTACCTTTTACATACAAACAAACAAACGTTACCTCCTTATAATATTAGTATAGACTAGTGATTCGCCCCGGCTTCGCCCGTGTGCAACCTCTGCAGCGCCATCTGCCGGGCTGATTTGTGAATCGAAACCATCCAGGGCGCCACCCAAACGCATACAAAAAAAATCATTCAAATCGGTCCAGCCGTTTAGAAGGAGTTCAGTGACATACACACGTACAGTAGAATTATATATTATAAATAAAGATTAGTATATTAGTATAGATATATTCCCCAGTGATGATCGCGGACAACATGCAAGGGCCGCGTCTCTGCAACCGCATCATCCTGGCGTCCAAGTGTCACGCCATCCGCGACGCACAACTCAACGAGAAGGATCTCATCAAGAAGGAGCTGGATGAAGAAGAACAAAGGTAAGTCCTACGAGAATATGTAAAGACAAAGCATAAATGCTTTCACTTTCACACTCACAGCCCCACACTAAGTTCGATGGCTGGTGTCGTGGGTGCTGGAAACATTCACATCACACACAATCACACCCAGAACTAGAAACACAAATTTTCCTTGGAGAGAAAACTAGTGTTTTAGTCGGGAATCGAACCCGATAGAAGGCAAACGCCACCCAACTAAGCCAACGAACAGTTCAATGATGTAATTTTTTTTAACTAGTTGGATACTTTCAAAAAGCTATGATGAAACAGAAGCACTACTACATACACTAAAGTAAATAACTTTGATTATAGACTGTACACTCTATTTTAATACCATTTCACTAAATATACTGGATATAATGTATTTCTTAACATGAACATGACACACATTATGATGAAAATGTACATACCTAAATACATTTTTTTTATTTAATTTTAAACTTAATGTGTAAATAAGGATATTATTGTACGCCCAAAATGGGATGACTCTTGATTCGCTATTAATAATATAATATAAGAACATTGTACACAGTTTTTTACAATAAACATATATTCTATTTACACCCTTACACCCACGCACGCCACATACGCACACCCGTACACACACATGAAACTCGAGGGGGGGGGGGGGGGGGGGTCGAGCCTTACCTCACCCAATATTAACGTTAAAACTATCGTGAGTATTACACATTGTTTCAATGTTATATTCGGCTTAAAACACTGATGAAGGACAACTAATTAGTCCAAAACTAGTCGACTACAAAGTAAGTCGAAATATTCGTGTTTTAAGCCGGATATAACATTGAAACTCACCCAATCTCACGTGGGGGATAGGGGGTGTCTCAGCAAATGTCACGTAAGTCTAGGGGAGGAGGCGGGGGTCGAGCAACATCTCACCAAGGGGGTCCAGAGGGGGTCGAAAAATCGCCAAAATCACCTCACGTTATTAATGGATGCCCCCTAATGTCAAAACACGCTATCACACTCACAGCCTAACTAACTACGAAGACTTATTATTTTAGTTTGTTCCTAATAATAATGTAAATTTTATTTTAGTTTGTTGTGCGTCTTGGCATTGCTGTAAGCGCAACAAGCACCTGTAAATAAATAAATAAATAAAGACCTGTATTGTCTAACAGTAGCGAGCAGTTCGATGCCCACGACAGCTCTGTTCGTCTCGTATGAAATGTCTATTGAAGTGCCTTTTGGCAAGAGATCGCTCTTAGCGACAAGACCGCCCATTTTACTTATCTTTATAAGTTTCTCTGAAGTTGTATTTATCTATTGGTGTCAATAAAGAGTTATTGTAGAAGTAACATTTGTTATAGGTTGGACGCGATCATGGAAGAGAATCGCCAGATGGCCGTGAACAGGGCTCGCAAGGAAGAGAACCGGAGGTATGACCTCCGGCTGCAGAACTTGGCCGCGCTTAAGGAGCAAATTCACGCGCACGACACTGCCAAGGTAAGAATATCTTATTTATATAAATCCTAACAAAACATTATTCGCAAAATATAGCGTGAAGGTTGTATCATAGTATAAATTGTACCTATTGTAGGTACAATAGGTACAATTTATTTCTACTATGATACTTGTTGGTTTGTTATAATATACATTTCACATATAGGTACCTTTAAAAGTCAGATATAGTGACAACCCTGCGTATTCGGCTAGAGTAGGCATTTGAATCTCCTACGGGCCTCGAGTTATCATACTTATTTATTTCTACTATGGTTGTAGTCTATTCATTAATGTTGCATTCTGCTATTTTCTAAAAATAATAAAAAATCTTGTGATTGATACTTTAGGAGAAAAATGGTTACAAGTTTGAAAATAGAGGAGACTTTGATATTTTTTATTTAATATTTAATAAAAGTTTTATTTAATTTAAAGAAGGTGTCATGCTTCACATGATGAAGAATGGCATCCTTTCGAGTTTCACTATGACGGTTACAATATCCAAGAATTTTCAGCCGTTTTAAGGTAATTCCCTTAAGACAAGCGATCCGCCCGGCTTCGCGCGGGTGCAATTTCCTGTGGATTAAAAAAGATTACATACAAACCTTGCCCAGAAAATTGTGTTTTGCCAAAAAAAGTATCAGACAAATCGGTCGAGCCGTTTTCGCGTTATTGCAAGACTAACGCACAACAATAGTTTTTTTTATACATAGTAGATTTCTTATATATATAGATAGACAAGCATTTGACCACCATCTCACCTGATTGAAAGTGAAGATGCGGCCGAAGATATAGCATGCTTGCCTAGAAGATACCTATTCACTCATGACTTGAAGACTCCCAGATTATACCGTTCGGAGAACAAAGTCGCTGCCAATGAGTTCCACTCAGTAGCGGATTCAAGGGGGAGGGAGGGGCCCCATCTAGGGTTCCGAAGATAAAGCGGTGAAGTCGGATTTTAAGCTTCGCTTGCGTTTTCTTGTTGTGTTCCTAACTGTTACCACTAGATTTGTATGTAGGTTTTATTGGAAAATTCATCTAATATTATAAATCAGAAAGTTTGTGCGTGTGTAGGTGTGTAAGTATGTTTATTTTTTCTTCACGTTGTAATGGCTGAAAGGATTTGGAATATACATAGCTTATACCTAGGATGAAAAAAAGGCTACTTTTTAACAAGGTAAAAGCGGGAGAAGCCGCGGCAGTTAAAAAATAAAGTCCATAGTATTTATGTTTATTTTTCATACTTTTTTTTTGTAAGTAAAGAGTTTTGTTGTTTCTAACAGATAATGGAAGCTGAGCGTATAGAGGAGGAGAGCATCCGCGTGAACCAAGCTAACATTGCGATGCAGATAGACGAGGCTCTCCGACTCAAGGAGAAGCACGGCCGGCAAGCTAAGCTCAAGGAGATCCTCGACCAAGGTACTATAGCAGCTTGTATTTTTACCGACTTCAAAAAAAGGAGGAGGATCTCAATTCGACTTTATTTATTTTTGTGTGTTACTTTTCTCACGGCTAGAAACAAAATATTACAAGCTTTTATTTAGTTTCACCTGTCCCGATGTTTGTCATCAAAATCTTGCAAATTAAATTTGATCTACTTCCCGGTTACCGATTGAGCTGAAATTTTGCATACATGTGTAAATCGTGTGATAATGCAATATTATGACATGGTGCTGATCTGATGATGAAGCTGGAAGATGGCCAAAGGAATTTCGCTGGTATCACTGTTGATAGTGGCTGTGGTCATCACTTCAGGTGGCAAGCTTCGCCGCCACTCTTCTCTTATGGCCACCTTCCTCGTGCATTCATGTAGTGATGATGAGCCATTTATTAATTCCTGTATTAGTCATTAAATAATGTTTGAAAAGGAAGTCGAGTTTCTTGCCAGTTTGTTCTCGAGATGGCTGTAATTTTGCGAATCTAGCAGTAGAGTTATTTACTTTCATGAGCGCCTCTTTGGGGCCCATGTGAATAAACGAATTTGAATTTGAAACTATGAAAAGGTAGGTATGCAGGTTTAATATGTATAGAAAAAAATAAAGTGATCTTGCTTCAAAATGAAAAAGAAAATTTAAATTCACATGGGCCATAAAGAGGAACAAACGAATTTGAATTTTCTTCTTGCATCGTTTCTCCTAATGCTGTGTGACGTGATTATATCATAGTTTCTAAACTTTCTTTAGGGGTCTTTTTATTCGAAAGAACGTAATTTAATTTTCAAAGTCACGATGTGATCGAAGGTATACCTCTTATTATTTAAAAACAAAACTTTTTGAAGTGAAACTTCTTGCTTTGTGCTTTGAAATTCTGATCCGCGTGTGTGTGACGAAACGTGGTGGGGGTAAACACTGGGATTAATTAAAATGTTTCCCTGTAATACAAAAGTTTCACTTCTATCCTGTGTCTTAACGGTGAACCCTGTTTTTAGGGTTCCTTAGCTTAAGGGTAAAACGGGGCCCTGTTACTAAGACCTCCGGTGACCGTCCATCTGTCACCAGGCTGTATCTCATAAACCGTGATAGTTAGACAGTTGAAATTTTCACAGACGATGTATTTTTGCTGCCGCTTTAACAACAAATACTAAAAAACAGAATAAAATAAATATTTATGGGGGCTCCAATATAACAAACGTGATTTTTTTGCCGTTTTTATAGATAACTAGCCGTGCCCCGCGGCTTCGCCTGCTATTATCAAGTTAAAATGTAGCCTATGTGTTAAACCTAGGTGTAATCTATGTACATTCCAAATTTCATCCAAATCCGTTCAGCCGTTAAAGCGTGAAGAGGGAACAAACATACTTACACACTTACACACACACACACACAAACTTTCGGATTTATAATATTAGTAGGATCTTCTAACTCTTCTTGCGCGAGTCCGACTCACACTTGGCCGGTTTTTTTCTTTAATAAGCTTGCGTTTGACCACTATTATATTATTATTATTATTATCCTATTGCACCTGCAACCAGGCAACGCCGAGCTCCTCTTCTACAAGCAGCTTCAAAACGAGGAGGACAGGATCATGGACCTCCGCATGAACAACTTCCTCAAACAGAAACAGGCGCGGGAGGCCAAGGCCAAGGCGGACGCCGACGCCATCAAAGCGGCCAAGCAGAAGGGGATTGATCATATTGCTAAAGCACAGAAGGTATGTCTTTTACCCGAATACGCGACGATAGGGAGGGTAATATGTTTATCAGCCTGTTTTTTTTTTAATTCTAGATAGGCAAACGTTAAGTTTGACCTTTATCTCACCTGATGGCAAGCGCCTATGCGGTCTACGATGGAGCATGTTTGCCTAGAAGATGACTATTCACTCGCGACTTAAAGACTCCCATGTCAGACGAAAAATTGTTAAATAAAAAATGGAATACAGGTTTAATATGTATTCAGATATAAAAAAGAAAACAAAGTGTTCTTGCTTCTTCTGCGTCTCCAAATATTATTTTTTTTAAAGTGGTTTTTTTTTCTTTTAATTTTGGCTTCGCAATCTTGTGCATTTACCCAGTGTCAAGAATTAATATATTTCAAGTGTATTTCATATTAAAAGTCCTAGTCACAAGTCACAAGTCAAGTCAGGTCCAGTCATAGTCAAGTCATGACCTAGAAAGGTGGTAGAAACTTTACTAGAACTTCTATTGGAGTTTTGGAGCGAAGGCGAACATAACGTTTTTCAACCTGGTATCATTTTCCTACACATATGCACATTTACTAAGTATTAACGGTTAATAACCCACCACTACCACATGTTTAACACTCGAAGAATCACAGGTTTTGGAAAATTATAGAAAATCAACGACACCATTTTTTCATTTTCGCGGTAAAACTTTCAAAAAGTCAAAAGTTATTCTTAACGTTTTGTTCCATCCCCAGGCTGAGCAAGAGTTGAAAGAGGAGTTGGAGCGCATCCGCAACCTGAAGATACAAGAGGACGTAGAAAGAGAGTACCGCCGGAGGGAGAGAGAGGCTGCAATCAAGCGGAACAAAGAACTGCAACAGCTGCACGAAGCGAGGGAGCAACAGGTACGAGAGTGTGCTCAGAAATTACATTATACAATAGAGATGATGACTGTGTAAAAATGAATTAAACGCAAGCAAAGCTTAAAAAAAAACCGACTTCACCGCTTTCTTGGTCTGGTGGTTGATCTTCGGAACTTAGATCAGATTAGATGTACTAAATACGCTTCATTGACGATATCAAGAACTACTGATCAGGTCTTGATCAAATTTAAATGGGACCAATTAAAAAGCAACATCTTTCAAACAAAAAAAAATGAAATCGGTTCTCGTGAAACGAAGTCCTAGTTAAAAGAAGGTAATATCACTTAGGGCATGCTACTGGGTGTTAGATGGAGTGTTACAAGGACACACTTGGCAAACCAAGTGTGTCCTTGTTAGTCGTAAGACAACAGTCTACAATTTTTTTTCTTATTCTGTGGTCAGATCAAAGACATCCACCGGCTGATCGCGCGCGAAATCTCCAAGGACGAGCAGAGTTTCAACAACGCCGCGCGGCAGAACGAGGAGTTCATACGCAAGGAGAAAGTGGTGAGTGTAACGTCTGGGATGCTCACAGTGCCGGATTCAGGGGAGGGGCCAAAGGGCAAGCCCTCCCCAAAATCATTTGAGTTCTAAGGTTAAAACTATCGTGAGTAAACTTTTTTGGAACGAAAGTTCCTTATCGCGCGTTGCGAAAGGGGGCTAGACGGAAAGAATTAAGACCAAAAGTTGTAACGACACTTTTTGCTATAGCTGTAAGCCATACCACGTTCTCGTCCGATCACCGAAGTTAAGCAACGTCGGGCGCGGTCAGTACTTGGATGGGTGACCGCCTGGGAACACCGCGTGATGTTGGTTTTTGCATGTTTCTTTTAATTTTGGAACGAAAGCTCCTTATCGCGCGTTGCGAAAGGGGGCTAGACGGAAATTGAACTTCCATCCGGGTGTCCCTTGACACCTCTAAACTTTTTTTTTTTTATTGTTTGAGACTAAGCTAGCGTTTGACCACAATCTCACCTGATAAGCGACATTCGACTTACCATGTAATCGACTAGTGACGTCACGCGATGAGGCCTGAGCCTCTCGCCTCTGCCTATCGCTCCGCTTTGACTCAATAAAAAAAAAACGTATTCACACTCACAGCCCCACACTAAGACTGTGTGCAGTGGACAGGTGTCCGTCCTCTGCGCCGTGGGGCCTGGGTTCGATTCCCAGCAGGAGTACAAGTTCCTTCCTAATGGTTGTGTGTGTTGTGAATGTTTCTGGCACCCACGGTACAAGTCATCGAACTTAGTTCGCGGCTGTGAGTGTGAAAGCGTTTATTATGTTATGTTTATACTAATTGTGTTTTTGCACTCTTACCATATAATTACGTATACCTAATCATTAATTATATTTGTTTTGCTTTTAGTTGGAAGATCAAAGGAAGGCTCGCATCGAACAGCATAGACAAGAGATCATGAAACAGATCAACGACAAGGAGCGCGCCAGGTGATTATGAAGATACTCAAACTTATGAGTGCCTCTTTGGGGCCTTTTTTATAACACCCGTGTTATAAGTTTGAAGTGTTTTGCCGCGAAAGTGAAAAAATGGCATTGTTGATTTTGTATTGTTATCCAAAATATGCGATTCTTCGAGTGTTCATGTGTATTAATGGTGGATTATTATCTGTTAATACTCAGTAAACGTGCATATGTGTAGGCAAATCAAAGTAGGCTCCAAAACTACAATAGAAGTTCTAGTAAAATTTCTACCACTATACTAGGGCATGACTTGACTATGACTGGACCTTGACTCTTTTACTTGACTTTGACTGTGAGTTGTGACTTGTATGAACACTTCTTATATGTAATACACTTGAAATATATTATTATTTGACACTGGCTAAATGCACAAGATTGTGAAGCCAAAATTAAAAGGAAAAAAAGTTTGTATGTATGTTTGTTTTCTCTTCACGCCTGTAAGGGCAAAACGGATTCAGATGAAATTTGGAACATAGCTTATACCTAGGATTAACACATAGGCTACTTATTCGGTCGTGTAGCCCGTTTATTTTGTATATAATACATACGTTGTTTTAGGGCGGAGCTCCGTGAGAAGGTGCATAATGAAGGGGTGGCGCTTCGCATGGAGCAGGAACAGCAAGACAAGTACGAGAGGAAGGTCATCAAGCAAAAGGTAACATAATTTATTTGCAAGCCTGTCAGTATTCTGTAAAATACATTACGGTGAATGTGCACAGGAACTACACAACCTTGTTCCCGCTTCACCTTTTTCCACCTTACATCCAGAAGGAGCGTCACGTCACACATTTATGGTTGAAATACCGTTCATTCGCACGAAACGTTTCGCGTCTTTATTCATTTATAGAACAGCAAAAGAATGGAACGCTTTGCCGTCGTCTGTATTTCCCGAAGAGTACAATTTGGGTTTGTTTAAAAGTGAAAAGGTATTTACTGAGCGTGCTCCACTTTAGACTATATTGTCACTTTCCATCCGGTGTGATTGTCAACATTTGCTTAGACATATAAAAAAAATTAAGAATACAAAATTTACATAAAATGTTAGAATTGAGGAGTCACAAATAAAAAATATATGTACAAAAAAATATATGTCAAGATAATTATGTCAAAATGATAGTAATTGTAGTCTTTATTTTTTTTATATACCCTTGTGTCGCTGAAAAGAGCTTTTTAAGTAGAGTACGAAACTGGTTTTAGAAAAAACCTATGTTGGAAAATAACAATTTGGCAGGCCACCAAAGTCACTGTTTTTAGACCTATTTTGTTCCGGGTATATCTCAAAAACGGCTTCACATATAAAGCTGAAACTTACGTATATTATCCGTTATATCCTGTTCTTGAATAACAAATATAGAAATCAATCAATCATTATTTAAAAAAAAAACGTTATAAGTAATTCTGCCGTCATAAAGAAAAAAGACGTAACTGTCATTTTTGACAAAAAAATTGTAAAATAAATACATCAGAAATGTCTTTCATATTAAGTGTATGTTATGACTTGTAGCTGATGCGTCTAAATTAAAAGTAAGATTACAATGTGGCAAAAATGCAGATACGTCTTTTTTCCTTATGACGTGACGGCAGAATTAACCTCAAAAGATTTTCTCTAATAAGCAAAATGTAGGCGCGAGTTTTCAGACCAGCGCAAACGACTATAGTTATAAATTTGTATAAAATAAATGAAGGTAGGTACGTACTTACTAGTGGACCCACCAGTTTATTTATACACTGGACGCAATTGGTTCCCACTATGCATGTTGCTACGATTCCTGTACGTAATCCCTTATTGCAGGTGCTGGCGATGAGACAACAGAAAGTCGCTGAGAAATACGTGAAAGAAGTGGAGCAGACCCTCGGCAAACAGGGATATTAACCACGATACTGCTCTTTGAGAAAAAATTACTTTCAATTGTGTTCTAAGAACTTTTATCACTCAATTGATCAACGACTTGGCCTTTTGGCACTAAATTTTAATGTGCTTGACCTATTTTGAGGATTATTTTTCGTTGCTTGACTAATTTTGATGCATTTTGGGTTCGTTCGTAGAATCGTGATTTTAGTAAAGATGTAGGTTTTAGTGTAGCATTTATTTAATTCGATATTATTACATATGTTTTGTGTGTGGATTGAATTTGTATTAAATTAGCTATGACTGATATCTTTCTGTTTAATACACTTGTTTAATGATTGGCAGATTCTATACTACATTTTATCCCTAAATATAATTTTTATCTATGAGAGGACGTTTATTGACCTCTTTTTAAGTGTCGATGCGGTCGTCGATGAAGCACGCTTGTCTAGAAAATACCTATTCACTCTAGACTTGTCAGAAATACGTGAAAGTGGAGCAGACCCTCGGGAAACAATACTGTTCTTTGAGAAAAATTTTGACCGATTTTAATGGTGTTCTTAGAACTTTGGTCACTCAATTGATCAACGCCGCCGCACAGTGGTTCCTTCCGGAAAAAGGTGGACATAGGAACAAAAGTTAATAATTCGATCTGTTTTTTTTTATAGGACAGCTGACTATACTATTTCTAACAACTTTTATTCTATTTCAAATCTTTGTAGGATCAATAGTTAGGAAGAAAAAAAATGTTTGGAAATAAACACATTTGATTTTTGACGTGATAACGTCTCATAAATCGATGAACACCGGCTGCACGCACGAAATTGTAAGGACCCAGAAAAAAATTAGATCGTGCATTCACCGACCGCCTCGTGATACACGAGAGGTCAAACGTAGCGATCTCTTTATGCCTATTTCTCGAAAAGTGAATAAAAATATATTATTTTTTTCCTCTTTTTAATACGGTTTATATTATTCTTTACAAGTTTTATAATAGAATTGTATTAATGTCAAGGATTTTATTATAAAAGCGATCAACGAATTGAGCTGGAGTTTTGGAACAATAGCGGATAATACATTATTACAAAACTCCTAAAAACGATCTAATTTACTCGTTTAGATTTTTAATCATTATGGCAACCCAGCAAACACATTTAAAAATAAAATATATAACATTTACGAACGGTATTTATTCCTCTGTAAAAATAATTAACAAATTGTCATAAATAAAACACCTTTTTGTATTCACATTTTTATTAAAATACAAAAAAAATATGGGTATAAGATTCAAATTCACACAATTACTGTACATAATCAGCCATAACATCAATAATTAATAAATGTGTCTTCATGAACAGTACAGAATACAAAAATAAACTACCAAAACAAAGAAAAAAAAAACACTGAAAACCGCGTCCTCACTACCTCGCGGCATTTAATCTAATTTAAACTGTAAATCAGTTCAGAAATTATACTATTTTATTTATTTATAGACAAATGCGCACGAAGCGTTTCGCTTCCACGTTCATTATGCTCACTGCAAAGAAGTGGAACTCCTTGCTAGAGTCTGTGTTCCCAGATAAGTACAAACTTGGAGTCTTCAATGTCAGTGAATAGGTATTTTCTAGGCAAGCGTGCTCCATCCTCGACCGCATCGCCACTTAACATCAGGTGAAATAGTGGTCAAATGTTTACCTATCACAATTTAAAAAAAAAGTAGCAGAATGCTGATGTCTATATCACACTGTTGAAAATGTTAAAAGTTCGCTTTTGTAACAAAGTTATTATTCATTCGCAACCAGTTGCCAAGCTTGTTTTTAAATCCATTTATTGTGGTAGCAGAACCAACATCTTCCAGTAATCTGTTCCAATTGTGGATCACTGTTGCTCAAGAAATGAGCAAGTGGCTTAATCAAAATCCTTACTATATAATATTATGTAACTCTGTCTGTCTGTCCGTCTGTTACGCTTTCACGCTAAAACTACTGAACCGATTTAAACGAAATTTGGTACACAGATAGTCTAGAGCCTGAGAAAGGACATAGGCTACTTATTAACCCCGAATTCTGGCTGGTCCGGAACTTACGCGGGCAAAGCCGCGGGGCGCAGCTAGTTTTGAATAAACCCCCGACGATCTGTATAATTAAACGCAAGCAAAGCTTAAAAAATCCGACTTGAGAATGAAAAGGTTAATAGTGAGTTGCATTCCTCACTTTACCAGTCCATACTGTTATTGATATTCTTGTATTTTGTACTTTTCACACCAACACATATCCAACTAGCGCTCACATTGGCACATTTTTACAGTATCAGTCACACACTTAAAACTAACAATATACAAGGTTACTTTGAATTAGCGCTCCATACTCCACATGGTCAGGTATAGACAAAGCAACACAAAAATAATATTTAAAAAAAAAATTTTTTTGGTAATTTTGTAAAGTGCCGAACTACGATTACAACCAATTATCCAACACGTAAACTCAAAAATAAAAAACAATACAAAGAAAACAGCTGTTATTGTTCGCATGCACTAATATGTTAACGCAGGTGACGCGCGGCACCACTATCTTCAATGCGTGCGCGTCGGGGCGAGTGTCGGGTCAATGCCCTCCGCGTGCAGTCGAGTCTAGTATTATTGTACACTGCGCTTTCAATGACCAATTTAAGTGAACAAGACCTAATTAGTTTTTTCAAAACAGAACAAACACTTTTACACTCACAGCATTACCTACACTAAGTTCGAAGATTCATGGTCATTCATAACCTACGAACTGCCGAGTCATACTTAGAACAAGAAACACCAAATTCCTTTGAGGAGGAAAACTATGTTCGTGTCAGGAATCGAATTCGCTACCCGCGGCGTAGAAACGAAGGACTCGCTAATGTGTATTGTTTTTTATTTTTGAGTTTACGAGTTGGATAATTGGTTTTAATCGTAGGTCGGTACTAAACTTATCAAAAAAAAAATGTTTTTTTAAATATATTTTTTTTTTTTGTGTTGCATTGTCGATACCCTACCCCCCTGTGGAGTATGGAGCGCTAATTCAAAGTAACCTTGTATGTATATTAACTAAACTATAAAACTGTGACCAGTTTTTTTTTATTTGGCTTCGCAATCTTGTTCGCATTTAGCCAGTGTCAAGTTTTTTTTTCTTTATTCACACTCACGGCGTCGCGTCACACATTTATGGTTGAAATACCGTTCATTTGCACGAAACGTTTCGCGTCTTCGTTCATTTATAGAACAAAACAAACAAACGCATTCACACTCACAGCCCCACACTAAGTTCAAAGACTTGTATCGTGGGTGCCGGAAACGTTCACATCACACACACATTACACCCAAAACCAGAAGCACAAATATCCCTTGGGAAGGAATTTGTGCTCCTGTCGGGAATCGAACCCAGGAACCACGGCGCAGAGGTTATAATATATAGTCAAGTAAAAGAGTTAAGGTCCAGTCACAGTCAAGTCGTGCCCTAGTAAAGTGGTAGAACCTTTACTAGAACTTCTATTGGAGTTTTGGAGCGAAGGCGAAAATCACGTTTTTCAATGTATGATTTGCCTACACTTATGCTCGTTTACTAAGTATTAACGGTTAATTATCCACCATTATTACACATTAAAACTCGAGGAATCACAGGTATTGGAAAATTATACAAAATCAAGGCATTTCAATTTCGCAGCAAAACTCCTGCTATTTTCCTACTAAAAAAATTCCAGCGGAGGAAGAGAACGAGGTAAATGTATATTTGTGACGGGAGAACCGTGTGTTCACTCGATTTTTCTTCACGCACATAGTCGTGTCTCCGCGTGTTCTTGTCTTGTGCGTTCGCCATTAGCGAACTCGTAAATCCTAAATATATGTTATTTGTGCTTGATTTCTAAGACTTATTGAATTATTTAATAGCCTTCTCGCCCAATTTGACGACTTTCTCGAGGTTGTCCTTCAAGGTCTTGAGCTGCGAGAGTACGTTGGAGTCCATGAGAGAGAAGGGTATGTAAGCCTGCGACTGGCGGAGCTGCTTGGGCTGTAGCGACAGCATCGTGCCGTCTTGCAACATTATGTTGCAGTTTGCCATCTCGTCGCGTTGCATGCTGGAAGGGAAATCAACATTATTTAAACAAATACTCATACTAACAAACGCATTCACCCTCACAGCCCCACACTAAGTTCAAAGACTTGTATCGTGGGTGTCGGAAACATTCATATCACACACACATTACACCCAGAACCAAGAAGATCCCTTGGGAAGGAATTTGTGCTCCTGCCGGGAATCGAACCCATGACGCAGAGGGCAGACACCTGTCTACTGCGCCAACTGGGTCGTCGTCGTTATTGCAATAATGTACAAAAATACACTTTATAAGTAAATACAAGAACCTAATAGGATGTAGCAATAATAGGACTGAGAGTGTACGGGCCGATTTATTAAATAATTGGTTATTTTAATCATCATAATTATAATTAAGCAAGGCAAATAAAGAAGGAAAGTGATTTTCAACAGACTTAAAAAAAGGATGTTCTCAATTCGACCGTATGTTCATTTTTTGGATGTTAGCTTCGCGATAATTCCGCCAATTATGAATCGATTTTGATGTTTTTTTTTGGTAAGTTAGATTATTCTTCAGAGGTGGTCTCATAAATGTTATCAAAATCGATCAAGCCAAAACCAAAATATAGTCGGTGAAGTCGGATTTTGAAGTTTTGCTTGCGTTTCAATTATTATACATGTACACTTGTCACACTCGCACGATAGTTAATACGTACTTGTTGTATGAAGGCACCATAACAGGCGAGCCCGACATGGAGACTACCATCTCCCCGTGCCGCGGCTGCCGCAGCACCGTCAGAGGGGTGTCTGGGGCTACCTGTTACATAAAACAAATAACTAAACCTAGCGCACCATTCTGCTTTTTACTATTTGTATATTTGGCGACGCATAAAACATTTTTACTTCAACCCAAATATGAGGAGGAAAAAATGCCTCCCGCAGTCTACAAGGCCGGAGAGAAGGAACGGGTAGTTACTTACTTTAGGAGTGATGGCGGGGTAGTTACTTACTTTAGGCGTGATGGCGGGGTAGTTACTTATTTCAGGCGTTATAGCGGGGTAGTTAGTAACTTTAGGCGTGATGGCGGGGTAGTAAGTCACTTTAGATGGCGGGATAGTTACTTGGTGTAGGCGTGATGCCGGGGTAGTTAGACTCACTTTATGCGTGATACTCACTTCACAGGCGTGATGGCGGGGTATTTATCTCTAACCAGTAATTTTAGGCGAGATGACGGGGTAGTTACTAGCTTTAGGCGTGATGTCGGGTAGTTACTCACTTTAGGCGTGTTGTCGGGTAGTTACTCACTTTAGGCGTGATGGCGGGGTAGTTGTGGTGCGCATTCCTATTGTACGCCGGCGTGCGGTAGACAGAGCGCGAGCGGCGTCGCTGTGCGGTGGTGGCGGCTGTGACGGCGGGAGGCTTGCGAGCCGACACGTCGGCGGAACGCGAGCGCCGACCGGTCGTGCGCGTGGTCGATACCGGGATACCTGTAGTGCAACCATGATTTAACTTATAGACTAACAGCACATAACATAGACAAGATCACCAGTCGATTGCTTGTATCTTTTCCAACTGATGAAAACGTGCCTTTTGAAGCATTAATTTAGTAGTTATGATTGTTTGGCGCGAGAAACGCCGCAGCTGACGTTGACGTTTTGATTTAACATTAGTTAACTAAGTGTTCAGCGTATTTGGTTAAAACATAATAATAAACATAGAATCTTTCCATTCTAAAATGAATACATTACTTACAAGAATACCGTAAGGTTAATGCGTTTGACGACCCAGTTGGCGCAGTGGTCAGGTGTACGCCGTGGGTCCTGGGTTCGATTTCCGGCAGTAGCACAAATTCCTTCCCAAGGGATATTTGTGCTTCTGGTTCTGGGTGTAATGTGTGTGTGTGTGATGTGAATGTTTATGGCACCCACGATACAAGTGATACACGATACTTAGTGTGGGGCTGTGAGTGTGAATGTGTTTGTTTTTGTTTTTTTTTTTTGTATACTAATTGTATTGCTTGATATTTATAATTGGGTACCCCCTCTAAGGTGGTATGTTAGAGTATGGTTTCTATAAAAAAAAAACAAAGGATACACATGATGTGGAGTTCGATTCCCAGCATTTCCATGAACCCAAGTTTTCCTCCAAAGAATATTTGTGTTTCTGGTTCTGGTTGTGATAGTGTGTGTGATATGAGTGTATCCGGCACCCACGACACCAGTTATTGAGCTTAGTGTGGGGCTGTGACTGCAAAAGTGTTTATGTTATGTTGTGATGTCTGTGAAGTGTAAAAATACGTGCTATACAACTTCTTGTACATAAAATATTAACACATTTTTATACTTATTGACTATATTTATCCATATATTTTGGAATGGAAAAAGTAATCTAACGGACCACCTCAAAGAATCTATGAAAGATGATAAATGAGGAAGACAAAGCGGCACTACCAAGCTACAAAATAAAGCTACTCACCCTGCCGCTTCTTCCCGAGTTCCAAGGAGCCGTGGGACGTGTTCTCGGTGAGGTAGCCTGCCCCCAGAAAGCACCCAGTTAGTTGAAAGTTTGAAACTTTAGAAATGGAGGTTAGGAGCCGTGATTGAGTGACAGTTTAAAGATGAGTTGTGAAACGATATGATCTTGTTGTTTGAACTTATTGTAGTGTATAATTATAGTTTAATGTTATATGTGAGTGGTCCCTACATCGGTGGAGTGATGGCATCAATTCCTTTCAAACAACTGACTAATGCTTCTGTTGTTCAATAGGACAACAGGCATGAGTCAGTTGGAACAGTCACTAAAAAAAAATATTAAGACCACACCTGCAATACTAATGGCGTATAGAATGGGATGGCACTATAGACATTGTAACTTTAATTACATGCAGTCACTAAATACATTACATAATATTGTTTGATTGAAAAGATTCATCAGTATTACACGCTAACAGTGTACAAGAGACACCGGATACATACTCAACTGATAAGAGTGCACCGACAGTTCCAAAACTTGTCTCGTAACAATGCGAGAAAACAACTGAGAAATAGTATAAATTCTTAATAAAAAATATTTTAACATTTATTTGATAAATCATAAACAGAATTTGAAATAGTCTTGTCAAGAAAGACATTTTTAGTATTTTACAAATAGCCCTGAATCTTTACGTAGTATAAAACGAAGTTGCTTCCACTGTCTGTTCGCTTAAGTCTTCAGCAATAGATAGAGTGATTCAAGAAGAAGGTGTATATGTATAATAAATATACATATTATAGTACAGAAAAGCCGTTTTTCTATTTTTTTTAACTGGGCTTTGCCTTGCTTGTATGTAATATTTTGTTTTGCATCGTATGGTCTCTCACATGACATAAGCGAGATTTGTTAGTTACATATAAGACGCTAAAATGTGTAATTAATAAATAAGCATTAAACAAACTAACTTAAAATTTATGGTTAAATAAAATAATACACATATTTCTCACTAAAATAACAATACATCCAATAGGATACGTCAACTTGTCCCCATCGCCCAAATGCGTCCATCAAGCTAGTCGCCTTCCCACACGGTATAGCGAGACAAATCTGTTGCGAGGTATTCGCCCGACTTCGCGTTTCATCTCCTTTCTTGCAAATATATATATATATGCAGTTGAAGTGAGAGAGTGCAGTCCAGTAATATGTCTCTCTCTACATACTACTAAAATACATTGTCAAAATAAAGAACTTCCACAAGTGAACTGCCTGCTGGCATCTAAACTGCTAAGAGTGCGGAGATCGATTGCTAGGAAGAAAAATTTTCTTCCCAAAGGAAATATATGTTACTGGTACTGGTTGAAGTAGTGCATGTGATAAGAATATTTCCAACACCCACACTCGAAGTCTTCTAACCTAAGAAAATCATGTTTATCGGTATGATTTTCTTCTTGAAGGTGTATGACTTTTTGCAATAGAAGATTAGATTTTTACCTCAGTTTCTGTTTTTTTCACAAGCTCCAATACATATGATTGTAAACAAATGATTGCAATAAACAATTTTGTGAGTGGAGCAGCAACTCATGGCTCCAATGGATCATCACAATTTTCATCAGATCCATTGTAACCACAAATCTTTGTTTATAGGGGTCTTTAGGGTATCAGAGTGGGAATAGTCTGGAACAGAATTTACAATCAACTTACCATCGTCATGGGAAGCAGCTCTGCTAGAATGCCGTGTAGATCTCGCTGTTGGGGCTTCTTTCAGGTTCAATTCTGTTTTCTGGAACATTTATCAAATAGGGTCAAGAGGTTTACCTAGGAGAGAAGGGTAGAGGACCATGCATGCATTTTGAAGACTAGCTACCAGCATGATTTCAACTTGTACTGAAACATGATGCTGTCTTGGTAATTTACTACTTCTTGAACTGGACATATAGGTTAAACTTATTTTATCTATAAGATAACTATATTTACTAAATGGACCATTATTAATCTATTTTTTAATCTGATAAAGCTCAGACAAAGGCTAAGCTGAAATGTTTTGTTTTCTGTACCAAATATTTTTTAAACATACAATTTTCCAATTCCTTACCAATATTCCAATGGTTTTCTGCAAGTATTGGTTACTTATAGATCCGAGGAGCATCTTGAAGGCCAGTTCCAATTCTCTCATCTCCATTTGGAGCCGATTATCTATTTTATTCTTTTGATCTTGAACTGAAAGAGGAACAAAAAAATATTAGAACTGCTGTGGTGTCTGATAGTTCCTCATTTAGATAACATACAGCCGATATAACCGTTTATTTGAAGAGAAAATAGTAATTTATGTACATACCCATTTTATTAAACTTTTTCACAGCATCATCGTCTTCGATAATTTTTTCTTGTTTTCGTACCGGTCGCTTCGTGCGTGGCATGTTGGAGATTCACTATCCTTATTAATTATAACTTGAGCAATACCGTAGTAATTGAACTAAATAATAATTAATGAACACTGGTTATTATAAAATACACAAAAACAAAATATGAACCATTCAAAAAATGCGAAACCGTCGTCCGTTTCTTCAAACCAAAGAGTAAGTAAATCACAGAATACTATTACTCCCAAGTAAATATCACAGACCACAGAGAGTACTACGTAAATATCACACACAGTATTATAGAGAGTAGACAGACAGAAAATGACAAATCTTGTCAGATATAAGGTTAATTTATACTTTTAAAGAAATATAAATTGCTGGCAATTGAGATACGTAATAAATAAAGGACTGTTTGTACCGAAAGGACGTTTTCAGACGTAACAGACTAAACGATAGAAGTAATTACGTCACGGATAGAGCGTTTGTGGGTAATCTCGGCATTTTCCGTATAGTTGTAAGAAGCTTTAATAAAAAGGTACTAATTATAGGCAGTTGGCTTATAAAATCTTATGCCATAATACAAACTTATTTTCATTGCTTTTTATTTTCACTGCTTATATTTTTTTATGCCAAATATCTAAGCGTTCCTTGAGCAATAGAGTGGTACACAATAATATTGGAACAGACCCTCTATTACCTATCTTTGTTGCGAACGGATTCAGCTGCCGTATTCTGTATCATGGATGGGCGTCATTAAATGTCAAAAAACTGTCAAAAGTGACATACCACCTGTCAAAAATGACACAAAAACTGTCAATGACATAATAGCGTCAAAAACCAAGCCGATTCATCGACCGAAACGAAAGAATGAAACAAAGAGAATACAATACATAAACCACAGAACATGAAATTTGCTCACGCTGTTAATTGTGGCGAAATTGTCTATGAATTACGTTTCATGTATATTTATCGATATTTTCGTAAGCACTACGCTCGCGAATTGGGAAATTTACCAATTGATTTGGTGAACAATAGTTATAACATATTTACAGCTAAGGCGCTAGGTCTAGTAGAAACGCGAGCGAGTTCCCAATCCCATGCCTGTGACAACAGAGATACAAAGCATATATTCAGTACTACGTGGACAGTTTAAGATATCAAAAAATTCGCTGATGTCATGCAGGCCTTATATTCAGTTTATAATAATTTAATCATTAGTTTTTTTTAATTTATGCTTCTTCAAAGATAATGTAATCACTCTTTTCTCTTGAGTGTTTAATTTTTGAAAACAATAGATGTTACTCATGATGACAAATTAAAGTTGTTTTAAGTTTATTATTTTCGTATCGCTGAAGAGAGGTAACCTAAAATTTAATGTTTTTTTAATGATTGGTTATTTTTAATAAATTCAGTTGGTTCTTATTTATTTAATGCTGTTTATTTGCAAGGAGTTCAACAATTACTTTTAGAAACTCGATTCCACAAATAGGGTGAAATGAAACGTAATTATTTGGTGGTTTTTATTGCTATTTTGTCTGCGGACTAAAACAGCAGCCCCGCTACTACGTATCTTTGTTGCACACGGTTTCTATTTAAATTAAGCAAAAATGAACCTTATTTCTTAGGAGTTTTGTCTTGAAACCGTTTCAACAATTTCATATTGAAACCGATTGCAACAGAGATAGGTAACAGGGGGTCTGGCCTTTCTTCGGTGGTTTTATTGCTATTTAGTCTGTGGGCTAAAACAGCTGAGATTTGTCTATGGGCGTTACGCTCATCCATGAAGCTGACTTACAGAATTAGGCTGCAGTTCTAAACCGGCAAAATTTCCATGATATAAAGCTGATATTTTTTGCTTAATTCAAATAGGAACTGCTCGCAACAGATTTAGTTAATAAGAGGTCAGATTACTAGAATTGTTTCTGCACCAAGGATTTTGTAGCAAAATTTACAAACCGTAGCTCCAATGCTGCTACCACACTGAATGTATTTATAAACAAGCTTGACAACTGGTTGCGAATTAATAAGCAAATTTTGTTAGAATAGTGTAATTATTTTTGTGATGTAGACATATCAGCTTTCTGCTGCTCGTCTATGAATAAATAAATATAATTATTCATTGAAACTTCGTCGATTTCAAATTGAAAGCGATTGCTACAGATATAAGTAATAAGGGGTTGAGATAACCTCGCATGATCATTTCTGATCTATGGTTTGTTAACTAGTTTATCTAATCTATGGTTTGTTGTACATGATGAATGGAGAATGGCGGACGTTGTTATTTTTTATTATTTACTCACTTATTTGCTGATTAATGTACAATGTGGTATGTGTTTTCCCTGGTTTATTATTCGTAAACTACAGTTCATTTAGTTTGGCATAAAATATTCCATCATAATGTCTTAGAAACATACCAAAAAACTTGCATCCATTCGCCTCAGATCTATTTTCACTTATTTGTTTGTTGTTTTACCATTTTATTAACATTTCTATTTAAAATGCATTATTTGTTAACCTCCATCTGTGTTACCTATACATTTTAAAATATATAGGTCATGGAAATACTGCAAGAACTCGACGCAGTTAAAATTTTTGTAACGCGTAAATAAAGGTGAAATATTCTGTCATACTAAACTGAACGTTGGCTTAGTTGGTTGAGCGTTCGCCTTGTAAGCAGCAGGTATCGGGTTCGATTCCTGGTGGAGTTTTCTCCCCCAAGGAAAACTTTGTTTCTGCTTTATGCTTTATAGACAAACATTTGATTACCGTCTCACCTTGTGGAAAGCGATGATGCGGCCGAATATATGACATGTTTATCAAGAAGATACCTATTCACTCTTGACTTGAAGACTCCCAAATTATATCCTGGTTCTGGTCATTGTGTGTGGTGTAAATGTTTTCCGGCACCCACGACACAAGACCATTGAACTTAGTGTGGGGCTGTGAGTGTGACAGCCCGAAGCTGAATGTAAATGTTTATATGGAATATAACGTAAACTTAATTAACTTTACCTAAACCTAGTGTCCAAGGAACTGCCGGACTACTGCCAGATTCGCAAAATAACATCTCGAGAAGAACCTGGCAAGAAACACGGCGGTGCATTTTTAAATTAATTTATTTAAATCATTCCTAAATATCTAATACAAGAATTATATTAACCTAGGTATATCTATATTATGTAGTTGCCAAAGAGCGCTTGTACAGTTTGTTGAACCACTGTTTAGCCACAGTAACGGTATATGATCATAAAGTCTTCCCTTTCAGCTGGCATGCGCCCAAGCCCCCTAGACGAAGATGGCCTGTCTTCCGACACACCAGGACCACCGCAGCAGCTCCTACATAACTCAGTTGATAAGATGATGGTGTATAAACCAAGGTGAGGAAAATCTCGATAGAGGAAGCCTCTATCTTGAATACTATCACAATACCTGCTGAACATACAATGGCTGATTGTGGATTAAAATATAAAAAACATGGACCTATACTGTGTTAGAAGGAAATAAGACATCTGCATATTTGACAAAATTGACTTACATCATCGAGATCAGGAAAAATAGACACTTCTTCTATTATTTTAAAATATTCAAATGCAACCTCCAAAATTTTACTTTTTATATATAATTTAGACGCATCTAATTCTAACTGGGGGCGATAAGGCCTGCACTGATGTACCGCTGGGGATGTATTGTGCATTTCCCCCGGCCAGCAGTTAGCCCAGCCACCCCAACTCCTATATATATATATCGGAGTGCGGCTTGGGTCGCTGGCACAATTGTTCCAGTGGTGAGGATGTAGGTGTGCATGATGTCGAATTTAGATGCATCTGCTACAAGTCTTAAATATACATTTCTTATGTCTATAACTCAATTTTGACAAAAATGTTAGTTACGTCTTTTTTCCTTATGATAGTTAATATTACATTTTCTATATTTGACGCTGGTTATAAATAATTTATACTATAATAACAGATGTGTTATTTCTTGTTTGTGCAATCATCTAAAGGATAAACAAATTTCAAAAGAGGTAAGTTTCATTGTATTATTACTAGTTCTAAACCGTCCAGCTAATCACTGGACTGTTATGACCATAGAAGAGCGAATTTTTTTACGTACAATTAGAATGGCTGCCAAGGAAGTTTTGTATGAAAATCGTTGCGGCCAGTTGCACACATGCAAACGAAGCGTCTTATTCATAAAAAGTCATGCAGTGCCTACAAAATGTCAGTGAGCCATTCATCATACTTAAAATAAGCAACGTACTTAGAGCCATTTTGTAACAGATTAAAATGAACCTTGTTATCGTGAGATATAGTTGGGATTCCAGTAAAAAGTTATGAGTTATTTGAACTCATGTATATTAAGAATGATTGCGTAGATGTTTCTGGGGTTTGGCACTAACGACACAAGTCGTCGAACTTAATGAGGGGCTGTGAGTGTGAAAGCAATTATGTTTATGCTACCCGCAGGTACAAATGCTACGAATGCGATACAGACTGTGATGAGGATCCGCCAAAAATTTGTGTAAACGCCCTCGCGTGCTACAAGTCTTCGGTTAGAACAAGCGAAGGAGAGCTGCAGCAGACGCGTGGGTGCACCACTGAGCCGGACCCATATTATTTCACGTGTAGGAATAAACAACCCAGGTAATAGTTTTTTTACATTCGACATTTGATTTAAAAAAAATTATGCCTCTTATTCAATATGGGGGCATTAAGGCCTGCACTGACGTCCCTTATGCCAATGCTAAATTATGCCACATAGGTAGATAGATAAATACCTTATTTGCACATCAAAAAAGAACACTTACAAAGAAATCTTTAATTTAACTTAGGAGCACAAAGGGCAGTCTTATCGCTCATAGCGATTTCTTCCAGACAACCAAAGGGAGATGATAAAAATATTACAACAGGGATGGTGTATGTACCTCAACCTACTTATACTTATTAATATTAGATACATAATATACCTACCAAAACCTACATAAATAACCTATATAAGTGTTTCATCACAATCTCACCTGATGGCAGGTGATAATGCTGTTGAAGATGTAGCATGCTAATCTGGAAGATTCTATTCACTCTTGACTTGAAGACTCGCAGATTATACCGTTCTAGGAACAAAGATGAAGGCAACGAGTTCCACTTTGCATTACAGAAAAAATTTTGAAGTGAATAGCTTTTAGAGAACTGTATTAAATATAATTCTATAAAATCTGAAATAAATCAGAGGCCATCAGAGATTTAGTGCATAATTGAAAAAAAATTGATTTTGTATTATTATTTCAAATTTGTGATTCTTCGAGTGTTTATGTGTCATAATGGTGGACTATTAACCGTTAATAGTTCCTGAACATGCATGAGTGTAGGCAAATAATACAAACGAAAGTGAAAAAATGGCGTCGTTAATTTTCAATTAATTTTCTAAAATTAGTGATTCTTCAGGTGTTAATGTGTAATAATGGTGGATTATAACCGTTAATAGTTTGTGAACGTGGGTGGTTGATATTAAAAGAACTGACGATTATTAAAAACCGACTTCATCGCTTATATTTTGGTATTTGTTGATTTTCCCAAAAAACGCTATTCTTTTCGATATTTAATTTCGATATAATTTACATAGGAATACCGCCGACAACCCGCCAAACAAAAAAATAATAATCAAAATCGTTTCATATCTTGCGGAATTATCGCATAACATACATATAACAAAATATATATGTAGTTAGTCGAATCGAAAACGAATCGAGACGATCGAGTCGATAAAATGAATGTGCGCGTGCAGCAACCCGTACGCGGGGCAGCTGAACGTGACGTGCTGCGAGGGCGACGTGTGCAACGCGGGCGAGTTCCCGTCGCTGCCCGCGCCGCCCGGCGCGCGCGCCGCGCCGCCCTCCGCCTGGCGCCTGTGGGCCGCCGCGCTCGCCGTCGCCGCGCTCGCCGCCGCCGCCGCCGCGCTGCTGCTGCACCGGAGGACGCACAGGTCACTCGCTTTGTTGCTTCCCAGGGTAGGGATGAGGCCCAGCTACAAAAAAGGAAGAGATCGTGGCAGGCGGGAGGGTCCTACGAAGCGCAGTGGCGCAGCAGAAGGCCGCGGAGCGGGCCATTGAGGTCGATCCTCGATCTGACCCGTTCCGGTGCATTCGGACGAGGGGGATCGGTTTGCGAGGCCCCACAGGTCTGGAGGTGGCCTCGGTGAGAAAGGTTAATTTACAGCCGGGCGAGGCCTCGCACAACTAATTAAAAAAAAAATTATGAAAAAAGAAGGAAAATACCCACCACTTTCTTTCCTTCCCAGGGGTGAAGGAAAGGAGTGGTAGACATTTCCCCCCCCACAAATAAGAGGTCAGCGCCTGGATGAGATGACCATTCAGTAGGATTTGCAACTGAGTGGCATTGTGCTTTAAGGGGCACTTTGGATGTAGGTCCCAATTGTTACACGTAAATCGACAACCTTTAAACCATGTCGGATCCCTTCAGACGTCCTGAAAAATCCTGACACTAGGGTTGCCCCCTAGTCTATATCACAAGCGAGCATCGTTTCAATAGTTTTTCGAGTTGAGCAAGTGGAAAAATCAAATTTTAAAAATACCCCAAACACCTCTTAAAAAGCTGCACCGATTTTCACAAACATAGAAAACAAGACTCGATCAAGTCTCCTATATAAGTATTGATGTAAATGATAACAAGACACTTTGTACACTTGTTTAATTGGATCTTTCCAGCTACATACAATTTCACATTACACTTGTTACATTACGCTTGATTATAACTGACTACACTCCTGATCAGACGTCTTATTCCTTTGGCTGCCACACCGAGACTTTTCGCCCATTTCCGCCCTTTGCCACAGAAAATATCAAACCGAAGTCTGCTATGATTGGCCGACAGCTGCCTGCGATAGGCAGCGTCCTCGTCCAATCACGCGCTGAACGGTGCTGCCATCAACTAGAAGGCACCTCGTGATTGGTTGATAGCCCTTCCGGTCAACCACGTATCTACAATATCTGCCAACAAACTAAAATAACAATTTAACTTCTTTTATTAGTTAATATAAATCACATCAAATTAATAAAGTCACGACATTCGGCCATCCGACATTGTGCAGTCTCCCGACGCACAACTTTATAAGCAGTCAATTTACCTTTGTTGCAGTGATAACTAATTTAGTCATATAATACATCGAAATTAAACAATTTCTAAAAGAAGTTAATCACTGTTAGCTATTAAATATAAATATCTACCTAGTTGTTTATTACAATAAAATGTTGAAACCTTTACGCAACAATATTGTTGTATTCCCATTATTTTTATCTAATTTATTAAAATTATTAATTAGTTGTAATACACGAGAACTTGTTACAACTTTTTTTGCACAAGATTTATTTTAGCATCATATTCTCATTTCATACTCAGTAACAGATATCTTAACACACGTTATCTAATTATAATCACGACATTTGGTTATTATACATTACACATTTGGTTTTCATTTAATTTATTGCTAAGGAAGACTAACAGCTTACAAGTCTTTTAATTTTAATGTTTAGTATAATACAATTGCTGGTCCCTTTGGTAGGAAAAAATATTAATAATAGAAGTCAAACTTATTACCAGTTACAACTAATTAACCAAGTTATTATTTAAATTGAAACTCAACTACTTATTATTGAAAAGTCACAGAACAACTATCGTATAGCCGACGCTACATAAATAAATTATCATTTGTTTTTTTTTATATCAGTATTATTACAATATTGTACTTTACGTTTACGTTACTTACGGATAATTATAGTATCAGTTTACCACTGTAATAATTTTTTTTTTTTTTAATAATATAATTAATTAATATACATTTACTTTGCATAGATGCTTTCGAACGTCCTTAACGTCAGTGTCAGGTTGAAGAATCTTTACAATTTAGGTAATTGTCGGGGTCAGTGGTAAGTAAATAGCCAATTTTCTATTTCGAAGTTGTGTAAAGATGACCAGAACAGTAAATAGCCAATTTTATTTTTCGATATTGTACAAAGACGACCAGAACAATATAATTTACTCATCAAATAAATTAGCTTATTTGTAAGCATCATCGTACGTTACGTAGTAAAAGATCTCGATTCCAAAGGCAGATTTAAAGAGTCTTTCAATAAATGATGTCTTATAACGTAACACTTTACTGAAACAAGCACTACCATAGTTGAAGCATTAATTATTCAACTTTGCCAAAATTTAATTATCTTACAAAAGATCCATATGAGTTTTGCCGCGAAAGTGAAAAAATGGCGTTGTAGATTTTGTAAAATTTTCCAAAACCTGTGATTCTTCGAGTGTAAATGTGTAATAATGGTGGATTATTAACCGTTAATACTTAGTGAACGTGCATAAGGGTAGGCAAATCATACAAAGTTGAAAAACGTGATTTTCACCTTCGCTCCAAAACTCCAATAAAAGTTCTAGTAAAGTTTCTACCACTTTACTAGGGCATGACTTGACTACGACTGGACCTTGACTCTTTTACTTGACTTTGACTGTGACTAGGACCTATAATATGAAATACACTTGAAATATATTATCACTTGACACTGGCTAAATGCACAAGATTGCGAAGCCAAAACTAAGGAAAAAAAAAAGATCCATATCTCGATGGGTTAAGTAATATTTTTGTCTGTTGCAGAACATTGGAGTTTTCATCAAGTTAATCTATTATTACTCAAAGTCCAAGTCAAAACAATCACTAAGCTACCAAAATTCTATTATGCCAACCAAAATTCGAGTTTATCAAATTCCGTTATAGGTCTTAACGGTTCATCAACAAAGAGATGACGATTAAATATTGAAGAGCTCTTAAAATCCAATTCCAGTTGAACATCTTCATCAAGTGAAATGGTAAATGACAACCAAGACTTAACTGTAGAGTAAAGCAACATACCGCCATCCTAAATAGAAGAACTCCACCCCAAGAAGAAATGAACATTATTATTTACTAGTCTAATTAACAATACAATTTTATTTTTACGCTATTATTAATAATCCATTAATAGAATAATTCCACATGAATTTGAAAATTGTTCTTAAGGTTTCACCCACTGGACACAAGAACACAAATTTACAAATTTGTTCTTTCACACAGAATATTATATCATCCAATGTGAACTGTGCTTTAATTATTTTCAAAACGACAATTAGGAGTCTTCTCATTTATTCCTAGAAAGCTAGCTAAAATAATTAAATTCTATTGGTAAGCCTCTGGTCTTTATATAGTGGTCCTTTCACGTCCAGAAAATACCGTCTTAATAGAAATTCATTAATATGAATCATTGACTGATTGAAGCGAGATCTCCCTGTTGACTCGGGTGACCCAGCACTCTGTCCATGTGTCTCTGTGAGGTTTATCGTTGAAAAGAACCTTGCAAGAAGAATACGAAACCATTTAAAAATAAATCCATGTTAGAAAACAACAATTTGGTAGGACATCTGTCACCCACTCCGGCCCTGGATCTAACGGTCTGACATTCAAATCTGAAACCTGCACATACTATCCGCTACATCATCTAATTTAATGAGAAATATAAAAATCCAACATCTACTATCAAAAAGAAATCCATAAATAATTATCCTCAAATTTTTCTTCCTTAGGCAAAATATCGGCGCGAGATCTCATTTCAGTTGACTAGTTCAAAATGAGTCTATTAAAAATACAATCATGCTGCGATTATAAAATTTGGTACAGTGATACATATCTGTAGTATTATTTAGTATTTCTGCCTACTGAAGCTTCAATCTATATTTATTGTTCTTGTGTAAAATACGTAAACTATGTATAGCGAAAGTGGTTTTCTTCCACAACACAGATCCGCATAGTGTGGAAGTTACATTGATTTTAAATTATGGAAATAATGAATACTATATTATTACATACAACTTCCGGAGTGAATATTTTAACGTTGGTAAAAACTGAAATGCGAGTCTGATTGTCGGATAATTGACATATGCTATTTTTTTCTTTGTGTAAATGGCGCCATGAACTATTGTTGTTGGTCTCAACGTCGGAATAACATTAATTTAACTTAATTAACATCAGTATTGTTCACTCACCCCACACACACATCCCGCAGAATCACCCACGAAAAGGCAATGACTAATAACCAATTTCGCAAATTCAGTCATCTCGTGAAGGACACGGTAGTAACTCAGTAGATAATACATAATACATCTTCCTCTATTTTTTTTCAACAATTTATATACAACCAATAAACATAATACATTTCCTAATCTATACCTCACGGCCACCACAAAGCGCTCGCGCAGTTTGCCCCCGCGCATACACGCCACATACATAATCATCGACCCTACAACGAGCCTACCAAATTAACACACCCTTTATCACTGATATAAATCTGATATATTTCTGCCATAATACTCAATCTGCCATAAATGACCTGTCAGTTCCGCTCAATCTAAACGCGCTCACCGCTATATTATACCTAGTATTAAAACTATATAAATACATCAATTCCCAAATGATATATATTGATAATCTTGCGAACTCGCATTACATTTAAAAAAAATACACATGTATGCAAGAATACCAATTTCTTTACAGACTTGTATGAAAAACTAGTTATAAATACAGCCTTTTTGCCTTTGCGATAAGTGCCCAAAACTAAGCAATATACTAACCCACGTGGGTGGGTAGCCACATTTTAAAATAATTGATAGCATACATAGTCAATAAAATTTAAAATTAATGCAGTAACGGAATGTATAAAAGGAATCTCATTTGGCTCCATCAGTTATCCCTTTACATCTATGTTCTCCATGGTTCATCCAGTTTGTACACAGCTTTTATACCCGCTATCGTCCTCAACTCGGCTTGTATTTAGTATCAAGGTTTTCAGGATCATTGAAGCTCATTTCCTCATGAAAAACAAAATAAATATTAGTTAATAATCTTATGATCAATACAGTCATTATGAATGAAGTAACCGTTTGTACAGATGTGAACACTCCATTTTATCAATTTACTAAATAAAAAAAATACTTATTTGTCGGAACAAAAGTTTCATTGCTTAAAATTGCATTCACTTTCTCATTCTTACCAACATCAACAAAATATAGCAATATTCTTTTTATTTATTTATTGCTATTATAATTAAGACGATTAGCTTGGATACTGCTTTGAGAATTAAATAATAAACAATATCATTTTAAAATTCGTGGTAGTATCCCATTTTAATTCTTACCAAGGATTTACTTACAGGTTATCACTTGGCAGACAGCGGCACACTTGGCCTAAAGTTATTCATAATTAAGCGGCACACATAATTTAATAAGTTATTATTATAATGGAACACAACCTTGTCCTTCAATATGGCTTATATAGCCATGAGGTAATCGGTAAGGCACACATGACCACTACCTTTCGATATGGCAATCAACCATAAGCTAATCAGTATGGCACACATAACCATAATTCAGTCAGTATGGCACACATAACCATAAGTCATTCAGTATGGCACACATAACCATAATTCAGTCAGTATGGTACACATAACCATAAGTCCCTCAGTAAGGCACACATAACCATAAGTCCCTCGGTATGGCACACATAACCATAAGTCACTCAGTATGGCACACATAACCATATGTCACTCAGTATGGCACACATAACCATATGTCACTCAGTATGGCATACATAACCATACGTCGCTTTGCTGTCTCATGTTTAACCGAGATGATTACTGTCGGTCCCTATTTGGCACATGTCATTTCATGTCATGATGAACATTCTTCCTCTGTCGTAACTACGTAAGAGATTTGTTTTTAGACGAGATGAAAATAATCTCGTCTAAATAGCGTGCAAAATTTACTAACTTCTTATACCAATCTCCTCATTTTTATATAAATTATAAGAATAGTCGTTTAATATGTACAATGTACGCATCTATATGTAGTAAGGAATAATATTATGACCATAATAATATACTGAAATTTTAGAATAAAATAGCTTTACGAACACTTGACTGACTGGCTTATGCTTTTTAACAGGTTTTTTTTTCTGGATATAACTTTATTCTTGCGTTACCGTTTCTACTTTGATTTTTATGCAATTAAATAATGTGGTAACATTTGAACAAGAATTATGTTTCATATATATTCATAGTCTGATCTCACCAATTAAAAGTATCTCTTACATTGTTACAAATAATTATTCTTATCATCGGTAGTATCAAACACTGATATCAGAGGGTAGTAGGTACACGTCTTCTTTAAAAATCGAATTCGGCAAAAATACAGTTATCAAATGAACTAGCGCGGGTGGATAGTCTCAAAATCATTTCGACCGACCCATGCTTCAAAACCAAATTAAAATCTATCAAAAATCCAATTTAATATTATAGCAAAATATATGTCGGTAGGTTATCATTTCATTTAAACTCAAGCTTAATAAGGCGTTAATTATGTCAAAAATTTCAGTGATCGTTATCATATAAACTAGAATTCACACCGATTAGTCATGGTCACTAAATCTCACCACTTCAGAGATACAAATAAATTTTCGTGGATATAGGAAAAGAAAAATCACTTGTCAAATTATACAAAACGTGGGCATGATCATAAAAAGAAAAGGTAAATTTACATACCTCGGTTCTATCCCGCTGCTGATATGATGTAAATGATAACAAGACACTTTGTACACTTGTTTAATTGGATCTTTCCAGCTACATACAATTTCACATTACACTTGTTACATTACGCTTGATTATAACTGACTACACTCCTGATCAGACGTCTTATTCCTTTGGCTGCCACACCGAGACTTTTCGCCCATTTCCGCCCTTTGCCACAGAAAATATCAAACCGAAGTCTGCTATGATTGGCCGACAGCTGCCTGCGATAGGCAGCGTCCTCGTCCAATCACGCGCTGAACGGTGCTGCCATCAACTAGAAGGCACCTCGTGATTGGTTGATAGCCCTTCCGGTCAACCACGTATCTACAATATCTGCCAACAAACTAAAATAACAATTTAACTTCTTTTATTAGTTAATATAAATCACATCAAATTAATAAAGTCACGACAGTATCAACTAAAAGAATTGCATCCAAATCGGTTCACCCGTTTAAGTGCTACAGTGCCACAGACCGACACGCACACACATACAGCAGTCAAATTTGTAACATTCCTCTTTTTGCGTCGGAGGTCGATTTTGATTGATTGATTGAACTCACACGTGACGAGAGGTCACAGCTGTTCATGAATTACGAGAATGTTAGTAAGGAAAAAATAATGTTAATTTTTTTATTTCATTTTTATTCTGCTCAGTTGTCGATTCTGGACCGCCCCCTGCAGGATTGTGCACTACTTACGAATGACGGTATATAAACGATTTTTTAAATTGCGAACTACCCGTTGATTTTGTTAGGCGCGCGTCCGCCTTCTAAGCAGATGTATGTGGGTTAAAAAGCTAATATCCGTTGCTGTTCCGACCCAGTTGGCGCATTGGACAGGTCTCCGCCCTCTGCGCCGTGGGTCCTGAGTTCGATTCCCGGCAGGAGCACAAATCCTTCCCAAGGGATATTTGTGCTTCTGGGTCTGGGTATAATGTGTGTGTGATGTAAATGTTTCCAGCACCCACGATACAAGTCTTTGAACTTAGTGTGGGGCTGTGGGTGTGAATGCTTTTGTTTGTAACTTCAATACTAATTTAATGTGTATTTTTTCAGATTGCGCGTGTCGAGAGCAGCATTACATAAACTCGGCGCGGATTCCAACTATTTCTTGTCCAATCTGTACAGTCCACATCTCACTAGCGCTTACTATGAAGGTTCGTTTAAACTCAGAACTTATTGGTATCAGAACGTACATAATTTTGCTAGAACTTTGATAATGAGTTCTTAGATACATAATTTAAGTAATCAAAACAAGTTTGGTGTTGTAACATATAATGTGTCAATCATCATCAGTCAAACGTCATGCATTTATGGTTGACATACCTCATATCTGCTCAAAGCGTTTTGCTTCTACTTTCATCATCTGTACAGCGAAGGAGTGGAACTCATTGCCTCCATCATTGTTCTCCGAGGGGTATAATCTGGGAGTCTTTTTTTTGCCGCTATCTTACCTGGTGGAAAGTGAGACTTTAAATTAAGAGTGCATAGGTATCTTATAGGCAAGCATGTCATATCTTTGGTCGCATCGTTACTTTCTTTCAGGTGAGATAAGGGTCAAATGCATGCCAATACAGCATAAAAAATGCCTTTACTGGGTACAAACATTAAGACAATATAAAATGAAATGAAAAATGATGAACATAAGCGCTTTCACACTCATAGCCAGCTATTTAGATGATAAGGTAACGGGCAGTTCAACATCATTTTATACATACTCTCACAAATCTGTCTTTTGTTGTCTTGTCTCACAATTAGTCAAAATTAATTATTTATAAAATTTGTCAAATTGTGGCAAGAGTGAATACCCGTGGCCCCCAGGCTCCGGCTCGGTGGGGTGCGCGCGCGAGGCCGTGGTGGCGACGGCGGCGGGGGACTCCACACTGCGCGAGTACCTGGACAGCTCCGTGACGTCGGGCTCCGGCTCCGGCCTGCCGCTCATGGTGCAGCGCACGCTCGCCAAGCAAGTCTCGCTGCACGACTGCGTCGGGAAGGTATCCGCCTACATACTTGATGAGGCTTGCCTTTTTATTTTCCTCCTTTCCCTCCTTTCTCAATTTTCCTCGGCCGGACCGCGAGAAGACTGAGAACCATATTTTGAATTGCGCGCCAACCGCGGCTTCCACCTACCGCCGGGAGAGGGCGTCGTGTGACCCCCGCCGGAATCATCGAACGTTCACCCCGCGGAGCGGCGTAGAAATCAAGAAAAATTATTAGCTCCGGACCTCCTCCGGTTAAAATTCAAAACTATTTTTCACCAAGTAAAAGTTTATAACACAGTGTTACCGAAATCAGTGTCGTGCGACGCGGCATCGTCCAAATAGTGTTTTGGTGCGGGTGCGCTTGGGACAGAAGCGGTGGTGGATCGAGTGGCCGGGGTACGTACATATTCCGTAACCTAAACTTTCCAATAATTTCTCCCAAGGCGAGCCTCTCAATTCATTCTTGTTATTATTAAATGAAAAATATCTCTTTTACTGAGTAATTTAATAAAAACTTTATTGGAAACATAAATACAACTTTCTGCTAGTGATGTCCATAGAGTAGAGAGCATATTGTTTTTAAAACCAAAGATATATAAGATCGAGCATAGACTATTAGAACTATTAACATAGACTACTAGAAGGCAAGAATTTATATTACAACAATTCTATTACATTTACCTACCTAGCCTTCCGCGACGGAAGCGTATACAATACTATCATCACCGACTTTCTTTATTTTCTACCGCGCCTTCACAAAAAGGAGGTACTCGAGTCGATTGTATTTTTTTTTTGTTGTGTGTTACCCTCATTTTGTGCTTCATGTTACCGGCACCCATGACACGAGTCATTGAACTGAGTTTGAATGCGTTTGTTTTTTAAACACATACGCTTTCACATTCACAGCCCTGCAATAAAATCGATGACTTGTGTCGTGGGTGCCGGAAACATTCAAATCGCACACACAATAACAACCAGAACCTCTTCATGTCAAGAGTGAGCAGGTATCTTCTAGGCGAGTATGTTCGACCGTCGACCACATCGTCGCTTTCCATCAAGTGAGATTGCGGTCAAATGCTTGCTATTAAACATAAAATAACTACATGCCGCATTTACAAAAGTTGTGACCAGGATATATACCATAAAAATAAAAGAAACATTTATGATATAAAAATAAACCTATTGTTTCCAACGGAGATCAAACCCGACGCCCAAATAATTTAATAAATATAAATTTATTCAAATACTTATTGGTATCGTTGAAATATTTCTCGAGTGTTGATTATAGTTGATTGTTTCCTCCAGGGTCGTTACGGCGAGGTTTGGCGAGGCTCGTGGTACGGAGAGTCCGTGGCCGTGAAGATATTCTTCTCCCGCGACGAGGCCTCGTGGCGCCGCGAGACGGAGATATATAGCACTGTCCTGCTCCGACACGACAATATACTGGCCTACGTGGGCAGTGACATGACCAGCCGGGCCAGCTGCACACAGGTACACTTTTTTATAATTATTATCGGTAGGCAAGCATTAGACCACTATCTTAGCTGATGGAAAGCGATGATGCGGCCGAAGATGTGCACGCTTGCCTAGAAGATACCTATTCACTCTTGATTTTAAGGCTCCCAGATTATACAAAAGGTATGTGCTTAACACATTAACATTATAAATCCGAAAGTTTGTGTGTAATTTTTTAAGCTGTAATGGCTGAATGGATTTAGATGAAATTTGGAATATACACAGCTCTTTTTTAACTCACAGCCCCACTCTATGTTCGATGACTTGTGTTGTGAGTGCCGGAAACATTCACATCTTATACATAATCACACTCAGAACCGGATACATAAATTTTCCTTGGGGAGAAAACTAGAGTATTACCGCTGCCGCTGCGTAGGGCTAGTTTTTTTTTTGGTGCAATATAAAGAAGGAAATTATAAAGATGTTGGGATCGTGGGGACTGGGAACACATACAATCTATAAAGAACTAGTTGACCCGGCGAACTTCATACCGCCAATTGTCTGTGGTCAAATATTTAGAAACATCTCCTGTTTGACAGGTACGAACAGTTTGTATGGGAAAATAAAATACTACTTTTTACTAATTTTATTGCAATTTCTTTATATTTTCTCACCTTTTAAACCTTCCCTGAACTTCCACAAATATTTCAAGATCAAAATTAGCCAAATCGGTCCAGCCATTCTCGAGTTTTAGCGAGACTAACGAACAGCAATTATTTTTTTTTATATATATTTTTTTTTTTATTTGTGACAGGCTAGTGTTTGTCTATCTCACCTGATGGTAAGTGACGATGTGATCGAAGCTGGTAAACACACTAGACCTGGAATACGCAGGCTCTCTTATATATAAGATTATCTGGGCGTTTGGTCGAGGCAGCACATGGCCAATATTCTGGCACATATTTTGGACAGAGATTGAGCATTGCCATTCAACGAAGCAATGCTGCCAGTTTATGCTTGTTTTTTCTTCACGCCTTAACGGCTAAACGGATTTGAATGAAATATGGAATGTACATAACTTATACCTAGAATTAACATATAGGCTTCTTTTTAACTTGATAAATGCGGGTGAAGCCGCAGTGCACGGCTAGGGTGTAATATAAAGAAAGATATACATTAAAAAGTAAATTGAAATATCCTTAGCTGTGGCTGATAACCCACTTCCACCCGCTGGGTTCTCTGTACGAGCACCTGGCTCGCTCCACGCTGTCCCGCCAGCAGATGATGGCGCTCTGCCTCTCTGCACTCAACGGCCTGCTGCATCTGCACACCGACATACACGGGACGCAGGTAAACACACACATATTTGCCTGGGAGAGATCGCTATTAGTGATAAGGCCCCTTTTGTGATACTTTACGTACAAGCTTGTTTGTTGCCTTTGTTTTATCTCATCTTATAAAGTGGATCAATAAAGTATTATCTATATTTATTTTATGTAATATATTCTGATATTATTATTGTTATGTATTGTTTATGTAGTTTAATCAATGTATTTCTATTATTTTAAATTTTATTTCATTAATTTTATCGCACCACCATCCCTAAATTGTCTTTTCGTTTATATTTCCATCCAAAGGTTTTCTGGGAGAGATCGCTCTTAGCGATATGACCGCCCATTGTACCTATCTCTATAAGTTTCTCTGTAACTTGTATTTACCTTTTGGTGTCAATAAAGAGATTTTGTATTGTAACATGTGTAGCTCGAACTATCTCGAAATAATGTGTACCTACCTACATATTTAAAATAATTATCTTAACGCTATGGATAGGTACCTTCTAGGCAAGCATGTCGCATCTTCGGCCGCATCATCATTTTCTATCAGGTGAGATAGAGGTAAAATTCTTGCCAGCATCTATCCAGCATAAAAAAGAGTGGCCAAAATGTAAAAATAATTGGCCAAAACAAAGCTTGACATCCTGATTTATTCCATACGAGATCTCTTTTAAGTCAGTTAAGTTAATCCCTCTTTCGTGTAAAAGCGTTTATGTTACTCACAGCCCCACACTAAGTTTAATGACTTGTGTCGTGGGTGCCGGCAACATTCACATCACACACACAATAACACGCAGAACCTTACAATAGAAAAGACTAGTTTTGCCGCGAAAGTGAAAAAAATGTCGTTGTTGATTTTGTATAATATTCCAAAACCTGTGATTCTTCGAGTGTTAATCATTATTAATGGTGGATTATTAACAGTCAACACTTAGTAAATGTGCATAAGTGTAGGCAAATCATACAAATTTGAAAAACGTGATATTCGCCTTCGCTCCAAAACTGCATTAGGAGTTCTAGTAAAGTTTCTACCACTTTACTAGGGCAGGACTCGACTATGACCGGACTTGACTGGACCTTGACTCTTTTACTTGACTTTGACTGTGACTTGCGACTAGGACTTTTAATATCACATACATTTGAAATATATTTCACTTGACACTGGCTAAATGCACAAGATTATGAAAGAAAGAAAAGAAAGAAAGAAAGAAATATATTTATTGCTACTATAAAAAACAAAAATACATCAAATTAAACTAAAATTCTGAACTGTATACTTTTTATAGAGCAATACAAAGCATATGTATGAAGCCAAAACAAAAAAGGAATTGGTTGCATGTAAAGTCGGTTTACGGATGGTAATTTTACGAGATAACGTCATAAGACGAACGTTTAGGCCGGTCGTGCCTCTTTATCGCTTGTAGCGCTCTCGCTTGCACGCTCAGGCTCAGGCGGAACGTGACACTTTTTCGTGCGTGCAGCCGGTGTTCATCGATTTATAGATAGATAGATAACTCTCTATTGATCACCATAATTAAGACCAAAAAACAAAACAGAAAATAATTAACAAAAAAAGTGTAACAATAGGCGGTCTTATCGCTAAAAGCGATCTCTTCCAGACAACCTTTAGATGGAGAGGAATTACGCAATATGGTTGGACGTCGGTGTCGTGGAATTATAAGACGTCAAAAACGTCTTTATAATAATATTGGTGTGATGTTGACTGGCAATAGAATGATTAACTTTCATGAGTGCCTTTTTGGGGCTCATGTGAATAAAGGGTATTTGATTTGATTTGATAAGTTACCAAAAAAGATGCATAGATAACAGTCTATATTATCATTGCAAAATGCTGTGTAACCTTGTGCACAGATAGGCAATTAAACCGAGCGACTATTTGGTGGGAACAACCATCAACAGGTCGTTGAACTGCTTATTTATCTGCCTCGTGAACTTGGGTTCAGTGCCAAGTTACAGACGACTAAGTTACTAAGCAGGCGGCAACTTCGTGCTGCATTTATATTTTACTAGCTGCGCCCCGCGGCTTTGCCCGCGTAAGTCCCGGACCAGCCAGAATTCGGGGTTAAAAAGTAGCCTATGGTCCTCTCTCAGGCTCTAGACTATCCGTGTACCATATTTCGTTTAAATCGGTTCAGTAGTTTTAGCGTAAAAGCGTAACAGACAGACAGACAGAGTTACTTTCGCATTCATAATATTAGTAAGGATAGGAAGGATTAGTAAGAATAAGGATTTTGATTCTTTTTGCCGAGTTTCTTGCCAGGTTCTTCTCGAGATGGCTGTAATTTTGTGAATCTGGCAATAAATTCATTAACTTTCATGAGTGCCTCTTTGGGGCCCATGTGAATAAACAATTTTGATTTTGATTTTAGGGCAAGCCGGCGATAGCGCACCGGGACATAAAGACGAAGAACATCCTGGTGAAGAGTGACGGCGCGTGCTGCATCGCCGACCTCGGGCTCGCCGTCACCCGCGCGCACCTCGCGCGCGCCGCCCGCGACAACCCGCGCCAGGGGACCAAGCGGTACATGGCGCCCGAGGTGCTCGACCAGAGGTACCACGCTAACGCAAACGCATTTACACTCACAGCCCCACACTCAGTTCAAAGACTTGCCGGAAACGTTCACATCACACACATTACACCCAGAACCAGAAGCACGAATATCCCTTGGGAAGGAATTTGTGCTCCTGCCGAGAAACGAACCCAGGACCCACGGCGCAGAGGGCGGGCACCTGTCCACGGCGCCAACAGGTCGTCGTGGTGAACATAAACTATTTTGATTTTTGATTTGTAACTACCTGCGGCCCTAAATTAATTGGGTTAATAATTGTTATTCGAACAATATTAATATAGATAACTGGAATATTAATCGAAACATATTGATTCTCTTATATTTTATATTAACATTTTTAGGGGGGTTATTATTAGTATTTTTTTTATATCAAGAATTGTCTTAAATTAAATATTTAATTTATCATTTAACATTGAATTTATATTAATATTTGTATATTGATAATAAGACGCGGGCACCGAGTTCCACTCCTTCGAAGTACGTATTTAGATTCCTAATATATCCGGATGACCGAGCTTAGCTCGGTTTTTTGTTTTTGGTAGATTTGAATTTGTCGCCTCAGAAAGCTCCGTCTAATGTCGAGTAGAAACAGTTTTTTACAACGG
This sequence comes from Lomographa bimaculata, assembly GCA_948107665.1. Lineage (NCBI taxonomy): Eukaryota > Metazoa > Arthropoda > Insecta > Lepidoptera > Geometridae > Lomographa > Lomographa bimaculata. Next base: position 1,527,090 of record OX403607.1, on the reverse strand, counting down.
TCATGGCGTAATAGATGGCGCTGATAGTTTCTTAAACCCGGTTTTTCAAATGCAGTTTGGGAACCAAACATTTCTCGGACCTGGAACGTTGATAAATCGATTCCTTGGGCCGAAAAACCCCTAATCTATAACTTTCATGAAAATCGTTGGAGCCGTTTCCGAGATCCTGATTACACATATATATACACAAGATTTGCTCGTTTATAGACATTCGATTCTCCATTAATTTATAATATTCCGTTTCAGTATGAACGTAGACTGCTTCGAGTCGTACCTCAAGTGCGACATATACGCGTTTGCGCTGGTCCTGTGGGAGGTGTGCCGCCGCGTGTCCCCCGCGCGAGACGCGCGCCCGCCCTACTACGAGCTGGCGCCCGCAGACCCCAGCTTCGACGACATGAGGAAGATAGTCTGTGTGGATGCAGCTAGACCTGAGACTAACGACGACCCACACCCGGTCAGTACATTGTGATTCCTATCGACTGCACCATATGTTCCTAGCTAGATGAAGTTGTTTTATTAGCTCCAGCAGATTGACCCACCCCGGTCAGTACATTGTGATTACTAGCTACTGCGCTACTTGTTTATAGCTAGATGAAGTTAGCTTAAGCTAGATCCAGCTTCGTCGCATGAGGAAGATAGTCTGCGTGGACGCAGCCAGGTCCGAGATTAATGATGACCCACACCCGGTGAGTACATTGTGATTCCTATCGACTGCGCAACTTGTTCCTAGATGAAGTTAACTTAAGCTAGATCCAGCTTCGATGCCATGAGGAAGATAGTCTGCGTAGACGCAGCCAGGCCCCAAGACTAATGATGTCCCACACCCGGTAAGTTCATTGTGATTTCTACCGACTGCGCCATTTGTTTGTAGCTAGATAAAGTTAGTTTAGGCTAGATCCAGCTTTGACGGCATGAGGAAGATAGTCGGCGTGGACGCAGTCAGGCCCGAAACTAACGATGACCCACACCCGGTGAGTACATTGTGATTCCAACCCCCTGCACAAGTTTGGTTCTACGCGATACGACTGTTAATATGTGAATATATAAATAATATATAATAACTACTTACCCAGCAAAAATTTTTTTGCCATATACATTATTTCATGCTGAATCATAAAAAAATAAAAACATAATTTTGTTCAAAAAAATCCAAAAACAATTTTGGTTTGGATTACCTTTAACATTTAGGGGTATGAAAAATAGATGTTGACCGATTCTGAGACCTACCCGATATGCATACAAAATTTAATAAAAATCGGTCGAGCCGTTTCGGAGGAGTTTGGTAACAATAACCGCGACACGAGAATTTTGTATATTAGATACATGTGAATAAATTTATATTGACTATCCTGATTCATAACACGGACAAATCTGCGGAACTAATAGAAAATAATATTTCTATTGTGTTTCAGACAATGGTGGGCATCACCGCTCTGATGCGGGAGTGTTGGCATCAGAACCCATCCGTGCGCCTCCCCGCGTTACGGATCAAGAAGACTCTACTGAAACTAGCCGCCAATGATCCATCTATACACCTCAACGATGATAACGAGGTCTCTGTGTGATACGACACTTGATAGCATAAAACTTGTACGTAGAAGTTCCGAATCGAGTAGAGAAAGTTTCTCAATCGATACTATAAATGAACCTAGTTTTAACCACGGACATAAAAAAAATGCAGACGTAATTCCGCAGTCATAATAATATGTGTTTGGGTATGGAAGCACCCTAGGTCCTACAAAATTCGCTTGTCATAACGCGAGCTACACGCACACAAATACACCAAAGGTCCGACAATCGGCGCCAATTCACGTACACTATTTAGTTGTTTGTGATAGTTTGTAGCACGCACACATGGACATTTGCATGCTGCATCATTCATGTGTGATGAATGAGATTACGTCCAAATTTCTATTAAGTCCGTGGTTAAGTTTAACATAGTGAAGCGAAATACATCAGAAATGATTTAGTAGATTACTAACTATGTGCCGTGAACCATCTATTACACCCGAGATTCAATTCGAGAGTGTAAAAGTTGGTTACACTCAACAAAAGAGTAACGAGAGAAGGAAAGGAAGTTTCTCAATCAGGACTACAAATTATCTTAACTTTAACATTATTTAAAGCGAAATAACGCAGTAGATTGGTAGCTAAGGGCCGTGAACCATCTTTTACACCCGAGGTATAATTCGAGAGTGTAAAAGTTGGTTATGCTCACCAAGAATCAACAAATGAGTTCCGAGACAAAGAGTGGTTTCTCAAGAATCGCGACTACAAATAAACTTAGTTTAAAAATGTAAAGTGAAATAATTCAGAAATAACTTAGTAGATTGGTAGCTAAGGACCGTGAACCATCTTTTACACCCGATATATAATTCGAGGGTGTAAAAGTTGGTTACGCTCAACAAGAATCAACAAATGAGTTCTGAGATAAAGAGAGGAAAGTTTCTCAAGAATCGGAACTACAAAATGAATGATCTTAGTTATGTGTACATGTAAAGCGAAATAATTCACTAATAACTTTGTAAGTAGATCGGTAAGTTATGGCCATGAACCATCTTTTACACCCGAGATTTAATTCGCGAGTGTAAAAGTTAGTAGCTTGGCTGTCTTTTTCTATTTTGTTATAATTTACTAACTACAGTAATTTTTATTAAAGAACAAACACTCACCTATATAGATATAATTGATACGTTATTCTCATTGAAAAAATTATAAGTAGAATAAACAAAACGACTAGTATTTAGATATTAGATTGTAAACACTAAAGTGCCGAAAATTGTTTTAATGTAATAAATAACGTAATGTATATTTATATTGTAAATAATTAATGTTTGTGTGAATTTTGATGAATGTGAAGAAAATAATCTTGAATACATGTTTTTTTCAATAAGTAATTCTAATTTATAGTTGTAACTGGCATGGGGTTACTTTGCCGCGTAAAGAGAAGTGTTTAACCTCTTTCATGTTTATGTTTGCCTAGTACTTTATTACCATACTAAGAACTTAATTATTAATTTTTGTAAAGTTTATGTTTACCTAGTACTTTAATACCATACTAATAACCTAATTACTTAATACTTCTTTCATGTTTATGTTTACCTTTTACCACGACCGACAGACGTAATCCGGTCCGTAATTATTTATTTGGAACAGGAAGGAACCTTCGCCATCATAGGTAGTAGTCCTTCCACTTGGCCTCTGTTGCCTTCGTCAAAATTCACACAAAGCATCACAAAAATAGATATAAGTTTTATTAATGATAATGTTTATAATGTTTGTAGAGGCCTTTTATACGTTGCCATATATTTTGTACTCGCTGTAAGTAACGCCGAACTAATATAAGCATTTATAAGTTTGTATAGTTTTATAAGACATAAAAAAAATGACATTTACTTTACAATACAAAGCATAGAAATGTAAAGTCTCACAAGAATCTATTTGAATGATGCATTTGCCGTTTATTAAGGAATTTATAGGACAAAAGGACTAGTTTCGGAACATCCGGTGCGCCGTCGAGTGGTTCCCTATTGATTCGACTAATATCTTTAGCCCTAAAATTGAATCGCATAAAAATTTGCCTCCTAATATTAGTTACTGCTAATCATCATTACATACAATAGCACTGCCCCTAATATCACTTGTCATAATGTTAGTATAACTTATATTTAAAAGCAATAACCTCAAACGCCCTAACTATTTTTGATATATGTAAGTTTTGTCTGCCTAGACTAGTAAACAGGGGCCAATTCGTTTCTAGCACTTCGCCGGCCGCTGCCGCGGCACGCTCGCTACGCTCGCTCGGCTCGTGCGTTATGGTCACAAGCAACCTAACTAACCTAATTTATTACAAGCAAATGATATGACAACATACAAGTATGGCTTTAAAAAAATATGCGCATCTAATATTATGACTACAAAATATTATGACAAGATATGAATGCAGAACAACTTAAGGACTAAAAATATTATGCGAATGAATAGGACACCCCGTCGAGTACGCGCGTAGACCGTCCTTCGAGACGCTGGACGGTCTACACGCATTATCAGTACACGCCGAGACGCCGGACGGTCTACGCGCGTACTCGACGGAGCACCGTTTGTTCCGAAACTAGTCTGGTTACAATGCGAGCAAACAACTGACTGATGTCGTATAAATCCTTAATATGTGTAATACTAACGAATCTTTCAATAAAACATTTTGCGATTCTAACTTTCTACTAAGTTGCATTGGCCATGGTCCCGAGAAGGGAGAGTTTTGGTGGCCGAAACGCCGGGATAGACAAAAAATACCTAAGAATGAGTTCAAACTTATTGTTATATTTGCAAAACATCTGCTCGCGTGCGCCAGATGGCAACTTCTTTTACTACAAATTATATATATATATATATATATGTATATACACTATTATTGATATTCTACTTTCAATATCCAAAAATACACAGTACAGTATGTAAATCAACGTGTGTTCTTACTTTGGCCGCTTGTGCATGTTTATGCTCCAAAGCTCATAATTGTTTCGTGAAGGTAATAGCAACTCAACGTCAATAATGTTACGTTTGTTTTTAGTGTGATGACTAGACACTACAGAAAGATCGCAGATACATATTTATTCATCATCATCATCTCAGCTGCTAGAAATCCACTGCTGATTACACTCGTAGGCCTACAAAGATTTCCAGACACATATATATATATATATATATATATATATATATATACATATATTAAATCTTGGTAAGTGAGTGAGTGGTCAACCGCTTCACTACGATCGTATGTTAATAAATACAGTGTTTTATATACGTTGCTTAGAATCGTGCCTTAAATAAAATATTCTTATTATAATATACTAGATTCTTTATATATTTAAAATGAAGTATAGGTTACTACTGTAATAACAGACCTATATGCTTTGCCTGCAATAGTGCTCACATTTTCATGTTACGATGTCGAGAATACTCTGTATATTTTTTTGATGGTGACGTCATGTAATCGAAAACGGTCTGTACTGTCTGAATCTATGATTACGTCAAAGTACAAGTCAGTGATTTTTACTGACTAATTAACAACCTTGCCGTCCAAGTAATAATTACATTTTACTGAGTAATAATTATCTTCCACTGACCAAGTAATAATGTTAGTTATCCAAAATGTTACATCATTAACAAACATTGCAGTTAGGCGGTTTATTAAAATTGTGCGTTTTGTTTTGTTAACTATATTTTTGAAGAAATACTCAAAAGAATTAAATATTACCACGTTAGAAATTTTAAGATGGTATCCAGAAAAACTAGTCAAATAGCCGATACATGTCGGTACCTTCTGCTGGCCAAGTAATAGTTACGTTCTAATACCAAGTAATAATTACATTTTATTGACCAAGTAATTATTACTTTCTACTGACCTTGTAATTATTACTTTGTACGGTCCAAATAATTATTACTTTCCACTGACCAAGTAATATTTTAGTAATGCAAATAATAGTCATCATCATGAAGATTAAGTCATTCTTGCTTTCTACTAATTAAGTAATTATTACTTTGTACGGGCTAAGTAATAAGTACTTTCCACTGATCAAGTAATATTTTTATAATACAAAATATCTATAAGCGCAATTTACTTACTTTTTTATTTTATAGAAAGAACTTGCAAACCCTATTAGATATAGAATTAAAAATAAACTAATAAAAATATTTACTTCTTCGAAAAAGCTTGTCTATTTTTTTTTATTGGAGTGACAGAGTTTACTTTGAATGTATCAGTGTTAATGTAGGCAGTTGTTTTCCTGTAACAAAGTTTCAATAATCAATGTGATTTGACTAATTTGAATCAATTATTTGGTAAAATGGGATAATAGAACAAAATATTACTTGTATAAGAACCATTTGAAGTACAAATAATTTGTCTTTAAGCTATTTCATAGCTTCTATCGCGGGCCTTGAGCGTGGAGACCGAATCCAGAAATTCCGTAACGAAAATAACCTAACACTCCCCACTCCGACCTGCACAGCGGTGATACTTTTTAGTTTTGCCATCTATCGAGGAATAGCAGAACTTTTAATAACTTTGGGGTTACTTTACTACTTGGGGTTTATCTAGGCTGATAAGAGCTCAGGCCATGAATTAAAATTAAATAAATTAAAGACGCCATAAATGCATTTATGACATGTTTTAGCCAAAACACTCGACATACCGTAAAACGAAGTGAATAGACTTTAGAAATTTAAGTTATGACAGAATAGAATTTAAACATCTTGTAATATATAGATTTAGCCGTTTGGGTGCCGAAAACATTCACACCACACACACAATCACAACCAGAGAAACAAATTTTACTTGGGAATAAAACTTGTATTCTTGTCGGGAATCGAACCCGATAGTTCTGCTTAGAAGGCGAACGCTCACCCAACTAAGCCAACAGGCAGTTCGGATTGTTTAAAAAGCATCATCTTATTGTTACAGAAAATAGAGCATTTTTGTAGATCTAAATGAGCTAAGGGTCTGAGAGCTTTTCAGTATTTTACATATTACCTTCATGCATCATCACTTTCCATCAGGTGACATAGTTGTCAAATACTTGCATATTTAACATTACAAAAAAAAATTTCATACCGCTGAACCAATTAATAGTAATAATAAAAAATAAATAAAAATAAAATAACCGTTATTTATGCCCTTATGTTAAATTTACAAACAATTATCTTAAAATTAATTTACTTAAATAAATAAGGGCACCCAAATTTGGGTGAAGGCCTCCTCCATTTCCTTCCACGTCCTTGGGTTCGCTCCGTCTCGCGCGTACCAGTGGACAACGCGTACACACCAACTGCTGTCGGTAGACCTGGCAATGTGTCATTTCCATTTGAGCCTACAAAGCATCAAAACTGCGTCTGTCACTTTAGTGGCCTCTCTGATTTCGCAGTAATAATTGCATACGTTAACTCATTCACAAAAGTTATGTTTATTTATATATCTTGTTGGTCTATTCACCCCGTTTAACGGTAACCATTTTATCATGCCGCTTGTAACGTTAACTTAGAGTTTTGCCGCGAAAGTGAAAAAATGGCATTGGTTGAAGCGAAGGCGAAAATCACGTTTTTTAACTTGGTATCATTTGCCTACACTTATGCAAGATCACTATGTATTAACGGTTAAATGGTGGATTATTAACCGTTAATACATAGTGATCGTGCATAAGTGTAGGCAAATGATACCAAGTTAAAAAACGTGATTTTCGCCTTTGCTCCAAAACTCCAATAGAAGTTCTAGTAAAGTCTCTACCTTGACTCTTTTACTTGGCTTTGACTGTGACTAGGACTTTTAATATGAAATACACTTGAAATATATTATTACTTGACAATGGCTAAATGTACACACGGTAGCCAAAATTAAAAAAAAAACGTAAATTCATCACCTCGTATCTCCTTTAAAACATATAGGTAAATAGTAAACATACTTGTGTTATGTTATTATATTGTGTTCAGTCAAACAAATGTACATAAGTGGTAGTACATAGATGTAAGTTAATGAGCTATGAAGATAATAAACGAATTATTTGTATACTAATTTTAAATATTTCATTTCAATACCAAATTGCAGATTAAGATTAAGACTCGGTTTTTAACCGACTTCAAAAAAGGAGGAGGTTGTCAATTTTTCAGGTTTTTATGTATGTTCCCTGATACCTCGAAGTCGCCTCGACTGATTCGAGTTTTTTTTTTATAATAGAGTACTTGCCTTTATAATTTGATCAAGATGAACGAGTTTCGGATATATTTGCGGACTACTCTAAAAGATTCAAAATCCCATTTAAGGTCTCTCCGGGATCTTGATCGGGATCCGGGATTTTGAGACTTTTTGCATCAAAATTCCCTTTAATCTGAATTTGCGGCTCTAAAAGGGGATTTGGACTCTTAAGACTCAAAATCCTCTTTAAGGTGAAAATAACTTTTTTATGCTGGATGCATTTGAGCACTATCTCAGTTGATGGAAAGTGACGATACCAACCCAATTAAAAATCCTTAATGACTAAATAGTCAATATTTTAAATAGTTATTTGTATAACTCAAGATCAATCATTGTTTATACAATGATTTAGAAAATAAGCCTGTATAAAGCTGTTTAAGCAAAGGAAGTTTTTAAGTATGTTGTTGTGATGTCGATGTGTACCTAACAAAGATAAAATTTGTACCAAGTACCCGGCGGTAAACAATGCATATGCACCGCGCTCTTAGAAACTTGCACAACCACTGACGAAAGTGACAAAACGATACTTAATGTAGTGAGTGACAGAGATGACGCTGGTATTTTTTTACAGTAGTAGAGTAGTCCTTCAGCTGCATGAGTATTATTTACGCTGGGTTCTGTACCAGCTCGGGTAGAGTACATTTTGTTCTAAACTGTACAGTACCTCTAGCTCGATGTGCATTTTTAGCGCTGGGTACTTGGATGGTTTGGTTGATAAAAGCCAAAAACACAATTTTAAAACATTTAATTATAAATTAATATATAAAAGCATACAGACAATAACTTATGCTAAGAAATGCACTAATTGGTACGTTCCTTAAAAGTCCTGACTTAAATCTCTAATAAAACCAGACTTCGATATATAATACTATATTTTTTTATATTTTCGCACGTATAGACTCGTCATAGAGCTGACGAATCACAGCACGGTATCGCATATATACTGAGCATACTTCTAACATACGTGTTCAGAAATACTTTACAAAGAGAAACATTCAAGTAGCTATTTAGAACCCATGTAGTAGAGAATACTACCCAAAGCTTATTCGCCAGAGATATGTGATTGTGATTTACATGTTAAAAGTATGACAATCCACATAGATGTCACTTCTTGTAGAGAGAGTTGGGTGTTCGAATAGCAATGAACACGTTATGTTAGTCGATGCCCAGTTCGGAATTACAATTGTAGTCCGTTAGACACATCAGAAAGGAAATAAAAGCCTCTGAATTTGATAAGAAAAAGAGATGGCCCCTCCAAGAGCTCCTATCTAAAGCTCCACTACTCGACAGGATGGCGATTGATGGAATATGAAGATGAAGGTCTTTGATGTATTTAAGACCTCTCGACAAAATGTCTAAAATGAAATGATATGACACATGATGTAATCAAGAATTTTCGATGATAATGGCGATGAATGATGGATGATGATGATGAATGAAGCGAGATGAGTGCCATGCTGACGAGCATGCAGCCGTATGGTTTCGTTGCTCTGTCTAACCTAGAGATCATTGCTGTAACGATCTTTGCAAAACCTCAAGGTCTAGTCGTGGTGCTCGTCCTGTGCGAGCTCCTCCATATCTTCCTGGTCAAACTCTGTGTCGTCCTCTGCCGTCGCCTCTTGGTACTGCTGGTACTCGGACACCAGATCGTTGACGTTGCTTTCGGCCTCGTTGAACTCCATCTCGTCCATGCCCTCGCCCGTGTACCAATGCAAGAAAGCCTTGCGCCTGAACATAGCCGTGAACTGCTCCGAGATACGCTTGAAAAGCTCCTGAATGGCTGTCGTGTTCCCGATAAACGTGGAAGACATCTTCAATCCCTTCGGGGGAATATCGCACACGGCGGTCTTGACGTTGTTTGGGATCCATTCGACGAAGAAACTGCTGTTCTTGTTCTGAATCGACAGCATCTGTTCATCGACCTCCTTCATGGACATGCGACCACGGAAGATGGCAGCGACGGTGAGGTAGCGGCCGTGACGTGGGTCACACGCCGCCATCATGTTCTTGGCGTCGAACATCTGCTGCGTCAGTTCGGGCACGGTCAGAGCGCGGTATGATTGGCTGCCGCGAGACGTCAGAGGAGCAAAACCAGGCATGAAGAAATGGAGACGCGGGAACGGAACCATGTTCACGGCCAGCTTGCGGAGATCCGCATTCAACTGACCGGGGAAACGTAAGCAAGTGGTGACCCCCGACATTGTCAGAGAGACGAGGTGGTTCAGGTCTCCGTACGTGGGGTTGGGCACTTTGAGGGTTCTGTAGCAGATATCGTAGAGAGCTTCGTTGTCTATGCAGTAGGTCTCGTCTGTGTTTTCGACTAGTTGATGGATGGAGAGGACGGCGTTGTATGGTTCTACCACAGTATCTGATACTTTGGGAGAGGGCACGACGGAGTACGTGTTCATGATTCTGTCAGGGTATTCTTCGCGGATCTTGGAGATGAGGAGCGTTCCCATGCCGGAGCCGGTGCCGCCGCCGAGCGAGTGTGTGAGCTGGAATCCTTGGAGGCAGTCGCAGTTCTCACACTCCTTCCGCACCACATCTAGCACCGCGTCGACGAGTTCTGCACCTTCTGTGTAGTGTCCCTTGGCCCAGTTGTTCCCGGCCCCGGACTGGCCGAATACGAAGTTATCGGGACGGAACAGTTGGCCGTAGCCGCCGGAGCGGACGGCGTCCATGGTGCCGGGCTCGAGGTCGAGGAGGATGGCGCGGGGGACGTACTTGCCCCCGTTCTCCGCCGTCGCAACTGGAAGAGAAGAGACAACACGTGACTACTTTTTCTAATTAAGAATCGAGAGATGTGAAATATTAGTTGTGTATCAGAGTCTGAGAGTTGTCGTGAGAGTTGAGTTTGTATCTATTGAAGCAGGTAACTTCTGGACATCTATGAAAAAAAAAGGGAAGATATTGCTATCGACACCTCTAACTGCCAAATGTTTTCGTTTCAATAGTAACAATTGTTTCGTATTTATTTAGTATGTTATCATTCAACATGTTGTTGTATTGCTCCAACAGATGATGTCTACGATACTTTTATTATTATTATAAAACCCCAAACTAACTACGAAGATTGTATCGTGGGTGCAGGAAAATTCATATCGACTACCCTGATCACAAATTTATCTAAAGAAACTAGTGTTCTTACCGGGAATCGAACACGATACCCGCTGATTTAAAGACAGACGGGCAACCAACTACGCCAACTGGTACTGGTCTAGATTTTTGCCGCGAACTGCAATGTTTGTATACTTTCGAAGCCACTATTTTAGTATTATTTTTAACCAGACATGTTTACTTTATGCTTCAGGTTGTGTGTGTGTTGTGAATGTTTCTGGCTCTCGTATTCTTCGCAATCTTAGCGTGGGGCTGTGAGAATGAAAGCATTTATAAGGATGCATGGAGGTAAACTGCCCAAGCGCTTTCTGGCGACCACATAATTGATGATATATATTATATATCTATATAGGTTAAGAGATAATTCCTGTATTAATCATATAAGATTGTTTGAAAAAAAAAAAGGAATGAAACAAATGCATTGCCGAGTTTTTTGCCAGGTTCTTTTCGAGATGCCTGTAATTTTGCGTATCTGGCAGTGGAATCATTAACTTTCATAAGTGCCTCTTTGGGGCTTATGCGAATAAAGGCTTTTGATTTGATTTGATAAGTTACGAAAAAAGGTGCATAGATAACAGTCTATAGATCATTGCAAAATGCTGTGTAACCTTGTGCACAGATAGGCAATTAAACCGAGCGACTATTTGGTGGGAACAACCATCAACAGGTCGTTGAACTGCTTATTTATCTGCCTCGTGAACTTGGGTTCAGTGCCAAGTTACAGACGACTAAGTTACTAAGCAGGCGTCAACTTCGTGCTGCATTTATATTTTATGGTTTTTGAGGTTTTCATTTTGGCTCCGCAAACATTTTGCATTTAACCAGTGTCAAGTAATAAAAAAAAATCAAGTGTATTACATATATATAGAGGTCATAGTCCCAAGCCAGAGTCAAAGCCAAGTAACACAGTCAAGGTCCATCCATATTGAAATTATGCCTTAATAAAGTGAAAGAAATGTTATTAGAATTCTTCTATTGGAGTTTTTGGAGCGAAAGCGAAAATCACGTTTTATTTTGTTTCATTTGCCTACACTCGTGCAAGTTCTCTTAGTATTGGCGGTTAATAATCCACCAATATTACATCAAAAAAAGACGTGTGGCACTCGGGGACTGCCGCGGTAAAGCTATTGCATAGAATTTTTTATCAACTTATGCAATTATAATTATTTATTTATTTTATTTATGCAGTATTTTTTTTCCTGCCACCTAGAGGCGAGTTGCTGAACTAAAGAGACAAGCGTGATATTTAAAAAAAGTCATTAAAAGTCCTGCTATTCATCGATAGATGGCAAAACTAAAAAGTATCACCGATGTGCCGATGCCGGTCGGAGTGGGGGGTGTTAGGTTATTTTCGTTACGGAATTTCTGGATTCGGTCTCCACGCTCAAGGCCCGCGATAAAAGCTATGCAATAGCTTAATAATTAACACTCGAAGTATCACAAGTTTTGGAAAATAACACAAAATCGACAACGCCATTTTTTCACTTTCGCGGCAAAACTTCACTTGTACTGTAACAAATCATAGTATAATGCTATGTACATTTATACCTATGTATGATTAGATGACAGTTGTCTTAAACAAAAGAGTATAAAGAAAAGAGTTGTTTAATTAAATGAATACTTATCAATCGCAAAAACCTAAGAAATTACTACGAGTAGGTGTTACTATTGAAGTTTAAATAAAAGCCTCTAGCTAAGTAGGTAGTTAGATGTATAGAAAAATAAAAAAGATAATTATTGTTTCTATAATGGTCCACAGAATAAATAATAGCATTACTTTTGGTTGAAGGTAATGTCAGAAAAAGGAGCCGATATTGCTAGTTGTGAAATATCTAAACAATATTGGAATTTAAGAATATGCTCAGGTGTTATAAAATTTAATATAAGCGCATATACACTTCCAGCCCCACACTAAGTTCAAAGAATTGTATCGTGGGTGTCGGCAACATTTACTTCACACAATCACACCTAAAACTAGAAGCACAAATATCTTTGGAAAGGAAATTTGTGCTCCTACCGGCAATCGAATCCCACGGCGCAGAAAGCAAAGACTTGTCCACTGCATCAACTGGTTCATAGTTATTTTGAAGTTCTGGATACATGTTCCGTTACTTTTGTTGCAGTCTGTTATCTGTACAATTATTAAGAGGGTTTATTCCTTTTGTCTTCTCTCTCGCTCGCTCAATTCGATATTTTTAATAAATACAATTATGTACGTGTGTTTTTGAAAATGTTTTCAACTAACTTTATGGACATTAATACAAAGATGTTTCAAACTTCTTTTCGCTATCTAATCCTTCAATAAGATGAGAAAAAACAGAGTTCCCAAATTTTATTGTGATTTTATGCTTTCTTCGTTTAACTTAAAAATATTAAAAACGAAAGGTAGATTAAAACATTCATTGCAATAATGTCCATATAGTTGGTTGAAAACATTTTCAAAAATACACGTAGCTAATTGTATTTATTAAAAACTAGCTGCGCCCCGCGGCTTTGCCCACGTAAGTCCCGGACCAGCCAGAATTCGGGGTTAAAAAGTAGCCTATGTTCTTTCTCAGACTCTAGACTATCTGTGTACCAAATTTCGTTTAAATCGGTTCAGTAGTTTTAGCGTGAAAGCGTAACAGACAGAAAGATAGAGTTACTTTCGCATTTATAATATTAGTAAGGATATCGAATTGTGCGAGCGAGATGGAAGACAAAAGGCATAAAGGCTCTTAATTCTTAGCTTTTTGTCTAATAAAAGATACCGAGCCTTCAACTGAGACAAAAAATGGAACACTATCTTAAGTGACGCTTTTAAACATTTCGAAACCTTTTGACGGTCTTAAAGAGTAATGAGATTTAGAAGAAAATGGAGTAATTGCTTTAATCTTACACTTTGAAAATTCTTGTTTTAAAAGCTTTGTAAACTGACGACCCAGTTGGTGCAGTGGGAAAGTCATAGTGTAAGTGGATTTGATACCCAATACGAGCACAATTTTGTATCCCTAAAGAACACTTAATTTTGTGCTTCTGGTTCTAGATGAGCGTGTGTTATATAAATGTTGCCGGCATCCACGATACAAGTCTTCGAGTTCCCGTGGGGCTGTCAGTATGAATGTGATTGTTTGAAACAAAACCATCATATGGGTCATAATTTTTACAAGCTTTTATTAAGTTTCACCTTTCCCGTTGTCTGTCTGTCAGTCTGTAATCATTTTTTGCAAGCTGAATTAGACCCACTTCCGTATTCAAATTGAGTGTACTTACGTATACGTATCTTTGTTGACAATACAATGATATACCTAGTGCCATGGAGCTGGTCTGATGATGGAGACGAAATGGCCATAGGAACATCTGACCCCCCATTACCTATCTCTGTTGCAAACGGTTTCAATACGAAATTGACAAAACTTTTGAACTAAACAAGATAAACCCATTGAGTTTGGGTTCGATTGATTCGTCTTTACAATTGTTCTTTAGTTGTATAACTATTTAGTCATTTTTTTTAATTCTTTATATGCAAACCTTTCACCGCTATCTCACCTGATGGTAAGTGACGATGCGGTCGACGATGGAGCACGTTTGCGAGCCAGAAAATGCCTACTCAATCGCGACTTAAAGACTCCCATATTGAATTTTTACGGAACACAGACACAGGTAAGGAATTCCATTCTTTTGCAGTTCGCATAATGAATGTGGAGGCAAAACGCTTCGTCTACATTAAAATTTGTGTACCATATATCTCGTCTGTCTCGATGTCCGATAATAGAACGGGGATGGGGGAATTAGATTGTGTAAATCCATTGCACACTCTCCGAAATGTATCCGATTAAAAAAATTTCGATATCGGCTCACGTGGAGAGAAGTAATGAGTTAACACGCATAAAAAAATATAAAAAAATACAGTCGACTTGAGTACCTCCTCCTTTTTTGGGAAGTCGGTAAAAAATACCGAGAGACTCGCCACCATGCGACGATGCCCCCAGCTCTGAAGTTTTGCATCAGTCAGTCAACTGGTCGCTGTTAATAAGTCTCTTGCCAAGAGACTCTTGGCTCTTGTTGTTAATAAATCTCTTGTAATTTTTAAACTTTCGCGATTCCAACACATTGTTTAGGTCGGGACTTAATCGCGCTAAAAAACTTTTTTTTTTTTTATTTGTGACAGGCTAGTGTTTGACCACTATCTCACCCGATGGCAAGTGACGATGTGATCGAAGCTGGTAAACACACTAGACCTGGAATACGCAGGCTCTCAAGGATAACTGCCGTAACACCGTATTTGGCTTGGCGGCAGACGTTCAACTTGATTTTTATTTACTTCGACGTTTCGGCCAAGTTGCATTGGCCATGGTCTCGAGAAGACTCAATAGTTTTTTAGCGCGATTAAGTCCCGAGATATTACCTAAACTAATAAGTCTCTTGGCTCTTGTTGTTAATAAGTCTCTTGGCTCTTATCCTGGTACAAGCTTTGATTTCACGCTTACTAGACTAATTCCACGGTTTCACCATATTTATCTATGGTTCCACCAAACCTAATCTTTGTAGGCCTCCACAATGATAGGTTTAGGTTAATTTAACCGTGCAAGTGGAACTATAGTTAACCCCTTACCATATAATTTCAAGCCAGCCTGACCAAAGCCATTTGCTAGAGTTACTTTTTATTGTATCACGATAGTTTCACCAATTTATTGGTTACCATGTTACTAAGCTATCTGGATAATTACATTTCACACTATAATATAAATCCGAAAGTGTGTAAGTATGTTTGTTTTCTTTTCAGGCTGTAACGGCTGAACGGAGTTGAATGAAATTTGGAATGTACATACCTTATAACTAGGATTAACACATAGGCTACTAATATATAGAAACAGAAGAATGTTGCAAAACAAATAGCAACAGTAGCTAGCGGGCCGGGTGTCGGCAACCGGTGAAATAAAAAAAAAAAAAAAAACACATTGGCTACTTTTCAATGGATCTTGATTCTTTGACATTGACTTGTGACTAGGACCTATTATTAAATATGTACAACTTGAAATATTTTATAACTTGACACTGGAAGGTTTTGCCGCGAAAGTGAAAAAATGGCGTTGATGATTTTGTATAATTTTCCAAAACCTGTGATTCTTCGAGTGTTAATGTGTAGGTAATAATGGTGGATTATTAACTGTTAATTCTTAATAAGCGTGCATAAGTGTAGGCAAATGATACAAAGTTGAAAAATGTGATTTTCACCTTCGCTCCAAAACTCCAATAGAAGTTCTAGTAAAGTTCATACTACTTTATTAGGGCATGACTTGACTATGACTGGACCTTAACTCTTTTACTTGACTTGTGACTAGGACTTTTAATATGAAATACACTTGACACTGGTTAAATGCACAAGTTTGCGGTACCAAAATTATAAAAAAAAAGCTGACGTCAGCTAACAGACCAGCTAAACCAGCTAGAAGTAATATAGACTCTTCGCAGATGCTACCTCCAGCTCTACCGATCACGTTCAAGAAGTAAAAGTAATATTAAACCAAGTTTTTCCTCAGCAGTTTTTGCGTGATTCACCGTCTGGCTGGCTCCTTCCTGCGATTGTTCTTTGTTCTTAGTTTACGGCCGCATATAATAAGATAGCGTATCCGAATGATAATTAGGTCGCTGGATGAATATGCTAGGAATTTGGCTTCGGTAGCCTTATTTATGTGTTTGAATTTGTGCCGGCCATTTCGGTTTTGACGATCCGAGTTGTAGCTAAAGGGACGTTGTATGTTCTGATTAATGTTATCTACTAAGAAAAATAAGAAGACACTAATGTTAAGTACTTCTTCGGTCTGTCCGGCATAGTTGAACATGTCTGTTTGCTACAATGCGGGTGCCGGCTTCGATTCCCGGTGGGAGCACACATTTACTGCACAAGGGAAATTTGTCTTTCTAGTTGTAACTTTTAGAATATAAAACAATTGTAAATGTATTTCCGATTTGTGTTTGTGATGTAAATGTTTCCCGCATCCGCGGTCACTCAAACTTAGACAAGTCCTCAAACTTAGAGCGGGTCTGTGAGTACTAGAGCCTTGTTTGCTTTTTCTGTCTGCCTAAGTTATCAATTTTGCCACATTTATTTATCTTTATTTACCCCGAAATATGGGGGAGAGGGTTCTAAATTTCAAGCTTGTGACTGTGACTGGTGCCTATGACTTTTTATATTTGGTGTTACCTATTATGAAATATAAAATTGATAAATATTTATTGCTTGACAGGCTCAACGCAGAAAGTTAGCGAAGCCAAAATACAAAAAAGAAAACAAATAAGCAACGCATACGAGTATAAAGCCGCGAATCACACTTATTCTTCTAATAACGTTTTCACCGATCAAAATCCAGCTAGATGTAAAGTGTGGAGTGGTCGGCCGGCTCGGATTTATGTGTAACAGTACATGAACTGTTAGAGTGCCCAGCGGACCGCAGCCGGAGAATATTATACACGTTGACTGTACTTTCGTATAATGCAGTGACCGCGATCAAAGACGGGACATCCCGCTAATGCAACGAAGAAAAATCTTTACCTGAAACCGTTTTTTTTTTAACTTTACACCACGTAGGTGCTATGCGAATCAGTAGTCTTTTATGGCAAATGTGGTTAGGGTTTATGACATAGGAGTATTGTTATAAAACCTAACCTCATTAGTCATAAAATTGTAACTGAATGACCAATAGGAAAGTTTAAATAATATAATTTGAATAATTAAACACAAGCAAAGCATAAAAAAACCGACTTCACCGCTTTATCTTCGGAACCTTGATCAGAATTAATGTATCAAACACGCATTATTGTCGTTAACTCAAAAACTAGAGATCAGATCTTGATCAAATTTCTGGTGCTTTTCATTTGGTCCCAACCACATGAAAAGCACCAGCTTTCAAATAAAAAAAAAAATCAAAATCGGCGCACAAAGTTAGAAGTTATGAGGTAACTTTTAGTAGGTTAAACACGAGAACATCGTCAATGTAATCCACAGAATACGCATTATTGACGATATTTCAAGAAATACTGATCAGATCTTGATCAAATTTTAATGGGACCAATTGGAAAGCAACATCTTTCAAACTAGAAAAAATGTCTAAATCGGTTCACGTGGAAACAAGTTATGAGGTAATACAGATACAAAAAAATACAGTCGACTTGAGTACCTCCTCCTTTTTTGTGAAGACGGTAAAAATAACAATTCTGAAGATTTCTAGATAAGTTTTTATAAGTTTAACTTATATAAAATTAAATTTACTGTATTTTTTGTTAATTCTCTTTTCAATTTACTTTTACTAAATGTTTTCAATATTTGTGATGGCAACTATCTTCACTAACTTTCCACCAGGAAGTTTTGCCGCGAAAGTGAAAAACTAGCGTTGTTGATTTTGTATAATTTGTCAAAACCTGTGATTCTTGGAGTGTTAATGTGTAATAATGATGGATTATTAACCGATAATACTTAGTAAACGTGCATAAGTGTAGGCAAATCATACAAAGTTGTAAAACGTGATTTTCGCCTTCGCTCCATAACTCCAATAGAAGTTCTAGTAAAGTTTCTACCACTACTAGGGCATGACCTGACTATGACTGACTACTTGACTTTGACTGTGACTAGGACTTCTATTATGAATTTGTTATATTTTGTTAAATATTTCGACTATGCATCCATGGTCATGAAAAATGTAAAAAAAAAAACTTTCCATCAGTTCACTCAAATACATTCAGGGAACAAAGTCGCAAGCAATGAGTTCCATTCCATCGCTGCAATGTACGGATGATCTTGACAATTACCCCATTCCAACAATTAACCTGCTGCAGATTAGCCTCGAGTTCAACGACTTGTAAGTCTGGTAACCCTCAATTTGACTCAATTGTCGGTCCTTATGGTAATTATGAACGTCGGGACTATTGTGTACCATTTGCTGCAATAGCGATTGTACCGTTTTTGGGACTCGCCGATTCGCTGGGACCTTTTTGGGACGCGACTTTTTGTTTGTTCTTTGTGTTTTACATATCTGTGTATACCTACGTCATTTTATGTTTTGCAAGCAATGCCTATGTTTGGGTAAACGTTCAAGTGGTAAGTTAATAAGGTTTTGTTTGAAAATGGTAGGTAAGTTGAGTGTGAACTTACTTTAGACAAAGTCTTCGGTGCATATTGTCAGAGACAGTTAAGTGAAATCAAGATAAATTTATTAATTACTAGCCGTACCCCACGGCTTCGCCCGCTTTTATCAAGTTAAAAAGTAAACTATGTGTTAATTCTAGGTAAAAGCTATGTACATTCCAAATTTCATCAAAATCCATTCAGCCGTTAAAACGTGAAGAGGGAACAAACATACTTACACACGCACAAACTTTCGGATTTCTAATATTAGTAGGACTAGCTGCGCCCCGCGGTTTTCCCCGCGGGAATTCCCAGATGAAAAGCAGCCTATGTGTCCAGGGTGTCAACTTAAGCATAAAATACTAGCCGTGCCCCGCGGCTTCGCCCGCTATTATCATGTTAAAAAGTAGCCTATGTGTTAATCCTAGGTATATTCTATGTACATTCTAAATTTCATCCAAATCCGTTCAGCCGTTAAAACGTGAAGAGGGAACAAACATACTTACACACTTACACACTTAAACACAAACTTTCGGATTTATAATATTAGTAGAATAGTAGAATTAGCGTGAAGGTGATATTGGTTTCCTTTGTTTTATTTTCCTTTACCGGATTTAAATAAAATTGCTAGGAATGATAAAGGCTCAAATTCCAATGGGCACCTCGCAATGGTTCAATTAGTTGTAGTTAGTTATAATAACTGAGATAGAGTGCTTGATTGTAAGACATGTTTAATGGATTGAAAGTGCCAGAGAAATGCTTTTATTGCTTTGTCTTCGGAGTTTATGATGGATAATTAAACGCAAGCAAAGCTTAAAAAACCGACTTCACCGCTTTATCTTCTGGAACTTTCATCAGATTAGATGTACTCAACACGCATTATTGACGATATTTCAAGAACTACT
This sequence comes from Lomographa bimaculata, assembly GCA_948107665.1. Taxonomy (NCBI): domain Eukaryota; kingdom Metazoa; phylum Arthropoda; class Insecta; order Lepidoptera; family Geometridae; genus Lomographa; species Lomographa bimaculata. The sequence continues at coordinate 1,507,214 of OX403607.1, read as the reverse complement.
GATCAGATCTTGATCAAATTTCAATGTGACCACATGAAAAGCACCAGCTTTCAAATAAAAAAAAAATCTTCAAAATCTGCTCACAACGAAAGAAGTTATGAGGTAACTTTTGAAGTCGGTTATAAACGAGAACATCGTCAGTGTAGTCCACAGAATATGCATTATTGACAATATTTCAAGAACTACTGATCAGATCTTGATCAAATTTTAATGGGACCAAACGGAAAGCAACATTTATCAAACCAAAAAAAAAATTTAGAAATCGGTTCACGTGGAAAGATGTTATAACATACATAAAAAAAAACAGTCGACTTGAGACCTCCTCCTTTTTTGGGAAGTCGGTAAAAATAATATAGCAATTAATTTAAGTAACAATTGTCGATCTAAACATGGACAACGCGTAAGTCACGCTAATCCCGTTTTGAATATTATTTAATAGTTCAAAATGTGCGTGAGTTTCTATCAAATAATAAGTAACTGTAGTTCTCTAAGTTGACTTGGGTGACAGCACTTTGTCCGTCCGTCCGTCTGTCAAAGGCATTTAGCGTGCCTCTTTGGGGCCCATATGAATAAACGATTTTGATTTTTGATAACAAACGGTTTTGTACTCTACTTGTTAAGTTCTTTTTAACGAGTCACGCTTTTTTATGATCACGCTTGCTCTTTACAGTCCAGTATCACTCGGATGTTTTGAACCAATATAGGTAAAAAAATCAGCGATTTTTGACCTCGCAGGCTACCCTGAGATATATTACTGACTTTTCCACTTGTTAAGTGATGATACGTACCAGAGGCCTCATTGTAGTAGACGTCAATACGCTCCAACTGCAGGTCCGATGTGCCGCGATACACGCCTGTGGGGTCGATGCCGTGCTCCTCAGATATGATCTCCCAGAACTGCGGACAACAGAACCTTCATGAACCATGGTTACATACAGACTTGGTGCTCAACTAAAACAAACTCTAAAATTACTATAATATTTGTGTAAAATAATATGTGTTTTATGTAGAGTAAAACCATTTTAAATGTGCACGCCGCTCCACTAAAAAAACATACATTTTGACACTCTGATCGTTTGATAAGTTTGGTGGAGGGGCGTTCACATTTAAATGGTTCTACTTGACTTGTATGTAATTCTTTACTTATTTTATGTAAGTTTATAATATAAGATTTTTTTTATTCTAAAATTAATTTTAATGAAAAATGAAAATGAAAAATCTTTTTATTAGGACAAAAACTTAACTAATTTGTAACACTCCATGTACTTATTACTAGATATAGTAATAGTAGGAACACTATTGTGTGTCAACACAGCATCTTATATTATAACTTGGCTTATACAGGTGGTTCATAAATAAACTATGCTGATCAGATATTTGTTGTGTACATGGATAAACACTAGCTCCTGACTAGGTTGCCCTGTGTGTAATTTAATTATAATTTTTATATTTGTTTTCAATTTGTATTACATTTTTTTATCATATCTATTTTTAATTTTCATTTATGGTAACTTATACTTATTTTATTTATTTTTTCAATTTTATATTTACTATAATTATACATATACCTACTAACATAGCCACTAATACTTTCTTAACTCTATAGATTTTGTCTGAAAAATAAATGATATGAATTTAATTGATTACAGTTTTCTTGTTCAGCCGTTTGGTAGCTACCACAGATCATAAAGCCTGGTTTATAGTCTTCAGGAGCTACGATGCCACAGATAGACACAACGATATACACAACAAACTTCCCTCTGTAATAAATAACCTCTTTTACGTCGGGGGTTAAAACTAATCCATATTACATTGGTCTAACCTTTTCAGGTTACAATAACAGACCTTCACACAAACTGACTTCTCAAGGTTTAAGGTCTTTAGGTTGAAGGTTCAAAATGACAACGAGTTATTTCATATGAATTATATAAAACCTTCGTGAGAATGAGCTTCTGAATGGTTGAAATCGCATTGTTTAGTTCATTTATGTGAGGTTTCTCCTTGAAATAATTGTTTCAGTGTCCTTGAATATTATGAAATCAATGAAATACGTAGCTAATGCTGGCACTTATTTGGATCAACGTATTAGCATTGAAAGAAAGAAAATAATTTATTTGTTACTTAGCTAACAATAAAAATACTATTATAAAATATACATATAAATGAAAGTCACAAATCGGCCCCTACTCAGCATAATGCTGGCAGATGACCAGCGCTGATCTTCCGTTGGAGCCGTTCGGTGGAATCACGGCATAAACATACACACAATACGCGAACACAACAATAAACAACTAAACTAAACAAAACACATTTTACAAATAATACAAATATAACATATAGGTACCAGTTTCTAAACTAACTACGGGCCAATTGCCTATATTTCCTAAAACTAAACTAAAACTATGTACAGCAAAGAACTAAAGTTACCTACAAGACATCGAGCTTATAGGTAACTCAAGTGCTCAAGCCCACTACCAGTGGGTAGCGTTCCATCATGCTGTTTCTAAACTTCTACCCATCTATATTGCACTCGTATCATGTTTTTGTGTTTCCTCATGTTTCTGATGTGCAATTATAAATGTTTTCAGTTTAAGTCTAAAACTGTTGACATTATGCAGGTTCCTCACCGGCATTTAGAGAGACCATTGCAATTTAGAGAGGCAATGCCGACAGTATGATGGGAACGCTACCCACTAGCACTTGAGTAACCTATAAGCTTGTAGGTAACTTAGTTCTGTGCTGTATATAGTTTAAGTTTAGTTTGGGCTGTGAGTGTGAATGCGTTATTTAAAAAAAAAAAAAGTTTAAGGAAATATAGGCAATTGGCCCGTAGATATTAGAGTTCCGCTGAAATGCAATATGAAAAAAAAAAACTTAGCGAACGCGTAGTGCGAGCGAAGCTTCTCCGTTTCAGCTTGGGCAAATTTGCTTTCGTATGTCCGGCGGATTTCCGGTTGTTCTCCTCTACAGGTCGCAATTCTCAACCGATTCTCGTAAAATTTAATGAGCAGGTTCTATAATTATATAGATTTTAAGTCGATTATTTTTGAAAAATACGCGAGTACTTCAGCTTACAGAGCCACTAAACACGAAAGACCCAAAATAATTACATTTAATGACCAACCCAAAAGCTTATCTTTCATCAGTCGGTAAGTAAATTTGAAACACATTTATCTTACTTTTCCTCGCATGACGCTAACAATTAACCTAGTTCCCCAAAATTAAAGTTCCTGACCCGAAAAAAGTTTGTTTCTTGACCGGAAGCAGTGGTTTTTGACCGGAACTGACCCGAGATCAATAAACGTATGAACTGCCTGGCTTACTTATTTATTCAAGAACTAGGAAATTAGGAAGGTGAGTTTGTGACCTGTACCTTACATAATTAACTAGGTTCGTGAACCTAGGAGGTACTTACCTAGTACTTTTTTTTATTTTTTATTTGTGACAGGCTAGTGTTTGACCACTATCTCACCTGATGGTAAGTGACGATGTGATCGAAGCTGGTAAACACACTAGACCTGGAATACGCAGGCTCTGAAGGATAACTGCCGGAACACCGTATTTGGCTTGGCGGCAGACTTTCAACTTGATGGTGGTAAGCTACTTTGGTAGCAAGCCAGGCGAGCAACTCACAAAATGCTCTACCACCTCTCAAATGTCATCTGATTAGCACCACCCGGGGACCACGTGTAGGGAGTCAGACTTAAGGGGTATCCTCCTACGGACGTGGGTGACTAGTACTTAAGACGCTGACCTAAAAATTGACCTCCAGCGGTCACCTTGCACCGAACTAAGGCAAAGGCAATGACAGGACGATTGATTGATTAAACATAAACGCTTTCACATTCACAGCCCCAAACTAAGCTCTACGACTTGTGTCGTGGGTGGCAGCACCATTCACATCACACACAATCAAACAAACAAACAACAAAACAAACGCATTCACACTCACAGCCCCACACTAAGTTTAAAGACTCGTATCGTGGGTGCCGAAAACATTCACATCACACACACATCACACCCAGAACCAGAAGCACAAATATACCTTGGGAAGGAATTTGTACTTCTGCCGGGAATCGAACCCGGGAATAGGACACGGCACAGAGGGCGTACACCTGTCCACTGCGCCAACTGGGTCGCCAAATACAATCACAACCAGAACCAGATACACAAATTTTCCTTGGGGAGGAAACTTGAGTTCCTGCCGGGAAAAGAACCCGATACCGATGCTTACAAGGCATTGAATGCTTACTTATACTTTCTTTTACTCCTAATTTTTGGAACTCTCCAGTCAACCACTGAGGTGTATTTAACTGCCGGTGGGATGACGTGACATTCAAAAACATACTGAAGCGAAAGTAAGGTCAAGTGTGTCGATAACTCGTTCAATTCTCCAATTGAGTACAATGAAATGACAATGACGTAGATTGGGGTAGATTGGTGCGTGATTCAATACGGGCTCACACACACAGACGTGTTTGGACTTTGACTTCGTTGATGTGCATCGATGTAGAATAATTCAAACGCTAGCAAAGCTTAAAACCCGACTTCACCGCTATATATTGGTTTTGGCTTGATCGATTTCAATAAAATTTATACCTCTGAAGAATAATCTACCAAACAAACAAAGAATTTTGAGAATCGGTCCATAAATGGGGGAGAAATCGGTGAACGTACAAAAAAAAAAACATACTGTCGAACATAGAAACTCATTCTTTTTTGAAGTCGGTTAAAAACATACTTCATCGCTTTATCTACGGAATCCTTGATCAGATTAAATTAATTAAATACGCATTATTGAGGATAACTAAAAAATCACTGGTCAGATCTTGATCAAATTTAAAAGGGACCACATGGGAAGCGCCAGCTTTTAAATAAAATAAGAATCATCAAAATCAGTTAACCTAAAAAAAGTTAAGGACACACATAGAAAAACAGTCGAATTTAGTACGTCATCCTTTTTCAAAATACAGATACAACGTACGGAACATGAGAATGAAGCCGAAAAAGCTGATACCACTTCACTAGCACGATATATATTATAGGCAAGCATGCTACATCTTCGGCCGCATCATCACTTTCCATCAGGTGAGATTGTGGTCAAATGCTTACCTATGGGGCATAAAAAAAAACTTCGCAAATGTTATGAAATTGCTTTCCTTCGGAAATTTTATTAAGACATTCTTGATTCCTCCTGATCATCCTACTAATATTATAAATCCGAAAGTTTGTGTGTAAGTGTGTTAGTATGTTTGTTCCCTCTTCACGCTTTAATGGCTGAACGGATTTGGATGAAATTTGGAATGTACATAGATTATACCTAGGATTAAAACATAGGCTACTTTTTAACTTGATAATAACGGGCGAAGCCGCGGGGCACGGCTGGTTGTTTATATAACAGCCCAACAACCCTACTGCACCCCCGTCGACAACGTAATAGGGAAACCCGATAACTACCCTCCGCCGGACACCTGACCAGTACCGGGAAATCGAAGTGGGAAACTCGATGCACGACATGCTGGCTAATCGATAATCGTGCACACTCTGTATGTCCTTTAGTCGATTCTGTCTATTTTATAATATTGTTTCTTAATCTGATATATATATATATCTATATATATAGGATATATATATATATATCTATATATCAGGAGGAATCTAGAACGTTCGCTGGGTTTGCTAGTTATATATAGATATATATATATCTATATATATATATATATATATATATAGATATCCCTTTACGGTAAATGTTGATCTGACGCGACTTCACGCGAGCACTTTGTTGATCCAAAAATTCATGTTGATCCAGCGCCTTTTGTTGATCCAATATGCATCTTGGGTTACTAATGTGGCTCCGACCGGATCAACATCTACACTCACGGGACTGCTTACTAGCGTTCGCCGAAGTTGATCCGATATACAAATCCACCTTGCGATAGTTACGGAAAACGTTGATCCGATTTAAATAAGCCAATCAGAGCACAGCAAACGATAAGATTGGCTGAAAGCAGCCGCGACGTTGCCGTTTCGTATCTTTGTCCGTCACAAGCTACAGATTGAACGGATAACTTAACAATTCGACAACGCCACGACTTGTACCGAATTTATGGTGGTCAAATTGAATGCCAGCACATATGAAAATAAATATGAACTAGAAATATGAACTACTCGTTAGCTTAGTTGGGTGTGTGTTCGCCTTCTAAGCAGGGGTATCGGGTTCGATTCCCGGCGGAAACATAGGTTTTCTCCCCAACGAAAATTTGTGTTTCTGGTTCTGGTTGTGATTGTGTGTGTGATGTGAATGTTTCCGGCACCCACGAAACAAGTCATCGAACTTAGTGTGGGGCTGTGAGTGTGAAAGCGTTTATGTTTATGTTTAAATAACTACACATAAATGTAGTCGAGGAGCTTGGTACGATACCACCACCACCTCCGCTGCTTCCGCCTCCACCTCCATCATGCACAGACTCTGTTCTCCACCTCCACCACTGTCTTTACCAACGGAGACAGTGGTGGAGATGGTGGAGGTTGGAGGATGGTTGGTGATGGTGGAGGTGGAGGCAGCGGAGGTAATTCCTATGTCAATAGGAATGACATGTTTCAATCCTTTTGCAATTGTTCTGTGAGATTCTATTGCAATTGTTGTGAACTGCACGTTGGCTTAGTTGGGTAGCGTTTGCCTTCTAAGCAGGGGCTTAGAAGGCAAACGCCACCCAACTATCGGGTTCGATCCCCGGCGGGAACACAAGTTTTCTCCCCAAGGAAAATTTGTGTTTCTGGTTCTGGTTGTATTTGTGTGTGTGATGTGAATGTTGCCGGCACCTAAGACACAAGTCATCGAACTTAGTGTGGGGCTGTGATTGTGAAAGCGTTTATAGCGTTTTATTCGATGCGGTCTTAATCCTAATCCGGTCTCCCGGTCTAAATCACATTATCACGTATCGATTACAGCTACGAAACTGCGTGCAAGTGTTGTATTATTTTGATTGAGCTGTAATCAAAACTTCTGAAATTTTGTAAATAGGTATGTAGGTATGTTTGGTCTTTTTAGGTACTTACTAAAATAAAATAAAATAAATAATTATCCTGGACATTTCACACTTATGTAGTCCCTGATCTCAAACTAGGCAAAGCCTACTGTACTAGGAATGGAGGCCTGAGAAATACATAGATAATTAGGTAGTTGTTTAAGACCAAGACACAAAGCAAATATTCGTGTTCGTCACACAAATGTTTGCCATGGTTAGAAATCGAACCCACGACCTCAGGATCCGCATTCAGAGCTACCATAGAGTGAGACTGACCACAGAGCCAAAAGGCCAATCAAATTGTTGGTTATCTATTTTTATTATTCTGATTCAGCTTCTGGCAGGCAGCACTGGTAAAATGATGGCGTTTTTGCTGGTCCTATTGTTATTTGAAACGCATAGTAAGTAGGTACTACGTACACATACCTAAACACAATCACAACTCTTTTTTCGTCCGAGGTTAAAAACTGTTAGCTAGGTACTAGGTATTTAAGTAAGTCCTTATTAGGTATTATAAAGTGAATATCTATTTATTACCATATGTATCGATTATGAATGAGGTAGCGCGTTTCCACTGAAGCAGTCTCTAATACGCCCCCTTCATGTGAGCCGATCACATCCAGCCGGATTAACTTATTAATACAATACCATACAATAACACCCACATAATATCAAGTTTCTGTATAGTTAAATAATCAAATATGGATATGGTTAATAAAATACTCACCATCATCTTCTGATTTGTCCATGACAAATGAACAAAATAACACAAATTCGCTCGTAACTAACGCATCTTTCTTACCTTATTACTCTAACGAAGTAGTCTACTAGGTTCTCTATCACACGCAGAATGCGACGTTGCCGCTTTTTGTTCGAGTACCTATTAGTCAAATTTGGCTCCGGATCCACTTAGTCTAAGTAAATGTCGCATATAAGTTAAATATACACTGGATCTAAGAAATCATATTCAGTATGATTTTTTCTACCGTTGATGGATCAACAAATGTTGGTCGAATCGTTGACGAGCATGTTGAAAACCTGTTAGTGCAGATCCACCGACGTCACACGCGCATGAAGGACGGATCAAAGTATATCAGTTTGCGCGACGCGGAGCTGAGTAAACAAGTAAAATAGGCGGATCAACAATTGTTCTAACTTCTCACTGGATCAGCATTTACCGTTAAAGGTTGATTATATATATATATATATATATATATATAACTAGCAAACCCAGCGAACTCTGTTTCGCCACTATAAACCTCACGGAGCCCGAGACCTTTCCAACGAATGCAAAACCGTAGATATCGGTTCTTGCGTTCTGGAGTTATAGCGTCAGGAAGGAAAACCCGACTTATTTTTATATAGTAGATTATACTAGAGTATCGTGTGACCGCTTTTCTGTCTATTTTTTTTTCAATTTGATTGATTTTTATTGTCCAGAATAATACATGTTTAATGTGTTTTATTAAGTAGTAAAAGTATATATAATTATGCACAGTCTTTCGATTTTGGGAAGTTAGTATTTTTTACAATTTTGCTATTATGTTCATACATTAGGTACTAGCTTACTTTATGTACATATTTTTTCGTTTATTTTTCCTTCATATATTTTGCCATCATAACAAATAAGCTCCCAAACGGCTTAACCGATTTCGATTTGATTTTTTTGTTTGAAAGGTGACTTGATCGAGATTGTAGCTAAGTTGATGACGGTGAGTCTGCCCCCGAAAATACGCGCAGTCGTTTTCAGGAGAGTATTTTTTTGTTAATTTTAAATTTTTCCACTTGTTTATTGCGTTGACATAGAAGATTGAATTTTTGACAGTGTCAAGAGACCATAGACCTCAGTATTGACTATGATTTTTTTTCCGGGAAAGTGAAAAAATGGCTTTGTTGACTTTGTATTATTTTTCAAAACTTGTGAAGAATCACAATTACAATTACATATAATATGAATACTCGAAGAATCATAATATCATTCATATGTAATAATGGTGGATTATTATTAACCGTTAATACTTAGTGAACGTGCATAAGTGTAGGCAAATCATACAAAGTTGAGAATGGTAATAATAGCTTTCGCTCCAAAACTCTAATCGAAGTTCTAGTAAAGTTTCTACCACTTTATTAGGGCATGATTTGGCTATGTCTGGACCTTGACTCTTTTACTTTGACTGTGACTTGTGACTAGAACATTTAATATGAAATACACTTAAATATATTATCACTTGACACTGGCTAAATACACAACATTGCGAAACCAGCATTAAAAGAAAAAAAAGTATTTAATATTAATTTCAATCAAATAGTTTTTTTTTATTACCAACTTCGCTAATTCTGCAATATTGATCGCGGCAAAACGATGCGTCACTTAGCATTTGAACGCTGGATCGATAGGTAATGCAGACAGTCTAACTTTAGTGTTCAGTCTAACGGATAGACTGTGATAAATAGATACAATCACAGCATTAGGAACAGCAAGTAAACGTTTAGTCTGCAGAGTGTACTATTAACTGTTCTAAACTCGTTTAGTCGCAGAATGTCCAATTCGCAAAATATCCATTAGTCGCCAAATACCCGATTCGCGAAATCACGCTGTTATGGCTGAACAACGGATTAGGATAAAATTTGGAATAGGCATAGCTTACCTAGGATTAACACGGGCAAACTTGATATTACATAAATATTTATCCTGAACAAGTTCAAGAATAGCAATTTCTATTTATTTGTATCTTATATAGATATTCTGATTATGTGTTGGTTATACATACATATGTAAGTAGTATATTGGGGGCTGAGTCACCCACGTCCGTAGGAGGATACCCCTTAAGTCTGACTCCCTACACGTGGTCCCCGGGTGGTGCTAATCAGGTGTCATTTGAGAGGTGGTAGAGCATTTTGTGAGTTGCTCGCCTGGCTTGCTACCAAAGTAGCTTACCACCATCAAGTTGAAAGTCTGCCGCCAAGTCAAATATGGTGTTCCGGCAGTTATCCTTGAGAGCCTGCGTATTCCAGGTCTAGTGTGTTTACCAGCTTCGATCACATCGTCACTTACCATCAGGTGAGATAGTGGTCAAACACTAGTCTGTCACAAATAAAAAAAAAAAATGTATTTGTTTAAATATATATATTTTTTATTAATTATTCATTTTTCAAATTATTTGATCTAGTTTATTTATTCTAAAATCTCATTTTTTATTTATTTTATGTACGCGTATCTTTTAGCTGCACGCCCAAACACTTTTCTTACACGCCCAGGAAAGCTGGTAGATAATGCTTCATAGCATTAAGCTATTCCTTGTACACTGTTTTGTGCTAAGCTATTAAATAAATAAATAAATAATAAACGCGAGCGAAGCCGCGGTGTTCGGCTAGCTATATTTTTTCATGACAATAATCCTTCCTCACAGACTATACATATAAATAACAAAACTAATGTTGTCTGTGGCTACAAGCTAAATCTGTGTTCTAGCCTTTTTCCTTTTTGGCTCGACGTCCGCTCTCCACTGCAATTTGAAAATAGAATTCTAGCTTTTTTTCCTGTTGCATTGCGCTGGGACGTTGACATCAGACAGACTGCATATTATTTTCGGCCAGTCTCCGGGAGTGTTGCCATATTGGTAGTCTAAATTTACTTTAGACGCCACTTCGCGCGGGAGTTAAAATAAATAAAATAAAATGTAACACGACACGTTGCAGTGGTTTTTTATGGGCTTATGTTGGATTCTTGACACTCCATTTGATATGTTTATGGTTGTTTATTTACCTGTTCAGTGTACGTACAGCATGAATTTCTTTATAGGTACACATTACGTAGAATTTTGTGGTTTTATGGACCATTGAACCTTACACGTGTAATTGATATAGTTTCATTCGCCATGTAAGCAGCGGGTTCGTGGAAACACAAGTTTCCCCCCCCAGGGTAATTTGTGTTTCTGGTTCTGGTTGTGTTGTGAATGCTTTCAGCACCCACGACTTTAGTATTCGAACTTAGCGCGGAGCTGTGAGGGTGAAAGCACAAAAAATCATGTATGTTTTGCACTCACTGATAAATCATCATTAATTACAAAGTAACTAACATATAAATTTTATTAAATCACTCTATTTATATAAAGATAAACGTTAGAAGTAACTTTTGTAATACAGGGAAATATTTTAATTATTTAACACAGTGTTTGCGCACCACGTTTCGTCACACAAAAATGTTGCGGGTCAGAATTTTAAAGCCCTCCCATAAGAACTTTCACTTCAATAATACCTACATAGTTGAGGCGCGATACAGAAAAAAGGACGTTGTCGATTTTGTATTATTATATTCTAAAACTCTTTTATATGTTCCAAATTAATTTGACGACTATCTCACTTGATGGAAAGTGATGATGCGGCCGAAGGTTTCGCATGCTAGCTTAAAAGATACCTACTCGATTTCGACTCGAAGACTTCCAGATTGTACCGTAATAATATATACCTACCTATAATACGTTTTTTTTCTTTTAATATTGGCTTCGCAATCTTGTGCATTTAGCCAGTGTCAAGTAATAATATATTTCAATTGTATTTCATATTAAAAGTCCTAGTCACAAGTCACAGTCAAAGACAAGTAAAACATTCAAGGTCCAATCATAGTCAAGTCATGCCCTAGTAAAGTGGTAGAAAATTTACTAGAACTTCCATTGGAGTTTTGGAGCAAATGCGAAAATCACGTTTTTCAACTTTGTATGATTTGCCTACACTTATGCACGTTTACTAAGTATTAACGGTTAATAATCTACCATTATCTCACATTAACACTCGAAGAATCACAGGTTTTGGAAATTATACAAAATCAACAACGCCATTTTTTCATTTTCGCGGCAAAAATTCCTAATAACATGTTTTGTAGTTAGAAGATAACATAGAGGAAGATACCTAACACATTTATATTTAAAACTGGCAACTACGCATTCAAAAGAGGATATAATATTTCACTTCTCACATACTGAGCCATGTAAGCTGGTAAGCCATAAATGGCTTGATTCAGACGCCAGGAATGGCGGCCGGGCATCCGATGCCAGATGTGGTGATGACTGAATATAAGCAGGCGGTGTTTTTAATTAGAAATTAATCGTCGCCCCGCTTGAATGAGTTCGTAACTTGAAAATTTTAACTTTTCCGGGCAGTTTTATGTTTTTTCGAAAACTGTTTTTTTGTTGATTACTCAATTTTTTTTTTGCTTTTTTGGCAACTGATTTCGGTGCTTAGATTTAAAAAGATAGATTTGCTACAATTTCAAGGGTTTTAAAATATAGATTTGTTAAAAACTATTTGTTTGAAACTTCTTTGTGTAAAATAATTTAAATTTATTAATGACTACCCGTGCCCCGCGGCCTCACCCGCGTTTATCAAGTTAAAAAGTAGCCTTTATGTTAATCCTAGTAACAACCAAATTTCATCCAAATTCGTTCAGCCGTTACAGCGTGAAGACAAAACAAACACTCACACACATATTTTACACACTTAGACCCAAACTTTCAGATTTATAATATTAGTGTGATAATATGTTCTAAATACTTAACAAATATACCTTAAGAGGCCGGGGAGTCTGTGAAACGTTATATAGGCTGTCTCTGTTTAACTGGCAAACTATGCCCATTCTTGATGCGATAGCACTACCGACCGAACAAATTATGATAGGTGCCGTAATACCAAAAATTATGAATGAAAATATTATGTTTAGCCATTGTTTTTTGCATTAATAGTACCTTGAAATAATAATCTATGTTCCTGTTGTAATGACAAAAGAAATGTGTTAGTTTTTAATAAAAAACGAATAAGTTAAAGATGCGTCATTTACGTCGTAATAATGTGTGAAAATCAATTGGTTTATATTTCGTTTTAGGTAATTATTTTGGAATAAAAACTATCCAGAAACCTAGGTTAATACGTTTTTAATCTGAATAACAGCACAGTATGGTGGGACTATGCTTGAATTATAAATAATTTCGGTATTACGATTGTATGGGCAAATCAACCTCCGCAGGCCCCTTAAGGTGATTATTGATTAATTATTTTTATACATAAGCACAACACGTGTAGAGATCTGTTTGAACCATTCAACGATCCTTGTCTTTTAAACTTCACCTACCTACTAGAATTTCACATTACCGAGCATTGTTTGAAAAATATTTAAGATATTTTAAAAACATGAAACAAAAACATTCGACGTCTGTCATTGTTCAAACTGAAAACATAACGTGAACTGGCTCTTTGATTGAAAAAATATTTTTTCTTTTTAAATTGACTTTTTTTTTACCGACTTCACAAAAAAGGAGGAAGTACTCAAGTCGACTGTATTTTTTTTTAATAATATTTATGCTACCGCATAACTTCGTTCCACGTGAACCGATTTTTTTTTTTTTTTTTTTTGATAGATGTTGCTTTCCAATTGGTCCCATTTAAATTTGGTCAATACCTGATCACTAGTTTTTGAGTTATTGTCAATAATCCGTGTTAAATACGTTGAATCTGCTCAAGGTTCCTACAACAACAAATACTAGAAAACTTAATAAAATAAATATTTAAGGGGGCTCCCATACAACAGACATGATATTTTTGACGTTTTTACAGATAATGGTACGGAACCCTTCGTGCGCGAGTCCGACTCGCACTTGGCCGGTTTTTATTTATTATTACTAAAAAAACATTTGGTAAGTTATTATTAGATAATTGTAAAAAATGTGTTGAATAAAAATTTTTTTCTCTCTTTTCTTTCTTTACATTCTGGCGAGATACATTTTTTTTAATCCGCCGGAAATTGCACCCACGCGAATCCGGGGCGGCTTGCTTGTTAATAATTAAAATGCGCGTCAAAATTACTTTTAAAAATAGTGCTACATCCAGTTTACAAAGAGGATAATAGAAATGATAAATGATCTAGTTTCAGTCGATAGGTAACAAAATAACAAATACCCAAAAATGAGTCTGCATATAGTGATAAAGAACGCCAAAAAACGCCTTGCAATAATTACGATTAATAAAAAAATATTGCTAAGCGATTCTCGCTTCTACACCACGAACATAAGGACTAAACTTTACCATGTTGACATGTTATACTGAAAAAGTGTACGATTTGGCTATACGATTTTCAGCTCTTTGTAGTTGTTTTAAGGGCTGTTTTATTTTGCTTAGATGTTGACGTGCATTGCATAGACAGATTAGTAATCAACCACAGTCTAGTCGCCAGTCGAGGTTAATGAACCCTGTGTCTGTCTAGGAAACCTCCAACTACCGTGCTCTTTATTTCAAATAAAAACAAAATATACCTATGAAAAAAATGTGTAAAAAAGTGCAAGTCGGGCCTTGAACTATTAAGATACCACACATATATACATATATATTTACGACCTTAATAAACTAGTAGCTCCATGTTTTTTTTACGTTACCAACCCCCGTACCTCCACCATTTTGAAATATTTCCAAAAACTGAATCGGCAAAAAAAAACCATGATTATCGAACCTGCTCACAAAATTTCACGAGAATCGGTTGAGAAATGCGACCTGTAGAGGAGAACAACCGGACATCCGGACATACGTAAGCATCTTAGCCTAATCTGAACTAATCTGAAGCATTTAATTGAATCTTAAACATGTATATAATACTTCAAATACATTTTTTTTAATCAAGCTTTTACCAGTTGTGAATAAATTTAACCGGCCAAGTGCGAGTCGGACTCGCGCACGAAGGGTTCCGTACCATCTCTATTATCTATAAAAACGGCAAAAAAGCATGTGTGTTGTATGGGATTTACCCCTTAGATATATATTATATTTTTTTTTTTTTTTATTTGTGACAGGCTAGTGTTTGACCACTATCTCACCTGATGGTAAGTGACGATGTGATCGAAGCTGGTAAACACACTAGACCTGGAATACGCAGGCTCTCAAGGATAACTGCCGGAACACCGTATTTGGCTTGGCGGCAGGCTTTCAACTTGATGGTGGTAAGCTACTTTGGTAGCAAGCCAGGCGAGCAACTCACAAAATGCTCTACCACCTCTCAAATGTCACCTGATTAGCACCACCCGGGGACCACGTGTAGGGAGTCAGACTTAAGGGGTATCCTCCTACGGACGTGGGTGACTCAGCCCCAAATTTTTTTTAATTTAATTATTTATTTTTAAAGTGAATAACTAAATATTCTGTTAATATTTCAAGCGTCTAAATGGTGCCGTTATCAATATCGAGCATAAACATTAAGTTTGTTGTATGCTTTCCAATTGGTCCTATTTAAATTAGATCAAGATCTGATCAGTAGTTCTTGAGATATCGTCAATAATGCGTGTTTAGTACATCTAATCTGATCAAAGTTCCGAAGATAAAGCGGTGAAGTCGGGTTTTTTAAGCTTTGCTTGCGTTTAATTATTTAAGAACGCCGAGTCACGAAACAAATGTCCTGTCACTCTACTTAATTAACTAGATATCTTCGAGAAACATTAGACAACATAATTGGAATATTCTGGATTGCAGCCAAATAAAGGAATCCAGGATACAAGATGACTTGCGATGCCAAGAACTAATTTTTTTTTTTTTATGTTATGACGCAACAATTACTATTGGTATTACGATCTAGCCTTAAGACTAATAAAGTACTTCGGCCGCATCTTCACTTTCCATCAGATGAGATAGTGGTTTGTGATAAAATGATGCAAATGATTGCCTATCGAGTAGAATAAAGAAATAAAAAAAAGTCAAATTGCTGGCACTTATTTGGCTCAACGTA
The DNA here is from genome assembly GCA_948107665.1 of Lomographa bimaculata. Taxonomy (NCBI): domain Eukaryota; kingdom Metazoa; phylum Arthropoda; class Insecta; order Lepidoptera; family Geometridae; genus Lomographa; species Lomographa bimaculata. The sequence continues at coordinate 1,491,425 of OX403607.1, read as the reverse complement.
TTAGCATTGCAATTCAGAGAGGCAATGCCGCCAGCATGATGGGAACGCTACTCACTAGTAGTGGGCTTGAGCACTAGAGTTACATATAAGCACGATGTCTTGTAGGTTACTTAGTTCTTTGCTGTATATAGTTTAGTTTTTGGAAATATAGGCAATTGGCCCGTAGATAGAAAAAAAAAAGACGTGTGGCACTCGGGGACTGCCGCGGTAAAGCTATTGCATAGCATTTTTTATCAACTAATGCAATTTTTTTTTTATTTATGCATTATTTTTTTTCCCGCCACCTAGAGGCGAGTTGCTGAACTAAAGAGACAAGCGTGATATTTCAAAAAAGTCATTAAAAGTTCTGCTATTCATCGATAGATGGCAAAACTAAAAAGTATCACCGCTGTGCCGGTCGGAGTGGGGGGTGTTAGGTTATTTTCGTTACGGAATTTCTGGATTCGGTCTCCACGCTCAAGGCCCGCGATAGAAGCTATGCAATAGCTTAAAAAACAAAAATTTTATGTTTCATGTGTCCTATTTAAATTAGATCAATATCTGAGTAGTAGTTTTGAGTTATCCTCAATAAAGCGTATTTAATTAACTTAATCTGATCAAGGTTCCGAAGATAAAGCGGTGAAGTCGGCTTTTTTAAGCTCTGCTTGCGTTTTAATTATTTCTAGCAATGATTGTACTTCTCAGTATTTGCATGACTGGGTCGATACAAGTAGGTAGTTTGTTGTTTTTTTCAGCATTCCTTGAAATGTAATTTAATCTATGAATCAAGGTTAGGAAGTGACTGAGCCACAGAATAAATAATAGTTATATGTAACTGAGCCTAGATTTATCTAGAAACCCTATAGTCTCGTTTGAGTAATTACAGTCTAGATATTCGAGTTAGGTTTTTTTTATATACGATAGGCAAGCGTTTGACTACAATCTCACCTGATGGAAAGCGATGATGCGGCCGAAGATGTAGCATGCTTGCCTAGAAGCTACTTATTTAGAGTTGATTTTGAAATGCCCGTAGCCTTAGTTGCATTTGCTTTCTAAGCAGGGGTATGATTCGATTCCCGGCGGAAAGCACAAGTTTTCTCCCCAAGGAAAATTTGTGTGTCTCGTTCTAGTTGTGATGTGAATGTTTCCTAGACCCACGACACAAATCATCAAACTTAGTGTGAGGCAGTGAGTGTGAAAGCGTTTTTGTTATGTTTATGTTAAAGCGTTTCTAGTAGTCATCACGACTGTGAAAAATTCGAATACTTGGTCGAGTTACCATTTTTATTTTTTATTACTCTTTATAGTAGTCAACTCGACCACTCATATAAAGTACAGTCGGAGGAATAAGTGTTGTAAACCAAAACATTATTCAATACTAGCCGTGCCCCGCGGCTTCGCCCGTTATTATCAAGTTAAAAAGTAGCCTATGTGTTAATCCTAGGTAAAATCTATGTACATTACAAATTTCATCCAAATCCGTTCAGCCGTTAAAGCGTGAAGAGGGAACAAACATATGGCTAGTTTATTATAAAATCAGCTGTTTTTTAATCCTGCTAATATTATAAATCCGAAAGTTTGTGTGTAAGTGTGTAAGTATGTTTGTTCCCTCTTCACGCTTTAACGGCTGAACGGATTTGAATGAAATTTGTAATGTACATAGATTTTACCTAGGATTAACACATAGGCTACTTTTTAGCTTGATAATAGGGCGAAGCCGCGGAGCACGGCTAGTCAACCATGAATCAGTGTTTTTTCATGACTAACCATAGATTATGAATTGATTAATTGTACTGTTATTTAAACAGCTCATTAAAGTTTCTATACTTATCTGTTGCCTTGGAAGTAGTCAGATAAGGTGTGAGTAGAATGCTCTATCGTATCGGATAAGGTTTGTTTTTACAGATAGCTATTCTGGGAAATGTTTAGAAATGATTGGTGTTAAGAATTCGATAAAAGTACATATCTAATATCTTTAAACGAGCAATTCTTGTATATATTTATTATCTTTGTATATGGGTTTAAGAAACTATCAGCGCCATCTATTACGCTGTGACCGATGTAAAAAACTGTTTCTACTCGACACTAGATGGAGCTTTCTGAGGCTACAAATTCAAACACATTCTACCGAAAACAAAAAACGAGCAAAGCTCGGTCATCTGGATATTAATAATAAAAGTACATAATAAGTATATGTATTCATATTTGCGCCAATTAGTGTTACATATACATATATTATGTATACATATACGCTTTCACACTCACAGCCCCACACACAAGTTCGATGACTTGAATCGTGGGTGCCGAAAACATTCACATCACACACACAATCACTACCGAAGCAGAAACATATTTTTTGTTGGGGAGAATCCCGCCGGGAATTGAACCCGATACTCCCTTGGAAGGCGAACTCGCACCCAAACAAGACAACGGGCACAACCAAAGTAAAAAAAAATGTTATATTTTTTTTGGGACTTTTACCTATTTTGGTATGCCATCCCCATCATATCCTAATCTTTGTCTTCATCTGAGCAAAATTATATTGTACTGAGAAAGTGCCACATCAGCTGAAGTAAAAGCATAAGGTTCTACACACAGATCACAGAAACTAAAGGTATATACTATGTCTCTGTGGTTTTACATTAGGTACATACATTTTGTAACTATGTTGTTTATTTGTTAAAACAAATTTGTTGTTAGGTATACAAAGTGTCAGCCAAGTAATGCTGTATCCACACTTTACACACTAAACTGCACTATTACAAAACTAAGATACATAGGTAATATAGCAGCATGGTAATTGTAATTATTTAGAAATATTTTTAGGTTTCATTTTACAAAACTTAGAGCAATATTAATGTTAAGCAAAGCTTACAAAAGCCGACTTTACTGCTTGTATTTTGGTTTTGACTTGATCAATTTCGATAAAATTTATATCGGACCACTTCTGAAGTATAATCTACCAAACAAAAAAAGAGAAATTGGTGAACATTAACAAAAATAAACCTTTTTTGAAGTCGGTTAAAAGTGTTCAATTCCTACCTGCTCTCCCCTACCTTCTTAGTTACTGTTAATGGAAATAGTAGATGCTGCCAAAAAAGGTTTTACCACTTTCTAGATAACAGGCTTAACTTGGCAACACTCCCGGCATAAATTACACTCCCAGTAGTCCCGGTAAAAAGACAAAATGGCGCGAGAGGAAAAAGGAATCGGAAGAGAATTTTAAGTGCTTCTTCAAGCTAAGCTTCTCAGAAGAAGTACTTGTAAATAATGTTTTTTGTTAGAAAATAAATAAAAGCTTTAAAATGGTGGTCTAGCTTTTTACCTGACTGCCAAGGAAGGGTTATGTTTTTCGCGTGTATCTATATCTATTAGTAAATTTATTTATTACCTCGTATCTTTGAAACGGCTGGATGGATTTCGACAGTTAAGGTTAATTATTATATTCGTCTTAAAAACTGTCCTTAGATAGTTGTTTGAAGTAAAAAACAAAATGGTGGATTTTAGGTGCGAAATAATAATACGTTTACAAAAAGTAAATTTATTTTTATTAGCATATTTATCATTATTTCGCAAACCTATCGAGTAGTATATCAAAATGAAGCAAATTAAAAGGCAATGTCATAAAATGACATAAAACAGGTTCACATTTTTCGCAGTCGGATTTTTTTTATTTTTCGTACATTGACTCGTTTAATATTCGCAGCAGAATTATTTGGGTGGTAAACAACGATTTATTTCAACAGGCTACCCTAGTAATCTATACTAATATTATAAAGAGGTAAAGTTTGTAAGGTTATAAAGGTAATCTTTGGATCTACTAGACCGATTTCAAAAATTATTTTACCAATAAAAAGCCACGTTATTTGCGAGTGTCATAGGTTTTGTTTTTTTACCCGGGCGAAGCCGGGCAGGTTAGCTAGTAATGATATAATATTGTCAATATTTGTAAGAAACCCACTAACTTAGTGAGGCCGAAAGTGGCTTTCGTATCTGGCTCGAACGGATGGCGTAGCGTCAGCCCGCGTCCCCGGGCTGACACATCAATCTGTTCAGACCAAATGCGTCTTATGTGCTTACGAACAATTTTTTATTTTAGGCTTAGTCGCCCGGCCTGCGTCTCGCTTCTCTGGTATAGCCAGAGATTTTTGATAAGGTAAATATTTTTTTCAGACTTATATATTTTAAATGTTAGATAAAAAATGTTAGTCAAAAGAACCTAAATTTATTAAAAAATTCACATTACATCTTCGGTCACGGTCCGAAGGACCTTAATAAATAAAGTAATATATAACAATTTGGTTAATATAGTCACTAAAGCTTTTATTACGTCATACACATTTATTTATTTCTATTTACAACCTTACTAGCAATAGTCAAACAAGCCAAATACGGTGTTCCGGCAGTTATCCTTCAGAGCCTGCGTATTCCAGGTCTAGTGTGTTTACCAGCTTCGATCACATCGTCACTTACCTTCAGGTGAGATAGTGGTCAAACACTAGCCTGTCACAAATAAAAAAAAAAAAAAAAAGTCACACAGTATTCGAAATAGATCTCGAATATCCTTATGATTAACAATATCACAGATGTTTTGAACAGTTATCTTACACCCTATTTTATTTTCTATGTCGTGCCTCTCCGGCCATAGACAAGCTTACGAACAATTGTACTGTATTGATATTACTAGCAGTACCTATATTTTTGCATTCCTACAACATGCGTAACGTCGTGGTGGTTGTGGTAAGGCCTGCTATAATTTGATATCAAATGTACTTATACGCTATGCAAATAAATAAATTACTAACAAACAGCAAGGAAAACAAAACTTGTGCAAATATATGACGGAGCGTCAATAACACAAAAGGCGTACGTCATGTACGGCAGCAGATAATGCAAAATGCAATAAATAATGCATTGTTCCGCGCACAACGCCTGAAGTCCGTCAAAAACAGATTTCCGAGCTCCAAAAACGCTGTTTGAATAGATTTTTTTTGTTCCTCCTTTTTTTCTTCCAACAAAGCTTAATAAGACATTTCGGCTAAACATATTGTTTGTACAGTTTTTTTTTTTTTTTAGAAACTCATTATTGAATTATGCTTTTTCCTGATCCATGACTGCAATTTTATTGAACTTCAAGGTAAGTTTACAAAGATAACTGGCAACTCTAACTCCCTATGGAATTTCCCGAGTTTTGCCGCGAACGTGAAAAAATGGCGTTGTTGATTTTGTATAATTTTCCAAAACCTGTGATTCTTCGAGTGTTAATGTGTAATAATGGTGGATTGTTAACTGTTAATACTTAGTACACGTGCATAAGTGTAGGCAAATGATACAAAGTTGAAAAGCGTGATTTTCGCCTTCGCTCCAAAACTCCAATAGAAGTTCTAGTAAAGTTTCTACCGCTTTACTAGGGCATGACTTGACTATGACTGACTACTTGACTTTGACTGTGACTTGTGACTAAGACTTTTATTATGAATAATAGAAATTGTTAATATTTGTTTAATATTTCGACTGAAGGACTATGCATCCATGGTCATGAAATACTAATAAAAAAAAATGGAATTTCCCGAGTTTTGCCGCGAAAGTGAAAAAATGCCGTTGAAAACTTTGTATAATTTTCCAAAACCTGTGATTCTTCGAGTGTTAATGTGTAATAATGGTGGATTATTAACCGTTAATATTTAGTAAATGTGCATAAGTGTAGGCAAGTCATACATAGTTGAAAAACGTGATTTTCTCCTTCGCTCCAAAACTCCAATGGAAGTTCTAGTAAAGTTTCTACCACTTTACTAAGGCATGACTTGACTATTTGACTTTGACTGTGATTAGGACTTTTATTATAAAATAAAGAATTTGTTAATTATTGTTTAATATTTCGACTGAAGGACTATGAATCCATAGTCATGAAATAATAAAGGAATTTCCCGGTGGAGCGATATCGTGCTTTGAATTTTATGACAGGTTAAACGTCATCCCGTTGATAAAAGAATACTTTGAAATAACATTCTAGTGGTCTACAATCTTGACACAGTTGTATTTCTATAAAATCGACTAAACAACAAGCGTACAGCCATTGCAATAGGAAACAAACCCACGTTTTATCAGTTCATTCGATTGTTTACTTACGTCAGACTCAGTGGACCAGTACGGACTGTACCTACATGGGTCAATTAGCCTTCAATACAACGTCAAAGATGACTTACTAACACCTACCATTTTGGAAAGACTGGCTCGTAAGTTCTAAGTAAGAACATCTGAAGATACTCTTGGAAATTTTAGTCGATTATTCAAAGATCTTAGTTGCCCTCGCAGTGAATACGTTTTATTCTGTAACTACTTTCTTTTTACTTTTTTTGCGTCCTATGGTCTCACATGAAATTGGCGAAATTGCGGTGACATTTCCACAGAAAGCCGCAAAATAAAAATGTAATTGAATTTGTCAACATTCTATATAAATTCTTGAGGGAGTTTGAACCTGTTTCTGGCTCAACCCAGACCAAAAGACGCTTCAGGTCACGTCAAAATAGACGTTAATACCTTTAGAACATGCGTCAAAATAGGTTTAAAAGAAAACATGACTTACATCTGTATCCAGGACACAAAAACAATGTAAAACGTGTGTAAAACTGGCACTGCACGTCAGCCGGAGTCTCGAGTAAACATACGACTGGTAAACAGTATATCAACTCCAAGGCTGATTCAATGATGCTACGAGTATATTATTGGTTTTATTTAGTTATTATTTTATCCTGTTATTAACATTCTGAGTGTGTAGATACTTGACTGCTTTACACAAAGAAATATCGACGGGTTTAATCCGTAGTTCTTGGCAGCATGGAATTTTGATACATTATTTAAAATTACTAGCTGAGATCCGTGGCCGCATCTTTATGTTGATGATGATGATGATGAATCAGGATAAAAAGTAATATGCTTGTTCGTGTTTTATACTATCTATTTATGTACCAAATTTCATCAAAATTAGTTCAGCATGTCAAGCTATGGTAGCAAAGAGACAGATAGACAGAGTTGCCTACTTTCGTGTATTAATATAAGTATGTATTGTGAATATTCAATAACGACCCAGTTGCGTCATGAGTCTGATTTCGATTCCCAGCAGGACCACTATTTTTCTTCTCGTAGGACATTTTTGATTCTGGTTCTGGGTGTGTAGTGTATATTTATGTAAAATCTCAAAGATTTGTGATCTAATTCCGTTGACTGTTTCATAAAAGTGAAACACACTGTTTAGGCAGGAAATTCGTCACTTCGTCAGATGTGGTACAATGGCCGTCAGTTTATGGTATCTCCCGCCATTACTGTACTAATGACGTATTCAGAGCATGCGCAATATGTACTCCTGCGTCGGACGCGCGAATTTTGAATTTTAAGTGATGGTGCTTTATTGTTTTTCGTTATCCTACTTATATTATAAACCCGAAAGTTTGTGTGTAAGTATGTTTGTTCCCTCTTCACGCTTTAACGGCTGAACGGATTTGGATGAAATTTGGCATGTACATAGATTATAAATAGGATTAACACATAGGCTACTTTTTAACTTGATAATAGCGGGCGAAGCCGCGGGGCACGGCTAGTGTTACAATATCGAAAGGATTTTTTGGCGCGAAAGTGAAAAAAAATACGATGTCGATTTTGTATTATTTTCCTAAATTTTTGATTCTTCGAGTGTTCATGTGTAATTATGGTGGATTATTAACCGTTGATAGTTTGTGACTACGGTTCTTCCAACAACGCCGCGATTTGAATTTAAAATAATTAGGTACCTACTTTATTTTTCGTATTCATTTTCGAAAATCCATCGAATTATGTACAAAAAAAAATCGATTTTCGAGTATCGATATCTCGAAAACTAAGCTCTATTTCTATAAAAAAATATTCGTATTTTTGTCGAGATCTATAATCCGCGCTCAATCGTGGCGCTCTGTAAGAGCCGTAGTCAGGCCGTCTTAGGTACTGTGTTGCGTGGAATATTGGTTGTTGTGACATATTTTATTACTGGGATTGATTATATTTTCTGAACTGAATATATTTTTGTGATATAAAGTGCACTTACTACTTACTACACCATATTAAAACAATATATTATTATACGGATAAATTAGCAACTGTTACAATTCTATTCAATTCTTTGAATTCTTAAATTGTTTTGATTAGTTACGCTTATTTCAAGGAATTTTTAATTACAATTTAGTAGGAAAATTAATGTGCTGAATAAATATTTAAAATATAAAATTATAATGACACTATGGCTCAGTAACATACCTCAATAACATTACATAAACATAAATGAATTAACTTAAATTAAAAGCTAAATTAAAATTAACCAAAAAAAACTATAACTAGATATAAATATGTACAAAACTTAATCTAATAGACCGCTATTACCAGTAGGCAAAGTACCCAAAATGCTGGCAGCATTGCCACGTTGAATGGCAATACTCAATCTGAATGAATGTTTTTGATTTCATTATAAATTTTATTCGTCTCAATAAAATAAAAGCATGAAGGGACATCCACGGAAACTTTTAAATCCCACATAGTTACTCAGAAATTGCGTTGCGTTATAACATATAGACTACTTTTTAATTTAACTAACGCGGGCGGAACCGCGGCGCACGGCTAGTAAAAAAGTAAAAATAAAAATCGTTTATTCACATGGGCCCCAAAGAGTCACTCATGAAAGTTAATGATTCTATTGCCAGATTCGCAAAATTACAGCCATCTCGAGAAGAACCTGGCAAGAAACACGGCGGCGCATTTTTCATTCACCTTTTTTTTTTAATACTCCCATATTATACCGTTCGGGGAACATAGACTCAGCTAATGAGTTCAGGTATTGACAGACAGACAAGAAGAGATCTTCAAGAAGTTCGTTATTTTTACTTTGAGGTACGGAACTTTTAAATAATTATTTTGTTACTAGTAGAGCCCCGCGGCTTCGCCCGCTGATAATGATGATTAAAGTATCCTATATCCTTATCCAGAGCATAAGCTACCTACGTTCCAAATATCATTAAAATCGGTTAAGTAGTTACGGAGATACGTGGTAACAAACATTCACACACACAAACTTTCGCATTGATATTATAGTATGTTATTATGTTTCAGTAGCCGTACAGCAATAATAATACATTATATCTTCGAATGATATCATCGCAAGTAACCACAGAATAATAATAAACGTAAGTAACGTACATTTTGTTTACATTCGATAAAATAACGGTTTTATTTAAATAACGTATCTTTATCTTGTAGGAAGAGATAATTTTGTTAACAATTGCTTAGGTAAGATAACTTTTATTGTTAGTAATTTGAATATTTATAATTTATTACATGTTATCGTTTTCTCATAATTCGAAGGAATCACTTCACGACTTTCGGATTTATAATATTAGTAGGATTAACATAAAGAATTATTTTGTACTGTACGAGATTTTACTCGTAGTAATGGTAAGGAATGACGTGCGCAGTGCATTGCAGGATTTTAAATCGTTGAAAATGTTCGGTGGTACTGGAACTAAAATGTTCAAGAGTGATAGTAACCATCAGACGAGGCATTGGTCGTCTCATCTTTCAACGTGTTTCGTTACGTATAATTACAAAGAGGATCAAACTAAGATTGAACTTAGCGAGCGCATTACACATACGTCCTCTTTTACCCACATTAAAAAAATCACTAAATAGTTTTTGAAGTGAAAACTTCTTTAGCGGCGTTGTGCACTTTTTTTGGGAGGCGTAAAAAATTTTAAACTCGCTTCAGGACACGTGACCTGATCGAAAATTCGTAAGACGTAAGTGTAGATATCCCCCTCTATTTCTACTGCGCGGCGAAAATGTATGCCTGCTCCTGCTGCTTACAACGTTAATGTTCAAGTTTTAATTTCTGCCGGCACTCCCGGAATGCAACCCGTAGTTTTTTTTGTTCTCTATAGTTTTTACCGTCGGCGTTCCATCAGCGGCAGCGCCACAAAATATACTTTGGTCACGCCCGATCATGAAGACGGTCTCATGACCTAACGTCCTCATTCATTGATTGTTTCAAACACGATACAGCCCGTAAAGAATCAAATCCGCGTTCCAAATTTGAAATCTCAATCAACCAATCACTCATTACGGATTGTAATCGCGCACGGATTCCATATTTGAAAGCGTTCTGATAAAATAACGGTCACTAACGGTCGTGGCCACTTTTCTTTTATAATAATGATGATAATATGAATTATAGTGGCGCAGTGAGAGGTATCTAATTATTGTTCAAAATTGCAGACGGTTCGTGTCAAAATTATTCGTTTTCTGTCATTGTTTGACTCCTGTCGTTCGAAAGTGGAACGGCACGATGTTTTCTATCAAAGGCAATCTAAAAAGTTTTAGCACTATAATTTGTCTATGAAATACTTGTAGGATCGAGTTGATAATCGAAATAAATGGTACATGACACAACTGCCATAATTAACTGAGCGAGCGCGAATGTCTCCGTTTCAGCTTATTAGGAAAAATTGCTTTCGTATGTCCAGATTTGAGGTTGTTCTCCTCTACAGGTCTCAACCGATTCTCGTGAAATTTTGTTAGCAGGTTCGACAATAAAAAAACTATTTACCTAGGTATATAGTTTTATTGTCAATTCAGTTTTTGGATTTTTTTCAATATGGCGCAGAACGTATTGAAAACGTAAACAAAACATTTCAGACATTTCGAAAAATACGCAAGGTCTTCAACTCACAGAACCACTAGTAACAAAGTATGTATACTTTACATAACGCATTGATTTCCGTCTTTAGATAATCTAATACTTTTAAATGAGCAATTCTTGTTTATATGTATATATAATCTGAATCTTGTAAACGGCTCCAACGATTTTCATGAAATTTCGGAGGCGATAAATCGGATCGATCTAGCTAGGTTTTATTTTTAGAAAACATCGTTTTAACGAGCAAAGCTCGGTCACCCAGTTTCTATACATTATATACGTAACGCATTGTTTTTTTTTTCAAGATAATGTAAATAACGCAATGATTTCTATCTTTAAGAGGCAGTCTTATTCCAGGCCCAGGCGTTTGCTTACTACCTACGATCACATCTTTCACTTACCATGATCATCCATGAGAGTGGTGAAACAATAACAAAATAAAAACATTGTTGTATAGGAATGCACCCCTGAGAATTCCAGCATACTTTAATCCTTGCATTAATAAAATTAATTGTGTGATCTATCTATCTACACCCTCGGAACTCTTTGGTAAACAAACCGAAAAATCAAGTGTTGCCAGCACCTCAACTTATTTTACCACATGTTTATCCAATAGCAGTAAAAAATTAAAACGATAACAAATAACAAAACGTGTTACTGTAATTACTGAGTCAGTGAACTTTAACACATCAGTAGCCTCAAATCATCGGGAAAGGTTACCAGAAACCATTAACTACTCGAACTAACAAATTGGAAAACCCTATTGCGTAAAAAGTGAACTTACTTTTTAACGGACTTCAAAAAAAAGGAGGGAAAATGACTTCGTCGAGGTTTTGCCGCGTAAGTGAAAAAATGGCGTTGTTGATATTGTATTATTTTACAAAACTTGTGACTCTTCTAGTATTAATGAGAAATTATGGTGGAATATTAACCATTTATACTTAGTAAACGTGCATAAGTGTAGGCAAATCATACAAAGTTGAGAAACGCGATTTTCGCTTTCTAGTAAAGTTTCTACCACTATATTAGGGCATGACTTGACTATGACTGGACCCTTGACTCTTACTTGACTTTTGACTGAGACTTAGGACTAGGACTTTTATTATAACACTACTATAACACTGCACTACTACACTATTATAACACTGCGCCCCGCGGCTTTGCCCGCGTAAGTCCCGGACCAGCCCGAATTCGGGGTTAAAAAGTAGCCTATGTCCTCTCTCAGGCTCTAGACTATCTGTGTACCAAATTTCGTTTAAATCGGTTCAGTAGTTTGAGCGTGAAAGCGTAACAGACAGACAGACAGAGTTACTTTCGCATTTATAATATTAGTAAGGATAAGAACATAAATTAAATTGAAATATTTCATCACTCGACACTGGCAAAATGCACAAGATTGCGAAGCCAAAATTAAAAGAAAGAAAAAACAGAGACGCTGTCAGAGAATTGCCAATAGGACAGGTGTTAAAAGTAGGTTTTATAACGCCGAAAATTAAACGTTTCTAGCTTTACGTTAGAAAGCATGGCCGTTTTGACGTGCTCCAATAAAAAGGTATAAAGCGTAGACACCGTTACTAGGTATGTCTACTATTATATATTCTGTGGTTCTGTGGTGCCGAAAGCCGATTGATAACAATGATTCTTTGTCTGCGAGAAAAAAGTGGACGGTTTCAATTTCGAGCGAAAGTAAATTGCCACGGGTCCCTGATTCGTTTTTTTGCTGTTGACGAGCGAGTTATTTGCCTGATGGTAAGCGTCATCTGTACTGTCTGGATTTTGGAATAAATGTTTGTTTGTGGGTGTGTTAGGTACATAGGAAAAAATATTTTCTGGTTCCGGTTACGATTGTGTGTGTGATGTAAATGTTTCCGGCATCCGACACAAGTCATTAAACTTTGTTGTGAGTGTGAAAGTGTTTTATGTTTATGTGGGTAAGTGACGATGCGGCCAACGCGACGGTGCAGCACATTTGGCTATAAGATACTATTTACTTGCGACTTGAAGACCATATATTGCACTTATCAGGTAACACAGACTCAGGCAAGCAGTTCCTGCGGTTCGCACAATGGCTGTGGAAGCAAATCACTTCGTCCAAATTACACTTGTTTTAGTGGGAAAATAATGTTAAAAATATAGACGTAATAGGATTTTTAACGCAGGTAAAGCCAAAAAAAAGCGATGCGATAGTTTGTGTGTACGTATGTTTGTTTTGTTCACTTCACTTCACACTGTAACGGCTAAACAGATTTGGATGAAATTTGGAATGTACATAGCTTATACCCAGGAATAATACATTGGCTTGATTTTATCCTGTACAATGCGGGCGAAGCCGCGTGGGTCACCTAATCTATTTATCTCATTATATATATATACACATACATATATATGTATGTATATATATATATATATAAATCAATTGTTGTTCGTTAGTCTCGCACAACAGTAGATTTTTTTTAAACTCGAAAACGGCTGTTTCTTTTTCTGTAATGTCCATAATAATTCGTACTTATGTATTATTTTTAATCCACCGGTAATTGCACCCCGGCCGAAGCCGGGCCTAATCACTAGTTATAAATAAAATTAGCGACGAGACTCTTTATCAGAGGAGTCATACAAATTTGAATCACATGCAAAAACAATGTTTTATCGGATTAGTAATTCAGTCGCGTACCATACATACAAACGTTCCAGGAATTTGTATGATACTAATGACAACGTATGATGATGATGTTTACGACCTGGATATAACTATATGATCAGCGGAAAGAAAAATGGTTTTGGCATTAGATATAAGTAACATATTTACTTCTGTTGCTATATATACATACCTACTTTGATATACTAGTATATACAATACATAACATCATGTGAGATGGTGGTCAAAAATTTGCCTATGCTTAATAAAAAAAAAGGAAATTTTCAGACGCGTGATCAAAAGGCACTTATTTGGCTCAACGTATTAGCATTGCAATTCAGAGAGGCAATGCCGCCAGCATGATGGGAACGGTACCCACTGGTAGTGGGCTTGAGCACTTGAGTTACCTATAAGCTCGATGTCTTGTAGGTAACTTAGTTCTTTGCTGTACATAGTTTTAGGAAATATAGGCAATTGGCCCGTAAAAAAAAAAAAAAAATAGTAACACATTTATGTTTGAAGATTTTATTGGGAAAATATTGACAGTATGAGCACTTTCAATCTTACTGAATTAATATTTGTTATACTAAAATAAAATTTTAACCTCATTTTAGGTTATAGGTCCTTTTTAAATCATTGAAAGTTTTTATAAATAGGTTTATTTTTTTTTATTTCCACCTAGCCATACTTAAAAAAATAAATCGAATTGTATAAAAAAGTAGGTATCAAACATTTTTTGCGTAGCTCTAAATAGATTAAAATATCGATTGATTTTTTTCTCAGAGAAAGAGGATCAATCATTAAAAAAGGTGACCGTGTAGATTTTTTTACGTGCTGTTTTTGCAAAATTAAAACGATTATTTAATTAAATATATGCCTTTTTTCTTATACGTTTTTATAATATACGATAACCAAATGTTTTTTTTTTTTTAGAATCTGATTCCGATTTTTCAGTGTAAGAATATCCTTTATTGTCTGTTTTTTTTACATTTAATATCAATCAATCAATGTTATAAATACCTTTATACGAGCAATTATTGTATACATGTTTATATATATGTAATCTGATTCTCGGAAACGGCTCCAACGATTTTCATGAAATTTAGTATGCAGGGGGTTTCAGATTCAGGGGCGATAAATCGATCTAGCTAGGTTTCATTTTCAGAAAACACCATTTACCAAAAAAAAAACCGAGCAAAGCTTGGTCTTCCAGGTACTTAAATATGAACATAACAATAGATATATAATATAATATTTATAAGCATATTGTATGGCTACACCACTATTCATAAAAGATACATTGTACGTAAATAAAAACCTCTATTGTGTTTTTTTAATATACTTTGTACTTCTCTTGATGTGCCGATCTTCACTTTCCATCAGGTGAGATTGTGGTCAAGTGCTTGCCTATCAGGCTTAAAAAAACCGGCGCAATTCATACTTTAGCGCGATTGTCTCATTTTAGTTGGAAAATATCTATATACTTAAGTAATGGAATTGAATCAATATTAAAATCGATTCAGTTTATAACCAAATAACATAGGAAAGTACCATAAACTGTGGTAAGTACAGGTAGGTATTCAAAATTCCAAAGCACTATAATAAATTATCCTTCTAAGTTAACAATAACCTTCCTTAACGCAAAGGGAAAAAATACTAGAATTCGCCCTCATCACTTAGGTACTAAGGTAAAACAGGTCAATTCAGGAACCAATGGACCAGCTGCTTTGTGTATTGTCAAAGCCCTTGAAATTGCAAAAATAAAAAATGACAGATGCTACGCTCAGACCTTGGAGCCCGGCCGGCTTTTAAAACCTTGCTGTGGGTAGAAATATAAACACAATACCTTCAATAGCAAAATAAACAAAGAAAACTTGCAATTATCCAACTCTGATTTTATGTTCACCTATAAATTATTCCTACTCGAAAAAATAACTTCATCAATGAACTAAATCTAAGAAGTTGGGGTTTTAACATATACTTCTACCGAGGATTCTATGTCTTCAGCAAATCGGTATCTTATTTGTACTCTATGCCTACACATAAGCTATATTCTCATTTAATTAATTAGTTATAAAATTGACCATTACAATCTATATTATTTTTCTCACACGTTAATATAACTCAAAGTTAATAACAAATTAAAAATAAACAAAAAACTCACTTTTGCGCCGATCTGGTTACCGCACTGGCCGGCTTGGAGGTGCACTATTTCTCTCATTGTTATATAATTAAATATCAATTAGTAATTATTTATTGAGGCGTGTTCCCGTCGCGATCGGACGCACGGACGGGCGACAGTGGAGTGAATGAAATGGACTAAACGGCTGATGAAGCCGCGACGGTCGGAGCCCGCGCGTTCTTCGCTCGGGGTGGTTGTGCTGCCAGGTTGTGAGACTCCCGGATTATTGGGTATTAAATTCTCTTAATAGGGTAACTATATTTGTAGTATCCTTTTAGGCCCACAGTACTTAAAGTACATACTTGTAGTCATATCTTGAGTATACCTGTCGTTATAAATGAACGAGTACGTTGGTTTACTCTAAAGGAAAAATAATGGTGTTTTATTTTTTCTAGTAATTAACCAATGGAACCAGATGATATGCAAAATAGAGAAGTTTCTTTTGAATTCTAATTTGGGTATCAGACCCTCAGATAAAATTAGGATAAAATATTTTAAAGTTTTTCTTTGCTGTTCAAATTCGGCTTGTACAGCTTATAGTTACAAGGAAGAACTATACTTACATTTTATTCAGACCCAGAGCTTTCACTATTTAAGTAATCATAACAACACCCAGTGCGTACTTGATTATTACCGTTGGTGGATTGGGTTAATTAGATGTTGAATGCTCTCATTCCAATATGTTTATTTAATACTTCTCGTAGTACGGTGAGCTGTATTTATACATCAAACTATTGTTATAAATGTAAAAGTGTTTAATTATTCTCTTCACGCTGTAGTATGGCTGAGCGGATTTGAATAAAATTTGGAATGTACACAAGGTTATTTCTAGGATTAAAACATATCAATAACATTTTAGCTATTAATTAGCATATAAATAAAATTATTCTACTCAAATATAAAATAAATACCAATTATAAAAATAACTAACTATGTGAATGCAACATTTTATCTCCACCTAGAAGTGCATAAATTGACATTGAGCGACACCCCAGTTGGTACAGTTGGCAGTTGGTCTTTACTCTCTGCGCCGTGGGTTCTGGGTTCGATTCCTGGCAGGAACACAACTTCCCTTTACATTTGTGCTTCTAGTTCTGGGTGTGATTGTGTTTGATAAATAAATGTTTACCTACCCACGATAGAAGTATTTAAACTTAGTGTAAAGCTGTGAGTGTAAAAGTGTTAAATGTTTATGTTTAACCACTATTTCACCTGTAAGTAAATGATGATGTAAAAAAAATCGATAATAATGGGTAATTTTTTCCCGAACCTGGCAACCCGACCGCATGATTCACCGCGAACGGACGTGAGTTCAGGCAACGAAACCATAAATTAATGCTAGCACTAATTACGTTCTATGTGGCCACTGACACAGAATAAATAATAGTACAAGTATGTAGGCACAGCGATGCGCCATCTTGTATGCAAGTACTATGGAGCACCATTTGACTAGGGTGACTGGAAGAAATCACAAGTAATGTTAATATGAACACAGTTTTTTTAATACTGGATAGGAATAGGCGAGCATTTGACCGCTATCTCACCCGATAGAAACTGACGATGCGACCGAAGATGGAACATGCTTGCCCAGACCCAATCACTTTAGACTTGAAGACACCCAGATTGTACCGTTCAGGGAACAAAGACGCAGGCAATGAGTTCCACTCCTTCGCTGTTCAGATGATAAACGTAGAAGCGAAACGCTTCGAGCGAACTGGAGGTATGGATGACGTTTGACAGTTTGTCTTGTCAGATGGTAAAGAGGGCATGGAGTTCTGTACTGCCCGGAAGTAAAGGTAATTTAGTGACCGCCCATTGTACCTATCTTTATAAGTTTCTCTGTAATTTGTATTTATCTTTTGGTGTCAATAAAGAGTTTTTGTATTGTATTGCATTGTAATTACGCGTCTGCCTTCTAAGCAGCGGGTATCGGGCTCGATTCCCGGGGGACCATAAGTTTAAAAAAATGTGTTTTTGGCTCTGGGTGAATGTGCGTGTGAAAGGAATGTTTCCAGCATCCATGATGCAAGGCTCGTGGCAAACCTAGCAATTTTATCTATTAGTAAGCCTACACGACGCTCTCTTTCTGTCTGTCCTAACACTTAAAGATTAATCTCTTGAACCGTAATACACAAGTTTTTTTGAGACGGCGGTGATGGCCAAGTCCTAAACCTCGAGAGTTAGAGAAAAGTCGTGACCTCGACTTATGAGAAAACAATTACAGCATATTTCGTTTTTTTTTATAATAAATTTAAATAAAAATGAACCTTATTTCTTACGAGTTTTGTCAATTTAGTATTGAAACCTTTTGCAACAGAGATAGGTTTTTTTTTTTTTATTTGAGACTAAGCTAGCGTTTGACCACAATCTCACCTGATGGAAAGCGACGATGCGGTCGAAGATGGAGCACGCTTGCTCAGTAAAAACCTATTCACTCTCTTCTTGAACAACCCCATATTATACTTTTCGGGAAACACAGTAGATGGCAGGGCGTTCCACTCCTTGGCAGTTCTCATAATGAAAGTGGAAGCGAAACGCTTCGTGCGAATGGTCGGTATTTTTACCATTAGCGGATGCCGCATTGCCGTCTGTCTAGATGTTCGGTAGTAGAACGGTGATGCGGGAATAAGATTGTGCAATTCCTTTGAACACTCTCCATAGTGCAATTTGTAGAAAATTGAGAGGCTTGCTACTTTTCGCCGATGATCGAGACTCTGTAGTCGAGACTCAACTAATTCATAGCTATTGATGAGTCTCTTAGGTAGAGCTCGTCCAAGCTGTAATGACGCGCCCCACTACTTAATTAGTTTATTTAGATGTGTGAGTGCAAATATTAATGACGCCACTTCATCTGTATGGGAGCGTCGATTGTTCAGTGAACAATGGATCTGCACGTGTACAAGACGGTCGACTAGTCGGGTGATAAATCCGACCACGTAAATGTGCGTAAATGCGAAGGTGGGGCGCGTCATTTCAGCTTAGACAATCTCTAATAGGGGGTCAGGTTTCGTACCAAATGCTCAGGATTGGCAACTCTCTATATCTCTGTGCTGTCAACAGTTAAATTAGGGCAATTTTAACGTCTGCTAGGGCTCTAATGAGTCGGCATGTCTAATAGAAAGTTCGAAATTAGAACCTAATTAAATGTGCACGATTTTTAACTGGTCAGTTAACCAGTAGATAGTGCATTTGTAAACAATATTTTTGATCAATCGAAGCGGGATCTCTAAGATAACTTGGGTAGTTCAGCACTTTGTCCATCCGTCCATCAATTAGAGGCATCTAGCGTCTAAGCCTTACAAGAAAGTAACATCAAATTTTCAGAAAATATGTAAATGTAAGTAATGTCTAAAATGATAATTAACATGATATGAATGAAAATGCTAAGGGCACCCTACAAGTAAGAGTGGGATTTCGTTTAAAAGAGCTGTTTAAAATACTGTTTAAAAAGTTATATAATATACAATCCGTGCCCCGCGGCTTCGCCCGCTATTAAAAAGTAGCCTATGTGTTAGTCCTAAGTATACGCTATGTACGTTCCAAATTTCATCCAAATCCGTTCAGCCGTTAAAGCGTTAAGAGGGAACAAACATACTTACACACAAACTTTCGGATTTATAATATTAGTAGGATTACATTGTGTCTCTTCTGGCAAAATGTAGGCTCGAGGTCTCAGGTTAGGGCGAACTACTCTAGTAAAAAAAAAACCTACGCAATAACACTCGAAGAGTCACAAGTTTTGGAAAAAAATACAAAATCGACGACTTTTTCACTTACGCGGCATAAATCACCTCTTTGCTAGACGTTTAATAAAAAAAATGTGACACGCTGAATAAGTACAGGTGTATATTTAAAGTAGCGGATCATAAAAGTTATAAAATGAGGCTGTGATGCAAAAAAAAAATGCGCTAGATAGCCAGTATTTCAAGTTTAACTGTAAACACAGGCGTGGCTACATCCTAAAATGCATAAAAAAAAATGGCTGCCACACAATGGCGAGGCACGCGAGGCCCGCCGTTTTCAACTTTTCACCGTCAATTTGAATGATCTAATAGGCTTTTATTTTTGGCTTCGCAATCTTTGTGCATTTAGCCAGTGACCACTAATAAAATAATTCATGTGTCTTTTCTTCTTCTCGTTACTATTAGAGTTTTGGAGCAAAAGAGAGAGAGAGTTCTAATATAGAAAACAATCCCTGTCGTTTTTGTAGTATTTTCCAAAACAAATGATTATCTGATTGAACCGCCAAATTTATTGTTAAGATATGAAAGATTTGTTGGAGGAGCATATAGTTTTAGTTTGGACTATCCTGAGCATAGAAAAGAATATACTCTATCCGAGATCCCGAGTCCCTATATTGTACAACCAATAATGTACAGTCTGATAATGTATAACCAATAATTCGCAATCAGTATTCCAATTATCAGGGTGTGCAATTTGGGCCGTACGTTATTGGATGTGAAATAATAACACGGACCTGTTTTGTACAGCATAATAATATAATTCGCAGCCAGAAAAACGAAGTCCCTTTATTGTACAACCAATAATGAACAAACATGGCCAAAACCAATAATGAACAACAAAACATAAGGAAAAAACATGGCCTGATAATGTACGGCTGGCAATTCGCAAACATTAACCTACCGTCCCGCCCAGGCGGTTGAAAAGATACCTTAACCTACTGTCATCCGACTCGGTTCTGGCGCAAATGTTTTAAATGTTCTCAGCTTAGAACTTTTCCGAATTATTGTAGTCAATTGTCGAGTATTGCGAATCCTGATATTTGGTAGCCATATACATGAATTATCGGCGGTTCATTATTGGCCGTACATTATCGATACGGACTGATTTTATACAGGCAATAATTGGCTACCCGGGAAAGTACGGCCTGATATTTCGAGTCCGTGTATACGTAATATCAGGGTGTGCATTATTGGCTGTACAAAATCGAGTCGTGATATATTGGGTCGTACATTATCGTCTCCCGCTACTAACTAGCTAACCCAAATATCGCAAAAGCTTGTTCCGATTAGATACAATCACATCCAAATCCAGAAGCACTAAATATGCCCTGGTTAATAAAATTGTGCTCCTGCCGGGAATCGAAATCGAACCCAGTACAAGCGTCGATAAAACCTTTACTCGTATTATACTAATCGAACATTATTTTTGTGTGATCAAAATGCTGGTACTTATTTGGCTCAACGTATTAGCATTGCAGTTCAGAGACGCAATGTCGCCAGCATGATGGGAACGCTACCCACTGGTAGTGGGCTTGAACACTTGAGCTACCTATAAGCTCGATGACTTGTAGGTAACTTAGGTCTTTGCTGTATATAGTTTTATTTTAGTTTTAGGAAATATAGGCAATTGGCTTCGTAGTTTGGATATAAGTAAAAGTTTAGTATTCCCAGTAGTGTGATTTCATATTGTTGTCATTTGGTGTGCGAAAGCATGCGCCAATTCCCTGCAGACTGACTACACTGGAATGTTAAATGAATCGAAGTAGATCGCATATCGCACCATACCAACTTGAGTATTTTGTCACAATAACTATTATAAAAATTGTATAAAAAGTATAAGAACTTTCTAATTTACTTATTTTGACATGGTTCTATTAAGCTATTCCTAATTTTCGATTCCCACCAATTCCCACCCAGATCGTCCATGCTTATTTAACCGTCTTCAAAAAATTTAAGTTCTCAATTCGACTGTATTTTTATGTGTACTGTATTTTTTTTTTTTATGTTGAATAGGCAAGCATTTGACCACTATCTCACCTGATGGAAAGTGATGATGCGGCCGAAGGTGTGACATGCTTGTCTATAAGATACCTATTCACTCGAGACTTGAAGACTCCCAGATTATACCGTTCGGGGAACAAAGACGCAGGCAATGAGTTCCACTCCTTCGCTGTACGGATGATGAATGTAGAAGCAAAACGCTTTGAGCGAACTGGAGGTATGTCGACCATAAATGGATGACGTTTAATAGTTTGTCTTGTTGTTAGATGGTAAAAAGGGCATGGGGGAATAGGTGAACCGTGATGATTTTTTTTTATTTGAAAGCTGGTGGATTCCATGTTATCCCATTTAAATTTGTCAAGATCTAACCAGTAGTTTTGCGTTATTCTCAATAATAAGTATTTAATTCATATAAACCATATAATCTGATTAAGAATTCCGAAGATAAAGCGGTGAAGTTGGTTTTTAAGCTTTGCTTGCCTTAAAAATATTTAAGCTAATAATTTAAACGCAAGCAAAGCTTAATAAAGCCGACTTCACTGCTTATATTTTGGTTTTGGGTTCATCGATTTCGATAAAATTTATAGGGGACCCTCTGAAGATTAATCTACCAAGCAAAAAAAAACATCAAAATCGATTAATAATTGGCGGAATTATCGCGTAAAATACATCATACATACAAAAATACAGACGAATTGATAGCCTCCTTTATTGAAGTCGGTTAAAAATAAAATGGAATTGGGAATCCTCCTCTGTTTTTTTTAATCGGTTAAAAAATAGCTACCTATCTTCCTTTTTTTTTAAATTAAGAGTTAAAAATAGCCGCCTATCCTTTTTATTATACCCAGTACTGTTAGGTACATAGTATGTGTGTTGCCATAAGTATTTTACAAGTAAACAAACCACTTGAGTGTTTTGCCGCGAAAGTGAAAAATGCCAAAACCTGTGATTCTTCGAGTGTGTATTGTACACTAATGTTGGATTATTAACGGTTAATACTTAGTAAACATACATAAGTGTAGGCAAATCAAACAAAATTGAAAACCATGATTTTCAGCTTCGCTCCAAAACTCCAATACAGTAAAGTTTATACCATTTTACTAGGGCACTTGATTATGACTAGACTATGAACTCTTTAACTTGACTTTGACTGTGACTTGTGACTAGGATTTTTAATATGAAAGATACTTGAAATATTTTATCACTTGACACTGGCTAAATAAAAAGTAAAAAAAAAAAAGTATACTTAACCAAAGTAGCTTACCACCATCAAGTTGAAAGTCTGCCGCCAAGCCAAATACGGTGTTCCGGCAGTTTTCCTTGAGAGCCTGCGTATTCCAGGTCTAGTGTGTTTACCAGCTTCGATCACATCGTCACTTACCATCAGGTGAGATAGTGGTCAAACACTAGCCTGTCACAAATAAAAAAAAAAAAAAAAAAATTTGCACAAGATTGCCAAGTTAAATAATAACTACACAGGAGGTTAAAAGTCTATCCTTCTAAGTTGATATTTATATTTCTTTTGATATTTCTTTCAAGTCCGTAAAAGAGCGAAACGTCTCCGTTTCAGCTCGGGCAAAATTGCTTTCGTACGTCCGGATGTCCGGTTGTTCTCATCTGCAGGTCGCATTACTCAACCGATTCTCGTGAAATTTTGTGAGCAGGTTCGATAAGTGTGTACAATTTTTTTGTCTATTCAGTTTTTTTTTTTAAACGGTCGAAACAAGGGACTCGAAAATAAAAAAAAAATTCATCCATTTCGAAAAATACGCGAGGCATACAGCTCACGGAGCCACTACTTCTATATATTTATAACCGTCTTCACACAAAAGGAGATTATTGATTCAACATGTATCTAAGTATTTCTTTTATAAACACTTATTTCACGTTTACTGCAACATCCGATTTTGAATATTTTTATTAAACCTCGACGCAAAAATTGGGGTATATCTGAATGTATGTTTGTGGGATCAGAAAATTAAGCTCGAATACATCTCTCGCTTGTGTTAAGGTGGGAAACATTCATATCACACACACAATCGCACCCGAAAAACAAATTTCCCCTGGGGAGAAAACTTGTGCTCCGAACAGTTCATGTAGTACACAGTATACCCACAATATATAATTGATCGGGCGAAGCGAGTTCTCTTAGGTACCTTTGATTCAGCGCTTTGTTGTCTGTCCATCCGTCTGTCAGAGGCTTGTAGCCATGCAAAGTATTGTTTATTCAATCAACAATCGAAAGATCAAGATTTTCGGAGATAACGTGGTGAAGTCGGTTTTTTTTAATTTAGGCAGCCATGCCAACCTTCGACCGCAACGTTGCATTCCATCAGATGATGAACCGTGAGATTGACATCAAATTATTGCTATTCCACCGTAAAAAAAAATTGCGCAGTATAAGAAAGGCCTAATCCTGTTTTAACTAAACCAAATCAGTTTCCTCCGCAGTATGGAGTCATCGACTCCTGGCAGCCCGCCAAATGATACATCGACTCGATATCTTTAAACTACGATCCTACACATGGGGCGAACGACTAGTTCGCCCCAAACTGAGATCTCGCGCCTACATTTCGCCCAATAAAGAAAGTTTTTTGAGGTTAATTCCTTATTTTTTTTTATAATAATTGTTTTATTTTTGTATTTTTTCTTCAAATACAGGATTAAATTTATAGCCCGTTTTTTAAATAGACCCCGGGGCAAAATAGGTCATTCTCAAACATAGATTTAAATAAAAAACAGTCTCGTACACTACTTGCAGAGTTATTTTCTAAGATACACTGCACGGGCAGAAAAACATAAAAATATTTTTCCTTTCCACTTATGTGCACTCATGGAAAATTAAATGGAATTTTTATTATATTTGAATGGAATTCTTTCCCTTAATATTTTCATTGCCTTTTTTATTTATTTATTTTCCTATAATTTTGCCTTCGCGATCTTGTGCATTTAGCCATTGTCAAGTAATAATGTATTTCAAGTGTATTTCATATTAAAAGTCCTAGTCACAAGTCACAGTAAATTAAAAGAGTCAAGGTCATAATCAAGTCATGCCCTAGTAATGTGGTAGAAACTTTACTAGAACTTGTATTGGACTTTTGGTGCGAAGGTGAAAATCACGTTTTTCAATTTGGCAACTTCATTTGCCTACACTTATGCACATTTACTAAGTATTAACGGTTAATAATCCACAATTATTACACATGAACACTCGAAGAATCTCAGATTTTGGAAAATTATACAAAATTAACAACGCCATTTTTCACTTTCGTGGCAAAACACCTTTTTTTGGTTTGGCTATAGTTTTAACATAAAGTATTATTCTTTGAAAATTTAAAGTTATCCGCTTGCATGGTTACACGCTTGATGCCTCCGACAGACGGACGGACGGACAAAGTGCTGAACCATCCATGTCAACTTAGATCTCGCTTCTCTCGAGCAACTAAGTAAAATATGTTTAGTTTAGTTAGTTATTGCATATCCCTACCTTTATTCTTCAGAGAGTCATCTAATAAATTAAGATTGGTATTCATTCTCTATCTATGGCCCAATTGCCTATATTTCCTAAAACTAAACAAAATCTACATAGACAGATCTATACAGCAAAGACCTAAGTTACCTACAAGACATCGAGCTTATACGAAACTCAAGTGCCCAAGCCCACTATCAGTGGGTACCGTTCCCATCATGCTGGCGGCAATGCCTCTCTGAATTAAAACATAACATAAACATCACTCACAGCCCCACACTAAGTTTGACGACTTGTGTCGTGAGTGCCGGAAACATTCACATCACACACACCATCACAACCAGAAACAGAAACATACATTTTCCTTGGGAAGAAAACTTGTGTTCTCGTCGGGAATCGAACCCGATACCCCTGCAAGGTCAACATCCACCCAACTAAGCCAATGGGCAGCTCGAATTACAATGGTAATGCCTACGTTGAGCCAAATAAGTAACAGCATTTTGATCACGCGTCGTCGCCACAATTAGCATGGTTTTTTTTTTTTTTAAATTTATTTATGGGCTTTGTCGCTAAGCGACTACACCACCCAATAGAAACTAGCATGGTTAAAAAGTTACTTTATGCATAGTACTATGCTTTATGTCAACTAGACGCAGAGAGCAACATAATACTGATTATTTATTCTAGTTCAATGCAAAATAGCAAATAGCGGTTCAACGCTCGCATTATCCGGTAAACGAACGATAGTGTAAACAACAGTTTTATTGGTAATAAGTTTAATTTTGGATAATCCACCTGTGTCACTGTGTATGTGTTAATAATGTTTATTTTGCAAATGCTTGAGAAAAACACTTCAAAAATGACTATATACTTACTTCATCACCATCATCCATCATCCACAGCCCTTTTGATCCCACTGCGGGGTATAGGCCTCTCTCATATTCTGCCATTCGCCTCGGACCTGTGCTAGTTTGTCCAGGTTCGACCCGCAATGCTAACAATATCGTCAACCCATCTTGCCGCTGGACGACCGACGCTGCGTTTGCCTTCTCTTGGCCACCACTCTGTTATAACCTTGCTCCACCTGTCGTCACTTCGCCTAGCAATGTGTCCCGCCCAACTCCATTTGAGTCCCATAACAAATTTTTCAACGTCTCGAACTTTTGTTCGTTGTCTAATTTGGGTATTAGGGACTCGATCTTGTAGTTTAATGCCGAGCATGGCTCGCTCCATGGCTCTCAGTGCAACTCCTATTTTGTGCACAGCCTCATGTGTAAGCGTCCATGTCTCGGCACCATATGTCATGGTGGGCAGAACACATTGGTTAAATAGGCGGGTTTTCAGACATTGTGGGATCTGGCGAGATTTCAGAATGTCCTCCAGCTTTCTAAACGCCGCCCAGCCGAGTTGTACACGCCTAGATATCTCTTTATTTTGATGTTCCTTACCAAAAGATAAAATATGTCCAAGATACACATATTCTCTAACCACCTCTACTAAATAATAATAAAACGCAAGCAAAGCTTAAAATAACCGAATTCACCGCTTTATCTTCGGAACCTTGATCAGATTTAATGTATTGCACACGCATTATTGACTATAACTCAAAAACTGGAGATCAGATCTTGATCAAATATCAATGGGACCACATGAAAAGCACCAGCTTTCAATTTAAAAATAATCATCAAAATCGGTTCACAACGAAAGAAGTTATGAGGTTACTTTTGAAGGCGGTCAAAAACGATAACATCGTCAATGTCGTCCACAGAATACGCATTATTGACGATGTTTCAAGATCTACTGATCAGATCTTGATCAAATTTAAATGGGAACATCTTTCAAACTAAAAAAAAAATTTCGGTATCGGTTCATGTGGAAAGAAGTTATGAGGAAACACACATAAAAAAAATGTATACTGTCGACTTGAGTAGGTACCTCCTCCTTTTTTGGGATGTCGGTAAAAAACAAAAAAAACTCGAAGAATACTTACTTCGACGTTTTTGTTAATTATAGGTTTCTACGATTATATAAGAACTTTAACATTTGAACAGTCAAGTGGGAATGGTTACTAATCAACTTTAAAACTAAAAATGGTATAGGTAAGTAACCTAACGATGATCCAAGTACCTATTCACTTAAGAACCCGTATACATTTTTATGTCTGTCTCGCTCGCACAATTCATTCATTTTAAGAAATAAATTATGGAGCAAGTTATGGAAAATGTTGTCAATAACTTTACTAAATAATTATGTAACGGATACTTTAAATTAATTTTCGTTTAAATACCTATTAATTAGACGAAGAAAGAGTGAAAAAAATATAAAATCAATTTGACATCGATTTTCTCCGCCAATCCAAAAGCTAAGAAAACGAATATCAGTTTATAAGATCCGTGATATTATTATTTAGGGATTATATTGACAACATTTACAATAACTCACACCGTCAGTTTTATATCTCAAAATCAGTGAATCGTGCGAGCGAGAAAGACATAAAAATGCATACGGGTTCTTAACAAAGTTCTTTAACTATAGTTAATATCTATAGATATTAGATACTAGATAGGCAAGCATTTGACCACTACCTCTACGCTAAGATTTAGCATGCTTGTCTAGAAGATACCTATTCACTCTTGAAGACTCCCAGATTGAACCCCTCTGGGATCAAAGACGCGGGCAATGAGTGCAATCCTTCACAGTACGGATGATAATCGTAGGAGCGAATCTTTTCGATTGACGTAAGAATCATCAAAATCGGCCCACGCGTTTGGTCTCCAGAACGCCACAGAGGAACAAACATACATAAGCGGATAATAACATTACCCTCGGGTCGAAGTCGGGTAAAACCTTTAATTAAGTAAATAAGCAAGCCAAAAAAGTTTTTTCACAAATGTATGCGTGAGGTCTCATTTAGGGGTGAACTACTAGTAGTATTAAGTGTTCTGTGCTAGATTAAATATAGTTATCTAAATTTAATAGTTTTTTACAGTATAGGTCATCGTGGTTTGCGGTCTCAGATGCTACGAATAGATGTCGGCCTTCCCACAGTAGAAGTGTATCACAGTGTTTACTCATAATGAACTAGATCTACCAGCGACTTCACCCGCCTTACTGTCTGATGATAAATTAGGATAATAATTTTAACGCAAGCAAAGCTTACTTAAACCGACTTCACCGCTTTATCTTCGGAACCCTTAATTAGATCTTGATAATTTTATATGGTATCAACTTGACACCAAACCTTTTCAAATAAAGAAAATGAGAAAATCATCAATGTGATTTAGAGTGATGAGTGTGAGCGATGTCATGTAGCTAGAGTGTGAGTGATGTGATGTGTCGTGATGAGTGGGAGTGATGTTTTTTTTTTTTTTTTTACTTCTAGAGCACTTCTTACAAAGTGCCCTATTATAATTACAATCTAGCCAAACTATGGCTAATCAGTAATTTAACTTTAACTTAAACTGCTACATTGCTAAACTAAGAATGTGTCCATTAACACTTTTCTTATTGTCTCTACTTAAGGGTAATACACTTTGTTCATGTGTTCTTTTGCAGCACTCTCACTATATATTACACTGATATATATTAACATTACACAAGTTCAAATGGTTTAGTTCTTTTAAGTCTTCTCACTAAGTCTGTAATGTGTCGTGATGAGTGGGAGTGATGTGATGTTGTAAGAATTTGAGTGACATGATGTCATTACGAGTGATGAGTATTAGTGGTGTGATATGGTTAGAGTGCGTGTGATGTAATATAAAGAGAGTGTGAATTATTTGATATGATTTAGAGTGATAAGTGTAAGTTATGTGAGTGATGTTATGTTATGTTATGTTTTAGTTCTTTGCTGTACATAGTTTTAGTTTAGTTTTAGGAAATATAGGCAATTGGCCCGTAGTTAGTACTTGTGAGTGATGTAATGTGAATATTGTAATGCGTGTTAGTAATGTGCGATGTAATGAGTGATGTGCTTTAAAGCGCTGCGTATGAGTGATGTGGTGAGATTAGAGTTTGAGTAATGAGTGAGGTGACGTTATAGTATGAGTGATGTGATGTAATTTAGAGGGGTTTGAGTGATGTGGTGAGATAAGAGTTTGAGTAACTAGTAATGTAATGTGATTTAGAGAGATGAGTGTTTGTAGCAACAACCTTGGGCTGGAGAATGTCCATTTCCAGTCAAGTCAGACTTAACCAGTGTCATTATTTCTATTGAATGAATGCTAATTAATTTACCGATTGATATTAAATTAATTGTTCTGGAAATTGTAATTATTTTTCTAAACGTTGGCACTTAAAAACAAAATTGGTATTCAAAATAAATTCTAAATTTTAATTTACAAAAAACTTGTAAATAAAAGTAGGTACTTATTTTATTTTCGGTATATAGGCTACATAATTATTAGTTAGATACATAATTATGTATACGGTGATAATAAAATTTGGTACAGTCGGCTGCATAAATAAATAAACATCACTTAATTTTATAATATACATATTTTGTTAGATATACGTAAAATTTTTTTTTTATCAAGAATAGTCGTAAGTTATCTCAACAGATTGAATTCACATTTTTTTTTATAACAATGATCTTTCGTTTTGACAATTTGATATTATCCAAAACTAGCTACATCCCAGAGCTCCTCCCGCGTTTATCGAGATAATAAGTAGCCTTGATATAATTGCTATGTACCTATATTCCAAATTTCAACTAAATCCGTTCAACCGATACAGCGTGAAGAGAAAACAAACTAACTTGCACACATACACACAAAATTTTCAATGTATAGTATTAGTGTGATGCATAAATTGGGTTCAGACTAGTATTTACATTTTAATTTTTGAATTGGTTTACAATCAAGTAGAAAAATAAATTTGTACTTTTTTCGCGTTTATTACGCGCGTGTTTTTATGACCCTCTGTCTTCACTAATAGCCCATTCCTAAAACAGTAAAATTATTAAGAAGTTTGTCAAGTGACGGACGAATCCGATTTGATAAACTTCATACAAAATACTTTTAACACGTAATGGGCCGTAAGCGAAATCATTCGTTTGAAGTAAACAGGAATCGGTTTTTTACCGACTTCTCAAAAAAGGAGGAGGTACTCAAGTCAACTGTATTTTTTTTTTTTTTTTTTATTTGTGTTTCCTCATAACCTCTCTCCACAAGAGCCGATTTCGAAATTTGTTTTTAGTTTGATAGATGTTGCTTTCTAATTGGTCCCATTTAAATTTGATCAAGACCTGATCAGTAGTTCCTGAAATATCGTCAATAATGCCTAATTTGTGGACTACTTTGACGATGTTCTCGTTTACCCGACTTCAAAAGTTACCTCATAACTTCTTTCGTTGTGAGCCGATTTTGATGATAATTTTTTTATTTGTAGCTGGAGCTTTACTTGTAGTGTCATTGAAATTTGATCATGATCTGATTTCTAGTTTTTGAGTTATCGTCAATAATGCGTGTTTAATGCATTAAATCTGATCAAGGTTCCGAAGATAAAGCGGTGAAACCGGTTTTTTTAAGCTTTGCTTGCGTTTAATTATTTGTAGAGTGGTATCCGCTTCTTCGGCGTCACTGCCATGTTCTGTACTTAAATGTTTTACTAGATCGATGATGTTTACTTGTTAATGCAGCCGACTGTACTTTTCATAGATTATAAGCCAAATAACAAGTAACAATTTCACGTTATTAGTAGTACCTAGTATCTAAAATAACGTGTAATCGTACTTGTTTGTAATTGCGTCCTAAGTAATATATTTCTACACAGTACATTTTCAAAGTTGCAGGTAATAGGTATTAATTTGTAATGAAATATTCGGTTTTGGTCTATTTTAGCCATGGTGAAAGAAAATATTAGTAAGGTTTATACTTACATCTCATGTCTACCTACTATTAATTGGAAATTCTGTAATTTTAAAAAGAAAACAACGGGTTGCACTCTGAGAAGTGAAAACTGGCCGCGCGGTAGAAAGAGAGGGGGATATTACTTCATCTCTTTTGTCTTTCGAATTTTCGTCTTACGAATCAGGTCACGTGTCCTGCGCGAGTTTACATTTTTTTACGCATCCCAAAAGTGCACAACGCCGCAAAAGAAGTTTTCACTTCAAAAAACAACAGGGTATCATGTACCAACATCATGGCTCAAATGGTACAAGTCTGTAAATGGAGTACCAATTTTCCCATTAAACTGAAAGCTTTAAAATAAAACTGACCCATCGCTAAAATAGCTTGGTAAGATATATACTTCGATAAACAAATGCGGGTTCGAGAAAATAGCTAAAACAAATGCGGGTTCATTGCACCATAGATTTATTAGCCTATTGCACCACGTTTTGTTTTTTTTGCATCACAAATCTCAAGGATTCACAAAGGTATGTCTGCCCTACACATTGAGATTCCGGCCTTATTATAACCTTCGTCCTACGTCACTTCATAATTAATGATTCACTACCTTATCTCTGCATGTAAATTATTATAAATCCGTGTTATACTGACCAACTACTGCAGCCGAAGTATAGCATTCTTCAAGTTAGCTCCGTGGAGGTTGCATGCATGTCTTTGCTCTTGCCTAAAAAAAAAAAGAAAAGACCGCCAAGACATCTGACGCGCGGAAACTTCCTTGTTAGTGTTGCAACAGTGTTCTATCGATAAAGCTGGTACAGGGGTCGATTTTATTTTTAAACACTTTTGTTGTTATTTGTTTTCATCTCTTTCGTTTTTTTTTTAACTTTAATGTGCAATATGACAAGATACAGAAGTACTGAATAGGTCGGACTTTTTTCTTATTTTTAATCAATTGTTGATTTTGAGTGATTTAAATAATAAAAGGTAAGTGCAGTTGTAGAATAGACCATATTAAATGTAATATTATTTTTTATTTACTACGGATAGTGCTGTCTTTGATTGCATAGCATATAATTAACTACATACATTATTGGTTTTAAAATCTGTTTTAATACGGATTACTTCTATTTTTTAGTTCTTTAGTTTTAGGCTTAATAAATAGGTAAGTTACAGTGTTATAAAAGTGTTGTGAGACATTGGTGCTAATTCTGTTGAGCACCGAACTAACCTAAACTAAACTAAAAATAAACTAATTTTAGTCAAAGAATACCCAAACGCTATTCTGATTTTACGTTGAACTTAATTTAAAAGTTGAAATGACAGGACTAAAATTGATTTTGACAGCAACCAAATTGAATTGTATTCACAAGAGCCGCAATCACATATTCCTCCATTATAGACTTTGTAGGTCAGTATTTGCTTCATTAATTGCACGTGTTATTCTTTCAAGTATAAGATCACATTAAAAATAATCCAGACCTTTTTCATACAGACTAATTTGAGTTTAAAATTTCTATTTTTAGTCTTAATTTGACGTAAAACATGTACATCAGAATAAGAATTTGGTCATTTTCACTAAATAGAGTAACTAAACTAACTTAGTCCTGTCAAACTTAATTTTAGTCTAATCTTGCATTTGCTGAATAGGTTTTGGACTAAAGCAGGACTAAAACTCATTTTAGGCTAGTTTAGTCTAATTCTGGACAACAGAATCGGCACCATTGACTCCGCAGACCTAACTTTTAGCATTGACACAAGATAATGACATGACATTATTCTTATGCTTTTTTTATTACCTGCCAGTATAGTCAGAAGTAGCCGGCTGACGTAACATTTTTATAAGAAATTTATAAAATCATCTAATTACCACATAGCGAATAATTCAAGGTTAAAATACAACAATAACTAGTAAGCCACAAGTTTGATGCTACCTGCTTAAATATAAATGTACACTTATGTCATATTATTATATACAATACTAGCTGTCCCGGCGACCTTCGTTCCGCCTAACAGTCAATGAATGTGCATATTTTGGAAGCCATACCCGGCATGCGTTACAATGTCACGTGACTATATTATTACAACCTTCATGTTTATGTTTGCCTAGTACTTTACCAAATCCGAGTGACGTATGAGAAAATGGAAAGCATGTCGAAATGTAAAAAAAAAATTTAAAGAAATGTACGTTCTTAAAAAGTATCCTATGTCTTTCTCCTGGCTCTAAACTACCTCCCTGCCAATTTTCAGCTAAATCGGTTCAGCCGTTCTTGAGTTATAAGTGGAGTAACTAACACGACTTTCTTTTATAGGTATATATAGATTATTATAACAGTTTATTAATAGCTATAAATTATATAGATAGATTGATTGTCGCGTGCCCTCTGACCGGATTTACATGATCTAAGTAGTTAGTACATTTCTGTAGATAAATATATTCATATTAGACATAATATTAGATACATAGGTATAAATATAGATAGATATACTCTTTATTGAACACCTTGAATAACAAATAACACATATAGTAAAATGTATAACAGTACATTTTTAGAAAAGTGTAACAATAGGCGGTCTTATCGCTGAAAGCGATCTCTTCCAGACAATCTTTGGATGGATAGGAATATTAAATGGGCTACACTAAAAGTAGCTTTTACTTCGTTTCATACGTCATCCAAATCCGTATATTATAATGGAGATAGGTACCATGCATTATAAAAATCTCACTCCATATCTCACTTATACATATGCACACAATCTCTATTTATAATATTACTAGCTTATATATTAGATATTATAAAATCTCAACGCAAAATAATTTCTTATGATGTCTACTCTACAATCTCCATAAATTACCTACCTGGCAAATGTCAGCTGCATAGGTCAAAAAGTTTTAGAGATTTCATCAGTAAATTTCTCAATTTTATTCTTTTTTTTTTTTTTACGCTTTGCCACTCACAGCCCCATACTAAGTTCAAAGACTTGTATCGTGGGTGCCGGAAACATTCACATCACACACACATTACACCCGAAACAGAAGCACAAATATCCCTTGGGAAGGAATTTGTGCTCCTGCCGGGAATCGAACCAAGGACCCACGGCGCAGAGGGCGGGCACCAGTCCACTGCGCCAACTGGGTCGTCAAATTTTATATATTAAAAAAAAATGTATTTAATATATTTAAAAATATTAATAAAAAAAAATATTTTTACCATCTAATCTGGAAATCTAGACAATGGTGCTAATTCTGTTGAGCACCGAACTAAACTAAATTAAAAATAAACTAATTTTAGTCAAAGAATACCTAAACGCTATTCTAATTTTACGTTGAACTTAATTTAAAAGTTTAAATGACAGGACTAAAACTAATTTTAGGCTAGTTTAGTCTAATTCTGGACAACAGAATCGGCACCAATTACTTATAATAAGTAAGATCTGGTTTTTATCCTGGAAAAAATATGGAATTTATTAATTAAAATCATGCTATGTTATCTGTGAAATAGAATTAATTTTATTTGAGTATCTATGCAAAAACTTGAACTGTGATATTCAAATCCACTTAAGATAATAAACGATAAAGATAATAAAAGAGAATGTTGTTGGTACTGGGACCACTCTCATATATTATTCGATATTCACGTTATTTTATTTTTACTAAATATTATTATTTATGTAAGTAAAATGTTTTGGACCACACTAGATAGTGAAAGGTCTACCATTTGGTAAATAATTTAAATCATTGAGTAACTATCCTCACCGGATTTTAAAGCAATATATTGAGTGCATTATCATTTTTTGTTTCTGTAAACACAAAATCTTCACAAATTCACAGAGGTTTTGCCGCGAAAATGAAAAAATGTCGTTGTTGATTTTGTATAATTTTCCAAAACCTGTGATTCTTCGAGTGTTAATGTGTAATAATGGTGGATTATTAACCGTTAATACTTAGTAAATGTGCATAAGTGTAGGCAAGTCATACAAAGTTGAAAAACGTGATTTTCGCCTTCACTCCAAAACTCCAATAGAAGTTCTAGTAAAGTTTCTACCACTTTACTAGGGCATGACTTGACTATGACTGACTACTTGACTTTGACTGTGACTTGTGACTAAGACTTTTGTTATGAAGAATAGAAATTGTTAATATTTGTTTAATATTTCGACTGAAGGACTATGCATCCATGGTCATGAAATAATTAAAAAAAAAAAAACAAATTCACAAAATACATCATCATGAAATAGTACCTTGTTTAAAATGTTATACATATTTTCCTCAGCTAAGATGTTTTTATAAAACTTTTACAAAATTATTCAACTTTTTAAACATAACTGTAACTCTGTTTAATCAAATGAATAAAATAAAATATCCTAATTTTATAAAAAAAACTTTTCCTGCCATTATTTCTTCCGTCATCCTTATATCCAATCTCTCTTTCTCTCTTCCAGGCTAAATATCCCACATGGATATAAGGAAGGCTGACCCCACTGGTCAGCCTTCCATATATCACATCTTACAATATTTTACTATTTTACGACCCAATTGGCGCAGCGGACAGGTGTTCGCCCTCTGCGCCGTGGGTCCTGGGTTCGATTCCCGGCAGGAGCACAAATTCCTTCCCGAGGGATATTAGTGCTTCTGGTTCTGGGTGTAATGTGTGTGTGATGTGAATGTTTCCGGCACCCACGGTACAAGTCTTTGGACTTAGTGTGGGGCTGTGAGTGTGAATGCGTTATGTTTTGTTTGTTTACTAAAATTAAATTACAAATGCGAATGAAAAGATACATGATAAATCAGTCTATCGAATGAACATATTTGATCAAACTTTAAGGACAGGTTTATAGATGACAAAAATAGGACCCAAGCTTCTTTTATCTCAATTAAAGCGGATGAAACCGGACGACAGGACTAGTAAATAGAGAAATGCAATTTTTTTAAACTTTAGTATCTTATAAATAAACATAATATTCAATCTTTTTAAACTTCAGTATCTTTTTATAAATAGATGTGTTGATATCTAAAACAGGTTTCAATGCGCCAGACGGTTAAAGATGAAATAAAATACCTACAATAAATGAATCATATTTAATTCAAGCGCATATGACTGACTATATTTTTTAAGCTTAGGCATCTCAGGCTCATAATATACGATTTTTGACAACAATTTTTATAGTATAGTGTAATATGACACTATAGAATGTAAAAGTTATAAAAGACCAATAAAAAAAAATATTAAAAAAAATAAATAAATTTATATTGTACCTACTCTAAACACAGATTTTGGTTTCTATACTCTATATCTCTAAAGAGAATTCTACAAGTAAAAATTGCTAAAAATTGTCGCAAAGTTTTTTAACACTCAAAAGTCAAAAGACTCTTTTCATTTTGTAAATGCATAAAAAATAAAAATTATCCAAAATGTCTCTAAAATCTACAAAAATGTCATAGGAAAAAGCAATACAATTAATGGCTGACGCAATTTATTCAAATTAACTTCCTATATTTAACAGCCTCGTTGAGAGAAGAAATAACGACAGACGCGACACTGATCTTTCATCGGCTGAAATAGTCTGAATGCGACATGGCGGACTCACTCGCTCAAGTCACAGATTTTTTCGTTTTGCAAACTATTCATAGCGTCTCGTGGAGTCTCGCCCTCCCTCATCTCAAGTCTTCTCAGGTAGGTGGTCTTAACGGCTTAAATTAACTACAACGGAGAATATCCAGTCTAAGTAAAAGAAGACTTTTTTTTCTTTTGATGTTGGCTTCGCAATTTTGTGTATTTAGCCAGTGTTAAGTAATAAAATATTTCAAATGAATTTCATATTAAAAGTCCTAGTCACAAGTCACAGTCAAGTAAAAGAATCAAGGTCCAATCATAGTCAAGTCATGCCCTAGTAAACTGGTAGAAACTTTACTAGAACATCTATTGGAGTTTTGGAGCGAAAGCGAAAATCACGGTTTTCAACTTGGTATAATTTGCCTACACTTATGCACGTTTACTAAGTATTAACGGTTAATAATCCACCATTATTACACTTATTACATTATTTTGGAAAATAATACAAAATCAACAACACCATTTTTTGACTGGCGGCAAAAAAACCAAAAGAAGACTAATAGAAAACTAATTTTGTTCTCTAAGAACCGGAATCGGTCGATATTTTTAGAATTGTTTTAGTACCTAAATTATTATTAATGCTATAATCAAGTGAAAGGAAAGCGAACATAGGTATAAGATGATGAAGATGTTGCATGCTTACCTAGAACCTATTCACTCTTGACTTGAAGACTCCCAGATTATACCGTTCGGGAGGCACAGACTTAGCAGTACGGATGATACACGTAGAAGCGAAACGCTTCTAACGAACTGGAGGTATGTCTCCCATACATGATTGAGCTTACTAATTCAAGTTAAGTGCTAAGAACTAGGACAAATATTCAAACAAAAAGCTAAATTAATTTGCTGTAGGTACATTAGATTGATACAAATTATATTGAACCGGTCCATAAAAAGCGTATTGACAAATTTTGTGATAGGTATCTAACAAAACGATGACGTAATGTATGAGTATGTCCCAAATCCCAAGACCTCAAAGATTGCCCTCGTCTATTGCAGAAGATGCCACTGCACCTGGACAATCTTGCTGTCCAGCTGTTCGACGTGGGTGCGGTCCGGCTCGGAGACATCGAGGCTATGATTGGGAGGCGTACACCCATCTACTTTGACCTTAGAGTTGTGGTTTCACATCCAGCTATCATGGTGAGCATAATCCATTACGAATGGAGTCCATGGAATCCATACAAAATTATAAAATCAGTGGCACGTGTTTAAAAACACGACGTGCAACAAATAAGTTGACGTAACAAACAACAACAACAAACAAACGCATTCACACTCATAGCCCCACACTAAGTTCAAAGACTTGTATCGTGGGTATGGGAAACATTCACATCACACATACACACACCCAGAACCAGAAGCACTAATATCCCTTGGGAAGGAATTTGGAAGAAGGAATCGAACCCAGGACCCACGGCGCAGAGGGCGTACACCTGTCCATTGCGCCAACTGGGTCGTCGATATGTAAGAATTTTAAATAATTATATCTAAGGAATCTAAATGTTACGCCTGCAGAAGCCAAAATCTCTTATACAGGGTTATAAATATGCTGAAATATCTCAGACCGTGATTATTGTTCTAAACCTGAGGGGAAAAAAAGTAGAGCTAAAAAAGTTCTACGGCTTTTTCTTAATGCTATATTTTTCGTTATAATTAAGATGATTACAACATGTAATTAATAGTTGGTGACACAAACGGCAATGTTTTGCCGCGCCGCGCCGCGCCTCCTAATACTATACAAGCCAACGCCAGTTGACACTTGACTCCTTAGACTTCACAGAGAAGGTAAAGAATATATTTTAAAATTAATTTAAAAAAATCAAAATTGTCTACAGCCGTACCAAGAAAGACGTTGTTCTCTATAGTTGAAATGATGTCCCAAGAGATTTCTGCTATCTTCAAATTACCCTGTATATTCTCTTAATAATACAATTTAATTTATTAAGCATTTATACGACTTAATTCACGGTTGTTTGCTTGCATTGTTACGAGACTAGTTTCAGTGTTCCTTCATCAGTCGAGTACGCGCGTAGACCGTCCGGCATCTCGGAGTGTACAGTACACCGAACGTTCCGAAACTAGTCTCATCACAATGTAAGCAAACAACGGTGAATTATTTTTTTTTAAACATAAACGCTTTCACACTCACAGCCCCACACTAAGTTCGATGACTTGTGTCGTGGGTGCCGGAAACATTCACATCACACACACAATCACAACCAGAACCAGAAACACAAATTTTCCATGAGGAGAAAACTTGTGTTCCCGCCGGGAATCAAACCCGATACCCCTGCTTAGAAGGCGAACGCCACCCGACTAAGCCAACGGGCAGTTCGTGCGTAATATGTGTAATACTTACGAATCTTTCAATCATATATTTTAATTGTTGAACTTATACCACTTTATAGTCAGGTAATGCGTATAACACTTAACACTATGAGATATCCTGGATCAGGTCATCCTTTTCATTCAGATTTTAACACTGATGAAGCAGCGGAATTGTTTTATTATCTACTCTGAAACTAATATCAAACACACGCTTTAGCATTTAGCGTTCAGTACTTTAGTCTAGATTTCTAGAATCTTTCTAGAACGAAGATACTCGTATGTATTAACCGATTCACATATAAATTAAAAAAATATCACCCGGCTCGCGCTGTTAGACATTGTTAACAAAAAACGTTTCTATGTTAATAATGAAGTACAAAAACGTGTTTTTTTTTTTTTTTTTTATTTGTGTCAGGCTAGTATTTGACCACTATCTCACCCGATGGTAAGTGACGATGTGATCGAAGCTGGTAAACACACTAGACCTGGAATACGCAGGCTCTCAAGGATAACTGCCGGAACACCGTATTTGGCTTGGCGGCAGACTTTCAACTTGATGGTGGTAAGCTACTTTGGTAGCAAGCCAGGCGAGCAACTCACAAAATGCTCTACCACCTCTCAAATCATCACGAAATCTTTATGATAACGTTGCCTGAATACAAACTGGAATCTATAAAAAGTATCAAAGTATTTTAACATAATGATATTCAACAAAGATTTTGCTCAATAATTGTAACAACACATTGATAAAAAACAAAACTACGTATATACAAACAAACAAACACATTCGCACTCTCAGCCCCACACTAAGACTTGTATCGTGGGTGCCGGAAACATTCACATCACACACACATTACACCCAGAATCAGAAGCACAAATATCCCTTGGGAAGGAATTTGTGCTCCTGCCGGGAATCGAACCCAGGACCCACGGCGCAGAGGGCAGACACCTGTCCACTGCGCCAACTGGGTCGTCATACATAAACTTACAGTAGTATACTTAAATTTTTGTGTTATTTTATAACAAATCTAAATAACTAGAGAATTGCGACTACATCAGCCAACGCGGCCAACATGAGCTTTTTACAAGCTTTTTTTTAAGCTTGCTCTGTATGTATGTATGTTTGTTCGGGTGGAATCTTGCAACTCAATTTTGAAGCAGATATCTTCAACCGATTGAGCTGAAATTTTGTATTCACGTTTAGTTTGGATGTCAATGCATGGTTAGCTGTGTGACGTCATTCTAAGTCCAACATGGCGGAACACACAAAATGGCGGACAAGTAATTTTTAATGCACTCCTGAAATATGGGTATCAAATGAAAGGGCTTGCTAAGAATAACTCGAAAAATAAAGTGACGTACTTTAAATCCCATACGTCGGACTTCTAAAAGCTTGTCTTTAAAAAAGGTTTTAATAAGTAACTTATTTATTTACTACTGTTAACTTTTTTCTTACAGTAATAATACATTATAACTAAAAGAAAAAAATGGTATTTCGAATTAACAGTACAGTGAAACTACGTTTTGACTTATTTTTATTTCATAACTTAATTTATATTTTTTTTTATAAACAAGTACTTATAAAATAAACGATCTAAATGTTAATATATAAAATAAACAATCTAAATCTTAATAAAACACAAATGTAAGTAGAGTCAAGTAAATTCAAAGATTGTCTAATTTAACTTATCGTGGTATCTAAAAGAGACCACGGTTTGCTCTTCATTAAATGGACATAAAATGTTATTGAATTTCAATCGGCTGCCTATCAGAGTCAGATGCGGTCACACATGCTACACTACACCGCAACGTGATCTTAATGAGATTCTTATTTGAGAAGGAAATAATATATAGTTACTTAACTTACATAACCGGATTCCATTTACAAAAAGCCTACAAAAATTTTTTAGGAAGAACCTTGACCTTTTTTTATAAATACATATTTATTTAATCTTTAATTTTGTTGTCGACTGCGTCGTGGGTAAATAAATATGAATAAATATGCAATATTATTTGTTTTATTTAACAGTTTAGAATCTCAAATATAAATGATTAAAGATTTTATTAGTAATTTAAATAGTTACAAAATTAATTACACATTCAATGTACACAGATTTAGATATTTTGATAATTTAAGCTTTTATTTAATGATGTGATATTAATGCCCAATGGTTAAGCAAGTAGGTATTCAAAATAAATATAAATAATTGTGAAAAGTATTCTGATTAAGTATTTGAAAGTACTTGGATAACATTTTCTAAGTCAAAATATTAACAACTAGCTGTCCCGGCGACCTTCGTTCCGCCTAACAGTCAATGAATGTGCATATTTAGGAAGCCATACCCGGCATGCGTTACAATGTCACGTGACTATATTATTACAACCTTCATGTTTATGTTTGCCTAGTACTTTACCAAATCCGAGTGACGTATGAGAAAATGGAAAGCATGTCGAAATGTAAAAGAAAAATTTAAAGAAATGTACGTTCTTAAAAAGTATCCTATGTCCTTCTCCCGGCTCTAAACTACCTCCCTGCCAATTTTCAGCTAAATCGGTTCAGCCGTTCTTGAGTTATAAGTGGAGTAACTAACACGACTTTCTTTTATATATATAGATATGCGAATAAACGAGCAGGTTATATATTTTAGTACCAAGCCTTGTTAGATGATTCTATTTTTTATTATTATCAAATTTCATACGTTACTCTACTACTCACCCAATTTTCTAATTATTTATCGATATTTGCTATACACCCGCGTTGCACATCACTTAACAGTAGGTAAGGTTATAACAAAAAAAAATATCATTATTGGATCACTCTTTTCGTGTAAATCTACTACGCTACCATAAGTAAAAAAAATGTTCTAGGATAATTAAACGCCAGCAAAGTTTAAAAAACCGACTTCACCGCTTTATCATCGGAACCTTGATCCACCAGCTTTCAAATAAAAAAAAGAATCATCAAAATCGGCTCACAACGAAAGAAGTTGTGAGGTAACTTTTGAAATCGGGTAAACCAGAACATCGTCAAAGTACGCATTATTCGTCACAAAATAGACATTATTGACGATATTTCAAGAACTACTGATCAGATCTTGATCAAATTTAAATGGGCCAATTAGAAAGCAACATCTTTCAAACTAAAAAAAAATTTCGAAATCGGCTCACGTGGATAGAAGTTATGAAGTAACACACATAAAAACAAAAAAAAAAATACAGTCGACTTGAGTACCTTCTCCTTTTTTGGGAAGTGGGTAAAAATTGGAACTATTTGTATTATTAGGACCACGCACATTTTAGTGGCTGCGTATTGCAGCGCCTAAACATACAGCGTTCAATGTGTATACTGTAACTATGAACGTATATAGTAAATATAAATATAACTTAAAACCTCTTATCAATAATTTCACAATGTTGACTATGTTCATTAAGTGTCTTTTAAGCGGGCTACTTACCAGTATTCCGTGATATGGCTTCCAATTATCAGGTTGTGCAATACTGGCCGTACATTATTGGATGTGAAATAACAACACGGACCGATTTTGCACATTTTGCACAACCATTAATGCACACCCTGATAATTTATGTACATGGGTTTGAAATATCAGGTCGTGCATACCCAGGTCGCCAATTATTGCCTGTACATAATCGGTCCCTATCGATAATGTACGGCCATTAATGTACAGCCAATAATTCATGTACTTAGTTCCCATATATCAGGGTATGCAATACTGTGCGTGCAATACTGGCTGCGTAAAATCACTCCGTGTCGGTATTGTTGGGCCAGTATTGCACAGCCAATAATTAAAAGCCAACCATTTGCTTCCCTGTGGTCTTTTTAAAAGTGGCTGCAAGTCTAGGTTAGGTTTGACCTGCGACATAAAAAACCCGAACCGAGCGAGCGAAGCGAGCGTGCCGCGGCAGCAGACTAAGTTAAGGCGCTCAAAACTAAGTTATTAAAAGAAAAAAATATGAAAATAAAAATGAACAGAAATTACGCATTTCTTTCAAAAATAAACAGTTTGTACGAAAACTTTCAAAATCAAAATCAAAATCGTTTATTCACATGAAACAAACAAAGAGGCACTCATGAAAGTTAATGCATCTATTGCCAGATTCGCAAAATTACAGCCATCTCGAGAAGAACCTGGCAAGAAACTCGGCGGCGCATTTTTTTCCATTCATTTTTTTTTTAAACTTTCTTAATTTCTAATACATAAGTTTCTTAACCTAGGTGTTATTA
This sequence comes from Lomographa bimaculata, assembly GCA_948107665.1. Lineage (NCBI taxonomy): Eukaryota > Metazoa > Arthropoda > Insecta > Lepidoptera > Geometridae > Lomographa > Lomographa bimaculata. The sequence continues at coordinate 1,448,673 of OX403607.1, read as the reverse complement.
TGGTAGTCGCTAGAAAGAGCCTGTGCAGTTTGCGTCCATGCATCCTTGTCATTAATATAGTCTGTGGTCTTATAATAAGCTTTCTTAATTAATGCCCGTTTTATTACAGATTTGAACTTTCCCAGTGGTAATTCAGTTACGATTTTAGAAATTCTATTGTAACTTTAAACAGCTTCAACAACTGCAACAACTTTAACAACAAGCGAGGCTTTGAAGTTGACATTTGTTTGTACACGAATTATCAGCCGTGCATTATTGGCTGTACATTATCAGCTCGTGCTAATATTTTCCGACCTGTATGGTACGGCCAGTATTGCACGACCTGATATTTCGTGTATATTGAATTCAAATATAGGTTGTGTTTTCCTGGCTCCGTATTATAGGCTGTACAAAATGTGTGATGTGGATGTGATGACGAATGTGGAGTATCCGCTCCGGAAACCTGCCTGTTATCGATATATAACTTTGGCAAATAATTTGTACGTTTTTAATAGCCCTTTTATCTAAATCTATTTAGTTTGTGGTACTTAACCAAGATCCCTAGTATATCTCTCGTTGTCCGTCTATGTAAGTACTGCGCCTATGTAATTGTATATCCTTCCTCAATTTAAAAATATCATCTTTTATTTTCAGAGGGCAGTAGCACAACAACTCCAAGAACTGGCACAGGAAATCCACCACGATCTCTTGTGTGGCGTCCCTTACGCCGCCCTGCCACTCGCAGCTGTCATGTCTGTCAACACAAACACGCCCATGATTATGAAACGGAAGGAAACCAAACTTTACGGCACCAAGAAACTTCTCGAAGGCGTTTACAAAGCAAACCAACGATGCCTTGTCGTCGAAGACGTAGTGACATCTGGCGGCAGCCTACTCGAAACGGTTGATACATTACGCGGTGAAGGACTCGCCGTCTCACACGCGGTAGTAGTTCTAGATCGCGAACAAGGTGGCGTTACTGTGTTAAAAGCAAATGGCGTCGCCGTGGAACCTCTTTTCACATTGAGCGGACTTGTAGCCATTTTGAACAAAGCTGGGAGGATAGACGATGATACTGTAGATATAATTATTGAACACATCAAAGAATGCCAGTTCGGCATGAAGGATAATTTAGAATAAACTCTGGTGAAGGATATTTGTGTAGCCATATTATTATATATTATGTAGGTACTACCTACTGTTATTGCTAACGTTTATATGTAAGTCTACCAATTTACAAGCAATGCTTACAAATAAGCTAGCTTACTTGGTAGGCTATGATTATTTAGGCTAGCTTAGTCCTAAATTAGGGCTATTGTAATAAATATTACCTACTTAAGTAGCTATAAAGTTAGGTAGGTACATAAGTGTATAAATGTTACGAATGGAACAGGTTATGGTGAATTTTATTTAGTAACCTTTTTAAAGTACTTAATAATACATAATACAAAATCTTGTCTTATTTACCTAACCACCTAATCTATAATATAATCGATCCTTGAACTTCTGCATATTATAGGTAGGTAAGCTTACCCATAATATACACGGACGTAAAAATATATTTCTTTCAAGTCCGTGAGGATATAATAAACATTACAATGTAATATTATCGAAAGAAGACAAGATTAGATATTGCACTCCTACCTATCATATCTCCTTTCTATTCACCTTTTTATCTATTAGTAGGAAATAAGTACCTAGGTGGGTAATGTATAATACATTTTTGTTAATAAAGTAGGTACATACTTTATGAACAAATATATTAATATACAGTCCAGAAGCGAAGCATCTGGGTAACTTGGTCGGCCAATATTGGGTGGAATTTGTCCCATAGTAGGGAGGTAATCTTATTCCATATAAGGAGGAAACCCCTACTATCCAAGACTTATCTTGCTGATTTTTAGCATTATGCAAATGCGTGTATAGTTGTTCTAGATTATCATGAATTGAAAGAAGCCTCAATAATTATACCTACCTCTCGATAACAACAACTAAATAATCTACATATTTATTAATATAAATATGTATGGTAATTGTAGGTGATCACTAATGTGATCACCTACAATTACCTGTCCTTGATTATCCATGAAAGATTTCTCTTTTTTCTCCAAAAGTCTCACGTCCCAGCAGTAGAACGAAATGTGCTGATAAAAGATGCGGATACCATGTTTACCGAGAATAGGTACTGCGAGCGGAATTAAGAAGGAAGTACCTATTGACATAGTGGCTTACCAGCTGTCGCTATCATTATTATGTGGTAGTTATAACATTATTCTATAAGTATGAAGCTCATCCTATGAGGAAATGGCGTCGCGCTAGCATCCGGTGCAGTGGTATGTGCCTACCTACCATCCTTGCGAGTGCATCGTGCAATTTTTTATTAGGTTATTACACTCTGGTACTTAACTCTCGTAGGTGTGTACTAGAATAAATAGATTCTCCTATATATCGCCTTTAAATGGGACTAATAACATCATCATGTTCACATACCGAGTGGGGTATACCTGACGAATTGTTCCTGAAGAACAAACCTAGGAATTTGCGATAAATCGGAGCCTTGATCGGCAGAGACCAAGTCCAGGAGAGGTGTCATGTTACCCTTATCCCCTAAATACCTCCTAGAACTACATAAGCAGCAGAAAGCCTTATTTGAAAACTGATTTACCTATATGTACCGTGGGATTTTTGAGTCCCCAACTTCCTCTACGGGGCCCATGTGAATAAGCGATACAGAATTTGAATACTAGCCCACTATATTATTTGTTTGTAGTAGATATAGTCATAGACTAAGCTTTTTTTATTGAACTACACATTGATATTAAATTATAGGATAACTATAATATAATTTCATCATCAAATAGGTATATTTTTCGAAAAATTTATATCACATTGAATTCCAATCCTGATAACTATTGTCAACCAGAATATAAACATAAATTTAGCCTAGATAAATACAAGGTAAACTAATAAAACAATACGATAAAATTTTAGTTTTATTTATTCACCAGCCGGAATATGATTAAAAAACTTGATCGTTTTCGAAAAATTGTACGACATGATCGACTTTTCAGCGAAAAGCCAAATGTAAACTCATCACACTGGTTAAAAAGAATTAAAAATTAAACTTAGGTAATAAATCAAGTTCAGCCTTATAAAAAAAAGATCTTTTCCTTTTGTGTCATCAGCATACAGCACCGAGATGCGTCACCGTACAGATGGAAGGCGAAGGGCCTACGTCGCATGAGGAATCTGTTTACTGCGATAAACACCCGAGAGCCGCCCTTCGAGTCAAGGAAAACCACTGGGAATGTTACGAGGAGACGCGCCCATTTCAATAAAATACATTCAGGACTGAAAACAATTTGAACAATACTAAGCGAAGTAATGCTGGCGTCGGGAGGCGGTCGTCTGTAGGGCTGGCTTAGTTATCTTCGATCTCCTGCTCTTGTTCCTCATCGAACTCCGCGTCCTCGTCGGCGGTGGCCTCCTGGTACTGTTGGTACTCGGAAACCAGATCGTTCATGTTGCTCTCCGCCTCCGTGAACTCCATCTCGTCCATGCCCTCGCCCGTGTACCAATGCAAGAAAGCCTTGCGCCTGAACATAGCCGTGAACTGCTCCGAGATACGCTTGAACAGCTCCTGGATGGCGGTCGAGTTACCGATGAAGGTGGCGGCCATCTTGAGACCGCGAGGAGGAATGTCGCACACGGCGGTCTTCACGTTGTTCGGGATCCATTCGACGAAGTATGACGAGTTCTTGTTCTGGATGTTCAACATCTGCTCGTCGACCTCCTTCATGGACATGCGACCACGGAAGATGGCGGCGACGGTGAGGTAGCGGCCGTGACGCGGGTCACACGCCGCCATCATGTTCTTGGCGTCGAACATCTGCTGCGTCAGCTCGGGTACGGTAAGAGCGCGGTACTGCTGGCTGCCGCGGGATGTGAGCGGAGCGAACCCGGGCATGAAGAAGTGGAGACGCGGGAATGGAACCATGTTCACGGCCAGCTTGCGGAGATCCGCATTCAACTGACCGGGGAAACGTAAGCAAGTGGTGACTCCCGACATTGTCAGAGAGACGAGATGGTTCAGGTCTCCGTACGTGGGGGTGGATAGTTTGAGCGTGCGGAAGCAGATGTCGTAGAGAGCCTCGTTGTCGATACAGTAGGTTTCGTCTGTGTTTTCTACTAGCTGGTGGACTGAGAGTGTGGCGTTGTAAGGTTCTACTACTGTATCTGACACTTTGGGGGAGGGTACGACCGAGTATGTGTTCATAATTCTGTCTGGGTATTCTTCTCTGATTTTGGAGATGAGGAGCGTTCCCATGCCGGAGCCGGTGCCGCCGCCGAGCGAGTGTGTGAGCTGGAATCCTTGGAGACAATCGCAGGACTCTGCCTCTTTGCGAACTACGTCCAAGACTGAGTCTACGAGCTCGGCGCCCTCTGTGTAGTGTCCCTTGGCCCAGTTGTTACCGGCTCCGGACTGTCCGAATACGAAGTTGTCGGGGCGGAAGATCTGCCCGAAGGGTCCCGAGCGGACAGAGTCCATGGTGCCGGGTTCCAAGTCGACGAGGATGGCGCGGGGCACGTACTTGCCGCCGGAGGCCTCATTGTAGTAAACGTTGATGCGCTCCAGCTGCAGGTCGGAGTCCCCATGGTAGGCGCCGGTGGGGTCGATGCCGTGCTCGTCGGAGATGATCTCCCAGAACTGGAACAAATAGATTACATTGTGAATGACGAACTTGCGTGTAGCTGCGACTTTACTACAGTCCCAGTTCCGAAGGGATAGATGGGCTGAGTAGCACCGACCGGCACGGGCGTGCGTGAGTCAGAATGAGTCACGTCGCCTCGGCAACGGGGTTCGCAACAAACGGACTCCCGCCTATTAGCATATTCACGAGGCCGCCATATCGATCCAACACGAGACAGTTACATCGTCAATTTATCGCATAAGTATAATTGCCGCAAAAAACTTTACTGTAAGACGGCCGCCCACTTTCGTCTTTATGTAACTTCGCCTTGTAAGGACAAGAACGCGGGGCGAGTTTCTTATTTCGATCAATAGCTTGTCGGGCCATATATCAAGCCGAGTGGGGCCATGAACGGCTGCGTGGCGTTTTTAGGACAAAATAAGCATGAGATTCGGCTGAATCACGTCATATTGTTAGTGTAAAAGATTATATCTCACCTTTTCAAGATGGTATCGATTGTTGACTCATTTTACGTATTAAATAATGCGCGATTTGAACGACGGAAGACCGATCGCGACGTCCTATTATTCTAAGAACAATCGGTTGTTTATTTGATATGGAGTGTGAGCAACATAGCTGTATGACGCACCTATGAACTCGACGGCATTTTAATTTTGTTTTACAAAACGAAGTGTTTTGTAAAACTATATCATGTAAAAATCTACTGATATGGTAGTGGTATCTATGCAAGGACAAAATTGCATTTAGGAACATGTAGCTTACAATATGACGAAAGAATCCGCCGGCTTATCTTTATTTGCTTTTAAAATCTACAGATATGAAAGTGGACTAGCAAAAAGTGCAATTTAATTGTCTTTGGTCTGATCGACAATTATTATTGCTACAAGAAAAAAAAGGTGACATTAACGAGATCAATCATGTTATAATGATATGCACTATCAACGCTCAATATTTTATAGTAGGAAAAGCCAAAACGTAAATTAAAAAAAAAGAATTCGCGACTGATTTGTTGAGTAAATACAAGGGCGTAGCGGTAATCAGGCATTTGAATATTTTATCTTTGTTAACACTATATATTTTCGATAATTTACTAAGATATATTTCTTAAGGTAGGGCTTTGAAATTCTGATCCGCAATAGTATTATTCAGTTCAAAGACTTCGAGCTCCGTAAATTGGATCAAAGTCAAAAATACCGGAGATCAATGATTCAATAGAATTCTGTGAAGTGAGAAAGTGCAGCTAACATGATATCACCGGCATATTGGGAACGGTTGGCAGCGAGCCAACTACTGGAAACTGCTTCCGAGACATTTTACGGGTTTCAACAGCACTGAAGCTATCTAAAACTTTGACCGATGGGTTTTACGAGTGGTTTTAACAGCTCTATGGATGTAAGATTTTGATTGATGGATTTTAAGAGAGGTTGTAATAGCTCTATAGATGGCTAAGCTATTTGACTGGATTTATTAACATCTCTTAAGGTGTCTGGAGCCAAGTGCTCTTTGTAGAAATATTGTATATGCCTGAGGCTACCAATTATCCCTTCGTTTTATTGGGGGGGATATTTACATACATGGTTGATATATAGAAGTTTTTTTTAGTTATTTTTCGTCTTTTTACTCGTCATACAAAGTTGGAACTTTAAAAAAAGGTAAAATGATGGAGTTATGTACTCAATTCTAGGACTCCTAAAACTAGTAACCATTTTAATGTAATTAGCAGCTGCTAGTTATGTAAGTACCTAGTAAGGCATCATATAATTAAAGGATGATTAAATTTAATCTAATTAATTAGACAACTTGTAAGGTTAGTGTGTCTGTATGTGTATGATGGTGGCCAACAATCAAATACAGTTTCATGGTTGTATATGCTGTATTATTTTGTAATGGGGTGGTTATTAAGTAGTTAATTGTAACCACAGCATGTGACCATCTGCATACTACATTCACTGCATGTACTTTGTAAAAGTGAACTTTAATTAACTGTAGGCCATTTTATAATGCCAACTGGGCATTGACCTCCTACCTCTACCTAATCTGGGTAATAAAATTCTGCCTATATTTGCCAATACCTAGTACCAATAGAGGCTAGCCTCTAGAGTGAATGGTTATCTTCTAGGCAAGTATGCTATATCTTCGGCTGCATCATCACTAACCGGTAGGCTAGTGGTAGATCAAAAAATCTTTAGACTTAAATTTTCTTTAGTTGGGGGATCGACATTTACCCTTTTTGAGCTTATAATGTAGATTTAAATTGTTAATAGGAAAGATCTCTTTCCGAAACTTAAATGAACAAATCTCACCAAACTTCTCATTATGTTACATTGACTCTCATTCTTTGACAAAGGTGGGGGATGATCCGTTCATAATTAGACAATCTCTACCAGTATGCTGCTGTTTACCAATACCCCACCACATCATCATTTACCATATATGACACAATTGTAATTTTGGTATGGTAGGCTATAGCCTACCATAGACAAAAATTAGATTTAAAAACAATTGGGATGCAGCGATGAAGATCCCAGCCACACAAATGACGTACTTTCAAAGGAACTACCAATTGATTCAATTTCTATAAATAAGTAGTATTCCGTGACATACAAACACAATAACGAGGAAAATACAATGACATACAACCTAGAACTTGAAATAATGATGACTTGAATAACTAAATATAGGTCCAGGAAAGATATCGGGGAGTTTTCTGAAGCATGCCTACCTACATATCTAATCTAATACACAAATGATTGAATTTTTAATAATTTAAGGACCTACGCACCTAACTTCTGACATATTTAAATCTAGAGAGAATAGGTATATTCTAGACAAGTACAACTGCATAATAGGAATGTATAGCTATAAAAAAGAACATATGTAACATATTACTTGAATAAGGCAAACATCAACTGTGTAATTTATTTTAAGCCAATTGCAAACCTTTTCAACTACCACCTACACAAAATAGGCGTCACAGATAGCTCTTTGTGTAGGGGATGTATGGGGGAAAACGAAGCTATAGAACACATAATAGCTCAGTAGGCTGTCTCTGAAGAAATTAGAGCCACCACTCATCTCAAGACTCAGAAATCAAATACAACAACTTCACCTCTGGATCAGTTGTGCGAGCACCCCAAAACCACGCTCGGCTATTTTAAGGAGCTGGGGTGGATGGGGTAGTTCCTGGCAGGGGAAATGCACAATACACCCCAAGTGGGACCTGTTGACTAAGGTGTCAGTCTGCCTTCTACACTTCTCTTAACTTAGTGTGGGGCTGTGAGTGTGAGAGCTATAATGTTAAGTTTATGGGAATAAATATTTATCATTTACTGTGTATGGCATAAGTATATCTTATTTAAAGATGCGATACCTAAATAGTTTTCATCTTCACTCCGCTAAATATTGATTGATCTAGAGATAAATTGTATGAAGTCCATGGAACTGAAAAAATTACTAAATATTTGACAAAATTTAGTAGAGATAGAAGTCCTACCTATTTTCATTAGATCGTTGTAGGTACATATCTAAATTTATGACACTTTTGCCGCAGTTGACAATTTTAACAGCTAGTTCTTATTAAAAGCAAAATAGACAATCTGTAGTTGATAAAAAAAAATTATCTCCATTCTTTCTTCAAAAACTTTTGAGATATCTTTTTAATATGTTTTAGACAGACTAATTGTTGTCCTGATAGAAAATGATGCAGCTGTATAAGTTATATGCTTACTTAGAAGATTCACTCTAAACTTGAAGATTTGGATGAGTCGTAGGCAGATGAGTTCTACTCCTTTAATGTATTTATCTCATTTGTTGTGTGTGTGATATTTAAATGTTACCAGCACTCATGAAACAAATCTTTAAAAATAATGTGGGTCTGTGAGAGTGAATGTAATTTTTTGATATTTTTTATGGATGATAAAGGTAGAAGGAAATCTCTCCCAGAGATTTTTTTTAATTCTCTCGACAAAATTTAATCATGTGTTACTTATGTAAATTATTCCGGAAAGAGGTGTGTATAGCTACAAATCTTTCATGTCTGTAGCACCAAGTAGTCTATTACACAATATTTACTACTTCATAAAGTTTCCATTCTTGGATCAAATCAAGACAGGAACATGACCCAAATCCATCAACATCAAACATCCCTGTCAAAACATAAAAGACTCAGAACTCAGTTAAATCTCACGTCACAGTAAACTATACTTTATGACGTAGAAAATAACGGCGGAAGCTTTCTTTAGATCGGTTTAGTGTCAGTTATTTTAGCTACGCGGAAGAGCGCCGGTCAACGAACCACATGTTTAGCAATGAGGCTACTAATTCTTCCTTCCTGTTAATTTTCTTTTCGCGTGTTGGTCGACGCGATTTGAAACGATTGGAATATTTTTCGAATTTGGAAGTAACTGGCCAATTGTAAAAAACAACATAGCAAATATTTGACAATTTAAAAGATTGGAATAACATTTGAATTTGGATGTAACTGGCCATTTGTAAAAAACAAAAAGCAAATATTTGTCAATTTAAAAGATTCTCACAAGGATTTGAATGAAATTGGCGTGCAATTAAAGTTTACTTTATCATTGCACGTTAAGTTCATTAAAATCCGTGAAAGATTATTCAATATATTACATGTCGTATTATTTTCCTTTTGTGTGGTTAATTATTTCAGATTTTTTAAATAACGTTCCACGGTCGATCGTTCGTTTTTTTTTTAAACCATTTTGAACTTAATGCCCCAGCTGTCGCTAGCCAGTAACATTTGGTTCACCTACCTACGTAAAAAAACGTTAGTAACATACGGCCTACGATTGGTCGTTCGTTATCGAGGGACGCCTCGAACGCCCTTGAACGGGATTCAAAACACGCGTGCCCTTTTTTCCTGTAATATAACGGTAATTTTATGGCGGGAAGTAGACCGAACAGAAGAAATCTAGGAACTTGAACATTTCATTCATATCATTATATCATCAATAAAACAGCTCTGATAAATGTATCAATCGATTTAGATAGATCGGTTCAATGACAGTAAAAGTATCTAACTGTATGACGTCAGCCTTCAACTTTTCGTTCCAGAGCGTAGCATGAAAAACAAGCGTCTGCTTCATAAAACTGTCCTATTTCGATAGGTAGGTAAGATAGCTTTAGGTGTGACACGAATGCAGCCGTAAGAAGAGAAAATAACACGTGGATATATTAATGAGGGCGCTGAGAGCTCATCGTCGATCAATACTTTTAGAATAAATATGTCGCAATCATTACTTTCTGTGCACTCATATTATTTTCTCAGCGAAGTAACACGATAACGAAGTTATTCAACCAGTTAAAAGAAATCTAGGTTGCGGTATAGAAGATAAAGAAACCGGCACATTACCGTGACCACACCCTGTCATGTAAATTACGAAAAATAACACGAATATATCGCAATATAGATTATTTCTGATGGAAATGCACGCGGAATCGCGATAAAATTGCTCTTATTTGAGTGGGAGCATGAGCGTCACAAAATGCCGGCCGCTTGCCGACATTCCAAAATCGAACTTGTCAGAAAACAAAAGAGCGACTCACCTTAGCTCCGATTTGGTTGCCGCATTGTCCAGCCTGGATGTGTACGATTTCCCTCATTTTGTTTGTGAACTTAATAAATTACTTAACACTATAAAATATTTTTCTGCTCCGCACACACCACGTACTTTCGTGGTCGCTTGAAGAATAATCTTGTTCCGTTTTGCCCGATCGACCAAAGCTACGGATTCGATAGTGCTGTAGCAAGTACGCCGACAAAAGTATCGATAAAAAATGACGCATTGCGTCAATTCCCATTGTGTCGGTATTATGGTTAATAAAGATATCAAGAGTTTAAGGATTTTCTATAAGTTTACAATTCTACACTAGGTATCAAGACAGACTATACGTTGATTTTATTAAATATATTTATTGTACCTATTGGGGCAGTTAAGTACAGTTCACCTACACATTACGACAGACGTCAAGAAATGATGATTTTTATTTATTTATGGCAATTGGTTTACAATAGGAAATATGCATGAGATTTAAATATTTAAAACTCTTGTATATTCTCTATTACTGCCATAAAACATATATATAGGTACAAAAAAAGACATCGTATAACGAACCTAGTAACTAATTAATGTGTGAGACTTATACATTGACTAACATAATCTTACTTATCGAAAAATCAACGGGCTGCCAAAGATCCATCAGTCATACATAATGTTATATTCTGTTCTGTTCTACTACTGGCCTTTACAACCTTAGACTTTCTAACCTGTTAGAAGGTCTAAGTCTACAATCCATAGTCGGCCAGATTGATTTACTGACTTACAAAGTGTTTGCATATGATTGAAGCATTTCTATATCTACGGTCCAATCTTAGCTACAGTAAAGGTAAGTTGATCAATCATTGACATCAAACATGTTTATTGTGTGAACTGACGTTTGTGACGTTATTATAGAATATTTTGAATGTGCGTTTGCCATTTAAATGTTTCCATGCGTTTTTGTAATTCCTATTTAAAAAGCATTTAAATAAGAAATCAAAGTTATAGTATATGCAATGCAATATCTACAAAGGTAATATATATATATATATATATATATGCTATATGGCAGCAATAGGGAATATGCATGGATTTAAATATTTTATAACATTATTTCTTCCACGTCATTTAACAAAATATAATAATATGGACTTCTAAACATTACTACAAATTATTATTATTCTTTGTTATCGATATCGACATAGCCGTATCGATATGGTCCCTGCTTAACTTTCATAGCTCGCTTCCTATTGGTTGAGGTGAAAATATTGAGCGAACAGTGCAGCCACCATTGCAAACTAAATTAAAGTATCGTTTCATCACTTTACAACAGCAATAACAAGATAATTACGTGATAAATAGTATAAAATGTTGTAATTGATATTCATCATGACTGCTAACGAAGCGTAAATAATTTTTTTATCTATATTCTTTCGCAATTCATGTTATTCCTAGGGATTTTATTCACAGGTGTTTTTCGCTGTTATGTTGGTACTGGATTGAGTAGGCATGGCGCCGGCCGGCAAAAAGAAGGCCAAAAAATTTATTGCATTGTATTCAATTCAAACTTGCTTGGTGCCGTGACGTTCTAAATACATTCAAATTATAATGATTGGGATTATGTAATAATTATACGCCATCAATCCATAGACAGAACTGTTAACAATAGGACTATCGTGATGTTTTTTTGTTTATATCTAGTTTTCAATATTTTAATAATTCTTATGGTATTTTTAAAATAGTATGTAGGTACCAAAACCAGATAGGTATATAGTATAGGTTATATGTATGTAAGGCAGCGGCTGATGGGTAATAAATTGTTTTACCAAAGCGTAACAGTAACTACGTTATCTAAGTTACAACAAAGATTATAGTAGCTACTTAACTACTTAAGTAAATATAGGTAGGTAAGTAAAAATTCAAAAATATTTCGGTTCCATTTCCTGTTTAAACATTTACCCGCGATTAGAGCAAATAGAATTTAATTTCTAGACTATGACTAATAATAAAAATAAATAAAGTAAGTGACTATAGTGCATACGTCCAGGGCCGCACTAAGGCAATTAGGGGCTGTCCAAAACATTTAAAAATTATATATAATTGCAATTATAATGCATGCGTAGTGCAACTGAAGCGCATGCCTGACGTCCCAATCAATAGGTACGCGTGTCACAGGGTCACAGGGAGTCAGGCATAACTGCGAACTTTATATAATTTTAATACTAGAATGCTGAATATAGAGCTGACCAATTATGTTTAAATTACTGTATTATACATTTTTTTAAATCATATTAACTTTGTGCGTCTTCTTAAATATTTTGTGTCCAAATCATTTCTAGACGTAAATCTTTTTTTTCCTGTAATTAATAACTTAACGAGCTTATTGTATAATTATGTATAGTCTGAATCTTGGAAAATGCTCCAACGATTTTCATGAAATTTTGTATGCAGGGGGTTTCGGCGGCGATAATTAAATTTAGCTAGGTTTTGGTGAATGAAGTTTTTTTATAAAACTTCATTCACTAAGAAAAAAACACCGAGCAAAGCTCGGTCATCCGGGTATTTGTGATTATTACTACTACCTACGGGCCAATTGCCTATATTTCCTAAAACTATATAGGTACTTATATACAGTAAAGACCCAGGTTTCTGACGTAGCATCGAGCTTATAGGTAACTCAAGTGCTTAATGTAGTTCCCATCATGCTGACGTTGACTATGTAAAAAAAAACAATAAATGAGTAATTATAATAAATTGTTAAAAATAATTATTGTTTTTTTTTTATACTAACATCACATTTTGGGAACTGAGTCACCCACGTCCGTAGGAGGATACCCCTTAAGTCTGACTCCCTACACGTGGTCCCCGGGTGGTGCTAATCAGGTGACATTTGAGAGGTGGTAGAGCATTTTGTGAGTTGCTCGCCTGGCTTGCTACCAAAGTAGCGTACCACCATCAAGTTGAAAGTCTGCCGCCAAGCTAAATACGGTGTTCCGGCAGTTATCCTTGAGAGCCTGCGTATTCCAGGTCTAGTGTGTTTACCAGCTTCGATCACATCGTCACTTACCATCAGGTGAGATAGTGGTCAAACACTAGCCTGTCACAAATAAAAAAAAAAAAAAAAAACATACGTGTCATATGTCACGAGCCTTAACCTGCGTTATTTAGGTTTAAAATTAGCAGTTTAATAATAATATGTCCTACTCTGGAGTACACCCTGGGGTGTAGCCGTCACAAAGAACTGCGTATCACTTTATTTTTTATTTATTTAAACCCTTTCTTTCACTTTACGAGTATATCTATAGTGTGATAGCATTCTAAGGCCGACGTTTGACCACAATCAACATTTGACAACAAATTGGTAAATACAGTAGAAAATATTGGTACCCTGAGCCACAGAATATTTAATAGTAGACCGAGATGAGGCCTTCAGGGGCTCCGGTACGTGGGCAATCAACAATCTACCTGCACGCGAGATTGCTGCAGATTAAGGATCAGGCATTCCTAGATAATGCACTCAATTTCTCGCAAGCCGCAGTCTCGGCGCGGATATCTGTTCTTTCACCACAACTGTTCCAGGTAGCCTCCTATTCTTAAACGAGTCAACTTAAGCCTTATCATTCATTACATACACACTCAATAATATTATCACCTTCCATCTAGCTCAAGATATAATAAAGTTATTGGATTTGAGGTACTATTATGTACGTAGTAGAGTACATGGTATCAAAATCAAAATCGTTTATTCACATGGGCTCCAAAGAGGCAATCATAAAAGTTAATGATTCTACTGCTAAATTCGAAAAATATATCTAATACTTTTAAACGAGCAATTCTTAAATATATATAATCTGACTACGAAACGGCCTCAAAGATTTGCATGAAATTTAGTATGAAGGGGGTTCGTGGGCGATAAATCGATCTAGGATCTAGGTTTCATTTTTAGAAAACGCCGTTTTAACGAGCAAAGCTCGGTCATCCAGGTATTATCATATTATAAATATGTAAATAGTACCACAATGTCTGTCTGGACACGCTTGGATCACGCACTATTGTCTGGTCACTTATATCATGAAACAGTCCAATAACAGTTAATAGTCATAACCGGAGAAGATCCATTAGTACGTAGTTAAGTAAATCAGACCCAAATGGCGCAGCATGACGCAACCAGGCACACCCGTGCTGAAAAATTATGGTAGACTTCTAACAGTCGCGACTAATTTCTTCGGAAAGCTTTTTTTATGCAGAATAGACAAGCATTTGACCACTATCTAACCTGATGGGAAATGATGATGCGGCCGAAGATGTGACAAGCTTGCCTAGAAGATACCTATTCAGTCGAAGCTTGAAGACTCCCAGATTATACCGTTCGGGGAAAAAAGACGCTTGCTAAGAGGTAATGAGTTCCACTCCCTCGCTGTACGGATGATGTACATAGAATCGAAAGCTTCTTTTATTTTCCTCTTAGCAATTCTGACAATGTCGAAGTTTTCTTCCCAGAACCATAGTAATATAAACAATAACAATTGGAATACTATCAAATTAGTCACTCCGTGTCAGCGATGTTGATTTGTCATGCGTAAGAAAATAGATGTCCTGTGGGCTGACACATAAGGCCGACTTGCATATTGTCATAATATAGACTGTTTATTCAATATCAGCAAAAGGCATATATGGCAGATACCGTTGCCCCGCGGCTTCGCCCGCTATTATCAAGTTAAAAGTAGCCTATGTGTTAATACTGTTAATCCTAGGTATAATCTATGGACATTCCAAATTGCATCTAGAGGGAACAAACATACTTACACAAAAACCTTCGGATTTATAATATTAGTAGTATAGGATTTTTAACAGACATCAAAAACAGGAGGAGATTCTAAATAAGCTATTGCATAGCTTCTATCGCGGGCCTTGAGCGTGGAGACCGAATCCAGAAATTCCGTAAAGAAAATAATCTAACACCCCCCACTCCGACCGGCACAGTGGTGATACTTTTTAGTTTTGCCATCTATCGATGAATAGCAGAACTTTTAATGACTTTTTTGAAATATCACGCTTGTCTCTTTAGTTCAGCAACTCGCCTCTAGGGGGCAGGAAAAAAATACTGCATAAATAAAATAAATAAATAATTATAATTGCATAAGTTGATAAAAAATACTATGCAATAGCTTTACCCCGGCAGTCCCCGAGTGTCACACGTCTTTTTTAATATTTTTTTGTGTTGTTTACCTCATATTTTTTTCTAGCTGAACCTATTTTGATGATTTTATTTGATAGCTGGTGCTTCTCATGTGGTCCCATTAAATTAGATCAAGATCTGACCAAACTACTGATTGAGTTATCCTCAATTATGCGTATTTAATTAAAATAATTTAATTTGATAAAGCGTTGAAGTCAGATTTTTTAAGTTTTGCTTGCGTTTAAATTATTTGTCATACATAATTATATATAATTATTTGTCATATATAATAAATATATTTCATATCAAAATACTTAAAGGTACTGGTGAATATTTATTAAGGCTAATAAAACAATTACATTGTATAATTAATAACATAACTATTTGCATTATTATATCATTAATTGTCATGTAATTTTATAATTTGTTTTATGAAACATCGATCTTACAATGCTATTAAACAACCTTATAGTAATATCCGTCTGCTTCTGAAATCTACCTTTCACTGGCGTACTGTTAGCACTGCTGGGATATAACAGGGCCACCACTGGGGCCACCAGTAGGGCCACCGGGGGCAATGACTTCTTATAATAGCACATGAAAGCTTTTAGCTAATAGAGCCAATATTAGGTTACGTGGGCATACACAGACATTATTAATGTTAAATAGTGGCCCAGGTTGTGCTACTAGTTTTATGATATTATTTATTATGTAGGTAAATATGACATATTCGTTCTTAAGTAATGTGTAAGAGGACGCATATTCGTTACGTGATGTGCATAACTATATATACTCGTAGTTAGTGCCATAATTTGTTTTGATTTCAGTAGTTAACATGATCTGATGTTATATAGATTTAGTTAACTTGATTGTTATCTAGTATAGTCTTGAGTATTAATAACTCCTATGTTATATCTAGTTTATCTAGACATACTTTATATAATAGTAATAATAGTAGCATATAATAGTAGCAGTAAATTTATTTTATGTAAGTTTATTAGATTAGGTATTCTGTTATTTTTAATAGTATGTATTGTTTATGTAGTTTAAAATGTTAGTATTATTATTATTATTTTTATAATCTATTTCATTCATTTTATCGCGCTACCATCCCTACTTTCACTTTTCGTTTATATTTCCAGCCAAAGGTTGTCTGGAAGAGATCGCTCTTAGCGATAAGACCACCCATTGTACCTTTATTTTATAAGTTTCTCTGTAAGCTGTATTTATCTTATGGTGTCAATAAAGAGTTATTGTATTGTATTGTATTTAATAATTGCCGCAGAATGGAAGGTTTAGTACGTATTTAAACCATCCAAGCGCCATTCTGTCACCAGTTTTTATCAAGTTCTTAATTCTCCTGACCCACATGTCCTTTTGCAGCATCCCTCGAATTCAATCACGATGTTGCTGTTTTGTCGCCATTTTTGGTAGATGCGTGAAAGCAGGGAGTGACTCAGTGCTTGCGAGATGACTTGTGATGTGTGGATAGTCTACATTGCGGGATGGAAGATAAAAATTATTGAATATTAAAAATATTAATATTAATAACAATTGCTATTGTCAACCCAATATCATTCATCCCCCAGTCCATAGTTAATAATACTTATATAACTATTGTAAAGGCGTGTGCAAAGTAAAACGGCATCAACTTCTAATGTAACGCTCTATATAAGAGATGTTCGTCGTATGTTTGGACACGCCTGATATGTTATTATTAAAATGTAATTATACCAAAGGGCCTCTTAGCGTTGGCTACCGCTCTGCTAATGCCTTACAAAAGTCCGGGCACAGATCCGTGAGATTAAATAAATAATTGAATAATATATGAAGGAAAATATAATAATTATATAAACTTGACTTATTATACGCATAATTTATTTCATTTAGTGCTTATTCTATTAAATTGAAAAAAATATCCTGACATGTTGCAAATCATAACAATAAGTAGAAGTACCTTTTCAATTTACCTTTTCATTTTAATACATCCTCCTTTTACTATTTTATGTGCAATAGTATAAAATAAATGAATATATAAAATAAATGATAGTTAAATAATAATCTACTTAGATGTTTTCAAGCATTGATATTGCAGGTTCATTCCCATAATGTGTGTAAGTGTGTGTGTAAGTGTGTGTGTAAGTGTGTAAGTATGTTTGTTCCCTCTTCACGTTTTAACGGCTGAACGGATTTGGATAAAATTTGGAATGTACATAGATTATACATAGGATTAACACATAGGCTACTTTTAACTTGATAATAGCGGGCGAAGCCGCAGGGCACGGCTAGTATTTTATATATATTATGCTACCACTGACGAGGAAAATTTTCAATATGGTTGGTGGATTTTAATACTTAATAATATCACGGTAACTCACATTTTCCTCCTTTGTTTAAAATTTAAAAAAAATAATTGTTCATTGAATATAAAGATTAATTATACGAGCAAAATAAAAAAAATCTGCTAGTATATTTACATGAAAAATTATATATGACTAGCCGTGCCCCGCGGCTTCGCCCGCTATTATCAAGTTTAAAAGTAGCCTATGAGTTAATCCTATGTATAATCTATGTACATTCCAAATTTCATCCAAATCCGTTAAGCCATTAAAGCGTGAAGAGGGAACAAACATACTTACACATTTAGACACAAACTTTCGGATTTATAATATTAGTAGGATTCATTACTGACCTATTGATTGATATTATTAAATTTCAATAAAATAAAGAACAGTAAGACGTATTTAATGAAAAGGGCGAGAGATATGGATAACGCTATTCACATAATTAAAAAAAATACTTTTATTATACATCTTAACAGTACATGGACCCCAAATACTCATTTAAAAACACGGCAATGTATGTCATCCAAAACTAAAAAGTCGCCAGACATCCTCCAAACAAACTGGCGCCCGAAGTATGGAGAAATTGCTATACCTACCTACCCACGTACAACACTGAGCAAATCGACCATATGGCACTGTAAGTAGGTAGGTGGAAAACTTGTTTTAATATCGAGTACTTACTTGTTTATCTAGGTAAACATATAAGTACCTACTTATCCTACTAATATTATAAATCCGAAAGTTTGTGTGTAAGTATGTTTGTTCCCGCTTCACGCTTTAACGGCTGAACGGATTTAGATGAAATTTGGAATGTACATAGATTATACCTAGGATTAACACATAGGCTACTTTTTAACTTGATAATAGCGGGCGAAGCCGCGGGGCACGGCTAGTCTTATATATGTTTGCTCCTTATGTTGTTGATTGTAAATCTTATTTTTATTTTGAAAAAAATAATCAATGAATCAGTCCTTATTATATTAGTATAATATGTATCTATATTAGGTCATAATTGTGCATAGGTATAAATAATAATTAAGTAGGTATATTTTAATTAATATTTATTTTTATTTTTGTCAAATTTTGCACCTCTCTGAGTTTTTGTTATGTTAAAACACGACGTCCAACTTTGTTGCGTAATTCCTCTCCATCCAAGGGTTGTCTGGAAGAGATCGCTTTTAGCGATAAGACCGCCTATTGTTACACTTATTTTGTAAGTCATTATTTCCTATTCTGTTTTGTCATAAATATGGTGTTCAATAAATAGTTTATCTATCTATCTATCTATCCCTTCAGTCATCTTGAGTTGAGAGGTGGTACTGCCGCTCAACTCAAGATGGCTGAAGGGACTGATTCTTTGGTTATTTTTTATCCAAATAGAAATAAGAATTGTGTTACAGTGTTAAGAGTTGTGTCACGTGGTTCCAGTTTATTACCTTTTACCAAAACAAAAAAAATTAATTATTTATTTATTATTATTAATTATAGGCTGGCATTCGATCAAAATATTAAAAACAACAAACTCATTCACACTCACAGTCCCACACTAAGTTCAAAGACTTGCATCGTGGTTACCTGAAACACATTACACACACATTACACCCAGAAACAGAAGCACAAATATCCCTTGGGAAGAAATTTGTGCTCCTGCCGGGAATCGAACCCAGCACCCATGGCGCAGAAGGCAGACACATGTCCACTGCGCCAACTGGGTCTCCATATTTGTTGATTCATTTTTTTGGGACCTTCTAGACACTGTATCATTATAACCTAATAATTACTAACTGTACCCTTCTTACTAAACCTCCTCCATTATAGAAGTTGGTTAAAAATTTTTTTATTCGAGTAACAGTCGCAACATTTCATTTTAAAAAATCAGCTTTCACATTCACAGCATCACTCCAAGCAATACTTGCATGGTAAAATTCGTAAACATTTACATCACACTACTAATAACACGAAGCATAAACGTTTCTTGGGAAGGGAAATTGTGATCATGCAGGGAATCGAACCCTATACAAACGGTTAGGAAATCAAAGACTTGCCCTTTGCGCCACCAGGGTCACCAATAATAACAGGAACTTAATATCAAGTAGGCCGGAGACGCGTAGACGTGGGCGTAGATACGTTCGTCACAAGTTTCATAGATATTGGCCTCGATTCTGATGTCACACACTAAATTAAATTTAAACTATTCCTGTCTTTTACAAAATAGGAACACGAGACGGAGATAGCATACTGCTGTGCTGTCAAGTTAGTCAGAACTTAGATGTCTATGCAAGCTCAGTCGAGTATGTTATTGGTGTTGACTAAAAACACGCGCCTTTCTGCTGTTCATATTTTAAATGATAAACTAGCTTAACAGCTCTTAAATGTATGCTATCTCTGTCTTGTGTTTCTATTTTGTAAGAGACATCAGAATTGAGGCCATTAACAGCCTTGTCAATTTGACCTTTAAATGCACCCACACTTATTAGTTTTTTTTTAATACCCTGCTCAAATCTTCACTTGGTTTCATTGTTGGTCATTGAATAAAAACTCGACATGTGTTATGTAAAGCTTTGGTTCGAAGGCGATAGCAAAATTATCAATTTTAAAATACTGCCGAACGCTGACGTCGTAATCTATTAGATTCACTGTTAGAATCCTACTAATATTATAAATCTGAAAGTTTGTGTGTAAGTATGTAAGTGTGGGTGTAAGTGTGTAAGTATGTTTGTTCCCTCTTCACGCTTTAACGGCTGAACGGATTTGCATGAAATTTGGAATGTACATAGATTATACCTAGGATTAACGCATAGGCTACTTTTTAACTTGATAATAGCGGGCGAAGCCGCGGGGCACGGCTAGTGCAAAATAATTTAAACGTTCATTTAAAGTAGTTAGATTCTAGCAATTTTTTCTTATATAACTAGTCGGAAAATCCGACAAAAAACGTCGTGAGTCCTTACCGATTAGTAAGTATATAATAATAATGAAAAACACTCGCGCTAGTTTTGAAACTAAGAATTTTCATATTTTGACCACGGACTTCAAAGAAATATGTTTAATAAGTATCCCTTATTTTGACAGTCAGATTAGACGAAAGTTTTGTCGATATTATCTAAAATATTGCTAAAGATGTGGAAAAAAAACAACTAGCTGCTCCTAAGTCTAGTAAAAAAAGTGATGAAGATATTAATATTGATGCTGGAGATTATGACAATAATGACGAAGAAATTCTTTTGTTTGAAGTTAAGATGGAACCTAGTTCAGGCGAGTAATTAAAGAAAATGTAAATTAGTTGTTAAAGATTTGAAGATTTACAGTGATTTATTGTAATATGTTTACAATTGACTGTTAGTTTTACGTTTAAGTATTACTATACTATATTTAAATTTCTTTGAAATATGGCAAGCAAAAAAACTGTTATAATACATAATAATATTTCAGAGCTGTAAGATACATACACATACAGATACCAAACCAAATCCTAATAAAAACTATTCAAAATTTGAGGTATTTTATTGATTTCTTCTTTTAATTTTGGCTTGGCAATCTTGTGCATTTAACCAGTGTCAAGTAATAATATATTTCAAGTGTTTTTTATATTAAAAGTCCTAATCACAAGTCATAGTCAAAGTCAAGTAAAAGAGTCAAGGTCCAGTCATAGTCAAGACATGACCTAGTAAAGTGGTAGAAACTTTACTAGAACTTCTATTGGAGTTTTGGAGCGAAGGCGAAAATCACGTTCTGGTATCATTTTACTATACTTATGCACGTTAACTAAGTATTAACTATTAATAATCCATCATTATTACACATTAACACTCGAAGAATCACAGGTTTTGGAAAATTATACAAAATCAACAACGCCATTTTTTTCACTTTCGCGACAAAACCCCTTTTTTGATTTTGTTGTTTTGTAGAACATCTAACCCTCAGAATACTACTATTTTAAAACTTGTAACCATTTTTCTCCTAAAGTATTAATTACAAAATTTTTTTAATATAAAAAAAAATAGTAAAATACTACATTAATGACACCTTCACGCTATATTTTGCGAATATTGTTTTGTAATTTTTATATTCATTTTAACGTCACTCGGGTATCGTCGTCACCCTATTTTCTACGTGCAATACAGATTATAATACTGGTTTATACATACGTAGGTATACCTACTAATATGTTTCTGAATAATACGTGTTTGATATATAATAACAAACTATGACCTGTTGTCGAAGAATGTCACGTAGTTGACGATGTTTCACATTGTTGATACTAATTTAGACAAATAAATTGGTTGTCTGTAAAGTCGGCTTACGGACGATAATTTTACGTGATAACATCATAAGACGAACGCTTAGGCCGATCGTGCCTCTCTATCGCTTGTTCCGCGGTCTCGCTTGCACGCTCAGGCTCAGGCGGAACGTGACACTTTTTCGTGCGTGCAGCCGGTGTTCATCGATTTATAAGACGTTATCACGTCAATAGAAGTGCCTAAAATTAATCACTTCATTAATCGGTAACTTATTAATTATATAAACACTTATTTATTCAAGTAACAAAGACTCATATACACAAATTAATTTACAGTAGTCACATTGTCATAATATATTTCATTAATAATTAAAAATTTAAATTACAATAATAAAATTAAAATGTCAAGAAATAATTTATATAATAATACTGCCTATACTTACATTAATTAGTATATATTACCTACAGTGTGCAATTATTGATGTAAGGGCAATCTAGCCTATCTGATATCACTTATGCACCGCGACTTCACTCGCGGTCTAGAAGCATAGTAGAAATATATAGAAGTCTCTCTTTTTTACCGACTTCCCAAAAAAGGAGGAGGTACTCAAGTCGACTGTTTCTTTCTTTCTTTCTTTTTTATGTGTGTTAGTTACCTCATAACTTCTCTCCACGTGAGCCGATTCCGAAAATTGTTTATAAGTTTGAAAGATGTTGCTTTCTAATTGGTCCCATTTAAATTTGATCAAGTAGTTCTTGAAATATCGTCAATAATGTCTATTTTGTGACGAATAATGCGTACTTTGACGATGTTCTGGTTTACCCGACTTCAAAAGTTACCTCAAAACTTCTTTCGTTGCGAGCCGATTTTGATGATTCTTTTTTTATTTGAATGGTGGATCAAGGTTCCGATGATAAAGCGGTGAAGTCCGTTTTTTTAAGCTTGCTTGCGTTTCATTATTTTATTTTCGTTCCTCAATTTTGTGCATATAGCCAAGCATGCATAGTGTCAAGTTATAAAATATTTCAAATGTATTATTGTATTCCTTATACATTAACACTTTTCATATTTTAAGTCCTAGTCACGGTCCTGCCATAATCAAATCATACCCTAATAAAGCGATAGATTATTTATTAGATAGAATCTTTTCTATTTGTAGTTTTGGAGCGAAAGCGAAAATCACGTTTTTCAACTTTGTATGATTTGCCTTCCTCATGCACGTTTACTAAGTATTAATGGTTAATAATCCTCCATTATTACATACTATCCGAGCTCCCCGACTTCGCCCGCGTTTATCAAGTTAGCCTATGTGTTAATCCAAAGTAAAAGATCAGTATATTTCATCCAAATCCGTTCAGCCATTACAGCGTAAAGAGAAAACACACATACTTACACCTAACCTTTCGGATTAATAATATTAGCTTGAATTACACTCGTAGAATCACGAGTTTTGGAATATAATACAAAATAGACAGCAAGTTTACACTTTCCCGAAAATAATTACCTAAGTATTTATTGAATGTATTTTATGGTCAGTCTAGACTACTCTAGACATTGAATGTCTAGTCATAGAGCTAGACATTCAATGTCTAAGTTAGACTAGACATTTTGTCTGTGTAAGACTAATTACCGACTTCCCAAAAAAGGAGGAGGTACTCAAGCCGACTGTATTTTTTTTTTATGTGTGTTATTTCATAACTTCTTTCCACGTGAGCCGATTTCGAAATTTTTTTTTAGTTTGAATGATTTTGCTTTCTAATTGGTCCCATTTAAATTTGATCAAGATCTGATCTGTAGTTTTTTAAATATCGTCAATAATGTCTATTTTGTGACGAATAATGCGTACCTACTTTGACGATGTTCTGGTTTACCTTACCTCACAACTTCTTTCGTTGTGAGCCGATTTTGATGATTCTTTTTTTATTTGAAAGCTGGTGGATCAAGGTTCCGATGATAAAGCGGTGAAGTCGGTTTTTTAAGCTTTGCTTACGTTTAATTATTTAAGCTTTGCTTGCGTATAATTATTTAGTCTAATAAATTAATCAAATATCTTGCGTAGGCACCTACCAACCAAGGATTTTGCAGTTAAAGTTGTAGGTTTGTTTCCTATCTCGATGCTACACATGCTACTAACACAATCACACAACCGACCTCTTTGTTGCTATCTGTCATTGACATTTGTCTCTAGACCAGTCCAGTCTCCTAAAAGACAATAAGCAGTAATAATTAATAACGAGAGTTTTGCCGCGAAAGTGAAAAAATGGCGTTGTTGATTTTGTAAAATTTTCCAAAACCTGTGATTCTTCGAGTGTTAATGTGTAATAATGGTGGATTATTAACCGTTAATACCGATAATAGTGAACGTGCATAAGTGTAGGCAAATCATACAAAGTTGAAAAACGTGATTTTCACCTTCGCTCCAAAACTCCAATAGAAGTTCTAGTAAAGTTTCTACCACATTACTAGGGCATGACTTGACTACGACTGGACCTTGACTTTTTTACTTGACGTTGACTGTGACTTGTGACTAGGACCTATAATATGAAATACACTTGAAATATATTACCACTTGATACTGGCTAAATGCACAAAATTGCGAAGCCAAAACTAAGAAAAAAAATTATTAATAACTGTCATGATATATGGCTATCTTAAACTTAGGTAGGAAGGTGATTCCGAGGACGACTCATAACTGCGTCCATTTATAGATAACCACAGATGACAGCGCGTGATCTATATATCTCCGAAATAACTTAACCCACAGAGCATACTGACATGACATAAGCTGCTGTTTGTCATAATAATCAACTATGATGTCATGTTTATCACGGCCAATTCAACTGGACCCTAGAATGAACCCCTTTGTAGCACCAATAAAGCTGATAACGGTATCTGTAGAGGTCAATTGTAATTGGTTGTTTTGTATAAGTGCATTTCTAAAAATAGAGGCGAGAAATGATGTCAGGTACCAAAAGCTATCTGAGGTATGTCGCGAGTCGGCCTCTTTCCAATTAAGAACATGTACATGTTTATGTTTGGTCCACTCAGATCACCTCCGAAAATGTAATTTGACAAGGTGGTCTTGTTGTTTTTACCTTGAATATAATAGTTTGGTTTTAGCTTGCTTTTGGAAAAAAAAATTAGTGAGGACGGAGTAGATACTGGCTCAATTTTATATGATCCAAATTGTATTTTGAATATTTTTGAGCTTTATTTACTAGTCGTTCCACCTGGACTGACGTCTCGCGCCTACATTTTACGTAATAGAGAAAAACTTGAGATAATTTTGCTTATAACTTTTTTATTTATAATAATTGTATGATTTTCAACCGTCTTACAAAAAGGAGGTTCTGAATTCGACTGTATGTTTTTTTTGTATGTATGTTATGCGATATCTCAGCAAATCGCACCGTTTTGCCGCGTATTTAAAAAAGTATATTTTTTGATATTTAGAGTTATGTCATCGTCAAAAATCATCTTGTTCCCGTCTCCGTAGTTCCTTTAGTGTCCATGACACAGTTTATTAAATGATCGATGGATAAAGTACATAATACCATTCAATAACAAGCTGAATTTATTATTCATTGCCTACGTGATACAGTAACTTGTTTACCTGTATGTGTTGTTACAAATCGATAAGATTAAGAGATTATTTTATTTCCACGAAGACCTCAATCTATTATAAAGTGTTTCCTGTACTCGAATTAAAAATGATATAAGCATTTTAACCTTCAATAATCTCCTTTACAATATTCCTAATCGATAAAAAAAGCTTGAGAGGTGTCAAGGGACACCGGGATGGAACGAAGTTCAATTTCCGTCTAGCCCCCTTTCGCAACGCGCGATAAGGAACTCTCGTTCCAAAATTAAAAGAAACATGCAAAAACCAACATCACGCGGTGTTCCCAGGCGGTCACCCATCCA
The DNA here is from genome assembly GCA_948107665.1 of Lomographa bimaculata. Classification (NCBI taxonomy): domain Eukaryota; kingdom Metazoa; phylum Arthropoda; class Insecta; order Lepidoptera; family Geometridae; genus Lomographa; species Lomographa bimaculata. Next base: position 1,422,735 of record OX403607.1, on the reverse strand, counting down.
AGTACTGACCGCGCCCGACGTTGCTTAACTTCGGTGATCGGACGAGAACGTGGTATGGCTTACAACTATAGCAAAAAGTGTCGTTACAACTTATGGTCTTAATTTTTTCAGTCTAGCCCCCTTTCGCAACCCGCGATAAGGAACTTTCGTTCCAAAAATTGACACACAGATTGAAGTCAGTTAAAAAAGTGTAAGCAAAATACTGCATAATCGTTATTGTATTTTATTATAATTGGGTACGATTGGATAACTTTCTCTTTAAATACATTTTGTCGGACGGTAACTAACCGAATCGTACTGTAACTGAGTTACCGTAAATCAGGGGGCTGAACTCCCTTATCATCTCCTTCCACTCAGATATTGATTACTTCTGTGAAACTATAAAAAAATCATGTGAAAATCTATGTATCTTCCAAAATAATTCATCATTTCCAAATAAGTCCAACAGCTGCATATATTCTTATATGTATCACTAGCCGTGCCCCGCGGCTTCGCCCGCTATTATCAAATTAAAAAGTAGCCAATGTGTTAATCCTGGGTATAATCTATGTACATTCCAAATTTCATCCAAATCCGTTCAGCCGTTAAAGCGTGAAGTAGGAACAAACATACTTACACACTTACAAACAAACTTTCGGATTTATAATATTAGTAGTATTGTTCTATTACTTGCTTATTATGTTTTTAATAGTTTTGATTCAAGCTGTACAAATGCTATGTCCTGACTTATTCACAATTATAATATTTTGTTATAATAACATAAACATAACTTAAACGCTTTCACACTCATAGCCCCACACTAAGTTCAAAGACTTGTGTCGTGGGTGCCGGATATAATCCCATTACACATACAAACACAACCAAAACCAGAAACACATATTTTCCTTGAGGAGAAAACTGGTGTTTCGGACGGGAATCGAACCCGATACCCTGATGTTTAGAAGGAGAACGCCACCCAAGTATGTCAATGAGCAGTTCGTATTTACTTGTTATGTTTGTTAATGTATTTCTTATTACTAAATCTAAGTGTTAATGTTTGATTTGTAGCTTGTATTTACGTTTGATATAATTTTAAAGACGGAATACTTACATTTATAATGTAGATATTGATTGATATTTCGACACTGTTAGGGGGCGTCCATTAATTACATGAGGCGTTTATGGGGGGGAGGGGGGTCGAACCGAACCTCACCCAATTTCACGTGGGAGAAAGGGGGTTTCTCAGCAAATATCACGTTATTTTTGCAAGATACAGTGTAACAAGATAAATGGGTTTAATGAAGTGAAAAACACTACTGAAATATGGCTGAATCATATAGTTAGTAGTAAGTCTTCAATAAAAATAATTGAACAAAATGTGTGTGAAATAAATTCACCGTAATCAAGCACATATTAAGTTATTTACATTAAATAAACGCATTTTGAAAAATCTTACGTGAGTATAAGTGAGTATCTTCTAGGCAAGTGTGCTACATCTTCGGCCGCATCATCACTTTCCATCAGGTGAGATAGTGGTCAAAGGCTTGCCTATCGAGTATAAAAAAAAAAGGGGGAGGGGGTCGAGCATAATCTCACGACATCTCACCAAGGGGAGAGCAGGGGTCCAAAAATTGCTTAAATCGGGTCACGTAATTAATGGATGCCCCCTTACAGCGCCACGATCACGAGAACTGCTGTTTTATTTTAATTTAAATGTTCATGATAAATATCCCATATCAAACATAATGTGTAACCTTAGTACCTAACTTATAACTTGTAGATGCAACTTTTATATTTCATAATATACTTTATTTGTATGGGGTACGGTAGTGATCACGACACTGTCTCACCGTTCTATCAATAAGCCCTCTCCATCTAAAATTATTCTCAAGTTATTTATGTAAAAAAGACTAGTTGTCTATGTCATGGTTAGTATCTAAAGGAAACGACAACGAATAAATAAAAAACTTTATTATATACATTAAATTATTGTTCAAAACAATTATAATAATATAAAACTTCGGTTATTGAAGCCACAATCGTTCACGTTTGGCCATTTTGTCGAGACGTCCAAACTTTATTATAAATAGGTACATAAAGTGTCTATAGTGGATCAGCCTTTACATTTTCAGATCTTGCTTTCAACGAGGTTTGGTGGAATCACTAGGAATGTATATTAATTGATACAAAATGCTTTCGTTTCGCATGATATGTCATAACCGGGTTTTTTAGTCGTGCATTCTGTTAAAAGTTACAAAGCATGTCTTTTGAAACACAGTAGGAATTATTAATGTTACTCAAATAAAAAGTAACGCGAGATATAATGGCATGTACTACAATCACGAGCTAGCAGCTGTCTAGTGGTGGTCCTCGAGCTCTTGCTCGTGTTCCTCATCGAACTCCGCGTCCTCGTCGGCGGTGGCCTCCTGGTACTGTTGGTACTCGGAAACCAGATCGTTCATGTTGCTCTCCGCCTCCGTGAACTCCATCTCGTCCATGCCCTCGCCCGTGTACCAATGCAAGAAAGCCTTGCGCCTGAACATAGCCGTGAACTGCTCCGAGATACGCTTGAACAGCTCCTGGATGGCGGTCGAGTTACCGATGAAGGTGGCGGCCATCTTGAGACCGCGAGGAGGAATGTCGCACACGGCGGTCTTCACGTTGTTCGGGATCCATTCGACGAAGTATGACGAGTTCTTGTTCTGGATGTTCAACATCTGCTCGTCGACCTCCTTCATGGACATGCGACCACGGAAGATGGCGGCGACGGTGAGGTAGCGGCCGTGACGCGGGTCACACGCCGCCATCATGTTCTTAGCGTCGAACATCTGCTGCGTCAGCTCTGGCACGGTGAGGGCTCTGTATTGTCTGCTTCCACGGGATGTGAGGGGTGCGAAACCGGGCATGAAGAAGTGGAGACGTGGGAAGGGTACCATGTTCACGGCCAGTTTTCTGAGATCGGCGTTTAGCTGACCGGGGAACCTGAGGCACGTGGTGACACCGGACATTGTGAGGGAGACCAAATGGTTAAGATCACCGTATGTGGGGGTGGACAGTTTAAGTGTGCGGAAGCAGATGTCGTATAGGGCCTCGTTGTCGATACAGTAGGTTTCGTCTGTGTTTTCTACGAGCTGGTGGACTGAAAGAGTCGCGTTGTAAGGTTCAACAACTGTGTCTGATACTTTGGGCGAGGGGACAACGGAGTATGTGTTCATGATTCTGTCGGGGTATTCTTCACGGATCTTGGAGATGAGAAGTGTTCCCATACCGGAGCCGGTACCACCACCGAGGGAGTGTGTGAGCTGGAAACCTTGGAGACAATCACAGGATTCGGATTCTTTACGTACTACGTCAAGAACTGAGTCGACAAGCTCAGCTCCCTCTGTGTAGTGTCCCTTGGCCCAGTTGTTACCGGCTCCGGACTGTCCGAATACGAAGTTGTCGGGGCGGAAGATCTGCCCGAAGGGTCCCGAGCGGACAGAGTCCATGGTGCCGGGTTCCAAGTCGACGAGGATGGCGCGGGGCACGTACTTGCCGCCGGAGGCCTCATTGTAGTAAACGTTGATGCGCTCCAGCTGCAGGTCGGAGTCCCCATGGTAGGCGCCGGTGGGGTCGATGCCGTGCTCGTCGGAGATGATCTCCCAGAACTGTGGCAAAAGAAAACTACTATTAATAAATGAAACACATTCTTGCGGCTAACGCGGAATACCTAGAATGCGGTCGATTAAAATGCCAGCACGAATGAAAGCGCAGTGCTCTCTCAGTATCCGCAGATAAGTACGGGTCGTTGCTTTCAAACCGGTTCTTTGCCTACGATAAAATACCAAGGGAGAGCGCGTACTGCAGCAGTACCATTCATATATATCAATGCCTAGTTTCTAGTTCCTATTGAAATAGCTTTCCAATGGTTTAAAACTCAATGAACCGCATCGAAAGGTATAGACAGGAAACATAATAAGTATTAACGACTACTTCAACATCGCAAGGGTTACGCAAGACAATGGCATGAGTTATGAGGCTCGGTACACTCGCCTTGACGACGGGCGACGCCCACGATCCGACCCCTATTTGGTTTATCTCTCCATATAAGTAGAGAATGTCTCGAGCGAGTCATTGGAAACCGATTAGCATTCAATTTACGATACCTGAAATATATTTTAACTTTTAACGAGTTTCATTCGCTACCATAGAAAAGAATATACTCTACCCGAGTTGGCTACCATATGTCACGTTTCGAAACTGTCTGCTGACATCAGCTCTGTTTATGAATGTCAAATTGAGATGACCATTCATATATCAATTATGTTGTCAGGTGTGCTTACGTAAGTGCCTGGAGCTATATCCTTGACAGTAACAAAAGGCCTTAAGTGAACACCTAGCGACTGTTTGAGAAGCATTAAAATTCAGTCGACCGGCGGCGGTGGTGCGGCAACAACCATGATGTCATCCTGCCGAGCTGTAGGTGTGTATGTGTGGGTACGTCGATTCTACGCTCAACATGTTCAAATATGGTAATATGACTAATATAGTCACCGGCTTTTAGTTCAGGGTTTCGCTGTTCTGAGAAACATCTATTAGAATACCTGTTTGCGTGACTACAAAAAATATACTGCTAGTCTGCTCCACAGTTGCCTTCATACACGTCAAAACTTAAACTTTCGAAAAGAGATGACATCGTAATGATTTTTAATAGCAACAAAAAGTGAAAGGCGATCGGTGTTCGACTCGCGAAAGGCTGGCTTTCTTAGTAAATAGATAAGAGAAGCAAATGAAAGTACGCGTGTGAACGTCGAAGGCACAATGCCAGTTGAGGGGAAAATCATGGCAGCCGGTCGGCACAATGGCCGTTTCATGCCCATATACCTAACATTTTCTCTGTCAAGAAGCGTGTAAGCATTTCTACTTTGGTATAAGTGTGTACAGCACTCTTAACGGTTCACGAAGCTAAAATACTGCGTTGCACTCGGCATTATGGCGAAGCGATGGCTATTTATAAATGGGCATCGACCGGCATCGGGTGCGTTGAACTCTCTAATCTATTGCTTAAATTCTATAGTAGAACCTCATGATAAGATAAAGTCACGCAATGTCCCGTAATCAGAGTAAACAAGGCCGTCACAGCCGGAACATATAACAATCTATTACCTAAATGAATCTTGAAAATTACTTACAACAAATAAAGGTTCTAGTACTGTAACTAATTTATTCTGCAAGTCTAGAGTTGCTAGTTACTTCTTTGGGAGTAAATAATCTCCCATATATCATTACATATCTTAAAAGTCTTTATATATCTTAAAATAAATTCTAGATTAATATAATTCTTGTATTAGTAATTTAAGAAAGTTTAAAAAATGAAGGAAAAAATGCGTTGCCGAATTTCTGGCCAGGTTCTCGAGATGGCTGTAATTTTGCAAATCTGGCAGTAGAGCCATTAACTTTCAAGTGTGTCTCTTTGGGCCCATATGAATAAACGATTTTGATTTTAATTTTGATTAATTTCACAACAGTTCAATTCCATTTAAATTTCTTTCACGATTAATTGTGAATAAAAACAATTTTCTACGATCTTATTCGCAACGATTCTCTCTCGGCAGACGGTCAAATTGCTCATAACACCGAGACCAAAACAGCTCTATCATTTCTTTTTAAGCAAAAACGATGATTACACACTCATTGTACAAAATATTTCACTGTAGTACAACAAACATAAAACATGTTGACACAGCTTGTACACATTTGTGTTTGTAACTACTCTCTCACGTTTTATTTCCAGTGAATCACGTTTCGAGTTCTGAGTAACTTATTCGTGAATTGGTAAATAATCCATTGAAACTCGACTGATAAATTTCTCTCTTGATTCGATTGCTCTTAACTGTTATTGCTATAAAAATTCTGTTATTTGAAACTGGCCTCGATTGACCATTTAGTAAAATTTGTTCTCCCGGTTCTTATTTCAAATTGTAAATTCACATATTCTTTGGAATTGTTGAACCTATTTTTATAAAATGATTCTATTTTGTTTTAAACAATCGATTACCCAACTCTTTGTGAATAAGTTTATTCGAATTTCAAATATTTGTTTTATTTATTAAGATTAGAATCTGATTAATGAAACTCCTTTCGACTAATTGTTTGTAAGTTTCAGATCGGATCTGCCAATTAATGCTTTGGCTTTCTACCTGGTTCTTATCGAATTTATAGAAAGTGTGTAAGAATTATGATCAGAAATTAGAGATCGGTATCAGTAGGAGGTGCAGTAGACGCGAATTGCATGTTCTTCATGCACTACCGATGCTACAGGAAGTTTCACCGGTGGATTAGAAAAAGTTGTTAATTACTCATTGGTAGGCAAATCACTCTATTAGCTCGTGTCGAGGCTTTCTTTCCATCGAACCAGTAAACACAATGAGACTTCTTTGAAAAAACAGCTTTTGCCTTCAAATTAAAAATCGTTTTACACACGGGCCCCAAAAAAGCACTCGTTTAAGTAATGTTCTTGTAAGTAGTAATGTGAAGAAAAGCCATCTCCAGAACAACCTGGAAATAATCTTGGTGGCGCATTGTCTAATTCTCAAACAAGCCTAAATTACTAATACCTACATTAATTATCTTAACCTTGGTAATCTACATGTATTAACTAGTTTTTAGCGTGGCTTTGCCTACGGTTATAAGGATAATGGACATACTAGACCCTGGAATAAGACATTCCAGGTTCTAATAGACCAATAAATTTAAATTGCCATATCAATGCTTGAAGTCTAGGGTGGACTAGTTGACGAATTTCATTTTTTTTAATAATAGGTACAGAAAAACCTTGTATCAAACAGAGTATCTGTTAAAAAGCAACATTTACATATAATTATACAATAAATATGCAATAGTATAAGCCCTAGTAAGTGTATAATTAAATATAATAATTACATAGGTCTTTTAAATAAAAAGAAAATTAAAAAGAACGAGTACATATAGACATGCATCTATGTATATTTAAAATTCAATTGACGTTTGATAGTCTCACAAAATCTCGAGAAAGGCTGAACCAATTTGCCTGATTTTAGTTTTGAAATATTTGTGTAAGACCAAGGAAGGTTTTAAATGTGAGGAAATATAAAGAAATCGCAAGGAAAGTAGTAAAAACAACTATTTTATTTTCCCATACAAACTGTTCGTACCTGTCAAAGATTAGACTGTCACATTTGACCACAGACAAATGTGACATAGGTATTATATGTGAATGAAGTACGCGTAAACTTTTTTACTATGTCAAGGAGAAGAGGATATATTCTAAATTTAAAGTTTTCATCCGAATTTGTTCTATTTATTATATAAGTTAAGACAACTTTTCACGCCCAGGAAAGCTGGTAGATAATGCTTCATAGCATTAAGCTATTCCTTGGACACTGTTTTGTGCTAAACTAATAAATAAATAAATAAACTTTTATTGGCGGTACGAAGTTCGAAGTCCGCTAGTTATAATATAAATTATAATGGACGATGACGTAATAGATGATACATCGACAAAACAAATGTACTAAAGTTATAACGGGTCTGTCATATATGACTGGCCATTATAATTACATATAACCTTTGAATAACTCAAACCATATAAGAATAGAATAATATGTGTAATATATTGTATCGTTAATTTTCTTGCTTATTTATTTAACACATTTTTTTTACATAATCGCTTTCACAGGCTCTCCTTCGCACTACGTTCGCCTTTTAAGGTTTCAGGTTCAATTCCCGGCGGAAAAACAAGTTTTCTCCCCATGGAAAATAAGAATCAAAATAATTACAATTATATATCAAAATAATTGCAGTTATACTTGAGAGCCTGCGTATTCCAGGTCTAGTGTGTTTACCAGCTTCGATCACATCGTCACTTACCATCAGGTGAGATAGTGGTCAAACACTAGCCTCTCACGAAAAAAAAATTATATATATTTTATACTTAGAAATAAAGACAGATAATATATTGATAGAGATCGCTATTAGTGATAAGGCCGCCTGTTGCGATACTTCACGTATAAGCTTGTTTGTTATCTTTGTTTTATCTCATCTTATAAAGTGGATCAATAAAGTATTATCTATCTATCTATGTATATTATACTTACATAACAAATTCAATCAAAATTATCAACAATAACTCTTTTCTGTCCTAAGATGATTAAAATAACCGCAATGACGCAATTAATCAGGATCAGGTTTAGTGAGATAAATAAATGATGATCCTTGACGAATTGTTACACGAATAAAATCGAGCCACGTATACAGTAGACTACGTGAGTCATAGCTTGTTATATACCTATAACTAAATACTACTATAAACGGTCAGAACTGTTATATATTCTGTGGTATCAGACGACGCGCGACGCGCGATGCCTTGATCAATTTGATTGATCCATAGTTACTTAGTACGATGATGTTTTTAATTCATTTTTAATGCTATTTTTGCTAATTATTCGATGAAATATTTAATTATTGTTTTACAGATAATTTATTACAATTTGCTGCTAAAATTATATAACTACATCTACACAACAAAGACCCAAGGTACCACAACATACAAGGCATCGAGTTTATAGGGAACTCAAGTGCTCAAGCCCACCAATTAGCGTTCCCATCATCCTTGCGGCATTGCTTCTCTAAATTGCAATGCTCATACGTTGAGATAAATAAGTACCAACATTTGATCACGCGTCGCCTCAACCAGGCGCTCCGTAGCTATGTACCTATGATAGATTTTTGAAAATAGAATGAGCTCCCGGTTCTCACGGACTCAATGTCTCAACACCAAACGGCTCAATTTGCTGCTTACTATGCAAATCTCGAACTTCATATTATTATATGTACGTATAGATTAAATTATATATAAATTGTAAAAGAAATCGTTGATTCGGAATAATTGTAGTTAATCGTACCGTTCGGTTCATATCTAACCCGTATGCATACGTGACTTATACGATCTAGATCAGCTTCAACCATTACCGCTGAAAGAATTTCGATAAATAATAGATACATTTGCTACCTACGTTACTGTTTTAACTTATGACAAATGATAGAAACAAATAAAATCCGACCAAGTGCGACTCGGAATCGCGCACGGAGAGTTCCGTACCATTATTTATAAAAACGGCATAAAAATCATGTCTGTTGTATGGGAGCCCCCTTAAATATTTGTTTTATTTGAATTTAATTATTTATTTTTAAAGTGAATATATAACTAAATATTCTGTGAATATTTCAAGCATCTACAAGTTGCCGGTATCAATATCGAGCAAAAACTAGCAAAAAAATCATGTTTGTTGTATGGAAGCCCTCTAAAATATTTATTTTACTCTGTTTCTTAGTATTTGTTGTTATAGTGGCAACAGAAATACATCATGTGTGAAAATTTCAACAGTCTAAATAGCACGGTTCATGAGATACAGCCTGGTGATAGACGGACAGACAGCCGGATGGGCAGCGGAGTCTTAGTAATAGGGTCCCGTTTTCCCTTTGAATACGGAACCCTAAAAACAATAATTTTATCAAACCGCTTATCTTCATCATAAAATATCATTGAGTTAAGTAAATAAGGCCTATTATTATTTCGGCAATGTCGAACAGCTGTTTTTGAACCACGCATGAGCGCGGGTGGCAACCCTTGTTTACCAATGACGCGTGACAGACCCAAAATGCGAATTGTCTTCCAAAAAGAATGGTATTATGCAACAATACACCAGCTCTCAATGGCACTGACCGTTTTGTAGAGACATTGTACATTTGTTAACCAATTGAAAATGAGTAAGTTGGTATTATTAATGATAAATAGTAAAAGTAATGTAACAACTACTAAAATTGTATTTAATATATACCTTATGATTTATAGGGCTCTCTAGAAAAACCGTTAGCTACCGTTAGCACTCGCATATTCATGTAAGTAGACTATTTGATATGTACAGTTGATACGCGTCGGTATTTGAATAAAGAACGTTTCATATCTATGCCAACTTACCTTAGCTCCAATCTGGTTACCGCACTGGCCGGCTTGAAGATGCACGATTTCCCTCATATTTTTTAATTGTTTTAAAAAATTCTACACTATACGCGACTCCCGCACAACACAACTCGCAGATTTGATCGGCTGCGCGCCCGGTGGGGATTTTTGAGGCTGGCTTCGCCTCCACGCGGCATCCGAACGGCGCGCTGTGATTGGTCGACGCGATGCGGCCGCAGCAACTTCACTGCGCTGCTTGTCAATCGACCGAAATGGTATGATCCGAACGCTTAAAATGGAATTCGGTATAATGCTGGCCGGCTTTTTTAATTCGAATTCTGCATTGTTGTTGGAATTGCGCCAGTTCAGATTATTTTTTATAGTTTCGTAGTAGCCTAGGTTACGTAGTCACCTCATTATCATGACAAACGACCAACAACCAATGTATTTGTTAGGTCACTTTGATATGACTTTATTTCGAGCCTGTAGTTATTAATTAATCTGTATTAGTGGTTAAAATTAGTAATGGTGCAATGTATTATAAATTTAAGCACAATAATAAACTCTATTAAAATGCAACTAAGTCTGAATTCAATTGATTTGCACCGTAGTTATTGGGTTGGTTGTTGTCCAGGAATGGCAATGCAAATAACAGAAGTGAACTGGCACTCGGGGACCTTTTCCCTTCCTGGAATTATAATGCTATACCTAATTTGTAGACAGGAAGGAGCAAATTCCAATGCACCCAGTTTTATTATCCGCTCTACATTACTTGTCGAAATGTGACACGGCTTTTTGTGTAAAGTTCTTGCTTTGATCCCTATTTCAAAGGTTCTTTTTAATGCCCTTTGTGTCTCATTATAGGGACATATATTATTAAACTCACACCATGATATTTTGCTTACACAAAACAAAACGGATACGATCACGACCCAATTGGCGTAGTAGGCAAGTTCTTGCTATTAACGACGTTACCTGGATTCGATTCCCAGCATCATTTGCCTCCGAGGGAAATTCAGGTCCTGGGTGTGCTTGTATGTGTGATGTGAACTTAGCCATAGTGAATTGAGAGAAACTTTACTAGAACGTCTATAGGGGTTTTGGAGAGAAAACTAAAATCACGATTTTCAAATTTGTATGATTATTGATTACCATACACGTCTAACATATTATTAATGGTTAATAATCCGCTATTATTACACATAAACATTCGAAGAATCACAGTTTTGGAAAAGCAAAAGTCGACAACGCCATTTTGAAAATTATTTATTAACTGACTCGCTAAACCATCAGGCCTGTGACTTCACAGGCCTGATAGTGAGCGTCACGATTGCCCATCACAGTTTTGTGTCACCCATAGTTTTGAACTTAGATCAAACATTACTCGGCAAAGCACTGCGTTCGTCACCCTGAGTTTTTTTTTTTTTTTTATTTGTGACAGGCTTCTGTTTGACCACTATCTCACCTGATGGTAAGTGACGATGTGATCGAAGCTGATAAACACACTAGACCTGGAATACGCAGGCTCTCAAGGATAACTGCCGGAACACCGTATTTGGCTTGGCGGCAGACTTTCAACTTGATGGTGGTAAGCTACTTTGGTAGCTAGCCAGGCGAGCAACTCACAAAATGCTCTACCACCTCTCTTGTTAATCGATAAAGACCTGTCATTTCAGTGGATCAAAATATATTTTCGCTGTAACACTTATCCTATTTATTCAATCAAATCAAAATCATTTTTAATGTTTGGTTCCCTTTCGCATAATTGAGTCGGTTCATTCAAGTGTGAACCCTGTGAAAATTCAAACGGGCTAGATAAATTACATACCACCCCTTGTCGTAAATAATTTGTAATTTGTAGATTTGTCTACTACATGGTAGATTGCGTGTCGATGTCCATGTCGGGATCACACAAATAATATATTATATAATAATAATAATTATTATATAACTACGACGAAACAGAAAGACTCTTTAAGTGTGGTGATTCTTAGTTCACTTAAGCTGATGGTAAGCTCTCCGACTCTACTAAGCATTAAATATAATAAAACTCTACTAAGCATTGAATAAAATAATAATAAAACGGGCATTAATTAAGAAAGCATACTACAAAACCACAGACTATATTAATGACAAGGATGCATGGAGGCAAACTGCACAAGCTCTTTCTAGCGACTACCATAATAACACCTAGGTTAAGAAAATTATGTATTAGAAATTAAGAATGTTTTTTAAAAAAAAATTATGAAAAAAATATGCGCCGCCGAGTTTCTTGCCAGGTTCTTCTCGAGGCTGTAATTTTGCGAATCTGGCAATAGATTCATTAACTTTCATGAGTGCCTCTTTGGGGCCCATGTGAATAAACGATTTTGATTTGATCGGCAACAAGAATCGAAAATCATTTTTGAGCTCCGTCTTGCCAACGAATGAATAATAATGACTAATTAATTTCGAAATTTAAATGTAAATAATCATCAATCATTTGAATCACACACACACACAAAGAGAGAGAGAAACATAAAACGCTCCTTGTGGATGAGTTAGTTACATGGACATAATATAAAGCTGTAATATTTAATATTTATATATAAATAGTTTTAAAACTAGGAATACTCATTAAATTTATTTTAATATATTTTTTTCTATCCTTGTAAAACTATGGGCCAATTGCCTATATTTCCTAAAACTAAACTAAAACCATAAAAATACATAAAATAATAATAATAGTTATATATACATATAATTTTATGTTTATTAAATTATTTTATTTAAATGTTTTGATGAAAATGGAAATTCCTCACTAAGTGCTTGTGCTTAAGCTAATTTGTATGATCTAAATTGTAATAATGTATTAATTTCATCTCTTTTTTTTCTCAATAATTATATTTTTTAATAATAAGATGATTCGATATTCACGTACAGACAGGCATTTCTTTATAATTTATTTATTTATTATATATTTATTTAAAAACTATTGTACTTTATTATGTCTTTATTTGCCAAATAAACAAATTGACATTTTAATCTAAATATATATAACTCAAAGGTAACTGACATAGTGATCTATCAACGCACAGTCCAAACCACTGGACGGATCGGGCTGAAATTTGGCATGCAGGTAGATGTTATGACGTAGGCATCCGCTAAGAAAGGATTTTGATTAATTCTACCCCTAAGGGGATAAAATTGGGGATGAAATAATATATATACTTCTGAACGCGAGCGAAGCCGCGGGCAAAAGCTAGTTTTCAAATAAAACAGAAATAAACAAGAGATTTTGTTTACATATATAACAGCCTTTTAGAAATTTATAATGACAAATAAATCTTACCTAAAAACGAGGACTTGCACTCATTTAACCTCAGAAACAATAATAAGTTATACCAGCCAAGAACAAGACTTGTTAAAGCTCAAAAACAAGGAAGATATATAAAAATAAAAATGTTCAATAAACTGCCCCAAGAAGTGATAGATTTAAACAAGAACGTATTTAAAGCTTTAATAAAAATGTTTCTTGAAAATAATCCTTTTTATAATATCAATGAGTTCATGGTTTTAAAATTGCATAAATCTTCATTTTTTTCATAAGAATAATAATATTAAGTTGTATTTTTATTGTATAATTTGTTAATTAATGTATTTTATTATAATTACTTGATTAATGTTATTATTATGATATTATATATTTGACAATTATTATTATGATGAATGTAAATTGACGTACCTAGTATAACGCACATTGTTATAATAGTGAATAAATGATTGATTTGATTTGATTTGATTAAATATATTTAACATCTAATATCTCAGGGTGACAGGGGTTCCAATTATATATGCCTTCTAAGCTGCGGGTACCGGGTTCCGGATTTCCGGTTGTGAGCACCCCAAGAGAAACGTTTTGAATGTTTCGCAGTATCGTGTATATGAATGTGTCCAGCTCTCGCAATACAAGTATATAAACTTAGATTAGGGCTGTGAGTGGTAAAGCAGCAACGAGATACGACAGACCAAAACCAATACCATACTACGTCATAAACAAGGCTTCATAGATGAACTCATCGTTCATGCTACATTTTCGACTGCATCATCGCTTTACATCAGGTGAGATTGTGGCCAAATGCTTGCCTATCAGGCATAAAAAAAACTCAGAAAAGTCCACGGAACTGCGGCTCGCGTGCGCAACCATACCAATGACGGTATATATTACTAGCTGTTCCCCGCGGCTTTGTTCGTTTAAATGTAGCCTATATCTCAATCGTAATAATCCTACTAATATAATAAATCCGCAAGTTTGTGTGTACGTATGTAATTTAACCTTATTTGTTTATCATTTTGACATTTATTATTTTTATAGGTATATAGGATTAAATGAATTGACATCTAAATATAATTGTAGAATATGTAATTAAAATAGTGTTCATTTAAAAAATGTATGTCAAAAATTTCATCAATAATTTGATTGTAAATTTGCTATTACCATGTTTGTGTTGGATACCCGTAAGGGGTAAACTGTATTCGCCAAATGCTTTTCCATCTTGCAATGTTATCATGACAGTTTCCCAATAAATAAATATTCTATTCTATTCTATGTTTGTTACCTCTTCACGCTTTAACGGCGGAACGGATTTGGATGAAATTTGGAAAGCACATAGATTATACCTAGGATTAACACATAGGCTACTTTTTAACTTGATAATAGCGGGCGAAGCCGCGGGGCACGGCTAGTATAATAATAGATTATTTGTAGCCTATGCTATACACATTATTATAAGCTATGCACAAATCAAATTTCAATCACATCCGCTCAGCCGCGAGCCGTTACGGCTTGCAGAGAAACCAAACATTACACATTTAGACACAAACTTTCGCATTCATAATATAAGTATTCATAAATAGTGTCACTGTTTTATTCAAAAAGGAAAATAAAACTAAACACACTTGGAACTGCTCGTTAGCTTAGTTGGGTAGCGTTCGTCTTCTAAGCGGGGGTATCGGGTTCGATTCCCAGCGGGAACACAAGTTTTCTCCTCATGGACAATGGTTCTGGTTGTGATTGTGTGTGCGATGTGAATGTTTCCGGCGCCCACGACACAAGTCATCGAACCTAGTGTGGGGCTGTGAGTGTGAAAGCGTTTATGTTTATTTCAAACTAGTACCTTAAATATCGCTTAAATTTTTGACGAAGATCTTTTCCAAGTTAGTTTAACAACATCATAAAATCTTAACAATCTTATTTATGAATATAATTATCAATCCTTCAAATACAAATGGTATCCAATTATATAGCCCCGTTAAACGTGTTATAAATTATATTTTATTGTTATTTACGGTTTAGCCCACGTCAGCTACCTACCTAGTTAAAGGACACACCCACACTTTCAGCTTGATTATGAGATAAGGGAGTTGATATACCAAGCGCACGAGGCGCGCGCCCTGACTGCCTTCATAAGGAAAAAGGAAGTAACTGACATTTTTGTCAAAATTTAGTAATATACATCAGAAATTAGATTTATTTAACTTTGCTGGTTTCTTGTTCATTTTGAAATGAAATGAAATAAAATGAAATGCATTTATTTGCTTCAAGTGTAGGTATAAACAGATGTAGGGTTAAGTGTATCAATATAGTTCACACACTTGGTCATAGTAGTGACATGCAAATATTGATTTGAGGGGTAGATAGTTAAATATCTTATAGCGTCATAATAATAATTTTGGTTATTGTTAATATATTCTATATGTGGCCCAATTACAATAAGTAGAAATGGAAAAATCATCATTAAAGTTTTGTTTTTATGTATTTTTGTATTGTTCATATGTGAATTTATTTACCTATATATATGTATGTGTATATTTTATATTACTTAGACTTATTTTATTAATTTATTTGTTATCTATATACATAAAAATCAATGCCACTTTTCGTTGTTATTTTATAACTCAAAAACGGGCTCACCTATCCAAACCAAATGTTTAGGCTTTGTTCGGACTATTTAGTAGATGGTTTATGTGAAGTTTGCACAAAATCGGTCGAGCGGTTCTTCATTTATCACACCTGGGCGAAGCCGGGGCGGATCGCTAGTTTATTATATATTTATTACATTATATTGTTACATATTTATGATAATGTTATATGATATTACATATATATTTTTTTATGATTTTACTGTTTTATTTCCGCCACCTCTGGATTGTGACTGAAAATCAGCGCCTAGTGTTACACTTGGCAATAATGCTGAGTCACGACCATTTTTGCACTTTTTTTACGTATGCCTAATTACCTTTGTAAGCTGTTTTTGTTGTCTATTTCATAATTTTCTTGTTTGTTTATCTTGTCCTTAGTGCCAAATAAATAGATTTCATTCATTCATTTCATTCATTTATTTATTCATTCAGAAATGTCTTTGCTTATTGTACTTGTAGCAGATGCGTCTAAATTAAAAGTTAAGTATATCTAGGTTAAATCAAATATCATTTGTTTTCATAAAAAAAAAAAATGTAAAGTAAGATTTATTAGGTTACGTTTGAATATATTAAAATAAAAAAATAAAAGTAGATGCGTCTATTTTTTATGATTCTGACAATGTATATAAGGCAATATTGTCAAAAATGCAGCTATTGCTTTATTCATTACTAGCCGTGCCTCGCGGCTTCGCCCGCTATTATCAAGTTAAAAAGTAGCCTATGTGTTAATCTTAGGTATAAGCTATGTACATTCCAAATTTCATCCAAATCCGTTCAAGCTTGAAGAGGGAACAAACATACTAACACACTTGCACACACACTTACACACAAACTTTCGGATTTATAAAGTAGGATAGGATGAGGGCAGTATACAAAACGGCAACGCAGGGGAAGGAGACGCGCCGCGCGCCTCGGGCGTTTTGTATATCTAGGTTTTTTTTTATACTAGATAGACAAGCATTTAACCGCTATCTCACCTGATGGAAAGTGACGATGCGGCCAAAGATGGAACATGCTCGCCTAAAAGGTAGGTTGAAGACACCCAGATTATACTGTTCAGGTCGAATTGAGTTCCACCCTTTTTCTGAAGTCGGTAGAAAAGTAAAATCCCGACCTATAAAATTGTACATTTATATACCATTTCAAGTTAAACTTTTTATCAAATGTAAAACAATACTTCTCAGTAATACAATATTAACTAACATACAATGATTCACTTATTGCCAATATTTTTAACCTTGGCGGCATTTAGTCATACTGTACACAAGCCCCACACAGCTTCACGAACACCTACAGTATAAATAAATAATTACTTGGTTGTTTTTGATTCAGCACGGTTGGATAGATTTGAACAGATGGTCCTTGTTTTTAACACTAGAGGAGAAAAGAGGGGTGTTACATGTTTCTTTGATTGTACAAATACAAGTCAATAGTAAAGAGAACTTTAAAATAATGTGTATATAACTCGTTCGCCCCGAACTGAGATCTCACGCCTTCGTTTTGATTTAGAGGAAAACTTTTGAGGATAATTGCTTACAACTTTCTCTAGAATCTATATATATATATATATTTGACGACCCAGTTGGCGCAGTGGACAGGTGTCCACCCTCTGTGCCGTAGGTCCTGGGTTCGATTCCCGGCAAAAGCACAAATTACTTCCCAAGGTATATTTGTGCTTCTAGGGTAATGTGTGTGTGTGATGTGAATGTTTCCGGCACCCACGATACAAGTCTTTGAATTTAGTGTGGGGCTGTGACTGTGAATGCGTTTTTTTTTAATATAATAGCGCCGTTTCCTCCGGCACCCTACATTTGTGGGCCGGAGTCTCTTCCCTGCTCGCGATCTGCTGCAGGCACTTTCCAAAACATCTATTAATTATTATATATATTATCTATACATCATATTTTAAATTTTTTATCTACCCTTGTGGGGTATCGTTGAAAAGGGCTTAAGTTTCATACTCTAGTAGGAAACTGGCTTAAAAAAATCTTTGATGGAAAATAACGATTTGGTAGGCCACCAAAGTCACTGTTTTTAGACCTATTTTGTCCCGGGGTCTATCTCAAAAACGGCTTTGTACTAAACGCTGAAACTTACGTATAATATCCGTTATATCCTGTACTTGAACAACAAATGCAGAAATCAAATAATTATTATATAGAAAAAAAGTTATAAGCAAGTAACCTCAAAAGATTTTCTCTATGAGGCAAAATGTAGACGCGAGATCTCAGTTCGGCGCGAACTAGTTTACATTGAGTAAATAAATAAAGTAATGACGGTATGTTTTGATGACAGAATCAGCTGACTATGTGCCGCTGACGACCTACTGGCGACATGGTGGTAGGCACCGTCTCGGCTGCGGCCGACCGCAATGACACAATCCTCTTTATACAGACAGATACCTAATCCATTTCTAGTAATTGTATGATGGATGTTCTGAGGAGGTCAGACCTTGACTGTTATTTTAGCTTGTAGTGGATGTGCTCTAAAATGGTATTGGCTCAGGACGGAGACAATTTCAGTGAAGGAATTGTTTTTCTAAGTAAATCTATTTCATTTGCCAAAATAAGGAAACATTTTTTTTATGTCATTGAGAGACTAGAAGAGCAAGTCGCTCGCCTGGTGGTAAGCGTCACTAGTAGTAGTTAGGTGATAAGGTTATTAGTAGTACCTATATATGAAAAGAACTCTGCAAGTACGAAAACGGTTTAATAAAAATCTATGTTGAAAAATAACAATTTGGTAGGCCACCAAAGTCACCGTTTTTAGATCTATTTTGTCAATCTCAAAAATGGCTTCACATTTAAAGCTGAAACTTGCATATGATTTCCGTTAAGTGAGTATATCCTCTAATTAAACAACAAATCAATCAATTAATTATTTTAAAGAAAAAAGTTACAAGCAATCAACCTTACAATTTTTTCTCTATTAAGCAAAAAAAAAAAAGACATTTTCTACATAGTAATAATGTAAACATTAAAACATCAGCAATAAACCTAGCAGGAAACAACAAGCGTCTCCCATTCAGGAGCTAAATAATTTCTTGGAATTGGTTATTGACGACAGCCAAACCTATGCTCAAGACAGTTATTATCATTACTTTAAATTGAGAGTCGGACGGAATATCGATTTACAGTCGCCCTAAAGTTTAAGTAACCTATAGTTTATTTGAGTCTAAGATTTTGATAGAATGAAGTGACAGTTTCCTTCATTTCGTTGGTAGCGAGCAACTGACTAATTCAAAGCTTCAGAGCTTAGGTCATCGCCATAAGGTAGCTAATCTCTCGATTTTTTAATCGGATATATTTTGTGCCAAGGTACTGCACGATCTAGTTCCCCCCTCCCCGTTCTATCATCGGACAAGCAGACAAACTGCTAAGCGACACCGTTATATGGTAGACATTCTACAAAAGCGCACGTAGCATTTTGCTTCCACATTCATTGTGCGAACCGCAAAGGAATGAAACTCTTCCCGAGTCGGTGTTTCCTGATGAGTACAATATGGGAGTCTTCAAGTCGTGAGTGAATAGGTATCTTCTAGGCAAGCTTGCTCCATCGTCGATCACATCGTTGCTTACCATCAGGTGAGATGGTAGTCAATAGTTTGCCCTGAAAAAAAAAAATATGCTGATGTAATGTAAGCCTCTTACTTTAAACTTTGCAGTAGATACAATCTTATATTGGAGACTGGCTCATAACTTGCACCCAGGTGACCCCGGACGGGCTCCCACTAACCTTCTATGGCAAGTGGCTTCACCAAAACAGTTTTAATATTCATTCAAAACTCAGCTGGCATCGCCAAAATATTATTTATAAGATTTAAATAAGTCTTTTCTTTGGAATTAATTTCGCACGACTTCTTTGGCAAATAAAAATGGCTTCTTTGAAGTGGAGCTGGATTTGGTGGTCGTGGGTGTTTCTTCACGGAAAATGTAGTTTGAACTTTGAAATATATTTAGTGAGAAGAGATTATTCTAAACTGTCAATCCATTTATTGCTGAATTTACCTTCACTCGAAGCGTTTCGCTTCAACGATTGACGTCCGTACTGCGAGGGAACGAAAAACATTGCCCTCGACTTTGTTCCCCAAACAGCATAACAAAGTCAAGAGTGATGAAAATAAAATAAATAAATAAGGTATTGGGACCGTTTGGGGTAGAAACTTTGGGTCCGTGGGGACCGGGTGCACACGAATTTTTTAAATATTTATACAAATCGAGGCGAACAATTGACCAGAATACTGGCTCTTATTTAGCACCAAAAATTAGCATCGCTATTCAACGTGGAAACGTAGCCAGTATTTTGGGCACTTTTCCTTCGGCAAGCGGTTTACAACATTTTTGAGTGCTATTTGTTTTATTCCCATTTTGTAATCTTATCTGACATTATTATTATTTATTAGTTAATTCATGTAAAATAAATATTACTTAAATAAGGTATTTATTTAAAAAGCACAAGGTATGTTAATATGATCAAGATCTGATCTCTAGTTTTTGAATTATATTCAATAATGCGTGTTTAATACATTAAATCTCATCAAGATTCCAAAGATAAAGCGGTGAAGTCGGTTTTTTTAAGCTTTGCTTGCGTTTAGTTATTTTATATTTGACGTTATTTATTTATATTAGTTCTACTAGTTCGTTTGACTACAAGTTCGTTCTACAGTTTAATTTATTGATCTAGACAGTCATTCCCCGGTCGTATCACCACCCCAATTGAGTGCAGTGTCCGGCCACGAACCTGCCCCTGCCAGGTATGGATCTAGGGGTGGGCAAAGTGGGTGAGGCGGCCCAGCTTTCATGCAAGAAAAAATTACATAGAAGGTTAAGTTGGCGAATCTAACGGCATTAATAGCTTGTTAAGCTTTAATTGTTTATTGGCACAGACTAGTAAATGGCTACTTTGCTCTACGATTCGATCTCTGATGCTAATGCCTATGAAAGTTTCTTGTTTAATTATCCGGCTATCATTGCTTTCCGAGATCTATAAAAAGTCTATTCCCAGATTCGGGATCCTTAAACATAACATAAACGCTTTCACACTCACAGCCCCACACTAAGTTCAATGACTTGTGTTGTGGGTATCGGAAACATTCACATCATTGACGACCCAGTTGGCGCAGTGGACAGGTGTCCGCCCTCTGCGCCGTGGGTCCTGGGTTCGATTCCCGGCAGGAGCACAAATTCCTTCCCAAGGGATATTTGTGCTTCTGGTTCTGGGTGTAATGTCTTTGTGTGAAGTGAATGTTTCCGGCACCCACGATACAAGTCTTTGAACTTAGTGTGGGGCTGAGAGTGTGAATGCGTTTGTAAAAAAAAAAAAATCACGAACATCCTTTGTTGTTTTATACCTTATTTTTATTCTTATCATTTAAAAACCTAACCTTTTTGTTTCATCATTCAATTGTTCGTGCTTCTCAAACATGAAGCGGTGGCCATCTTACATAGTCCTAGGGCAGCCAAGGTATCAAATTTGCCCCTGACTATTGAATCAGACATGTGAATGAATTAGGATAGTCTAGATATAGTTAATGGAATAGTCATAGAAGAATAGAGTATAGTTGTTTAATCCAACAGCTGTATACATTAAACCTCGTAGATAATGAAATGTCTATTCTACTAGGTGATTGTGTGTGTGGGATGTGAATATATGGTGGAACCTACGATACACGGATGGATACGTACAAGACTAAAAACTTGTAGTGAAAGTGTTAAATTTATGTAATGATATATATATACGTCAAAATAATCAGTGTGGTACAATCGCAAACAATTTAATAAATATAATTATAATACTGCAGGTAAAATGTAAACGGAGCCCTGAATTTCAGCTCTGACTATGATGATGATGGGCAAGTCAGCAGCATGTTTTTTTTTCTTTATATCCGTTAAGCAGACATTTAACCACAATCTCACCTGATGGAAAGTGACAATGCGACCGAAGATGCATCATGCTTGCCTAGAAGGTACCTGTTCACTCTTGACTTGAAGAGTCGCAGATTATATAGTTCGGGGAACAAAGACGAGGGCAAAGAGTTCCACTACTTCGCAATGATTCTAAAATCAAATCTCGTGTTCAAATTAAAACAACAAACAAATGTCTACATGTGGACAAAACCAATTTTCGTTTTGCAAGATCATGAATGTGGTTGGCCCTCTCTATGATCCTGAGTACATTGTTATTTGCACCCCCTACACAGGGTGGTAGATGACGTCACCCATACCATGACTCACAGGCCGAGCCCCTCAGGGAGGCAGAATTCATAATATGTATAGTGTTACAACCTTATAAATATTTGCTGAATTGACTGTCTCAACCTAACATACCTACCTACATTCATTAACTCATCACATAACAATTAATTTTAACGATAGCACAGCTTAAAAAAACCGACTTCATCGCTTTATCTTTGGAACCCTTGATCAGATTGAATGAGTTAAATACGCATTATTGAGGATAACTCAATAACTAATGGTCAGATCTTGATCAAATTTAAATAGGACCTCATGGGAAGCCCCAGCTTTCAAATAAAAAAAATGAGGTAACACATAAAAAAGAGTTTTGCCGCGAAAGTGAAAGAATGGTGTTGTTGATTTTGTATTACGAAAAATTGTGTGTTTTTAAAAATCTTTTTAATCGACTATATGGACATTAATTTTCAAACTTCTTTTCGCTATCATATCCTAAAATAAGATGAAAAAAAAAACAGAGTTCCCAAATTTCAATGTGTTTTTCATAAAGATATGAAAAACGAAAGGCAGATCAAAACATTAAATGTATTAATGTCCATATAGTTGGTTGAAAACATTTTCAAAAATATACGTAGCTAATTGCTTAGTGCGAGCGAGAGAGAAGACAAATGGAATAAACCCTCTTAAATGCAATCTGTGAAATGCGTAATTAATTACGTATTTTCTAATTTAAAAGTCCGTAACTCGATGTCAATAGAAGTATAATTTGTAGTCAACGTTTGAGCCCGCATGCCCATATCGGGCGTTGCGGGCGGCCTGATCGATCGATACGTGTGGGATGGCCTGACACAGACTCGTTGTAGGCTGTATCTAGGCAGTCTATATTATAGCCTATACTATCTGTGCATGTGTGTGCCTAGTTTCATGAAAACTTTTTCGTAAAGTTAAGTTTAAAAAAGGTGGATGAGCACATCCTCCTTCTTTTCGATTGATTTTTTTTGTGTGTTACCTCAGAACTTTTTTCTAGGTGAACCTATTTTGACGATTCTTTTTTTATTCGAAAGCTGGTGCTTACCATGTGGACCAGTAATTTTTGAATTATCCTCAATAATGCGTACTTCTTTCATAAAATCTGATCAAGGGTTCCGAAGATAAAGCGGTGAAGACGGTTTTTTTAAGCTTGCTTGCGTTTAAGTTATTAGCTATCAAATTCTGATTTATTTGTTCACCCTGACATTTGTTTTCTTTAATTGAGGACTTATACCTAATGGCTTAAAATATGGGACTAATCTAAAAATCACATAACTCTTTTACCATTGATGAAGAAGATATAGAAGAAAGAAACGCTTTCACACTCACATCCCCACTTAGTTCGGAGACTTGTATAGATGGTGCCGGAAATATTCATATCACTCACAGAGTCATATTCACACCCAGAAACACTAATTTGTTTGGGGAGAAAATGTGTCCCACCGGTAATCGAATCCGGGACCTGCAGCGTAGAAGGCAGACATATAAGTAATTAAATATATGCCCAGTTCATTAATGGTAAAAAAAGGTCCACTTTAATACCTTTGAATGTTGGTTGTACGATAAAAAATGTAAAATGGCGATAGACCATTGGTTGTACCAATGGTCTATCGCCATTTTTCTGGACAGTTTCGAGCCAGTTGGCGCAGTGGACAGGTGTTCGCCCTCTGCGCCGCGGGTCCTGGGTTCGATTCCCGGCAGGAGCAGGAGTCCCTAAGGGACATTTGTGCTTCTGGTCTGGGTGTAATGTTTGTGTGATGTTAATGTTTCCGGCACCCACGATACAAGTCTTTGAACTTAGTGGGGGGCTCTGAGTGTGAATGCGTTTGGTTTTTTTTTTTGTTGTTCATTAATATTTGGTAAAAATCGGTGCAGGCGTTTTATATACATTGTATCTTCTTGGTTTTATTTACAAAGAGTAAGTAAATAAATACCAGGCAACAATCATTTAACTGTAGGTTCCTTCTCGGTTTAATATAATCGCAGAAACTATATATATATATATACTAGTCTATATCTATACTAATATTATAAAGAAGCCAAGTTTGTTTGTTTGTAAGAGGTAATATCTGAAACTACTGATCCGATTCTGAAAATTCATTCACACAATCAAAATTTAGCTACGCTATCCCTGAGTGTCATAGGCTATGTTTTGTTGGGATTGAAGTTAGTTAATAGTTCGAAATAATAATATTCGTGAGAGAAGTCGGAGAAAAATTTGCTAACTGGCCGCTTTATCGGCGTACGCTGACTAAACAGTTAGACATAATAATATGTGAATACAATGTTTGGCAAAAATTTTGACTTTCATAAGTTTTACAAAAAAGTCCGCGACAGCATATATCTAACATGTATATTTAGCTCATACAAAATACTTTTCTTTGTTAAAAATCTGAAAAAAAGCAGCTTCTGTTTTTTGGCTTTTTTAAGCATTCAATATTAATCCTTAAGTACATTAAACAAGTATTTTAAACTACCCCTGCAGAATTGTGCACTACTTACCAATGGCGGCATATATATATCAGTACAAGCCATGCAGTCGAGGTGAGCATAAGAACTGCAACTATGACGACGCGAGGGGATCCTGCGCCATCATAGCTTCACCTACTGATTACTCCGTGTATTACACATAAGGAAAGGGCTTGTGTTTAAACACCGCCCAAAAAAGTACCTATTTTACTACCAAAATAATTCTAAACGGTTACCAAAATTGATAAATGGTCACCAAATTACGTTGGATAAATGGTCACCTAATTATGTTTCCTAAAATATTACGAAATAAATCAATTTTTTCGTATTAAATATAATTTTGTATTAATTATTAAAAAAAAATAACCTTAACCTACTGGTATTCAATTCGGTTCTGTCACAGGAAATTTTATTTTGGGAAACGTAATTTGGTGACCATTTATTCATTTTGGTAACCGTTTAGAATTTTTGGTGGCCGTCTAAATTATACCCTAAGGAAAGTAATATTAGAAAATAATATTATAACCCAAATAGACTGTATCTAGGGATTCGAGGGTAATATTAGATGTAGCCTTCGTTCCTTCGACGAAACTGGATCAATAAGCGTGGGATGAACCTCCCGGCAACTGGCTACCTATTTCAAACACAGACAGTATTCTAATAGCTATACAGACTTGTATATATAGTATACTAGCCGTGCCCTGCGGCTTCGCCCGCTATTATCAAGTTAAAAAGTAGCCTATGTGTTAATCCTAGGTATAATCTATGTACATTCCAAATTTCATCCAAATCCGTTCAGCCGTTAAAGCGTGAAGAGGGAACAAACATACTTACACACTTACACAGAAACTTTCGGATTTATAATATTAGTAGGGTGTATAGATATGTAGCCAATTGGGAATATATTTCGTTATGTTTTTAATCTATTGTTTATGTTACCTAATACTCTGTCGAAAATAAATTTTATTTTAATTAAAAGCACTACATTTCATATCAAAATATTATAGTAGAATCCTACTTATATTATAAATCCGAAAGTTTGTGTGTAAGTATGTTTATCATTGTTCCCTCTTCACGCTTTAACGGTTGAACGGATTTGGATGAAATTTTACACAGATTCAGCACATTACAGTAATTATAATTCAATATGGTGACCGCCAGACGCCATACTGTAAAAAAAATGAAAGTCGAAGAACTGTGACGAATGGTGTAATTTTTTTTTTTTAATGTGTGACAGGCTAGTGTTTGACCACTATCTCACCTGATGGTAAGTGACGATGTGATCGAAGCTGGTAAACACACTAGACCTGGAATACGCAGGCTCTCAAGGATAACTGCCGGAACACCGTATTTGGCTTGGCGGCAGACTTTCAACTTGATGGTGGTAAGCTACTTTGGTAGCAGCCAGGCGAGCAACTCACAAAATGCTCTACCACCTCTCACCACCTCTCACCATCTAGGTACTTACATTGAATAGGTATTTGAAAATGATCTTTGGGTTTCTTTTACTATTTTACATTTTGAATTATTTTGGACCTATAACGGTTCAAAGATGATTGAAATCATTTTACTTAAATTTTCAATATTTATAGACCTATGCTTATGAAGCTGTGATAAAGTTCTTAAACAATCGCATAAAACTCTAGTTTAGTAAAAAAAAAAAAAATCTTTTTACGCTTTTTTTTTGGATAATTATTGACTTATTAAACATTTAAATAATAACTTTTATTGGAGGGGCGTGCATATTTATAATAAAATATCTCTAGCACTTCCCTTCCTTCCCAGAGCTGAAGTAAAGAGTGTGTGGGGCTCGAACCCACTTAAAACTTTCATTTTATTCATGATAGGCAAACTTTTGACCACCATCTCACCTGATGGTAAGCGACTGTGTGTTCGACGAATGGAGCAAGCTTGCCTAGAAGATATTCACTCTTGACTTGAAGACTCCCATATTGTACTTATCAGGAAACAGCGACTCGGAAATCTTCCCCGTGAGCAGTCTGCGAAGGAATGGAACTCAACAATTGCCCGCGTCTTTGTTCCCCAAACGGTATACTTAATCTAGGGTCTTCAAGTCAAGTGTGAATATACCAGGTATCTTCTAGGCAAGCTTGCAGCATCTTCATTTCCATCAGGTGAGATAGTGGTCAAATGCTTGACTTTCGAGCATAAAAAAAACATCAAACCAATCCAGAACAAATAGTTCCATAGAAGGCTTGATTACACTCGAGAGAAGTAGACTCACCTACAAGGAAATAATGTATCAATTGCCTCTAATGTCTTATTTGACTCATCGAGCTAAATATGGAACAACCTCGACTTTGACACTCGGAAACAGTCACTTCGTTGTTTAACAATCTATTGTTTTTTTTTTAATTTTATGGCTTCTATCGGCAAAAGGTATTTTCATACGTTTAATGAAATGTATGATGCAAATCAACTCAATCTGAATATTGTTTACCTATTTTACCTATTATTTGAAATGCCTGTTGGCTCAGTTGGGTGAGCGTTCGCCTTCTAAGCGGGGGGTATCAGGTTCGATTCCCGGCGGGAACACAAGTTTTCTCCCCAAGGAAAATTTGTGTTTATGGTTGTGGTTGTGATTGTGTGTGTGATGTGAATGTTTCTGGCATCCACGACACAAGTCATCGAACTTAATGTGGGGCTTTCAGTGTGAAAGCGTTCAATAGTTTCCTTTGACGACCTTATTGGCGCAGTGGAAAGGTCTCCGCCCTCTGCACCGTGGGTGGGTCCAATTCCCGGCAGGAGCACAAATTCATACTACTGGGTTTTTTGTAATGTGTGTGTGATGTGAATGTTTCCGGCACCCACGATACAAGACTTTGAACTTAGGTTGGGGTTGTGAGTGTGTATGTGTTTGTTTGTTTGTTCCGGCAGCTGTTTTCCACTCACAGTGTGCAGGTCTTTATGTTCGTTTGTTTGCTGGAATAACATTGAGGCTACATTTTAACCAACAAGTAATACTTAAAAAATAAAGATGCTTTTACCAGTTGTAAATAAAAAAGGATTAAAAATTTGTATAACCAGAGAACTTGTCAAGACGAATCAAACGAGCCCAAACTCGATGGGTTTATCTTGTTTAGTTCAGAAGTTCTTATCTATCGGCTATCTTCCGTCTTCATCATCAGACCTCCATGGTGCCATAACATTGTATTGTCACCGAAGATACATAAGTACGCAAAATTTTGGTCCAATCTGACATTGGGAAGTGGGTCCAATATAGCTTGCAAGATTTAATTACAGACCGACAGACAGACAACGGGACATATGAAACTAAATAAAAGCTTGTAAAAATGTGGCTATGACGTGCCTCTTGACTTGGTTATATAGTGAAAGAAATCACATCAGGATATATTCATATTTAAGAATGTTTTCTACAATAATTTATAATATAAAATTGAGAAAATTTGCTAAAAATTGTTTTCAAAATTATTTTGATGACTGAAAAAGCACATCACTGATACAATCACGCCCAGAACCAGAAACACAAATTTCCCTTAGGGAGAAAACTTGTTTTCCACCGGAAATCGAACCCGATACCCGCGCAACAAACTTAGCTAACGGGCAGTTTAATTTGTTAAACTTTAGCTCATATCCTTCATATAAATTAACATATAACTTATATGAATCACCAACCTTGCTGCTTCTTACTGTCTTCAAGTCATAAGGATAAAATTCTAGGTCATACATAAACATGACCTAAATTGTTATTCCACTAGTTTACTTGAATAACAACATTTCTAAGTAATTAGATACTTATTCAAGAAGTTAAAGTCAGGAGGATAATTACTGTTTAATTGTTTTTGTGTTTATAAGTACTTTTCTACTACATTTTTTACTTCTTCTCAAAAAAGGAGGAGGTACTCAAGTCGACTGTATATTTTTTAATATTTTTTATGTGTGTTACTTCATAACTTCTCTCCACCTGAGCCGATTTCGAAATTTTTTTTTGTTTGAAAGATGTTGTGTTATGTTATATTCGGCTTAAAACACGAAAATTTTTGACTTACTTTGTAGTCAACTCAACCAACATCAACTCAACCATCTCTCAACCAGTCATGCGCCGAGGCCCGAGCCGCACGCCTCTGCGTATCGCGCGTCTGACTCATCCTGATGAAGGACAACTAATTTGTCCGAAACTAGTTGACTACAAAGTAAGTCAAAAATTTTCGTGTTTTAAGCCGAATATAACATAACATAATGTGTAATACTCACGATAGTTTTAACATTAAAATTGAAAGATGTTGCTTTCCAATTGGTCCCATTTAAATTTAATCAAGATCTGATCAGTAGTTCTTGAAATATCGTCAATAATGCCTATTTTGTGGACTACTTTGACGATGTTCTCGTTTAACCGACTTCAAAAGTTACCTCATAACTTCTTTCGTTGTGAGCCGATTTTGATGATTATTTTTTTATTTGAAAGCTGGTGCTTTTCATGTGGTCACATTAAAATTTGTTCAAGATCTGATTTCTAGAGTTATCGACAATATTGCGTGTTTATTACATTAAATCTGAACAAGGTTTTGAAGATAAAGCGGTGAAGTCGGTTTTTTCAAGCTTTGCTTGCGTTTAATTATTTAATGCTAGATAGCAAGCATTTGACCACTATCTCATCTAATTAAAAACGACGATGCAGATAATGTAGCTTGCCTAGAAGTCGAGTCCAAACTTCAAAGTTTTGGACACTGACGTCAGCTAGAAAGCCTATCGGTATTCTATCGCTTACATTTTGGAAAGCTGAGGAATTACATGATATAATTCCTCCATTTGTTCAGCTAGGTAAGATGAACGTCGAAAGTGACTTCCAAATCAATTTAGGTAGGTTTACGGTGTACTTATTTATCGCGTGCAGCCGGGGGGTTGTGAATCATCAACCTCCACCCTACACCCTCACCCCCTCACCCTGCCCGGAGGCAGCGTGTAAGCTTGACAGGTGATCCACCTTTCCATAAATTACAGTTTACTACAAATAATAAAACAAGGACGACGTATACTCAATTATGAACGATGTCGTATTCCATGAAGGACATTTTATTCATTTTAGTTATCGCTTTATCGCTTCAAATATTTCGATTTTGATAAAATTCTAATGGGACTCCTTCTGAAGTATACTAAAAAAATCATCAAAATCGATTAATATTTGGCGGAGATATCGCAAAAAAAAAATACGGTCGAATTGATAACCTCTATTTTTGAAGTCGGTTGAAAAAATATTAAAACAAGTTATACACATAAAATATACACGATGATGATTATATTTTTTTATTTTATTATATTATATTATTTTACTCATTTACATAAACAATATTAAAAATTCTACTATATCGATCCTTGATCATTTTTTGTATCACAGACGCTTATTCAAAACCTGCGGATATTGATGTCAAAAAGGTCTTAGATATCCTTGGTCCTCGTGATATTATTAAACTCCCTCATTAACCTATTCAATGGAGCATGCTGGCTGCAATTTTTTTACCGACTTCCCAAAAAAGGAGAAGGTACTCAAGTCGACTGTATTTTTTCTTTTTTTCATATGTTGTGTATTTTGTGACGAATAATGCGTACTTTGACGATGTTCTCGTTTACCAGACTTCAAAAGTTACCTCATAACTTCTTTCGTTGTGAGCCGATTTTGATGATTCTTTTATTTGAAAGCTGGTGCTTTTCATGTGGTCTCATTGAAATTTGATCAAGGTTAGATCTCTAATTTTTGAGTTATTGTCAATAAAGCGTGTTTATTAAATCTTATCAAGGTTCCGAAGATAAAGCGGTGAAGTCGGTTTTTTTAAGCTTTGCTTGCGTTTAATTATAAAAAATACAGTCGAACTGAGAACCTCCTCTTTCTTTTGAAATCATTTTAAAAGAAACAATTAAATTGAGAACCTCCTCCTTCCTTTGAAGTCAAAGAAAATACAGTCAAATTGAAAACCTCCAACTTTTTTTGAAGTCGGTAAATTAAAATGTGTACATTTGTTAAATCATACATGCATTACATCCAAAAACCAATCCAAAACTACGTATTATTTCTCGAAAAGCCACGTGTAGTGTAGCCCTCACCCTCACCCCTTATTTAAGGGGTGACCTTGAAGCCCTTGAAGGGTCCGTAACCTGCCCTGCTTGTTTGCGTCACCACAATATACCTACCTATATCTATAATTGATGAGTAACGACTCATATATAAATAAGACAGTTCATAATATTTATTCTGTTTTTTTTATTTTCATATTGGATTTGGTATAAAAATAGGTATCGGAATAGGAATATGTGTCCTTATTGTGGAGCTGTGAGTGTGAAAGCGTTTATGTTTTGGCAGACAAAACTAGGTGTGCTTGTGTGCCAGGCGCAAATAATTAGTTTTAATTCTAGATAGGCAAACCTTTGACCACAATAAACATGTGGTGGACTGGTAGAGAATGCCCCTAGCATTAAGTCCACCTTTTGTACTTTTTGTTCAATAAAGAATTAAATAAATAAATAAACATTACATAAACATAAACGCTTCCACACTCACACTTAGTTCGATGAGTTGTGTTGTGAGTGCCGAAACCATTGACATCACAAACACACCCAAAACCAGAAACACAATTCTTTCATTGGGGAGTATACTTGTGTTCCCTTCAAGAATCGAACCCGGTACCTGCTGCCGCACGTAACTAAGCCGGCAAACTGGTAAACGAGAGATTTGCCGCAAAAGTGAAAAAATGGCGTTGTTGATTTTTTATAATTTTCCAAAACCTTCTTCGAGTGTTAACGTGTAATAATGGTGGACTATTAACCGTTAACACTTAGTAAACGTGCATAAGTGTAGGCAAATCATACATAGTTGACAAACGTGATTTTCGCTTTCGCTTCAAAACTATACAATAGAAGTTCTTGTAAATTTTCTTTCTAGGGCACCTTACTACCTTCCTAGGGCATGACTTGACTATGACTATGACTGGAGCTTGACTCTTTTAATTGAGTTTGACTGCGACTTGTGACTAGGACTATATACATGAAATATACCTGAAATATATTATCACTTGACATTGGTTAAATGCACAAAATTGCGAAGCCAAGATTAAAAAGAAATAAAACTGCTAATTGACAACGGTAGGTATATAGTAGATATTCCACAAATGCGGACAAAGCGTTTTGCTTCTACATTTATCTGAACGCCCTGAATCGGTACTTCCTCATAAGTATCATATAGGATTCTTCAAGTCTTGAGTGAATAGGTATCTTTTAGGAAATCGTGTTCCATCGTCGACCACATCGTCGCTTACCAACAGGTGAGAGAGTGGTAAAAGATTTGCCTATACAGAATCATACTTATGTTATAAATCCGAAAGTTTGCGTGTAAGTCTGTAAACGTGTTTGTGTAATGTGCTTGTTCCTCTTCATGGCTGAACGAATTTAGATGAAATTTGGATTGTACGATTAGCACATAGCTAGGTACTTTTTAACTTGAAAATAGCGGGCGAAGCCGCGGGGCACGGCTAGTAAAAATAAATAAAAGATACTTTTCCATCTTGTCTTATCTGCATTCGAAATAGAAAATTGTACTGGTACATATCACATCACACTATCCTACTAATATTATAAATCCGAAAGTTTGTGTGTAAATGTGTCAGTATTTTTGTTTGTGCCCTCTTCACGCTTTAACGGCTGAACGGATTTGGATGAAATTTGGAATGTACATAGATTATACCTGGGATTAACACATAGACAGTTTTTAAACATGATAATAGCGGGCGAAGCCGCGGGGAACGGGGGTAATATTATAAAGGTGAAAATTTGTGAGTGTGTTTGTATATTTGTTACTACTTCACGTTTAAGCGGCTGGAAAAAAAATAATAAAATTTTGTATGTAGGTAGCTGACACCCTGGATTAACACATAGGCTACCTTTTATCCCGCAGGCTGGGCGCAGTATATTTACCTAGAAAAAGCTTAAAGTACCCTGCAGGACAATGCAAGGGACGTGAGAGCTTTAATAATGGACATCCACATTATTAAAGCTCTTACATTTACAGGGGCCCTAAAAGGGTTATAAAATTACCCAGAAAGGGATGAAAAGGTACGTGACCTTGGGAGAGGATTTGAAGAAAGATAAGCCTAAGAACACAGCAATCTTTATGGAAGTCCGTGCGAACCTTTTGTTCCGTGTTTCTTGTTATTTTGTAGAACAAATATTTTCTGCTTAGTAATATTATTAGCTATCGTTGCTGATAGCTGATGATAATGATAACTTTTTGAACTTATCTTTAAATACACTTAATTTAACTGCCGGTTGGTTAATAAGTTGATTGCGCGTTCGCCTTTTAAAAACGGGTATCGGGTTCGATTCCCGGTGAAAACACAAGTTTTCTCTTCGAGGGAAGTATGTTTATTTTGGTTCTATGTGCGATTGTTTCGTCACCCACAACATAAGTCATCGAACTTAGTGTGGGGCTCTGAATGTGAAAAAAAAAATCAGCAACTTTGGAAATATTTAAAGTTGCAATCGCACCTGCTACTAAGGTATATCCTACTAATATTATAAATCCGAAAGTTTGTGTGTAAGTGTGTAAGTATGTTTGTTCCCTCTTTACGCTTTAACGGATGAACGGATTTGGATGAAATTTGGAATGTACATAGATTATACCTAGGATTAACACATAGGCTACTTTTTAACTTGATAATAGCGGGCGAAGCCGCTGGGCACGGCTAGTATATATATATATATATATATATATATAGTTAGTCCTATTCCGCGAGCAGAGCCGTGGGGCACTGCTAGTGGTCTAATATAGGCGCCACAGTGTTTCTATAGGTTGTTTTAACTTGTGTTACATCACTCCACCCCCTCGACAATCACAATCACAACCGGTCCTTGCCTTGGCAGGCTGGCACCCACACCGACGTGGTGACTTCACGTCAGGTGACTCACCCACCCACTTGTTTTGCAGATACTGCGGTTTTACTTTCCTGTGAAGCAGGCAGTACCAGAATTTTATCTAACCGTTTTACTCGGCATTCATAATAAAACCAAATAAATCAAAATATTCGTCGTAATATGTGTGATACGATAACTTTTTCTTTGAATATTCATAACTTTAATAAATATAAAATTTATTTATTTATTTAATCATTTGCACAAATCAGAGTACAGGGAATGGCCTAATGTCAAATAGCATTCTCTACCAGCCATCCTGGCCGTGAACGATAAGCTGTGGGTGTGCGGCAGAAACAAAGTAACCGAATTTATTATACATATTTAAGGATGTATATAAATATATACACGTCTATTCTACATTAAAGTTATTTATATATATAGGAAATATATATTATATAGGAAATAAATATCAAATCTCATGCAAATAGCATCAATTTGTATTTTTGTAACTATTTCGTTCCGCCATTTTATATCAAAACTTTTGCCCACGCTGAAACAAAAAAATCTGAAAGATTTGGAATGTACATAGCTTATACTTAGGATTAACACTTAGGCTACGCTTGAACTTGAAGAACGCGCGCGAAGCCGCGGGGCACGGCTAGCTAGTCAATAAAACCTGAGATGTTAGTAAAGAAGGAAGGATGAAAAGTAGCCTATGACCTCTTCCAGGCTCTATAAACTAGTAGTGATTCCCCCGAAGAAACCCGCCCGCGTTTAGTAGCCTATGTATTCCGGAACCTAAACTATTTACATTCTAAAGGAATTTGTCCATTTTCGGCTCCGCGTGAACAGGATGCTCACAAAAAAACAATTTTGTCAATAAATCAGTTGACGACCCAGTTGGCGCTGTGGACAGGTGTCCGCCCTCTGCGCCGTGGGTCCTGGGTTCGATTCCCGGCAGGAGCACAAATTCCTTCCCAACAGATGTGCTTCTGGTTCTGGGTGTAATGTGTGTGTGATGTGAATGTTTCCGGAACCCACGATACAAGTCTTTGAACTTAGTGTGATGCTGTGAGTATGAATTCGTTTATTATTATTTATTTATTTATTATTAATAATAATTATCGTGCTGTGAGACATGAACATTCCTATGAAACAGAGTCGACATCATGCACACCTACATCCTCACCACTGGAACAATTGTGCCAGCAACCCAAAGCCGCACTCCGATATATAAACGAGTTGGGGTGGCTGGGCTAACTGCTGGCAGGGGAAAATGTACAATACACCCCCAGCGGGACGTCAGCGCAGGCCTTATCGCCCCCCAGTGAGAATTACTTATCAAAAGTTTATTTAATTAATTATTAATCTGATAATATCCTAGAGAGTGTCCTCAAGAGACATTCTTCGGTCCAGTTTATGAAGAGTTCAGGTCGGCCTGTACGTGTTTCTCCAATAGCTGGTCGAGACGACTATCAGTTACTACATTTCATGCATATTCCCTATTCTTGTAAGAGACACATGTGTTTCTACAATGGCTCGAAAAACAATTTCCAGACGTAGGTAGGTTATAAGGTCAAAGATAATATTATTATTAAACTGATACAACTACATGGTCGTGGCCTTAAAAACAGATAGACTTGTTGTTAACAAAAAACTGCATACAATTGTATGACATCATCCATTCATATTGTTTGTCATCTTGATGCCTCAGCATCTGTCCAAACTTGATGGATCTTCTATAGTATGCACTAGCCGTGTCCCGCGGCTTCGCCCGCTATTATCGATTTAGAAAGTAGCTTGTGTTAATCCTAGGTATAAGCTATGTACATTCCAAATTTAATTCAAATCCGTTCAGCTGTTAAAGCGCGAAGAGGGAACAGACATACTTACACACTTGCACATACTTTCGGATTTATAATATTAGTAGTATTAGTAGAATAAACCTACATGCCATACATGACTAGTGCCTACTTTAGCTGCAAAGTAACACAGCTATATTCCACGAAAGGAAGTATTTTCCATAATTACCTTGTTAGGTAGTATAATGAGCTAATTATTATGCCACGTAGACCTGCAGGGTGGCAGGTGGCAGTGCCACTGCAGTTACTGGTCATGGTGACGATTCTACCACCATTACTCCAATCTGGCTACACGTCTTTGTTTCCCGAACGGTATAATCTGGGAGCCTTCAAGGCAAGAGTGAATAGGCAAGCATGCTACATCTTCGGCAGTGGCGTAGCTAAGTAACCAAAGGCCCCGGGGCAAAAAATAAAATAGGGCCCCAACTAAACTATTTTAAATCATTTGTTCCGTATTCGTCGTGTTCCGAAATCGACGTACTCCAGATTTGTCGTAATCCAGATTCGTCGTAATATTAGTCGACTCCATAAAAAAAATTAAAAATCAAATACAAATTGTTACTTATTTTGAAGAATTAAAACTATTTTATGAAAATATGGTAGATATTTTCTATTATCTTCATAAAATATGTTACCGTTCAAAAACACATTGTCCAAAATATTTGGGCTAAAACTGCTTGTAGATGCTGACTAAGATATGTTTCAATTTTCGTTCCAGGTATCTGGTTTATTTATATTCCGAATATGGAAGAAATTCTTACTAGTTCAATAATTTATAGTTTGTAAGTCCAAAGGGCCCCCAGGGCGTGAGGCAAATGTCGTTCAGATACACTCTGCTAATTCATTGCCCATGTCTGTAAGGATGTATAAGCTACCTTACAAAAGAAACAAATACCAAGAAATTCCTGAAACGCCTAAAACGACGAATAATAAAGAAAGCATATTACTCAATACATGACTATTTAAAAGATAATCTACATTTTGTAAATAAGATTGCGTCGTCTTCTCTTCTATGTTGCAGCGCTTGACAGCCTATGTGGGACTTTGTACCTATCTTTTGAAACGTACTATAGTACATCGATATATACAGTACGCCTTGTACTGTCCAACCTGTAACAACGTATTAGCATTGCAATTCAGAGAGGCAATGCAGCCAGCATGATGGGAACGCTACCCACTGGTAGTGGGCTTGAGCACTTGAGTTACCTATAGGCTCGATGTCTTGTAGGTAACTTGGTTCTTTGCTGTATATAGTTTTAGTTTAGTTTTAGGAAATATAGGCAATTGGCCCGTATGTAGATACTGTCACTGAAAAAAAAAAAAAACCTGTAATAAAAATGTGTATGTTTAGTGATACTTGGTGGTGTGTATGTGTATCGTGCCAAAAATCGTCTTCCAAAGCGAAAGTCGAAATCGGAAATAGTTTTTTTCTATACAAAAATTAAGTATTTTTGTCAACCCTACGGTTACATCTGTCACGTGACCTTGACCTTTGTTCTGGCCACCTCAGTCAGACGTTTAGGTCTATGTGTTGTAGAACGGTAGCTGATGAAATAGGGTTGCAAATGACATAATTTTTTTGAAACTTTAATTCATCATAACTCAATATTCAAGTTCCTGCCGCGAATTTAGAAGCTTCTGTTAGACTCCATACATGAAGCTGGATGCGTAGCTTGAGTATTACTACACCTTTTTGTTACACATTGTATATATGTATATATATTACTAGCTGACCCACCCGGCGTTGCCCGGGTAAACAAAAGCTTACATATAAATGCTTTCTCACTCACAGCCTCACTGTAAAAGTACTATAAGTTGTGTCGTGGGGCCGTAAACAATTAACACCACACACACAACATTCACGTCATACCCAGAACCAGAAACATAAACTGCCCGTGGGGAATAAACTTTTGTTATTGTGTTCCCACCGAGATTCGAACCCGCTGCTTTAAAGACTCTCTCATCTACGCCAGTGGGTAGTTCAAAGTTCAAAGATTCCCCACCCTGCGTCGCCCGGTTAAAAATCTACACATAAACACTTCCACATTCACAGCCCCACACT
This sequence comes from Lomographa bimaculata, assembly GCA_948107665.1. Classification (NCBI taxonomy): domain Eukaryota; kingdom Metazoa; phylum Arthropoda; class Insecta; order Lepidoptera; family Geometridae; genus Lomographa; species Lomographa bimaculata. Next base: position 1,385,322 of record OX403607.1, on the reverse strand, counting down.
AAGTTCAGTGACTTGTAGCGTGGGGCCGTAAACATCCAAGATTCACAACATATTAAAAACCAGGAACACAAATTTCCCGTAGGGAGAAAACTTCTGTTACCACCGCGAATCGATCCCGCTGCTTTGAAGGCAAACGCGTACCCATTTACGCGAGTAGATAGTTCAAAAGATGACCCGCCCGGCGTCGCCCGGTTAAAAAATATACAAATAAACACACTTCCACATTCACAGCCCCACACTAAGTTCAATGACTTGTATCGGGGGGCCGTAAACATCCAAGATTCACAAAGTATTCACAACATACTCAAAACCAGGAACACAAATTCCCGTGGGAAAACACCTGTGTTCCCACCGGGCATCAAACCCGGTGCTTTAAAGGCAAACGCCCACCTAACTACGCTAGCGGGCAGTTCAAAGTTCAATGATAAGACTAAACAAAAAAAAACAGTCGAATTTATATCCCCCTTCTTATGTTAGTCGGTTCAAAACATAGACGTATGCCGGATTACGCAGTAACTGTTCCATTCTGTGATCCACCGTTTTCACCCTCAAATAAACTTAACGATTTCTCCTAGACTATAGGTCCAAATTATATGCAGTAAAGAGCAAATTAAATCTACGTGAACTACGTAAGCCGATGAAATTTTTGATGAAGGTTTTTTTGATAAGGATTAATATTAAATACTTAAAAAAAGCCAACGAAATAGAAGCCACTATTTTTTAATGAGCAGGAATTCGTAGTACGTTTCTGTACATTTCTGACCCGTCCCGTTCACGGGCGGGCTCCCGTGAAACTAATTTCACGATTTCTCATAGACTATTTATCCAAATCATATGCAGTAAAAAGCAAAATGTATCTACATGAACTACGTAAGACGATGAAATAGTTTATTTTGATAAGTATTAATACTGAATGTCTCAAAAAGCTAACTAAACATAGGCCGCTTTTTTTCAGATTTTTTACAAAGTAAAGTATTTTTTCTGAGCTATACATACATGTTAGATATATGCTGTCGCGGACTTTTTTGTTAAACTTATGAAGGCCAACATTTTTGCCATACATTGTATTCTACTATGTCTTACCGTTTAGTTAGCGTACGCCGATAAAGCGGAAAGTTAGCAAATTTTTCTCCGACTTGTCTTACGAATATTATTATTTCGAACTGATAACTAACTTATATCCCGACAAAACATAGCCTATGGCACTCAGTGATAGTGTAGCTATCTATTGGTGAAAGAATTTTCAGAATCGGATCAGTAGTTTCAGAGATTACCTTTTACATACAAACAAACAAACAAACAAACAAACAAACTTTACCTCTTTATAATATTAGTATAGATTATATATCGAGGCAATAAACAATCTGAATCTAAATCGAGCGCCCTTTCAGAAAAGTACGGATACGTGTACACAAGGAAGATGACTAGTTGTAGTTTAACCTATTATTAGTCGTGCCGTCACGTGTACAATAACCATTACAGCTATTATCAAAGTAGTAACTGGCATACCTCCACACGCAGTTAATGTCACAAACAATCAGTATCCATCTGAACCCAGACTTGCTCTAATGGCTCCCCCTATCTAAACTACGTAAATTGAGACAAATAGGTAAGCCTACAAACCTTGGAGTTATATGTATGAGTACTACAAGAGGTGACAGTGCTCTCTATGACCCGACGCGACGACGCAAAAATTGTGTGTCCGTAGGTCCTATACGGTCGAACCGATTTAGATTGACATGATAGAGTGTCCTTAGCTATATGAAAATCGGTGCAGGCGTTTTCCAGATATGACGTCAGGTATTTTAAGGATTTGCTTTTGCCAATTTATATAAACAAACGCTTTTAGCCTACACTACATTTTAAAACTCAACTCAACTCACAGTCTGTCACATCCAGAACCAGAAACGTATATTTTATTAAACGTAAGCAAAGCTTAAAAAAGCCGACTTCACCGCTTATATTTTGTTTTTTGTCGTTTCTCAAAAAGCGCTAAATCAATATCGATAAAATTTATATGGGACCACCTATGATCTGCCAAATAAAACAATAATCATCAAAATCGATTCATAATTGGCGGAATGATTCCGTAACATACGTATAAAAAACATACAGTCGAATTGAGAACATCCTTCTTTTTTGAAGTCGGTTAAAAAGTAAGGAAACCTCGCTGTTTGAAAGTTAAAACTATCGTGAGTATATATTAGTATTGGTTTTTACGTGTTTTAAGCCGTATATGCCTACCACGCCACGACACGTGTGGGGCGCCGGAGGATACGGCGCTCCACATTTGTCGCAAAGCGCGGAGGTGGCCGCAGAGAGGGAGGTGAGGGGTGGCCTTGGTGAGTTTTCGGAGATTTTTAGTGGGTTCGAACCCCACACTCTTTCTACGCCCTAAAGAAGGAAGCGCAAGGCATTATCCCCCTTTTAAAAACAGGCAATGTCTTCTCTAGCATTATACAACCAGCCAAATGAAAACTGACTTTTATGTCCTTAATTTCAACTCGTTGCTAAGCAAATATCGCCTTTACTGGAACCAGTTAAAGACTTTTGAAAAGACATAAGGAAGTCGCCCACTAACGCCCACTGCTGGGCCAGATTGCGATCGAAACCTTGGCATGGCATTATTCAATAAGCGCCGAATGGTGTGATAAGGTTTGGAAAGTGATATTGGGTCGGTTTAAAAGAGGTTTTACTGATTGTTGTGCCCACGCATGGATCAACAATTGGATAATTAAGTAACTTACATTGTCATCTAATCACCTATACCAGGGGTCGGCAACCTTTTGAGTCGGAAGAGTCAAAAATTTCAATTTTCAAAATTTCAATGTTTTACAGAGATACAATTTTAGCGTTCCGTACCCAAAGGGTAAAAAGGGGATCCTATTACTGAGACTTCGCTGTCCGTCCGTCCGTCCGTCTGTCACCAGGCTGTATATCAAGAACGGTAATAGCTAGACATTTCGCAGATGATGTATTTCTATTGCCGCTATAACAACAAATACTAAAAATAAAATAAAATAAATATTTAAGGGGGGCTCCCATACAACAAACTTGATTCTTTATAGAGAATGGTACGGAACCCTTCGTGTGCGAGTCCGACTCGCACTTGGCCGGTTTTATTTTTCTTGCCAACATAATCCTCAATGCCAACAATAATACCTACTGTACTATGAGTATCGTATAGAAAACGCTATGCACGCGTTATACCTACCTAATCATCCCATATTTTACTCGTTTCAACTGTATAAATGTACCTTTGGAGGCTTGTTAATGGCTCGATAGAAACGCCTAATTCTCGTTAATCGATTCAGAACGTTTGTTTTTTAATAAATAATATTTGCGTATGGAACTAAAGAGCAGCCATGTGGCTCGCGAGCCTCAGGTTGCCTACCCCTGACCTATGTGTATTATGTAAATGTTTTAGTATTTAAACAGGGTTATTTGTGTTTCAGAAGTCTCTCAGACCCTGATCCTTTTAATTAATTTAGTTAACCCTACCTAACTAAGCTAATAATTTAGTTCTACTTATTTGTTCTGAATGCTATTATATATTTTCAGTAATAATTAAAATGATGTATTCTATATCTTTTATGCCTAATGTGATGGAAATTACAATTGTTTAATTAAAAAAAAAATCTCTTCTGTATTGTAAATATTATGTGTTGTTAATATTATTGTATGTCCGAAAGGGATAAACTATTGTGACGTATTTTTTTTTTTTCTCTGACAGGCTAGTGTTTGACCACTATCTCACCTGATGGTAAGTGACGATGTGATCGAAGCTGGTAAACACAATAGACCTGGAATACGCAGGCTCTCAAGGGTAACTGCCCGAACACCGTATTTGGCTTGGCGGCAGACTTTCAACTTGATGGTGGTAAGCTACTTTGGTAGCAAGCCAGGCGAGCAACTCACAAAATGCTCTACCACCTCTATTATTTATAATAATAACACCTAAAAATGGACATAGTTATACAATAAACCATATTCTATTCTATATAATTCTACAGTACGTGTGTTTGTCACTAAACTCCTAAACGGCTGGAAAAAATGGCGTTGTTGATTTTGTATAATTTTCCAAAACCTGTGATTCTTCGACAACTAATGTGTAATAAAGGTGGATTATTAACCGTTAATACCTAGTAAAAGTGTTAAAGTGTAGGCAAACATATCGAAAAACGTGATTTACGCCTCAACTCCAATAGAAGTTCTAGTAAAGTTTCTACCACTTTACTAAGGCATGACTTGACTACAATCGACTACTTGACTCTGACTGAGACTTATGACTAGGACTTCTATTATGAAATACTAGCCGTGCCCCGCGGCTTCGCCCGCTATTATGAAGTTAAAAAGTAGCCTATGTTTTAATCCTAGGTATAATCTATGTACATTCCAAAATTTCATCCAAATCCGTTTAGCCGTTAAAGCGTGAAGAGGGAACAAACATACTTACACACAAACTTTCGGATTTATAATATTAGTAGGATAGAATTTGTTAATTTATGTTAAATATTTCGACTGAAGGACTATGCATCCATGGTCATGAAATAAATAAAAAAAAATGTAGCCATAATTCAATATCATTCCAAGACAAATTATTATTACACAAACAGCATTCAGCGTTACCCTATTTGCCCTCCAGCTGCCTCATCACGTAACCATAGCAACGTCACATCTCCAAGCACTGAGCGAGACGAAAGCTCGTTCTCCTCTCTCTTTCTGGCATGAAGAAGTGAGGTATAGGCGTCTCTGTCTGCGGAAGCCTACGCCCCAGCTAGATCGGAGTATCGACCGGTCTAGAGCTCAAGTATTTAGTGCTTTAGGACCAGTTTTACGTGATGTCACTGTTGTTAACAGATGGTTAAACATTTACCATTTCATTTTAACAATGTTTTTTTCTATTTTGGCTCCGTAATCTTGTTAATTTAGCCAGTGGTTGACTTTCGCTGTGACTGTGAGTAGAATCATTAATTTTCATGAGTGCCTCTTTGGAGCCCATGTGAATAAATGATTTTGAATTTTGACTGGTGACTAGGACTGGTTTTATGAATAACTTACTTTTGTGTAAGTTAAACGTGAGCAAAGCTTAAAAAAACCGACTTCATCGCTTATATTTTGGTGTTGGCTTGATCGATTACGATATGGGACCACCTCTGAAGTATAATCTACCAAACAAAATAAGGATTTTGAGAATCGGTTCACAAATGGGGGAGAAATCGGTGAAAATACATTTTAAAAAAACATAAGTCGAACATAGTACCTCCTCCTTTTTTGAAGTCGGTAAAAATGAATTGACACTGGCTGAATGCACATAGCTAGTTTGCGAAACCAAATTTAAAATAAATACAAATTTTGTATTATTTCCCTTAACTTGTGATTGTAAGAAAATAATTAAACGCAAGCAAAGCTTAAAAAAACCGACTTCACCGCTTTATTTTCGGAACCTTGACCAGATTCAACGTATTAAACACGCATTATTGACAATAACTCAAAAACAAGAGATCAGATCTTGACCAAATTGAAATGGGACCACATGGAAAGCACCAGCTTTCAAATAAAAAAAGAATCATCAAAATCGGCGCACAAAGAAAGAAGTTATGAGGTAACTTTTGAAGTCGGGCTTAAGAGAACATCGTCAATTTAGTCCACAGAATACGCATTATTGAGCATAATTCAAAAACTACTAGTCAGATCTTGATTAAATTTTAATGGGAGCAATTAGAAGGCAACATCTATCAAACAAAAAAAATAATTCAAAATCGGTTCACGTTGAACGAAGTAATGAGGTAATCATTTTTTGGGAAGTCGTTAAAAATGGTTATTGGTCAAGCGTATAATGGTATTCCAGTAGGTATAGTTCAATGCCAGCAATAGGTACTTCTATCTACCGTATTGTCACCGTTGACCATCATCTAACCAACAGCAACAAATAAAGTGAGATAGTTAATAAACGCTACAATATCAGAACTACAGATCAATATCCTATTATGCAGCAAAATGTTTATTATATAAATAAACCAGGTCATAACGTATGCAAAACGTGCCAAAATCACACAAAACTAAATGCGCTTGTATTTAACTTTGGTGTTACTAAATAACAATTTGATGATCTAACTAAAACAATTACATACTCGTTACCTATGTATGTATTTATTTACTCACCTAATAGTTTATCACAAAACAGTGTACAAGGAATAAGCTTAATGTTATGGAGCATTAACTACTAACTTTCCTGGGCGTGTAAAATAAGTTTAAAATACATTAAATTACTTAATTAATAAATATATAATAAAAATTGAATATAATATAAAAATGAATAAAATATACAAAATTATATACTACTTACATCCTACTAATATTATAAATCCGAAAGTTTGTTTGTAAGTGTGTAAGTATGTTTGTTCTCTCTTCACGCTTTAACGGCTGAACGGATTTGAATGAAATTTAGGATAGACATAGATTATACCTAGGATTAACACATAGGCTACTTTTTAACTTGATAATAGCGGGCGAAGCCGCGGGGCACAGCTAGTATTATATATGTATTAGTTCCAAATGTGTGGACCGATTTTGATTCTTACGTCAATAGATTTGTCTTAATTTTCACAATTATTGTCACTAAAGACATGACGGTAATCACAATTTAAAATGGTGATCACTAGACGCCATGTGCGAAATATAATCATGAGTGCCTTTTTGGGGCCCATGTGTATAAACGATTTTGATTTTGAACTGTGTTCAGTGGGGTATCATTGAACCTATTTGAAAATAATCTTTAGGATTTTTATAATGTTTTTCATTTCTAACTAGCCGTGCCGCGCGGCTTCGCCCGCTGTTATCAAGTTAAAAAGTAGCCTATGTGTTAATCCTAGGTATAATCTACGAACATTCCAAATTTTATCCAAATCTGTTCAGCCGTTAAAGCGTGAAGTGGGAACAAACATACTTACACACTTACACACAAACTTTCGGATTTATAATATTAGTAGAAGTAGGAAAAAGGCTTTAAGTGGGTAGCTACCATTTTCACTAAAATACATAGAACAAAGTTGTGATAAGTTTCTTATATAAACGCAAATAAAGCTTAAAAAACCGACTTCACCGGATTATCTTCGGAACTGTGATCAAATGAATCAAACACGCATTATTAAGGATAAATCAACAACTACCGGTCAGATCTTGAACAATTTTAAATGGGAGCACATGGAAAGCACCAGCTTTCAAATAATAAAATGATCATCAAAATCGGTACAAAACTTTGATTTCTTCACTTGTCATAGAATTAATCGATGGTTAGCGTGGTACAACCGGCCCGTCCGCACCACGCCATCCGTAGGCGTAGTGCTTCTATCTCCCTATCTACACCTACATATAGCCTAGTATACGTACTATGTATATATATGTATAGTGGTTACTTATACAGCCTAGCGAGGTTACTGCGGAATTTTTAGTTTTGTAAGTACGCTCGAGTCTCGACACACTCGACAAATTGTTGAAACTGCAGCACGCTCGGCGAAATGAGAAAATTAAAAAATGCGTCAAAAGTGTATTTCGCAGTTTTTATTTACAAATTGTTACGCAGTCTGTTTTTTTTAATACCTTTTATGGCGTAATGTAAATTATGTATCACAGCTTTATTATAATTATTGAAAATTTTAGTGAGAATGGTTGCTAACCAACTTTAAATCATTGTCGATCCTAAATCGAGTCTTCAAGTCAAGAGAGAATAGGCAAGCATGCTACATCTTCGGCCGCATCATCGCTTTCCATCAGGTGAGATTGTGGTCAAACGCTTGCCTATCGACTGAAAAACAAAAAAATAAAAATGGTAACTTAAATGAAAAATTATAAGAGAAACCTTAAAAACATATTTAATACCTATTCGATGATACCCCGTAACAGCTCGTCGACTTGTATTTTAATTTTTTCACAATATGGCGTCTCGTTGTCGCCATATTGAATTTTGATTTATGTCATGTTAGTGACACTCGCAAGATTTAGACAAATTGACTGACGTAAGAACATTAAAATCGACCCACGCGTTTGGTCTCTAGAACGCCACAAAGGAGCAAACATAAACCTAGGCTGATAAACACATTATACCTACTTTTGCGTCGCGCAGCAGAGTATTTAACCAATGAGAATGGACAACTATGACTCAATGCTTTGTTAATATACAGGTATAATTAAAACGCAAGCAAAGCTTAAAAAACCGACTTCATCGCTTATATTTCGGTTTCTGCTTGACATATTTCGATAAAATTTATATGGGACCACCTCTGAAGTATACTCTTAAAAAAGTATACTCTCCAAGCAAAAAAAATCAACAAAATCTATTCGTATACTCTACCAAGCAAAAAAAACATCAAAATCGATTCATAAATATGGCGGAGATATAACGTAACATAGAGATAAAAAAACATACAGTCGAATTGTCGAATCGAGAACCTCCTTTTTTAAAGTCGCTTGAATATTCTCAGACTCTACGCCGCAAATCCTATGAAGAAAGACTTAATCGTGGATTCTTTAAGACTTTTAGTCTCCACAACTCCCGAATACACACTTGACATAACTTTTAAAAATGTTCGAGTGCGGCAACATAACAATGTGTGCTCGTATTGTATACCTCGTATTAGGGCTTGTTAACGTTACCAAATAATATTAAAAAGTAACTTTAATTACCGTTATTTTCACAATAATACCTCTATAACGGTAATATAAATTATCTTTACCTGGGTATCGTAACAATAAAATAACGTTACCTAATTAATAAGTAATAACTTAAGCTAGCATTGTTTGGAGTCTGCACTTAACGACGAACGGAGACGCGAGTCGCGACAAAGCAGCAAACAAAAATTGATTTGTTTTTTGAAATATGGATCGAAGAAAAAAATGTTATCAATTACCGTTACATTTACTGATAAAATTACGTTTAACGTTATATAAATATATCGGTAACACGCCTATTGATTAACGGTAAACCATAAAACATTACATGTAGTAATAACGCTACTGTGTTTGACTACGGTAACGTTACCACCATTTTACCGGTATTTCAAGCCCTGCCTCGTATCCATTCAAGAACATAGAATCAGGTCGTCTATGCGGCATTTCGTGTCGATATCCTTTCTTAATAATCCAGGACGCCTGCCAAGGAACCCAGTTTTCGTATACGGCAATGCGACTGCTGCAGGAATCAAAATGGCCGCGGTGTTTTAAACTTGTTACTGCGGTGGCTGAGAGTTGGCTCTGTGGCCTGGGGAGATGGTAAATAATTATGCGAGGTACAATGGAGGTACCCACGTGAACTGCCCGTTGGCTTAGTTGGGCGCTTTCGCCTTTTAAGCAACGGGTATCCGGTTCGATTCCCGGTGGAAACACAACTTTTCTCCTTAAGGGAAATTTGTGTTTCTAGTTTTGAGTGAGTGATATGAATGTATTCCACAGACACAAGTCATCGAAGTTAGTGTGGGGCTGTGAGTACCAGTATATCTCCTAAAACGAGTGAATCTGTAACCGTATTACTTATCATAACAGATCATAATAATTAAAAATATTTTTTGGAATCTGTATGTTATGATAAATGACTCCTTCATCTGAGATTAATCATAACATTCATATGTAAAAGGAGAAAAATATTAAGTCACATGCAAATCTAATATATTTTTTTTAAACCATTTTGTACGTAATTTTATTTATTTATTTCGTATTCATTTATTCTTTACTAGCGGGCACGGCTTCGCCCGCTATTATGAAGTTAAAAAGTAGCCTATGTGTTAATCCTAGGTATAATCTAAGTACATTCCAAATTTCAACCAAATCCGTTCAGCCGTTAAAGCGTGAAGAGGGAACAAACATACTTACACACATACACACTTACACACAAACTTTCGGATTTATGATATTAATATTATAGTAGGATTTATTACAGAACACTGAAAGTTATTTCATATACGTATGTTTACTAGAATTACCTACTTTAGAGACGAATGAAGAACTTAAACTCGTTATAGATCCTTCTAGAATTTTTGTTTAATGACAAATAGGTACGTATTTGGCCGCTATCTCACCTGAAGTAAAGTGATGTTTCGGCCGAAGATGAAGCATACTTACCTAGAAGATACCTATTTACTCTAGACTCCCAGATTATACTGTTCGGGGAACAAAAATGCGGGCAAGGAGTTCCACTCCTTCGCAGTACGAATAATAAATACAGAACTAAAACTAAATCGTTATAGAACTTAAAGATGATTTTCAAATACCTATACAATGATACCGCACTTAACATAGTACGTTGACTTAGGTTTTTTTTATGGCTGTCACCATATTGAATTTTAATAATTGACAGGTCATTAATTGAAGACAAATCGATTGAATGACGTAAGAGCAATTAAAATCGGCCCAATGGTTTGGCCTCCATAATGCGTACAAAGGCTTAGAGACACATTACCCTTCTTTGCGTCGCGCAGTCGGGTAAAAAGGTAGAGGTAACTTACGCATTACAATAGTGAATAATATTTTTTTTCGCTTTCACACTTCTCCAAAATAAGTTCGATGCCTTTTATGGAACAACTGGAAAAATTCATATGATTATTTGAAACGATTTCACACTCACAGCCCCACACTCAGTTTTACGGATGTAGGGTGCCAAAACATTTATATCACACACACAATCACACCCAGAACCTTCCTCTAACGCATTCTAACGCATTCATACTCACAGCCCCACATTAAGTTCAAAGACTTGTATCGTGGGTGCTGGAAACATTCAAATCACACACACATTACACCCAGAACCAGAAGCACAAATATCCCTTGGGAAGAAATTTGTGCTCCTGCCGGGAATCGAACCCAGGACCCACGGCGCAGAGGGCCACCTGTCCACTGCGCCAACTGGGTCGTCTCTAGGGAGAAATTTGTGTTTCCACCGGGAATCGAGCCCGATGCTCGCTGCTTTAAAAAGGCGAATGCGCGCCCAGAGTAGCAAACGGGCAGTTCAATATGTGTTGACCACATGGGCACACGTTGACCATGATTCAGTTGAATGATGAACCAAATTATGAAGCATCATTTTAACAAGGTGGTGAAGAAATTTAGATCCTAAAGGCGTGTCCAAAGGTTGGTGTGTAATGGTGGCGTGATTTGGGTTGCATGCAAATTGTTCTGCAGCAAATTGTACTGTTCCATAAAACAGCACGCGACGTCTGGCTCCGGTAGACTTGTGTTTGTAAAGCTTTGATTAATTTATGTCTCTGCGTTAGGTATTCTTATTTAAAATAATTAAACGCAAGCAAAGCTTAAAAAACCGACTTCACCGCTTTATCTTTGGAACCTTGATCAGATTTAATGTAATAAGCACGCATTATTGAATATAACTCAAAAACTAGAGATCTGATCTTGATCAAATTTCAATAGGACCCCATGAAAAGCACCAGCTTTCAAATAAAAAAACAATCGTCAATATCGGTTCACAACGAAAGAAGTTATGAGGTAACTTTTGAAGTTGGTCAAAAACGAGAACATTGTCAATGTAGTCCACAGAATACGCATTATTGACGATATTTCAAGAACTACTGATCAGATCTTGATCAAATTTAAAAGGGACCAATTGGAAAGCAACATCTTACATATTAAAAAAAATAAATTAAATCGTAAAATAAGTTCACGTGGAAAGACGTCATGAAGTAACACACATAAAAAAAAATACAGTTGACTTGAGTACCTCCTCCTTTTTGGGAAGTCGGTAAAAAGGTAAATTTTTAATTATACATATTGTTTATGTAGTTTAAAAATTAGTATTATTATCATCTTTTTCATTCATTTTATCGCGCCACCATCCCTACTTTCACTTTTCGTTTATATTTCCATTCAAAGGTTATCTGGAAGAGATCGCTCTTAGCGATAAGACCGCCCATTGTACCAATATTCTAAGTTTCTCTGTAAGCTGTATTTATTTGTTTGTGTCAATAAAGAGTTAATGTATTGTAATGTGTAATCAGCCTTTGTGTACAGTTATGTTTTATTGTGGCGTTCTCGAGACCAATTCTGGGCGGAGACAAATCCAACAAATCAAAGATCATAAAAATCGGTTCAGCAGTTCTTGAGTTACAAATAGTGTAACAAACTAACCCGACTTTATTTATGTTTATATTAAATCGGATGTATATCAAAAACATATTCATTTAAGTCCCAATTAGCTCAGTATCTTATGAAAGATCATTCACTTTTAAGTAAGTAGTGACAATAAGTTAAATGAGTGTATTAAAAAAAAAAAACGGAATGACGAATGTAGCCTGATACTAATAAGTTTAGCATTGTTCTCATGTGAGTGACTTTTTTGTTTGTTTTGAGAATACATTTCTTTAAACCAGGTCTAGTGTGTTTACCAGCTTCGATCACATCGTCACTTACCATCAGGTGAGATAGTGGTCAAACACTAGCCTGTCACAAATAAAAAAAAAAAAAAAAAAAACATCTTAGTCTACCCCATGTCCGCCCAAGTACTTCACACGACAAATGATTTTGTAGGTCTTTGTTACTACTGTTTATAGATCAATGACTAATTCATAACAATTATCTCATTATTAAGGTACAAGCAAAATGTCTTAACAATAATACAAAGTCATTCATCTCTACCCAAGTAACAAGGCCGATTCCTGAAGGATGCGCCTCCATTTTGTTATATCTGCCGATTGTCTATGCCCAATGGAGTGTGATGCCGGCCGGAGACAAAGTATTTTTAAACTTCGTTGGCGTTGCGTCATCAGCGTGGGCTGCAGGCGCCGGATAATAGATTGGTTTAATAGAATAATTACTATTGACGGTGTAATTGTAGGTTTTTTGTAGCACAGACAAATGACGATATAATAGTCGTGTAGATAGAGTGCCTATGTATTTCAAAAATGCTTAGTCTCTGTCGTTTGCTCGAAGCGAACTCTGCAGCTTTTAGCCGACTGCGAGACGCAAAGGATGCAGTCATATGTTTATCAGCGCATTTAGTAACTGCCCTGTTGGTTTACTTATGTATATACGTATGTTACGGCCGTTTTTATTGCTCGATAAGCAAGCATTTGGCCACTATCTCACCTGATGGAAAGTGAAGATGCGGCCGAAGATGTAGCATGCTTGCCTTGAAGATACCTGTTTACTCTAGACTTGAAGACTCCCAAATTATACCGTTCGGGCAACAGAGACGCTGGTAATGATTTCCACTCCTTCGCAGTACGGATGATAAATGTAGAAGCGAAACGCTTCGAGCGAACTGGAGGTATGTCAACCATATATGGATAAAACGGACATGAGAGAATTAACTTGTGTAATTCCTGTGCTAATGACTAATGACATTTGCCCTGCAGTGGGACAGTCATGGCTAATAATAATAAAATAACAATAATGATAACTCGATCAAAACCTCAAGAGGCTTTCGTTAAATGGTTTGATCAAGGGTCAGATTCAGAAGGCAGTACTCTTGGACACGGCACGTATTGTCAGGAGGTTCGTCACTCTGAAGCACTGACCTACCGGTAGCTTGGGCCCTGCCCCGCTGCTGGTGGCATACCTACTAGGTTTAGGTTTTTTTTTACAGTTTTCTTTATTATAATATTGCATTGTTTATTAATTTTATAAAAATACTAGCGATCCGCCCCGGTTTCGCCCGGGTGTGATAAATGAAGAACCGCTCGACCGATTTTGTGCAAACTTCACATAAACCATCTACCAAATAGTCCAAACAAAGCCTTAACATTTGGTTTGGATAGGTGAGTTCGTTCTTGAGTTATAAAATAACAACGAAAAGTGGCATTGATTTTTTTTTATATATATAATAATAATAATAAATTGTAAAAAAAACCTATGCTTAAAAAAATATAGATAGTAATAATTCGTACACGCGATTTGAATTTAAATTAAGAATGTCCTCGGTTTTTGAAACCGGTAAATAAACATAGTCTAAAAATACAAAAACAACTTGCTGGAAATGTTACATAACCCATACAAAACACGATAACACAAAATGGGCAGTGAAATGACTGACATCAAGCTTTATGGGATCTTACGTAACCCGTAAAGTTACACTACACGCAACATACCGAAATTTACATTTGGTAAGTGTGAAACGTCATGCAGATGATGGGTTCTGTTTAAAATAGATGAACACTTCATTAAATTCTAATTCGTTTATTAACATAGGCCCCAAAGAGGCACTCGTGAAAGTTATTGACTCTACTGCCAGATTCGCAAAATTACAGCCATCTCAAGGAGAACCTAGCAAGAAAGTCGGCGGCGCATATTTTCATTTATTTTTAAAACAGTCTTAAGGCTGCTGTCGCGAAAAAAACAATATTTCCGGGATCTTACAGATCCTACTGTTTGTCAAATATCAAAGCCAGGGTAACTAATACTGGAATTATATTAATACAGGAATTATATTAATACAGGAATTATATTAATACAATACCTAGGTGTATCTATATTATGTAGTCGCTAGAAAGCGCTTATGCAGTTTGCCTCCATGCATTCTTGTCATTAATGTAGTCAATCGTTTTATAATAAGCTTTCTTAATTAATGCCCGTTTTATCACTGACTAGCCGTGCCCCGCGGCTTTGCCCGCTATTGTCAAGTTAACAAGTAGCCTATGTTGTTGATCTTAGGTAAAAGCTATGTTCATTCCGAATTACACCCAAATCCGTTCAGCCGTTAAAGCATGAAGAGGGAACTAACATTACTTACAAACTTTCGGATTTATAATATTAAGTATGATTTTTTTTTTTACTTACACTCACAGATTATACACCACTAGCCATTCCCCGCGGCTACGCCCGCTTTTATCGAGTTAAAAAGCACCCCGGTGTTAATCCTAGGTATAAGCTATGTACATTCCGAATTTCATCCAACTCCGTTCAGCCTTTAAAGCGTAAAGAGGGGAGAGGGAGAAGAAACATACTTACGCACAAATTTTCGCATTTATAATATTAGTAGGATTTGGAGAAACAAAATTACAATGTATTAAATTAATATTAACTTGGGTTAGTACAATGGGCGTTCTTAACTTATAAAAAATGGTTGTCTGTAAATTTGGTTTATGGAAGATAATTTTACGTGATAAGTTGATAAGGTAAAGTACGACCTGATATTTCACGGCTCGATTTTGTACAGCCAATAATGCACACTCTGATAATTCATGGATATGAATTCGAAATATCAGGCAGTAGGTACATTCCCGGGTCGCCAATTATTGTATGTACAAAATCTGTCCGTACCGATAATGTACGGCCAACAATGTACAGCCAATAATTCATGTACATGGCTTCCAAATATCAGCGTGTGTAATACTGTGCGTGCTATAAAAAGTTCTAACCTTAGAACATTAAAAATATTTGCTTCCCTGTGGTCTTTATAAAAGTGGCTGCAAGTGTAGGTTAGGTTAGGTTTGAACTGCGACAAAACAAAGCGCGAACCGAGCGAGCGAAGCGAGCAAGCCGCGACGGCGGCCGGCGAAGCGCACAAAACTAAGTTATTATAAGAAAAAAAATATGATAGGAAGGTCCTTGCACTCTTGAAATTACTGGATCATCCAAACGAGGCTTTGACTTTGACATTTGTTTGTACACGAATTATATGCCGTGCATTATTGGCTTTACATTATCAGCTCGTGCTAATATTTTCCGACCTGTATTATGCGGCCAGTATTGCATGATCTGATATTTCATGTAAATTGAATTCAAATATTGGTTGCGTTTTCCTGGCCACGTATTATCGGCTGTACTAAATAGATCCGTGTTATTATTACACATCCAATAATTGGTTTTCGAGAAGGTCTGTCCACAGAAAGTGCAATATTGGCACTTAAACACACTGCTGACTACTATGTCAGGAGAAGGACGCCTGTTTACGCCTGTTTCTTGGATCTATCAAAAGCATTTGATTCAGTATCATATGAAATTCTCTGGAATAAGCTAAAAGGGGCAGGTGTTTCTCTTGAAGTAATAGGTATTTTTTCTTTTTGGTATGGTAGTCAAAAGAACCATGTTAAGTGGGCCAACATACTGTCAGATGAATATATGTTGAGCTGTGGTGTCCGTCAAGGAGGATTATCATCACCTAGATTGTTTAATTTATATGTTAATGAGCTCATTGTCGGGTTGAGCAACATGCAAGTTGGGTGCCGCATTGATGATGTAAGTGTCAATAATATAAGCTATGCTGATGACATGGTGTTGCTGAGCCCGTCAATAGGAGGTCTAAGAAAGTTGCTTGATTTATGTGAAGCATATGCTGAGCAGCATGGCCTGAAGTACAACGTTCAAAAAAGCGAGTTCATGATTTTTATAGGAAAAAACAGAGTACCTAGATGCATACCACCGCTCATATTGAATGGCGTTGCTTTGAACCGTGTTGCTCAGTTTAAGTATCTGGGTCATATTGTAAATGAGAATTTGTCAGATGACTTGGATATAGAAAGGGAGAGGCGCTCACTGTCGGTTCGTGGCAACATGTTGGCTCATAGGTTCACCCGTTGTACAGCAGAAGTTAAAGTAACTTTGTTCAAATCTTTTTGTCAAAGCTTCTACACGAGTGGGCTATGGGTCAATTTTACTCAGAAAGCATATAGTACTCTAAGAGTACAGTATAATAATACCTTTAGGGTTTTGTTAAGGCTTCCCCGTTTCTGTAGTGCATCTGGTATGTTTGCAGATGCACATACAGATGATTTCTATGCAATAATACGCAAAAAGACAGCAAAAATTATTCATCACATGCGGGGGAGCAATAACGGGATCCTTAAGATGATAGCTGAGAGGATGGACTCTTTTGTAGTGCAGCGGTTCATTGATTTACATGTTACACGTGGGTATTGGTGAACTGTTGCACTATATATAATGTGTAAATAACTATAAATATATTATGTAATGCAATGAAGTAATAAATGAAATTTTTACTAACATAGTTTTTGTAAGGTGTGTAAGACTAACATTTTTATTATTAATTTTTGTATATGGACCATGTCTGAAATAAAGGAATTTTATTTTTATTATTATTTATTATTATTATAATAATGTACGGCTCGTATAGCACAACCTGTTAATTGGAAGCCATGTCAAGCAATACTGGTTGCGAATTATTGGCTGTACATTATCAGGCCGGGCATTATTGGTCGTACAATATAGGGACTCGTTGATAACGTCATAAGACGAACGCTTGGCCGATCGTGCCTCTATATCGCTTGTTCCGCGCTCTCGCTTGCACGCTCAGGCTCAGGCGGAACGTGACACTTTTTCGTGCGTGCAGCCGGAGTTCATCGATTTATAAGACGTTATCACGTCAAAACCTTGTACTAAACTAAATCCATCTCTTTCGGGCAGACTTGGTGTGGAAAGAAGTTAGCAAAAATAATTTGAATCTGTGGTGAATAATTCTAGATCTATAATACTAGAAAAAGAAACATTAGAATTGTAACCGAATATAGTTAGTTACAGTACAAAAACAACACTTGGTGAGGATGGTCTGACGATGGAACAATAAAGTGGTACTAAAGAGGAACGAATGCCAAAGCAGTATGATGCACGGAACCCTACAGAACCTCTTTCAATTACCCAAACGGTTCTTATTTCCCGTAACTGAACAAACTGCGGTTCTTTAGCCATGATTCAGAACGTTGCGTGATTTCTATAACGTTTGATATATTGCCGCCAGGTCATTTGGTTTGCTAAATCTGATACGGTTCTTGGATATTTATTTTTTACCTACTTTGTTCCAAATTATTACTTAATTATGCTTCACGACTTCGCCTACTTTCATGATGACGATTCAGGATATAAAGTACCATTTTTTGATAGGCTAGCTTTAAACCTGGACTGTCTCATCTGTTTTTTTTCTTGGCATGACATAGGTACCAATTTCGTTTGGTACACCATAGGAATTTCGATCAAGCCTTAAGACTAATAAGTATACTAAGAATATGTCCAATAATACTATTCTTACTGTCTCTATTAAAGGGAAGGTACTTTTTTCTTGTGTTCTTTGTTAATAACAGTCACTATATTGTAATACTAGTCGTGCCCCGCAGGTTCGCCCGATATTATCAAGTTTAAAAGTAGCCAATGTGTTAATCCTAGGTATAAGCTATGTACATTCCAAATTTCATTAAAATCCGTTCAGCCGTCACGTCAGCTTCACGCTTTAGCGTGAAGAGGGAACAAATATCCTTACACACTTGCACACTTAAACACAAACTTTCGGATTTATAATATTAGTAGGATAGTGACACATCACTACACTAACTCAAAAGGTTTAGTTTTCTTGAGTCTTCTCACTAAGTCTGTGTTGTCGAGGAGCTGGATTGCCTCAACATTGACATGATGATGAAGTATTTGTTCATGAGCTTCATCATGGTAAGTGATGTTGTGGTCGACGATGGTAAATACTCTTGTCTAAGAAGGCACAGACCCCAATATCTGTTGCGATTGGCGTCAATTTTAAAATGAAGATTAAGCTTTATCCTTCAGGGCTTTGTCACTTTTGATTTGAAACCGCAACATGTAATTAAAAAAATTATATACCTAAATAAAAAAAATACGACTATGTAAAAGAGCAACTTATAAACGTTGATTATCTGTTAGATAGCATCAACAGTCCTCAGCTGGTTTCTAGTGCTGCAAAATTGTACTCAAAAGAGATAACATTTTAACCATTTGGCAAGCTAGCACATGGCCAGTATGGGCCAATAATATTTACCAATGTAGTAATACTTGTTAAAAACAAGCTCCATATTGGATTTAGAGTGACGTCACTTTGCTTATTGAGTTATTCTCAGCAAGCCCTTTCATTTGATGCCCATATTGTAGGAGTGCATTAAAAATAACTTGTCCGCCATTTTAGGCGCTCCGCCATGTTGGATTTCGAATGACGTCACACAACTGACACAACCATGCATTGTCATCCAAAATAAGCGTGTATACCAAATTTCAGCTCAATCGTTTAAATATAACTGATTTAAAATTCAGTTGTCAGATTCCACCCGGACGAACAAACATACATTGCAAGTTAAATAAAAGCTTGTAAAAAGTGCATGTCTTACGCGCATTCAATTGACCTTTTTTATATCAGATAGGCTATCGTTTGACCATTAGCTTGACGCTAGACTTTAAATGGCTTGCTCTCAAAGATACCTGCCGAAACATTCCAATAAGGAAAATTCCTGCCAAGAATCAAAACCGGAACCCGCGATATTCTAGTTCCAAGGCTACACCCGCAGTAAAGCTGTCATTCCACTAGAGATGTGCGAGGAAGCCACAGCGGTAAGTGGAGTTGCAGCTACTTTATTCTTCACGTACAAAAAAAAAAAAAAAAAAACAAACGCATTCACACTCACAGCCCCACACTAAGTTCAAAGACTTGTATCGTGGGTGCCGGACACATTCACATCACACACACACACATTACACCCAGAACCAGAAGCACAAATGTCCCTTGGGAAGGAATTTGTGCTCCTGCCGGGAATCGAACCCAGGACCCACGGCGCAGAGAGCGGAAAGAGTACTTTGTTCGTACAGTGTCTATTTCCATCATAGCTTACATGGTCGGTGTTTCCAGATGGGCACAATATGGGAGTCTTCAAGTCACGAGTGAATTAATATCTTCTAGGCAAGCTTGCTCCATCGTCGACCACATCAATGCTTTCCATCTCATGTGGTCAAACGTTTGTCTATACTGAATAAAAAAGTGTATCGGAACTAGTTCGATGTA
Source organism: Lomographa bimaculata (assembly GCA_948107665.1). Classification (NCBI taxonomy): domain Eukaryota; kingdom Metazoa; phylum Arthropoda; class Insecta; order Lepidoptera; family Geometridae; genus Lomographa; species Lomographa bimaculata. Next base: position 1,365,575 of record OX403607.1, on the reverse strand, counting down.
TTGATTTTATTTATATAGCATTAGCCATGCTAGGCAGAACTACAGTAATAAATGTAGAAAGTAAATATTATCGCTTTAGACAGGGATTGATCCCGCAGCCATAGGGTGTCATGGTGGGCCCTATTGCTGAGCTACTCCAGCCCGGCCTGAAGTGACGAAATTATCCTTTCCTTATTATTAACGTCTTACGGGGACGTGTGACGTCATCTACCGAAATAGTTTAAAGAAACTACTACGTCCAACGAGTCTAACATTGCATCTCTGGTTCGATGTGTTATGGATTATGCGCTTTGTGCGTGGAAGCTTATTTACTATGACAGGATAGAGTTGGTACACTCATCTCATTAGATGGTAAGTTATAATAATTATGGTCGACGATTTCAAACTTGCCAGACAAAAATACTGGTTATGGCAGGAAGATACGTGACGTTGCTAGACATCTCTAGTAGTTGTTGGGTAGCTTGTCAGCTACCCTACAACTAGCGAGGACTCCTTAGCTCGCATCCATTCAACATGGGTCATGTTAAAGGCAGATAGCGCAGCAGCGGTCCAATTCCCGGCAGCATAATTTCTTCTTAAGTCGTGCTTCCGAGATTACGGCACCTACGCTACAAGTCTTTAAACCTAGGGTGGGGCTGTGAATGTGAATGTTTGTATAAAACGTTGCTTCGTTTAACCCTTTTCCACTAGAGCTAAGCTACATAAGCTTTGACAATCATAATATATTGATCTAGGAGACAGCTGATTAACCTTGCTTTTCCTCTAAACCAGGGGTCGGGAACCTGCGGCTCGCGAGCCACATGCGGCTCTTTGGATGTGAAGCTGCGGCTCTTTAGTATACGCAAACATTAGTTATATTAAAAAAAACGTTCTGAATCGATTAACGAGGATTAGGTGCCATTTCTATCGAGCCATTAACAAGCCTCCAAAAAAGTACATTTATACAGTTGAAACAAGTAAATTATGGGATGATTAGGTAGGTATAACGCGTGCATAGCGTTTTCTATACGATACTCATAGTACAGTAGGTATTATTGTTGGCAAGAAAAAAAGTTTGTGGCTCTATAAAACTTTGAAATTTTGTAAATTGTAATTTTTGACTCTTCCGACTCAAAAGGTTGCCGACCCCTGCTCTAAACGCATCGTCTTTTACATCAATCAAACAATAATTTTGGTTGATCCCATACACATCACTATGCACCTTACATCTCTGGTGAAAACTAACAACAGTAAAACAGATGCATTCACACTCACAGCCCCAAGCTAAGTTCAGACTTGTATTGTGGGTACTGGAAACATTAAAATAATATTTGTGTATCATTCAGATTTAAGAGGCCTGCGGAGGTTGATTTGCCCATACAATCGTAATACCGAAATTATTTATAATTCAAGAATATTACCACCATACTGTGCTGTTATTCAGATTAAAAACATATTATTCTAGGTTCCTGGATAGTTTTTATTCCAAAATAATTACCTAGAACGAAATATAAACCAATTGATTTTTACACATTATTACGACATAAATGTCGCATCTTTAACTTATTCGTTTTGTATTAAAAACTAACACATTTCTTTTGTAATTACAACAGGAACATAGATTATCATTTCAAGGTACTATTAATGCTAAAAACAATGGCTAAACATTAAATGTTCATTCATAATTTTTGGTATTACGGCACCTATCATAATTTGTTCGGTCGGTAGAGCTATCGCATCAAGCATGGGCACAGTTTGCCAGTTAAACAGAGACAGCCTATAGACTCGTTCAAAACCTCCCCGGCCTCTTAAGGGCAATGTTTCTAGTGAAATTACAGAGATTTAAGAGTTTTAACATCTGATATCTCAGGGTGAGGAGCGCAGTGATTTGCCGCGCTTTAGTTTGAATAATATAACTTCAAAATTCTGGGTGATACTGATCTGTAATGGGCATACGTGACGCTTACCATAAGACGAGCGACTTGATCGCGTCTCTCGATGACATAAAAAAAATTACATCACACATGCCATCACACCAGAACCAGAAGCACAAATGTCCCTTAGTACAGAAAATTGTGCTTCTGCCGGGAATCAAACCTAGGTCCCACAGCGCAGAGGGCAGAGATCTACCCACTGTGCCAACTAGATTGACAAAAGACGTAAGGCTTCGTAACAAAATCAAAGCCCAAATTACATTAAAATATTTTTATTGGCAGCTGTGCCTACGCATCAGCGATGGTTACTTCCACCTCCACACCAGGCTCGATATTAATAGAGGTGATCTGCTTCACGATCTCCGAGGGGGAGTGCAGGTCGATCACTCGCTTGTGTATCCTCATCTGGAACCTGTCCCAGGTCTTGGAACCTTCACCGCAAGGTGTCTTCCTGGTGGTGATGCGGAGGATTTTGGTCGGCATGCGGACTGGGCCCTGGAATGATTGGTTAAATTATAAATATAAACGCTTTAACACTCAGCCCCACACTAAGTTCGATGGCTTGTATCGCGGGTGCCGGGAATCGAAACCGATACCCTTGCTGAGAAAGTACGCACACATAAGCCAACGGTCAATTAATGCAATAATATTCATGTTAAACAATTTGTCGTTATAATTATCAAGAATTATGTTCTGGCAGCTATCCTTGCGAGTCAGTTATTCTAGCGTGACCTGGACAATCATCTTTTGTGACTTTTGACTTAAGGATGATGAACCGTATTTGACTTTTGTGACTACTTAAAGCTTAATCATCAAGTCTCAATTGGCACCTGTGTAATCAAGATATAGGCAATGCCTAGTTTCGGGCCAATTTATTAAATATTTATTATGTACAATAAACACATTAAAACTAGAAAAATACAATTATTGTACTAATAATATGTAGAAGTCAATAAATTTTAATTATTCATTCTATATTGTAGTGTGGAGCCAAGCTCGGAGAGCACGAGAAAAGGCTTTACCACTATGGATTTCATCAGGATATTACCTTCACCGGTAGCACAAGACTGTCATAGGATTCGAAAATGCAACCCTCAATTGGAAGGCGGATTTACTGCGATGGTGCCATCATTTCTACAAAACATTTACTTGCTGTAAGAAGATCTGCCTAACAAAGCATGACCGTGCCTTGAATTAATACCAGAGGGTACTCTGGTCCATATAAATGGTTCTATGGGAGTCGTCCATATTAAAATGTGTATTTACTGTAAACCAAGTATATGTAAGCTACGAGGACTACACTTGTGCTAATTTTAATGAATAGCTGTAACTACCCTATGAGCAGAATATGGTATAGAACGCACACTCTGCACTTTGAGAAGTCATAGTCTTACGTCTTTTGGTGAACCCAGCACTATGGACAATGCTGAGATTTCATTCAGACGTTGAATTCCTAGGAAGATATGAAGATATGATTGGTCCCCCTGTAAAAATGCCGCCCTGGTACTATAACCAGCACCATTGTTAGGATGTCTTAAAATGCCTTAACAGCATTTTTTCTTTTTGGCTTCTATCTCGCTCGCATAATTCAATATTTTAATAAATATAATTATCTAGGTATGTTTTTGAGAATGTTTTCAATTAACTATATTAACATTAATAAAAGAATGGGTTTCTAACGGGAATCAAACCCGATAACATGAAACACTGTGCTTAGATAAGCAGTGGTTACATCGAGTAGTTAAGTATTGCGAGATCAGATGTTTATAATTAATATGGAATAAATTAGTACTTTTATTGAAGCTCAGATGGTTTGTGCAGTAAACCGCAACCTAGGGTTGGTTTCCGAACAATTTTTTTCCTTAGAAAATAAAATATTTCATAGTTACCTTGACACGGAGCTTCTGCTTCTTAGCTCCATTGATGAGGTCAGCGCACACCTTCTCTAGTGAGCGGACATTGCGGGATGTCAGTGTGATCCTGATCCGATGGATCGGTGAGATCTCAGCCTGGGGCTTCTCGATGTCCTTGCCTGATACAACGGCGGCCGCCTGGAATGTTAACAATGGGTTAATGAGAGAATGTATACGATTCAACATTGTAATTTATTGAAAGTTCTTAATACTCTCTCTCATTGTTTATGTAGGATTTTTTCAAGTTCCATTAACCAAATGAAAAAAATGGAACTCTTAATGGATAACTTGTTGTCTGTCTGTAATGATCATTTTCAAAAATGTGTGTATGAAGTTCAAAATAATATCAAATACTTACGTCTACGTTCCCTTGGAGCTGTAAAAAAAAAATCAAGCATCTAAGTCAAAGTAATAAAAAAATATAGCTAATTATGTTGCATATTGAGGGATTTTTGACATGCGCTAATAAAACAAAATCTAAAGATACAAAATCAACAAAAGTTTTACAAATTTGTTAAGCAATAACATATAATTCCATAGGCATAGGTGTACATTCAATAACTTAATCTAGGCGGCATTTTCGTTGAGCGTAATAGCCCTTAATATTGTATATGGTACCAAAATCACAATAAATGGATTTAAAAACAAGCTAGACAACTGGTTGAGAATTAATAGTAATAAAAAACGTAAATAGATTTAGTAATTTCTTTTTGTACATCGGCAACTATTCATTTTGGTATTGGATCAGTGCTGAAAATCTGCACACTAGTTTGGTGGTGCATTATGTTGAGCATTGACCTATATAACCAACTTTAATATTGAAATTGAATGTATTTGTCTCTGGTATTGTTTTTTATAAATTTTTCTTTCTTTACTTTCTAATTAATAAACAAACTTTGTTACAAAAGTGAACTGTTATGACTTTCAACACAGTGTGATATAGCATTCTGATTCATGTTTATACATCTAAGCTGACCCCCCCTGAACCAGAGAACCCAGAACCAGAAAACTTGTGTTCTTACTGGGAACCGAACTCGCTGCTTAAAAGGCAAACGCATACAACAGGGGCAATTCAAAGATAAGTTATACTTGGTACTTGGTGTGCGGGCTATTTTCTGCAACTAGGCCGTATATTTTATATATCCAAATTATATGCAGTAAAGGGCAAATTGTATCTACATGAACTACAAAAGACGATGAAATAGTTTATTTTAATAATTATTAATATTGAAAGGCTTAAAAAGCCAACAAAACAGAAGCCGCAATTTTTTCAGATATTTAACAAAGAAAAGTAGACTTTTTTGACGAACAAAAGCCATAATGCTACTTTGCTCCCACTATTGCCGTTAACCGGTATTGGGTGTGAGATGCCATGTCAGCTGTCCTCAATATCAGAACTTTTCTTGATTTTCATAGGTTATTACTAATCTAGTGATTAGCGCTCATCACCAAATTAGTTATAACGAAGTAGCGCATTGAACTTGATAAGGGTTGTTGCACAACCCTCATCTTCTTCATCCCATCTAACTTGTGTGGGTTTATAATAAGTTTACCAAATTATAACTACTGTGACAAATAATCTGATAAACTGTTTCTATCCTACTGTCGTGCTTCGCTAGTGGACATTTATATTATTATTTTTTATGTTCTCCAAAGGATTGGCAGAACTTGTACATTTCTGCCAGCTGTTTGCATGGCTTAGGCAAACAACAGAAATAGGCGCTTAGCTGTTCAGCTGCTGAAGCTGAAGGAAACATGTAAATAGTACCTATGATTAGTAGTATAACTACTGTAAGACACACTTTACACAGAAAGTTACCGAGTGTAGGTACCCAATTAAGTAAATCCATTGTAGAGTTTTAAAAGCAATAATTTAACCAATTTTCAGTTCTACATTATGACTTCTAATAGTGTGTTGATACATAAATTAGGATACGCGCCCAAACGTTTTGCATCGTGTTTTCTACAAAATTAAGCTAAACATATTGACTAGAGCATACTGAAGCGATTAAGATAATATTTTGGACACTAGAATATATGAATGGACAAGAAAGGACACGTGTGATCAACTTAACCTCAAAATTGGGCATCCTTTTTATTTATATTTATGGCAAATTTAACGCAAAAGCAAATGTAATAGTTACGAGGTTGACGATATCAACACATACCATTTTGATGCGATTTTCCGGTCGAGATAAACAACTTTAATTCAAAAATTGCTCAGCGCTGAACCGGAGAACAGCCTGTTTCACTTCAATGAACGAAAGAGAAAGAAAAATTGGTTTCGTGAATCAATGTCACCGTGATAGAAGACGTAAATTTGACATTGACAACTTTGAGGTACAAAGAAACCGTTTATCCACATCTATGCGGTTTAAAAATCGCCTCGATGTAACTGAGGGTAAATCCATGATTTAATTTTGGGCTCCAACGATGAAAAAAAATTCCTTCATCATTGGGCTCTAGGCAGTAATGCAAGCCGACAGCCTTATAGATTTAATGTTTAATTTCAAACACCCTAATTATGTATCCATGTTGGGAATGGTTCCAATTGGAAAACTACTAAGAAATAGAAATAGAGCACAAGTGGCCGCTAGGAAACTTGGTATCCTCGCTAAGGTCAGGCAGTACTTCACTCCGGGCCGCTTCTTAACCTTTATCAAGCTCAAGTTCCCATACACACCAAAGTGAACATCTATAAGACCTACATAAGATCAAGGCTTACTTACGCTGCACCGGCTTGGATTGCACTTTGCTCCGCCGCGCAGAAGAAGTGACTCCAAACCGTTCAAATCGTCGTCCTGAGGCAGTAAACGGGAGCTGGCCGTTACGTGCGCAATGACGTAATCGCCAGAGACGTCAAAATCGAGGCGGTGGGAGAGTTCGTGGCCTGTATGGCGCGCGGCATGTACGACCGCGCCGACAACGGTCCACACCCCCACCTAAGAAACATTGCGCCGCACCACGCACGACCACCTGACGTAACGGCTTGGCGTGCACTCCCTCGCGACATCGTCCCAAAGGACGAAGACGAATAGAGGCGCGAGAGAGCGGCACCGAAAATGAGACAGCAACAATACCGGACAAGACACCTACCCCGACTAACCCAGGATAGGTCGTGAGAGGCCCGGATGGGCAGACCCGGGCCAACTGACCCGAGACGGCCCAGGAGGGTGACTCCGACTAAGTGCGGGCATAAAACAAACCACACAAGAGCAATTATATTGATCGCCAAGCTCCCTGGGAGTAATCGCTCCCAGCGCCCAGCCCAGGCAAAGGTGAACTAAATCAAGGCCTAAACCCACCACGCCACGAGGGCAAGTGGAAGGAACCGATGATGATGATGATCAAGCTCAAGTCCGACCGTGTATGGAGTACTGCGGTCACTTTTGTGATGGGACCACCAAGTACCAGTTAGACGCTCTTAAATCTATTGACCGGCGAGCCATAATACTCATTGGCGACAGTAAGCTAATCGAGTCCAGATTGCAGTCTCGGTCTCCGACGTAAGGTGGCTTACATATTGGAGAGTGTGCACAGGAATGACATGAGTTTATTTCCACATGGCCTTTTTACCATCTAACAATTATACAAACTATCAAACGTCTTCCATTTATGGTCGACATACCTCCAGTTCACTCAAAGCTTTTGTTTCTACGTTCATTATCCGTACAGCGAAGGAGTGGAACTCATTGCCTGCGTCTTTGTTCCCCTTACGGTATTATTTGGGAGTCTTCAGTGCATAAGTATCTTCTAGGCAAGCATGACATGCTTGTCACATCTTCAGCCACATCATCACTTTCCATCAGGTGAGATACTGCCTAATCAGCATAAAAAATATATGGTTAATTTTTGTTTCATTCTATTAGAAATAAGAGGTTTGTCAACCCCCATAGAAATTAATCGGCCTCCTGCACCACCCGGAGGTGCTGGCGGCGCTGCGGCTGCGCGCGCCGGCGGGGGCGGGAGGCGCGCGCCGTCCTACGCCCACGCTCGAGGTGCCCTCACCGAGGACCAACTTACTTAAGTTTTCACCTTTGTCTCGGGCAATACGAATTATAAATAGTGTATCAAACGATCAAGATATTTTTAATGTCTCCCTGCCGCAATTCACAGAGGCGGTACAGAAAGTTCTAGAAAATTAGGTATATTTTATTACGAACTATATATATGTATATTAAATTAAGTGCTATGTATTTCCTTATAACATCGTCTTGGCTAAGGCTGTAATGATGTTATAATTGTGTGTATAATAAATGAAATAAATGAAATGAAATGAAAATGCTTGCGACAAAGCTACATAATAAGCTAGCTGAACGCTGAGTAACTTGTTTGAGATGTATATTTTTTATTAAGTTGTGAGTGGCAGGAAATATTATGCTCCCAGTGAAACGAAACCGATACCCTCTTAGCGTAAGCGAAAAAAAACCACATGTGAACGCATTTCAATATTTTCAGTGCTGCCATTATGTGTGCACCTACTTACAGATGGTGTTGCTACGGAAGGCAAAAAAAGTTAAATAAAATACTTTTAAATGTTGCTATGCTAAGTTTAAATTTGCCAAGCAGAATCGATTGGCAATGGGCATCCACCAGTTACCCAGGCCGAGCCGCATCGGGTCGGTCAACGCATAAATCCGTCTACTATATACTGAATTGCGTGAACCAGAGGCATATGCATACGGGACTAAACGCGACGGAATCCGTTGGATGTATAAGTAAATGCTAATCGATGCGTCCTCGATCACGCCGTGTCGGCCTGGCCCGTCTGAAATGAAAGCCTAGCTTTGGGCAGTCCCTAATGCTCCTATGCTATAAGAAATAGGAATTACTGTCGCCGCCCTTACATAATAAATTGAAACTTTGCTTTTCTACACATACAGCAAACTTACAATCTATGAGCCAGTTCCTTAAAAAAATACTAACTTGTTTATCTTTTCATACAGAATATAAAAATGGAATTTGGTGTTGGTAGTGTTGACATCCATGGCGAGCATGTTATCATGCTGCATGTAGTCCTGTACCGCAGTATAGAACCTGTTCTAACCACGTCATGAATTTTATTATTCGAGACGTAGTATTCATCTCGGGTAGAGTATAATCTTCTTTTCTGTGGTATTCATTCATGAATAATGTGACAACACAGGCTTGAAATAATAAATATCAGTAACACAACGAACCGACCGATGTGCCTATTATCATTCGTGTCTGGCTTGAAGTGTAGGAATGTAAGAAAATTAAATATTTCAATTAAATGAGCAACATTATACTTTAAAATAACATGGTTACCTAGATGTTAGAAACGGGATTGTTATAAACATGTATTTTTCATCAAATTTCTGCCTTTCTCTTGAATATAGCACTTCTAACGGTGCCGAAATATTGAAACCTCAAAATGATAGAAAAATTAGAAGTACAATTATATGTATCATAAATAATCTGGTTTCTAACATTTATGCTTTTATTTTGTGATTACATTTTGCCATTACAAGTAATTATTAAATATACTGAGATAAAAATTAACTTTAATTAACAGACATTTCACTAACTAGCAGCTAATATCCATAAAATAGGTACTTAATTTGTCAAAATTATTACCTATAGTATCTACAAGATCATAGCAATTGTACAATACTAGATCTTGATACTGAGTACATGCAGTAAAATAGAAAAATTTAATAAATGTGTTAAGGTAGCCTTTGAATCACACGTTGTTTGTTAATAAATTCTTCACTTGCTTATCAAATTTCCTGTAACAAATACAACAGCTCAAATAAGACAGTTATGTAACGAATGTTTTCTTCACTATGGCCAACTAGCCATAATAAAGAAAATTTCCAAAAGTGTATTTTCGTTTATCACGTTAAATAAATTTCATATAGTTAAAATCCTTACCCAGAACTTATTTGATCTCCTGGAAGGTGGAATGGATTGCATATGGCATCGGCGTACAGTGCATGAAGACGACGTAGCGTAGTTCTTACTTCGGCATCCCTGATGTTGCTTCCACCAGGAGATGTAGAGCTTGTGACCAGCACCAGCTTAATGCGGGTGTTTGTCACATAACCATAGCTAAAAATATAATAGGACTATACCACACACTATAAAAACTCTTTCTAGTTGTCCTTTTTTCTTGATATGTATTTCATGTTGTTACAGTTCGGCGTATACCATCGAACGTCATATTAACTAATTATGAATTATCGTTCATTACTACTTAAAAAATTATACCTCGCGATTGGTTACTGTTGTGGTAAGCTAATCAGAAGTGACATAGCAACAAAAAAAAAAAAAAAATTAAAGTTAATAATGAACAAAAACGAACACACATATTACTATTTTTACTATTTTTAGATAAGCATTACAGAAAGACTTAGCGTATTACTTAATTTATGTACAGAAGCCACATTTCGTTATGATCAATACCAATATATTATATAATTATATTTATATACTTATACCTATGTTTATAATTTTAGTCATATTGCATCGACTGCTATTAAAGAGAACATAATTATCGTTTAGTTGGTAATACTAACACATTCATGCTATTAATAGACGTATAGTCACGTTAGAACCAGTATTTATTATTTTTAATAAAAAAACATTAATTTATTTGTAATCTTGCACGATATTGCATTTTCTTTTAGTCCTCCGAGGAGTTGTAGAAAAATCGTTTATTATGGTATCGTAATAGTAGTCATATGCTTTCTTGTCCACATAGCACACAAAACATTCATATCATATGAATAAAGAGAACATACTTACATTTTATGAGAATCCGTTGAATAAAGTATTCCCAAGTACAAATCCCTCAGATCAGTACGAGCGGCATTAGCATTGGCTCCACCATTATTGGTGTTATTTGTAGCAAGCCGTTCCTCCAGCGCATCTAGAGCGGTGTGGACTAGCCACTGGCGGGAAAGTTCGTTATCAGTACTTGTATCATTTCCAACACCACCAATGTACAAAGGCGAGTTCTGAAAAAAAATTATTAACTATGTAGTATATATTTTTTTACAATATCAGAAATGGTTATATTTCTACGTTTGTAACACCACACGATTATGTGACATTAAGTTTTGACAAATGACAATAGCAACATGTCAAAAACCAATACTAAAATGACGTCACAATTCTTGTAATCAATAAATCTGTGTACGTGTAATTATATCGTATTATCAAGTTTTGAGTCTGTTTTTAATGTTAACAATGAAGTGGTAGACTGTTATTATCGTGTTGACTCTCAATACAATATATATGTCGCTTAAACTTACATCTTTCCCAATTACTGCGACACAAACAGCCATTATGATTGACAATCTACCGGAAATACTACAGTGCTGCCAACTTTATAAGTCTTATCTCGTTGTGTAGGCGGAAAAGTTCAATGTTAACATAATCTATTCGCGTATGAACTGATAATATAATTATATTTTTCTTACAAACTGTTTTGCATAGGAGTGCCGCTAGGCTAGCAACAAAATATTTTAACTACTAGCTATCGTTTACTGTTGGAACTTTTACAAAAATCATTCGTATGTGTTCACTGGGACGTAATAACAACAATGGCAATTAACGATGAGCTTATTCACGAAGTGAACGAGGAAGGTGAGGTGGTCGTCGTTAAATCGATCGAGTCTGGTCATCGCGTTTATTTACGCTTCACAAACATGACCAGCCGCATCGTGGAGGTTTGGTGGCGGGATTTTGAAGGCATCAAGCACCGATACGCGCTGTTACGGCCCAACGAAACTTTCGACGTGAATTCGTACCTTACCCACCCTTGGGAGTTCACAGATTCGCGAACTAAAGAGCGCTTCATAGTGGGTAACAAGCCGATCTTCAGAGCTCCTGCTAATATAGCCGGAATGAACTACCGTACCAACTGGAATATCACGGTACGCGTACGTACTTTGCGCGCCATAGCTTTACTGGCCGTAGCAGAGAGAATCCCTTCCACAAACCTTTTAACTGGTTTAGAACTGCCTCGAAGCTTGCGAAACGATCTTCATGACCTCATCAGGAAGCTTCATTACTTGCACCCTCATCCCGGTGAATGATATTTGCATTGGACCAACATTGCTTTTTTTGCTATAATTGTGTTTGAAATTATTTTGCAATTCATTATTAATGCCGTTGAGAACGCAGGACTCTTTTAAATATGTGTGGATTTTATGTGATAATCTATGTCAATGGACAAAGTGAACCAATTGTGAAGTGAATTATTGTCTAATAATAATAATAATAATTTACTCGCATTAGTCACGGTTATTGTTAGTTGTAGTGTGGACACGCCTGATATGTTATTATTAATGTGTTATTAAGTGTACCAAATGGCCTCTAAGCGTTGGCTACGTTCTGCTAATGCCTAACAAAGGTACGGGCGTAGACCCGTGATTTAAAATAATGTATTGTACTATTGTAAATACTTAAATAATAAAAATAAAAACGTCTAATTGTTATTGTCTATATATTGATGTGATGGTAAATTTAAAGCCTAGTATTGCTTATAATGTATATCTAAACATAGACGTGCTATTTTTGTAGAAATATCCATTTGATATGGGTCACAGGCCGCCTATCAATTATAATTAGGTTAATTATATGTAATTAATCTTTATGAATGTTTAAGCTGCGCCCTATGCCCTATCCATACCAAATTTCATCAAAATTGGTACAGTTGTTTGAGCCTGAAGAAGTAATAAACATACAAACACACTTAAAAACTTGCATTTATAATGTTAGTGTAAAGTGTGATATTTATAATTTAGATAGAAGTATACATAATATTGTCTTTTATAAAAACTAACTAAATTTATAAAACATAACCAAACTTCTACACACGTAGCCCTACACTAAAGTAGATGACTTGTGTCATGCGTGCCGGAAAAATACACATCGTACACACAATCACACCCAAAACCTAAAATACAAATTTCCTTTGGCGTAAATGATTGTGTTGCCACTGAGAATCGAATATGTTACCTGTTGCTTAAAAGGTGGACACACACTCAAGTAAGCCAACGGGCAGTTCATAATTAAATTAAAATCATGAAATGGAGTATACATCCCAAGCGGGACTTCAATACACCCCAAGTGGGACGTCAGATCCCCTACCACAAATGGACTCAACATAATCAGAACATACATTGGTAAATTCTTAATTTTGTATATTATTTGTAACAATTCTATTAGTCAGTTTATTTGGGTTCATGTTATTTTCTATTATGTCTCACAGGATAGTTTTTCGTAGATTAATTGCATCTATTTTTAAAAAGGATGAGTTAGTATGGACTGTATAAGTATGCCTTGTATGCGTTGCTAAGCCACATAAAGAAAAAAAAGCAGTTTATGCCTTTAACATTTATGTTTGCCTAGCACCAAATCCGAGAGGTATTCCTGCCCATGAGAAAGCTTTTTTTTGCAGAATAGTTTTTTCATGAATTAAAATGTATTCTGCTTGAATTTAAACCATTCTTTTAATCCACCTGGACGCACAAACAATTTCATCAAAATAAGTCCAGCTGTTTAGGAGTTCAGTCATATTCACATGTAAAGAAGAATTGTACATATATGTAGAGACAAGCACTAAGTCAAAATCTATATCATAACATATGTATAATCTATATCTCAACGTATTAGCATTGTAATACAGAGGCAATGCCAGCATGGGAACGCTACCTGCTAGCAGTGGGCTTGAGTACTTGAGCTAGTCTTACGGACTTCCTCATACTGCCCCAATTTAAAAAAAACTCACTTGCTGAGATATTAATTTTAGTTGCAATTTGTATGTTGCATGAATAAACTATTTTTCATTTGGGTATAAAATTTGTGTAACTATATTGTATGTATTTGTGATACAACTTATGAGATGAGAGAATTGTCAACGAATTAACGAATTATCCTTAAAGGGTGGTGCTACAAGTTATAACTGTAGATACCGCTTTACTATTGTAAAATTGTTATTTTGTAACAACTGGTGTGTATTGTGTTTAACTATGATATGAATATATATAAAAGGTGTACCTACACCTATATTAAATTATGTAGGTATATAACATTTAAATAAGTATGTGTAAATCTGACGTAAACAGCTCAGTAGCCAAGTTTGTCCTCTGCGCTGTTGGGCATGGGTTCGATTTACAACAGGTGCACAATTTTCCTTCCCAAGGAAAAGAAAGACATTTTTGCTTCTGGTTGTGATTGTAAGTGTGAGGTAAATGTTTCCGCCACGCACTATACAAGTATACATCAAGCTATGTACTTAAGAATTAGAAAGAACTGAACTGAAACACAAGTCTTCTCCCCAAGGAAAATTTGTGTTTCTGATTCTGGTTGTGATTGTGTGTGTGATGTGAATGTTTCCGGCACCCACGACACAAGTTATCGAACTTAGTGTGGTGCTGTGAGTGTGAAAGCGTTTATGTTGAATTATATTGCTTTTTTTAAATGCACACACAGTACAAAGAATTGTGTCGTGGGTGCCGGCTACATTCACCTCACGCTCACAATCACACACAACCAGAATCACAAATTTCCCTTGGGGAGTGAGCCTGTGTTCCCAGGGAATCGAACCCGATACCCTTGCTTAGAAGATGAACACCACCCAACAAAGCCAACGAGCAGTTCAATGTGAAATGTACTTAAGAACAAACCCAATTTGATTATGTTGCTTTTTATAAAACGCACACACAGCCCACACTCAGTACAAAGACTTGAGTCGTGGGTGCAGGCAACATACAGAGAACTAGAAACACAAATTTCCCTTGGGGAGTGAACTTGTGTTTTCACAGGGAATCGAACCCGAAACTCTGCTTAAAAGGTAGATGAACGACCATGTACGCCAACGGCCAGTTCACTTTCTATGGGTTATTAATTTCTATTATATACTCACATTAATGTGTAATAAACTAAGCACTGATGCTATGGGCCAGGTAGCCATTTGTAGACTGCTTTTTCTAACTACCCTCTTATAGGTAGATACATAACAATTTAATATTCTAAGATTGTACAGTAATCATGATTTACAGTAATACCGCAAGTATGATGGGAACGATGCCACCTGAGTTACCTATAAGCTCGATGTCTTGTAGTTAGGTATTTTTGCTGTAAATAGTTTTAGGAACTATAGGCAATTTACCCATAGTTAGGATTACCGATTGTGTCTATTCTCGTGTACGTAACTTGGTTAGGGGTTTCTTAAAAAACTAGAACTTATACTGCATTTAATGTTAGAAAATAAGTGATTGAATTATTATACTTGTGTATCTTAATAAGAAGCATTTTTTGTAAGGGCTTTGAGTCACCTTGAGACTATGTCAGCCCATTTTGACGTACAGAGTCGTAGTTGCATCTAAGAAGCATTGCTATAATGTTTTATTAGGTTTACAATAACTTATGTATTGATTAGCATGTCCTATACTAATTATAAGGATACATACTGTTAGATTTATACTATTTTAATTAATTACTCGCTGCGCCTCGCGGTTTTACCCGCGTAAGTCCCGGTCTCGCGGGAATTCCCGGATAAAAAGTAGCCTATGTGTTAATCCAGAGTGACCAGCTGCCTTCTTACCAAATTTCATCAAAATTGGTGGAGTATCCGGTTTTTCATTAGACGATTTCTACTATATTTTATGTACCTGTAGTCGGTTTACGGACGATAATTTTACGTGATAACGTCATAACACGAACGTTTCGTGCCTCTCTATCGCTTGTTCCGCGCTCTGGCTTGCACGCTCACGCTCAGGCGGTACGTGACACTTTTTCGTGCGTGCAGCCGGTGTTCATCGATTTATAAGACGTTATCACGTCAAAATATTTACTTATTTTGTTACTTAAAAATTTTTCGTTTATTAATTAGTTATGAAAATAATTTTATTCTTCTTTTGGTGCCATTAACTAATGAATTATTGTATTTGCTATTAATTATATTCGGACAATTATATGGAAACCTAGATTAAGCATATTGTTTACCAAAAATAATATATTTCTTGTATTGATGTGCGAAGTTATTTATATCGCTAACCTGTCCGGTGTCGCTCGGTAAGAAAATATAATGAAACTTTCCTTACAATTTCTTTATATTTTCTCACCTTTTAAACCTTCCTTGGACTTCGACAAATATTTAAAAACTAAAATTAGGCAAATCGGTTCAGCCGTTCTCGAGTTGTTGTGAGACTATTTTTTTAATCCGGAATGTAAACTATCTAAATTCTAAATTTCATCATAATCGGTTTACGTAACGGTGATATGTGGTAACAAACATTTACACAAAATTTAACATTATAATATTAGTAGGATAGATTTAGATAAAAAACCGACAGATGTCATATTGGACGGTGTTCAAACCGCTCTGTATTGTAAGTATGACGTAATTACGTACCTTAAAGGTTACAGAATGAAAATCACGTATCATGTATAAAAAATAATTTATTGTAAAAAAACATAAATATTGTGATCACATTTGTCAAGTATTAAATATGGCAAGTCATTTCTCCTTATGCATATGTGCTACTAAGGCTAAAGCCCCACCGGGGATGAATCTCATAAAATTATCAGCGGTGAGCGGTCCCAGTGCGTACATACCCTTGGGGGCGTTCAAAACTTCATGCGTACTCTTGTCTATGGCCACAGGATTCCTACTATCCACCGGTTTGTTAGGATCTACACCGAACCCTATCCCGTTCCTATAAGTTTCGTCACATTGACACTCCTCGGTGTACGGAATGATTTTCATATCACATTTATCATTACAAATATAATTGTTATCGAGGTACCTCGACTTGCAAATCTGTATGCTCTGCCCCAAAACTGATTTGAGATACATCCAACGGTTTTTGATAAAACATTTGTCTTTATCTGCTTTCTCTTTGAGGCACTTTGGACAATCTGTTTTATGTACATTGATGCAGTCGAGGGAGAAGTGAGTTTGGAGGAAGAAGAGGTCTGGTTTCGATCCGATGAATATTGATATCACGTTCACAAGTAGCTCAGTGGTTTCATTGGTTGATATGTTGAGGAGTTTGACCCGTTTGAGGCCTATGTCTTCTTCGTCTGTGTTGGTTTGGGTGGAGGGGAGGGGGGTGACGTCGACTATGATGTGAGAGGGGTAGGGGGTGTAGTTGTGGTGGTTTCCCGCTGGACCGTCGCACATCATTTTGTAAACCTGGAGGAGAAGATTTTTATTAGTACACATGTAAATTTACTAAGAATTTATAAGTTTTCACACCCGGTTGTTTTCTCGCATTGTTACGAGACTAGTTTCGGAACAGTCGATGCTCCATCAGTCGAGTACTCGCGTAGACAGTCCGGCGTCTCGGCGTGTACACAGAAAACAATCGTAAGTGATATATTATCGTTTATAATCTTAAATATGTGTAAATATACCCTCTTATTAATCGAACATATAACTTATTTTTAAATTTCGAACTACCCGCTGGCTTAGTTTAGGGGGGCACTCGCCCTCAAAGCAACTGGTTTGATCGCCGGGGAAGAATACAAGTTTAGTTGCCCTTTTTACATCCAACAACAAGACAAACTATCAAACTTCATTCATTTCTGGTTGGAATACCCTCAATTCGCTCGAAGCGTTTCGCTTTCACGTTCAATATCCGGACAGCGAGGGAG
Source organism: Lomographa bimaculata (assembly GCA_948107665.1). Lineage (NCBI taxonomy): Eukaryota > Metazoa > Arthropoda > Insecta > Lepidoptera > Geometridae > Lomographa > Lomographa bimaculata. The sequence continues at coordinate 1,348,117 of OX403607.1, read as the reverse complement.
TGGAACACATTGCCTGCGTTTTTTTATCCCGAACTGGGAGTCTAGTCTGGGAGTCCTCAAGTCTCGAGTGAATTTTCCAGGCAAGCATGTTACATCTTCGGCTGCATCATCACTTTCCATCGGGTGAGATAATCAAAATCGTTTACTAACATGGGCCTCAAAGAGGCACTCATGAAAGTTAAAGACTCCACTGCCAGATTCGCAAAATTACAGTCATCCCGAGAAGAAACTGGCAAGAAACTCGGCGGCGCATTTTTTTCATATATTTTTTTTAAAACATTCCTTAAGAGGGTTTATTCATTTGAAGACAAAAGGAATAAACCCTCTTAAAACTAAATATATAGGTAGTGGTCAAATGCTCGCCTATTCTTCATAAGAAAATAAAAAAGCTACCTGCGAGTAGTCGGGGTAGGCTACGTTACCTGCGAGTAGTCGGGGTAGTACGTTACCTGCGAGTAGTCGGGGTAGGCCACGTTACCTGCGAGTAGTCGGGGTAGGCCACGTTACCTGCGAGTAGTCGGGGTAGGCCACGTTACCTGCGAGTAGTCGGGGTAGGCCACGTTACCTGCGAGTAGTCGGGGTAGGCCACGTTACCTACGAGTAGTCGGGGTAGGCCACGTTACCTGCGAGTAGTCGGGGTAGGCCACGTTACCTGCGAGTAGTCGGGGTAGGCCACGTTACCTGCGAGTAGTCGGGGTAGGCCACGTTACCTGCGAGTAGTCGGGGTAGGCCACGTTACCTGCGAGTAGTCGGGGTAGGCCACGTTACCTACGAGTAGTCGGGGTAGGCCACGTTACCTGCGAGTAGTCGGGGTAGGCCACGTTACCTGCGAGTAGTCGGGGTAGGCTACGTTACCTGCGAGTAGTCGGGGTAGGCTACGTTACCTGCGAGTAGTCGGGGTAGGCTACGTTACCTGCGAGTAGTCGGGGTAGGCTACGTTACCTGCGAGTAGTCGGGGTAGGCCCCGGGCGCGAGGCCGGCCAGCGTGTCGGCGGGCGCGCGGTGCACGTGGTGCGCGTGCAGGCCGCGCGCCCGCGCCAGCCACACGCCGTCCGCCGCCGACACGCCCGACCCCACCACCAGCAGCGCCGCGCGCCCCGCTGCCGGACAACCACTTACATCATTTCTTTTCTTTTGGGAGGGGGGGGGGGGCATACCCCAGGAAAGGGGTATGGGCTCGAACCCACTAAAAACGCCCCGTGAGCAGTCCCTCGCCGAGGTGAGGCGAGATAGGGTCGCGCTAGCAGTCCCTATCTTGCCCCGACGGTAGGCCCGAAGCGAACCGGGCCCCTGCGCCCATGGGGTGACCTTGCTCACCGAGGCCATCCCCAGACGAGTGGGGCCGTACAAGCCGTGCAAGGCTCTCCACGAGGAGGAGATTAGGAGGCGGGCGAACTGCCTCCTCCTTCCTCCCCGTCCGTCTGCGTCGGAGTGGATGAAATTGGGGTTCGACCTCTGGCCCGCTCCGCGGCCTCCTTCTGCGCCATCACCGCTTCGCAGAAGATTGTAGACAAATCGTCCAAAGTTGAAAAGCGTGATTTTCGCTTTCGCCCCGAAACTCGACTCGACCACGACTGGATGTTGATTCTTTTACTTGACTTTGAATGGGACTCGGGCCTAGGACTGATATTATGAAATTGACTTGAAATATTTTATTACTCGACCCCGGTTAAGTGCACGAGATCGCGGGGCCAATATTTAAAAAAAAACATGCGGGGCAGTCTCTGGGGACTGCCGATAGAAGTGAAAACTAGAAAGAGACAGAAGCCAGTAGACGGTGACGCGAGTTTCATGATTTTCGCCCAAAAAGTGCCTAAAGAAGTTTTCACTTAAAAAACGTAGGTCGAGTGTACTTACGTCGGTCGACGAGCGCCCGCGCGGCGCTGTCGAGCGAAGCGAGCGAATGCACGGCGTGCGCGCGAACGTGCGCGAGCGAGTTCGCGCGCTCGGAGCCGCTCGCCACCACCACGCGCGAGCACGCGTACCGGAACTGCCGCCCGGACGACAGCTCGTACCTGCCGGGTCACAGCTGACACTTACTAGACGTTACAATATACACAGGCTGAAAGGATTCACGAGAAGTATTGCCGCGAAAAAAAATAGCGATGTTGATTTTGTATAATTTTTTAAAACCAGTGATTCTTCGAGTGTTAATGTGTAATAATGGTGGATTATTAAACGTTAACACTTAGTTAATGTGCATAAGTGTAGGCAAATCATACAAAGTTTAAAAACGTTATTTTCGCCTTCGCTCCAAAACTACAATAGAAGTTCTAGTAAAGTTTCTACCACTTTACAAGGACATGATTGACTATAACTGGACCTTGACTCTTTTACTTGACTTTGACTGTGACTTGTGACTAGGATTTTTAATATGAAATACACATGAAATATTATTATAACTTGACACTGACTAAATGCACAAGATTGCGATGCCGAAAAGGTCAACTTCAGCTTCTTCTTTAATTGGCGACTATAGGGCTGTCGCACCATAATTCTGCCAATATCGCGTATAGGTAGGAGCGCAGTTTAAATACAGTGTTAGCCACAAATCACAGTCAAAGTCATGAAAAATAGCTAAGGTGCAGTCACAGTCAAGTCATGCCCTAGTCCCTAGTAAAGTGGTAGAAACTTTACTAGAACTTCTATTGGAGTTTTGGAGCGAAGCCGAAGGCGAAATCACGTTGTTCAACTTAGTATCATTTGCCTACACTTATGCACGTTCACTAAGTATTCACAGTTAATAATCCACCATTATTACACATTAACACTAGAAGAATCACAGGTTTTAAAAAATTATACAAAATCAACAACGCCATTTTTTCACATTCGCGGCGAAACTCCAAGTTGACCTTTGTTATGGCCACCACTGTCAGACGCCTATGTCTAAGAACCTTTAATTCATCGTAACTCAAAATGCTGCTGCCGCGAATTTAGTAGTTCCTGTTAGACTCCATACATGTAGCTAGATGCGTGGCTTGAGTATTACTAAACCTTTCTGTTACACATTGTATATATGTCTTAAGAGGCCGGAGAGGCTGTGAAACGAGTCTATAGACTGTCTCTGTTTAACTGGGACTGTGTCCATGCTTGATGCGATAGCACTACCGACCGAACAAAATATGATAGGTGCCGTAATACCAAAAATTATGAATGAAAATGTAATGTTTAGCCATTGTTTTTTTTGCATTATTAGTACCTTGAAATGATAATATATGTTCCTGTAGTAATGACAAAAGAAATGTGTTAGTTTTTAAAAGAAAACGAATAAGTTAAAGATGACATTTACGTCGTAATAATGTGTGAAAATCAATCGGTTTATATTTCGTTTTAGGTAATTATTTTGGAATAAAAACTACCCAGGAACCTAGATTAATACGTTTTTAATCTGAATAACAGCACAATATGGTGGTAATATGCTTGAATTATAAATAATTTGGGTATTACGATTGTATGGGCAAATCGACCACCGGAGGCCTCTTGATATTTGACTTACCCGGTGACACAGTAGGTGGCGGCGAGAGGACACTGAGGCGCGGGACAGAGCTGATCACTGGGTGGAGCTAGAGTGACGCTCGTCACTATCACGTTGTTTCGAAAGTATCTCTGTGGAAGTTATGTCAATTATTTATTAAACTAGTGATTTTCTTGAAGAAGGCGAGAAGTCAGAGAAGACTTAATTTTTTTTTGTTTATAGACAAATTGTAGCTCACTTGTAGTATAAATAAAAAAGAGTATAAGCTTTGTGATGTTCCACAAATTGAAAAAGCACAGAACATATTTTGCTGCTAAACTTCAAAATTAAAACGGACCGCTAAAATTGCGCGAGAGCAATTTTTTTGTGCTTCTTTGTCCAGACAAAAACAGTTTTTTAAAGTATATTTCAAAAAAGGAGGAGGTGCTATGTTCGACTGTATCAATTATTTTTTGTTTGGTAGATTTTTCAGAGGTGGTCCTATGTAAAATTTATTGAAATCGATCAAGTCAAAACATAATATAAGCGGTGAAGTAAGTATTTTTAAGCTTTGCTGATGTTCAAATTATGATATGATGTATTCGTTTGAAATTATTTGCCTGATAAATTTACCACAAGGTTAGGAAACGGGCCTCGCTTTCCATCAGGTGAGATCGTGGTCAAACGGTTGCCTATCGAACATAAAAAAAAGTGGAGTCATTAACTTTCACGAGAGGCCCATGTGAATAAACGATTCGTTCGTGTAGTCAATGGCCTCTATTCCGATGTACACTCACTAACTTAAATTTAAACTATCCCTGTCTCTTACAAAATAGAAACACAAGACAGAGATAGCATACATTTTAGAGCAGTCAAGCTAGTTTATCATTTAAAATATAAACAGCAGAAAGGCGCGTGTTTTTAGTCAACACCAATATCATACTCGACTAAGCTCGTATAGACATCTAAGTTCGGACTAACTCGACAGCACAGCAGTATGCTATCTCCGTCTCGCGTTCCTATTTTGTAAAAGACAGGAATAGTGTAAATTTAATTTAGTGTGTGACATCAGAATCGAGGCCAATGTATGTGTACATTGGAAGTTTTGCCGCGAACGTGAAAAAATGGCGTTGTTGATTTTGTATAATTTTCCAAAACCTGTGATTCTTCGAGTGTTAATGTGTAATAATGGGGGATTACTAACCGTTAACACTTAGTAAACGTGCATAAGCGTAGGCAAGTCGTACAAAGTAGAAAAACGTGATTTTCGCCTTCGCTCCAAAACTCCAATAGAAGTTCTAGTAAAGTTTCTACCACTTTACTAGGGCACGACTCGACTACGACCGACTACTCGACTTTAACCGTGACTCGGGACTGAGACTTTCATTACGAAGAATATAAATTGTTAATATTTGTTTAATATTTCGACTGAAGGACTGTGCATCCATGGTCATAAAATAATAAAAAAAAAAATGTATGTGTAGACGTGCACGTACCTGCAGGTTGCACGCGTGCACGTACCGGCGGCAGTAGAGGTGCACGGCGCGGGCGCGCAGGCGGGCGGCGCCCCGCGCGGCGTGCGGCGGCAGGCTGAGCCAGCCCGCGGGGGACAGCGAGCGCACGCCCGCGCCGAACCACTGCCACGCGCCGCCCGCCCCGCCCCGCCCCAACACCACGTGATCTATCTACGGACACGGGAACCTATACTATTATGAAATACAATACATTCAATAATCATATATTTAATTAGCATAATTACTTAAAAACAACTAATTCATATAATATAACATTAAGCATTTGAATAATATAGAAATTATATATAAATAATTATATTAGCAATTAGTATAAAAATATTTATTTGATATTGTTGTTTATGGCTGTAAAATATAATTAAGATAAATGTACCCTCTCGTAAGTTGCAGCGCCCCTACGGGGTATCACAGGAACTACAATTTTATATTTTAGACCTTATGTTAAGAAGTGTTATGTGGTATGCAATGAACATATTTGAATTTGAATTTGAATTTGAACCTACGATTCATTCTGGGATAGGGTAGGTACCTCATCGTAATCATTTATTTGCTTAGAATGTAGGTTAGGAACCACTGCCACGCGACCTAGCACCACGTGCTCTATCTAAGGACACGGGGACATACGCTTCACTTTTTTGTTGTATGTATATTACGCGATATCTCCGCCAATTATGAATCGATTTTGATGTTTTTTTTGTTATAGTGTTATATGTTAGGTAACTTGGTTCTTTGCTGTATATAGTTTTAGGAAATACAGGTATTTGGCCCGTAGATAGTCTGGTAGAGTATACTTCAGAGGTGGTCCCATATAAATTTTATCGAAATCGGTCAAGCCAAAACCGAAATATAAGCGATGAAGTGGGTATTTTTAAGTTTTGCTTGCATTTCAATTATATTTTATACTATGAAGAGAAGATATTGAAAAGATAATTTCTTACGCAAAGCGATTATCACAACTATGTCGGTAGCTTAAAACCAAAGATAATCTAAAAACAAGCATTCATTGAACTGCTCGCTGGCTTAGTTGGGTGGCGTCGCCTTCTAAGCAGGGGTATCGGGTTCGATTCCCGGCTTGAACACAAGTTTCCTCCCCAAGGAAAATTTGTGTATCTGTACCCAAGACACAAGTCATCGAACTTAGTGTGGGGCTGTGAGTGTGAAAGCGTTAATGTTTACTACCCTTCTCATGTTTTTGACTTATTTTGTAAGAAGGCTGTTTGGTTTTCCAAATAAATAAAAATAAAATAAAATAAATAAAATAACGTACCTGTTTCTCAGCATCGTATCTCCACTCAATGAGAGGGTCTGCCTGAAAGCCCATGTCTGCGCAGGGCCTCCATAGATGGTCCATCTGGAAAAAACGAAACAATTCTAAGAAGTTGAACTGCCCGTTGACTTAGTTGCAAGCAGCGGGTATCGGGTTCTATTCCCGGTGGAAACACAAATTTTCACCCCAAGGCCAAATAAAAAAGTTTTTTGTAAATTTGGTAGGTACGAGAACAGGTCGTAAAGTATTTTTGACCCTCCTAACCCCCCCCCCCCCCCCCACACCCCTATTTTTAAATCGCGCTTTTATTATTTTTGTATGAACAATATTCAAAAAGTTATGAGTATGGTATTAAAGTACTATGCGACCATAAACGTGAAAGTAAAACATTTTTTTTTAATGTGGCATTGCAACGCATGCTGAGTACAGCTAGTTATCCTACTAATATTATAAATCCGAAAGTTTGTGTGTAAGTATGTTTGTTCCCTCTTCACGATTTAACGGCTGAACGGATTTGGATGAAATTTGGAATATACATAGATTAGGTATACCTAGGATTAACACACCGGCTACTTTCTAACTTGATAATAGCGGGCGATGCCGCGGGGCACGGGTAGTTATTTATAATGTTTATCACTGCAGCTTCGCCCGCGTTAATCAAGTTAAAAAGTAACCTATTCTAGGTTTAAGCTATAAATTCCATCCAAATCCGTTCAGCCGTTACAGCATGAAGACAAAACAAACAAACTAACACACAAAATTTCGCATTTATAATATAAGCGTGATAATCATTCCAATGCAAAATAATTTGCTAATACAAAACTCCGTTAAACGTGCCCCAATGTCCAACGGCATACGCTCTATACTCGCCTGAGATGACAATCGCGCTCGGGCCGAAGCGCCGCCTGCTGTAACTGATGAACATTAATTCATCATCATCATCTCAGCCGCAAGAAGTCCACTGCTGGATATAGGCCTCCCCCAAAGATCTCCAAAAAGAACGGTTGTTAGCGGCCCGCATCCAGCGTCTTCCTGCGACCTTCACTATGTCGTCCGTCCACCTTGTGGGCGGTCTTCCGACACTGCGCCAGTCCGTGGCCTCCATTCTAGAATCTTTCGGCCTCATCGGCCATCCGTTCTATATACTATGTGCCCTGCCCATTGCCACTATAACTTGGTAATCCTATGCTATGTCGGTGACTTTCGTTCGTCAACGGATCTCATTTCTGATTCGATCTCATATAGAAACCCCGAGCATAGCCCTTTCCATAGCTCTTTGTGTGACTTTACGCTTATCTATAAGGCCCACAGTAAGAGGCCAAGTTTCAGTTTTTTGAGCCGTTTGGTGTTGAGACAGTGGGTCCGTGGGGACCGGGAGCTCATTCTATTTTCAAAAATCTATCAGAGCAAAATCTATCTTGAAGCGACGCGTGATCAAAATGCTGGCACTTATTTGGCTCAACGTATTAGCATTGCAATTCAGAGAGGCAATGCCGCCAGCATGATGGGAACGCTACCCACTGGGCTTGAGCACTTGAGTTACCTATAGGCTCGATGTCTTGTAGGTAACTTAGTTCTTTGCTGTACATAGTTTTAGTTTAGTTTTAGGAAATATAGGCAATTGGCCCGTAGATTTGTCTGTTAATTGTTTATAAGGCCCACAGTAAGAGGCCAAGTTTCAGTTAATGTCAGACTAAGCAAATTGAAACAAATAATGTATTCATTCATTGGCCAACTATCAGAGGAGCAATCTGAGTTCAGACAGACCGCGAAATTGCTTCTAGCAATCTTTGGGGGCACAGGCTATCCGCCTCCAGCGAGTAGGTATTTGTCATAATTATCGTGAACTGTAGGTTATCTTACAATTCGACTATCGGTTTTCATATCAGTTTTGTAACCGTACAAGCTACGTAACTACATACTCTCTAAGACATAGTCGACTGAGTCGATGGTTCCTGATGAGTACAATATGGGAGTCTTCAAGTCGCGAGTGAATAGGTATCTTCTAGGCAAGCTTGCTCTATTGTCGAACACATCGTCGGTTGCCATCAGGTGAGATGGTGGTCAAATGTTTTCCTATCTTAAATAAAAAAAAAGTAATTTAACAGTAATTAAAATTCATAATCTTTTATTGCAATGTTATACCGGTTGTATCGGGTTCGATTCCCGGTGGGAACATGGGTGAGTGGTTGACTGGTAGAAAATGCTTTTAGCGTTAAGTCCACCCTCTGTACCTTTTTTGGGCAATAAAGAGTAAATGAATTAATAAACATTAGTTTCCTCTCCAAGGTAAATTTGTGTTTCTTTTTCTGGGTGTGACTTGTGTCAGAAACATGAGTGATGTAAATGTTTCCGGAACCTAAGATACAAGTGTTCTAACTTAATGTCGAGCCGTGAGTGTGAAAGCCTTGAAAAATTCATAAATAAGAAGTCTTTTCTCACTAACCAATACGTCGCGCGAGGTCTCACTACGGGAAGAACGACCACCGGTTATTTATTACTATCCAGTTTACCGGTTATTTATTTCCTTTGTTCTACAACCTTGTGCTCCAAACTACCACTCTCTCAAGATCCAATAAATCTAGTAAATGCGTTGACCTCAGGCGGCGATATCGTTCACTCCGCCGAAGGCCAGGGGCAGTGATAAAAACTGATTTTCGAATTGAGTTATATGTATATAAAATGTTAGAAGTGACACTACATAATACTATACTCATATTATTTTTTTATAGTTGAAAGTAAGTATTTATTTATTACAAGAAGTAGTTTTACAATATAAATTAATTCATTTATTCATATTATTAGGTTTTATTTTTAGAAAACGCAATTAACCAAAAAAAAAAACAATGCGAAGTTCGATCATCTAGGTACTTATACATTATATTTTGTAAGTGTAATTCTATAGCAGTGTAAAGCACAAGCAAGATAAAAAAAAATTGAATCTATATATACAAGGTTACTTTGAATTAGCGCTCCATACTCCACAGGGGTGTGTCCCGACAATCCAACACAAAAAAAATATAAAAAACTATTTTTTTTTTTATATGTTTGTGAAGTGCCGAGTATTGTTTTTTATTTTTGAGTTCACATGTTGGATAATTGGTTGTAATCGTAAATCGATACAAAATTATCAAAAAAAAATAATTAAGGATTTTTAAATATTTTTTTCGTGCTGCTTTATCAATACCCAACTTGTGAAGTATGGAGCGCTAATTCAAACTAACCTTGTATAAAAATCAATGCCACTTTTCGTTGTAATTTTATAACTTAGGCTTTGTTCGGACTATTTAGTAGGTGGTTTATGTGAAGTTTGCACAAAATCAGTCGAGCGGTCCTTCATCACACCCGGGCGAAGCCGGGGCGGATCGCTAGTATATCAATATAAATAACTATACTCACTGTCACTTCTAGTGAGCCGTATATAATGCTCAATGACTTTTTATAAACGTTTATGTAATGATCTGAGACCTGTTTTATAATTCAACCATATATCTTGTAGATGTAGAAGGAAGATAATTATGATATTTATTGAATGTATAGTAACCGGTTTTGGCGCATTTTAATCGCGTATTTAAAGTTCGTCTAACTGTTGACTTATATTTATTTAATCTATGTCTAGACTATATAAACAGCGACATCGAGCAAAAATGTTCATCTTTGGTCTTATAAGTAATTTTGACTTAGTTAAACAACACTGAGAAAATAATTAAACGCAAGCAAAGCTTAAAAAAACCGACTTCACTTTATCTTCGGAACCTTGATCAGATTCAACGTATTAAACACGCAACATTATCAATTACTCAAAAACTAGTTATCAGATCTTAACCAAATTTAAATGGGACCACATGGAAAGCACAAGCTTTCAAATAAAAAAATTATCATCAAAATCGGCGCACAAAGAAAGAAGTTATGAGGTAACTTTTGAAGTCGGTTAAAAACGAGAACATCGTCAATGAAGTCCACAGAATTCGCATTATTGATGATAACTCAAAAACTACTAGTCAGATCTTGTTAAAAAAAAAACAATCGACTTGAGTACCTCCTCCTTTTTTGGGAAGTCGGTAAAAAAATATATGCTTTTACACTCACAGCCCCACACTAAGTTCAATGACTTGCGTCGTGGGATAGAAAATAATACAAAACGTATAAAATGTGTTATTAGGTGCATTAAGCACCAAATAATGTAAAAAAAACATATCATTTAAATCTATGTACAATGGGCGGACTTATTCCTAAGAGCGATATCTTCCAGACAACCTTTAGATGGAGATAATGCAATCACACGCAGAGCCAGAAACACAATTTCCCGTGGGAAATTTGTGTTTCTGACTCTGACACAAATTTTAAACAAAATAAATAACTTTGTACTAGTTTTATTTTGTATATATTAATTTATTATTTATTAGTATCACAGTAATATTATAAATCCGCAAGTTTGTGTGTAAGTGTGTTTATTTTCTCTTTACGCTATAACAGCTAAACGGATTTGGATGAAATTGAACCGACTTCAAAAAGGAGGTTCTCAATTCGACTGTATGTTTTTTTTTATTTGGTAGATTACACTTCAGAGGTGGTCCCATATAAATTTTATCGAAATCGGTCCAGCCAAAACCAAAATATAAGCGGTGAATCATTATCAACTTGATAAACGCGAACAAAGCCGCAGGACACGACTAGTATAACTAAATGTGTATAGTACAATACATTGTCAGGGTATATTAACCTGAAAGCAACCGATACATCGCTATTCTATATCATTCGTTATCTCTGTAATTAATCATTGTTATCATTTGTACATTAATACGTAATTAATAAATAACTCTTAAGTGTGTCGTCATTCCATATATCTCACTAGCAGACCCGCCCGGCGTCGTTCGGATAAAAAAATCAAACACATAAAAGCTTTCACACTCACAGCCCCGCACTAAGTTCTAAAACTTCTATCGTGGCTGCCGGTAACATTTACATATTTAACAACGTTACACCCCTTCTTTTCGTCGGGGGTTAAGAAAATATTTTTGTTTGTAATGAACTTATAATATGATATTATAAGTTTATTCCAAAAGGAATTACGTATTATTTTCAAAGCGTTATCGACGTTCATTGTGTTCCCGATAACTTATCTATCTATCTTTATACTAAAAATTAAACGCAAGCAAATTTCAATGGGACACTACATGGAAAGCACCAGCTTTCAAATAAAAAAAGGATCATCAAAATCGGCTCACAACGAAAGAAGTTATGAGGTAACTTTTGAAGTCGGTTAAACGAGAAAATCTTCAAAGTAGTACACAAAATAGGCATCATTGATGATATTTCAAGAACTACTGATCAGATCTTGATCAAATTTTAATGGGACCAATTAGAAAGCAACATCGGTCAAACTAAAAAAAATTGAAATCGGCTCACGAGGAGAGAAGTTATGAGGTAACACACATAAAAAAAAACAATCGACTTGAGTTCCTCCTCCTTTTTTGGGATGTCGGTAAAAAGCATCGTAAAATCTGAATAATCTCACTAAACTAGTGTTAGGCACTGAGTATTTTTTATGCTAGATAGGCAAGCATTGACCGATATCTCACCTGATGGAAAGTGACGATGCGGCCGAAGATGTAACATGCTTGCCTAGAAGGTACCTATTCACTCTAGACTTGAAGACTCCCAGATTGTACCGTTCAGGGAACAAAGACGCAGGCAATGAGTTCCATTCATTCGCTATACAGTTGATATGTTATGCGGGGTTGGGCTTGGAACCCGCGGCTATATAGTGACATGTCCTATTGCTCTAACTGCTGCACGCTGAGCTATCCAAGTCCTGTTTCAAGCGATGAAATATCTTTTCAACCAACTTCAATAAAGGAGGTTCTCTGTATGTTTTTTTTGTATGTTTGTTACGCGATATCTCCACCAATTATGAATCGATTTTGATTTTTTTTTGTTAGGTAAAGTATACTTCAGAGCTGGTCCCATATACATTTTATTGAAATCGATCAAGCTACAACCGAAATATAAGCGATGAAGTCGGTTTTTTAAGCTTTGCTTGTGTTTCCATTATTCAAGTTATACCTAATCCCCAACCGGAACGGCATCCTACAAGAAAACAAGTAACAAAATAAAAAAATTGAATATACCACCAACTCTGTATCTAGAAAACGGCTGCACCGATTTTCACCATACATAGCTAAGAACACTCTCAATTAAGTCACTTTTCAAACAAAAAAATTAATCAAAATAGCTCCTATACGATGCCACAGACAGAAACACAGATATACACAACATACACAATACACATTTATAACACCCCTCTTTTTCGACTGGGGTTAAACAATGGCCAGTATTGCCACTCGCAAATAAGTCAAAAGCTACCCGTACTTCCTGTAGAATAATCATGAAATTTAGCAAGAATGAAGGTCTTACAGTTACAGCACAAGTAACGGTCTTTAGTTCTTTTATCTAAAGACCGGAAAACATTTAAAGCAAAAAAATGGTATTTCCGTAAAAAGCAATTTTCCGTGATAGACGAACATCCTATATACAAGTTTACGTTTATGTTCATTACCTAGTGTCACGACTCAGCGCAGTAGGCAAGTCTGCTTTCTTTTCATAGGCAAGCATTTGACCACTATCTCACCTGATGGAGTGATATGCGGTCGAAGATGTGACATGCTTGCCTAGAAGATACCTATTCATTGACTTGAAGACTTTATACCCCTCGGGGAACAATGACGCAGGCAATGAATTCCACTCCTTCGCTGTACGCTTCAAGCGGACAACCGGAGGTATGTCAACCAGAAGTGGATGACATTTGATAGTTTGTCCTTTTTTTGCGCCTGCTGCGAAGTCCTGGGTTCGATTTCCGGCAGGTGCACAATTTGCTTCCCAATGATTTTATTGGCATCGTAGCTCTCAAACGGCTGGATCGATAAAGATTTAGTTTTTGACGTGATAACGTCTTATAAATCGAAGAACACCGGCTGCACGCACGAAAAAGTGTCACGTTCCGTCTGAGCCTGAGCGTGCAAGCGAGAGCGCGGAACAAGCGATAGAGAAACACGATCGGCCTAAGCGTTCGTCTTATGACTTTATCACGCAAAATTATTGTCCGTAAACCGACTTTACCGACAACCAATTTTTTGTTTGAAATGTGACTTAATCGAGAGTGGTCTTGTTTGTTGAAAATCGATGCAGCCGTTTTCAAAATTTCCATTTTGTCAGTTGTAAATTATTGATAGCGTTGACGCCAACTGAGTAATCATTTACTTTCTTTCTTTTCTGACATTCAACCGCCAAGCAGTAGAGTACAAACATTACTGTATTTCGGATTAAAGGGCAATATTTCCAGTGAAATTACGGGGCTTAAAGAGGTTCAACATCTAATATCTCAGGGTGACGTAAGCAGTGCAATCATTAAGCATTTTCAAAAATATGGTTAAGGAGTATTATCTATCTCTCAACTACTAATATATATATTTTTTAATGCTTTACTCACATGTAGGTATTGTATGTAAATATTTAAGTATGTTTATGAGTTATGGTATTTAATATTTATATATGTAAGAGTATTTGTATTTAATTATATTATGTTATCTGTTATAACATTATAGTTATTAGTCAATAGTACACCCGACACTACTCCTATCTGCATCTTGACCATCCAAAGGTTGTCTGGAAGAGATCGCTTTAAGCGATAAGACCGCCCATTGTAGCCTTCCATGTACAATTGAACTGCAATGGGCAATAAATAAATAAAAATAGGTGGGTTTTCAAAAGGTTGATGATAATGGATTAAGTAGACCATAATACTTACCAGCAATGGTATAGGGTTCTGGCTCCTGCCTTCTAAGCCTTCGGCCAGTTCCATCAGATCCGTCTCGTACAGGCTCTGACCTTCCGGAAGATTCGCTAATCTGGAACCAGATATAAACGACCCTTTGTACTGAGGAGAAACTTGTCCTACGTAATTGGTACTCCAGCAGCGGTCCTGAACTTCATGTTTCTAAGGACTAGCGTTTTTAGTGTCCAAATAACTCTCCGATAGGCCTAGCACTTCCCTTCCTTCCCAGAGGTGAAGGAAATGTGTGTGGAGCTCAAATCTACTAACCCCCCCCCCCCCCCCCCCCCCGTGAGCAGTCCCTCGCAGTGGTGGGCAAGATAGGGTCGCGCTAGCAGTCACTATCTTGCCCCGGCAGCAGGCCCGCTTACATACCGGACCACTGCGCCCATGGGTGACCTTTCCCACCAAGGCCACCCCCTGACATAGGGCCGTGCAAGCCGGTGGAGAGTTTCTTGAATCTTCACCAAAGGCTCCATTACCGCCTTCTCCCCCCGTTCGTCTGCGCCGGAGCGGGTCAGATTGGGGATCGACCTCTGGCCCGCTCCACGGCCTCCTTATGCGCCATCACCGCTTCGCAGAAGGAGACCACCGCCTGCCACGATCTCTCGCTGCCGAGCATGGAGTCTACCACACTCGGCAGGGAAAGATCTCCGCCTATGACAGCTGCAAGTTTGTACCGCTGCGGGCCTCATGCGGCACACACCTCCAGCTTGTGGAGCGCCGTATCCGTACTTTCCGAAACATCCGTGTCCGGAAAGCACCTGCACCAATCGGAACGTCAACAACCCAACGACCCAAACCGCCACCTTCACCTCCGAAGGACCGGGCGGATAGCCTCCATCGTCCACTGCCCAGAGACCGGCGGAGCCAGATCCCCAGACCCCGAAGATCACCCAGACGTAAATAAAAGTAAGCTTACCTAGCTCGAAGCATGTCATCGATGGGCAGATCATCCGGCACTGCCTTCAAGTATGGCACGTTGCCAGCCAGCATGAATGACGTCACCATCCCGCTGGGACCGTTGCCTGGAAATATGAACACACGCTATATAAGTATCGTATTCAAAATCAAAATCGTTTATTTACATGCGCCTCAAAGAGGCACTCATATTGTTGTGTAGGGTATCATTAATAATAAAAATATTAATAAATGTATTTATTTTCTCTCACAAAGGTATTTAGGGTCTATACCGATTTAAAGTTGGTTAACAACCATTTACAGTAAACACTAAAAACTCTTTAATAGTTTTCACACTTACAGCCCACCTAAGTTCGATGACTTGTTTCGTGGGTGCCGGAAACATTCACATTACGCACATAATCACAAGATCACAACCAAAACCAGAAACACAATTAGTGTTCCCGACGGGAATCGAACCCGTTACGCCTGCTTATGAGGCGAACGCCCACTTAACTAAGCCAACGGGCCGTTCATTCTCACTTAGGAAGAGGGAGACAAACATAAAATACGCAAAATATATATATATATATAAAAGAATTCTACTATTTATCGAATGCTTATATCTAGAAAATTGTTTAGTATGTAATTTTTCTCTTAATATCAATATGTTTGACGAGTCTATGCACTGTTATATGACATTCTTAAATGTTATTTTTCTGTATGACAATAAATGAATTCTATTCTATTCTTAAATGTACAGTAACGCGGTGATAATGTTCTTATATAATAGCATAATAGGTCTTAACGAAAAAGTAAGTATAATTTTGACACACACACACATTTTGTACAGTCGGGTTTTATTTAAAAAAAATTGTTTATTAACTTGTTTAAATATTACCGACTTCCACATAAAATCTGTAATACCTCTCGCCGTGGAACCGGAAAGTGTTTATAAAACAATTACTCGTGTTCGACGAATCGTTTAACACTGTTTTGACAAGCACTTGGCAATACGGTCTACTGTTTTCGGAACCGTTGTAGAACAAATCAATGAATACGATACTCTCAACTACCCGTTGGCTAAGTATGTCTTCTAAGCATCAGTATCGGGTTCGATTCCCGGCTGGAACACAATGCGTACCATCTCGCATTGCCGTACGGAAGGGACGTGGACGGCGCCGGCGAGCGCTTCGTTCTCTGAAGAAGGCTTCCGAATGAAAAAATTGACGATCTAGACATCGACACCAGTAAGTCACGCTAATATCCGTTTAAATGTTAATTTAAAAGCTCCTTCTTTTTTTTAATGTTAAAGAGCAACGGAGAAACTCAGCGGAAATTTGTATTTTAGATATTAATGTCACAATCTGTCGCATACAAACTATAATATTTACCTAATTGACCGAGCGAACGCGAAGGTCTCCGTTTCAGCTTGGGCAAAATAAAAAAAAAAAACTCTTTCACACTCACAGCCCCACATTAAGTTCGATGACTTGTGTCGTGGGTTCCGGAAACATTCATATCACACACACACACAAACACAACCAGAAACACAAATATTTCCTTGGGGAGAAAAAAATGCTTTATTATGTCCGGATTTCCGGCTGTTCTCCTCTACAGGTCGCATCCCTCAACCGTTTTTCGTGAAATTTTGTGAGCAGGTTCGATAGTTACATAGAATTTTTCTATTGATTCAGTTTTTGGAATATTTTCAAAATGGCCGAGATACGGGGGTTGAAAACGTAAAAAATACATATTTCAGCCGTTTCGAAAATTACGCGAGTTTTTCAGCTCACAGAGTCACTATTATGTAATGGTTTAATTAGATACTAATCATAATAACGAGTTTGAATCAGCGGTCATCGGTTCAAATTAATTGACTCACGCTAGACGGTCTCAATCGACAATTCGAGGGTTCCGTATCAAAAAAGTTTTCACAGCTCCACACGTTCGACAACTTGTATCGTGGGTGCCGGAAACATTCACATTACAAACACAATCACAACCAGAACCAGATACACATATTTCCCTTGGTGAGAAAACTTGTGTTCCCGTCGGTAAACGAACCCGAATGCTAAGTAAGCGAACGCGCACCAAACTCAGCTAATGGGCAGTTCACATAATAATATATATTTTTTTTAGGTGATCGCAGTACTCCATACACGATCTTGGATCACGGACTTGAGCTTGATATAAAGCCTGACTTTAGCAAGGATACCCAGCTTCTTTGCAGCCAGTTGAGCTCTGACTTCGATATGCCAAAGTTGATATTCGACGATAAGGTATGCCAAGTAGCTCAAGCTTGTTAGGTACCGGTATTGGCACATCTTGAAAGGTTGGAGACAAATGAAAAGGCCTTGCATTTTTTTTTTACAATGTAACATGTAGTCTTACGTTATTCGAGTAATTAAAGTGTAAATTTTAATAAATAGCTCAAAATTGTATATGATAATTAAAAAAAAAATCAAATTCGAGTTTTCGATTTTTTGCAATTTCTAAGAAGATTTACTGTAGTAATATATATATTTTTTACACCATCGGAAAGTAGAGATTTCAACGAAAGAAAACACACCAACTTTTTGAAAAAGCTGATATTTTGACGGGTGAATTGGCGATCGAAAATTAGGGTGCTTTTTCGATATTAAGTCAAAACAAGGTGAAAAAATAAATATTTCAAATCAAATATATGACAGTGTATTTGGGACGTAAAAGGCAAGTTTCACCAAATTCGTGAAATAAACATTTTTTTGTAAAAGATAAAAATAAAAAACCAAAAACTTGTTTTTTTATTTTTATCTTAAAGAAAAAGTTTAATTTTTCACATTTTGAGGTTATGTGAAAAAAGTGTTAATACAAAAGTTGTAGATCTTTTTATTACCTACAACTTTGCCATTTGACTTTTTTTCCATAGGACTTGTAATTTTGCCGGAAATCGAGATAAACCGTTGTTTACCCTTAAAAACTCACCCCATAAAGAGGTAAAGTTTGCGAGTTTGTGAGGTTGTAGTCTCTGGAAATCTCTGGAACACTCTGGAATCTACTGAACCGATTTTGATAATTCATTTACCAATAGAAAGCCACGTTATTTGTGAGCGTCATAGGCTGTCGATGCCCGGGTAAAAAAAAACATACACATAAATGCTCAGCCTTACACTAAAACTTGTGTTCCCACCGGGATTCGAACCCGTTGCCTTGAAGGCGAACGTGCGGGTCCACGTTCTCCTTCATCTACGACAGCGGCCAGTTCAAAGTCGACCCGACTGGTGCAGCGTCGCATGGTTAAAAATATAGTTAAATATACACATAACACTTTAACATTCACAGCCCCACACTAAGTTCAATGACTTGTGTCGTGGGGCCGTATAGGCAAACGTTTGTCCACTTTTTCACCTGTGAAAGTGAAGATGTGGTAGACGATGGTGCACGTTTGCCTAGAAGATAACTATAATCAAAGCTATTCTACAAATGCTAGTTTAATCCAATTAATGTACAGAACCAAAAATGTTCTATATGTGTTGGCAGCCTTAATTGTCGAGTCTGGAGCTAAACGATTCCTTGATTGGTGGTATCCATTACCGGGACACATGCAGACAGACTCGTGGAAACTTACCGATAAACTTTAACCCTGAGGTACGTTTTTTGTCTCATTGGACGATTAGAGTTAATTGATGAATGAGCGCCTCTTTGGAGCCCATGTGTTATTGTGTATATACATTTTTTGTTTTCACATCGCACTGGTTTCTGATCTGTTTTAAGCCGGATTCTATAATTTAAACATTTTAAAACACAATTTTTAATTTCAAGACCAGACATATTCTATTACTGTCCACGGCACCAATATAAGTACACCTTCTAATCTACAACATTTTGTTAGTTAGGTTTTTTTTATTCAGTTAGGTTACTGGGACACAACTTTTTTGTTGTTGTGTACTGTTGTTATGTGTAAATTAAATACAATACAATAGAATAATTCTTTATTGCGCACCAAATAAAAGTAAAATTGTAAATCTTTAAATAATATAGTAATATTAGGTAGTACAATGGGCAGTCTTATCTATCGCCAGACAACCTATTAAAAATACTTATTTTTTCAAATCAAATACATATACGTCTATTATTTGACATCTAACAATAGGCTCTAGTTTCTGATCGAGAGTGCTGATCGAGCTTTAAAACTTGGCGAATTATAATTCCATAATCCATTATTTAAATCATGTTTTAGTGTAAATCGCTTTTAAATTTTAATGCGCGAAAGTGTTAAAAATGTATTTTAGTTTTTTTCCAAAACATGCGATTCTTGATGATAATGTATAATGTTGTTGGATTATTAAATGTATATTTCGTTAACCTACGTGAGTGTAGGCAAATCAAACGAAGTTGAAGAACGTGATTTTCATTTTCGCTGCAAAACTCCAACAGAAGTTGTATTAAAATTTCTACCACTTTGTCAGGGCATGACTTGACTATGACTGGACCATGACTATTTTGACTTTGACTGGTTTTACGAAATATCTAGCCAATTAAAAAAAATAGTACTTCACACTGGCTAAATGCACATAGATTGCAGAGCCAAAACTAATAATATATATATAAAAAAGACATTTGTTCAAAATGTCAAATAGCCTAATCTTTATATTCTTAATTCACCTTTGTTTCCATTATTTTAATGCTTCAGTTGATTACCTTACATTAACATACATTGTTTGATCGACCGTTTATTAAAAAACAGTGGAAACTTCTACATAGGTAGACAATGACATTTGAACTGGAACAATAGGACGATTGGTATCGAACTGAAGTCAACTCTCGAATTACAGTTATCTATAGTTAACAATGTATTAACTACAAAGTAAAATGTATTTTATTAAGTGTCAATTCCGATAACGTTGTTAGGCTTTTGATTTTCATAACGAACAATATTCTAAAACTATATAAAAAGAAGATAGGGCAGTTTTTGACGTTTACATACTTAATTGCTTTAATGTCTTTAAGAAAAAAAAACATTTTGGTTTACACTACGGTTTCCTCCGACTGTACTTTGTATGAGTCGAGTTGACTACTACAAGAAAATATAAAAATTAAAGATGGCTACTCGACCACATGGTCGAACTTTTCGCGATCGAGATGACTACCAACTCTTTAAGCAGGATGTAAGCCGCGAATGTTAGTGTCTAACTTTGTGGGCTTTCCGAAAAGTAACGCTCAATTCAATTAAAGAATAAACTGAATGTAGAGTGCAAAGTCGCGAGGGACATCATCCCTAAGGACGGCGACGACGGGAGGGCAAGTGACGGCGACCGAAGATGAGGCTAACCACCGGACAAGACACACTATCACGTCAAGGAAAGTCCGTGAGTCCCTCGGGAGGGTTGTACCAGCCCCCAGGTCGCAAGATGGCCAACGCCCAGCCCGGGCCAGACCCTGCAAGAAACCGGACCACACCAGAGTGCGACGGCCACCACTGACGCGCTCGACACGGGAGCTCACGACGCTCGGGAGTAGCTGCCCCCAGCGCCCAGCCCAGGCAGACTAGACAGTCCAGAAGGCCAGATACCCAACATGGCAACAGAGGCCAAGTGGAAGGACTACAACAACAAAGTGCAAGGGTACACTGAATTTCTGATTCTCTTCGCAAGCCACGTTCAGTTCAATCCTTCTAGAAATTTATAATACAAAAAAAATGTTGACAGAACCGTAATTAGGTACCGACTGAGTGGTTGTGATTTCGAAATGTGCCACGTAGTGTGCGTTTTTGTTTTTATAAATGAAAGTTCAAAAAAAAAAGCTCAACGGTTTATTTTACATATTTCTTTGAATATGCTAGCTTTGTGTCGCCAGTGAGTACTAATAGAAAGAAAAATTAGTAAAATATTGTCTTACTTTTCAAATTACTCCACTGAATGCGGCCCTTAAATTCAAAATCGTTTATTTTCATGTGCCCCAAAGAGGCACTCATGAAAGTTAATGACTCTACTTATGCTACAGTACATGCGCTTTATAATTTGCTATGGTAACAAATGTCCTCGCATTTAAGTCTTGCTCTTAATTAATAAAAATAAAATAATTTTAATGTCTTAGCAACATTGTTAGTGAATGTTATTGAACTTCTTATTTTACTGGTTACGTTTACAATTTGATAAGCACTAATTAATAATGCAACAATGTCACTCCGATATTTTAAGATCTACAACTAAGAAAAAGAAAATTTTGTAAGAAACTAATTGATCCGCCCGGTTTCGGGTGGACGGCTAAATGAGAATGCAAATTTATCTGACGTCTGCTCCCCATAAAATAAGTCAATAAACTAAAAATTCAAAAAACGCGACTGCGTAAAAAGTGAATATACTTTTTAAATTTTACCCTTTTCAACTAAATACCTTTCTACGACTAAAACATATAAGGACTTATGCACTACCGTTTAAAAAATTATAATAATCAGTGAATTTAAACGCATAAACGCGTTCACACTTACAGCCCTAAGTTCGATGAGTGGTGTCAAAGGTGCCAGAACCATTCACATAACTCACGACAACCAGAAATACAAATATTCCTTGGGAGAAAACTTGTGTTTCCGCCGGGAATCGAACCCGATACCCCTGCTAAGAAGGCGAACGCGCACCCAACTAAGCCAACGAGCAGTTCAAATTAAAATTTTTCAAATTCAAATTGTTTATTTCGGAACAACAAGGGATCCATACAATATTGTTATTAAAAAATTATAAAATAAGGCCTACAAGCTATTTGTTAGTACACAAGAAATATGAAATAAAATAAAATACAATTAAAATTAAAATTAGTGCGTCATAAACTTACGAGGCATCCCGTGAGGTACCATTGTCCGCACTAGATGCCTCAGTACAGGCGCTTTCGGGTCATCAGCCACTAATTTCAGGATATTGTTGCCACTCCCTCGAGTCCTCCTCACCAGCGATGCTACTTTTTTTCTGATGACGGCATGGAAACCGTCAATTTCACTTTCACATTTATAAATATAGAAGATTGACTTACCAATAACGACGACTTCTTTGTACATAACATCCTCCGGCAGAGCGTGTTGACATTTCATAGTGTCTTTCATCTTGAATTGTTTTAATACGCCCTTCAGCCTTCCTTCCACTTTATCTAATTATATTTCACAGCTGCACGCAAACTTACAATTAACCTATTACAATAAATAAATAGTATATCACATTCGGGTGTTTCTATAAACTTAATCAGCGTCGTAATTATGTTTTTATTTTATTTTTATGTAATTGTATCGTCTAGATTTCAGCAATTACAGTTTAAAATGCAATATCACTGCGCAGTTTAGAGTCATACGGACTTGCTTCTGCAGTTCATTTGATTTTTTTCTTCCTTCGTCTTATGTTTTTGTAGTAGTTAGGAGGAAGCGTTTTTGTCGGTGTCGAGGCCACTTTTTCTGAGTGAATTGTGAACAGTATCTCAAGACTTATTTATATATCTGAAACAATTCAAAATATTACGTTTAATTGTGCAATCCTTTGGTGACTGACGTAGAGATAAACTACGAAAACATGACGCATCGTTCCAAAATAATTAAACGCAAGCAAAGCTTTAAAAAACCGACTTCAACGCTTAGTAACTATTATTTACCAGTTATGTACCAATCTCTAGCTAGAGTACTTGTTGTATTATCCTCAGTTAAGCGTATTTAATTAATTTAATCTGATCAAAGGTTCTGAAGATAAAGCGGTGACGTCGTTTTTTTTTAAGCTTTGCCTGCGGTTAAAATATCCAAAATTGTAGGCATAATATAATATAGGTAGAGACGCGGGCGAAACCGCGAGGCATATCTAGTAATTATATAAATATACCAATAGATATGAAGATAAAGCAAGTCTTAACAATATACATGTTATCAGAGTTCAAATTGGTCTCCAATAACTGTAATATATAATAAATATATTACGTAGATATTTCAATGAATATATTACTATTTACTTGTAATAAATAATTGATAAAGTAAGATAGATACAGAGTAGCATTTATTGGAGTCCAATAATCAAAAGATTTACGATGCTGGGGGCGGGCAGTGAACCGTTTATTTATTGTAAACACTGTTATGGCTACACACTAGACGCATATGGTTCGAACGGACCAACGTACGGGGACGCGGGTGCGGGCACTGCTGCACTGGCGATCGCGCCTAATCTGATTAGGGTTCCGAAGATAAAGCGGTGAAGTTGGATTTTAACCGACTTCCCAAAAAAGGAGGAGGTACTCAAGCCTTTTTTTTCACTTGTTTATTTTATATTACCTCATATCTTCTCTCCACGTGAGCCGATTTCGAAAATTGTTTTTTAGTTGAAAGATGTTGCTTTCTAATTGGTCCCATTTCATTTTGATCAAGATCTGATCAGTAGTTCTTGAAAAATCGTCAATAATGCATGTTTTGTGGACTACATTGACAATGTTCTCTCTTCAAAAGTTACCTCATAACTTCTTTCGTTGTGCGCCGATTGTGATGATTATTTTTTTATTTGAAAGCTGGTGCTTTTCATGTGGTCCCATTGAAATTTGATCAAGATCTGATCTCTAGTTTTTGAGTTATCGTCAATAATGCGTGTGCAATACATTAAATCTGATCAAGGTTCCGAAGATAAAGCAGTGAAGTCGGTTTTTTATAAGCTTTGCTTGCGTTAAATTATTTCTAAAACATTGTTATAATTAATTAATCATAAACAGAAAACAAATAACCTTGAGGATAATTTTTTTGTTCCCACCGTTGTGAATCGAACCCAGCACCTGTATCATAGCGCGCCGTTCAAACAACACGTAGGTACTAACTACGGTCTAATCTTTGTTTATATAGAATTAGCTGTGCCCCGCAGCTGCGCACGCGTTAATTAAGTTAAAAAGTATATGTGTTCTCCCGTAATCTAAACTATCTACATTCCAAATTCCATCAAAATCGGTTCATTCGTTACGGAGATACGTGGTAGCAAACATTCTCACACACACAAACTTTCGCATTTATAATATTAGTAGGATTTTTTATTTATACAATTTATGAATCATCAAAATTTTCCACGACTTTATCAGAATGTAAATATTCGTTGAATCGTCATTCCGAAAAGGTATCTTGTCTGTTTCAATCCTTTAATAGTTTCAATAGAAGTGTACATTATCTAATCAATTCTAATCTTATCAAGTGTTACACCTCACAATGCATATGATAAGCCATTTAGGCCCCTTTACACTTTCCGAGCTTAAAAATTGTCTACCTACTCTATATACCTGAAGACTTCGGGTATTTTTCGACATGCCTGTCAGGACAACAAATTTGTCCGAAACTAGTCGACTACAAAGTAAGTCGAAATTTAGACGTGTTTCAAGCCGTACACAACATCAATTATTAAAAAAGGCGTTGATTTCCTGGAGAGAGTACACCGAATAGCTACTAAAATGATCCCATGTCTCAAAAATCACCCATATGAATACAGACAACTTGGTTTAACAACCTTGGAACAACGCAGACAAAGGGCTGACCTTATGTGTCTATTCATAAGATTTTGACCGAGCATTACAACATAGACCTCTCCAGACTCTTTCATTTGGAATCAACAACGGCATTTTTCACTTTCTCGGCAAGATTCCAGATTCACAGTTAGATGTTACCTTTTCTTCAAAACTCCGAAAGTTTTGATCGTTCTCTTCTGATTTATGTTAACCTAGTACTTCCATGAAGTAAATAGTAATTATTATTCACCAGTTATATACCAATCACTAGCTACGTCTGAATATTAGAAAAACAGCATGCCTAATACCATCCTCGACCACTTCATGATGGTGACTTCGAGTGTGGTAAGCTACTTATTTTCCCATGTCTGGTTAGTAAGGGTGGTAGGTAGCTGATGAGTGACGGAATAACCAATAGATGAGAATAATAATACAAGTAAATAGGTAGTGTCAGTTATACAAATAACCACTTAGGTATATTTAGTAATTACTACCGTGCCCCGCGGCTTCGCCCGCCATTATCAAGTTAAAAAGTAGCCTATGTGTTAATCCTAGGTATAATATATGTACATTCCAAATTTCATCCAAATCCGTTCAGCCGTTAAAGCGTGAAGAGGGAACAAACATACTTACACACTTGCACACTTACAAACATACTTTCGGATTTATAATATTAGTAGGATGCCGCGGATAAAATTAAAAAAAATATTGCGCAATGTCAAAAATCAAGAAAACCCACAAAAATACATCGACAATTAAAACATGTCCTTTCTTGCTTATCATTTACACAAATGCACACTACAAACTTATAACACCCCTCTTTTTCGTCGACGGTTAAATAACGCCAGTGCTTGCTTAACTTTCGTGATTACTGCGACCGGATGCGAGTGTATAGAAGGCTTTAGATAGAGATAGTATAGTCCGTGACGTCACATTTTGTGCTGACGTCATCCGGCCTTATGACGACATAACATGGAACTTGTCGAGTCACCACGCAGACTGTGCCAATGTATACATATTAATTTATGTGGTTTGCCTGTTATGTTAATAAGAATGAGTATTAATTTATTCCTTCCTACTTCGATTCTATTATAATTAGTTCCTACTATGTTACTAGTGTGTATATTCGAAACGAGGTATCGTTGTAATAGTTGGATAGATTTGGATATAATTTGGTATATAGATGAAATAATTAATCGAAAGCTAAGCTTAAAAAAACCAACTTCACCGCTTTATCTTCAGAACTGGCTCAGTTTAAATGCATTAAACACGCATTATTGACGATAACTCAAAAACTACTGATCAGATTGACCAAATATAAATGGGACTAAAGGGAAAGAAACAGCTTTCAAACAAAAAAAAACAAAAATCGGTTCACGTGAAAAGAAGTTATGAGATAAAACATTAAAAAAATACTCGAATTGAGTACCTCCTCCTTTTTTGTGAAGTCGATAAATATTTTGTAGTCACTAGATTAGACTAGATAGTCTGGTGTAGTATTGGTAACCTAGGTCTTATGGCCTAAACTCTAGAGTCTAACCCAAATATTTTTCCATGGTCTAGCTAGACTCTACATATATAATATACAGGGTTTTTTGTAAAAAACCAGAAACTTGTCAGACCCTGCTTCTTGTTCTAAGCTTCAACTCATTTCGTTCTAAGACTTTCTTCTGAATGCTACATGTTCCGTAATAATTAAGAAGATGTATTTCATACATTATGTAATACTAGACGTGCCCCGCGGCTTCGCCCGCTATTATCAAGTTAAAAAGTAGCCTATGTGTTAATCCCAGGTATAAGCTATGTACATTCCAAATTTCATTCAAATCCTTTCAGTCGTTAAAGCGTGAAGAGGGAAAAAACATTCTTACACACTTTATACACAAACTTTTGGATCTATAATATTAGTAGGATTAGCAGGATACAGGGTTATTTGTAAAAAACCAGAAAGCTGTCAGACCTTGATTCTTGTTCTAAGCTTTAACTCATTTCGTTCTAAGACTTTCATCTGAATGCTACATTTTCCGTAATAATTAAGAAGATGTATTCCATACATACTGTTATATAAAGTTGTTTAAACTACACTATCCCGGCAAGAACGACATCGCCGCGCCGCGCCGCGCCTCGTGGAATTCTCGCCAACGCCAGTTGACAACTTATATTTAACAGAGAAGATAAAATATGTTTAAAAAATTATATTATAAATCATTAAACAGAATTTGCAATAACCGTAACTAGAAAGACGTTCATCTCTATGGTTGGAATAATATTCCAAGAGGTTTCTGGTATTTTCCAAATAACCCTGTATATGAAATATTTCATTTTTTCCCGAAAAAATGTTTACTCTACGTGGCAACATTTCCTGGCGGCAAGGGCTTCTATTTCCACCAAACATTGCAACGTAGTTTGTAGCACGGTTGCGCAACACACGTGTTTTCCACGTTTTTCTTTTTAAATGTAGTCAAGGGCAATGTTTACCTAAAACACAGATCCACTTTATAACAGGTACAGTCAGAAACAAAAGTAGCGGTACATTGCTAGTTAGTTAATGACATCAAAATAATTTATTTGCTATACGTAGTATAATGGGTATTCATTTCTTTTTAAATATTTATCTAAACGTTTAGTCGATGCGACAAGTGACACAAAAAAATTAGCATCGCTATTCAACGTGGAAGCGTAGCCAGTATTTTGGGCACTTTTCCTTCGGCAAGCAATTTACAAAATTTTTGAGTGATATTTGTTTTATTCTCTTTTTGGAACTTTATCTGACATTGTTATTATTATTTATTAGTTAAGTAATGTAAAATAAATATATATCAGATTTGTTCCTTATACATACAAATTGGTGCGCAAATGTTTGTCACAATGTTTATTTTATAGGCTCGATGTCTTGTAGGTAACTTGGTTCTTTGCTGTATATAGTTATAGTTTAGTTTTAGGAAATATAGGCAATTGGCCCGCATATAAATTCGTCTTTTTTTTCTATGTTTATTAGAACCAATGACATTTAGTTATAAAATGAAAATAATCAACCCTTATAATCATATTTTATTATTTGTTTGGTTTATAATAACACCTAAGTTTTTTTAGTTTTGTTGCTGACTGTACCTTTGGAAGTACGGATTTGCGCAGGTAACTGTATTACTGGTTTTGAAGGTTATTGACGCAAAAATTAAATGGCGATTTGATTTATCGTACTCAGGTTTGTAAGCACCGGATATAAAGAATTACGTCATACCATAATTATGTAACAAACATATAATATGTTATATTAAGCGTAACTTCACAATACAAACGTCATTTGGACGACTGAAATGTTATGTTTGTTTTTAATCTTAAACTTAAATTTCACGTTAATTATAATAAGTAAATTATATAATTGTTTTATTTTTGCCTAGGAATAAAAACTAGTGGTTTTTGATCTAAAGACCTCGCGCATTTTTCGAAATGGCTGAAACATGATTATTTGCTTTTTAAGCCCTATAACTCGCGTATAGTCGTTCGCGCCGAACTTAGATCTCGCGCTTCTAGCTTTAGGCCATAGTTTTACATATTCTCTGAGAATTTGAAGTTATTAACTCGTACGGTTTAGACGCTAGATGCCTCTGACAGACGGACCGACGAACGGACAAAGAGCCGAATCACCCAAGTCAACTTTGAGATCTCGTTTTACTCGATCAATTATATAGCCCCCGCCATTATGTAACATTTTAATAAACAGAAATGTCAAATAATAATCTGTATAATTATAGAACCTCCTCACAAAAAATCTCGATAAACGGTTGAGAAATACGACCTGGAGAGGAGAACAACCGGACATCCGCCGGACGTACGAAAGCATTTTAGACACGAGCAGAAACGGAGACGCTTCACGCACGCTCGCTATA
Organism: Lomographa bimaculata; assembly: GCA_948107665.1. Taxonomy (NCBI): domain Eukaryota; kingdom Metazoa; phylum Arthropoda; class Insecta; order Lepidoptera; family Geometridae; genus Lomographa; species Lomographa bimaculata. The sequence continues at coordinate 1,319,763 of OX403607.1, read as the reverse complement.
TTGGTTCGATTCGATCATAAAAAATTGTTTTGTTTGTACTTGTAAATGGGTTATAATAATCCCCATAACCACTTGTGTGAGTTCATGGGGCGCGACCAATGTAGGGTCAAATGTTTGGACAGATAGACAAAGTAGGCTTAGTTATAAGTCCTGTTTGAACTGCCCTTCATTGGCTTTGTAGGGAGCGCGCCTTTTTAGTAGCTGGTAACGGGATCTATTCACGATGGGAATATCAGTTTTAAGGAATTTCATTATTCTCGTTCTGGGTGTGAGTTCAGTTTATCTATAAAAAACCAATGGCTTGATTTTGAAGACGATCCTTTTTCCCGTCTGGAGTCCCGTATGGAGGACTCGCTGTCATCGCGAGTGACATTGACATTCGAGAAGTTCGATGAGCTTCCGCTGCCACCGATTGGAGGGAAACCACTGTCCTGCTCAAGAAATACGGTGCTTGTCTTCACTACAGCAATCAAACTGCAGTGTGATTGTGTAATGTTTCCACCACGCACGATACAAGTCATCGAACTTAGTGAGGGATTGTAAGTGTGAAAGAATTTATGTTGACGTTTATGTTGATGTGTGTGTACGGAGCCTTAGCTAATTAGCAAAAGAACCTTAGTCTAAAATAATCGAGCGTGCGTCTATTATTTTCAGTGTTTTAAATATAGCTTCCTAGTAAACTAGGTCATGTTTGATGGATGAGTGCGCGCGACAAACAAACAATACGTTTATATATATAAACATAGACGAGCCTAGATCACCCCAGGCTTCACCCGCATTTACCATGGTCTTTTTAATCTATTTAAATAAAAAAATATCCCTATATATCTTAGTCACGCCATAACTTGAGAACGATTTTGCTGATTTCATTCATCTATTTTTATTAAGTTTTCTAATGCTTTGTAGAAGGTTCCTTCGAAAATAAAAATTAAGTAAATTGCGTAGAAAATTGGAAAAATATCAGATAACTTAACGACGATTTTTACTTCGCGCGTTTAATTACTGTGAATTTAGCAAGCGTCCGTTTATAAACTCAAGTACTTGGATGACCGATCATTGCTCCTTAAAACAACGTTTTCTAAAAATGAAACCTATATAAGAATTGCTCGTTTGAAGGTATCCTACTAATATTATAAATCCGAAAGTTTGTGTGTAAGTGTGTAAGTATGTTTGTTCCCTCTTCACGCTTTAACGGCTGAACGGATTTAGATGAAATTTGGAATGTACATAGATTATAACTAGGATTAACACATAGGCTACTTTATAACTTGATAATAGCGGGCGAAGCCGCGGGGCACGGCTAGTTAGATATAAATGTTCCGCATTTGAATTTATTATTTGTGTTATGTGTAAAGATCATGAAACTAATTCAATAGTGCAGTTATTCATTACTTAACATAATTATGAAATTACTGGACTTGTTTATTTTTAACTTAATTTGCCACGGAGTTGAGTTTTATTATTAACTTTTTTTATTTATTTAATATTTTCGAAACTTGGTTCTTACTTTTATGGAGAATTGGAAATTAGGAACTATATTTTCCTGTTTTAATAAAGATAATTTGTAGTAATACGGATTTAAAAAATCTCTATATTTTTTAACAAACGCACACTCACATCCTCACACTAAGTTCAAAGACTTGTATCGTGGATGCGGGAAAAATTCACATCACACACACAAATATACCTAGAACCAGAAGCACAAATATCCCTTGGGATGGAATTTGTGCTCCTGCCGGGAATCGAATTCAGGACCCACGGCGCAGAAGACGGAGACCTGTCCACAGCGCCAACTGGGTTGTCAATATTATTACTAGTATTAGTACGTCAGGGTAATTACCGCAAATCAAGTTTTTACTTGCGCCAAGTTAACTTTAAGGATACTATTTCTGCCGGTTGCAACACAGCCCACGTTGTTGTCGTGTTTTCCCCAAAGAGTTTTTTGTTTTTTGTTGGTTGGAAATAGTAAGCATCTATAGTAATAAAATACATTTTCCTCCTTCGTGTACAGTCGGTACAGTCAACGTCAAATAGGCAATTGTCCGAGGAACATAGAATTCAACAAGAATAGGATGGTTTTTATTGCCCGCAACTCATGAATACCGGAGAAGCGAAGAATGTGTGACCGAAGATGTGTGTCAGGATAGTAGATGGTTGAGACATGTGATCTCTGTTTACCTCAATGGTAAAAATGCGTGACTTTATGTATGTTTTATAATATGATAACAATGTTCTCACAAATAAATAATTAAACGCAAGCAAAGCTTTGAAAAACCGACTTCACCGCTTTATCTTCGGAACTTTGATCAGATTAGATGTACTAAACACGCATTTTTGACGATATTTCAAGAACTACTGATCAGATCTTGATCAAATTTAAATGGGACCAATTAGAAAGCAACATCTTTAAAGCAAAAAAAAACAAATCGATTCACGTAGAACGAAGCTATGAGGTAACACACATAAAAAATGGAATAGCTATAATTATTACTTATGGTAGTTTTAAAAAATTACCCTTATTTGATGACTTACATGATTAATTCATTTCAAATAAGGGTGTAGTTTTTTAAGTCATTGAGAGATGAGTCAAGTCAGTCGCTCGCCTGATGGAAAGCGTCACGTTTGGGCTTTACAGTTCAGTGCCCCCCAGAGTTTTTAAGCTATTGCATAGCTTCTATTGCGGGCCTTGAGCGTGGAGACCGAATCCAGAAATTCCATAACGAAAATAACCTAACACCCCCCACTCCGACCGGCATAGCGGTGATACTTTTTAGTTTTGCCATCTATCGATGAATAGCTGAACTTTTAATGACTTTTTTGAAATATCACGCTTGTGTCTTTAGTTCAGCAACTCGCCTCTAGGAGGCAGAAAATAAAAATACTGCATAAATAAAATAAATAAATAATTATAATTGCATAAGTTGATAAAAAATGCTATGCAATAGCTTTACCGCGGCAGTCCCCGAGTGCCACACGTCTTTTTTTTTTTATTGGCAAACTTTTGACTACTATCTCACCTGATAGCGACGATGTGGTCGACGATGGAGCAAGCTTGCCTAGAAGATACCTATTCACTCGTGACTTGAAGTCTCCCATATTGTACTCATCAGGAAACACCGACTCGGGTAAGGAGTTCCATTCCTTTGCGATTCGCACAATGAATGTGGAGGCAAAACGCTTAGTGCGCATTTGTGGAATGTCCACCATATAGCGGTGTCGCTTAGCAGTTTGTCTGCTTGAAAGTTTTGAACTTATATAGTTCGAACTCCAGTGTGGCAAACACTGCGTTTGTCACCCTGAGATATTAGATGTTAAATCCCTTTAAGTCCTGTAATTTCACTGGAAACATTTCCCTTCGATACAAAACACAGTAATGCTTGCACACTACTGCTTGGCGGTTGAATGTCTGGGAATGATGTGGTACTGCCCCAGGCGGACTCTACCAAAGAGTCCTATCACTGCGATGGTTATGTAACGTCGATGGATCAGGTATATAAGAATCTATAGGAATCTTGGAGCGAAAATGATCACGAAAAAAAATAATTTATTCTATTAAAGGTGATGCTCCATTTTAAAAATTAAAATTTGATCATGTTGCCATTTCTAAAAAAATGATATTCCTTTATAAATGGGGTTTAAATCCATTACATATAATCTGCCATATTAGAAATTTCTTAAGATCGGTAATTCATTATATGAATGTTCTGCTGGAGGTAAATTTTGTAATCATTCAATATTAGAAGATATGTTTAAAGTAAATAAGATTAATCGTGGATGCATTTGGCTCCAAGACTCAAGAAGTTTGAATAGAATAGAATAGAATAATCATTTATTCCGACAAACTTAACTTAACTTAACTACCAATGATAAACCGAATGCGAAGAACGTTATTGTTATTCCAGTTTGCCGGAAAAGGTCTGCAAGCTCAGCATAATGCTGAAGACATAGCCTCAGCGCTAGTTTTCAGCTCCGACCTGTGTAGGGTGACGTACGGCAAGTCTAAGATATAAATAAAATTATTACATAAAACATAAATAAATTCATACATACACAAAAACTATACATCAATAAGGAAAATCAGCTACTATACTTTTATTAATGATAAGAGTTGTATATATAAAGAAAGATATTAAGTAAGTCGCAAAAGACTGTATGAAATGCGCAACATAAATAATAAACTTTCTACCACTTCACTAGGGCATGACTTGACTGTGACAGGTGACTAGGACTATTTTAAGAAATAATTAGCTAATTTGAAAACATTTCTATCTTGATACTGGCTAAAATTATATAGTTTGTGGAGCCAAAACTAAAAAAAGATGGAGAGCAGAAAAAAGTCAGCAAGATTAATATACATGTATCGTAATGAATAGGTATCTAACATGTTACATCTTCGGCCGCTTTATCACTTTCCATCAGCTGAGATAGCGGTTATACGCTCACCTATCTGTCATAAAAAAAAATTAAAGCTACACCTTTATAAGATAAATGATCGATTCACGATATAATTCAAAATCGTTTAGTCACATGGGCCCCAAAGATGCACTCTTGAATGCTAATGACTATTGCCAGATTCGCAAAATTACAGCCATTTCGAGAAGAACCTGGCAAGAAACTCGGCTAGAAAAACCTGTCAGAAAATTGCAAAATCATATTTTAGGCAGCTTGCCCTTAACAAAGTTAATTTCTCCTACTCATAAACATTTCATGAAACAATAATCATTTATAATGACAGAGTTAGCTAACAGGAAGTATCGGCTAGAGACCTCGAGTCTGCCAAAACTAGCTCAATTAATTAATAATTTCATTCAATTTCCAGACTAACCTCGCAATAATGTGTTTTGTCTAGTCATAAAACAGTTTATAAATATAAACAGTACATATACAGGGTCATTAGTTAAATGCCAGTAACGTCTCGAGACATTATTCAAACCTAATTGATGTTGTGTACGGCTTGAAACACATCTAAAATTTCGACCTACTTTGTAGTCGACTAGTTTCGGACACATTTGTTGTCCTTCATCAGGATGAGTCAGACGCGCGATACGCAGAGGCGAGTTTGTCCGAAACTAGTCGACTACAAAGTAAGTCGAAATTTTAGACGTGTTTCAAGCCGTACACAACATCAATTATGTGTAATACTCACGATAGTTTTAATTTTCATATCATTGAAACCACTGAGATTTTTTTTTCGTGGTACGGCTATTGCAAATTCTGTTATATGATTTCAAATAAATTTATTGCTTGAGTCGACACGTGACCAACATGCTGGATTGTATTTGGGGCAGAGGATAAGCCTTTTGTTATACAGCGCGGTGCTGACAGCATTTTGGAAACTTTGCCGAACATTAAATAGTCGTGTAAGCCATATTTAACCTCTTTTATTATTTTTAAAACATAAATTAACATGTATCTTCTATCTACCTATATAAAAATAAACATAAACATAAACGCTTTCACACTCACAGCCCCACACTAAGTTCGATGACTTGTGTCGTGGGTGCCGGAAACATTCACATCACACACACAATCACAACCAGAACCAGAAACACAAATTTTCCATGGGGAGAAAACTTGTGTTCCCGCCGGGAATCGAACCCGATACCCCTGCTTAGAAGGCGAACGCCACCCAACTAAGCCAACGGGCAGTTCATATATAACTACAAAATGATATTAATATTTTTTAAAACATTATTTATTTTCTCTGTTAAGTCAAACGTGTCAAGTGCAAATGGTGTTGGCATACATATTACGAGGTGCAGGACGGTTTAAACAACAATATAAGTTCAATGTATTTTTGTTTTTTATAGTAGCAATAAATATATTTCTTTCTTTATTTCTTCAAAACTCTGGGTGATATTGAACTATAATGAGCAAGCGTGACGTTTACCATTAGGCAAGCGACTTGCTTGTCTCGTCTCTCAAAGACACAAGAAAAAAAAAGCGATTTATTATAGATTGTATAGAATACATAATCTTAATTATTTCGGAAAACATTTATTTATTTATAACAACATTTATTTATTTATTTACTCCGCGGCTTCGCCCGCTGATGATGATTAAAGTAGCCTATGTTGTAATCCAGAGTATAAGCCATCTATATCCCAAATTTCATTGAAATCGGCTTAGTAGTTACGGAGATACGTGGTTACAAACATTCGCACACACAAACTTTCGGATTTATAATATTAGTAGGATAACATAGCATGCAGAAAAAAGTCTTAGAACGAATTGAGCTAAGGGTTGCCAAAAATCAGGGTCTTTGAGTTTTCTGATATTTTATAAATAATAACCCTGTATATAAACAGTGCGTGTATAGATCCTATGAACTTAATTAGTGTCCCTGGAAAATGTTTTGGCAAACGACCAGAGTCGCTGACAAATGTTGTCGACAGTGACATTACGAACTAACTTATACCAAATTACTTTTAGTTCTTACATATTATTATACTTTTTTTTGTTTTCAACAGACTTCAAAAAAGGAGGTTCCCAATTCGACTGTATGTTTTTTTTGTATGTATGTTACGCGATATCTCCGCCAATTATGAATCGATTTTGATGTTTTTTTTGTTTGGTAGATTATACTTCAGAGGTGGTCCCATATACATTTTATCGAAATCGATTCAGCCAAAACCAAAATATAAGCGTTAAGTCGGTTTCTTTAAGCTTTGCTTGCGTTTAATTAATATAGGAAGCAGTTTGTGCTATTTTAGACCAAATAACAGGGAATATGAGTCATCATAACTTTAGAGCTACGAGTTATTCACAGGTGGGAGTAGCTGGTTGTTTAAAACCACGCGGGTTTTATCCCCTGATTTACTGTTTCTTTACAAAATAGCAAATAGCATCATTGATGCGCCGGAACTCCTATCAATATCCTCTCAATATCCAATCCCCCGCGACCCCCCAATGGCCTCAAAACACTATACTTTGTTAAGTTACAGCCTTTACAAATCAAATCTAGGCCAGCATGCTCCATTGAATAGGTTAATGAGGGAGTTTAATAATATCACCAAGGATATAGACCTTTTTGCAACAATATCCGCAGGTTTAGAATGAGCGTCTGTGATACGAATAATGATCAATGATCGATATATAGTAGAATGTATCATTTTTAATAGTTTTATTGTTTACTAGTTGACCCGGCGAACTTCATACCGCCAATTGTCTGTGGTCAAATATTCAGAAGCATCTCCTGTTTGACAGGTACGAACAGTTTGTATGGGAAAATAAAATACTACTTTTTACTAATTTTATTGCAATTTCTTTATATTTTCTCACCTTTTAAACCTTCCCTGAACTTCCACAAATATTTCAAGATCAAAATTAGCCAAATCGTCCAGCCATTCTCGAGTTTTAGCGAGACTAACGAACAGCAATTCATTTTTATATATAAGAAAAGAAGAAGATGTTAATGAGTTCATAAAAATATAATCATCATCGTGTAAATTTTATATATATACCTCGTTTTAATTTTTGTAAATATCGTTCATTTTATTTTTCAACATTTTAATTTTGTGCCTTTTTGTTATTTAAATTCATTATATATAGGTATGTTGCCCAATGGGCCGATTTACGTCAATGCGAGCACCGTTTTTATCCACAGCCAATTATCTCCCTTACACTTTTACACATAAAGGCGCATATTGCATAACTTAAATTATGGTGGTAACGCAAGGTCACACATGGCAATACTTGATTTTTTATGGTTTTATTTCGTGGAAACGCACTTCAAACAAAATAAAACAAATTGACGAAGTCATTTGTCTAGTAACTATACGTATATGAAATAGCTTTCACTGTGTTTGATATAAAATGAAGAAACAAAATAATTTCAAAACAAATAATTAAACGCAAGCAAAGCTTAAAAATAACGACTTCACCGCTTCGGAACCTTGATCAGATTTAATGTATTAAACACGCATTATTGACGCTAACTCAAAAACTAGAGATCATATCTTGATCAAATTTTAATGGGACCACATGGAAAGCACCAGCTTTCAAATTAAAAATATTTATCAAAATCGGCTCACAACGAAAGAAGACATGATGTGGTAGCACACAAAAAAAAATCAGTCGAATTGAGAACCTTCACCTTTTTTTCAAGTCGGTTAAAAATTGATGAGATTTGCATGTGATTTGATATTTTTCTCTATTTATATATAAAATAGTAGGTTTATGATGAATAATCTGCGATGAAGGAGTCATTTATGATATTATAGAGATGTCGACAAATATTGTTATTTATTTAGCCCTACATTAAGTTAGACTTGTCCGGGAAACATTCACATAACACACATAATCACGGCCAGAACCAGATACCAAAACAAATATTCCTTGGGGAGAAAAGAAGTGAGAAGTGCTTTCCCGCCTGGACATCGAACCCCTGCTTGGAACGCGAAAACACTCACCCAACTGAGCCAACAGGCAATCCAATTAATAATATTAGCGTGTATTGACTGGTAATCAGTACATTTTACTTGCAATAACTACGTGATTAGTATTTTCAGTCCTCCCCGAGTGGTGATGTAATTTACGGATAAAATCGGCCCGGCTGATAACGTATTGGTGACACGCAAAACCACCAAAACTGATAAGTTGATAACCGATAGCTGTTATTTATATATAAACAATATAAAATTTTACAACTGTTTATCGCCATCGAATAAATTATTTAAACGCAATGCTTAAATAAACTGACTACACCACCAGTGGCGGATTTACCAGTAGGCTGTGTAGGCTGGAACCTAGAGCGGCAGATTTTAAGGGCGGCAAATTGGGGACCAAATTTTTTTTTACCTAGTTCACAATCATGCTAATTACGGGCAAAAGGTGGTGTTATAAAGTGACCACACTATCGTCCTAGTTGCACCAAATTTTGTTAATGAAATTGTAACTTAATAATTTGGGAGTCATAATATTTAATTGACAAAATATTGTAATTGATATGATTTTGAACTAAAGATTCAAACTGTAGAGGTCGGTAAGGGCGGCAAAATTTTAATAGCCTACTGGCGGTAAATGTGTAAATCTGCCACTGTACACCACCGCTTTATCTTCGGATCCTTTGATCAGATTAAATCTAGGTGTATTCAAGTCTAGACTGAATAGGTATCTTCTAGGCAATCATTACATCTTCGGCCGCATCTTCACTTTCCATCAGATAGTGGTCAAATGCTTGCCTATTCAACATAAGATAATTAAACGCAAGCAAAGCTTAAAAAACCGACTTTACCGCTTTATCGCTATTATTCAATGGGACCACATGAAAAGCACCAGCTTTCAAATAAAAAAATAATCTTCAAAATCGGCTCACAACGAAAGAAGTTATGAGGTAACTTTTGAAGTCGGGTAAACGAGAACATCGTCAAAGTAGTCCACAGAATAGGCATTATTGACGATATTTCAAGAACTACTAATCAGATCTTGATCAAATTTATAAGGGACCAATTAAAAAAAAAATCGAAATCGGCTCACATGGAGAGAAGTTATGAGGAAACACACATAAAAAAAATACAGTCGACTTATGTACCTCCTCCTCTTTAGGTCGGTAATTTTTTTTAAATTAAATTCACATTATTTAGGATAACTCAAAAACTACCGGTTAGATCTGGTCTCTGGTCTGATCCCTGCTACAGCGCTGTTATTATGCTGTTTTCACAGCCTAGCCACCCAACTGTTTTAACTATTTGTATGTGACAATTTTACGATCATATCTTTAGAATTTGGACTTTGGGGATATATCATCATGTCATCGGTATGTCCGATAAGGTATTGAATGGCATGACGTCACAGACGACTCGAATAGTGGCCAAGGTTATGTTCAGCTCCAGCTGCAGTTAATTGGAAATCGATCGGCCTTATTAACTACGACTTTGTATAGGTACAATTACAGTAAAATTGGTTACTATTGTGAGGATTTTTTTTTTATCGATAATCTCTACATAAAAAACAAAGTCGTTTTCCGCGTCTGTCTGTCCGTCGGTTTATCCGCTAACTCCTCCTAAACCAAAGAACGGATTTTGATGCGGTTTTCATCATCAGATAGATCATTCTTCACAGTAAGTTTATATATATAATAGAACGTAATTAAGTTTATACGTAAGTAGAAAAAGCAATGTTTTCCACCCGTGTCACAGAAAAATGAATTTACATGACTTACGTAGGCTACACCGTAAAAGATACATTAAAGTTATGTACTAGAGAATTGTAGATATTTTAAAATTCTGAAGAAAACTCTGCGATGGAATATCTCTATCATTAAAGATGGACTCACAGTCACTATTTCTTTAATTTTTTTGTCTATATTACACCCGCGCGAAGCCGGGGTGGGTCGCTAGTTTATTAGGTAATATATAACAATATATTTTATTATAAAAATATATTGTTCTACATTCTCTTCATTATTCAAATCTACGAGTATGTATATATTAGTGATGTAACGGATATTCGCATTCGCATTCGCATTCGCGAATATCCGCGTATTTTTCAATATTCGCATTCGCATTCGCATTCGCAAAAATTATGCGAATATTTAGCGAATGTTTTTATAATCAAAAAGGAAATTATTATATGCATATGAAATAATAATACAATAGATAACACTTAGATATTTTTATTATATCATACTTCTACATTCTAAATTAAAGCCTCATTTATGAAAAAAGAACTTCAGAGATCTTATCAAATCTAAAATTAATCAGCCTTGTTACAACTATGTAAGGTTTGCATTCATTTAGTAGTAAATAATTACTTTACTACCATTTTAAAATAAAGTTTTTTAATTTCTATTTACTAAAAAACTAAACAATTAGTTGAAACAAAATTATTAAACTTAAACTTTAAATATCAAATGTATTAAGTATGTATAACCTTTGGCTTTAAATTATATTTTTTCATTCCACTTTATATATCTGAAGAATTAAATATATTTATAATGAATAATATATAAACTTGAAAAACAAAATAACGAATACTTAACTATTTGTAAATAAACCTTTTTTCAAAAACAAAAATATAATTATTTTTATTTTAAACTAATAATTGTTATGTTAACATTTGGTTTCAATTGCAAGTTATTTATCTTTTCGTTACTTTGTCCCTTAAATATCAGTTAAATTTGAAAAATAACATAAAACTAACCTTAAAACAAAATAAAACTTTTAGAATGAACTTTCTGTGACTAAATTCATTCAATTAACCAATATCGGCTCGGCTATGTTCAATTTAAACATGGTCGACACGAAACGTCAAACCAGTCAAACATTTTACGCGCGCTTTTTTTGAAATTTTAAAATATTCGTATTCGCATTCGCGAATGTTGAAGATAAATATTCGCAATCGCATTCGCATTCGCGAATGTGAAAAATCCAGCATTCGTTACATCACTAGTATATATAAAACAAAGTCGGGTTAGTTACACTATTTATAACTCAAAACGTGTGATACTTTCCCACACGACCACGAAAGATAATAATGATTTTTTTGTGGTACATATTCATAAAAAAATATGTACTTTAATGTACTTATGAATTTAAAAACAGTACCCTTCATTTGGGCATAGAAGTTGTGGTCGTGCTGTGAAGATGCTTTCTGAAGCGATTTTTATGATCTTTAACTTGTTGGATTGCCTCTACCTAGAATAGCGATCCGGAAAAATCACGAAACATTTTTTTAAATATTTTTCTCATACATTTTATCGACGGGTTTTTTGATAACATTTCTAGAAATTATTGTTTTTTTAATTAACACGGATGAAACCGCGGAGAACAACTAATACCTAAATAAATAGAAACCAATTTCGTTTTATTAAATGGTATAGTTCTCACGCAAAACTAGTTTTTGTCGCTTTACCGAGATAATGAGACATATCTCCAATATATATGTATATATTTTTAATGTAGGTGAGTAAATAGCTGCTGCATGATGTGTTTACCTTAAATTGGTTATGCATTTAGTATTAAATATAAGCAAGTTTCATGTACACATGTGATAAATGTAATAATCGTAGGTAAAACATTAAAAAAAAATTAAAAAAAATTGCTCGTTATTTTTTTTTACACCTCACTACAAATTTAAGTCATGTTTAAATAAATTTAATTTATGCTTTATACATCTTCGGTATATTATACTGTTGAAAATGTAGAAAATGATCGTATTTTATAAACACACTGATTTATTACTGACTTCACAAAAAAAGAGGGAGTTATTTAAGTCGACTGTATTATTTTTTATGTGTATGACCTTAATAACTTAATCCCACGTGAACCGATTTCGAATTTTTTTTTAGTTTGAAAGATGTTGCTTTCCGATTGGTCCCATTAAAATTTGATCAAGATCCGATCTCTAGTTTATGAGCTATCGTCAATACCGCGTTTATAATCGACCCAGTTGGCGCAGTGGACAGGAGTCCGCCCTCTGCGCCGTGGGTCCTGGGTTCGATTCCCGGCAAGAGCACAAATTTCTTCCCAAGGGATATTTGTGCTTCTGGTTCTGGGTGTAATGTGTGTGTGATGTGAATGTTTCCGGCACCCACGATACAAGTATTTGAACTTAGTGTGGGGCTGTGAGTGTGAATGCGTTTGTTTGTTTGTTTATAATACATTAAATCTGATCAAGGTTCCGAAGATAAAACGGTGAAGTCGGTTTATTTAAGCTTTGCTTGCGTTTAATAATTTTGTAAATCATTACTTAGAATACATTTTTAACAGGATAGGCAACGTATTAAATTCTAATAAAGATAGTAATTATTTTAACGAGACAATTATGTGGCGTCCTAAAAATGAGTATTAATTAATTTTATGTTAATTATTGCAATAACTATTATTGTAATTGCACAACACGTTCACACGGTTGTAATGTAAAAATTCTCGGTATGTCATGTGTCATTTAAAAAATGTATACATTATAAAAGTTTAATAACCTTACGCACAGATAACTTGACAGTTACTATGTAACTTTAGGTACACTTAGAAATTCGAATAAGAGGTCAGTGACATTACATTTTTAGTTGAAATTTTATATGTAGACAACAACTTTCTTTGAGTTTTGCCGCGAAAGTGAAAATGTGTTTGTTGATTTTGTATTATTTTCAAAACTTTTTTTAATGCTAGATTGGCAAGCCTTTGACCGCTATCTCATCTAATGGAAAGTGACGATGCGGGCGAAGATGGAACATGCTTGCCTAGAAGGTTATTCACTCTAAACTTGAAGATACTCAGATTGTACCGTTCAGGGAACAAAGACGCAGGCAATGAGTTCCACTCCTGTACGGATGATAAACGTAGAAGCGAAACGCTTCAAGCGAACTGGAGGTATATCAACCATAAATAGATTTACTATAACTTGTGATTCTTCAAGTGTCATGTGTAATCATGTTGAATTAAAAATTGTTAATATATAGTTTGTGACCAACCATGAGCGTAAGCAAATTATACAAAGATCAAAAACGTGATTTTTGCTTTCACTTATAAATTTTACCACTTCACTAGGGCATGACTTGACTATGACTAGACCATGACTTTTTTACTTGACTTTGACTGTGACTGGTGAAGTTAGAAAAACATTCGCTGAGCTCACGACCTACAATTTAATAATGGAGTGGACATCGAATCTAATTGGTTTAGAAAAATATAAAATTAGGAATAACCGAAAGAAATCGATAAACCGAATAATTTAAACGTAAGCAAAGCTTAAAAAAACCTTCACCGCTTATATTTTGGTTTTGGCTTAATCGATTTCGATAAAATTTATATGGGACTACTTCTGAAGTTTAATATACCAAAGAAAAAAAATGAGAATCGGTCCACAAATGGTGGAGAAATCGGTTAAAATACACATAAAAAAACTTACAGTCAAACATACCTCTTTTTTTTTTGAAGCTCATTTCCTAAGGTAATTTCCACTTCGGATTAGTTTCAATGGACGGCGCGGCATAAAGATCACTGGGCTAGGTGACCCAGTCAACTTCGTGCCGCGCATTTTTAACATTTATGACGGCAATTTCGAAATTTACTAATTGCATAGGCAAGGAGGACGAAGTCGCGGGCTCTCACTAGTATCGTATATAGCACTCTACCCACTGGTATAGGGCTTGAGCACTTAAGTAGTAAGCTGGTGCCTTGTAGGTTACTTAGGTCTTGGCTGTATAGATGTATTTAGTTTTATGAAATATAGGTATTTGGCACGTAGATATTTAAAATTTGACATGGAAATTTTATGTTTGAAATAGTTACATATATCGGTTTTATTGCATCATGCATATGTTGAGGAAATGATAAATTTTAATTACTAATCTTAATTAATGTAAATGGGTTTAACCAGTGGCTTGAACACGTTTTTAGGAAATACGCGGCAAATTGAACATGAACTCGACAATCTAAGGCGGACCTCTCAGAGCGCGCGCCCGTCGGCAGAAATTCGAGTGTTAGGACCACTTATAATGGTTTGTTTGCTAAACAAATGACCATTATGGGCTCGTAAAAGATTACCGCTTCATCTCAAGTGTTTATTTTAAGTGTGTTACAAAGTAATTGATTGAATTAAACACGTTAGAAGTTTGTCACAGGGAAAAATGAGGAGTTCTTCAGATATCTTTATTTTTTGTCGTAAATAGCGATCGATAACATATATTTTTTTTGTTGTTAAAATGATGTATTTTAACTATGCTTTTGATTGCATATTAATTTATGTCATTGGGCAAATGATTAATTACCTTAAAAAATTAAGGAACGATTGAGTAAATTTCCCGCGCGGCGCATTAATTTATCAAAACGCGCGCTGTAAATATGCGTTCATTGTAATTCATTTATAACATGCAGGTGATAAACAAAAGTATTGCTATAATAAGCCGTTCCTTACCTTCACAATTTCATAAAAAAATAAACACCTTTCTCAGAAAAACTTGTTGTAATATCGGAAACTCTGATCGGAAAGAAAAAAAAAACGCCTCGTTACCATAGTCACTTTTGAGTGACAATTGTTATTTGCCTTTTGACTTTCTCAGTAAAAAAACAAAATGAACATAGAGAAAAGATCCTCTTGTTGTCAGAAAAGTGCGCCAAATAATAACACTGTCATAATATTTACACAAAACAAATGGCTGAATTAGCGCGCGAAAGCATCGTCGCCCCGCGTCGGGCGAGTCCATTATTTATATAAAAGGCAAAACCATCATTCTACATAAACCACAAATAACGAAATTGTTTAAATTACATAAATGCTAAAACAATGTTTTTTCCAATGTATAAAATACATATCATAACATAGAAATTGGCGATTACCCCTTGAACTCGAACCAGCAGTGCACCGAGAGCCTGGGCGAGTCCATTTTGGCGGCAGCAAAGGATTCTGCCGCGCCGGCATAATACGGTGATTACGCGTAAACGCAAATAATTAAGTATAGCAATATGCACATAAATCTAATGATTAATACCTACCACGTCGTATTTCAGTAGCAGTTAGAGCAAATATAAAAAAATACGATAGTTATTACTTGACAAAAAATCATAACTCACGCAATTTTCGTCAATGTTGTTACTCGAAGAAGATATTTATTACTTTACATGCGTTTTTCATAAAAACCCATTACGTAAATAGATACAGCTTAAAACAAGGAATAAATATTAGTATAACACTCAATAAAATAACTTCTTACGGCAATTTTGTATTTTTTTTTTAAACACTTAACTTTCCTTGCACTCAAACGACTTTCTCATTTTCATTGTTTGAAAATGTCTAATAGTTTCATTTTACTTTGACATTTTAGCGATGGAAAATATTGCTTTATTATTAATCTTAATTTCCCCATAACTTAAAGGACTGCACACACGGCCAAACTTAAATTATGACGAAAAATCAGAGATACGGACCGACCACACCGCTTTGGTTCCAATTGGAACCGTGTTCAGTTGGGCTTGGCAGAAATCAGTGCCTCTCGGCACCGCGTTCAGTTGAGTCGCTATACTTTTAAATGAGGCAACTTGGCTCCTATAGCATAATTAACTTTAAAACTCTAAAATATTCGAACGTATATTATTTCTAATTAGCATATTTAAAAAAACATTTATGCAATACATTTTCATGGTTTATTTTCTGTCTAAAATAACTAATTAGAAATACATTGTACAACAATTATTTTTCTTATACAATTTGATGTATTGTATTGGTTTTAAATGAAAAAGTATTGTACCTATATACTATTAATATTATAAATCTGAAAGTTAGCGTGTTTGTGTAAATGTGTAAGTATGTTTGTTCCCTCTTTACGCTTTAATGGCCGAACGAATTTGGCTGAAATTTGGAATGTATATAGGTTATACCTAGGATTAACACTTTAACTTGATAATAGCAGGCGAAGCCGCGGGGCACACTTAGTTCAAAGTCTTGTATCTTGGTACCCGGAAACATTTACATATCACACACACAATCACAACCAGATCCAGAAACACAGATTTCCCTTGAGAAGGAACATTGTGCTTCTCCCGGGAATCGATCCCAGGAACCACGACGCAGAGGGCAGAGACTAGCCCACCGCGCCAATTAGGTAGTCACCACTACTTTACCATTAAAAACTACCAAGTTTTAAGATAACTCAACTATATCTATTGTTTTTGCCCCGCTGAAAATGACTGATTTAATACATATACCCATGTATTAAATCAGTAATTTTCAACCGACTTCAAAAATTAAGGTTCTCAATTCGACTGTATGTTTTTTTGTATGTATGTTACGCGATAACTCCGCCAATTATGAATCTATTTTGATGGTTTTTTTGTTTGGTAGATTATACTTCAGAGGTGGTCCCATATAAATTTTATCGAAATCGATCAAGCTTTGCTTGCGTTTACATTATTTATTTATCATAATTATTATAACATAACCATATTCACCGCGGATTTGCCGGTAACATATGTACTTTTCTTTAGTTTGAGGTAAGTTTTACACCTCTTCTTATAAACTTTGCTTACAATACAATACATTACAATACAATACAAATACTCTTTATTTAAAAACCAATACAAAAAATCTTAAAAACTTACTAAATAAATAAAACTTGAAAAGGTTTCACAAGATGCGGTCTTATCGCATAAAGCAATATTTTCCAGACAACCTTACCATTGATATACACTTTATAAAGAATTGCATCTGGCGGAGGTGTACACTAAGAAGTAAGTAATAAATAGAGAATAGATCTATTAATATAAACACATTCTTGCTTACCTAAAAATGTTTTGTCTCGTTTTCGCTTGTACAAAATACCATTAACTAAAAAAATAAACCTATACCTACTTAACCAAGCAACAGCTAAGTAACGTTTACAAGTACTCTCCCAGACAAATTATTTCAAGAAAGATTTAGCCGGGTGAGAAAAGATACCTTAGATCCGCATTTTATCATTAAATTTTTTATATATGAAATAAGTTCATTATGCTCACGTTGTGATTAAATTGCTAACAGATATCCTATTTTAAATTGATGCATTTAAATGATAAGTTTTAGTAAGGCAATAATGCAAGTTTCATCACGTTGCACTTCAACTTGTTGCATAGGCGAGGCAATTCTTGATATTTTGTACACAATCGACAAGGCTTAACAACTGTTGTCAGTTGTTCAGCACAACGCGAGATATAAAACTTACAACATTTTTATTTCATAAAATTAAAATCGTTTATTAACATGGTCCTCAAAGAGGCATAGTTTAGGTACTATCTCGAGACTTAATCGCGCTAAAAAAAAATACCTAAACTAGAGATACAGTGAAACTTGGTTAAATGGGACCTGGATAAATGAGAAACCTCTATTATTGAGAGTTACAATGAGGTCCCGGTACTTTTTCATTGAATAACCTCTATTAATGGGACTTTTCGAACCTGGTTAAATGAGATCTGATTTCTAGGATTTAATCGATGTTTACCTTTATAATTGGGACTCTGTAACTCAATTCCCTCTATAAATGAGACAAATTAACAGGTTGCGACAGGTTTAGACACTTTTGTTTACACATTAGAATGTCTTTCGCATACGCTTTGTTTGTCAGTACTATCTCAAGTTTTGACCTAAAAACAAGGGAGTAAAAGTGTACAAAATGCCCAAACGTAAATATCAAACTTGATGAAAAAAAAAAAAAAATTCCACGTTATACATAATGTTTGTACATTCATACCTACATAATATATTAGATTCATTACACCAAAAATACGCATTTTTATTAACATTTCCACCTCTCCCTCTAAAAATGAAATAGCCGTACATTTCAACCTCTATAAGCAGGAGCCTCTGTAAATGAGACAACTATAATTTTAAACCTGCCTAATTGGAAAACTGGATTAATGGAAACACTCAATAAATGGTACAACATTCTTGGTCCCTTGAGATCCCAATTAACCAGGTTCCACTGTATTACCTAAACTATGAGTTCGAATCGCGAAAGTTTAAAAGTCACAAAGAGGCACTGATGAAAGTGACTCTACTGCCCGATTCGCAAAATTACAGCCATCTCGAGAAGAACCTGGCAAGAAACTCTGCGGCGAACTATTTTTTTCTTTAATCTTTCTTAATCACTAATAACCTAGGTATATCTATATTAAGTAGTAGCTAGAAAGCGCTTGTGCAGTTTGCCTCCATTTACAAACCTATTCTAACCTAATAACTTAACACTTAACAGTATATTATATAACATACCTCATAACAGTGGCACTAATTCACACACTAAGAAGTCCGTAAAACATAAAAGTATGCGTAACAATAAACTTCGGAAATTAAAACGCGAGAGCGGACGTGCGCTCGTCACGGCGTTCTCAGACCAACTGAAAATTACAGCCGCTGGCATTGACATACGATAGGTAGTTTATTTTATCACGGCCCGGCTGCTTTGCATCGATCTAGTGGACTATTACTTTACTTGTTCCAGTGGATATTTTTGGTTTGATATATTCTGGGAAGGCAAGATTGTCTCGCAAGTTTAATTTAGCTTGCTAGAAGTATAATTATGAGAATAACTAATAATGATGACAAGTTAAATTAAATTACGCATTAGCCATATACAGGCAGGATTTTAATGAAAATAGGGTACATATGCTTATATATGTATCCTAGAATAGGAAAAAAGTCACAAAATTTTAGTAGGATCATTAAATTCAACAAACTGTGTCAGGTGGCGTATAAATTAATAGGTTTATGAAAATCTTCTTTAGGTTTCTTTTAAAATTTTTCATTTGAATGATAGGTTAGGATCTAACGGTTTAAAGTTAGTTGGCAACCATTCTCAGCAAAATGTTCAATACTTATAATAGGGCTGTAATAAAGTGCTCATATAATCAAATAAGAGGTCTTATTAAAGAAAAAGTTTTAAAATAAATAAAAATCGCTTTCGCTTTTACGCTCACTTTAGCGTTTAGCGTTAATAAAAAATAGATGAATTTTTTCGCAGTCGTGTTTACATTTTTTTGCAACTCGATATTAGAAGTGTTTATAGATATACCGAACCATTTTAACTATAGGTTTTGAGACATGTGGTATTTGTTGGTTGACATGTTGAAGAGAGAAGAGATCGCTTTTAGCTTCTGCCCATTGTACATTTGATATATATTTTAATAATATGATTGTTTTTTTTTTACTTTATTTGGTGCAATGTAGAGTTTTGTATTGTATTGCATTTGCTCAACGAAACATTTTTATACATTCTTTTAGAATAGAATAGAATAGAATTTCCTTTATTGTAAACTGTGTAAATAAGATGGTATTACAAAAAATATAATATTATACAGGTAACAACAGTTTGCTCGTTTCGGGCGTACAATAGTGTGCTCTAGAAATGTAACATAGTCTTAGTTTACTTTGATGACATCATTATAATAATAAATCAGGTCATTGACATTTATACACTAAATTATTTCGACGTTTTGTATTATTTGAACATGTTGCAACTGGATCGGTCTAAACACGTCACGATTGTATAGATGTGTATAAGGGGGGTCACTGGTGCATAAAATGTTTACATTGTGATCTATACTACCATGTACTATGTAGCTACAATCTTATTCTATGGTATTATTAAATCTAGTATCAACACCGATTGTATAGATCGAAGAATTTGTTAACAGCAGGCTTCGGTCCGAGCTCGATTGTCATCACAGGCGATTATAGAACGTATGCTGAAAGACTTGGGGGTATTTTTAGCGGAGTAAAAATGAGGCGCTTGCCAAATTTAGATTTTTAAGAAATTATATATCTCTCGAAAATAAATAAATATAGGTATCAAAGTTTTGGCTAAACAATGGATAATAAACTATGTTTTCTAGCCTTTTAAGGAGGGGTATCGGGTTCGATTCCCGGCGGGAGCACAAGTATTCTCGTCAAGTAAAACTTGTGTTTCTGGTTCTGGTTGTAATTGTGTGTGTGATGTGAATGTTTCCGGCACCTACGACACAAGTCGTCGAACTTAGTGTGGGGCTGTGAGTGTGAAAGCGTTTATTTTATGTTATGTTAGTATTTATTTACGGTATAAGGCTAAAGCAACAAAAATCAAAAATACAAATGTTAGACGAAAAAATGGAAATTCGATTAAATGAGTTTCAACACACATTTGCTTTCGTATGTCCGGATGTCCGTTTGTTCTCCTCTACAGGTCGCATTACTCAACCGATTCTCGTGAAATTTAATGAGTAGGTTCGATAATTAAATAGATTCTTTTGTCGATTCAGTGTTTAGATTTTTTTCTAAATGGCGGAAATATCTATGGGGGTAGAAAACGTAAAAAAACGTATTTCAGCCGTTTCGAAAAATACGCTAGGTGTTCAGCTCACGGAGCCACTAGCTTATATTCAAGTTACATATGATAGGATAAAGATAATTTATTTGTAAAACTTGCGTTTGCATACAATACATACAATGGAATGCTTACATGCAGGTTGTTGTAAAATTTAGTTGGTGTCGATACATGTTTGCCCAAGAATAGGCGTACAAATATGGTGTTGGCCTAGGATAGGATACGTGATCGACTCAAGATATAATTGCAAAATATCATAATGTTCATCATTCATCTAATTTCTGTATGCTTTCTTCAGTGTCTCTAAAAATATATTGAAAAAATGTTCAAAATATCCGCCATAGTTTCTTGCCAGGTTTTTCTGGGTTGAGTATAGAGATGGCTGTAAATTTGTGATTCTCAATTAAATTCGTTAACTGTCATGAATGCCCCTATGGGGCCCATATGAATAAACAATTTAGCTTTAGATTTTGTGCTATGTCTGACATCTTTTTCACAATGCATGTTTATCGATACAAGTTATAACGTGGAACGTACAAGTATTGTATTATTCTAAAATATTATTAATTTCCTAGAAGCATTGTATGTTACAACTAGCCTTACCCCGCGGCTTCGCTCGCTATTATCAAGTGAAAAAGTAGCCTGTGTTAATCCTAGGTATAAGCTATGTCCATTCCAAATTTCATCCAAATTCGTTCAGCCATTAAAGCGTATAGAGGGAACAATCATACTTACACATTTACACAGGTACAATACTTTTTCATTTAAAACCAATACAATACGTAAAATTGTATAAGAAAAATAATTGTTGTACAATGTATTTCTAATTAGCTATTTTCGGATTTATAATATTTTGTTTTTTAAGCTTTGCTTGCGTTTCAATTATTTTAAATGAAGTATATGTGTTTTATATGTTACCTTGTAACTTTTTCTCTAGGTGAACCGATTTTGATGATTCTTTTGTCGATTGTACTGTTATGTTATTGTTCTATTTATACATCTTTATTTTTCTTGGTGAGCAAAAAATAATATTTGTATTGTATTTTAAGATACTATTCATAGAAAGATTTACTTCCAGTGCTTCCTGTTTGCGTTATTTTATTTAATTAATTTGTAATAAACATCTACGAACAGAACTAATTGCCTACAGCATAATTAAAATATAGGTACTTCATTTGATATTACATTAGCAAAATGACATTGAAATAATTATATATACATTTTCCTGCATGTTTAATGTCATAAGATTTACTTATTATAAATGCAAAGGTCAAGGTTCAAAATGTGCCCTGCATAATCTTCGGCCGCATCGTCACTTTCCATCATTTGAGATAGCGGTCAAATACTTGCCTATCACGCATAAAAAAGGTTCAATAACGTACGTTTTTGTAATAGGTCCCTATGGCCAACACTGTATTTTCGTTTAGTCGCACATTATCAAATTCGCGAAATGTCATTGGTCCAATTTGCAGAATGTCCAATTCGCGGAATGTTCAATACGCGTAATGACCAATACGCGGAATGTCCAAAACGCGAAAATTCCAATTCGAAGAATGTCCAACATTCACGGTACTTAACTATATTTCGAATTAATAACTAACTTTTATCCCAAAACATAGCCTATGACACTCATGGATAGTGTAGCTATCTATTAGTGAAAGAATTTTCAGAATCGGATCAGTAGTTCCAGAGATTTCCTTTTACATACTAACAAATAAACAAACTTTACCTCCTTATAATATTAGTATAGATATAGATTGATAAAATTTGTATGTCATGTATGGATATGTTTGCATTATGATTACCATTAAAAAACTGCGCAGTTACATAATTTTTATCAAATAGGAAGTATTTTTACTTTTTATTACATAAGTCCGAATGATGGATTAGTATCATTTGTTTTTAATATAATAGAACAAGCCATGCCCCTCGGCTTCGCCCGCTTTTATCAAGTTTAAAAGTAGCCTATGTGTTAATCCTGGGTATAATCTATATACATTCCAAATTTCATCCAAATCCAATCAGCATTTAAAGCGTGAAGAGGAAACAAACATACTTACACACAAACTTTCGGATTTATAATATTAGTAGGATATCTCTCTTTGTATAACTAGCTCACTCACCCGACTTCACCTGGGTAGATTTATTATAAAACGAACAAGACTCAAGTTACTATAATTAAACGCAAGCAAAGCTTAAAAATACCGACTTTACGCTTTTGGTTTTGGCTGGATCAATTTCGACCTCTGAAAAATAAAGTAAAAGAAAATCATCAAAATCGATTCATAATTGGCGGAGATATCGCATAAAATACATGCAAAAAAATACATACAGTCAAATCGAGATCCTCCTTTTTTGAAGTCGGTTGAAAATCCGACTATATCAATCAGTATAATCTTACATTTTAAAGAGTGTGCACAGGATAGAACACATTAAAATAGACAATAAATTAATAACTGAGCCAATTAAAATAGCAACTAATTTGAATAGCTATTTCATAAGCCGTAATAAGATAAATCTTACTCCTAATCCTGCAAAAAAAAGACAAATACAAACAAACCCAAAAAGCATCTTTTTCAACCCCGTAGACGCTCAAGAAATAAAAAGCATAGTAAAACAGCTGAAAAATAAAAAAACTACTGGATATGATAATATATCGGTACAGGTCATAAAAAGCAGTATCGAATTCATAGTGGAGCCCCTAACATATCTAATCAACCTGTCAATAGAAACTGGCTGCTATCCCGATGAACTAAAGAAAGCATTGATAAGACCTCTACATAAAACAGGCTCTAGAGCGGAAATGGGAAATTATAGGCCAATAGCCATATTACCATGTTTTTCAAAAATATTTGAAAAAGTTATTTATAGTAGGTTAATATCATTTATAAACTGCAATAACATTCTTGATTGCAATCAATTTGGCTTTCGCAAGGGCAAAAACACAACATTGGCCATCTTCAAAATGATGAAACAGGTATGGGAAGAAATCAACAACAAAAAGACTGGCGTTGCTCTCTTCCTTGATTTGTCTATGGCTTTCGATTGCGTGTCACACCCTATCTTGTTAAAAAAATTAGAAACTATTGGTATAAGAGGAATACCACTCGCATTAATAGAATCATATCTAAACAATAGAACACAAGCTACAGTCATAGATATATATAATAGACATACAAAAGAAGTTGAAAAAATCACCTCATCTTTTGAAATCACATTCCTTGGAGTGCCACAAGGTAGTATTCTAGGCCCCCTTTTTTTCCTCCTATACATAAATGAACTGCCCCAGATCTCGCCACACACCTGCGTTATGTTTGCTGACGATGCGACTATATTTATACCCCAACAGAACCTTAGCGTAGCTACTTTTGAAAAAAATATAAACAATACCTTGGAAATAGTCTCAGACTGGTTAGAATCCATAAACTTAAAAATAAATGTGGACAAAACTAAAATTTTGCAATTCACTAATTATAAGAAGTTTCCCCATACACTAAATATTGTGAATAAAGGCAAACAAGTTGAAGAGATACTTCAAACGAATTTTCTAGGTATAACGTTAGACAGTCATATGAATTGGAAGGCTCACATCAGTAAAATAAACGGCAAAATCACAAAATATTGTTATGCACTATCAGTACTGAGTAATATTGCATCAGAGACTGTTGCTGCTAGTGCATATTACGGTTACGTCTACCCTCATTTATATTACGGGATAGTTTTTTGGGGAAATTCTGTGAATGTTGAATCTACTTTTGTACTCCAAAAAAGATGTCTACGCAGAATCTTCAAAATGGACGACACTGAATCTCTCCGAGAAGTTTTTAAAAAAAGGTCTTTTCTAACCCTAACATGTATCTATATACTAGAATTATGTATTTTTGTAAAAAATAACAAAGAAGTTTATTTCAATCAACAATCTAGTCGTTATAATAACTTGAGAAATAAATATAAATATAACATGTGTATACCACAGGTAAATAACACAAAATATCACAAAAGCTCTTTTATAAGCGCTATAAAAAATTTTCAATCATTTACCTGTTGAGCTAAAAATGTTAGAGGGTAACACATTCAAAAATTGTTTAAGAAATTGGTTGTTGGCTAGAGCATTTTATAGCATTAATGAATATTTTATTGAATAATATATTGTAATATAAATAAATATTGTACAAATGCTGTAATAAATGTGTTCACTGTGCACAAATTACTACAGTGCAAGTTATGTACCTACTTTGTAAAACTATTGCATGTCCGAAATGGACAGGCTGTTGAGACATTTTTAATTTAAGACCAATATGTACACAGTTATAGCAATAAAGTATATTTCTATTTCTATTTCAGGAATTATATGATATAATTCCTCCATGCCCTTTTTACCATCTATATATATATATTATCTAACAGCAAGACAAACTGTCAAACGTTATCCATGTATGGTTGACATACCTCCAGTTCGCTTGAAGCGTTTCGTTTCTACGTTTGTCATCCGTACAGCGAAGGAGTGGAACTCATTGCCTGTGTCTTTGTTCTCTGAACGGTAACCTTTTGGGCAAGCATTTTCCATCTTCGGCTGCATCGTCACTTTCCATCAGGTGAGATAGCGGTCAAATGCTTGCTAATCTAGCATAAAAAAGTCTAGCACTAAATAAGCTGCCCGTTGTTTAAGTTGAGTGCGTGTTCGAATTCTAAGCAGCCTTCAATCGGGTTCGATTCTCGGCAGGAACAAAAATGTTCTCTGCAAGGAAAATTAGTGTATCTGGTTCTGGTTGTGACTGTGTGTGTGATGTGAATGTTTCCGGCACCCACGACACAAGTCATCGAAGTTATTGTGGGACTGTGAGTGTAAAAGCGTTTAAACGGTTTCCTATAATCAAAACCAATAACAAAGATCTACGTTATACTTTATTATCATAATAATATTATGTTATATGTTTTGAAGTAATAGTTTAGAACTCTTTTGCTTGATACCAATGTCGAGAAACGCTGTCACATTTTAACGTTGGTATCTATTTTTTTTTACCGACTTCCCAAAAAAGTAGGAGGTACTCAAGTCCACTGTATTTTTTTTTAAATGTGTTTCCTCATAACATCTCTCCACGTGAGCCGATTTCGAAATTTTTTGAGCTTTCTAATTGGTCCCATTTAATTTTGATTAAGATCTGATCAGTAGTTCGTGAAATATCGTCAATAATGCTTATTTTGTGGACTACTTTGACGATGTTATCGTTTAACCGACTTCAAAAGTTACCTCATAACTTCTTTCGTTATTAGTCGATTTTGATGATTCTTTTTTTATTTGAAAGCTGGTGGTTTTCCTGTGGTGTCACTGTCAATTTGATCATGATCTGATTTCTAGTTTTTGAGTTATAGTCAATAATGTGTGTTTAATACATGAAATCTGATCAAGGTTCCGAAGATAAAGCGGTGAAGTCGGTTTTTTTAAGCTTTGCTTGCGTTTAATTATTTTATAAACACTTGTCGTTCGCCCCAAACTGAGATCTCGCGCCTCAATTGTGCCTGATAGAGAAAATCTATTGAGGTTGAGTTGTGTTTGATTTTGAATTTGTTGTTTATGTTAGACCCCGGGACATACAAGGTCTAAACAGTGACTTTGGTGGCCTACCTAATTGTTATTTTCAAACATAGATTTTTTTAAACGGTATAGTACTCTACTTGCAGAGTTCTTTGTAACGATACCCCACACGGGCAGAAAATAAATTGAAATTATTTTGCTCTCTATCATTAGAATCATCAAAATCGGCGAACGCGTTTGGTCTCTAAAAAGCCACAAAGGAACAAACATACATATAAAGACATTACCGTCTTTTGTTTCGCGCATCAGGTTACGTGTGAGTCGGTGCTTGTGATCGCTTGTGAGGTGGTACGGAACTCTCAGTGGATGAGTAAGGCTCGCACTTGACGGGCTTTATTATACGCAATCAATAAATTAATTGTTACGTAGATTTGATTACTTTTGGATTAGGTTTATCTACTTACTAATCTCTTAACTAATTACTAGGAATGTAATAATGTATTAACGATGCGTATCACATTACAAATATCAAAAGCAAAATATCAAAGATACAAGTTACGTACTTGTATATTTGATTAGATATAATTTGGAAGGAATTAAACATTATCTAAGTTTTCCGTTGAATCATTAATTTATGTTATTTTCCACTTGACAATATTAATTATATATAATATATAAAAATTATACACACACACTATTTACGCATTCTTACACATCCTGTTTATTTTTTTTTTTGTAACGCACTCACATTCACAGCACCTCACTAACTTCAAAGACTTGTATCGTGGGCGCCGAAAACATTTACATATCACACACAGTCACAGCCGGAACCAGAAGCACAAATGTCCCTTGGGAAGGAAACTTGTGCTCCAGCCTGGAATAGAACTAAGAACCATGGCGCGCAGCGGATAGGTCTGAGACCTACCCACCGAGCAACTGGGTCGTCAATTTAATTAAGAATATTAAAATTATCCATGCTTGAGACGTGGACGTCACAGGACTTCAAAATTCACATCACACAAACAATCACACCCAAACAAACTCATTCACACTCACAGCCCCACACTAAGTTGTATCGTGGGTGCCGGAAACATCACATAACACACACATTACACCCAGAACCAAAAGCACCAATGTCCCTTGGGAAGGGAAATTGTGCTCCTGCCGGGAATCGAACCCAGGACCCACGGCGCAGAGGTCGGGCCACTGCACCTGTCCACTGCGCCAACTGGGTCGTCAAACCGGCAACACAAATTTCCCTTGGATGAAAACTTGTGTTCCCGCCGGGGATCTTACCCTGCTTGACCTAACTTAGCCAACGCGCAGTTCGTTATTATTAAAATAATAATTATTATTTCAAGAAGCACGTGGCGCCACCCGTGTTATCAGATAAAACGCAACCAAGGTCTAGGCTATCGCCAAAATACGACCGCTGTAATGTATGTAACTTACACTGATTGATAGACCGGAGCGAGATCTCGTCCGTTCGTCTGTCAAAGGGATTTAGCACCTAAACTATACAAGCGAATAACTTCAAGTTCTCAGCGAATATGTAAAGCTCAAAGCCAAAAATGGTAATGTAAATGATGTAAACAGAAATATTAAGGGGGTACCCATACACGTAAGTGGGAGGCAAAATTACTTTTATTAGCAATAATTAACTTCAAAAGTTTTTCTATATTGGGCAAAATATACGCGCGATATCTCAGTTCGGAGCGAGTTTTGCTATTTTTTTTTTTATTATATATAGGCAAGCATTTGACCACTATCTCACCTGATGGAAAGTGAAGATACGGCCGAAGATGTGACATGCTTGCCTAGAAGATACCTATTCACTCTAGACTTGAAGACACCCAGATTGTACTGTTCTGGAAACAAAGACGCAGGCTATTGATGGTGATGCAATAAATGCCAAGTTTCTTTTGATTTTTAAGCTATTGCATAGCTTCTATCGCGGGCCTTGAGCGTGGAGACCGAATCCAGAAATTCCGTAACGAAAATAACCTAACACCCCCCACTCCGACCGGCACAGCGGTGATACTTTTTAGTTTTGCCATCTATCGATGAATAGCAGAACTTTTAATGACTTTTTTTAAATATCACGCTTGTCTCTTTAGTTCAGCAACTCGCCTCTAGGTGGCAGGAAAAAAAATACTGCATAAATAAATAATTATAATTACATAAGTTGATAAAAAATGCTGTGCAATAGCTTTACCGCGGCAGTCCCCGAGTGCCACACGTCTTTTTTTAATCTAAGACGTAATAAGAGGGGTGTTATAATTTTTTAAATCTGTGTGTGTGTGTTTGTTTGCGGCATCGTAGTTCCCAAACGGCTAATCTGATTTTTATTGTTTTTTTACAGACCTCACAAGAAAGGAGGAGGTACTCAATTCGACTGTATTTTTTTTATTTGATTTCGTATGTCCGGCGGATGTCCGGCTGTTCTCCCCTACAGGTCGCATTTATCAATCGATTCTCGTGAAATTTTCAAATCAGATTCGAGATTCAGTGATTGGTTTTTTTTTAAATGGTGGAAATAACCATAACATAAACGCTTTCGCACTCACAGCCCCACACTAAATTCGATGACGTGTGTCGTGGGTGTGGGAAACATTCACATCACACACACAATCACAACCATCACCAGCAACACAATTTTTCCTTGGGGAGAAAACTTGTGTTCCCGTCGGGAATCGAACCAACAAACTTAGCCAACGGGCAGTTCTTAGATAGGTAGTACAGATCAAGTAGATACCACTAGATACCCACTCCTTAACTATACAAATGTCTACACATACCTACTCATATATGAAGTCATACGCGTAAATCCAAACTCCGAACCAATGTAGCTTGATCAATATACTATTTAGGTATATGTATTGTAGGTAGGTACGCTTTTTGTTGTAGTCTGGTGTTCACCATGGCGAAGGTTTTAGGTACGTGACTGGCACAAACCACAAAACCAAGGTTGTGACGTCATGACATACCTAATCATTATTAATATAATAATAGACGCATGGTGAAACATGTGCATTCAACGTGATTCAACATGAATTGACATAAGTAAGTTATTGTTGTCATTACTGATAATCATCGATCTACTAAAATATAGATATATCGCGTAGAACATGGGAGTGAAGTGAATAAATAAACAAATCATAAACCCGACAGCAAAAAATACTACTCTAATGCAAATGATTTACAATACAATACAATACAAATACTCTTTATTACACACCAAGAACAATATTTATTAACAACAGAAAATTATAATATGGCGATAAGGCCGCCGATTGTACTGCTATATTGTTAGCAGTACAATCGGCGGCCTTATCGCTAAGCGATCTCTTCCAGGCAAACTTGAGATTCATTAATCCGTTTATTTAAATTATTCGAGAATGACACAAAAAGTTCCCGCTTTACCCCCCCCCCCCCCCCCCCACACACTTTTGAAGAATCCCTTCCGGACGGACCCCGGACTCCCTCTAAACTAGGATAAATCCGGGGAATCCCGGACGGATTGTGTGTTTTTTTCTGAAAATGAGTCCCGACTGGACTTACTCTGCATTAGAATCATATTACTTGCATTTTGCAGTCGGGTATTTTAATTTTTTAACCTTTTCGTTGACATTTATTATGCTAATATAATATAAGAATACAAAATAAGAAATGTAAGAATCATAGCTTCATTATATAGGTATTGAAAATGTACGTGAGAATGGTTGCTTACCTAAAATGTAACCTAACTTTAAATCTATATAGATCCTAAATGACCATTCCAAACGAAAAAATATAAAAATGATTTTCAAGTACCTGTTTAATGTTTTTTTTTACTTGACACAGCTCGTCGATTTTTTTTTTCACTATAATATGACTTATGTCGCCGTATTGAATTTCGATTACTGTTTTAAGTGACAAATCGATTGACGTAAGAATTATCAAAATCGACCCACGCGTTTGGTCTCTAGAATGCCACAAAGTAACAAACTTACATACATAGGCTGGTAAACACTTTATCCTCCTTAGCGTCGCACGGTCGGGTAAAAGCGGATACTTTGACCTCAGTTCTAAATGCTCTAAGTATTTGATCTAGATCTACAGAAATGTTACAGAAAAAAAACAATGGAAAAGCACTAGACCGATATGCGCCGACATTCGAGATAGGTTATCCAATAGGAAGTGACATAATGAGTTAATAATTAACCATATTACCCTATATTAAGAGCTGTGGAAACATACCACAACATTAGCCGTTACGTCACTTACTTTTGACTATAGATAATAATATCTTACTACCACATATATACCTATATCACATAAGAGGTCAACAAAACGATGTGGATTATATTTTTAAAAATCTTATTAAATTTTAACTTTTTTTTAGTATTTTATAGTGCACAATACTATGATAGTCTTAAATCCTACTAATATTATAAATCCGAAAGTTTGTGTGTAAGTATGTTTGTTCCCTCTTCACGCTTTAACGGCTGAAATGGCTACTTGTTAACTTGATAATAGCGGGCGAAGCCGCGGGGCACGGCTAGTAACTGTATAAAAGGTTTTAGCGTTTAGTTTATTTTTAATGTTTCAACTTTATTTATCTTGTCATACATCTAATACCTTTTCACGATTTTCGTGAAATTTAGTATGCAGAGAGTTTCGGGGGCTATAAATACAAACAACAAAAAAACTCCTCACACTCACAGCCCCCACACTAAGTTCAAAGACTTGTATCGTGGGTGCCGGAAACATTCACATCACATACACATTACACCCAGAACACAAATATCCCTTGGAAAGGGATTTGTGCTCCTGTCGGGAATCGAACCCAGGACGGGTAGAGGGCAGACACCTGTCCACTGCGCCAACTGGGTCGTCGGGGGTTATAAATAGGCTATAGGGGCTGGGGGCTATAAATAGATGGCTAGCTAGGTTTCATCTTTAGAGAACGTCGTTTTAACGATACAAAGCTCGGTAATCCAGGTACTATATATAATACTAGCTTTTGCCCGCGGCTTCGCTCGCGTTAAGAAGTATTATTATTAATTAGGTATAGTTTTTGCGGCTTTACTTTTGTTTAGCGTGTGTAAAAAATTAGGGCCTACAAAACTTCTTTGTACACAATATTTTTAACTAATCTGTCATTAGGCAACATAAAACTATCCATGAGAGAAGCAATGTTCTCTCAAGTAAATACCCGCAAATTTGAGAGTTTGAGGTTCCTCACTCTGCAGCACTGACCTACCGGTAGCTTGGGCCCTGCCCCGCTGCTGGTGGCATACTAGGTTTAGGTTTTTTTTTTTACAGTTTTCTTTATTTTGTAATAATGTTTATTACTTTTATAAAAATATTGTTAAAAAAAACCTTAGCTTAAGAAAATATAATAAATAAAGAATAATAATATATAATAATAATAAGTAATTTAATTCAGGCAAAAAACCCATATCCAGTACACAATTATACACAACTAAAAACGCTGAAAGACAATATAACTTAAAAAAAAAACCAAATACAGCTAAATGTTAAAATACAATAGTACATAAAAAAATACAATTAAACATAGCAAAGAATTAATGTTTTAGTAGCGCTAAAAACTATCTTTTTGAGTCTAAAACGAAATATTATTATAATAGTGTTTCAAAGACCCAATCATGTATATTTTAATTTGAAACTTTATCTTTAGTTGTAACTGAACACAATTAGTTATTGGCTGCTTGCATAGGCAATCAAATATATATACACATGAAAATTATTTGCTAGAATCGCAAAATAGTCCACTTCAGGTAGATACTCAAAGTAGGACATCAAATACAACAAGACAATGTACTAAAAATTCAATAAACCCGACTGCAAAAAATGAGATCCTACTTTTTATGTAATTTTATGTAAACCCCTTTTCATTTGTCTAATTTTGATATCCTACTCGACAGGTTTTTTTTTTATTTTTTATTAACGTATTACCATTTTACGCCAATAATCCGCCATTTTTAAAACCCTATCTAAGGTTGTTAAAAACGAATATAACGATACCTTAACTGTCCAAATCCAACCAACCGTTTGGAAGATACGAGGTAATAAAGAAATGTAAAAATATACATACATACAAGATAAGTGGGAAAATAATTAAACGCAAGCAAAACTTTAAAAAAATCGACTTCACCGCTTTATCTTCGGAACTTTGATCAGATTAGATGTACTAAACACGCATTATTGACGATATTTCAAGAACTACCGATCAGATCTTAATCTTAATTGGAAAGCAACATATCTCAAACAAAAACAAAAAAAAAATTCAAAATCGGTTCACGTGAAACGAAGTTATGAGGTAAAACACATTAAAAACAATACAGTCGACTTGAGTACCTCCTCCTATTTTGTGAAGTCGGTAGAAAATAGCCCTCCCTTTGCAGTCGGGTAAAAAACCATTCGAATACTTTGCCTAATAACAGCATAGGTACATAGAGTGTATCGTTCCAGATTACAAAACAATCCATTACCAAATAGATCCAATCGATCAAGCAAAACAATTGAACCAAGAGTAGGCGTGATAAAACAATACCTAAACACGGAGCACTCGACTGCGTCACGAGGCAGCCACGCCTCTGACACTTTCGATAAGTTATTGTTATCAGTTATCACTATAGTTCAAGTCTAGAAGCAGATGACACTTGTTGTACACGTTTTTATACATTTGACACATCTGAAGGACGTATACTTGTATCAACAGCTCGCCGCCAAGCGGACCATTCCTGCGACGCACGTGACGACCAATGAGCGCACTCAAAAAGATATATGTAGATAATTGATGTTGTGTACGGCTTGAAACACGTCTAAAATTTCGACTTACTTTGTAGTCGACTAGTTTCGGTCAAATCAGTCACGCGCCGAGGCTCGAGCCGCTCGCCTCTGCGTATCGCGCGTCTGACTCATCCTGATGAAGGACAACAAATTTGTCCGAAACTAGTCGACTACAAAGTAAGTCGAAATTTTAGACGTGTTTCAAGCCGTACACAACATCAATTATGTGTTATACTCACGATAGTTTTAATTTTCATATATGTAGAATTGTAGATGTATATTTTATGTTTATTGAGTGACGAAACGAGCAAGTAGCTCCCCTGATGGTAAGCGTCACGCTTGCACATTACAGTTCATTGACACTCAGTTTTGAACTTAGGCCAAGATCCTGCTCGGCTAAGCACTGCGTTCGTCACCCTGAGATATTAGATGTCAAATCTCTTGAATTATGATGATAATATAATGATAGCATAAAGAAGAAAATAAATATACACAACAACGGTTCATGAGTAAGTGAAATGAATATGGGTTTAAGGCTGGTGATCTTGGCGTATTTCAGAGCATTCTGGCTGCACCCGAAAGCGATGCAGCTAGGGCTCTGTACGTCAAAATCAAAAACATTTTGTAGAAATGCAGCATTGGAGTGTACCAATAGGGCTGACATAGTCGCAAAGTGACTCAAAGACCTTACAAAACATTGATTAAAAAAAATATATAAGTAAGTGAAGTCTATTTTTACCCGACTGCGAGGCGAAGGAAAGTGATGTATTTATCAGCGTCCGTTTAGGTTGCTTTTACGATTTTTCATGTTTAATGCCTATTTTGTATCTATAACGAATTAAAGTTGGTTAGCAACCATTCTCACAAATAATTAAACGCAAGCAAAGCTTAAAAAAACCGACTTCACCGCTTTAACTTGGAAACCTTGATCAAATTCAATGTATTAAACATGCATTATTGACGATTACTCAAAAACGACTGATCAGATCTTGATCAAATTTAATTTATTTTTATTTTTTTTTTTTTATTCTAGATAGGCAAACGTTTGACCGCCATCTCACCTGATGGTAAGTGACGATGCGGTCGATGATGGAGCACGTTTGCCTAGAAGATGCCTATTCACTCGTGACTTAAAGACTCCCATATTGTATTTATCAGGAAACACAGACTCAGGCAAGGAATTCCACTCCTTTGCAGTCCGCATAATGAATGTGGAGGCAAAACGCTTCGTCCGCATTTGTGGAATATCTACCATATAGCGGTGTCGCTTAAGAGACTGCCTCGATGTCCGATAATAGAATGGGGATGGGGGAATTAGATTGTGTAATTCCGTTGCACACTCTCCGAAATGTATCCGATAAAATACCGAGAGACTCGCCACCATGCGACGATGCCCTAAGCTCTGAAGTTTTGCATCAGTCAACTGGTCGCTGTTAATAAGTCTCTTGGCTCTTCGCTCAATGATTTCAAGAGTCTCAAGTTGGTATTTAGCTGAACCGTCCCAAAGATGAGAACAATACTCCATACATGAACGCACCTGCGCTTGGTACAAATAGGACCAATTGAAAAATATTTGTAAGCTGGTTTCAAACAAAAAAATCTTAAAAATCGGTTCACGTGGAAATAAGTTATGAGGTAACGCATACAAAAAAACAACAGTCGAATTGAGTACCTACCTCCTCTTTTTTTTGGTAGAGAGAAGTCGGTAGAAAAAGGAAGTTCACTTTAAACGCAGTCGAGTTTTTTGTAATTATATTCACTTGTTTAAATCATATAACGCGATATTATTTAAATTGATTACAAGTTGTAAATATTAATATTCTTTTTTTGAGACAGGATTTTATTCAGTTTCACCTGTTTCATTGCCTGTCGGCCTGTAATCATATATTGCATGCTAAATGTGTAAAATTTGTTGTACTTATGTATCTTCGGTGACAATACAATGATATGGTACCATGGTGCTGGGCGGATGATGGAGACGGACGATGGCCATTGGAACTTCTGAACTAAACAAGATACACCCATCGAATTCCAGCTCGTTTGATTCGTCTTGACAAGTTCTCTGGTTATATAACTTTTCGTCCGTTTAATTTACGGATTAAGATATTTATTTCTCTAAAAGAATACAATTCGCTTACAAGAGACAGTAATTATGTATATAACAATAAAAACAAAACTAATGTGTACTATCTTACCTAATTGCGAGACTATTAATAATAAAAAATAAAAAATGTGGGTAGATGTCAAAATCCACTAAATAATGACACGACATATAGTAATTATCGAGAATCTGTCGTCTTAGTATTTGATTTGATTTATTCTAATGGAAGTAATTCATTGTTTTAGCAATTATATGCATTTTAATTAATGTGTTTTTTTTTTGTTGATAATTTGATAATTTACAACTGATAAAAGCTTGGTTTTAAAATCGTTTTTAAAGTATTACTTGTTTATATAGGTTATGCCACATATAGATAAAAAGCTACCCGTAGCTAGCCGGGCGGGCATTAAACAACACGTTAGGGCCTCCCATAGAACAACCAATTGGGTACACAATTTGAGTAAAAACGTCGGACATCATTGAACATTTCAATGTTTGCTACATTGCAGCCTGGCAACCGTGGAAACAAGTCATTGCCGTACACGTGGCCAAGGAACATGTGGGCGAGACATTGTACTTGTTACTATTCTGTGG
Organism: Lomographa bimaculata; assembly: GCA_948107665.1. Classification (NCBI taxonomy): domain Eukaryota; kingdom Metazoa; phylum Arthropoda; class Insecta; order Lepidoptera; family Geometridae; genus Lomographa; species Lomographa bimaculata. The sequence continues at coordinate 1,283,967 of OX403607.1, read as the reverse complement.
CTAGAGTCATCAAGCTAATGGCACTCGACGAGTGTACTATTGTGTACGTAGGTTATGTTAGCTATACAGACTATGTGAGGTCTTAGGATTGTTTATCAAACCAATGCTATGAAGGAATTATTTTGGTTGTTCATTTTAAATATGTGTAAATATTTATATTATCTTATTTAAAACATATTTATGTATATATTTGTTGTTGTATATATATTTATAATAATTAAACGCAAGCAAAGCTTAAAAAAATCGACTTCACCGCTTTATCATCGGAACCTTGATCAGATTTAATGTATAAGCACGCATTATTGATTATAACTCAAAAGTCACTCAACTCACTAGAGATCGGACCTAGATCAAATTTCAATGGGACCACATGAAAAGCACCAGCTTTTAAATAAAAAAAGAATAATCAAAATCGGCTCACAACGAAATAAGTTATGAAGTAACTATTGAAGTCGAGTACGAGAACATCGTCAAAGAACGCATTATTCGTCACAAAATAGGCATTATTGACGATATTTCAAGAACTACTGATCAGATCTTGATCAAATTTTAATGGGACCAATTAGAAAGCAACATCTTTCAAACTAAAAAAAAATTTCGAAATCGATTCACGTGGAGAGAAATTATGAGGTAACACACATAAAAAAATAAAAATACAGTCCACTTGAGTACCTCCTCCTTTTTTGGGAAGTCGGTAAAAAAGAAACGTTTGTACTCCAGGGTCTGTGTGTGAGTGTGTGTGTGATGTTTAAGTTTCTGTGACTTATACCCTTCATATATCTCTGTTGCCAAGTGGACAGCTAGCTTAATAGGGTTATCGACTTTTAATTAACGATATCTCTTTGCAAGTTGACATGCTAGGTCTTAAAAGTATATCTAATCTATGCCTTTCCCAATGTCTGATTAGGTATTCTCAGACACGATAAAGCCCAATTTGTATATCTACTAATATTACTAAAGTAAATAATTCGGGGAACTTATTTATTAAAGTTTTTTGGAGGATATATAATTGCTAAAAGTTTTTTTTAATTAAATAACCGCGTTTTTACGCTACGCTCGCTGCCGCGTTTCACTACATACGGAATACGTAATGCGAAGGAGTGGAACTCATTGCCAGGGTCTTTCTTCCCTGCAGTACATGGGAGTTATTAAATGTAGAGTGAATAGGTATCTTTTAAGCGAGCATGCTTTACTGTCGACCGCATTGTCACTTTCTATCATGTGAGTTAGTGGTCAAATGCTTTTTAAACTAGCAAAAGGTCAACAATTTGCTAAAGTAAAAAAAAAAAGCTTAAACTTATTCCGTATTGTAACCAATCGCGTTCCTGTCTTTACGGATCACGAAATAATCTCGAAACTTACGTTGAGAATTTGATATTCAAACGCCTCATTTTATTCACATAATCATGATTTCTCAGACTAAAAAATACCAACAATAAATTATGCACTTCACAATCACTGGAACTCTATCTCCAAGGCTTAAGATCTGCAATCGCTAGACGTAGATTAGCTCCTAAATTCCTGTACTGGAATTATCGTCTGTATCTAGATGAATTTAAGTATATTTTGGATTTATCTGCCATAGAGTCTGGACGCCTAGACGCATGCTCGAGTATTGAAGTTGGCATCTTTCCAGACGTTATGCAAGTGGCTAAACACGTGCTTTGGTCGCATTGATCTTATTCCGTATGGCTGTTCCAGCAAGTTAAAGTTCCTGAACCTAGCTAAAGATTAAATTTAAAAAAAAACATACTGTGCAGTCTTTGGGGACTGTGTTGATAGCTCATGGGAAGTGTGCGGTGACGATGACGCGAGTTCCATGATTTTTGTTCGTCCGAAAAGGGCTCGACGCGCCCACCTCAAAAAAGCTACGCATAATCTAAATTTCATACAAATCCGTTCAGCCTTTACATCCTGAAGAGAAAACCAATATACTCATTTGGGTGTACATTTACACACAAAATTTCACATTTATAATATTGGCGTGTGGTATTTTAAATTACATTTTGACGAAATATATTGAAGTCAGTACATGCATGACTACACGGAATGGATCTATTTCAGTTAACCTTGATACTCTTCCGATAAACATAAAAATCTAGACTTCACATTTAGAACAAAACCTAGATAATTGCTAGACTATTAATTCTGTGGCTATTCAGCTCATAAGTGACGGCGGACGTAACTATGAAGCAAATTATTAATTTACATATTTTACTACTACTAGGACTGGAACAAAGAGTGCAAAAGAACTGTTTAGGCCTTGCAAAGACAAATATAAAAGGATGACTGCCAACCTTCTGTAAAGGAGAGGCTCTTGAAGATGGCTAGATACTGCTCGGGGTTTCACCCCGCTTTATGATGCCACATATAAGTAAAACGTGAAAGTTTAATGGCTATACGTCAAGCAAGAGATAGATTTGGGAAGTTTATTTTTACCTCTGGTAGGCTAGTGTTTAACTATCTCACCTGATGGTAAGTGATGATGTAGTTAAGGATGGTATAAAAAGAATGACTGGCTCTCGAGGATAGCAGCCGGAAAGCAGCCGGAAAATCACTTTTAGTGATTTTGTAAAGAGATTTGGGAGTGATGAACTACGACTGTATGTCGGTACATGGTAGCACCTAGTAGCAAGTCATGCTGCATGCGAACATTATAATTTGGGAGTCTTCAGACAACAGTCTTCAGACAGTGAAGTGCCAGTTGGCTTAGTTGATTGAGCGTTCGCCTTCTAAGCAGGGGTATCGGGTTCGATTCCCGGCGGGAACACAAGTTTTCTCCCCAAGGAGCATTTGTGTTTCTGGTTCTGGTTGTGATTGTGTGTGTGATGTGAATGTTTCCGGCACCCACGACACAAGTCATCGAACTTAGTGTGGGGCTGTGAGTTTGAAAGCGTTTATTTTTTATTTTATTTATTTTTATTCAAGTCATCTTCTAGGTAAGTGTGCTGCATCTTCGGCCGCATCATTACTTTCCATCAGGTGAGATAGCGGCAAAATGCATAACTACTCACCATAAAAATAAAAGATAAAGCTACGATAAGTGAGATCTCTATGTCGACTTGGGTCGTATAGCACTTTGTCCGTCCGTCCTTCCGTCTGTCAGAGGCATTTTGCGTCTAAACTATATAAGTGAAAAACTTCAAATTCTCATAGAATATATAAAACTACGGCCCAAAGCCAGAAATGACGTTTAAAATTATATAAATGAAAAAATATTAAGGGGAAGCATACATCTCCCATACATGTAAGTGGGAAGCAAAATATTTTTATTTTTTTATATCTACCGTTGTGGGATATCGTTGAAAAGGGCTTGACGAGTAGAGTATGAAACCGGTTTTTAAAAAAAAATCTATGTTGGAAAATAACGATGTGGTAGGCCACCAAAGTCACTGTTTTTAGACCTATTTTGTCCCGGAGTATATCTCAAAAACGGCTTCACACTGATCGCTGAAACTTACGTATAATATCCGTTATATCCTGTACTTGAACAACAAATACAGAAATCAAACAATTATTATATAGAAAAAAAGGTGTAAGCAAGTTCAAAATTTTTCTCTATGAGGCAAATGTAGGCGCGAGATCTCAGTTCGGCGCGAAAGACTAGTTTAGATGATACAATATAGATTCTGAAGCCTCTGGTTTCCGATGTAGTTTACACTGTGTTTCGAGAACCAGCGTCTTCTCCCATTCATCAAATTATTTAGTTATACCAAGGGTTAGTTTATAGCTATGTACAAATAATTAAACGCAAACAAAGCATAAAGATTTAATGTATTAAACACGCATTATTGACAATAACTCAGAAACTAGTTATCAGATCTTGAACAAATTTAAATGGGAACACATGGAAAGCACCACCTTTCAAATAAAAAAAATAATCATCAAAATCGGCGCACAAAGAAAGAAGTTATGAGGTAACTTTTGAAGTCGGTTAAAAACGAGAATATCGTCAATGTAGTCCACAGAATACGTATTATTGAGCATAACTCAAAAACGACTAGTCAGATCTTGATCAAGTTTAAATGGGACCAATAGGAAAGCAACATTTATCAAAAAAAAAAACAAAATCGGTTCACGTGGAACGAAGTTATGAGGTAAAACATAATTAAAAAAAAGAAAAATAAAAAACAGTTGACTTGAGTACTTCCTCCTTTTTTGTGAAGTCGGTGTGTGTGTATGTGAGTGTGTGCATATATCAAAGGATCTTCCACATAGACCCAGTTCATAGTTTGCCGGTCCATGAATAACAATTGATAGGACGTGTTATGTCAACATGCATGTAACAATTGTAACATTGTGTAACGTACATTGTCTATATGTTTACATTTTAGCAAGCTTCTTCTGCCTAGAATTTACATGTCGCTGATGTTATTGTAAATTTGCTAATTCCTGAGTTATAAATGTAGAATTTATATAGTACTAGCTGCGCCCCGCGGCTTTGCCCGCGTGAGTCCCGGACCAGCCAGAATTCGGGGTTAAAAAGTAGCCTATGTCCTCTCTCAGGCTCTAGACTATCTGTGTACCAAATTTCGTTTAAATCGGTTCAGTAGTTTTAGCGTGAAAGCGTAACAGACAGACAGACAGAGTTACTTTCGGATTTATAATATAAATATAGTAAGGAAGTAAGGATACGGGCGCGCGCGCCTCCCCGTTATTTCCTTAAATTAGTCTACATGTAAACTTAATGCTTCTTCGGACGGAGCTCTCGTATTAGTACCCGGATAATCGAGCTTTGCTTGGCTGAAAACACGGATAAAACGACGTTTTCTAAAGTAACCCCCTGCATACAAAATTTCATGAAAATCGTTGGAGCCGTTTCCGAGATCCTGATTACATATAGTAGGTAATATACAAGAATTGCTCGTTTAAAGGTATTAGACTTTTTTGACGCATTCAAACTCATAGCCCCACACTAAGTTCGATGACTTGTGTCATGGGTGCCGGAAACATTCACATCACACACACAATCACAACCAGAACCTGAAACACACATTTTCCTTGGGGAGAAAACTTGTGTTCCCGCCGGGAATCAAACCCGATACCCCTGCTTAGAAGGCGAACGCCACCCAACTAAGCCAGCGGGCAGTTCAAGATTAATTAGATTATGGAAGCTATATAGATTATAATAGATTTTCACTTACAATGATTAAGTTTGAAGTGACAGAAGGCCCCATATATATATATATATATATATATAGTCTTGGCAAACGTCTAATTGTCTGATGTCAGACGTGGTCATTGTGATTATTGTCTTTTTTGACGGGCGGTACCGGCCAAATTCAACGTCTGATGATTACCGGGGGCACCGCCCGCGCCGGTAACGATTCTGGTTTGGTAGCGCGATTAAGGAACTTTAAGGGGTAAGGCCGTAAAGTTTGAATATGGCAAAAGTTACTACAAATAAACAAAACTTCCAAATTAAATAACATTTTTAATAATTAAACGCAAGCAACGCATAAATAAACCGACTTCACGGCTTTATCTTCGGAACCTTGATCAGATTTAATGTATTAAACACGCATTATAGACTATAACTCAAAAACTACTGATCAAATCTTGATCAAAATGAAATGGCACCAATGGGAAAGCAACAGCTTTCAAACAAAAAAAAAACAGTTTACGTGGAAAGAAGTTATGAAGTAACACACATAAGAAAATACAGTCGAATTGAGTACCTCCTCCTTTTTTGTGAAGTCGGTAGAAAATGGATTCCCGGTGGAAACACAAGTTTTCTCCCCAAGGAAAATTTGTGTATATGGTCAAATATGGTGTGGTGTGATTGTGTAAAAAAATAATTAACCTTCCATCATCTAATAAATTTTAGCTGGCAATTATCAAAACAGACACAGAGAAAAAATAACAACAGACAAAAATTATTATTGAGAAAGTTTAATTTTACTACAGATTAATTTATGAAAGTGTAAACAATTTTCACACTCACAGTACCACACTAAATTCGAATAATTGTATCGTGGTTGCTTAAAACTTCAATCACACTCAGAACCAGAAGCCAATTTCCTTTGGGGAGAAAACTTGTGTTGCCACCGGAAACAGAACCTGCTACTTAAAGGGCAGATAAGTAACCAACCAAGCCAATAGGCAGCTCGTATAATAAACATGAATACACCTCCTGAATAAATAATGGTCACATAACTAATTATATCCTACTAATCCTCCTAATATTATAAATCTGAAAGTTTGTAAGTATGATTGTTTCCTCTTCACGCTTTAATTTAATAAAAAAACTAGCAGACCCATTAATAAAATTAATTAATTTAAAAAGAACTTATTTATCGGATAAAATTGTGAATTTATAATCCACATAAACACACAAAAAATTCCATCAAAATAGGTTCAGTTTAGGAGGAATTCAGTTACATTTATACACATAGAGAAGAATTATATTTTTATATATGTATATATATATATATATACAAAGATTGGATTGATGTAGCTTAGAAATCATCCATTAAATAGGATAGACTTTTTATTATACTGTATACTTTATTTACTTGTTTTTATTTTATATTACTACCTGCATCTTTTTTTAAATTAAAATCAATGATTATATTTTAACACAATTAAATATTATCGATTTACACATCGACAACGCGTAAGTCACGCTAATTCCCGTTTTAATTTCAATTAAATATTAAATACCAACTATCTTTAAGGGTTATTTGGAAAATCAATCTTAGAATAATTATCCTAACAATAATGAAACGCAAGCAAAGCTTAAAAACCCGACTTCACGGCTCATATTTTGGTTTTGGCTTGATAAATTTCGATAAAATTTATACAGGACCACCTCTGAAGTATAATCTACCAAACAAAAAAACATCAAAATCTATTCATAATTAGCGGAGATATCGCGTGATATACATACAAAAAAAAAAAACAATCTAATTGAGAACCTCCTTTTTTGAAGTTGGTTGAAAAATTATTTCATTCTTATTATCGAATTTGCCATTTACTTTTTATTTGTTTATGACATTTCTGAGATATATTTTCATTAATATAAGATAGTCATAGGTATAATGCAAAAAAAATATCACACCCATTTCTGTCAGACCATTTTCACCTTAGAATAATAGCTACTAACGTCGCAATTAGCGTGTACACGATATATTTAATACTGGAATGCGGCATTTACCATCTAGGGTCTATCTAGCACTTCCTTCCCGAGAGGCTTCAGAAGATACTCGGCACACAAAAAACTATCACAATAGACTATTATAGAGAAATGTATACACAGTCTTCCAATTACTTATACTTATACCTCTGTCTGTTTCCTGAGACATCTTCAAACAGCTGTAGATCGATACAACTCCCCATATGACTAAGGTAAATAAATCATTAAGCTGACATGCTCGCTATCGATTTTTAACACGATGCTGCTTATGTACTCGGTCGATTAACTACACACGTCAAGGTAATGAATTAAAGTTAGTGTTAATTTACAAAAAGACGACTTTAACGATCTAATTAGAATGAAAATTGCGAAACTTACCGATGTTTTCTGGGGTGAAACAGCATCGCTGGATTGAGCTCGATCACTATGAAAGGAGAAATAGTGAATTTGGCAAAATCATACAATTTGAATTTGATTTTTAGTTATCGAATTTACACAGGTCCCTTATTTATCGCACGGTTAACTAAAATTTTCGGTAACCTTCCTACAAATCTTCAGACAGAACTTTGGATTTTAGTTCTAGAATTATCCGCTAGTCATATAAGGCGCTTGTGTCAATTTATGATTGTCAGTTTTTGACATTAATTGAAGCAGTTTTTTTTTAATGTTGGCTTCGCAATCATGTGCATTTTGCCAGTGTCAATTAATACAAATAATATATTTCAGATTTTATATTAAAAGTCTTCGTCGCAAGTTACAGTTAAAGTTCAGTAGTCAAGGTCCAGTCATAGTCAAGTCATGCCTTAGTAAAGTAGTAGAAACTTTACTTAAACTTTTATTGATGTTTTGGAACGTAGGCGAAAATCACGATTTTCAAATTGTATGATTTGCCTACACTTGTGCACGTTTACTAAGTATTAACAGTTAATAATCCACCATTATTATACATTAAAACTCGAAGAATAACACGTTTTAGAAAATTATTTAAAATCAACAACGCCATTTTTTCATTTTCGCGGCAAAACTCTCATTGATGCAGTTTGCAATGAAAATAGTGAAGTAGCTTTTGAATAGGCCCGATTTACTGACGTGTCCATCTAATGCAGTTTTCGTGACTTTATACATTTTTTATTTATTTATTATACACATTATTTGTAAAATCAGCATCAGCATCTGAGTGGAACGTCTGGAACGTACCTAACTACTCTAACAATCAATATGTCATGATTTAAGCTTTGTAACTGTCACTATTTCCTATAAAATGTGTCAAATAATAATGTAATTCAAACAATCGCTCGTTTTGAAATGTATGGTTGTTGGTTTAAGGAGAAAATAAAATCGGGGCCCAGTAAAAGTTAATATAAAAGAAGTGTATAAGTAAAATTAATTAAAATTTAATATCATAATAGCACGGTTAGGTTGGATTACACCAATTATAATACATTAAGAATTCTTTAAAATCGCACCAATATATTTTGATATAAAATTCTTGACGAATGTCAATCAGCTAAGTACTTATTTTGTGTAGAAAACAAGAAGTCTAGAACTAGTTCCACCATGAACTCATCTGCGCGAATGGCTCGATTAGCTCGTGAAGTAAAAAACTTCGAAACAAAGCCACCGTGGGGGATAACTTGTCACCCAGAGAAAGAAGACATATACGACGTGTTATTAGTTACTTTGCTCGGTCCTAAGGGCTCTCCGTACGAAAAAGGATCGTTCAAAGTTGTTGTTACAATTCCAGAAAGGTATCCTTTTGAGCCACCGCTAGTAAAATTTTCGACGCCGGTGTATCATCCAAATATTGATAAAGGTTAGTTATTTTCTTTACCATGTGTTTCCACTGCCAAAACATGAACAGAAACATGTTGCAAACACTTTCCACCCTGTTTCAAGCAATGGGAATGTGACAATCTGAGTTGGCACATGATGGGGAATAAATGTCAATGCAGCTTAAGATGGAACATGCTTGGCTAGAAGGTACCTATTCATCTCAGATCCCGTTGCTCTCTGAGTTCCACCCTATTCTGCATGCCAAGTTTGCCAGGTCCTTGGGAGAAAACTTGTGCCGGTTTCTGATGAAACTTTCACACTTTTAGCCTCTTGACTAAGTTCAAAGACTTCTGTTGTGGGTGTATAAAACATTCACACACACAATTAGGAACACAAATTTCCCTTGTGATGATTATGATTACAACTGACCATGTTACATGTTTCGGCAGTGAAAACTCTTGGTTACTTCAATAGAGAACAGATAGTATAGAGGCTTTGTGATTCTGAAGCTTGAAATAGGTCACAATCACAGTCATTAATTTTCCATAATCATATCTAAAGATACGACAGTGCAATGTGAGTAAATATTTTGAATAGGAATAAGTATTTACATACTTGTTCCCTGAATGGTACACTCTGGGTGTAATCAAGTCTAGAGTGAATGAGTCTTCTAGGCAAGCATGTTACATCTTTGGCCACATATTCACTTTCCGACAGGAGAGAGAGCTGAAATGCTGCAAGCATTTTATCTTATATATTATCTATTATATATTTTATCTTATAAAAAAAATATTGGGTGGAATCGTGTGCACTGTAACATAATTATATCTTTTGAGGTTTAAACTTAGAACAATGAGTGTCTCTTTCTCTCTCTTCCTGACTAAATATCCCACATGGTGGTGGGGCAGTCTTCCTACTATTTACTTTCCACTTCACACTGTCCTAGACGTCAGTTTCGGATAGCTTACAGTCCTTCTGCACTACTTCTTTCCATCTTGTCTTTGGTCAGCCTCTGTCATCAAGTCAAGAGTGAAACTTGTTTCACTCTTGACTTCATTTAAAAATTTGTTTATATTTCAGGAGGCAGAATATGCATGGACATGTTAAAAATGCCACCAAAAGGTGCGTGGCTCCCCACCATCACATTGGAAACATTATTGGTATCACTACAGACACTTCTAGCCAACCCTAACCCAGACGACCCGCTCATGATGGACATTGCGAATGAGTACAAATATAATGTTAGTCAGTATATGGAAAATGCTCGGCAAAACACTGAAAAATATGCAATTTGAAGGACAAACTAAATGAGCCAATTCGACTGAAAATCATAGTAATACTATCAAGCCCATTCAGGCATTTTTTACATGTTTAATAATATCTTAACTTGTATATCACTAACAGTATTACTTATAAACCCCTCTTAATTTTTAATCAATTGCTTTGCTACAGTTTAACAAAAATTTCACTCATAAACCCGATTTAGCGTTAAGTATTGATTAAATAGTTGTCAAAATTAAACACCGCCATTGCCTAGTTTAAACTTGCTAAGAGGCAAGATGGCGGGACTGATATATTTCAATAATAATTGTGTCAAAACTTTTTACGTAAGGCGCAAAATTGTTTACTTCGACAACCGTTGAATGTCACCTGTCTTAGATTTTCATTTCAATAGATTAATAAAACCACATTTTTGACAGCTGTATTCGTATAATTTCACTTTTAATCGACTATTTTGGTTATAATCTATGGCAATCATGTACATTTCGATTCTCTGTGTGTTTCTCAACTAAGCAGAGCGTAACTAATGTTTATGAGTGAAAAAAAGTTAATCATTGATTATGAACTTAAGAGCTGCTTAACTAAGAGGTGGCTAAGCATTGCTTAGCGACATTTTTATAAGTAAGACTGTTAGTAACTTTATTTTATAAGTGCTGAACTGACTGTTGGATTAGTTGGGTACAACAGGTATTGGATTTGATTCCCGGTGGAAACACAAGCATCCCCAAGGGTAATTTGTGTTTCTTGTTCAGGGTGTGATTGTGTGTGATGGAATGTTTGCAGCACCCACAACACAAGTCATCGAAATTAAGGAGGGGCTGTGACTGAAAGCATTTATGTTTAATTATTATTTAAGTATACATATATTATTAAATAATCTCAAAGTTGATATCAACCTACTTCTAATTATAATCTAATTAAAATACATTTAATACATATATTTACTTCTGATGACAAGAAAATAATTTTTTGACAAAAAAAATCCAATTTTAAATTTCAAAAGAGGAATGTTAGAAGCCTGTGCTGAGCCGTTAAGCCAGCTGGCATCCCTGGTTGTCATGTCGACTAGCCAGGGGCTCGAGATGAACAATCGTAAAGATCAGTCCAACATATGGAGTTATATTCTGGTATGTGGTCAATGATTTGCTGATGCAGCTAGGAAATGTATAGTGAAATTATTTGGCTCTTAGTAAATGGGAGCTTAGGTAAAATTTTTGAAATTCCCTCCAATGTTTCCTTGGTGAAAAATTTATGTTAGCTTATGTTTGACATTTAATCCTTTGACATGTAAGGAGATCATTCCACTTGAATTTATAGGTAGGCTCCATGGGAGGGGACATGTTATTTGTGATAAGGCATAAACTATATTCATATGGTAACCCAAGTACTTAGAGAATAGCTTTGTTAATAAAGTATATAATATCAGAACTGAGATTGTTGTTTTATTGTTAATAACTTGTAAGAGATTTGCCTTCTAAGAAGCAAGTAGACATTCCACTAATGCGCATGAAGCATTTTGCTTCTACATTAATTGTGCAAACTGCAAAGGAATGGAACTCCTTGCCTGAGTCGGTATTTACTGATGAGTACAATAAGGGAGTTTTCAAGTCACGAGTGAATAGGTACCTTCTAGACAAGCTTGCTTCATCGACGGCCACATCATCGCTTATCATCAGGTGAGATTGTGGTCAAAAGTTTGCCTACCTAGACTAAAAATAAAAAGGTATTGTGTTTAGATTCTCGGTGGGAACACAACTTTTCTCCTCTAGGAAAATTCTGGTTCTAGGTGTGATTGACATAAGTAATTGAACTAAGTGTGGGGCTGTCAGTGAGAAAGTAATTGTTTATACAGTAGTAGATATATAAAAATGATATTAAAATTTCCTGCGGCCATGCTGTGGCTATGGCAGACAAACATTGGTGCCGACTGTGGCTTACGAGGGTGATTTTCAATTCTGAGAGTGTACTTACCACATTATCATTTCCCATCAAGAAAAAAAATTCGAATGTGATCAGTTAACATTTCAATTTTAATGTTGATGATGATTTATGTTTAATAAAAAAAAATTCAATATGTATTTGCTTGTTAGAAAACGATATATTTAATAAATACTTAAAACATAAGAATAATTACACTGGATTACATTATTTACATTTAAAGATAACTTAATATTATGACATTTGAAAACTTCATGAAGTTTCCATAGAATGCATACAATAGAATCAATTTATTTTTTCATAGGCATTGTTGAGGAATCTAAGTCTGACACAACATCTTAAGTGTCAAATTCAAATCTAGTGGTAAGTGCTTATTCTGCAGTGCCACATGTAATTTTGACTAACTGAGCTGTGCAACTGCATTCCTCTCCCTGAGACTTAAAAATGTTAAATATCAAAATGGTTTTGTTTTTATGCTCAATAGGCAATCATTAGACCACAATTTCACCTGATGGAAAGCGATGATGTAGCCGAAAATGTAGTATGCTTGCCTAGAAGATGCATATTCACTTGTAACTTGAAGACTCCCAGATTATACTGATTGGGGAACAAAGACGATTTCGATTAAATTTATTGTTATTGTTATAGGTTTTTTATGTCATTTAACTCCTACTAGCACAATCCTGTCCTAGAGATAGAGGTCGTACCACCATAAGCAAACTCAATGGACTATAAATCATCAAAAAAAGAGTTCTCTTGCACTAAGTATCTGAATTCATCAACCAGTGTCCGTACTGCTATCATCACCAGAACTAGCACTCTCAGTCTCTGAAGAACTACTATTCCTCTTCTCCTTCTTTAGAACAACTTCTTTTTCTTTTTCCGTCTTAATTTCTTTCTTTTTCGACTTTTTGCTATCACTTGTTGTTGGTTTTAAGGTTTCAGTAGAGACTGTTGTGACCATTTTCGAGATGGTTTGTGTTTCTAAAGGTTTGAAGTCCTCGTCTTCGTCGACGGGTGGTCGGGTTGACGCTGATGCTGCTACTGCTACTTTGTACGCTTCTGGATATTGAGAGCTGGAATCAAATGTTTTTAATTTATTCTTTATTGTATACAATAGCAGTATTAACTTGGACGGTTAAAACTATTAAGAGTATTGCATATAATATAATAATATTGTAACAGTTTCAAATGAACGAATGAATGATATATTTATTTGAATTCGAAAACAGACTTCACTTAATATTAGCTTATTAGACAATTGGATACTATTTGAGATTTATAATCCAGATTAGTCAGCATTGATACCCAAATTAGGTGCTTTTTTTTTTAATCTCAATTTTTTTTGGGACTTAATTGTCCAACGACTATGTCAGTCCCATCAAACTAGGTGTTCCTGTGTTATGGCATATCAATGCCCCCCCGCTAGGGACATAATATCTAGTAATGTCTATTGTTTAAAAATATTTACGAATACACCAAATTGGTTACTTAAGTAAGTATAGTAAATTAAATGTATATACATTCAGAAATATGTTAAAACGATGACTAGTTTCCGTCTAACTGGTTGTCCTTCTAAGTTAAAGTGGTCAAGTGTTTTAAGCTTGCTTGGCTTAGAATAGAAACTAAATCACTGGAACATTTTCTAGTTGTAGTATAGTAGGAAACAAAACTGGTTATAGTGACTCAGGTTCATAAAAAAAAAGAAAGTTACAATACTATACATACCTAAGTTTAGTTTTAATAGTGCGTATCTTCTTGAATATAAACTCCAAATCTTTCTTCATTTCCAAAAGAAGTTGTGTGTGTTTCTTAAACTCGGTGGAAGCAGCTCTGAGACGGCTCGCTGAAAGCTGATTGCAGTTAGTTAGCATTTCTGTCGTCTTCTCGAAGCGTTGTAACCTGAAAATAAACAGATTCGAATTTAAATTTGACAGATTTGATTTGTTTTTCATGATCATTACTCACTTCTACACATTAAACTTGAATCAATCGAAGCTAATAAGTATCCCGTTATAAATGGCTCACAGATTTCTGAATGTATTGAAACTAGTTTTTTCTTTTAAGAAACAATTACACGATCTAATTCCCCCATCCTGATTCTATTATCCAACATCGAGACAGATTCCTAGGCAACGCTGTTATATGGTAGACATTCCACAAATGCGGACAAAGTGTTTTATTTCCACATTCATCTCTTCCTCACAGACTTGGGGCAAACTGTGAAATCACCACTATCACTTTTTGCAGATGATACCAAAATTATGGGAAATCCACTGCTGAGCCACAATATTATCCAGAAAGATCTTGACCAGATTTATCAATGGACTCATTGCCTTACTGGCACTGGACTGGCTGGACTGGCTCATTACCTTGAATGAAACAAAATGTACTAAAGGGGTGACCTAATAGAGACATATAAGATTTTAACCGAGCATTATAACATAGACCTCTCCAGTAAACTCTTTCAGTTGGATACAAACAAGGTACTGAGAGGGCATTCCAGGAAACTGATCAAACATGCAAGTGCAAGCAATCCCCGAAAACACTTCCTGCCGAACCGCATAACTAGAGTGTGGAATATGCTACCAGAGACAGTGATAAGTGCTCCCTCAATAAACTCTTTTAAAAAAAGATTGGACAAACATTTAAAAAAAAAAGTGCACAAAAGTGATATACACGTATCAGCTTAATAAGCTGCTCAGTGTATCAACAATAATAATAATTAATTATGTGAAACGCAAAGAAATGGAATTCTTTACCTGTATCACTGTTTCCTGATAAATACAATGTGGAAGTCTCAAGTCGCAAGTGAATAGGCATCTTCTAAGCAAAGGTGTTTATCGTCTACTGCATCGCCGCTTACCATTAGGTGAGATAGTGGTCAAAAGTTTCCCTTTTTGAATTAAAAGAAATAACTCTAAGTCGAAGGTTGGTGAACTTTAGAAGGGTAATAATCGCTAGTGGATATTGTACATTGTGCTGCCATGAAAGAAGACTTGTAATATACACAAAACGTGTTTGTTTCCATGAAGAAACAATATTCTGCTTACATGTTTTTCTGCGCTCGAATGATAGTCTCTACGTCTGTTTGGTCCACCATGCCAGCCAGTCCTTGCACGAATACTTCTGGCGCAGAATAGTTCTGGAAGCATTCTATTGAGAAATCGCTCTCAGGTGTATCGTTTGCCATTTTAATGTTTATTTCCAGTAAAAAGCGAGAGAAAAATGAGAAAAGGATCGATATATCGATTCGATTAAAGTTGACAGTGTTGTTGTTGTGATGGATGACATTGACATAATAAATTTAGCTAGGCTTAAGTCCAAATAGGTACAGCTAGGTTTTAATGCTAAAGTCAAATCATTACTTTAATACAAAATCCTTGATAATAGTGCTGGATTATTAATGAATACTTCTTGAGTATAGGCAAATCATACAAAGTTGAAAATTAGGATTTTTGTTTTCATTCCAAGAATATTCTGATTCTGTTATTGTTTTCCGTTCAAATAAAAATAACGAGAGGTTGAGTAAAATGAAATTTTATTATTGGTGCCTACAGTACCTTCTATATTATCTGATTGGGTATTATATAAATCCTGGAGTACACTCAGCTAAGCAGCTGCCTTATATTGTTCGCGTTGCTGACCAAAAAAAGCGTAGTGTTTATTTAAACATTGGTAAGTCATAAGTGGTACAATTGTGCCTTGCGCCTAAACACTAAATCCGAGCAACTAACCTAGACACGTCGCCGTCGTCGCATTACCCCGTAATCTCCGGTATTCATCAAAGCGATGCTTCGCTCTGCAGGAGGAGAGGAGCAGCTAGTGCATATTCATTGAAGCTAAATAGAGGTGCGTCAGTGCAAAGGTAAGCGCAGATAAGCGGGCTCACTCGATAATCGATCTCAAAAGATCTTTGGTTTATAAGGACTATTGGAAACTACTCACATTTATCTCTTTGGTTTCCGGCCTAGCATCTGCCACAGAGGATACGATATACTTTCGTCGCCTGCTAACTAGAGCTCAGCTCATATCAAACGCAAAATAATACATTTCTTAGAAACATCATAAATTGGTAATTAGCCAAAAGGAATATTATTTCGGTAGCTGCCCTATAAGACAGTTCCTCTGTTTATAAATGTCGTCGCAATCAAAACAATATATCCTACTAATACCTATTATAAATGCGAAAGTTTGTGTGTGAGTATGTTTGTTTCCTCTTCACGCTTTAACGGCTGAACGGATTTGGATGAAATTTGGAGTGTACATAGCTTTTACCTAGAATTAGCACATATGCTAATTTTTTACTTATTAGCGGGCAATTCCGCGGGGCACGGCTAATTATAAATTTTTGCCGACCTCCTTAAATAAATTGTTTAAAAAAACATAAGTAATTATTCTCTTGTGCCTATAGTACTTAAATTTGCAGCTAACGTAATAACCGTAGGTTTGTTTCCTATCTCGATGTACCTAGTTATGTATCCCCCTTGTCTTACTGTATTAGGTTAGAGAGGGCTTGCTCAGCGCATCCGATCCAATTCTCAGTAGAGCTGAGTAAGAACTCTAGTTATGTTAACGTAGCATGTCTTCGTGTGAAGAACTAGAGATAAGTTATTTAATTAATATTAATGCCTCCAAATCGGCTTAACGTTGTTTTAATTTAGAATTACCTAATTAGTTTTTTAAAAGTAAAGTAGGAGCTCTCAAAGTTTGACTACTTACTACATTTGAAAATATTTTTGTGAGTTTTGTGGACGTTCAGAATCAATCTACATTGCTTTTCAGTTTTATAGATTACTTTCTATAACCTATTTACCTTCTTCACTTTAATTTATCTCCTGAATATATAATCCTACGGTGTATAATCGGTGAAGGTAAAACATAAATAAAAACATTTAAGTATATACAACTTCGCCTCGGACCTGTGCTAGTCTTGTCCAGGTTCGACCCGCAATGCTAACAATATCGTCAACCCATCTTGCCGCAGAATATGAGAGAGGCCTATACCCAGCAGTGGTATCAAAAGGGCTGTGGATGATGATGATGATGATATACAACTTAAATTAAAGTCCTAGAGTGGCCATCTTAGTGATATTTTACTTGAATTTTTGTATCGAATAAGTTTACTCAATTCAAAAATATAAACGTAAACATAAACGCTTTCACACTCAGCTCACAGTTCCACACTAATTTCGATGACTTGTTTCCCCTTCTTAGAAGACCAACGCGTAACTTTTGAATGAAATTACTTTTATATTTTAAAATCGGTCCAGTATAGTTATATAGTTTGGTTTTTAAATGATAATAACTGAAATAATATGTCTTCCAACTAAACGAAATTGAGTATTTTGGTGCCCTATACACGTAAGCGGGTAGCAAAATTTTTTTTTTTTATCCATGTGGAGTATCTTTGAAAAGAACTCTGCAAGTAGAATACGAAACTGGTTTAAAAAAAACTATATTAGAAAATAACGATTTGGTAGGCCACCAAAGTCACTGTTTTTAGTCCAATTTTGTCCCGGGGTCTATCTCAAAAAAATCCATTATATCCTAATATGAATAACAAATGCAGAAATCAAGTAATTATTTTAAAGGAGTAATAAGCAATTAACCTCAAAAGGATTTCTCTATTTGGCAAAATTCTGCGCGAACGATTAGTGTTGTTTGAAAGAGTCTCGTCAAGTCGTCATTATTTCCATGAAAAGCTAATGATAGTTTTGGAAATACTATAATGAAGTCGGTTTTAGGTATAAGAAATATATTTTCAGATATATTTATTGGTTTTAATAGAATGTCATTCACCGGCCTACATTAGTAAGCCCTGGAAGGAGCGGCAGGCCCATCATTTGGGGAGCCCTCCTCATTATTGGGTATTCTTGTCGCAATTCCTTAGACCGAAATGGATTACCCAAATTTATATTAATGGGAACCGACATTGGCCCTGCATTCATTCCAAAATATATTTTGACAAAGTTTCCGTTATCCAAATTAAATCTATTGTTTAGTAATTTTGGTAAATTAGACGTTTCTGACATGTCTACTTCATCGCTTCCAGCATTAGTGATAGGGTATGTAATAGCTGTATTTACTGCAGCTGCATCAACTTGTGCAACGTCTTCTATTCTATAGGTTTCTTTTAAGACATTGGTTCTTTCCACAGATTTACATTTAGAATATTTTGAGCATCTTTCTTGCCTTAGATTTGATTTGCAACAAGGCGACGCTTGCCGAATATATATTACATTATCATCATAAATATTTTTCTTTTCACGTAATGAACCTTGAACATCTTCGCCTTCGATGTTACATGGACATCTTGCAACTCCTTCTTCATATAGTGCCTTTTCTGTTAAAGCATCTTCAAGTTCATCTAAAGATTTTTTTATTTCGTAATATTCATGGTTTGTATTGCTATTGTCTGTTCGAGTCAAAATATTAAAAGCGTTTTCAATTTCTGTTGAAATCCAATCAACTTTTTGATTCAGAACGTTGTATACTTCATTGTTGTTTGAATGCTGTTGAAATTCGTAATCGGTATCTAGTGGAACAAGGTCATCCTGAGCGCGATTGCAAAATTCTCCATCTCTTCCAATGAGTTTGCACGTTAATTCTCTAAGATTAGCTTTATTAAACATTTCCTCTGGCCTTTTTTTAGGCGCAGAGCGTGCAATATCCTTATCTACATTCGATGTATCAATTGTAAAATCTTGATCACTCATTGATATACCATCTGGTTTACCGCCGGCACTGTATCCATCATGAGGTGACAGTAAAAAACCTTTATCAGCTTCCATTATCTCCATTACATCGTTAACCCAACTGTCAACGAGTTTCTTCAAATTTTTTGGTTCTTTCGAGTCTCGTAAATGTCTTGACGTGGCTGCGGTTACTGAGATTAACAATAAGATAAATTGACTTAAGTTAACCATTTTTATGCCACTGAGTGACAACCTTCTTAAATACTTAAAATAGACGAATTAAAATGAAAGACGCTAAAATTCAATTAAGGAATTGCGGAAGATCATTGGAATTTAATGGCCACTAAAGATAATAGATATTAGATGGTTTGTGATTGGATCTATTTAACGCCGTGATTGGTTAAAATTGATTATCCTATCAAGTCAGCTTGATATGTTTTTATTTAACGTAAACGTAATGGTTTCTTAGACTAGCCCTCTTCTGGCGTGGTGTGCCTTAGGTTCCTCACTTTCTGCCTGGGCTGGGTGCTAGGAATAATTGCTCCCAGGGAACGTGTCGAGTGCGGCAATTGTTTTTTTTTATGCTAGATGAAAAAATGATATAAGAAACCTAAAGACACGTGTTACGTTACGTTTATCATCCGTACGGCAAAGGAGTGGAACTCAATACTTACCTCATTTAGCTGCTATCTCACCTGATGGAATGTGATGATGCCGCCGAAGATGTAGTATTTTTACCTAAAAGATACCTATTCACTCTAGACTTGAAGACTCCTAAATTATAATGTTCGGGAAACAAAGATGCGGGCAGTGAGTGCCATTCGCTGTACGCATGATAGATTGTAGAAGCAAAACGATTTGAGTTGATATGAAGTATCTAGCATAAAAAGAAATGTTCTCTCTTCCACGCTTTGGTCTTGTTTAGTTTAGCCAATCCTGGGCCACTGGATCCTATTCTCTGTCATCTCCGCACTGGACCTAGTGGTTGAGCAGTACTTAGCGTTGCACGACGTCCCCATTTACGCGGGACGTCCCGATTTTCAGGGGTCTGGGAACACGTCCCGATTAACCCTTGATCGGCACCCAAATTAAAATGGTAGGTACTTTGTGATTGTATTTTGTTTGGACAGGGATATAGACACAAAAAAAATAAAGGTGTATGTACAAAAACCAGTTTTTTTAGTTGTACGATTTTTAAACTCATATCATGATTTTATTTACCTACTTTCCCGAATTTTGATAAACTGGACCGGACCTGGCAACACTATTCAGCAGGAACCTGAGTTTGGGACTCCTAGGTCCATTTAGTTTTAGTTTGAACAGATCGGCGTGCGGGGACGAAAAGGGAAAAGCCTCGGAACTATCTACAGTAAAAACAGGGATGATTCCTTACGTCTATTGTTTCGAAAAAAAAAACCTACTTATCAATACTTATAATAACTGGAATATACATTTTGGAATTTGCATTATTTGTAAGAAATAATATATTATACCTATTCAAAAAGAAATGTGAAATGAGTTCACGGTGTACTTAAATGAGAGGCTATGATTACCTTACCTGCCTCCAATGAAATCAACGATTTTAGAAAAGGGTAGGTAAATGCATAAGCGTAATTCGTGTATATTTATTTGCATAGGCATATTGTCGAAATAGCTACTTTTAATATTTTCTACCGACTTCACAAAAATGGAGGAGTTACTCAACTGTATTTTTTAAAAATGTATGTTACCTCATAACATCGTTCCACGTGAACCGATATCGATTTTTTTTTGTTTGAAAGATGTTCTTTTCCTATTGGTCCCATTTAAATTAGATCAAGATCTGATCAGCAGTTCTTGAAATATTTTCAATAATGCGTGTTTTGTACATCTAATCTGATCTAAGCTCCGAAGATAATGGTGCTAATTCTGTTGAGCACCGAACTAACCTAAACTAAACTAAAAATAAACTAATTTTAGTCAAAGAATACCTAAACGCTATTCTGATTTTACGTTGAACTTAATTTAAAAGTTGAAATGACAGGACTCTTTCAAGTATAAGATCACATTAAAAATAATCCAGACCTTTTTCATACAGACTAATTTGAGTTTAAAATTTCTATTTTTAGTCTTAATTTGAACGAAAACATGTACATCAGAATAAGAATTTGGTCATTTTAACTAAATAGAGTAACTAAATTAACTTAGTCTTGTCAAACTTAATTTTAGTCTAATTTTGCATTTTCTGAATATGTTTTGGACTAAAGCAGGACTAAAACTAATTTTAGGCTAGTTTAGTCTAATTCTGGACAACAGAATCGGCACCAATGTGGTGAAGTCAGTTTTTTTAAGCTTTGCTTGCGTTTAATTAACATAGAGACAAAACTTAAGCAGTGGCTAACAAAAAACTATTTATAATATCAGAGAATTTGAATATGCGCATCTGAAAACATACTAGATGCACTACAGAAACGGGGAACCCTAGGTACTATACTGTACTCTTCGAGAACTTTCTGCGTAAAGTTTACCCATAGTCCACTCGTGTAGAAGCGTTGACAAAAAGATTACAACAGAGTTACTTCTACTTCTGCTGTACATTGACGGAATCTATGAGCCAACATGTAGCCACGAACCGACAGTGAGCGATTTCAAATTCTCAATTAAACGCACTAGTGAAATTGTACCTTCTAGGCAAACGTGCTTCATCATCGACAACATCTTCACTCACCTGATAGAGGTCAAACTTTGACTATAGCGAAAAAGAAAGAAGTTTTGGGGAGGAAAGCGCCTTGCAGGCCCACGCGGAACATTGAATAACAAAGAAAAATTGCAGATGTTTATAGTTAGGTGGGTTTGCTTACCATCAAGGAAATGCCTTGCTAATTAGCAATAAAAACTGCAATCAAGGAATGTATTGAACTGCCCCTTGATTTAGTTGGGTGAGCGTTCCCGCTAAGCAGGGACATCGGGTTCGATTCCAGGCGGGAACACAGATTGTCTCCCCAAGGGGAATTTGTGCTTCTGGTTCTGGTTGTGCTTGTGTGTGAGTGATGTGAATGTTACCGGCACTCATGACAGAAGTCATCCTACTTAGTGTGGGTCTGTGAATGTGAAAGCGTTTATGATTCTTAAACTTTTACTCATACCTATTTGCCATTTGAATTGCAATGCTAATACCTTGAGCCAATAACCCCCGTTTTCACTAAACTTAGGTGTCGCCTAAATGAGATGCCTAAGTATTTAAGAGCTACCTAGCACAAAAATACGTTTCATCAACCTTAGGTGTTACCTAACAACCTTAGGAGCTACCTAAGTTTAGAACGCCGATTCACCGGTGCTTATGGTTTTAGGTAATTCCTAAATAGCGGTCATTTTTTGTATGGGCTTCGTAAGTAAGTTGACAGAACTTTATTTAAATACGTTTCACCAACCTTTAGGAGATACCTAACGACCTTAAGACCTAAACTTAGGACACCGATTGGAAGTGCGTAAAGTAAGTGCCAGCTTTTTGATCACGCGTCACCTCAACTAAGCGCTCTGATAGGTTTTTGAAAATAGAATTAGGTCCCCACGGGCCCAGAGTCTCACCACTAAACGGCTCAAACATGTAACCACTACCGAGGTTCCATATTTTCGCCGTTTGCGCTGCTCTGCCGAAGTCAAATCAAATCAAATCAGTTTATTGACAACTTATAACATATAACTTACAGATACCTTATATTACATTCTATATTCATTTCATTATATTTTTATTACAATTATATCTATATATTATATTAATTTAATTTGAAGTAGCCGCGGCGCCAACCTCATTCTGTGATTCAGGAAGATGTGACGGAGCGAAAAATTTTATAGAATACTTGCCGTGCCCTGCGGCTTCGCCCGCTAATATCAAGTTAAAAAGTAGCCTATTTGTTAATCCTGGGTATAATCTATGTACATTCCGAATTTCATCCAAATCCGTTTAGCCGTTAAAGTGTGAAGAGGGAACAAACATACTTACACACAAACTTTCGGATTTATAATATTAGTAGGATGTTTATTTTTTGTAAGGATGATGATGATAACGGATATTGTAGGTAAGTTTTAACTTTAAATATGTAGCCGTTATTGAGATAGCCTCCGGGACAAAATAGGTTTAAAAACGGTAGCTTAACAAATTGTTATTTTCCAACATAGATTTTTGTTAAAAATATTTCGTACTCTACTTGCAAAGCTCTTTTCAACGATACCCACGGGAAAAAAGACAAAAAATATTAATTCTCCCACTTACGTGTATGGGTTCCCCTTAATATTTTCATTTATATAATTTTCATTGCCATTTGTGGCTTTGGGCCACAGCATTACATGTTCTCTGAGAATTTGAAGTTATTTACTTGTATGGCTTAGACGCTAGATGGCTCTGACAGACAGACGGACGCACAAAGTGCTGAATCACCCAAGTCAACTTAGAGATCTCGCTTCGCTCGACCGACCAAAAAGCTCATAAACCAAGTGTGTCAAGGAACTACACGATGTAGTTCCCACATCCCCGTTCTATCATCGGACAATCAGACAAACTGCTAAGCGACACCTCTATATGGTAGACATAATATCACAAATGTGAACGAAGCGTTTTGCATCCACATTCATTGTGCGAACTGCAAAGTAATGGAACTCCTTCCCGTGTTTCCTGATAAGTACAATATGGGAGTCTTCAACTCGTGTGTGAATATCTATCTTCTAGGCAAGCTAGCTCCATCGTCGATCACATCGTCGCTTACCATCTCGTGAGACCACCATCAAAAGTTTGCCAATCATATCATAGTATTCATACTAATCCTACTAATATTATAAATCCGAAAGTTTGTGTGTAAATGTGCAAGTGTGTAAGTATGTTTCCTCTTCACGCTCTTACGGCTGAACGAATTTGTATGAAATTTGGAATGTACATAGCTTATACTAGGATTAACATATAGGCTACTTTTTAATTTAATAATAGCGGGTGAAGCCCTGGGTCACGGCTAGTTTTTAATAAATAAAAGACACTGATTGTAAGGTTGTCCTAAAGCTTAGCTCATTCATTTCCAAGACTTTCTTTTAAATTATATATTTTCCGTAATAGTTCAGATGAATGTATCCTTTACAACCTCGAAAGCCCAAGCAAAGCGCCTTTTTGTTCGTTTCAGCTTGGGCAAAATTGCTTTCGTCGTTTGTCCGGATGTCCAGCTATTCTCATCTACAGGGTTTCATTTCTCAACAGATTCTCGTGAAATTTTAAGGTTCGATAACTATACAGGATTTTTTTGAAGTGAAAACTTCTTAAGCGGCGTTGTGCACTTTTTTGGGATGGGTAAAAAATGTTAAACTCGCGTCAGCACACGTGACCTGATCGAAAATTCGTAAGACGAAGGAGAGGAAGTAATTTCCACCTCTTTCTACCGCGCGGCGAAAATGTATGCCTGCTCCTGCTGTTTACTACGTTAATGTTCAAGTTTTCACTTCTGCCGGCACTCTCGGATTGCAACCCGTTGTTTTTATTCATATAGTTCGAACTGCGCGACAAAGCACTACACTCGACACCATAAACCCTATTCTCTTTGTCTTTGATTTACCTATCTCCAGTATCTGTAGGTCTATTCTGGTCGTCAAAATACGATTGTTTGAATTGATGCGACGTCGATTCGACAGTCGATTGGTTGAAATTTCAGTTGATTCGATGTTCATAACAAAAGAAAATCGTTCGTTTTAGACGTCGATGTGACGCCCGGAATAGACCCCCTGCATCATCGCGTCACCTACTATCAAAAGTTACTATTTGTTGCAATCTGGTATATAGTCTACTTTCATACGTCTTATACAATACAATAACTCTTTATTGACACCAATAATAAAAAAGTACAGAAAAGAAATTACTAATAAATAGGTACAATGGGCGGTCTTATCGCTAAGAGCGATCTCTTCCAGACAAATAGATGTGTAGACAATACCTTCTAATAAAGATTTTTCTTAGGTTTAATAAGGTTTTTTTATTTTACTTTCACAGCCCTACACTAAGTTCGATAAATTGTGTCGTGGCTGCCGGAAACATTCACATCATACACGCAATCACAACCAGAACACAAATTTTCCTTGTGGAGAAAACTGGTGTTAAAGATACTTTGCTTTCTCAATTTAATAAATTGACTAATAAAGAAACAAGCTATTCCGCTGAATGGCGTCACACGTCACAACAAGACGTTAAAATAAGGAAAGGATAATTTGGTCGCTTGAGGCACGGCTTGAGTGGCTCAGCGGTTAGATCAATAGGCCATGACACATTACAGCCGCAGGTATAATCCCCGCCTCAAGCGATATTTTTCTTTTCTAAAATTACTACTTTGGATTTGGGATAAGTTTGTAGTCTCCTCATTAAACCATGTTTAATGAGCGTTGAGCCTTGGGTTGAACAAAATTAATGAAGATATCTCGATTTACTACAATTCTTTATTGACAACAAGTGTTAGAGTTACATTTCCTAATACCATATTATTTTAGCAGAGTCCAGGGTACAACTGGATTACCTGAATTTAATTTCTGCTGTAAAGTCGAAGGCGACAGCCGATTCGTACTATGTTTATTCTCAGTTATCGGAGTATAAGTTCCTTGAATATCGCTCACGTAGTGTTTTTGTGAATGAGGGTAGTTGTCATTGTTTTTTTTATTGAACGACTTATATACACTTTTTGTATCGGATTTACCGATCGATGCAGAATCTAAATCGTCGAACAATTGATATATCTTAGATTTTTCCGCTGCATCATAAGTCTCTCTCTCATCGCTAGCACCATTTAAAATATTTTCAAGTGTTCTTAGATAGCTGTGACATCCGCAGTCGGTAATTTTCTTTTTACAGCACGATGAAGCTTTTTGCTGTTTATTTGTACATGTGCAACCAAAAAGCTCTTCTACGGAGTTTTCTGGATCATTCAAATAGTGTTTTAAATCTTTGTCACCTTTTAGTAAGTTGTATACACTATCTATATCGGATACGTCTAAAACAATAGCATCTAAATCACCATCGAGATGGTATACCGTAGCTTTGTCTTTGTTGTTTGTTTCATCTCTTACAGTGTATTCATCTTCCCAATCATTTGGTCTGTAGTAACTTGACCTAAATTTTTCTTGAACGTTACATCCACAGGTCCATAACTGGCCTTTCCTTTTACAACAATTTGTTTCTATTTTCTTTTGACAGCAATAAGATGACTTGTCGGCACAGCAAGAATGCAAAAATGTGGATTCATCGTTTGTACTTTTTGATTCGTGTAAACTTGTCGAATCTGAGTTAGTTTTACTGCACCCACACCATTGAATTTCTCTGTTTATTTCTCTTTTCAGCATGGCATTTCCAAGAATGTTTTCCATATAATTATACTTGTTAACATCATGGTCTTGCAAAAAAGCTTCCTCGATTTGTTTTAGTAGTTGTTGGGAGCTACTTTGACTTTTCACAGGTCGGTTGCTTTCCATTTTCTTGTCACCTCGGGCTTTTTGGTGGTATGTTCCGTAATTAAAAGGAGTGTCGTCATTTTCATTGCGATAACAAGGATCTGCACTTCTGCCTTTACTACACCCGCATCGGCCTACGGATGTGCAAATAATGCCCATAAAATCTTCTTCATTGTAACTGCAAGGATCCCCAGTTCTTCCTTTACCTTTTTTGCAACCGCATCTTCCAACTGACTTACACAATGCTATCAAGTTACTGTCAGCTCTTTCAGTGCTATCTTCTGTATTTGCATAATTCTTCGGGTGTCCGATTTGGGCCTGTTTGTAGTACTTATCGTAATTTGTAGGAGTATTTTCATTTTCAGTGCGATAACAAGGTTCTGCACTTCTTCCTTTACTACACCCGCATCGGCCTACGGATGTACAAAAAATCCCCATAAAATCGTTTTCTGTATTTTCTTCTTTGTAACTGCAAGGATTCCCAGTTCTTGTTTTTCCTTTACTGCAGCCGCATCTTCCAACTGATTTACATAATGCTATCAAGTTATTGTCAGTTCTTTCAGTGCCATCTTCTGTAATTTCATAATTCTTCGGGTGTCCAATTTTGTTGTGCTTGAGAACTAGATTCAAGGTATGAACGCTTGTATGATCACGGTGATCGGAACTGCGAGTTTTACTATGAACAAGATGTTTTGGTGAGCGAACATTATTAATTTCTGTATGATGCAGTAGATCTTGAATCCATTTTGTAAGTTGTTCGTCTTGAGGCTCCGCTTCGTCAGTAACGTGTGCCGATATGGCGGCAGTAATTGATATGACCAAAATTAAAATATTATAATATAATCTTTCCATTTTATGTAAAATCAAAGATGAAATATGAGGGACATTCTAAAAACTTACCAATTGAAGATGGAAGATATCAGCGGATGCGTGGTTTATATGTAAGACGAATATAATGAGCCATGTGATTGGATTTTACTCATTACAGCTACGGTAATTTTCTATGATTATGTTGATTTAATGGTATAATTGATTTAAATTTAATTATCTTTACGATTAACCGCATAATCTAATAAGCAAACTGTGAAAATATTAGAACTGATGGCAAGCAGCTTATCAAAATTATGCAGCTATTAAAACTGCGTCACTCTTGCCGTGCCTGGAACTGATACGCTACAACAAAAATTGTAAAATGAACTACAACTATAGACATCTATACAGCAAAGATCCAAGTTCCCTAAAAGGAACCGAGCTTTAGATAATTTGGTCACCGACGTAAGGTAGCAAGCCTATCGATATTCTATAGCTTACATTTTGGAGAGTGTACTCGGGAATAACATCATATAATTCCTACATGCCCTTTTTACCATCTTACAACAAGACAAACTGTCAAACGTCATCCATTCCGCATACCTCTTTTTCGCTCGAAACGTTTTGCTTCTCCGTTTATCATCCGTACATCGAAAGAGCCTGCGTCTTTGTTCCCTGAACGGTATAATCTGGGTTTCTTCTCAAGTCTAGAGTGAATAGGTACTTTATAGGCCAGCATGTTCCATCTTCGGCCGCATCGTCACTTTCCATCGGTGATATAGCGGTCAAATGCTAACATGAACTTAAACAATTGCTTAATGAAATTAGTCAACATTTGATTACAAGATCAGTAATTCTCTAGATCAACAAATCAACGTCATCCAAGCATCATGGCTTACCGTGTCTCGGTAATGTTTGTCGAGCTACATGAAGGTTTTTTAAAGGAACTTGTGTCATGGTTCGGCTTGTGTTTTCACGCTGTGTTTTGCCAGACATTTCAGAGCTTGCCACTTATCTAGTCGTTATATTATATGACCTATTAAAGGAAGATGTAGTTTAGCTAAAACTAGGACTAGATAAGGGGCGAGCTCTGAAATGTCTGGTAAAACGCAGCGTGAAAACACAAAGCCTATCAAACTCAAACTCAAACATTTATTGTCATAATGGAGTTTGATAGGCTTGCTACATAAATGTATACTTTTTGCTGATGATACCACTATAATGGTAAAATGTGACGAAAAACAACAATCACATATATATCGGTAAGCAAAGCCCTAACAGATGTAATTTGTTGGATGGAAAATAATAATTTAAGTATAAATATAAATAAAACCAAAATTTTTCAATTAAATTCATATAACACGAATCCAATTAAATTTGACATATATTATAAAAATGAAAAAGTTGAAGAAGTTGACACAGTAATTTTTTTAGGAATCAGTATTGACAAACACCTTAATTGGAAATCGCATGTTGACCAAATATGTAAAAAACTAGACAGATATGTATTTGCATTAAAAAGAATTAGGCAGACCGTTTCGATGGAGGCTGCATTAGCAGCTTACCATGGATATGTGTCATCCATACTTAGCTATGGTCTCATATTATGGGGTAATTCTGTTGACACTGAGCGAGTTTTTATTATACAAAAGAGATGCATTAGGGTGATTAATAAAGCATGGTTTAGGGATAGTTGTAGGCCATTATTCAAAAAATGCTTCCTCTGGCTTGCTTTTGATCACTATACATTAGAGATATTTGTATTTTTACAAAAACGTACCCAGCATATTTTAAAAATCGCGGTGACATTTATAAAAAACAAAAGCGTGCAAAATTCACCTCACTATTATATCAACCTACTTGTCAAAAATATATTTACAAAAAGAACGTATATCATATGTGTATATCTTTATATAATAAAATACCTAACGATATAAACATTTTAGAAGGCAATAGTTTTAAGAAGAATTTGAGTGATTGGCTATTAAGTAATTGTTTTTATACTATTAACGAATTTATGAAATTTAGAGACAATAACATTTTTTAATATTTGCACGTCTGCATGCAGACTGAGTTTGAGTTTTGAGTTTGAGTTTGAGTTTACCTTACGACGGTGACCAAGACTTTGCAGTTTTGACTCGACTAGCTTACTATCGCGAATAAGTCTTTTGGCTCACCGGTCAATAGACTCAAGAGCTTCTAGCTGGTACTTAGCGGATCCATCCGTCCCAAAGGGGCCACCTTTGGGATGGTACTTCATACACGATCGGACTTGAGCTTGATATAACTAGCTTATAAAACTTGAGATAAAAGAAGGCCTTAGCAAGGATAAGGATCTTAGCAACCAGTTGAGCTCTGGCTTCGATATAAGTGCCAAAGTTGAGATTCAACGGTAAGGTAACGCCAAGTAGCTCAAGCTTGTTAGCTACCGGTATTGGCACATCTTGAAAGGTTGGAGACAAATGAAAAGGTCTCCTTTTGGCGGAGAAGAGACACGCCTGTGTTTTGTGTCGCATTCAATGGAACCAAATTGGCATCACCCAATTGAGACACGGCCATCAAGCTCGGGTAAACGTGCATAAGTGTAGGCAAATCATACCAAGTTGAAAAACGTAATTTTCGCTTTCGCTCCAAAACTACAGTAGAAGTTCTAGTAAAGTTTCTACCACTTTTCTAGGGCATGACTTGACTATGACAAATATACCTTGACTCTTTTACTTTGACTTGTGACTAGGACTTTTAATCTGAAATACACTTAAAATATATTATTACTTGACACTGACTGGACAATGCACAAGATTTAGAACCAAAATCAAAAGAAAAAAAAGCTTTGCCGCGAAAGTGGTAAATGGCGTTGTCGAATTTGTATTATTGTGCAAAAGTTGTAAATTTTCGAGTGTTAATAAATGTTTCCTCCCCTCCGGAGTCCTAGTAAAGTTTCCACCATATTACTGTTATATGATTCCATCATATAATATTCAAAAAAGCATTTTACCTCTTTCACGTTTATGGTTGCCTAGTACTTTTAACAAATCTGAGTGATGTATTCCTGTCCATGAGAAAATGTTTTTTTAACATTTATTTTACTATCGTGATTTAATATTTATTCTGCTCGAATCTAAACCATTATTGAATCTATCTGATCACACCGAAAAAGTAACCAAAATCGGTCCAGCCGGCGGAGGAGATCAGTAACATACACACATACAGAATAATTATATAATATCTCGATATATCTAGGTTTGTATATGTTATAATCGGTACATTTATTTATCTTGTCAATTTATCATTTTTTCAAGTTTGTGTTAGACTCGAGGTCCATTGGTTTGTAGAAATAAAAAACATTGAATTATTAATTGAAATCATTTTTTTTGCAGAAGTCCTTACGGATTTACTTGCCCTAGTCCATTTAGTTGCAGCTTAAATGGCAAGCCGTATCTCGTTATATTTAACTTATTAAATCTACGGAATTCTGTTTTCTTGTTTTCCTCTCTATTTTTCTGCTGTACAGTCCGAGGCAGCAATCGCTTCTTAATCCTCTGCGATCCACTAGGGATCATTCGACCTGTCGTAAATCTCACCGAACCCTTGACAGGAACCGCTTTCTTATTATTGACATTGTTGATTATTTTCAATAATTGATCGACTTCAGATACGTCAATTATTATAGCGTCTAAGTCATCGCTTATTTTGTAAATTTCGGCTTGAATAGAACTTTCATGACCGTTTTTAATGTTATTGGGTACATGCTGATATCTACATTGGTTGCAGCAATGGGCAAACGCCGATGCTACTTTTTTAGTATACCTGTGATTGTAGTGACTTATTTTATCACAGGCGTTGCAGCATTTTAGATATTTTCTGTCAATTTCTTCGTTTTCTTCGTTGGCTGTTTCTAGTGTCTTAGTGGGCTGATCAGACGGCTGGGCTTGACATTTACAATCAGAGGTTTCAGGGTGATTTTTATGAAAATATGCAATATCATCATCGTCACTCAAAATATTTTCCGATTTACCACAATCACATTTATTAATTTCTTTTGCATTGGTTGTTAGTACTTTTTCATTTAAGTTCTCATATTTACTAACGTCGTCTCTAAATGCTTTGTTGTCATCGTCTATCTCGTCATTACTATACCCATTATCATCTTTATTTGCTAATACAGATTCAATTTTTTCTAAGATATCTTTGAGCTTATTTTGTTTCGTAGATTCTTTCTTTCTGTTTTTCTTGATTTCTTTCTTTGTTTTGTAAAGATATGTATGCAGTGGTGCTAAGTCATCATCATCATTGGCGTGATAGCAAGGCTTACCGTCTCTATCATTTCCAACTAGTTTGCACATAAGATCATTGAAATTGACTGTTTTGGAACTGTATGTTGTCTTTGCCTTTGAATTCTTGACTCGAATTTTGTTACTATTGAAAAGTTGATTAAGTGCTTGCATGTTGATGTCGTGGTCATCATTCCTATTAGGATATTCATGTTGCCGCGGATAATTAAAGTCCAGTGAGCGAGTAATTGGTGGATCATCTTTAGATAGAAGAATATCTCGGGCTATTTTTTCAATCAGCTTAGCTTCTTTCTTGTCATCATCATCATCGTATCGTGATGTAGCTATAGCTATTGATATGAAAATAACACATATTTCTAAGTATATCTTTACCATATTACAAAAAAAGCTAAATGAAATATTGCATTTACCTAAATGTTTTA
The DNA here is from genome assembly GCA_948107665.1 of Lomographa bimaculata. Taxonomy (NCBI): domain Eukaryota; kingdom Metazoa; phylum Arthropoda; class Insecta; order Lepidoptera; family Geometridae; genus Lomographa; species Lomographa bimaculata. The sequence continues at coordinate 1,252,169 of OX403607.1, read as the reverse complement.
CGTAAAATAACAAAGTTACGGTTAATTGGTTTTTAATTGAATTGAAATGAGTGATTGATAAGCTAGACCGTGTTATTGATTTGCAGTTTCTGTGGAATAAATATTCAGTTATTTTGCGAACATCCGTAGACACAAGCATATTTTACATATCCTAATAAAAAAAAAGTCACTTCTGAGATACGTGGTAACAAACATTTAGACACACACACAAACTTTCGCATTTATAATATAAGTAGGATGACAATGTACGCCGCCGAGTTTCTGCCCTTCTATCAGATGTAAAATCTAAGTATCATCTCGAATACCTCGCCTTTTACCTAGGTTGCAATTGGGTCTCTACTCCAGCGTATAAATACTCTCCAACTTAGTTCACTAAGACTTGTATCGTAATGTTTGCGTCTGTCTGTGTATATGTGTTATTGGCTATCGGATGTAAATATTAAAATTATTGTTAGAAATTGACCATGTATTGTAGCATTTTCATTAAGGTGGCGATACCAGAATTTCAACTAAAATGAGTGTTTTTGTAACCGTTTTACTCGGCATTCATAATAAAACCAGATAAATAAAAATATTTGACGTAATTTGTGTGATACGATAAATGACTCCTTCTTCTTAGAATATTCATAACGTTCGTAAATATAAAGGAAATAAATATCAAATCTCATGCAAATAACATCAATTTGTGTTTTTGTAACCATTTTGTTCCGCCATTTTATATCAAAACACTGTGAAAGTTATTTCATATACGTATATTTACTAGACAAATGATGTCTTCAGCTTATTTTTTTTAATTTGAGGCGTATTTTCGCGAAATTTGAATAAAACCATTAAAAATCAAAGATCGCCACGCGCGACCTAGCGTAACCGCCATGATGTAATTCACGCAATATACACCTTTACGTGCGAAAGTGTAAGGGGGATAATTGCCTGTGATTAAAAAAGGTGTCGCATTGACGTATACCTGCCCCTTAACGATTCAATATTTATTCTCGTGATGATGTTCTTGTAACAGTTCCGAAATATCGAGTCTTACTCTTATTATATAGAGCTGCCCGCAACTTCGTTTGCGTAAACGTTTGATTATAGGTACGCAGCGTGTGTAGACGGAGCGAAAATAGTAATGAAATAGAAAAGAATAGACAAATAAATGTTTGGCATCGCTCGGGACTCGGGACAGGGCCACGTACAGCTAGTGGTGATCGAGGCAGCCGTTGAAGAAAAAAAAATCTTCATACATAATTCAACAAACCTAATTTTACCCCCTGATGAGGTAAATACCTCATCAGGGGGTAAAATTTGCGATAAAAAGTATCTTATGTCCTGATCCGTAATATAAGCCACCACAATACTAAGTTTCAGCAAAATCGGTTCAGTACTTTTAACGTGATGTTAAAAGTATGTTTTTATTATATATATATATAATAAAACTGTAAAAGAGCTAAATCATTGAATGTTTTAAAAAATTTTGATGATAGGGAACTCTATCACCGATGTAGATGCCATATCAGATTTTTTTCTTTCCGTTCTTTTGTTACCACATCACGTTAAAAGTACATATAGATATAGATATATATATATGTAATAAAACTGTGAAAGAGCTAAATCATTGAATGTATTAAAAAATTTTGATGGTAGTCTAAGTACTTCGTCCCGAACTGAGATATCCCGCCCACTTTTTGCCTAATTGAGAAAACTCTTCAGGTTCATTGCTTATAACTTTCTTTTAATAGTAATTGGTCTTAAACAGTGACTGTAAATTTTAAATTTAATTTTTAGTGTATTAGTAACATGGATATTTTTTTAAACTGTTTCATACTCTAATTGGAGTTCCATATTTCTTTTCGACGATATCTCACAGGGGCAGAAAATAACTGTTTTGCCCCTCACTTATGTGTACTTGGAACTGCCTAATACGTTTATTTATACTTATAAGGTTTCGGGGATGTCCGATCCCCATCATCAGGCGAGTTGACGACGGAAGGTCACGGCGCTCACTGCGGACGCGAGCACGCTCGGCACGGCGCGAGAGGGGCGCGCTTGGTGGGGGTGGGGGTGGCATGCCCTCGTCGACACTACTTGGTCGCGATGGTCCTGGCGCCAGCCGAGATTGTCCGAGTGTGGGTAGTAATATATCAGCGTTTATTTATAAAAAAATTATAGCCATTTCTGGCTTTGGGCCACAGCTTTACGTATTCCCTAAGAATATTTAGTTTTTCGCTTGTATGGTTAAGACGTTAATTGCCCTTGACAGACGGATGGACGGAAGCGCACAGTGTTGAACCACCAAACTCAACTTAGAGATCTCCTTCGTTCGATCAATTGAACTTATTTGGGATAGCCTGTCTATCTGACGCTTCGTGCTACCGTATAGTCCAATTAAACTTATTTGGGATAGCCTGTCTATTTCACGCTTCGTGGTAATCCTTTAGTTACTGTTATCTGTGGTGCTAATGGATAGTCCAATTAAACTTATTTGAGATAGCCTTTCTATCTGACGCTTCGTGCTAACGGATAGTCCATTTATCTTATTTGGGATAGCCTGTCTATCTTACGCTTATGGTAATCCTTTAGTTTCTGTTATCTGTGGTGCTAATGGATAGTCCAATTAAACTTATTTGGGATAGCCTTTCTATCTGACGCTTCGTGCTAACGGATAGTCCAATTAAACTTATTTGGGATAGCCTTTCTATCTGACGCTTCGTGCTAACGGATAGTCCAATTAAACTTATTTGGGATAGCCTGTCTATTTTACGCTTATGGTAATTCTTTCGTATCTGTGATCTGTGGTGCTAATGGAAAGTCCAATTAAACTTATTTGGGATAGCCTGTCTATTTTACGCTTCGTGGTAATCCTTTACTTTCTGTTATCTGTTGTGCTAATGAATAGTCCAATTACACTTATTTGGGATAGCCTGTCTATCTTACGCTTATGGTAATCCTTTAGTTTCTGTGATCTGTGGTGCTAATGGATAGTCCAATTACACTTATTTGGGGTAGCCTGTCTATCTGATGCTTCGCGCTCACTGATAGTCCAATTTCTATTTGTTTTTCTTTAACAGACGTCTTTTACTACGACTTGCTTCTGAATGCTATATTTCTGTAATCATTAAGATGATGTCTACAATCTATAAATAATTAATTGTAGCTTGTACTACACCGACCCGTAAAGAAAGGCATCGCCGCGCCACGTCTCGTTATATGCACGCTAACACCAGTTGACGCTGACATCTATGACTTAAAAAAAGAAGATAAATAGTATGTTTTAAAATTTATTTGATAAATCCTAAAAAAGAATTTGCAAGAACCGCCAGACAACCTTCGGATGGACTGAAAATGTTTATGTTAATGTTTTATATTTGTATGTATGTCTCATATTATTATAATCTGTTTTATGTATGTCAATGAATTGAATTCTAAAGTTTTTGCGTACACATGTTCTTTATTAAGTTTAATATCATATTAGTTCATACATTACGCCGATCTTAGTTTTATCTAACGATGACCTTCCATCGCTCATACTATTATCTAGCGATGGACTTCTAACGCCCATAGTATTATTTAGCGATACACTTTCATCACTCTCAGTATTATCTTGTGATTCACTATCATCACTTTCACTGTTATCTCGTGATGCACTTTCATCGCTTTCAGTATTATCTATACTCTCATTGCTGTTACTATCACTACTCTCAACATCTTGCTCCATAATAATATTTGGTTTCGAAACAGATAGTTTAGGTACATTGTTATATATACCGTTTACTTCTTGTTTTTCATTTAGAGCAACTTTTAAAACTTGCAACAATTTCTCGAGGTTTAAAATTTCTGCTAGTGCTTGTTTTTCATATTTATTCAAATAAAACGATGTTGCAAAATTTATTGTAATTACCAGTACCAGTACGTTAAATTGTTTCTTCATTTTGACTACGTCTATATTATCGGTTCACTGTTCGAAAAATAACACGTATTTTAAAGTTAATTCTATTAAAAATTAAAACATGGAGAATTAAATAATGTTATTATTACCGACCAACTTATTATTTTAGATTATAGCAATGACGGAGTCGTTACCGGAAAATTATATTATATACTTACATTCAGCAAATACATGATTCTAATTGCCTATGTACGTATCTTGGAGAAATACTAAAGTGATAGTAAAGAACGTTTATTTCCAACATTCAAATACATGCATTATAAATTAATTATATTAATGATAAATATATAACTTTAAAAAACTTCTCATATGATCGACAAAGCAATTATTGTCTTTATGAAAAGGAAATCGATAAAAGTAGTAACACTATTCACCTTCAAAGTTAAATGTAAAAGGTTCATGAGGGTACCAGTGCTATAAATCAGTACCACTAGTACCCTCAAGGATACAAAGTGAGGGTACTAGCGGTACTTCTTCATACAAACTAGTACCAAGTACCTTTAAAGGTACTAGCGATGCAAATTAGCACCACTTACTAGTGGTACTTGAGGGTACAAAGTGAGGGTACTAGCGGTACTGACCATAGATAGATAGTGATTACATTGTCTTTGGTGTGAGGGGCCAAACTTGGTCGCCTTCCGCCACGGAGTACTGTGTTCATATTAGTGTTTAATGTATCTTTGTTTTGTTTTGTTTATATATGTAGTTATGTTAATGTATTATGTTAGTGCTATTTTTGTTTTTGTATTTTTTAATATTTTCAAATTTCTATATATATATATATATATAATCTATAGTGTAAAGTGTTATTGTTATTTTATTTATTTTTTAAGTTCGTGTCTAAATCTGTCCTGATGCGCGTGATGTCATGCATGGGTTCCGCCTGAAATCCAGTTACTGGGTAGGTAGGAGGGTTCTGCCCACCTACTTACCTAGTTATATGCTGAGTCGGGACCTCATTCGTGACATCACGCGGCGTTATATTGTTTGTTTTTTGTATTTTTTTATGTGTTTTCTTGTTGTTTTATGTACATAATGTAACATCGCGTGTTGTCCCGAATAAATCTATTTTCTTTCTTTCTTTCTTACTACTACGATATTATAAACGCTTTCACACTCACAGTCCCACAGTAAGTTCAAACTGCCCGTTGGCTTAGTTGGGTGAGCGTTCGCCTTCTAAGCAAGGGTATCGGGTTTGATTCCCGTCAGGAACGCAAGTGATCTGATTGTGATTGTGACGTGTGCGATGTGAAAGTTTCTGGCCCCACGACACAAGTCATCGATATTATGAGTACTTAGTGAATTAAAATATATTTTTTGTTTATTCTTGTGTTTTGCGGACGAGTTTCCTTTTACTTATGGTTACTATCTTCATTTTCATGTTATGTTGCTAATGTAATGTTATGTTTACGTTTATTATTATTATATATCCGAAAGTTTGTAAGTTTTCGAAGTGAAACTTTTATCCTTTTTAAAAGGAAAGGAAAGCATATTTTCGTCGCTTCAGGCAGGGCTTGAGTAGCTCAGCGGTTAGAGCAATAGGGCATGACACCCTATGGCCGCGGATTCAAACCCCGCCTCAAGCAATAATTTTACCTTCTAAATTTATCACTATAGTTCTGCCTTGCATGGCTAATAAATAAAAATCAATTGAAATGAAATTATAAAAAAAAAACATATTAAGGGAGCACAGATGGACAGACGGACGGGCAAATTGCTGACCTCCCAAACGACGTAGAGACCTCGCTTCACTCGACATTTTTATTATATTCGTAATTCAGTTTATTAATCGTACACTTTGTTGGCAATTGTTGTAACTAGAAAAAGTTATTGTTAATTTGTATATATACATTGTTGAAAAGTCTATTAATATTTATTTATATTGGAAGTGTGGGGAGAATAATTAACGCAAGCAAAGCTTAAAAAACCGACTTCACCGCTTTATCTTCGGAACTTTGATCAGATTTGATGTACTAAGCACGTATTATTGACGATATTTCAAGAACTGATCAGATCTTGATCAAATTTAAATGGGACCAATAAGAAATCAATATCTTAAAAAAAAAACAAAATAGGTTCACGTGATACAAAGTTATGAAGTAACACACATAAAAAAATACAGTCGACTTGAGTACCTCCTCCGTTTTTGTGAAGTCGGTAGAAAATTGCAGTCATTTATAGTAACCTCGCTAGTATCCAAGAAAGACAGAGATAGAGAGAGCAGTATCCAAAACAAGAATCAAATATTTTGCAGCTAAAAAGACGTAATGCTGATAATATACAAGAATATTACTGACGTGCAATCCGGGAAAGGCGTTTAAAAATAACAATAATTGTACTTTAGTGTAATTTTAATTCAAAGGACTAACTTACAAATTTAATTTCATATTAAAACAAGTAATACTTTAAAATGTTTTTTAAAATCAAGCTTTTATCAGTTGTGAATAAATAAAGTTCTCGCCAAGACGAATCAAACGAGCCGAAACTCGATAGGATTGCGCTGTTTCATTACAGAGCTCCTATGACCACCTTCCAGATCCATCATCAGACCCTAGTTACCATTGAAAGACAAATTACTCGTCAAGACGATTCAAATGAGCCGAAACTCGATGAGGTTGTGTCGTTTAATTGCGAAGCTCCATCATCAGATCAGCACCATGTCATCATGATATTGCATTGTCACGCGATTAACACATGTATGCAAAATTTCAGCTCAATCGGTAACCGGGAAGTGGATCGAATTTAATTTGCAAGATTTGATGACAAACATCGGGACAGGTGAAACTAAATAAAAGCTTGTAATTATCAGTGATTTTCCTCCAAATTAATCTATCATTATTTCTTTGACACCTTGTTCAAAATGCTGCATTGCATTTGAAACTTTTTTTGCAAGTCTAGTTAGCTTTTGTAGGAGTATCCTCTTCGAGTCGAGTATCAATTAATAAGACTTCGTTCATAGTTATTGTTTTATTTTATCTTTAAGTAATTCTTGATACAGACTCTTGGGTACGTATATTATATTTTCAGGTTTATTATGAGGTAAAAATGTATATTCCATTGCGTGTTGTAAAAATATTCCAATGATGCTCTTTAGCTCTTCATCTGTCATGTTCCTTGGATCTCTTTGAAACATCCTTTTAAGATTTTTGAATGTATCTGCGGCATCTTCATTTAATCTCAAATAGTCTAGGCTTCTAACGTTTGGGTCTTTTATGTACCACAATAGTAGCTCAGAATAAAGAAATATTGCCTTACGGTATCTGTTAATTAAATCATAACCTTGTATTTTCTTTGGAAAAGGCTTTCTGCCGTTAGATATTGATTTTTGTTTTAGTTTTGTCCGTAATGTGTTGTCGTCAAATATATGTTTACTGTTCTGACGCTTTGCGTACGTCCTCCAATCATTGGCCGCTTCTTGGAAATAATTTGCATGATCTTCATCAATATTGGTATTATAGTCCATTTGCTCATTTCGTTCACAAGAGTTTCCATAACATCGTAATATCATTTGTTTCGGAGCTAGTCGATTTTTTAATTTGTTTTTAATTGAATTTGATTTACCCTTTGATTTACTTCTGCTTGGATCACCTTTAGCGTATTTAAACGCCTTCGTGCCCGTGCTGGAGTCTTCTTCAACTTCAAGTTTTTTATTAGTTTTCGGTCGTCTGGAACATTTTTTTGTTATTTTACAAATTAAATCGATTGTATTATTACTATTATTATTTTTATCCATTTCATGTCCGCTGATAAAATTTACGTTTACACCTTTTATATTATTATTTTTTAAAAATATATTTACATCTGGAACCTGTTTGTTATTTTCTATCTTGTTTAAGATTTTTGGGTTTTGTAGTAATTGTTTTAATCTTGGAGGAATCTCTTTTAATAGATTGTTGACAGAGTTTGCGTTATCAAAATAATCGTTATCGTAATCCTTAAAATCACTAAACACATCAGATTTAGCTACATTTACAAATATAAATAAACATAACAAAGAGACTCGAGTATAATATTTTTTCATTTTACCGATCCTATTTTGAAACTTCACTGTTTTATTTTCACTTACTTATGAATAAACGTTATACAAATTGGATTTTGATTGCATTTGTGTCATAATCAGGCATGCAATAGGAATATATTTCATTATTGGTTCTTATAATAAACATTTTTGCAACATGGCTTAAGCCATGTATGTATTACCTGTAACCCAACAATACAGACTCTAACGAGACCTAGTGTTGGGGACAGAGGTACACGAAGGTACTTTATGTCCTAGTTTTCAGTACCTCCGAAATGGACACTTACTGTTGATACTTATATGACAAAATTTGTAAAACTTTTTTGTTAACACAGTAAATTTATTTCTGATTCTGATTCTGGGTAAATTTATTGCAAATATAACACAATTATTATATCGCCACTATTATTTAACAATAATAAAAACTTTTTGTATTTTTTTTTTACTTCACACCAGGACAGTTGCTTGTATCAAGCACAGGTCCGCTCATGTATGGAGTACTGTTCTCATATTTGGGATGGTTCAGCTAAGTACTAGCTTGAGGCTCTTGATATCATCGAGCAAAGGCAAGATGCGAGCAGTTGGCCGATGTAAGGCTTCAGAGCTTGGGACATCGTCGCAAGGTAGCTAGTCTTTCGGTATTTTATCGGATATATTTCGGAGAATGTGCCAAGGAATTCATTACACGATCTAGTTCCCTCATCCCCGTTCTATCATTAAACAAGCAGGCTAATCGACACCGGTATATGGTAGATATTCCACAATTGCGAACAAAGCGTTTTGCTTGTACATTTATTATGCGAACCGCAATGGAATGGAACACCTTACCTGAGTCGGTGTTACCCAATAGGTACAATATGGGAGTCTTCAAGTCACGAATAGGTATTTTCTTGGCAAGCGTGCTCCATTGTCGACCACATCATCGCTTACCATCAGGTAAGATAGTGGTCAAACATTTGTCTATAATGAATTAAAAAAAAACCTGTATACCATCATAAAATATACATTCCTTAATAAGTAACCGCTAGCAAAGCATAAAAAAACCGACTTCACCGCTTTATCTTCGGAAACACGCATTATTGACAATAACTCAAAACTAGTGATCAGATCTTGATCAAATTTAAATAGGACTAATTGGAAAGCAACATCTACCAAACAAAAAACAATTTTCAAAATTGGTTCACGTGGAACGAAGCTATGAAGTAAAACACAGAAAAAAAAATACAATCGACTTGAGTACCTCCTCCTTTTTTGTTAAGTCGTTAAAAAAAAGACGGTGACAACAGGAGGACAAATGATTACAGGATAAATCCAGTACGCCTACACTGGATTGCTCCTGTAAACTTTGAATTACAAATAATGGCAGATGACGCATGTCTTATGTGTTTCTCGAACGATCGATTTCCTCGCGATGATTTGATTTTTAATTTTGATGTAGTCAAATATTTGTAAAGCGTAGTAAGCAAATCCATACTTAATATTATGAACGCGAAAATGTAGTTTGTCCTTATTTCTCGATCGACGTATTTTATTTAGTTTATCGTCCAGAATTTAACAACAACAAAAAATAATTAGAGATGTTGCAGATCCGGTAGGAACAAAGTTCATTTTTTGTTTTTCTATTCGAAAATCTGGGTCCGAATCAATAACCAAGCGTTTAAGCCGAGCAACCTCTGAATCGACCAGATTATTTCAAACTGGCAAATTTTCCCTAAGAAAATATGGTATAGTATCGTGACGGTCCCATTCTCATAAATTTTTAGGTCTATCTCCTATTCATCAAGTCTCCGTACTGAAACGTGCGATACAGAATTTTGTTTATAAAAACTCGTACGTTTTTCTTTAAATTCAAGGAAGTGAAGCCGCTAATGAATAATAGTATGTTTATAATTTAAAAGGTTATTTATAAGGAATTTTCAGGCACACAGAAAAACGTTATCATATAACTTATAATTTTTATTCAAACAAGAACGGAAATATTCGATGAATTTTCCATAGGCACCTCTAAATATCCATTTACCTCTAAATTGATAGGAACAGCGTTATTCAATAGTAATAGGTTTTCTTTGTTATTCACTTTCATCTTATTATCTTTAGTCGCTGTGTTTGAGTAGTTATTTGCAACAGCACCTTGAGCTTTTTCTTTCTCGTCTACTGTCATGAGAGCTTGATCAGCGTTATCTGTTTTGAGTTTGACTTCACGGATTTTAGGTTCATTAGTTGGCTCTGCTATCTCGTCAACTTGATCTAATTCAATACCATTTTTGTCAACGATACCTCCACGATCTCTTCTATATCTGAACTGAGGTGTTTCATAATCTGGTGTGACCTTATCTTCTCGCCTCTTGAGGTATTGTTCAACGTCAATAACTTTCAATTGTCTCCTGCCATTTGCTTCTATGAATTTGTCCAAGTTTCTGTTATATGTATCGACGTCGGTATCGACGTGTTGGTCATAATTGTTGCCTCGTCTGTTACGTTTCCTTTGGTTGGCTGAATGTCGTCTGTTGTATTTTATTACCTGATAAAATAATTAAAAAAAACGGATTATATTCTAGGTTGATAATCTCATGATGCATGACGCCAATGGTACAGCCCAGAGACTCCTATACGATACAAACGATTTATTAATTAAGACGACGTGAACAAACGAACATAGATACCTACGGTGCTAAAATCATAATCCTCCTTTCTGCTTCGCCGTAGTCGGGGAAACAATGAGTCATTATATCCAAATCAAATGAATCCCTGATGGCGCCGTCTATACTCGTCTTCTGAATCCTTGGACGGGCTTGGACTTGCGGTGAAGATAACATCGTGATCAAATCCGTGGTGGTGGCATTTTCTCATGCTCGCCTGGCTAGCTTCTACCAAAACACAATCATATTTCACCACCTTCAAGAAAAATGTCTCGCCGTATTCACTAAAATGTTCCTTGAGCAGCTATCCTTATGAGCCAGTTATTCTAGGTCGAGTGAGTTGACTATCCTCGACCACATCCACACAATACTATCAGGAGAGATAGTAGTCAAACGCCATCATATGTAATTATGATTTTTATCGGATACATTTCGGAGAGTGTGCTAAGGAACTGCACGATCTAATTCCCCCATCCCCGTTCTATCATCGGTCAAGCAGATAAACTGCAAAGCGACACCGCTATATGGTGGATATTCCACAAATGCACACTAAGCGTATTGCCTTGACATTCATTGTGCGAACCGCAAAAGAATGGAACTCCATACCCGAGTCGGTGTTTTCTGTTGAGTACAATATGGGAGTCTTCAAGTCACGAGTGAATAGGTATCTTCTAGGCAAGCTTGCTCCATCGTCGACCACATCGTCGCTTACCATCAGGTGAGATAGTGGTCAAACGTTTGTATTTTTTACTCTTGCATTCTCACTATCCAGACTTAGTTCGAAAACTTATGTCGTGGGTGCTCTCACATGGTGCGTTCACATATCCTTGCCAACAAGGTCGTCAGGTTTTAGAAAATATATCTCAGAGATAGTGGCGTATCGGTTTTAAATTAGTCCATCAGAAATAAAAATTTGCTATGGAAAGATAACATCGCTTTCCACCGAGAATCGAACCCGATACTCGCTATTTATAAGGAAGACGCGCAACCAAATATGTCTGCGAGCGCGGTGAAAATCCTTGATATTATGGGTCTGAGCTGTAGGAGTTCCAACTGCTATTTACTTCTGAGTTAGTAAAAACCCTTACCTCATACAGGGGTATAACTTCATCAGACCGGCCGCGTCTCCTGTAGTCCTCATCCAGCCGAGCTGATTCTTTAAACTCCCGGTTCTGCTCCTTGATGATGTTTTTGACGTCGAAGCGGTCGTTGTTTTCGTCGAAGGTTATGTCAGCTCGCATTCCCGTGTCTAAGAGTTGGGAGCTCGAGGTCCTGATATGGAGGATCGTGATAACGAGAAATGTTTGGAACTGCAAGTTTGTAGGTTTTTTTTTATGTACGATAGCCAAGCATTTTACCACTATCTGATGAAAAGCGATGATGCATGAAGATGTAGCATGCCTGCTTAGAAGATTCCTATTTACTCTAGACTTGATCCTTTACATCCTAGCATCCGTGGTCCAAATCAAATCAAATCAAATCGAAATCGTTTATTCACATGGGCCCCAAAGAGGCACTCATGAAAGTTAATGATTCTATTGCCAGATTCGCAAAATTACAGCCATCTCGAGAAGAACCTGGCAAGAAAATCGGCGGCGCATTTTTTTTCTTTAATTTTTTTTAAACTTTCTTAATCTGTATAAGAATACATAATTTTATTAGCCTTGGTGTTATTATGGTAGTCGCTAGAAAGAGCTTGTGCAGTTTGCCTCCATGCATCCTTGTCATTAATTTAGTTGATCGTTTTATAGTAAGCTTTCTTAATTAATGCCTGTTTTATTACAGAGTCCCTGATGACACACACAGGACGCTTCATGGGTTCAATCCAAATGCGTGATTCAAGTGTGGCGATAATAGGTAAGAATAATATAATATCTACTAGGCAAGCTTGCTCCATCGTCGACCGCATCGTCGCTTACCATCAGGTGAGATGGTGGTCAATCTTGCCTATCATGAATAAAAAAAAAGGTATAATGAACTGCTCGTTGGCTTATATAAGGGGGTATGGGTTCGATGCCCGACGGGAACACAAGATTTCTCCTTAAGGGAAATTTGTGTTTCTGGTTCTAGTTCACTTTTGGCTGTCTATTGACACAAATTATTTAGATACCTGACATGTATCTGCTGTAGGTAATGATTGTTTTTGTCTCTTTCATGTTTATTGTATTTGTGTATGTTCTTTGACCTAATAATATCTCTGACTTTATAATATTTCTGATAACTCGACATCTTAAACTCGTTAATTGGTACCTAAATGTTTAATTTTGTTTTTGTATATGTTGCTTTATAATTATGAATCTTGACATGTGTTATATTATACAAAACATATTTTGATATTTTATTTTATTTGAAATTTAAATATGTTATTTTTGTGTACTTCTAAATGTATTGACATTCATAAGTGTACCTATTTGTACCAAAGTGGAAAATAAAATTGAATTGAATAGATGTGATTGCTTGTGTGATGTGAATGTTTCATACACCCAAGACACAAGTTATCGATTTTAGTGTGTAATATTAAATTGTGATGGTTTTCAACTTACCATTATAAATATTAAAAAATCTGCAACCGCATGTAGCATATCAATTTAACTTAGTAACTTTACTATCCTTATCAGTATTATTTCACGGTTGTTTCAAGTTGTAATTGACAATCTATTTATTTATCTAGACGTACCAATGGACTAGTCCGCCGCGAACTGAGACTTTGCCTCCACTACATTTTGCCTTGCTTTCTGTATAGGAGAACAGCCAGACATCCGCCGGACATACAAAAGCATTTATGCCCAAGCTGCTACAGAGGCTTCGCGCTAGCTCGGTACTCAACAAACGGTAACAGAGCACTAATTGCATAGCATGTTTACGCTGATTCCCTAGACACTAGCGAATCGCTTTGAGCAATCTGGTGGTATATCAACCATAATGCTGCTGCCGATGTTGCAACTATTTTTATTCTCAAAAGAGAGCGGTTCGTGCAATCTATGATATGGGTCCGCGCCAATCTCTCAGGGAATTCTTTAAAGAAACAGGCATACTTATCATGCTTTCGCTTTACATCTTTGAAAATATTATGCATGTTCGCAAAAATATTGGTAAATATAAATTAAGAAGCGACGCACATAATCTTAATACTAGATATTAGCATAAAATTACAGTGCGCGCAATTAGGTTAGGTTAGGTTAAACGAATTAGGCAAAACGAATAAATCTTTTATGGCAAATGGGGTTAGATTTTATAATAAAATTCCTAAAATTGTAACTGAATGACCACTGGGAAAGTTGAAATCAGTAATAAAACGGGCATTAATTAAGAAAGCCTATTATAGAACTATTGACTACATTAATGACAAGGATGCATGGAGCAAACTGCACAGGCGCTTCCTAGCGACTTCATAATATAGATATAGGTACCTATGTTAATATACATACTTATTTATTAATGTTAAGGAATGATAAAAAAAAGAATGAATAAAAATGCGCCACCGAGTTTCTTGCCAGGTTCTTCTCAAAATGGCTGTAATTTTGCGAATCTGGCAGTAAAGTCATTAACTTTCATGACTGCCTTTTTGGTGCCCATGTGAATAAATGATTTTGATTGATTGATTGATTGAAATAGTTACTCTCAAATATAGTGATTGTAAGCCTAGCGTGTTACATAAACATTACCATCTAGACGACCTTGCAACCGGTACGTGACAAAATCTAAAACCAATTAAGTATAGGAAAAGTTCTTTTTTTTATTGCTGGATAGGCAAGCATTTGACCGCTATTTCATGCGGGCGAAGAGAGACCTAGAAGGTTCCTATTTATATAAGTCACCCAGATTGTACTGTTCAGCATCGAAATAATGTAACTATACAATTATTTCGATGACGTTCGGGGGAACAAAGACATAGATAATAAGATCCGCTTCTTCGCTGTACGTATGATAAACGTAGAAGCGAAACACTTCGAGCGAACTGAAGGTATGTCAACCATAAATGGATGACGTTTGACTGTCTGTCTTATTAATAGATTATAATATAAAATTCTCGTGTCACAGTTTTCGTTGCCAAACTCCTCCGAAACGGCTTGACCGATTTTGATGAAATTTTTTGTGCTTATCCGGTATCTATGAGAATCGGCCAACATCTATTTTTCATCATCATCATCATCATCACTTTTCATCATTATCAACGCGGGTGAAACCGCGGGGCGCAGCTAGTAGATTATAATAATTTAAACGCAAGCAAAGCTTCGCTGACCAATGATATGGTATCATCGAGCTGGTCTGATGATGGAGATGGAAGATGGTCATAGGAACTTCTGAACTATACAAGATAAACCCATCGAGTTTGGGATCGTTTGATTTGTCTTGACAAGTTCTCTGGTTATATAGCTTTTAGTAATTTTTTATTTATAACTGGTAAAATATTGGATTTTAAAACTTTTTAAAGTATTGCTTGTTTTTTTTTTTTAACGGAACAAAATTAGTTATTTACTGATTTTAAGAAATCAATAAACCTATTTGACTGTTATTTCCTATCGGTTCCAGATGTTAGTCGTAAGACTACAGTCGTTAAGCTATATCAAATGTCAGGCGGCCTGAACAGTTCTGACAACGGGACTAGCTCACTACTCCATACGACAAGCAAACATAATATTAACATATCGTTATGCGCCGTGGATCCTGGGTTCGATTCTCGACAGGAGCACAAATTCCTTCCCAAGGGATATTTGTGATTCTGGTTCTGGGTGTAATGTGTGTGTGATGTGAATGTTTCCGGCACCTACGATACAAGTCTTGAACTTAGTGTGGGCTGTGAGTGTGAATGCGTTTGTTTGTTTGTTTGTTACTACCCGTGCTCCGTGGCTTCACTCTCGATTATCAAGTTAAAAGGTATATGTGTTAGTCCTAGGCATAAGCTATGTACATTCCAAATTTCATACAAATCCGTTCAGACGTTAAAGCGTGAAGAGAAAACTTACACACACAAACTTACGGATTTATAATTTTTTTTTTAT
Source organism: Lomographa bimaculata (assembly GCA_948107665.1). Classification (NCBI taxonomy): domain Eukaryota; kingdom Metazoa; phylum Arthropoda; class Insecta; order Lepidoptera; family Geometridae; genus Lomographa; species Lomographa bimaculata. The sequence goes on along the minus strand of OX403607.1, from coordinate 1,236,569 downwards.
TCAATAAAGTCAAACTTTTGACCACTATCTCACCTGATGGCGCGACGAAGTGGTCGGTGATGGAGCAAGCTTGCCTAGAAGATACCTATTCACTCGCGACTTGAAGACTCCCATATTGTACTCATCAGAAAATACCGACTCAGGTAAGGAGTTCCATTCCTTTGCGGTTCGCACAATACATGTGGAGGCAAAACGCTTAGTGCACATTTGTGGAATATCCACCATATAGCGGTGTCGCTTAGCAGTTTGTCTGCTTATTAATAATATTAGTGTTATTTACCTCATATTTAGGAATTTAAATGAATAGAGGGTAGCAAGGGAATACCTATTACAGTATCTATTTGCGCATAGATTTACATCGGGCCGCAACTCGTGGTTGGCGGGAAAAAAATGCAAATGGCGGCGCGTGACGTCACGTCCGTGCGCCATCTGCCGCGGGTAGGTTATGTGCCTCTGGTAAATTTACTTACTAAAATGTCACATACAATCATAATTATTGCCAGCAAGATGAGAACGCTACCCACTCGTAGTGGGCTTGAGCACTTGAGTTGCCTATAGGCTCGATGTCTTGTAGGTAACTTAGTTCTTTCGTGTATATAGTTTTAGTTTAGTTTTAGGAAATATAGGCAATTGGCCCGTAGATAATTAAAATGAACTATGTACCTAGTCGTATGTATGTAGGACTCTCTCGCAGAGTCCGTTTGTTAAATCACGTTCTATTTTGTGAGATGGTGGTCAAATGCTTACCTATCAAGCATCAAAAATCCTTTGCCTGTCTATGAAATGATATTAGTGTGGTGCAAACATTACCGCATTGAAGTGCTGGCGCAGTTGGTAGCGCGTTTGCCTTCGAAGCTGCGGGTAATTGATTCGATTCCTGGTGGGAAAATAAGTCATCTCAAGAAAATGTTTTCCTCACTAGGGAAATTTGTGTGATTGTGTGCGTGATGTGAATGTTTCCGGCGTCCACAAAACAAGTCATCTAACTTTGAATTATATCTTGAAGCTCTTTCATATGATATCCATTACGATGGGCATTTGTCTATATTTTATTCCTTTTTGTTACTACTTTTTGGAATCCTGCGCCATTTTGTTTTTATATAGAAAAAACCTAGGCTATGACAACTGTAGACAATAATTAAACGCAAGCAAAGCTAAAAGAAACCGACTTCACCGCTTTATCTTCGAAACATTGATCAGATTTAATGTATTAAACATGCATTATTGACTATAACTCAAAAGCTACTGATCAGATCTTGATCAAATTTTCAATGGGACCACATGAAAAGCATCAACTTTCAAATAAAAAAAAAATCTTCAAAATCGGCCCACAACAAAAGAAGTTATGAGGTAACTTTTGAAGTCGGGTAAACGAGAACATCGTCAAAGTACGCATTATTTGTCACAAAATAGACATTACTGACGATATTTCAAGAACTACTGATCAGATCTTGATCAAATTTTAATGGGACCAATTAAAAAGCTACATCTTACAAATTTGAAAAAAATATTCGAAATCGGCTCACGTGGAGAGAAGTTATGAGGAGACACAAATAAAAAAAATACAGTCGACTTGAGTACCTCCTCCTTTTTTGGGAAGTCGGTAAAAACAACGATACAATAGGTAGATACTTAAAATTATTTTGGATGCTGGGAACAAACGCACATAGTTACAGACATACTACATAAGTAAGAACGGTGCTAAAATCTTAACTCTTCTTTTTGACCGTAGTCGGGTAAATATAGGTTATACAATCAGCGATAATAACGTACAGTGATTTCTTTAGTAACTCTATTTTATTATTGTATTTATTACAACAGCAATAATGCTGCAATTATTTAAATGTCATTAAAATAATTATTGTATTCGTGTTTTTATAACCTTTTATTTTACTTGCAGTTTATGTATGTATGTAACTATGTTTGTTCAGGGGGAATCATGCAGCTCAATTTTGAAGCAGATACTTTCAACCGAAGGACCTGATTTTTGTGTGGACATTTAGTTTGGATAACAATGAATGGTTAGCTGTGTGACGTAATTCTAAATCCAACATGGCAGAACACCCAAAATGGCGAACAAGTTATCTTTAATGCATTTCTACACTATAGGTATGAAATGAAAGGCTTGCTGAAAAAATAAAGTGACGTAAATCCAATATAGCGGACTTCTAAAGAAAAGCTTATTTAAAAAAAAGTTTTTTAACAATTGGCTTTTATGATCTGATGGGAACAACATGGATGATCATGTTGTTCCCATCATTATGATCGGTAAATGTGAAAATCTGATACTATGATCCGTTGGGAAGTACCCATAATATCTTATGTAATTAAACTGTCCCGTATCCCCAACCTAAGTGCGCGCGCTGATGTTGTTTTAATTACAAGCGGCCTGTTTTATTGCCGACGGCAGATTTCTATTCAGCCAGCTCGTATGGGATTTTTCGTCTCGCATCTGGCTGGAAAAACATTTTTTTATTTGAATATGCTTACAAGGTAATAAATAATGCAGTATTTTGTTTCCCATTGGCTTGAAGGATTGTTCATTTGTGTTTTTCGATTCTCATTCATACACGTAGGACAATTTTTTTGTATTCTTCCCGTGGCGGGTATAGTCGAAAAGAACTCTGCAAGTAGAATACGCAACTAGTATAAAAAAACTATGTTGGAAAATACTGATTTAAGACTTGTTGTCCCGGGGTCTATCTCAAAAAACGGCTGCACATTTAAAACTTAAACTTGCATATAATATTATGAACATCTTCTTTTTAAATTTGGCGTGGTGGGCAAGTCTCCCTCTGCGCAGTGGGTCTTGGGCTCGATTCCCGGCAGGAGCACAATTTTCTTCACCAAGATAGATTTGTGCTTCTGGTTTTGGGTGTGATAGTGTGTGATATGTAAATGTTTCCGGCACCCACGATACAAGTCTTTGGACTTATTTTGTGGCTGCGTTTTTTTTTAAAATCGTCAAATACAAATATCTAACAATTATTATAAAGGAAGCTATAACTTAAGCAATCAACCTCAAACGTTTTTGCTCCATTAGGGAAAAGGTATGGGCGCAAGATCTCCCCGGGGCGAACGACTTGTATTTTAACAATTAGAAATTTAGTTATTTTTAACACTTGTCTGCTGGTTTTTTTTTACAATTTAGTAACGAAACGGGCAAGTCGCTTGATGGTAAGCCTCACGCTTGCCATTAGGCGCACCACAGCTTTTATTTTTTTTATTTTTATGACATATAGATAAGCACTTTCCATCTCACCTGATGGAAAGTGACGATGCGGCCAAAGATGAAGCATGCTTACCAAGAAGATACCTATTCACTCTAGACTTGAAGACTCCCAAATTATACTGTTCGGGGAACAAGGATGCGGGCAGTTAGTTCTACTCCTTCGCTGTACGGATAAATGTTGAAGCAAAACACTTCGAGCGGACATGAGGTATATCAACCATATATGGATGACGTTGGTTTGTTCGTCTTGTGGTCCGATTATAGAAACGGCAAGGGGGAATCAACTGGTCTAATTCGAAACACTCACAAATGCAAGCGATAGAACACCGACAAGCTAGCTTTACGTCGATGACTGAGGCTCTGCAACTTGGACTCAACTAGTTTGTCATCACCAATGAGTCGCTTTGCTCGCCTATCAATAGAGTCAAGAGCATCATGTTGATACTTGGCTGATCCATCCCAAAGGTGGCTGCAGTACTCCATACAAGCTCGGACTTGGGCTTGATATAAATTAAGAAGCTGTCCAAGTGCCTGGCCTTTGCTAGGATGCCAAGTTTCCTAGCAGCTAGTTTTTCTCTAGATTCAACGTATGGGCCGAAGTTAACTAATTCAAAATCCTCCTTAAATTTTATAAGCTTTTTGAAGTTGAATGTTTAAAGCATTTCATTGTATACAATAATTGTATGCTTGCTTGTCATATAGACTAGTGGGTAGCCCTATTAGTGTCAGGATTTTTATGCCATTATTTGTAGAGGTAGTAAGGACATTCCTACAATAACATTTTGTTCTTTTAAGGGGCGGGATGGTACATAATTTTTTCCCTTTCATATAGTTGAACACCACTATTTCCCACCATAAACTATAATCATAATAAATTATGCACGTCGATCCACGAGCTGTCAATCTTGAAACCAATCGCTTTTGAATATTTAACAGTAATTGTAAAAGCAATAAACCTATACGTGTCTACGGTAGATGACAGACAGACGAACTTGAGGTGGACGTACAAAATGTTTCAATGTTTTCCGAAGGGAATACTGTTGATACACACTACTTTTTACAAGCTTTTATTTAGTTTCACCTGTCCAGTTATCTGTCGGCCTGTAATCAAATCTTGCAAGCTAAATTAGACCCACTTTCCAATGTCCGAGTGAACTCAAATTTGGTGTACTTACTTATGTATCTTCGTTGACAATACAATGATTTGGTACTATGGAGCTGGTCTTATGATGGAGACGGAAGAGCCATATGGAACTTTTGCAAACTAGTTTTATCACGCGATTGACAATTGGCACAACTATTAGCTACCTATACTTCAAGTCTTTTATATTAAGATGTCCTTACCATATTAAATTTTTTTTATTAATGTTTGTTACTTCTTTACGCTGAAACGTCTAGCTAGACGGATGTCGGTGAAATTTGGATTGGAGATATACTCTGAATTAACACATATGTCATAACTGTGGGTATTTTTATGCTAGATAGACAAGCATTTCACTACTATCTAGTCTTATGGTGTAACACCGCGAGTTGCATTACCTAATTAAAATATAATGCTACCGCCTTAGCCACTGCAACTTACTGTCTACTAAATAATTGAAATGCAAGCAAAGCTTAAAAAAACCGACTTCATCGCTTATATTTTGGCTTTGGCTTGACAGATTTCGATGAAATTTATATGGAACCAAGTCTGAAGTCTAAAGAAAAACATCAAAATCAATTCATAATTGGCGGAGATATCGCGTAACATACATACAAAAAAAAAACATGCAGTCGAATTGAGAACCTCCTTTTTTGAAGTCGGTTGAAAATAGACCTAGATATACTTTTCCGAGCAAGTTCTTGAAGTGAATTTTTTTTGCAATTTAAAATTATTTGAAATTCTCGTCCAAAACCTATTTGTTTTGCGTAAAGTAGGTAAACACTGTAATGATTAAAATATTTCCCGGTAATGCAAAAGTTCACATTTATCGTGTGTTTTACGACACGCAGTTTATTTTCTTTTAAAACGCTTTCACATTTACTACGTTCGATGTCTTGTGTCGTGGGTGCCGGAAACATACACATCACACACACTATCTTATCCAGAACCAGAAACACACCTTCACAAACGAGCAAGTTCGCGGCGCTCGCGAGCTTGCTCGTCCGTATGTCTCCAATTTAATGACTGGCCAACGCGGAATGAAGGTAAACAGTAGTTTTCTCCTGAATATTTAATGGCGATGTGATTTGTCAAGCACTTGAAGGAAATACGACGTGAGGCATAATTTATTAGGAGCTATGCGACATAAAGTAGTATTCATTATTAGCCCACTTCGTTCCCACTGTTGGAATTTTTTTACGTGTGGCTAAACACGTTTGACTACAATCTCAGCTAATGGAAAGCGATGATGCGGTCGAAAATGAAGCTTGCTTAGTCACTTTCCATCAGGTGAGATTGTGGTCAAATGCTTCCCTATCATGCATTAAAAACGTTCGAACACTATCTCGTGGTATCGTAAGTAATGATGTGGTCTAGGGTGGTAACGACGTTACACTTAAAATGACTGCCTCTCAAGGATAGCAGCCGGAACATCATTTCTTAATTGACATTTATAGATTTTATGTCGAGTATTTATTAGCGGAAAAAAATCCACAATCCGTCAAGTGCGAATACAAATAAATAAATGCTTTCACGCTCACAGCCCCACACTAAGTTCAATGAATTGTTTCAAGGGTGCTGGAAACATGCACATTTTTTTTTTTTTTATTTGTGACAGGCTAGTATTTAACCACTATCTCACCTGATGGTAAGTGACGATGTGATCGAAGCTGGTAAACACACTAGACCTGGAATACGCAGGCTCTCAAGGATAACTGCCGGAACACCGTATTTGGCTTGGCGGCAGACTTTCAACTTGATGGTGGTAAGCTACTTTGGTAGCAAGCCAGGCGAGCAACTTACAAAATGCTCTACCACCTCTCAAATGTCACCTGATTAGCACCACCCGGGGACCACGTGTAGGGAGTCAGACTTTTTACTTCATCACACACAATCACAACCAGTATGTACCATATTACAAAAATAAAGATTTTTACCTAACAACAAAAGTTTTTTTCACGTAACACTTTTATGTTTGTGTAAATATTATATGTTATATATTGTCTTGCAAAACATCTGTACATACACCTTTTATTTCCAAAGCAGACGGCACGTGCGTAGCGGTGAACACTTGTGTACACGGTGCCGGTTCTATTCGCGGGGAACAGATGGGAGTGTAAAAAGTATATAAAAAAATATTTTACCTTTTTCTTAAATTTTACATAGAACTTTATTGCAATAATTTGGTTAAAAAAAGAAATAATTAATTTAAAAATCAATCAGTAGGGAATATGCATATGTGTGTTATTATTCGATTATTTTAGTTAAAACATCATCTGTAAAAAAAAAATACTACAATACATTTTATATCAAAATAAGTTCTTTTTTTTTTATTTGTTCCACAAAACTGGATACACTCTTTATGCTTAATTCGAGAAACAAAAACAAAAAATATGTGTAGGGCGAGTGTAACCTTCTCGAAATGGACACAGCATGCAAAATTAAGAAACTTGAATAAAATCACACTTAATATATTTATAAACAAACGTGCTCCATCGTCGACCGCATCGTCACTTACCATCAGGTGAGATGGCGGTCAAACATTTGCCTATCTTAAATAAAAAAAATTAGGAAGACTTGGTATCTCTCGGTCCCTATCCCAACTATTTAAAAGAAAATAGAATCAGATTCGAGCAATTTTAAACACGGAAATTTTGACGTTATTTCTGCGCCGTCCACGAGCCAATCTCTGGTATCGCCCCATTAATCTAAACACATATATCAAGGTCGAGTCAACCCAGGTGCGGCTGCATAGTAGAATGGTTAACACAATAACTATCGATATCTCGGATAAAGCACCTGTGGTTTACATATTTAAGAGCCTCTTAGCTAGCCTAATATTGGACACTCTGAAACTGGGGGAACATCACAAAATCGCGTGAACATAGCGTTTAGTATTCTTCGTAAATATTTAAAGATCATTGGACTATTTAATTATATTGTTATTTTATTTTTGAGACTCTTACAGTCCTTTTTGAGCCCCTTTTTTACCGGCTTTCACACAAAAAGGAGGAGGTACTATATTATAAAGGTACTATATATACATAATACCTCCTTGGTCTCATTTAAATTTGATCAAGATTTGTCTAGTAGTTTTTGAGTTATCCTCAATAATGCGTATTCTGTGGACTACATTGACGATGTTCTCTTTTTTAACCGACTTCAAAAGTTACCTCATAACTTCTTTCTTTGTGCGCCGATTTTTAATGTTTTTTTTTGTAAGCTGGTGCTTTCCATGTCATCCCATTTAAATTTGGTCAAGATCTGATCACTAGTTATTGTCAATAATGCGTGTTTAATACGTTAAATCTGATCAAGGTTCCGAAGATACAGCGGTGAAGTCGGTTTTTTTAAGCTTTGCTTGCGTTTAATTATTCAGTTTCTCTACATAGTATAAAACAAAGTCGCTTTCCGCGACTTTTTTGTCTGTCAGTCTGTTTATTCGCTAACTCCTCCTAAACCACGCAAATTTGATGCTGTTTTCACCATCAGATAGACAATTTTTCACGAAAGGTTTGTATATATAATGAAAACTAATCTATATATATAATTTAAATCAATACCACTTTCCGTTGTTATTTTATAACCCAAGAACGGGCTCACCTATTCAAACCAAATGTTTAGGCTTTGTTCGGACTATTTAGTAGATGGTTTATGTGAAGTTTGTACAAAATCGGTCGAGCGGTTCTTCATTTATCACACCCGGGCGAGGCCGGGGCGGATCGCTAGTTTGTTATATATGTAAGTAGAAGGAAACAATAATTTGCAACCAAGCCGCAGAAAAATATATAATCATGGCTTACGTAGGTAAAACCTTAAGGGATACATTAATATGATATACTAGAGAATTGTAGTTCTTCTAAAATTCTACAGAAAACTCCGCAATGGCATATCTCTATCTGTTAAGATTGACAGTAACCTTTTCTATTACTAAAATTTGAATGAAAATTTAGTTACTTTCGACGCTATTTACTGTTGTTTATATAAAATATAAAGTTTATTATGTAATTTGTTTTTGTCGACCCAGTTGGCGCAGTGGACAGGTGTCCGCCTTCTGCGCCGTGGGTCCTGGGTTCGATTCCCGGCAGGAGCACAAATTCCTTCCCAAGGGATATTTGTGCTTCTGGTTCTGGGTGTAATATGTGTGTGATGTGAATGTTTCCGGTACCCACGATACAAGTCTTTGAACTTAGTGTGGGACTGTGAGTGTGAATGCGTTTGTTGTTTGTTTTGTTTGTTAATGCTATCATCAAAGGCAGCAAGTTCACATTCTTCACCTCTTTTTTCTATTACACTTGGCTGGTCGCTAGTTATCACTAAAGTAATTTATTAGCTCTAGGAAAAATATAGAAAGACTTCGAGGAAATTCTTTTCTAATTTACAACTCTATTATTTTTAAATGTGAATGTAGTTTAATTCCTGATGAAACAGATAAGATAAGTAAAGAAATAGATCTTTAAAAACCTAACACAATTGTTACTGTCCACAAACTTCAACCACATCGTCGATAAAAGCATATTATAAGCGTAATCAGAAAAAAAAAACCGTGTAGAGTTTATATCGTTTTTGCCTTAAAAACATTTTTTTTATTATGCGTTTAGGAACAACATGTACTATCTACGGGCCCATTGCCTATATCTCCCTAGAAACATCTTTCCAAAACATTTTAAAACAAAATAACAATACAGATTAAAGTTTACCTCATATTATAAACTTAGAATATCACACAATAACATCAAAATAATCTCGCAAAACATGTCGCGTGTTTTTAAAATAACGTGCAAATTATGTAACAGATTTTAACCTGTTATTTCGGCCTTAAGTCCAGAAATTACAACTACAAAACGCTTATTACTAATCCCACTTTAAAAGCCGGAAAACAAATGAAACCAACGAAAATGCGTCGCCGCCCGCCCAATGAAAAACGCAGGGGCGGGCGGGAGTCATACTCCCCAGTTCTACATCAACCGTGGGACGGAGCGCACGTAGTCCGCTCTTTCGAATACTTCGCGTCTCGAGGCCTTCAGTTCCGGTCAACGGTCGTGTTATTCTTTATTAACTTTTTAAATCTTTTTAATTTACGTTCCTTTATCTGTGATTTAGTACAGTGTTTCAACTTTATGTCGCTGTGAACTGTCAGCTGTCAAACCGAGGTAAGCTTGGATTATGATTTAGTAGGGTAGTAGAGTTGTTTTTTATTGGGGCTGTGATTGTTTGCATCTGTTTTGTATTGTTTTGGTTTTTGGTTTATGTAATTTTTTTGTTACACAATCTAGTTTTTCTATTTTAACTTTTTTGTTTATGTTTTAAACATTTTCATTGAAATATTTCTGCTTGTTAGCTTAGTTAGGTGTGCGTGCGGCTGTCATGATAATATATATTGATCGGCTTCGATTTCCGGTGGGAACGCAAGTTTTATCCTCAAGGGAAATTTGTGTTTCCGGTTCTGGGTGTGATTGTGTGTGTGGTGTAATGTTTTCGGCACCCACGACACAAGTTATTGATCTAAGTGTAGGGCTGTGAGTGTGAAAGTATTAAAATTAATATCACATGTAATTTTATTGAGATTTTATTATGTATGGTTGAATGATATAGTATTTGTTTTTAGTTTTCTTCTTTTCCTAAAAATATTGTAAATTATATTGAAGTGTTATAGAATATTAAGTAAGCAACGGAACAATCGCAGTATGATTAATTACGTTTATTACTTTAAATAATATATTAGAGTTCTGGATAATTATACTAAGGTAAAATTATAATCTGTACATGCTATTAGGTATATCGTCTAATGTAATGTTTTATGAGTAAGTATCAAATATATGAAAATGTAGGATAGGGATAGGGTTTTTGGTTTTATTATAAAAGATATGCTAGATTTTGTTAAAACGCACGTTTTAAAACTTTTTAAATAAATAAGAAGGGAATAGACATTGACAACGCGTAATTCGTGCCAATTCCTGAGTTGAAGTTACTTCAACAAAAGATGACGCTCTAAAAATGTTTTTTATAATGTATGTTACTCGATTACTTGAAGAGTGATCAAGGGTTCCCGAGATAAGCGGTGAAGAATTTTAAGCTTTTCTTGCGTTTAACGTATAATCAAAAATATATATAAAGTATACTTAATCTATAAACATAAAAAAGAAATTATTTGTGAGTGTTGGGTTTGGCAGAAAAAGCATGAAAGTAAGATAAATGCCGTGGAAAAGAGAAGGCTAAGAAGTATAGCTGGAGTGACTCTGATGGACAAAGTGAGGAACATTGTGATAAGAGATGATTGCGTGGTAGAAGATGTAGTGACAAAAATTGAGAAAGGGATGCTTTGGTGGTTTGGACATGTAGAGAGGATGGACGAAAATAGATTGACGAAGCAGATTTATAAGACGAGTGTGAATGGGCAAGTTGGTAAGTGTCGATCTAGGAGAGCGTACCACGACCAGGTCGAAAGCGTTTTAAAAAAAGGCCAGGTCAAAAGTACCCGCAACCATCGAGCATGTATGAAAAGACTCATGAATGTAGGAGAAGCGAAAGATGTGTGTCAGGATCGTAGCAGGAGAGATGTGGTCTCTGCCTACCCCAATGGGAAAGAGGCGTGACTATATGTATAATAATTAATTGACGTTGTTAGTCTCACAAAAACTCGAGAACGGCTTGACCGATTTGGTTGATTCTTTATTGTTGTGTTTGTAATTATCAGGGCAAGTTTTGTATGTAATTTTTTTTAATCCACCGTAAATTGCACCCACGCTAATCTAAGATATATTCTGTTGTAATCTTATTTTCTATATTAGATGCAGAAAAAACAAAATTTCGACTAACTGTAAATTTACTTTGTATTAGCAGTTGCGGCACGAATTTCCCTTGGGGAAAAAACTTGTGTTTCCGCCGGGAATCGAACCCGACACCTGCCCTTAGAAGGCGCCTAATTAAGCCATTTTTTGGATTGAACCGATTTGGAAAAATATTTTTATGCAAGTGTTTTTCTCTATTAGGCAAAATAAAGGCGCGTCATCTCAGTTTGGGACGAACAACTTGATTTTGATAAGATTTTTATGTAAAACATATGAGAAAGAGTAATATATTGTATCTATACCTATAGCGGAACAGACAGCAATATGGCTCGAGTCGTTAAACTATACTGTGTCCCACAATATTGCATTTGGGATATTAAATTTGAAAACAAAGTGTGCGTCAAGTTTTACAAACGTTAATTTTATGGTAGGTTGGCGATTTAATGTATAACCAACTTCAAAAACATCTCTTTGCTCTCATATATACCGTCATTGATAAGTAGTGCACAATCCTGCAGTGGGTGGTTTAGAATCGACAAATGAGCAGAAAAAAAAAATTATGTCTGTGTCTCAAAAAAAAAACTTGCTCTGTATATAAGTAAATTGTGGCGCAGACAGTTAAGAAGTAACTGTCTAAGTAAACTATGCACAAGTATCTAACATGCTCGTAATTCATGAACAGCTGTGACCTCTCATGATCTCTCCTCACATTTTTGTTAAAGATTCCGTAGTACTTAGCATTCGTAGCAGTCATAACCTATTTTAGCAGCTGTCTAAGAGTTGCCGTAGTTTTCTTGATAGATACAACTAAACTGTCAGCACTACAATTTATTTACCACTAAGGAAACAAACATTTTTTTAGCTGTCAACTATTTTTCTCGATTCTAAACCACTTCCTGCAGGATTGTGCACTACTTACCAATGACGGTATATATACTCATAATCCAGGCAAAATTGCATCTTTGAGAAATTATTTTTTACTGGAACCCTGTCATTTCACCGACACTAAATTTATAAATGTTCGCTTCAAAATCAACATTTACCAAAAATATGGATCGTCAAATAATTATCTAACATAAAAAGATTTAGCTATGATTATATGTATGATTCATTTATAAAAATGATCATTCGACAAATTTGACTCACTTTTGAAATAACATGATTTAAAAATGAATTGTATACGAAACGTTGGCTGTATATATATATACATATATATATATATATATATAAATATACGTAGGTTAAAGTAATTCATAGTAAGTAAGTAAAAAAAATTATGAAATCTGGTAGAAGACTTGCATTAACTTTCCTGAGTGCCTGTTTGGGGCCCATGTGTAGTAATGATTACGATTTGCTCTCTGTTTCTTTCCTTGAATATACTAAAGTTTTTTCGAATGTCTGGGTTTGAACCAGCAATGAGCGTATGAGCCGAGCTTTCTCCCGATGGACTAGATATGCTTATTTCGAACTGCCAAATTTTCATAATTCGCCTTTATCATTAGATTTTGGTACGTTATTTCATAAATATCAATCATTCATTCATCTCAATGCGGGCTATACGTAGGCACCACAAGGCTACCCACAAAATTGATTATCAACCATCAAAGTTGCGCCCCTATGGAGTAACAAGCACAGTAGTTCAAATAGGGGCGTGTGGCGATGCGGGAGGTGTCGACAGCAAAGATTATGCGGGTTGGTTTACTCTATGCATTGACCGGTGTCTTTATAAGGGACTTGATATACAAAACGCCCTAGGCGCGCGGCCCGGGCGCTGTGAAGGTAAAATGTATGGCGGCTAAGGGACTTGATTTAACAAAGCGGCCAGGGCGTACTGCGGGCGCGCGCCTGCGACGCTTCTTTTGTATAGGGTCTAGTGTAACAAAATATACTCAGCGGCCCAGGCGCGTGTACAGGGCGCGCGAAGGGCGCGTGCCTGGGGCTTTGGATTTCTAATCCCTTATTGTGAAAGGGCTATGCTCGGGGTTTCTTTACGAGATCGAATCAAGAATGATGATCCGTAGGCGAACGAAAGTCACCGACATAGCCCGGCGGATTGGCAAGTTGAAGTGGCAATGGGCAGGGCACTTAGTACGTAAAATTGATGGCCGATGGGGCCGAAAGGTTCTAGAATGGAGGCCAAGGATTGGCAAGCGCAGTCGGAAGACCGCCCACAAGGTGGACAGACGACATAGTGAAGGTCGCAGAAAGAAGCTGGATGCAGGCCGATTACAACCGTTCTTTTTGGAGATCTTTGGGGGAGGCCTAGGGGCATATCCAGCAGTGGACTTCTTGCGGCTGAGATGATGATGATGTTGATGAGTGTTAAAGGATAGATACCAGAATGTCTCCTAAAACGCGTCACTTAGTAACCGTTTTATTACGCATTCATAACAAAACATGATATATAAAATAACTAATAATTAGGGTTAAGTAAGTTAAGTAAAACTTTAGGGTTATTAGCTAACTAGCTGCGCTCCGCGGTTTTACCCGCGTAAGTCCCGGAACCGCGGGTATTCCGAGATAATATAGCCTTTGCTGCCTGCCTCTGTGTTAATCCAGGGTGTCAGCTACCTCCATTAAAATGGTATTAGATGACCTTAGGCTCACAATCATAAAAGAAAAACACTCTTTTCTTCAGTCGGGTAGAAAAGCAGGGCAACCCTAATAATCAATCAGAGCCCTAAGGGAGCGATATTGGAAACTACAATTCATACCCTCGCGGCACCTGGGCCTCCTGGCGCAGATGGTGCCGACCACGGACTGAGGAAAAATGGATGAGGCATTTAAAATGAAAATACATTTTAGCCAATTCTTTATTTAGAATCTTTTTTTATGTTCGCTAAGCAAGCATTTGACTGCTATGGAAAGTGATGATGCGGCCGAAGATGTAGCATGCTTGCATGGAAGATACCTATTCACTATAGACTCGAAGACACCCAGATTGTACCGTTCAGGAAACAAAGATGCAGGCAATTAGTTCCACTCCCTTGCTGTACGGATGATAAACGTAGAAGCAAAACGCTTCGAGCGAACCGGAGGTATGTCAACCATATAAGGATGACGTTTGACAGTTTGTCTTGTTGTTAGTTGTTAAAAAGGGCATGAGGGAATTAAATCATGTAATTCCTGCGCACACTCCAAAATGTAAACGGTAGAATACCGATAGGCTTGCGACCTTACGTCGGTGACCGAGACTCTTCAATTTGGAATCGACTATCATCCTTTTTGCTCGTCGGTCGATGGACTTCAAGAGCTTCAAGCTGGTACTTAGCGGCTCCATCCCACAGGTGGCCGCAGTACTCTTGGATGACTTGAGCTTGAAATAAATTAAGAAGCTACCTCGGTGTGAAGTACTGCCTAACAACAAACACAAACAAACACATTCACACTCACAGCCCCACACTAAGTTCAAAGACTTGTATCGTGGGTGCCGGAAACATTCACATCACACACACATTACACCCAGAACCAGAAGCACAAATATCCCTCGGGAAGGAATTTGAGCTCCTGCCGGGAATCGAACCCAGGACCCACGGCGCAGAGGGCGGACACCTGTCCACTGCGCCAACTGGGTCGTCAAACTTGTCGTAACCTTTGCGAGGATACCGAGTTTCTTAGCGGCCAGCTGAGCTCTGGCTTTCTCTTTGAAATCATTATTTCGAGAAAAATGTGAATAAAGAGACAATAAAACTACAAACTATCTTAAGTGACCAACACGCTAAAAGCATATGACAATACTTGATATCTACGTATTGTAGAATAGAACTCTGCAAGTAAAGAACGAAACTGTTAAAAAAAACTTGTCGTTAATAAACAATTTGGTGTGCCACCAAACTAAATGTTTTTAGACCTATTTTGTCCCGGGGTCGATCTCAAAAACAACTTTACATTAAAAGCTGAAACTTACGTATAATATCCGTTATATCCTGTTCTTGAGCAACTAATACAGATATCTAAAAATTACTATTAAGAAAAATAATTGTAAGCAAATAACCTCAAAAGTGTATTTTTTCTATTAGGAAAAATGATGGCGCGAGATCTCAGTTCGAGGCTAACAACTAGTTAAAATAAATAACGCAAAAAAACTACTGACTATTCTAAATTAAAACCGCAAATCGTCGCTTCCCGCCTAAACTCTAATGAAATTGAAAATGGAACAATTAACATAGAACATGTAGTACAGACATGCCAACCGCAACACGCCTATTTACTCTAGTCTCTGTGAGGCGGTAATTGGAATCCGGAACAATTCGCGCACCTGTGACGCGCAGGTGGTACAATACTGGGCTATATTGTACCAGGGATGCAGGATTGGGTACTATATCCAGTTTATTGGTTTTTGTATAGAGGCCATGTTTGCAAGATGGCGTTTGTCATAAATACAAAGCGGGAAATTGCTTGGGAAATTATTGGGAATATAAATGAGTTTGAGTCCGTTAAGTTGCAAGGACTTGTAGCCGCGGAACCGTATACTTATGTTCATGAGGACTAAAATGTGCTCTTCACGGGAATTAAATTCGATGTAAATTTCAACCGACCTCTGACAAATCAATATACGAAAAAAACAGGGTGTATCGTTAAGACACATGATCGAAGTGAAACTTTTGTATTACAGGGAAAATTTTAATTATTCACAGTGTTTACTCCCACCACCTGATATACGATTATATAAGAACTTAATCACAGCTTTGTTATACTCGTAAGTATTGAACATTTAAATGAGAATGGTTGCTAACCAACTTTAAATCGTTATAGATCCTAAATATAATTCGAAAAGAAAAATGATAAGAGAAATACAATAACGATTTTCAAATACCTATTCAATTATGTATCTGGTTGTCGCCATACTGAATTTTAAATACAGTCATGTCCTTAGTGAAAATCCTCCTTTTTGAAGGTCAGTTACGAGCTCTAAAAAGATGTTAGTTGAAACTACCATAAGAAAAGGTCGCGCCTACGTCACACGTACTCGTAAGTAGGTTAATAGATAGAAGATAAAATAACAATCTCCAGGCATACAGGTGCAAATTTTCACAGGATCCTGTGGCATCATAGAGTAAGGTGAAATATAGATGCGGCATACTTACACTTAAAATATAGGTAAGTAATAATGTGTGTCGTATAGACTAGTGGTAAGTTCTAGTATCAACATTTTTCAAACTGCTTGAAAGCATCTCATATCGTCTTACGACTAACCACTGGGATTATGATTGGATCTTCACTCTTTACTTGACTTTGAGTGTTACTGCTACTAAGACTTTGTATAATGGAATATGTAAGTACATACACTTGACTTATTTTATTAGTTGTATTGGCAAAATGCAAAAATATGCAGAGCCAAATAAAAAAAACAACGTACAAAACATAGCTACACAAATGTACATTAGTTTTCAATCAGATATCAAAGTACAGCAAATTACTACCCCACTATTATACGAAAAAGTTCACTCTACCACCTTTTCACAACAAACATTCCACTGTCCCTTTCAAGAACAGGGCATTACATTAACACTGTAATTGCGACAAGGTGCTTCAGTGTTGTGGTAACGCAGAACAGGTGTGGAGTTTCACAGGGACCCCTTTAGGACAACATGGTTTCAGTATGCGGGATGTGGCTATGTCGTTGTGAGGCGGTAGGCGATAGGGATAGGTACATAATTTAACCCATTTCAAAAATAGGAGTATTAATTCGTTTTGTAAGTACTTCATTTTTATGTTTGTTACCTCAACTCTGTCATTTATAAATCTATTTTGTTTTTTTATTTGAAAGATAATTAAGGGAGATTTGGCGCGAAAGTGAAAAAATGGCGTCGACGATTTTGTATTATTTTCTAAAACTTGTGACTCTGCGGTTAATGTGTAATAATGGTAGGTTATATTCATAGTTCGTAAATGTGCATGATTGTAGGCAAATCATAAAAAGTTTAAAAACGTGTTTTTCGCTTTCGC
Organism: Lomographa bimaculata; assembly: GCA_948107665.1. Taxonomy (NCBI): domain Eukaryota; kingdom Metazoa; phylum Arthropoda; class Insecta; order Lepidoptera; family Geometridae; genus Lomographa; species Lomographa bimaculata. Next base: position 1,219,456 of record OX403607.1, on the reverse strand, counting down.
TACAAAACTCCAATAGAAGTTATAGTTTTGAACTGCCCAATAGCTTAGTTGGTAAAGCGTTCGCCTTCTAAGCAGGGGTATCGGTTATAAGTTTTCTTGTTCGTGTCTCAAAAATTTGTGTTTCTGGTTCTGGTTGTGATTGTGTGCGTGATGTGAATGTTTACGGCTCCCACGACACAAGTCATCGATGTGGGGATATCGATTGTGGGGCTGTGAGTGTGAAAGTTTTTTTGTTTTTTAGTTACTAGATCACGACTTGACTATGACGGTATATGGTGCACCATGACACTTTTACTTGACTTTGGTTAGTGACTAGGACTGTTTACATGAATTTATTACTTGACCCTGGCTAAATGCTAAAGTGTGCGGAGCCAAAACTAAAAAAAAAATTCAGAAAAAATATCACACAAAGTAAGCGATAGTTCAAAGTTGAAGAAATCATTTTCAGTTAGATTTCCAATACTTATAATAAAGATGTGGTAACGTTCGTATACAATCGCATAATAATGATTATTAGTAACCAAAGAGTATCAAATAAAAAAAGTTTACTCTTTCGCTTCAGTTTTTTTTAATTTAAGGTATATTTTTTTCATTTAATTTTGGCTTTGCAATTTTGTGCATTTAGCCAGTGTCAAGTTATAAAATATTTCAAGTTAATTTCATAATATTAGTTCTAGTCACAAGTCACAGTCAAAGTCAAGTAAAAGAGTCAAGGTCATAGTCAAATCATGCCCCAATAAAGTGGTAGAAACTTTACTAGAACTTATACTGGAGTGAAAGCGAAAATCACGTTTTTCAACTTTGTATGATTTGCCTACACTTATGCAGGTTTGATAAGTAATAACAGTTTATAATCCACCATTATTACACATATATATATAACATATAACACTCGAAGAATTACAGGTTTTAGAAAAATATACAAAATCATCGACGCCATTTTTTCAACTTCGCGCCAAAATCCCCTGAATTATCTTCAAATAAAAAATAAAATAGATTTATAAATGATAGAGTTGAGGTAACAAACATTAAAAATATTTTTTTCACTTTCGCGGCAAAACTCAATTTTTGATATTTAGACCTTTTTTGTTATACAGTCGCCAAAGAACTATAAACGTATAGATGTGCCATAAGCAAACACCGCGTGTGTCGTATTGCGCACGAGATGCTTGCACAGTTGGCGCCAAAAACAATGTAACAGAACACCACATGTCTTCTTTACAGACACGGGAAACATGTTGCCACGCGTTTTTGATGTCGAGCTAAAATGGGAAGTTGACAGGGTGAGACGTGGTAGATGGTCTTTGGTAAATAGGTTACATTTTTAATAAGTTGCTTATGTTTTTAATTAGTAAATTAGTGTGGGTATTGGCCTCGATTCTGATGTCACACACTAAATCAAATTTAAACTATTCCTTATTTTACAAAATAGGAACGCTAGACAGAGATAGCATACATTCTCATGTCAAGTTAGTCAGAACTTAGATGTCTATGCAAGCTTAGTCGAGTATGAAATTGGTGTTGCCTTAAACACGCGCCCTTCTGCTTCTGCTATTCATATTTTAATTGATAAACTAGCTTGACAGCACTAAAATGTATGCTATCTCTGTCTTGTGTTTCTATTTTGTAAGAGACAGGGATAGTTTAAATTTAATTTAGTGTGTACATCAGAATCGAGGCCATTGTCTCGTAGGAAAATTAATCGAACTGTCAATTGCCTTCAATCCGCCTTTTAAGGAGGGGTATCGCGTTCGATTCCTAGCGGGAACAAAAGCTTTCTCCTCAAGCAAAATTTGTGTTTCTGGTTCTGAGTGTGATTGTGTGTGCGATGTGAATGTTTCCGGGGCTCACGCTACAAGTCACTAAACTTAGAGGGGGCTGTAAGTGTGAAAGCGTTTTAAATTGACAGTTCTGGTACGGCTTAAGCTTGGCAGCTTGTAATGTGCGTCAACTAAATCAAAATCAAAATCGTTTATTCCCATGGGCCCCAAAGAGGCACTCATAAAAGTTAATGATTCTACTGCCAGATTCGCAAAAATTCAGCTATGGGTTAGGACTGGAAAACTTAGGACTTAGGACCCAGTTGGCCCGGTGGGCCAGTGTCTGCCCTCTGCGCCGTGGGTCCTGGGTTCGATTTCCGACAGAAGAACAATTTTCCTTCCCAAGGGAGATCTGTGTTTCTGGTTCTGGGTGTGATTGTGTGTATGTGATATGTAAATGTTTCCGGCACCCATAATACAAGTATTAAAACTTAGTGTGGGGCTGTGAGTGTGAATACGTTTGTTCGTTTGTAAGTACTGAACTTAGGACTGTAAATCAGCACTGGGAAGTATTTCGCAGCATCTGAGTCTTCTTCTAATTTACGAAATTTTGGTATCTATTTCTTTACTGATATAAGACCGTATTTTTGGTTTCATTGTAAATAATAAAGTGAACCGTCATGCAATTATCTTCGGTCCATAGACAAAAGAATTTCCAGACACGGCACCGTTCATAATTTTCTCGGAAAACTTTGGTATCACTCTGCACCTGTGCAAGCAGTGCTGCGCGTGTTCTGTGTGGGCACAGGTGTTCCACCTCGGAGGCCCCGGCTGTGAGGCTCTGACGTACATGTCATATTTATATAATTATATTTTTTTGTATTTTTATGCGGTTATCGTTCAACAATAATATTTAGGTTCATTTCGATGCACTTTTCAGTTTAAGTGCAGGGTTTTGGTTCTATGTTACGACTAGCGTGATTCCTTTAACGCCTGGTGATTGTTTCTTATTTCATGAAGAACCGACCAAAGTGAGAGATATCTGTTAAATATATGGAATTTAATGTGTTTGGAACGTTTGTCTGATAGTTTAGACCCTAGAATAGGACATAGTTTTATTATACTGATCCACGCAGGTAAAGCTGCGGGTTACAGGTTATAAGATCATATTTTGAAAATATGTGATTTGATAAACTGTATATCAACGAGACAATTATCTAAAATAATTATTCTATAATTTTAACGTGTGACATTTAAATGAGCATGAAACTAATTTTGATTAAAGAATGCTATCTCGATGCTTCAAATATATCTTACAAATAATAAAAAAAATAGTGTGTCGTAAAGACACAAGATAGAAGTGAAACTTCTGATTTACAGGGAAACATTTTAATTATTCATCACAGTGTTAACCCCCACTCTTTTAGTCACACAAAAAGGTTTCATATTATAATTTCAAAGCCCTCCCATAAAAAGTTTAACTTCAAAAAATATATCTAATAAATAAATACTATAAGAATCTTTGTCCTGACATACTGATTCACTGACTGACCGACTAATTTTAGCCGGGGTGCATTAAGATGGTGCAATGGGGGATGAAAATGTATTAGGAAAGTACTTTATTTACGAAGTTATATTGATGGGAATCATTTAAAATATAAAAATGGCGTTATTATATTTTTGCCAGGGGTGCATTAGGGGGAGTAATGAGGATGAAAGTTCCTATAGCAAGTTTTTCATTTATTAAGTTAAAGTGATGTAATTTGTATCCAAGTAGTAAAATGAAAAGCAATTTTATTAATTAGTATTTACAGTAAATTAAACACTTTAACGCGTAGTTAACTCTATTATAATCACACCAATATTATAAATTCGAAAGTTTGTGTGTAAATGTTTTATTGTTTGAGTATGTTTGTTTTATCCTTATGCTGTAACGGCCAAACTGATTTAGCTGAAATTTCCTGAGTACATAGCTTATACTCAGGATTAAGACATAGGCTACTTTTTTAATAAACGCGGGCAAAGCCGCGGGTCACGGCTAGTACACTAATTTAATGGAGTCCGCAGATAAAAGTATTTTCCTGACATGGCGCCGAATCATTTTTATTTGACAAAATAGTGTCGGCAGTCGGCACCTGTGCAAGCATAGCCGCGCGTGTTCTATGTATACACAGATGTGCCACCTCTGGGGCCCACTTACTCTATGATATAAGTATTTATGTTTATATTTTGCATCTTTTTATTACAAGCATTTATGTACTTTTATTGTCCCGGTGTCTGTCTGTAATATAATCTTATAAGTTAAAATTTGACCCATTTTCTGGTTGCCGGTTGAGCTAAAATTTTGCATGCTGATCTGATGATGGAGCAAGGTGAGCGGAAGGTGGCCATGGGAACTCTGTAATAAAACGACGCAACCCCATCGAGTTTGGGCTCGTATGATTCTTCTTGACAATTTTAGGTTGACTTGATTGGTTCAGCACTTTTTATCTTTTAATTTTGGCTTCGCAATCTTGTGCATTTAGCCAGTATCAAGTTATAATATATTTCAAGTGTATTTCATATTAAGTCCTAGTCACAAGTCACAGTCAAAGTCAAGTAAAAGAGTCAAGGGCCAGTCATGCTCAAGTCATGCTACAGTAAAGTGATCGAAACTTTACTAGAACTTCTATTAGTGTTGGAGCGGCAAAAATCACGTTTTTCAGCGTTCGTTGTATGATTTGTCTACACTTAGGTATGCACGTTTACTAAGTATTAACGGTTAATTAATAATCCACCATTATTACTCATTAACACTCAAAGAATCACAGGTTTTGGAAAATTATACAAAATCAATAACGCCATTTTTTAACTTTCGCGGCAAAACCAAAAGATTGAGCACTTTGTTCTTCCGTCCGTTCGTCCACAGAATACTATTACTCCCGGCGTTCGTCTGTCAGAGGCATATAGCGTCTAAAACGGCAAACAAACAAACGCATTCACACTCACAACCCCACACTAAGTTCAAAGACTTGTAACGTGGGTGCCGGAAACATTCACATTACACAAATATTCCACCCAGAACCAGAAGCACAAATATCCCTTGGGAAGGAATTTGTGCTCCTGCCGGGAATCGAACCCAGGATCCATGGCGCAGAGGGCGGACACCTGTCCACAGCGCCAACTGGTTCGTCAAACGATACAAACAAATAACTTAAAATATTTGAAAAAAGATTGCGGACCCAAAATTGAAAAAAGAAACAAAATGCTAAACGTCACCCAGTTTTCTCCGGTCCACAGACAATAGAATCCTCTAGACACCATTCCTATTACAATGTCGGCACCTGAACAAGCACTGCCGCGCGTGTACCGTATTGACAGTTGACACAGGTGTGTCGTCTCTGGGGCCCGCTTAAGGGCGTCACAGACAACGATGCTATAATATTTCATGTTAAGATAGAATATCGCTCGCCATACAATTCATATGAAATATCACAAGCGATGAAGATCTTAAGATATCGATTAGGATTTTTGAAGTGAAACACCTTATGGGAGTGCTTTAAAATTCTGGTCCAAACCCATTTCTACCGATTTCACAAAAAAGGAGGAGGTACTCAATTCAAATGTATTTTTGTTTCATGTGTTATTACCTCATTACTTCGTTCCACGTGAACCGATTCTGATTTTTTTTGTTTGAAAGATGTTGCTTTCCAATTGGTCCCATTTCAATTTGATCAAGATCTGATCAGTAGTTCTTGAAATATCTTCAATAATGCGTGTTTAGTACATCTAATCTAATCAAAGTTCCGTAGATAAAGCGGTGCAGTCGGTTTTTTTAAGCTTTGCTTGCGTTTATTGCTGTTCACCTTTTTCATAAACGAGCAATTTTTTTGAAGATGCCACTCGTTGAAACCCATACCCAAAGTGATTACATTATAACATTATTTTTATAGGGTCTTTGTACATAGCTCCGACAGTAAAAAAAATGTGTTATGTCTACGTAACGTATCAGTTCAGAAAGAAATACGTGGGGCATGTAGGATGGCCTTCCAGTGAAGGTACCACTATTTTTTTTTTATGAACCGTGTGTGGTGCGCTAAGATGCTACGATAATTGTATGTGCAAGATATCAAAGGAAAGTAAGCAAGAAAAATAATTTAACTGTCCTGTCAAACAAAAAAGAATTTTCCAAATCGGTTTATTAGATTGTTTGGTCTCTACGCTGCGACTGTGTTCGATCCCCAGCAAGAACACAATTTTCACGGTACAAGTATTCGTGTGAGGCTGTGAGTAAATGTATTTGTTGTTTGTGTTTCTAAAAAAGATTTTTGACAAGACTATAAGGGAAAAATCGGGCTAAATATGGAAGAGAGAAAAAAAGAATTCGTCTATTTCTATCGGGCACATTACTAGTCTTGTAATTAAGCATAAAAAACCAGGTCGCACTTGTCCTAAAATTTTTATCTGTCCAAAATCTGTCATCAATTCAGATCCAACAAATCATCCCTGGAATCCATTCCTCACCACCCCTACATCAATCGCAGTAAGGGTTGCCACCCCCGAGCGCAGGTGTGGATCAGGTGCCGCGAGTTTTTACATTCTCACGTAATTGGCGCAGGATATTGAAACTTTATGTATAAGTTTTTATATTAAATTAGTTGTTATCAAGTTAATGTTATTAAGCTGAAAGTCTGTGGCTGATTTGAACTGCCCGTCGCCTTAGTTTGGTTAATGTTTGCCTTCTAAGCAGGGTATCGAGTAAGACACAAGTTTTCTCTTCAAGGAAATGTGAATGATGTGATTTTTTTTTATTAAATATAGGCAAACATTTGACCGCCATCTCACCTGATGGTAAGTGACGATGCGGTCGACGATGGAGCACGTTTGCCTAGAAGATGCCTATTCACTCGTGAATTAAAGATTCCATATTGTATTTATCAGCACAGGCAAGGAATTCCACTCCTTTGCAGTCCGCATAATGAATGTGGAGGCAAAACGCTTCGTCCCAATGTTTCCGGCCCCACGAGGCCACGATACAAGTCATCGAACTTAGTTTGGGGCTGTGAGTGTGAAAGCGTTTATGTTATGTTGTCTATCTTGCTTTTTTTGTTTTTGAAATTTGTTACGTAGTGTAGTCATGCTATTTATCTGCAGCGAAACAGAGTCATTCACTTTTATGAGTGTCTCTTTGGGGCCCGATTTATAATTTTTGATTTTTTTATTTTAGAGCACGGTATACCTAAAATATTTGTAGAAAAATGCCGCCCCCATATATGCAAAATGGCACGCAATTCTGATAGAGCCCGCATGAGATACGTTCTCAGTAGCTTGCGCAAGCTGGCCGCTCTACAAATACAACAGAAATAAAACTGTGTAATAGCTATTTGAGTGCTGGTTGGATGTTTAATGGTTAGCGCCTAACATTATTAAAAAGCTAGTAAAGGGCCACTACTTAAAAGTTTCGTCACGCGCGTGTCTGTCCTATTTTATCCAGACTAGATTTATCTATATCACTTATTTCATTTTCTTTCTTTTTTGTTTATTATTTCGTCGCTTTTATTTTATTTGTACGTTTATTTTTATTATGTATATTTATTTAGTATGTATTATGTATTTTATTAAACTATAAGTTCCGATATATATGTATATAATTATTTATGTATTTTATGAAGATAATTATGTAATTATCTATTCGGAATATTAACTATTCGTCTTTCTTTTGTCTCTCTCCCTCTCTATACCTTTTTGATGCACGCCTACACCCCTCTTCTCGTCTACCATGTGTGGTTGACTGGTAGATAATGACCCTAGCATTAAGTCCACCTTTTGTACTTTTTGTGCAATAAAGAATCAAGTAAATAAATTATTCCCGAATTTCCGAGCCCGAAAGTAATATTTTCTAACGACATTGTTTTTATTTTGTCTCCGTTAACATTGTGCTTTTAGCCATTGCCAAATAATACTTATATAGTTAGATATATTTATATAAGATGATAATCATCTATTTTCATAGATCGACATATGAAAATTAAACCATGTTGTTGCTCTGTAAACAAAGAATTTTATTTTGTTAGTTTTCCAATATTTAAACTACATAACACACTCACTATTTACCGTAACACATACCTGTAAACAAAGAAACGACATATAAAGTTTATTCTTCACTTTGTCGAATAACTTTTTCACAATTATAATTTTTAGTTATGAATTAATCACTTGAGTTTGTTTACTTCAGCGACGCCATCTTCTTATCCTACCAATAGCGTAGGTGCCTTCAATTAGCTGTTGCTGCTTTGCCGACATTACGGAACGCGGCAAAGTTTAAACTTTTAATCTAAAGAAATATATTTTCTTTACATTTATATAGTTCATAATTTTTTTTAATGCTTGATAGGCAAGTATTTGACCGATATCTCACCTAATGAAAAGTGAGGATGCGGCCGAAGATTGAACATTACAGTCAAAGTCAAGTAAAACAGTCATGTTTATGTAAGTCACATTTATTAACAATTTAACATATTACTATTTCACGCCGAAAATCAGCCATTTTGTTTTGTTTTTTAATTTCTGGTATAAAAAAAATGGCTGAGTTTCTAAGGACACTTGCGTACCTTATTTACTAGGTATATAACTATACCTTAACTGTCGAAATCCATCCAGCCGTTTGGAAGATACGAGGTAAAAAATAATTTACAAACATACAAGATACGCGCGAAACACATAACCCTTACTTGGCAGTGGGGTAAAAAGAACCTTTAGATATAAATGTGTTATGTGTTTTACATTTAAGCCTTTTTTGTGCTAGTGTTAATATAGATAAGTATGACGCTTGAGTGAGTAAGCGTAACGTCAAATACTATTTTTTTTATGCTAAATAGACATGCATTTGACCACTATCTCACTTGATGGAAAATGATGATGCGGCCGAAGACGTGACATGCTTGTCTAGAAGATACCTATTGACTTGGAGACTCCCAGATTATACCCCTCTACTACTTATTTTTGCAAGATAAGCAAGCATTTGTCCGCTATCTCACCTGATGGAAAGCAATGATGCACCGAAGGTCCTACCTAGTTTTCCATCCACAACATCTTTTTTTTTTATCCTGTACTTTTGGCCTATATTTCTAAACTAAACTTATATAGGTACATCCATACAGCAAAGTTTCAAGTTACAAGGCATCGAGAACACCTATCTTGATTACAAAGTTTCATCTTGCACCGAGAATCAAACCCGCACAAACAGTTAAAGTGTTATCTTGATTGGACTCGAAATTAATAGACAGGAGAGAAACAGGAATGCGCGAGATAAATGTGTCCCTTATGAGGTGCATGCGGGCCGGAGCGTCGGCAGAAAAGTTAACACAAAACTAATTTATTATTACTTCAATTATTTTTGAAGTGAAAACTTTTAGCGGCGTTGTGCACTTTTTTGGGATGGGTAAAAAATTTTAAACTCGCGTCAGGACACGTGACCTGATCGAAAGACGGAAAATTCGTAAGACGAAGGAGAGAAAGTAATATCCGCCTCTCTTTCTACCGCGCGGCGAGTGTTCACTTCTGCCGGCACTCCCGGAGTGCAACCCGTTGTTTTTTTTTAGATACATATCTTGAATAAACTTAAAAGTGGCAATATGAATTATGATAAAAACATAAGGTTTTTAATTGTATATTAAAAGTTCGTACAGAAAGAAATATAATTTATAACTATACAAGGTTACTTTTATTTAACGCTCCATACTCCGCCGGCGGGTCGGGTATCGACTATACAACCCAAAAAATGAATTATAATGTTTGTTCAATTAACTAAAAATAAAGTTAAATTAACAGGTGGATTCAAGAATATAAATTCACAATTCGATCCAACAGATAATATTTTTTTTATTAATTTATTTAATTAACAATTTAACATGACCGCTAGTATTTTATATTACTTTTATTCCAGACGTTTCGAACACTTTGCAATTTTTCATTGGCCACCATTCAATGAATAAAAATCACGAAAGCTAAAAAATAATATTTTTCTTAATGTACGTTCGCATGCTATCGGTACACCTCGAGAGTAGATAATGCGGGCGCGCGATTGCTACCTACGTAGGGCCCGCACCGTCACTTGATAAAACTGCTACTAGATCATGTAGCCCTGGTACTAAATACATAAACATAAACAATGTCACACTCACAGCCCCACACCAAGTTTGATTACTTGTGTCGTGGGTGGTGGAAACATTCATATCACACAATTAAGCAGAAACACAAATTTCCCTTGAGGAGAAAACATGTGTTTCCACTGGGAATCGGACCCGATACACACTGTTTAAAAGTGCAGTTCAGATAATAATTACAAAAACAACTAACGTATTCACACTCACAGCACCATACTTGTTTGATGACTTGTGTCGTGGGTGCCGGAAACATTCACATCACACACACACACAATCACAACCAGAACCAGAAACACAAATTATCTAAACGTTTTGCTTCTACTTTCATCATCCGTACAGCGAAGGAGTGGATTCATTGCCTGCGTCATTGTTCCCCGAGAAGTATAATCTGGGAGTCTTCAAGTCAAGAGAGAATAGGTATCTTCTAGGCAAGCATGTCACATCTTCGGCCGCATCGTCACTTTCCATCAGGTGAGATAGTAATAAAATGCTTGCCTATTTAGCATAAAAAAAACAATACTTTGGAGTTCCCTTGGGGAGAAAACTTGTGATCCTTCCGGTAATCGAACCCATTACCTCTGCTTAGAAGGCAAACTAGTTCAACGAGCAGTTTAAACAAAGCATATTGTACGATAATGACGTAAATGTGCGTCACGAGCAGCTGGTGAGTGGATCAGAAACAGCTGTGTGCACCTGGCGAACGAAAACGTTTTTGAAAGCTTTTGGTAGTTTAGCTATTACGTTGCTTTTCAGTTGTCTGCTTATATGAGAATAAGTATTACACAAAAACATAAAAAACACCTATCCTGTAAGCCTACTAATACTATAAATCTGAAAGTTTGTGTGTAAGTATGTTTGTTCCCTCTTCACTTTTTTCCACCTTCCATCCAGAAGGACGGCGTCGCGTCACCCATTTATGGTCGAAATACCGTTCATTCGGACGAAACGTTTCGCATCTTCGTTCATTTATAGAACAGCAAAAGAATGGAACGCTTTGCCGTCATCTGTGTTGCCCGAAAGGTACAATTTGGATGTGTTCAAAAGTAAAGTGAATAGGTATTTACTGAGCAAGCGTGCTCCAACTTAGACTACATCGTTACTTTCCATCAGGTGTGATTGTGGTCAAACGTTTGCTTAGTATGTAAGAAAAAAAAACGGCTGAACGGAATTGGATAAAATTTGAAATGTACATAGCTTATACCTCTTTATTTTGTTCACGGGTAAATCTTTTAAAGATACCCGGCTACGTTTGGGAAGCAACTGTGTTATGTGAGATTTTTACTCACTAAAATTCACTCGGTGACCAGCTGAAAGTGGATATTGAAGGGGTCCAGGATCTCGCTGAACGCCACTGGAACCCTTCTATCCACCTTGCTTTTTAGCTCTTCCCGGAGACACTGACATCTGTGCCTCCGTTCCGACACGACCGTCAGAATGCTGTTGAAGGCTTGGTCTATCTTTAACATCCCCGCGGCGCCAGAACAGTAGGGGACCACACCCCACTGATGTCCTCCTCAGGCACATAGCTTATACCAAAGGATTAACACATAGGCTACTTTTTTACTTGATAATAGCGGGCGTAGCCGCGGGGCACGGCAAGTAACTTATATATTCTTGTCATGTAACTAAGATCGCGCCTACATTTTGTCTAATAGAGAATAACCTTAGATGTTATAACTTTTTTATTTTTTGCTATACACTGACGTGTATGGGTGCCGCCCTCTTAATATTTTTTTTTCTTTTTAACTTCAATGACACAAAAAAAACTGTAGAATTGGATCTGTAAAATAATTTTCTCATGTAAATGCTATATACTAACCTTTGTATAAGTTCAGCTTGATCAGTGGCGGATTTATCAGCAGGCTGAGTAGGCTGGAGCCTAGAGCGGCAGATTTTAAGGGCGGCAAATTTGGGAACATCTTTATTTTACCTAGTACACATTCATGCTAATTGGGGCAAAGGTGGTGTTATATAGAGCCCACACTATCGTCCTAATTACACCAAATTTCTTAATGAAATTGTTACTTTATGACTTGGGAATCGTAATATTTAATTGACAAAAATATTGTAATTAATATGATTTTGAACTAGGATTGTACAGGTCGGAAAGGGCGGGAAAATTTGAGTAGCCAACTTGCGGCAAAGTGTAAATCCGCCACTGAGCTTGATACAAATTGAAAATATACATTTTATATTTATGCTTATCCATCTTGAAAAGCAATATCTTCCCACACCAGGTACACACAGCTGTGCTTAATGGTCATACCTTTAATACTTACTAATACCCAACGCCTATTTCTACTTAACTGGTATATATATATATATCCCACTTCTGAGCTAAAAGTCAATTCGAGAAGTATCCAATAACTTATTCGTTATTTCACAAATGTGTTACGTATCATCAGGTATCAGAAGTGATTACTAAACAACATACATTATTGTATTGTAAGGCACTATGAGAGTATCATCGCTAAGATGCCGCGAGACTATCGTGTTGCATAGAGAGGAACTCGGAAGTGTGGATCTTGCGACTCCAGATGTCGGTTTACAGGGCCCTTCAACAACATGTCAACACTCACCCGTCATTACCGTTCCACTTCACATACAGGTGAAATACCTCACATACAACAATCCAACACTTAGAGCTATTGCCACCTCTCAAGCGTCCAAGCAAAGGAAATTGTATCGCTGCCATTTTGCAGTGGTTAGTCAAATAAACAACCTACTAGATTAAATACAATATATGAGAAAGTTGCGTTGAATAATATACATATTGATTAAAGTTTACGTTTTTATTTATTTATAATAGCTTACACATTTATAAATAATTATAATATACTAGCTTTTACCCGCGGCTTCGCTCGCATTGAAGCCATTAAAAAATGTTTATTATCTTTCGTAACAAAATCCAAGAATATGTGTACAGAGTTTCATGATGAACGGTCAAGTAGTTTTCGCGTGAAAGCGTAACAAACCAACTTACATTCACATGTATAATATTAGTAGGGATTTAATTCAACTATGTGTTAGTATCGCAAAAGCTCAAGAATAGATCGACTTATTTGGCATTTTTTTTATTCTGTTCGCCAAGTTGTGTCTTAAAGAAAATGGTTCCGGCCCAAAAAAAAGTAACTGTTTATATATTTACTTGTGCCCGTGGTTTTACCCGCGTTACTGATAATGATTAATCAAAAATTAGAAAAAAACATGTTCCGTGCTCTACTAAATTGCAAATACTCGTAGATCAAAAAATAACATACATTACAAAGACAACGCATAAAACAACAAACAGGCGGGCTTATCGCCAATCTCTTACAGTCAATCTTTGGAAAGTTTCATACTACAATCGAAAGAGCGATCTCTTCCAGCCAACCTCAGGATAATATTTTTCAATCTTCAACAGAATAAGCGATCAATCAATCTTGGAATAGTTTCAACCTTTTACCGAATTTTTGCCGACTTCATAACTTCTTTCCACGTGAACCGATTTCGAAAATTTTAGTTTGAAAGATGGTGATTTCTAATTGGTCCCATTTAAATATGATCAAGATCTGATCAGTAGTTCTTGAAATATCGTCAATAATGCGTATTCCGTGGACTACATTGACGATGTTCTCGTTTTTAACCGACTTCAAAAGTTACCTCATAACTTCTTTCGTTGTGAGTCGATTTTGGTGATAATTTTTTATATGAAAGCTTTGAGCCTATTGAAATTTGATCAAGATCTAATCTCTAGTTTTCGACTTATCGTCAATAATGCGTGTTTAATACATTAAATCTGATCATGGTTCCGAAAATAAGCCGGTGAAGTCGGTTTTTTTAAGCTTTGCTTGCGTTTAATTATTATAACCTTATATTTTCGCTACAGGTGCCGGGTTTTTCACAAATTTTATCCTGGAGGGAGATTTGTAAATATGTTTCCGGAATTTGCGATACAAGTCTTCGAACTTAGAGTGAAAGCGTTAATTTAGTTTATTAGCGTCATCTCCGAGCTTGAATGCAGTAAATCCGTCCGCCACCCAAACCGATATATCAACACATGGCGCGGCCGCATGGCTCGTGCCGGATTTTATGTGGTGGCCAGCTGTAAACAGACTTGCAGAGACGACTTGCAGAGAGCACAGTGACCACGGAGTTGTCCTACTTTACAATATACTACCTACATGTTCATATAATGGTCCAGAATAACAATTAAATATACAAAAAATCCAAAAAAACCTAATACGAAATAAGGTGAACATATTTTTTTTAATCCTCTTTTTTGTTTACTTAAGAACTTTATCACAGCTTTATTATGGGTTTATAAGTATTGAAAATGTAAGTGAGAATATTTTCTAACCAACTTTAAATCGTTATATAAATGGTCATTATTAATCAAAAATTAGAAAAGAAACCTAAAGATGATTTTCAACCGACTTCAAAAAAGGAGGTTCTCAATTCGACTATATGTTTTTTTTTATGTATGTTACGCTATATCTCCGCCAATTATGAATCGATTTTCATTATTTTTTTTGTTTGGTAGAGTATAGGTGGTCCCATATTATAGAAATCAATCAAGCCAAAACCAAAATATAAGCCGTGAAGTCGGTTTTTAAGTTTTGCTTGCGTTCAATTATTAAATACCTATTTAATTATACCCCATCTGACACAGTTCGTCGACTTAATTTTTTTTATATTTAAAAAAGTGGCCTCTGGTCGCCATATTGAATTTAAATACTGTCTTGCCTTGGATTAGGATGCCTAAGTACCTATATAACTATTTTCTCAAAAAATATTCAAAAAATTATCAGAGCGCCTGGTTGAGGCGACGCGTGATCAAAATGCTGTTATTTGGCTCAACGTATTAGCATTGCAATTCAGAGAGGCAATGCCGCCAGCATGATGGGAACGCTACCCACCAGTGGCTTGAGCACTTAAGTTACCTATAAGCTCGATGACTTTTAGGTAACTGAGGTCTTTGCTTTATAGATGCATATAATTTTAGTTTAGTTTTAGGAAATATAGGCACTTAGATCGTAGATAGCCTACTGTCAATCATTTAGGCCTCAAAGAATTAAACCTGACATCTTGAGAATGTAGTCATAGTTTACCACTCACAAATAAACAACATTTAACCTAGCACTATATGTATTCTAGCAGCTATCCTTGAAAGTTCCATCCTGCGTTGTTTTAGTTTGTATTCGTTCTCTAGTTACATTCTAGGCCTACCTAGGAGGATAGCCATCCTCGACGCTTACCACCAAATGATCTCCACCCATTGCCAAACACCAGCATATCAAAGTATTTTCTTTTGTTTATCAAATATTCAAAAATGTACTATTTGCCTTTTATACGGCTTGCTCTAATTGCCTATCATCAAAGCCGATTTCCAGCACACAAGACCTGGCCCACGCGTGCTGTTAAAGTCGTCGTTACGGCCTAGCTAGTGGTTACAGCTGCAAATATTACAGCACGGAGACCACCGTGATAGCTGTTCACTAGCTGTGTTCTACGGATTTTGCTGGTGATGTTGTCGAGGGTAGTAAACCTGCTGGTGGAGGATGGTAGGCCCCGAATGAGCCTGGCTGTCAATGATTTTCTTTATTCTTTATAGCCAAACATTTGACCACTATCTCACTTGATGTTCTGTGACTATGCTGTCGACGCTGGATCATTTTTGCATAGAAAATATCTGTCTGTTTACTCGTGACTTGAGGCTTTATTTATAATGCGATTTTGCTATATAAAATAAACATAAACGCTTTCACACTCACTCTAAGATCGATGACTTGTGTCGTAGGTGCCAGAAACATTCACTGACAATTACTGGCACACACAATTACACCCAGAACCAGAAATACAAATTTCCCATGTAAAAACTAATGTGGAACTCATTGCCTTCGTTTTTATTTCCCGAACGGTATAATCTGGCAGTTTTCAAGTAAAGAGTGAATAGGTACCTTCTAGGCAAGCATCGGCCGCATCATCACTTTCCATCAGGTGAGATTGTGATCAAATGCTTGGCTATCGGGCATAAAAAAATAACTTGTGTTTCTAGCGAGAATCGAAGCCACTGGTTGAAGACAAACGCGCAGGCAACTAAGTCAACGGGCAGTTCACGTAACGTTTCTCTAATTAGACGGGGCTGATTACCATAGTAATTGCCTAAGTATTATTATGACAGCCACAGGGCGGTCCGCCTGGTCGATCGTAACTGATTGACAAGGTTAAGCAATCAATCAGACCGCTTTGATGACCGTTTAGTGGGATTTTCAACTGAGTGTCACTGTGCTTCGGAGGGCACGCTGAGCTGTCGGTCCCGGTCGTTAGTCGTAAGTTAATAGTGTTTATGAAATGAAATGCATTTATTTGCTTCAAGTGTAGGTTCAAACAGATGTAGGGTTAAGTGTATCAATATAGTTCACACACTTGGTCATAAAAGTAACATGCAAATATTGATTTGAGGGCTAGGTAGTTAGATCTATAGCGTCATAATAATAATTTTGATTATTTTCAATATATTTTATATGTGGCCCAATTATAATAAGTGGAAATGGATAATTGATGCCTTCAGGACTGTTGGATGCTTTTAGGCAGTCTGAAAAATCCTGACGCTAGGACTGTCCACTAGTTACTACTACTGATACGACTACCAAGCAAGCAACCTAAGTATTTGAAAATAGGATTACCATTAGCCATATTCTCCACCTGCAGCCCGGTCTATATCCAACCGCCATATGGCTCGCACGTGCGTCAGTGACCAGCTGCTATTTGTGGAGGTACATACAAATAATAGTTTTGATTTATGCCTGTCCACACCAGATCTATTGTGGCAGTCGTGGCGCGGTCCGCCTTTTGTGTAAAATCAATAGTTACTTAGGCTTTTTACAACTTCTAGAAGTTCTCCGCAAACTGACGACGATTTTAATTAACTCTTTGTTATATACTAAAATTGCCATATTGTATTACAATAGTTGTTAGTCTTCCTACAAAATAAATAAATAAATAAACTGAAACCTCATGCCTATATTTTGGCAGTAGAAAAAACCTTTGACGTTAATTGCTCATATTTTTTTCTGTATTATAAATGACTTATAACTGAAATTATACGTAAGTATCAACTTTTAAAATTAAGCTATTTTTATGATAGACCTGGGATAAAATAGGTCTAAAAATGGCAACTTTGTCCCGCAAAATTGTTAATTCAAATTCTACATTTTTTTAAAAGATGGTTTCTTATGTATTTGCAAAACACTATACAAATAAACCACAGACAGGTGGTAAAAAAAAAAATGCCTCCCATATTAATGTATAGGTGCCATTAGGTGACGACTCGAAATGTTTAATTATACATTTTTAACTACCATAATAACATATGAACATATAATTTGTGATTTGTTTTTTATTATTATTATTTTTGTTAATGTGTACACTAGATAATGTAAAATGTATGGGTAACCTTAACCTGAAATAAATGTTTATTTTTTTTAATAGTCGGCTATGTCCTATATACAGTATTGTATGAGAAATTAACTTAATTGAATTAGAAGATGCTGAGATGGACAGATTAATGGACATAATGCTCAACACCTGAGTTAGACAATAACATAAAAACTATTGCAGATATGAACTTAGTACCATATTATGTGAACTGCCTGATGGCTTCGTTGTGTGCATGGCCTTCTAAGCAGCGGGTATCGGGTTCGATTCCCGGTGGGAACACAAGTTTTCTATCATGTACCGAAAAATACGCATGTCTTCAGCTCACAGAGTCACTAGTTTTATTTAGACTAATGTATATTATATGTTTACTAGTGACTCGCCCCGGCTTCGCCCGTGTGCAATTTCCGCTAGCGGACCCTAGCAGCGCCATCTGCAGGGCTGATTTGTAAATCTAAACCATCCAGGGCGCCACCCAAACGCTCAAAATCATTCAAATCGGTCCAGCCGTTTAGGAGTTCAGTGACATACACACGTACAGTAGAATTATATATATAAAGAGTATAATGTATATACAACTTATGATAATACATTTAATCTATTATATTCTATTATTCTTGAGTTTAGTGAGCATCTAAAGCGAACGAAACCGCGAGGCGCACCTAGCTTATAATACCGGGTGATATTGTTATAATCCAGCTACACCGGTGGGCTGCACTCCATCTGCCCAGCCGCCCAGCTGGGCGGAAGCGTGTGCGACCGCGGCTTGTTTAGAGAAAGCTACTATGCGATTTGTTTGAAGAAAGTATTTAATGTGAGTTGTAATTCTGTTTAGGATTAAGGAAATAGTTTATTATGAGGTTTTTATTTTACGCAACTATAAAGAGGTAAAAATCAGGGTTTTGATTTTAGTATCATGTAACTTTGTTCTGCCACAGAGCGTCCACACTTTTTTTAACCGACCTCAAAAAAGGAGATTCTCAATTCTCAATTTTTTTTATGCTAGGTAGAAAAGGATTTGATCACCATTTCACCTGATGAAAAGTGAAGATGCAGCCGAAGCTAATACGATAATAATAAACAGATTATATTGTAGCATGTAAAGTATCGACTGTGAATGGTGACTAAAAGTATACGTATGATGAACTAGCTGAGCCCCGCGGTTTTACCCGCGTTAGTTCCGGACCCGCGGGAACACCGTGTAAGCCTATGTGTATATATACATACCAAATTTCATTTAAATCGGTTCAGTAGTTTAAGGCGACAGACAGAGTTACTTTCGCATTTATAATATTAGTAAGGATAATCATGTTCCATCTTCGGCCGCATCGTCACTTTCCATCAGGTGAGATAGCGGTTAAATACTTGGCTATCTCATATAAAAAAATCTAAACTTAAGAAAAATATTATAACTTGGCTGGTTATTTGCATAGATTGCGGAGTTAACGCTATAAAAGATAAAGTAAAATAATTAAACGCAAGCAAAGCCTAAAAAAACCGACTTTACCGCTTTATCTTCGGAACTTTGATCAGATTAGATGTACTAAACACGCATTATTGACGATATCTCAAGAACTACTGATCAGATCTTGATCAAATTTAAATAGAACCAATTGGCAAGCAATCGCTTTCAAACAAAAAAAAATCGAAATCGGTTCACGTGGAATGAAGATATGAAGTAACACACATAAAAAATTTAATAAAAAATAAAGTCTACTTGATTACCTCCTCCTTTTTTGTGTATTGTATTTCCATAAAATGCACCTTAAAACCTTGGATAGGTTTGTCCAGACGCATGGTCCTCTCACATATTACGTGCACATTATTAACATGTTTATAATAGCCGTACTCCGCGGCTTCGCTCGCTATTATCAAGTTAAAAAGTAGCCTATGTGTTAAACCTAGGAATAAGCTATGTACGTTCCAAATTCCATCCAAATCCGTTCAGCCGTTAAAGCATGAAGAGGGAACTTACACATTAACACACATGAACTTTCGGATTTATAATATTAGTAGGATTATCACAGGACATTTCATAACATTTCCTTCGGTTCGCAGCTTATATAATATGTATTGTGCTACCAGGAATCGAACCCGATACCCGCTGCTTCGAAGGCGAATGCTCAACGCCAGCTGTATTCAAATGATGATTTTAAAAGTACCCAAACTACTGTGCCTCCAATAATAAACTCAAATGCCACCCCCTTTCATTTCATGCAATACAAATCTATGAGAGCCTACGGGGGAGAATGGGGTGGTATGGCACAGATGTCACCGGCATTAATATAGAAAAGATTCGCGCCAGCTGCTGGGAGCCGGCGCCAAATTGGGCACAGCACTGGTTTATGTTGGTAACCGGTTGTACAGTTTGGATTTTCAGTTTCGATTAGTTTCGTGAGTTAGAATATAAACATATGAACCTAAGGATGATTTTTGTTTATATAACAACAGCCATTCTAGACATAACTACTTGTAGTAATAAATTTAGAAAGGAATAATTTATAGCGCGGCCATAGGTGTCATGCCCTACTGCTCTAACCGCTGAGCTACTCAAGCCCTGCCTGAAGTGACGAAATTCCTCTCCTTATTAACTCAGCGGCGCATATATTTTTTTACATTATTTACCGACTTCCCAAAAAAGGAGGAGGTTTTTTTTTATGTTTTTTACCTCATAACTTATCTCCACGTGCGCCGATTTCGAATTTTTTTTTTTTACTTTGAAAGATGTTGCTTGCTATTTTCTTCAAGGTTCCAAAGATAAAGCGGTGAAGTCGATTTTTTTAAGCTTTCCTTGCGTTTAATTATTTAATGACTAATACAGGAATTATGTTAAATATTTATAACGTTCATAAATGTAAAGGAAAAAAAAATCAAATCTCATGCAAAGAACATCGATTTGTATTTTTGTAACCATTTCGATCCGCTATTTTATATCGAAACACTGTGAAAGTTATTTCATATACGTATATTTAATAGACGAATGTCTTCAGGAATTTTTTTTAGGCGCCTTTTCACGAAAATGGATAAAACTATCAAAAATCAAAGATTGCCACGCGTGATCTTGTAACCGCCACGATGTAATTCACGCAATATACAACTTTATGTGTATAAGTATAAGGGAGATAATTGGCTGTGGTTAAAAAAGGCGCTTGCATTGACGTATAGGAGAACTATACAATGTCAAAAAAATCAGAAATATATTGCAAATATCCCGTTTCTGACATAAACCCTTATTTAGAATGAAATCGAGCGAAAAGAGGTCCCGTAACCGTATAAATAAGGGATAATTTATTTTCATTTAACCTTTTTATAAAGGTTTTACTTCACGCTTTGATAGAGTTATTGTCCGTTCAGCGCCCTTTTTGTCTGTATTACAATGATTATTTTTTATTTATTTTCAGTAATAAGTCAATGTACTAAATATAAAAAACGTTGACTGCCTAAAATGTGAACCTACTTTTTATGTATATTCCCTTTTAATTACATTCATTTTGATATCCTACTCGATGTGTTATTTTTTTATGACCGTATTACTATTTCGCGCCAATAATCTGCCTTTTTCTACCGACTTCACAAAAAAGGAGGAGGTATCAGGTCGGGTTTTTTTTTTATGTGAGTTACCTCAAGCCTGTCGGTATTCTATAAAATACATTACGGTGAATGTGCTCAGGAACTACACAACCTTGTTCCCGCTTCACCTTTTTTCCGCCTTATATCTAGAAGAACGGCGTCACGTCACCCGTTTATGGTTGAGATACCGTTCATTCCCACATAGAACCATTCATAGAACAGCAAAATAATGGAACGCTTTGCCGTCGACTGTGTTTCCCGAAAGGTACAATTTGGGTGTGTTCATAAATAAAGTGAATAGGTATTTACTAAGCAAGCGTGCTCCACCTTAGACTAGATCGTCACTTTCCATCAGGTGTGATTGTGGTCAAACATTTGCTTAGTCTGTAATAAAAAAAAACAAAAACTTCGTTTTACGTGAACCGATTAAATTTTTTTAGTTTGGAAGATATTGTTTTCCAATTGGTCCCATTTAAATTTGATCAAGATCTGAATAGTAGTTCTTGAGATATCGTCAACAATGTGTTTAGTACATCTAATCTGATCAAAGTTCCGAGGATAAAGCGGTGAAGTCGGTTTTTTATTAAGTTTTGCTTGCGTTTTTTTCCAAACATGTATCTAAGGACACTTGGGTTCTAAGACGTGTATCACTATCGTGTATTTTACAATTAAAATGAATATTTTACTAAGCTATTTTGACAATGGTGCCGATTCTGTTGTCCAGAATTAGACTAAACTAGCCTGAAATTAGTTTTAGTCCTGCTTTAGTCCAAAACCTATTCAGAAAATGCAAGATTAGACTAAAATTAAGTTTGACAGGACTAAGTTAGTTTAGTTACTCTATTTGGTGAAAATGACCAAATTCTTATTCTGATGTACATGTTTTACGTCAAATTAAGACTAAAAATAGAAATTTTAAACTCAAATTAGTCTGTATGAAGAAGGTCTGGATTATTTTTAATGTGATCTTATACTTGAAAGAATAACACGTGCAATTAATGAAGCAAATACTGACCTACAAAGTCTATAATGGAGGAATATGTGATTGCGGCTCTTGTGAATACAATTCAATTTGGTTACTGTCAAAATCAATTTTAGTCCTGTCATTTCAACTTTTAAATTAAGTTCAACGTAAAATTAGAATAGCGTTTAGGTATTCTTTGACTAAAATTAGATAGAAATTAACAGAATTAGCACCATTGTGTCGCATGTAAATTATTAAACAATTTGACCTTATGTTATTATCATTTTGACATTTATTATAGGAGTATAGGATTTAAATAAATTGACGTCTAAATAGAATAGAATTATTTATTTGCTTTATATAACAAAGATTGTTACACTGCGCAACTCATATTGTTACAATTAATATCCAATAAATTTATAATATAATTGTAGAATGTGTAATCCAATAGTGTTCATTTAATAAATTTATGTTAACAATATCATAAATAATTTGATTGTAAATTTACTATTACTATCTTTGTGTTGAATAATGGATAATGGTAGAAAGAATTATGAGGTAACACACAAAAAATACAGCTGAATTGACAACCTGCTCCTTTTTTGTGAGGCCGTTAAAAAATTAAATGGACATTAGGCTACGCGTTCAGACCCACACGACAAACAAGCATCTGCAGTCCACGTCCAATAATTCGTACATATATCCTGACACACGCCGCCGTCTGTTTGTCCGGCGTGTTTGGACAGCGAAACGCCATCTGCGACCTAAAACTCCTAAATGGATGTCATGGAATAATGACGATTTATGAGATTACGCTACTTTTGTATAAAGAAGCATTTTCATTTTATAATTGTTGGAGAATTGTAGATACTGGTTTCACAGAGACGGTAAACTATCTACGGGCCAATAGGAAATGTATGAGATTTATATATTTACTAGCCATTCCCTGCGGCTTCGGCCGCTATTATCAAGTTAAAAAGTAGCCTACGTGTTAATCCTAGGTACATATAATCTATGTTCATACCTAATTTCATCCAAATCCGTTCAGCCTTTAAAGCGTGAAGAGGGAACAAACATACTTACACACTTAGGTACACACAAACTTTCGGATTTATAATATTAGTAGGATTAGTAAGATGAATTGCCCGTTGGCTTAGTTGGTGGCCTTCACCTTCCAAGCAGGAGGATATCGGGTTCGATTCCCGGTGGGAACACAAGTTTTCTCATATGGAAAGTTTGTATTTCTGGTTCTGGTTGTGATTGTGTGTGTGATGCGAATGTTTCCGGCACCCACGACACAAGTCATCGAACTTAGTGTGGGGAGTGTGAAAGCGTTATGTTTATATAGGTTATAAAAAAACGCTTTAACACTCACAGCCCCACTCTAAGGTCAAGTGTTTGTGTCGTGGGTGCCAGAAACATTCACATTACACACACAATGACTACCAGAATCAGAAACATAAGTTTTCCACGGGAAGAAATTTTTTTATTTTTCTTTTCTCCCGTGGGGCCCACTGGCCCAGTGTCGCAACACCAAAACAAAAAAAAAACAAACGAAAATTTGTGAAATTTTTTTTAGCGGCGTTGTGCACTTTTTTTGGGATGGGTAAAAAATTTTAATGTCGCGTCAGAACACGTGACCTGATCTAAAATTCGTAAGACGGAGGAGGGAGAGAAGACCGCCGGCGCGGCGTAGGAGAGGAGGTAATATCCTCCTCTCTTTCTACCGCGCGGCGAAAATGTATGCCTGCTCCTGCTGTTTACAAAGTTAATGTTCAAGTTTTCACTTCTGCCGGCACTCCCGGAGAGCATTTTTTTTACATAATTGGAAGACGAAACGAGCAAGATGCTCGCCTGATGGTAAACGTCACGCTTACCCATTACAGTTTAGTGTCACCCAAGGATTTTTAATCGTCATCATCATCTCAGCCACAAGAATTCCACTGCTGGTATAGGCCTCCCCCAAAGATATCCAAAAAGAACGGTTGTTAGTGGCCCGCATCCAGCGTCTTCCTGCGTCCTTCATTATGTCGTCCGTCCACCAGCACAGTGTCGGAAGACCGCCCGGTCTTCCGACACTGTGCTTGCCAGTCCGTGGCCTCAATTCGAGAACCTTTCGGCCCCATTTTGAACATGTATAGGTCAAAATCCAGCGCGACAAAGCACTGCGCTCTTCATATTAGATGTTAAACATTTTTAAGCCCTGTAATTTTACTCGATGCCTTTCAATCGGAAACAGTAATATTTGCACACTACTTCTTGGTAGTACCGCCTTGGTGGTTGAATGTTTGGCAATCGTGTGGTAACCATTGCCAAACATTCAACCACCAAGGCGGTACTACCAAGCAGTAGTGTGCAAATATTACTGTTTCCGATTGAAAGGCATCGAGTAAAATTACAGAGCTAAATCATTTTAACTTCTAATATCTCATGGTTATAAGCGTAGTTCTTTGTCGCGCTGGATTTTGACCTATACATGTTCAAAATGGGGCCGAAAGGTTCTCGAATGTTTGGTAATGGTTACCACACGATTGCCAAACATTCAAAACCAAGTCTCCTACCACTACTAAACCTACATACAAAGATTTATACCATCGTTATTACTTGAAGCGGTTTGATTTCTTTTATAAAAAATGTTTAATCAAATATTTTGGCTTTGTTACGAATTTAGAAAGCACCCGGTGTCGAAAGAAATTTAAATTTATTGAAGCAATTTAAATTTCTAAATTTTGTTCTCTTTTTAGGTTCATTTAAGTTTGTTGATTGAGGTTATTAATTACGAATATCTTCTTCTAATGATTCGCCTTGATTAAATTGTAAATCGAAATTTAATGCCTTGGCCACACCCATTCCGAGTCGTAAAATATATCTTTATAAATAATTCTCTATACGTGTGTATGTGACTGAACTCCTCCTAAACGTCTGGACAGAATGTTAATGAATTGTTTTTTGTGTGTTCATGTGGATTCAAGAATGGTTTACATTTTAGCATAATCCTATAATACTGGTATATTAATATATAAAATTCTCGTCTAATATATAAAATTCTCGTGTCACAGTTTTCGTTGCCATACTCCTCCGAAACGGCTTGACCGATTTTGATGACATTTTTTGTGCTTATCCGGTATCTATGAGAATCGGCCAACATCTATTTTTCATCATCATCATCATCATCACTTTTCATCATTATCAACGCGGGTGAAACCGCGGGGCGCAGCTAGTTATTGTTATATTATTAATCTATCTTATCCTGCTATAATATTATATCTAATATATAAAATTCTCGTGTCACAGTTTTCGTTGCCATACTCCTCCGAAACGGCTTGACCGATTTTGATGAAATTTTTTGTGCTTATCCGGTATCTATGAGAATCGGCCAACATCTATTTTTCATCATCATCATCACTTTTCATCATTATCAACGCGGGTGAAACCGCGGGGCGCAGCTAGTAATATATAATCTGATGAATCTCGGAAACAGCTCCAACGATTTTGATGAAATTTGTATAGAAGGGTTTCGGGGACGATAAATCGATCTAGCTAGGTTTCGTTTTTAGAAAACGTCGTTTTATCTAGCAAAGCTCGGTCATCCAGGTACTATATATCATTCAAGAAAAAAAAAATTGCGCTTAAAAAAAATTGTACGGAGAGTACGTCACTTGGATTTGGTAAAGTACTAGACAAACATAAGCATTAATGAGGTAATAAGTTTTTAGTATTGTATTAAAGTACTAGGTGACCAAAAACGTGAAAGAGGTAAAATCTTTTTTCTTAAAGAGGTCTATTTATAATGTAAGATTTGAGGTTATAGATTACTGATAGACTACTGATTTATATAATTTTTTTGATGCCATTTACAGGTCTCGCAATAATAACAACATTGCAGTCTACAATACCAGAATTTATGTATTTATTTTATTTTTTAATGTAATTATCCAACAACGTTAACAAATATTAATAGATTATAAAAATAATCGAATAGTTTAGCCAACATAGGATTTCATATGTTATATTGTGAACATTGCGTGTCTGATCTTAAAGAAACAATTCCTATTGTTTAAAAATGTCTTAAAGATTGCGTTTTTCTTTATTTGTATTTGTGTGTGTGTGTGTGTGTGTGTCTGTGTTTGTGTTTGTGTATGTGTGTAGTGTGCGTGTGTGTGTGTGTGTGTGTGTATGGGTGGTGTGGTGTCAGCTGTATGGCTTGAACCAATGTAACACGCTGTAGCGTAGTGCGTAGCAAGTACCCAAGTATCGCTACGACTTAGTATGCTACGATATGCTACGGTGCTACGCGGAGCTGCCAACTCGTTTTTTTTTAACATAAGAACAGGGAATATTTTGCAAGACATGTAAATATAGATCAAGTATTTGGTAATCTTTTAGCTATAGGATTACACTTATAATATATTCACTTCTATTAACTGAAAAGCCCGTTAGCATAGTTAGGTGCTCGTCTGCCTTCTAAGCTGGGTATCAGGATCGATTCTCGGTGGGAACACAATTTTTGTTCCTAAAGGAAAGAACAATGGCGAAATTTTAGTTGGCCTATGTTTGATCGTATTTAAATGTGAAATTAACGAAATTCACTCAAATAAATTACAAAGATTTACTAATACAACAGAAAAGGCAGACGAAGCCAGGTAAAAAAATACACAATAAAAGAAACAAAACGATTACTTTCAACCATTTTTCATTTTTCTGTTTTTGTCTAAGCTGTGGTTATATAATAAGATGTTACCATGTCCATTGCCTTACCCTAGTGCATCTCTATATTCCTAAGCCGTAATGCTAATGCTTATGATGTATCCATAAAACAAAAAATACTGTGGTAACTTATGTATGAACCATCAGCTGTCTAGAATCCGTCTTTCATTCACAGGTTTTCTAAAAACAGCTGCGGTTGCGATTGCAGTCATCGACATTTCAGGGGGAAAATGAAATGTCATGGCAATACCAAACTGTCGTATGAATGACGTTTTCACTTTTGACGTTTGTTTTTTTTTTCTTTTTTCTTTTAATATTAGCTTCGCAATCTTGTGCATGTAGCCAGTGTCAAATAATAATATATTAGCTAAAACTTGGGTTAAAACGTAGTGGTGGCTCTTTGGAATGGGCTTTTATCACGAATTCACGACTGTCAGAACTGTTGGCGTATTCAAAAAGAGATCGGCAAAGTGTGCTGAGCCATAACCTACAAATATGTTTTGTTTAATATCTCTATAACTGGGCCTTCTAAAACGACAATTCTTTTGAAATGAAGCTCAGAAAGCAACGGGCCATACGTAAGATATTTTTTTATCTATATACGATGCTATTTTACTTCAACTAAAATTATGTATGGGAGTTCGCCATTGTTCTTTGTGTTTCTGGTTCTGAGTGTGACTGTGTGTGTGTGATGTCAGATTATGTTTCCGGCCCCGTTACATCACACACATAAATTACACCCAGAACCAGAAACACAAATTGTCCTTGGGGAGAAAACTTGTTTCTATTGGGAATCGAACCCGATACCAATAGCATAGACAGCGCTACCCGATAGATAGATAGATGAACTTTTTATTGTACACCATTACATAACGAAAAAGATGAACAGAGAAAAAAAAATATAACTTCAACTAAGCCAATTAAGATGACGGACAGTTAAAAATAAACAAAAATAATTGAACGCAAGCAAAGCTTAAAAACCGACTTCACCGCTTTATCTTCGGAAACTTGATCAGATTTAATATATAAAACACGCATTATTGACGATAACTCAAAAACTAATGATCAGATCTTGATCAAATTTCAATGGTACTTGAAAACTACCAGCTTTCAAATAAAAAAAAAACATCAAAATCGGTTCACAACGAAAGAAGTCGGTTAAAAATGAGAACATCGTCAATGTAGTCCACAGAATAGGCATTATTCAATTCATTTATTTCATTTTAAATCCATAATACAATTACTGACGATATTTCAAAAACTACTGATCAGATCTTGAATTTAAATGGGACCAATAGGAAAGCACCATGTTTCAAACTAAAAAAATTTTTTCGAAATCAGTTTACGTGGAAAGAAGTTATGAGGTAACACACATAAAAAAAAATACCTTCGACAAAAAAGGAGGAGGTACTGAACCTCCTCCTTTTTTGTGAAGTCGGTAAAAAAGTAAAAAAAAAGATAAATGTTTTTTTAAAAACTGTTGCTGAAGTTACGTCCCAATACCGTACATGTACGAGTATGTATTTAGTATACGTGTATGTGTAGTGCGTGTGACGCGACCAGCTGAGCCTGAGGGCATTTTTCATCCGCCCGCCCTAGGGTGCTACTAAGCTCTACAAAGGCTGTAATTTTGCTAATCTGGCAGTAGAGATTTTAACTTTCATGAGTGCCTCTTTGGGGCTCATGTGAATAAACGATTTTGATTTTGATTTTACAAGTATAAATAGACATAATTTTTCTTACTTAAAAACAGGCTGCCTTAAAATTATGATATTTTGCAATGATGTCCTAAGTCGATCACTCAATATCGTATTATGTGTAACTATAATTATATACATTTTCAGACTTTCTATTTACAACTTGCCAGTCCCACAATTGAATGAGTTTCACTCGATATATTTTTTTCGGCAAATAATAATCTATTTTGACTTTATTTTGAATTTTACTTTGGAGTTAAAAGTTAAAAGAAATATTTTCAACCAACTTCAAAAAAGGAGGTTCTCAATTCGACCGTATGCTTTTTGTATGTTTTTGTAGCTAAGAGCGATCTCTTCCAGACAACCTTTGGATGGAAAAGAATAATATAGATAAACAGAGATGGTGTTGTGGTAAAACTGAGACTAAGTACTAAACAAACTACATAAACACTACATATAAATACCTTAGTAATCCATTTACAGATGCAATAAATTATTTGAAAGAAAAAAAAACATCAATAAATTACTTGATTAATATTTTAATTTGAAACCAATAGTATCCCCACAGCTTAGATTTGCCAATGCCACCCTTTTAGCCTATTTGCAAAATAAAGGGGCTTTGTTGTTTTTTGGCGAGAGAATCCAATGGAATGTTCGATAGATTGGGGTTTTAGAGGAAGCAAAGTTTCATAGTGAGAATCCTTACAGTAATGGTTTACACCCCCTAAAGTTTTTATGCTAGTAAGTAAGATAATTAAACGCAAGCAAAGCTTTAAAAAAACCGACTTCACCGCTTTATCTTCGGAACTTTGATCAGATTAGATGTACTAAACACGCATTATTGAAGATATTTCAAGAACTACTGAACAAAATAACAGATCTTGATCAAATTTAAATGGGATCAATTGGAAAGCAACATCTTTCAAACAAAAAAAAATATTCAAAATCGGTTTAAGTGGAATAAAGTTATGAGGTAAGACAAAAAAAAAACAGTCGACTTGAGTACCTCCTTTTTTGTGAAGTCGGTAGAAAACCTAGCAAATCTAGAATCCAATGACCGACGAGAAAAATCAAACCAAAATCGTTTATTCACATGGGCCCCAAAGAGGCACTCATGAAAGTTAATGACTCTTCTGCCAGATTCGCAAAATAAGCAAAAGAATCATTGGCGATAGTAATCTTGTCGAAACTGTCGAGTCTCCGTCATCGACATAAGGTAACGAGCCTATCAGTTTTTCAACCGACTTCAAAAAAGAAGGTTCTCAATTCAACTTTTTTTTTATGAAAGTTACGCGATATCTCCGCCAATTATGAATAGATTTTGATGTTTTTTTTGTTTGGTAGATTAAACTTAACAGGTGGTCCCATATAAATTTTATCGAAATCGATTAAGCCAAAACCAAAGTAGAAGCCATGAAGACGGTTTTTTTAAGCTTTGCTTACGTTTAAATTAAAATCGTTTACAGTTCGGAGAGTGCATCGAGTGTGTGCAGGAATTACACGAGTTAATTCCCTCATGCCCGTTTTATCATCTATCAACAAGGCAAACTGTCAAACGTCATCTATTTATGGTTGACTTACCTCCAGTTTGCTCGAAGCGTTTCGTTTCTTTGTTTATCATCCGTACTGCGAAGGAGGGCACTCATTGTCCGGATCTTTGTTCCCCGAACGGTATAATCTGGGAGATTTCAAGTCTAGAGTGAGTGAGTATCTTTTAGGCAAGCATGCTACATCTTCGGATCATCATTAGAATTGAAAATGCTACCTAGAATAATATTTAAACGTAAATTAAAAACTTGGCTAATTTCCAAAGTCCACTATAGCCTTAAAGAGTATTTTGATACTGAATCTTAAACTTTTTAAAATCTTATTTAACCTTAGCTTTATATATTATATGTTGCTAATTCTAATACATTAAGATGATACTTTTAATATTTTATGAAAATATTGTACGCTCGAAATGGGCAAGCTGTTGAAACTGTATATATTTTATATAAGATCTTTTGTAACCACAGTCTGACAATAAACGATATTCTGATTCTGATTCGGTCGTATAGTATTTCCATCAAGTGAGATAGTGGTCAATGCTAGCCTACTAGAATTAAAAAAAAATAGAGGACGCGCCCACTTCGAGTTCAACGGACGGGATTTCCCAGAACTCCATTATTGATTGAATTTCCGTTTCCGGAAGCCTGAACTGTTAATACATCAATCATTTGCACTTAAATAGTTTGATATAAAAACGATTTCTCATAACAATAAATATACTTAAGTAATATCACTATTTATTTCGTAGTCGCAATTCACATTAAGTTCATTCGGCAAGCGTTACTACCCTCGACCACAACTTCACTTACCGATAGGTGACATCTCATCTCACTAATCACACTGTCACATCAAACTTAATACAATAAAGGCGAAAGTTTTTGAGTGCGTTTGTATGTTTGTTACTTCTTCACGCTCAAACGTATGAAGGTACCTGTCACCCGGGATTAACACTTATGATACTTGTTATCCCGACACCGCGGGTAAAACCGCGGGGCGCAGCTAGTATAAATCTCAAAGTTGGTGTGTAATACTGATCTATGCAAGTGTGTTAGTTTTCTCTTCACGCTGTAACGGCTGAACGGATTTGGATGAAATGTCGAATGTACATTAAGGTAAGATAAGATAGATTAATAGTTTATTTGCAAAAGTAAGGTTGTACAGCAGATGACAGTAATAGCGTAATTATTAATTTCTTCCTCTTACTCTGCCTTTGCAGGCTTGCAAGTCTTCTATACATTCAATTTCCCACGATACAAGTCTTTGAACTTAGTGTGGGGCTGTGAGTGTAAATGCGTTTGATTGTTTAAAAAAATTGACACTTAAATATAATGTAGGTACTACGTCCTAAAATCTTATTAGATTCCACAAAATATAATTATTATTATTTTTTTTTTAAGCTATTGCATAGCTTCTATCGCGGGCCTTGAGCGTGGAGACCTAATCCAGAAATTTCGTAACGAAAAAACCTAACGCCCCCCACGACTTCACAAAAAGTTTTCGGTTACGTTGAGTTGCGAACTCCGTACAATTGCATTCGATTCAGTATCCAATACCAATCGGCTACTGAGTCTTCGCACACCAATCTACGGGCCAATTGCCTATATTTCCTAAAACTAAACTAAAACTATATACAGCAAAGAGCCAAGTTACCTACAAGCCATCGAGCCTATAGGTAACTCAAGTGCTCAAGCCCACTACCAGTGGGTAGCGTTCCCATCATGCTGGCTGCATTGCCTCTCTGAATTGCAATGCTAATACGTTGAGCCAAATAAGTGCCAGCATTTTGGTCACGCGTCGCCTCAACCAGGCGCTCTGATAGAATTTTGAAAATAGAATGAGCTCCCGGTCCCCACGGACCCAGTGTCTCAACACCAAACGGCTCAAATATGTAACCACTGCCGAGGTTTCCATATTTTCGCCGTTTGCGCTGCTCTGCCGAAGTTGCCGCGACGCCAACCCCATTCTGTGATTCAGGAAGATGTGACGGAGCTAAAGTATCGACACAAGTTGCATCCCACACTAAAGGCCGTCCCATCTTCCATGGAATTAAAGTCATTCCGTCAGGTCTTTTACCATCGTCACGCATCAGACCATTCGGTTCGAGAATGGCTGGAACGTTGGCACTGGTAAAAGCCCGGCGGATGATATCGTTGAGGCTGGCGTGGCGGGAAATTCGGCCAGCACTTTTCTGGCACGAGAGGCCGTGGTGACCGAGCTGGTCAACAGCAGTACCACACTGACAGCTATGGGCAACATAGCACCTTGCACCCAAACGTAAGCATATAGCGAGACGGAAAGCAGATGGATCTATTAGTGTACCAGTATTAAAAGAGGGAATGGCCTGCAACCAAAGCCCTGACTCCCATACAGAAACTGCTAGAAGTCTAGCACGCTCTGTGACGCTAGGACACGTATCTAAAAGATGTTTCCGTGCTAGTTCACAGAGCGGCCGATCCCACAGTCTCTGTGAGGATAGCCTCACTGGGAGCCCGGTATTTGGGCATGCCATCTCCCAGGCGCTTGTGGCCTCAGTCTGGTTTGAAATTTCTAAAGAACCCAAACTATGTGAAAGTATTTTTTCGACTAATTTAGAAGTACCATGAACTGAGGACAAGAAAGCCGGTAACGCAACACTAGAAATTTTACGAATACCTAAGCCTCCTAGTCTTACAGGTAAAGAAGCTTGCGACCAAGCCCTATCATCTATGTCAATATTCAAAACCGATACAAGAGTATTCTTTACGATATTGTCCATGCTCTCGAGGAGCGCGCCATGTTTCCATAGCGGACAACATCTTAAAGAATACGTAAATTTTGGGACAAAAAGGCAAAATCTAATAATTGTAAAAGCCATATGAGTGTTAATTTTGAGCAATCGGTCGGAAGAATTTTTAAAATTTTGAATTTTTTCTTCTACAAAAGGTGAAATTGATTCATCTAATATCGGCGAACCTAAAAGGCGAAGTGAACACTTGTCGACTAGTTTTATATTGTAAGCCAATGAGTTAAATTTTTGTAAAACCGATAATTTGTCTGAACAGTTATCGCAAACAAAAAGTTCGCATTTTGAAAAATTTAGTTCAAGCCCAATCATTTTAAATTCATCTATTAGTAATTTTAGATCACTTAAGACAGTATTCACATCACCTCCCAGAGTTCCGTCATCCAAATACCAAACATTTAGTTTGGATTGGAGACGTTGAATTATCGGATTGACAGCTAAAGAAAAAATTGCTGGGCCGCACGGGTCACCCTGCTGACATCCAACGGAAGACAAAAGAACATCGTTTTTGTAAATTAATTTTGATGGTTTACCATAGCA
The DNA here is from genome assembly GCA_948107665.1 of Lomographa bimaculata. Taxonomy (NCBI): domain Eukaryota; kingdom Metazoa; phylum Arthropoda; class Insecta; order Lepidoptera; family Geometridae; genus Lomographa; species Lomographa bimaculata. The sequence continues at coordinate 1,186,325 of OX403607.1, read as the reverse complement.
TTGCCAAATAAAATTATATAACTCTGGAATTTTATCTTTCACCTGGGTCAGAAGGGTGCCTCTATCAACAGAATTAAAAGCATTCTTAACGTCCACCTTTAGCAACACCTCTCCACAATTTTGATTTAAAAATGTTCTAAGGGAATGGACAGCAGCCTCACATCCGCCCCGCGAACCAAAACCAAGCTGTATAGGCTGAAAAAGATTGCTTAAAGAAGCAAACATTTTCTTACAACCGATTTTAGCCGCGAGGCGGCGATATGTGGTGCCTACCGCTATAGGCCTGATGCCACCATCTTTTTTGTTTAGTGCGCATAAATTTGCGCCGTACAAAATATCTGTGACGTCATTATTGACTTGACCTGACAACATCAGGTTAACTAAAGCCGTAAGGTCTTTCAAAAGAGCCTCACCAATCTCGCCAGAACTAGCACATAAAAGATCTTTTAGAATTTGCGGTGTTAAGCCATCTAGGCCACCGGCAGACCCACCTTTAAAAGACATAACGGCCGCAGCAACATCCTGAGCGGTCGCCTCAACAGTGACGTCATTCTGTTGAGGTGGATCAGGTAAATGGAGATTTGTTGCCGCGGGTGGATGTTTGTCACGGAGTGACTGTATCGTATCCGAATTATAAGGGGCTAAAGTGTCGCTAGAGAACAAGACTCGTGCTGCCCCTGTAATGTCACCATCACTAATTTTGTTTTCTACAATCTTATAAGTCGCCAAATTATCTTTATTTTTAGAATTTGTATTATCCCGCCTTATGGGCGGGACAATCATGCAAGAATCGAAAGAAATGTCTTCCAATGCCATGTACTTTACGCAGTTTTCCTTTACTCTATTAGTAAGGGACGTTTTGTTATTAGGGTCAAAAGATACGTAAAGTACGTGGTATGAAAAAGTCAATAGATGTTCCCAGGCACTTAATGAATTTTGAAAAACAACTTTCTTAATTGCCTTTGAAAGAGACTGAGCAACTGAAATGCGTGCGCCTCGCGGAATGCGCTTTAAAATAGGGACCGAATTTTTGTACAAGCTCAATACCTCCCAAAACGGTTTGGGAGGAGTAGCAGCGCTCGTTAAACTGCTACTATTGATACTTTCTTCATTAACTCGTAAAGAAAGGGGGACATTGATTTTATGGCATTTAGTTTTGTGAATTTTTAAGCCCCTCCGACCTTTAAAATAACGAGCCTGGGGACACAAAGTACACAGAACCATGCTCTCTTGCGACACACTACTTAAGACATCTGCATTCGTCACTATTTGCATGCAAAGAGCCATTTTACAGAAGTAAATAAAGTAATCTTAGGATTTCTAAAGACGTCAGTCAGTATGACTTGACGTGGCCCGCAAAGCGCCGGCGCGCAGCCGCGTTACCATGAAAACAAAAATAACAAATTAGCAGCAAATAGAACTATTTATGTCAAAAATGTGATGAAAACAAATACCCTTATAAAACGAATTAGCGATTATCTCTAGGTCTACAAACAATACCTTGCAAGTACCATAAGGCGCAGGGCCTACCGGTGGGCAAAATATGCCCTCAAAATAAGATAAAACTCTGAAAAATAAATTTAGCCAAAATAGCAAACTAAACTTGTCAGAGTTTTTTTTTTTTTTTTTTTTTGACGTTTACGTTTTTAAAGTAAACGTCAAGATCTATATGCTTATTTCGAAGTTACAGTTAGAAGACTCGGTAGCCGATTGGTACTGGATACTGAATCGTATGCATCGGTACGGAGTTCGCATCTCAACGTGACCGAAAACTTTTTGTGAAGAAAAATGAAACTGAAAAATAAAAAATGCTATGCAATAGCTTTACCGCGGCAGTCCCCGAGTGCCACACGCCTTTTTTTATTTAACAAAAAAACAAAGCATCACAATCACAGAATACTATCACTCCATCACAATCGCAAATTTCGTTTACAAGCCGTAGGTTTGTTTCGTGGCATTGCAGCGCATGCCACGCTTAAAAAAATCACATCATATCAAAATGCACGTAGAATTTTGTATACTTTCGCGAACTTCAATCATATTAATATGAGAAAACCGGGTCTTTTCGCGCTTTTATTTTCAAAATAGCATTATTTTGACTAACCTCGACGTTTCGGCAGGGCTGCACCGGCCGTGGTCACGAGAGACTATCACTATAGTATATATGAATCTCTATAGTCTTAAAATGCACGTCTAGTAAGATATATATAAAACAAAGTCATAAAACAAAGTTGTTTCAACATTTATAACAAGCAAAAAAGTATATTTTGCATGGCTCCAGTCATCTATAATAAATTACTAAAATCAAGGAAAGAACTGCCATCAGCATTGTTAAAAAAAACTAAATAATTTACTAGCAGACAAGTGTTATTACAATATAACTGAATTCCTAACACACAAAATAATACGATATAATGATAATTTGATTATTGAGATGAATGACATAATATGAATGAAGAATTGAATGACTGAATTAAATTTAACTATGACATTAATATAACGATATGTACCACAATTCGATGTAATTTATAAATTTGTACGCTTATCTATGCAAAACATGACGATCCATTAATCATTTGTATGACCAATGTGCATGCTCATGTAAAAATCTGTGTGTGTATTTTACTCATGTTTCACAAATAAAATATCTTTATCCAGAACGGCTGGACCGTTTTTAAAGATCTTTAATTTGTTGGATTTATCTCCGCGCCGAATAGCAGAACTACTAAAATATCGGGAAAATTTAAGAAAAATACTCGGTTTTGATGATATTTCGAAAAGTAACGCGGGCGAAGCCGCGGGGAACTACAATTAGGTATACAATAATTCACAATCAAGCCATCAGTTCAATTTTCAGCTGTCAAAAACCATCCCGCCAAAACTCAAAATGGCCGCCAAGCAAGCAAGCGAATCAATTCGCTTCAAATAAATAAGCGTTCGGAGCCTGCGGTTGACAGCGCCTGTAAGGGATTGCCGACACAGATGTTGCCACCTCCACCCCCCGGGTACAATTATTGATAAAAACGACGCTAATTTGGCGTGATTTTTAGAATTATTTGGATTAGGTTACAGAGGTTAACACGATACTAGAGAATATGTATGAGTAATTGTACTTAGAATAGAACGTTCAGTACTTTGATTATATACCTGTCTAATAATCAAAGGTTTAGTAGTATGAATATTTTCCATACCAGCAAAAGAGGTCAACAAAATGCTTAATGATGACAAAAATTACACACTTGAATAGAAAGTACGGCGAGAGATATGCTATGGATACCAGTACATTGGTAACATGAACGCTTTCACACTCACAGCCCCACAAATTTTCCTTGGGCAGAAAAATTGTGTTCTCGCCGGGAATCGAAGCCGATAGGCCCCTGCATAGCCATAGTGTATAGCTTAAACCTAGGATTAACACATAGGCTATTTTATAACTTGAAAAACGCGGGCAAAGCCGCGGGGCACGGCTAGTACAAGATACGCGCGAAAAAGATAACCCTCCCGTGGCAGTTGTTAAAAAAAAGAAATACAATTAACAGGAAGCTAACTATTACATTTGACGACCCGGTTGGCGTAGTGGGAAGTCTCTGCCCTCGCCGTGGGTCCTGGGTTCGATTCCCGGCAGGAGCACAATTTTCCTACCCAAGGGAGATTTTTGCTTCTGGTTCTGAGTGTGATTGTGTGTGTGATATGTAAATGTTTCCAGCACCCACGATACAAGTCTTTGAACTTAGTGTGGGGCTGTGAGTGTGAATACGTTTGGTCTACATTGTACTGCCCTGCTAATGTTGAAAATATAACTCACAAGCTCACTGCAGTTTCGAAATGTGCCGCATACATAACGCGTTGTACACGTGATCCGGCTGCGGTCGCTGCATCTGACGCGCAATGGTTACCGCGCAAATGTTTGCAGTTTAGATTTATAGGTTTTGTGGCAAGTTGGTAGCAGGGTTTAGGGGGTTTTCTTTGTGTTAAAATAAGTGTTGCAGTTTTGCCGCGAAAGTGAAAAACGGCGATGTTCATTTTGTATAATTTTCCAAAATCTGTGATTCTTCGAGTGTTAATGTGTAATGGTGGATTATTAACCGTTAATACTTAGTAAACGTGCCTATACGGCAAATCATATAAAGTTGAAAAACGTGATTTTCGCCTTCGCTCCAAAACTCCAATAGACGTTCTAGTAAAGTTTCTACCACTTTACTAGGTCATGACTTGACTATGACTGGACCTTGACTCTTTTACTTGACTTTGACGGTGACTAGGACTTTTAATATGAAATAGACTTGAAGTTATATTATATTATTACTTGACACTGGCTTAATGCACAAGATTGCGAAGCCAAAATTAAAAAAAAAGTTAGCTGAATAAAAATTGTGTAAAACGTTATTGTTTTTTTTCTTTAACATTCACAGCCTCTCCTTATTAAATGCTGTTACACTAGATGTGGTCAAATCTATAACGCATTACACATCAGTATCAAAAAATGGCTCCTAGAAAACCTACTACACTATAAATGACTTTCTTGACAATTGTAAACATTAAAATTATACTTATATTCAATTGTGGGATTGTAATAACTGATGACATAATTACATTTTACTAACATTATTATATTTGACATTTATATTCTGAAATTTTGACATCTTTTGACATTATAACTGTCATGATGAATTTTCCAGTTCCACTTATTGTAATTTTCTTTCTGATATTTGTCTTGGTATTTTGCAAATGATTCCGGAGCTTACCATAAGTCTTTAAATTACCGTAGCGCTGTGATTGTGAATATGTTGGAAAAATCGTTTAAATTTGTACCAGGAGATTAGAAACTCGTAGGCGGTGTTAATGCAGAGCTATTCGTCAAGTTCTAGCTCAACTTATTTACCCTTATTAGTTTCAGATTTTGTGTTCAAAAATATGTAATAATTAAATAAGGAAACAAATAAAGCATCCATTGCCCGCTGTACACAGCTACAACTTTAGCAGTGAAGTGTTAGCGGGTAATGTAGAAGGCACAAAGCGATCGCGTTGGGAACGCGCCAGGGCGTCAGGTGCGTCGGACGGCGCGCCGGCTTTGGCAAATTTTAATGAATGTCGCCGTTGATGTGTTGTGCTGGATGTGGCACGATGGGATAATCACACTAATATTATAAAGGTGGAATTTTGTGCGTAAGTATGTTTGTTTTCTCTTGACACTGTAACGCCTGAACGGATTTAAATGATATTTTGAATGTACATAGCTTAACACATCTATATATATAAAAATCAATCTATCTATATATATCAAAAAATCAATGCCACTTTTCGTTGTTATTTTATAACACAAGAACGGACTCACCTATCCAAACCAAATGTTCGGACTATTTATTAGATGGTTTATGTGAAGTTTGCACAAAATCGGTCGAGTGGTTCTTCATTTATCACACCCGGGCGGAGCCGGGGCGGATCGCTAGTAGCCTATGTTTTAACTTGATAAACGCAGGCTTGAAGCCGCGGGGCACGGCTGGTATATTATAGTACACAGTGAAAGATAATTATCAAATCAAATACGATTTTGAACTGCCCGATAACTTAGGTGGTATAGTAGAGGTATCGGGTTCGAATTCCCGTGGAAATACAAGTTTTCTCCCCAAGGAAAATATGTGTTTCTGGTTGGAAAGGCTGCGAGTGTGAAAGCAAAAAAAACAACTTCCTTGCCATTAATGTAACCATTAGTTTTTTAATAAGCTCATTAAATTAATGCCCGTTTTATTAATGTATTGTAAAATTCTCTTAGGACTATCTATCATATGTAACCCACTTTTATATAAAATACTCACCGTGCCCCGCGGCTTTGCCCGCGTTTATCAAATTAAAAAGTAGTCTGTGATAATCCTAGGCATAAGCTATGTATATTGTATATTTAAATGTCATCCAAAACCATTCAGCGGGAAGAGAAAACAAACATACTTACCTACACACCAATTTTCGAATTTATAATATTAACGCTTTAATGCTTTCTCTCTCACAGCCCCACACTAACTTCAATGACTGGTCGTGGGTGCCGGAAACATTTACATCTCACATACAATTAGAACCAAAAACACAAATTTCCTTGGGGAGAAAACTTGTGCTCCCGCCAAGAATCGAACCTGATTCACCCGCTTAGAAGGCGAATGCCACCCAATTAAGCCAATGGGCAGTTCAATATTGCAGTGCTATAACGAGTCTGCTCAAACATATTCATCCTTTTGTGACACATCCAGCGTCCCTAGATCTCCGCGCGCACCACGTGCGCCCGACCGGAGTGTTATATGGATTTCATTTAGGAATCGTATAATATTACAGCTGGCCTGTACCTAATGTGCATTTTTATGCTTAATTTTTCAATATTGCTTAGGGCTGACCTATATTTTGGCATGATTGGTGTAACAGTATAAAGCAAGACATTGTACAAATAATTGAGTAGAAAATGCATAAAGTAGTGAATTTAGAAAGAAAAAATATCGCTTGATAGGATTGCGTTCATAAGTTGTCATGCCTTATTGCTCTAACCGCTGAGCTACCCAAGCTCTGAAGTTAAGTCTAGTTTTCACTTCGATGTAGACTGAAAATGATAGCATTATCCCCACAACCTCAGTGGTTTTTAAATGCTATTACCGTTAGTTTGTACCTACTCGTAAAATATTTTTAATAATTGGTAAATAAAAAGGATAAAATAAAAATAAGTTTAAATGTAGGCTATGTTTTAATCCTAGGTATAAACATAATTAAACGCAAGCAAAGCTTAAAAAACCGACTTCGCTTTATAATCGGAACCTTGATCAGATTTAATGTATTGCACACGCATCATTGACGATAACTAAAAAACTAGAGATCAGATCTTGATCAAATTTCAATGGGACCACATGAAAAGCACCAGCTTTCAAATAAAAAAAATACAGTAATCATCAAAATCGGTTCACAACGAAAGAAGTTATGAGGTAACTTTTGAAGTCGGTCAAAAACGAGAACATCGTCAATGTAGTCCACAGAATACGCATTATTGACGATATTTCAAGAACTACTGATCAGATCTTGATCAAATTTAAATGGGACCAATTAAAAAGCAACATATTTAAAACTAAAAAAAAATTTCGAAATCGGTTCACGTGGAAAGAAGTTATGAGGAGGTTAAAAAAAATACAGTCGACTTAAGTACCTCCGCCTTTTTTAGGAAGTCGGTAAAAAGAAGTATGTTATCTTCATAGAGTGGTACCAAACGAGGCTTGTGTGTGTGCATACGAACGTGCCTCAGCACGGTTAAGGGGATTTCTAAAAGAGATTTTGCCACTAACCCGGTAAAGTGATTTGCAATAACGAACTAAATACAATGCAATTAAAGTCTGTTATTAAATACTTCACTTTGTTACCTGTGATACGACACGACACAAAGAGAGGTCGCGATACGAACACCACAACAGACAGTTCCATAATCGACCTGTCACTAGCACACCTCTGTGCTGTAAACGCACCAAGTCGGTGCTGGTAAAATGTACTTACATTGAATCCACACTGACAGCCCCACATGTAGTTCAAACACTTGTATCGTTCATAGATTTGAGCGCCGATAGAAAAAGTCGGCGGCGCGGCATGACCTTGAAAATTTTCCTTATTTCATTTATTTTTTTAACCGACTTCAGAAAAAGGAGGTTTTATATTCGACTGTATGTATTTTTTTATGTATTTTTACTAATTTCTCCCCCATTTGTGGACCGATTCTCAAAATTCTTTTTTTGTTTGGTAGATGGTGGTCCCATATAAATTATATCAAAATCGATCAAGGCAAAACCAAAAGATAAGCGGTGAAGTCGATTTTTTTAAGCTTTGCTTACGTTTAAATTATTAAATACCTAGTTTTTGTCACTTTCTTGTATATTTACACATACATATAAACATTGGCCCTATCTGTTTTTCCTGTTAAATATGAAAATGATAATATTATTTTCGCCTGTAAATATCGTTAACTCGTAATACAATAATAATTATATAATTGTTTCTATAGAAAAAATAACGCCACGAAGTTTCTTGCCAGGTCCATACTAACAATAATTATAGTTATAATTATTAGTTCAAATAGTACTCACATTACGATTCCAATTAGTAAACTTATCACCATCGCCATTTCCCTCAATTATTCTCCTTGCAAATGCGAAGCTCGACAGAATTATCTATACTTTCTTTTAACGCTAAACAAGTCACTTTTCTAACTACCCAAATTTTTCACGGTACGGTTCCCGAACGAATATAGTTTCGTCCAAAAACATTAACAATCGATGTATTTTTATAAATCGATTAATTTCATCGTAACCTAACAATGTTGATCGTAACAATTTCCTCGAAACTATAAGATTTTTCACGATTCCTCTAAGTTCATATAACAATTCACGCCCTATACACAATAGCTCAAATGAATACCCTTTATTCTCCAGGTTAGGAGTAATAAAATCGTTCAAAAACTGTCTATCTGAAAGGAAAACACCGCGATCGAAACGTTGTTCCCACGTACGCCATCGCAACATTCGGGCCTGTATAATCGAGCTGTCGGCACCACTCGCTCGGCAAAAGTTTGATTAAAACCAATCAAGTAAAACTCGGTTTTAGATCGTGGGGACGGCAGGTTATCCAAACTGAAGCGGTTTATGCCTGTAGATACGGATTTTGATGAAACGGCAGTTACTGTTGTATACTTACTGTCAGCTGGCTAAGTTCTCACGTCAGTCTGCAACGCGACAGACGCTATTTTGATTCCCGCAAAAACATACATATATGGTTGACATACCTCCAGTTCGCTCGAAGCGTTTCGCTTCTACGTTTATCATCCGTACAGCGAAGGAGTGGAACTCATTGCCCTCGTCTTTGTTCCCCGAACAGTATAATCTGGGAGTCTTCAAGTCAAGAGTGAATAGGTACCTCCTAGGCAAGCATGCTACATCTTTCGCCGCATCGTCGCTTTCCATCAGGTGAGATTGTGGTCAAATGCTTGCATATCGTACATAAAAAAAAACACATTTTCTCGTAAAAAGTTATTTTATAAGTAAAGCAATTGACCTCTTTTTTACAATATACCCATCAATAAACTTTTACCAAATAAGAAGAAAACGTACATAACTATTTTTAAAGTTGTACTTTTTTGGCGCGTTTTGTGAATTTTCGATGCGCGCACACCGACAGCAAAAAATTGTTTGGTGATTGTCTCTCCAGTTTTCGTAAGAACTGATAATTATATTCAAGGTCATCATCATCATCATCATCAGCCTGTATCGACCCACTGCAGGGTATAAGCCTCCTCACCCTTCTGCCACTCTCTTCTGTGCGGTCATCACTATATCGTCGACCCGTTTGCCGATTTTATGTCTTTTTTCACAAAAAAAGATTATCTACTGGCACACGAGATATTTTTTAGCTATTTTTGTTATTTTTTTTATTCAATATAGGCAAAAATTTGACAACTATCTCACCTGATGGAAAGTGATAATGCGGGCGAAGATGTAACATGCTTGCCTAGAAGGGTCACTCTTGACTTGAAGACTCCCAGATTATACTGTTCTGTGAACAAAGACGAGGGCAATGAGTTCCACTCCTTCGCTGTACGGATGATAAACGTAGAAGCGAAACGCTTTGAGGCGCTTCGCTGTCATTAATGGGAAAACTTTAGTTTTTACCATCAATGACAGCCATTGTTGTAATATGTTGTATGTACCAATCTGTTCTTGACTAGTACCAGTATTACAACGTTTGGGTAAAATAACTAAAACTTGGACTAAATTGACATTTGCCAAAACAAATTTTAAATCGAAAAATCAAACGAATGAGGGCAATGAAAGAAAGAAGAATGAAAGAAAATATATTTATTTGTGACAATATACACCTAACAACAATAAAATAGAAAATAAAATAAATGGTTATACATCCTATCCTACTAATATTATAAATCCCAAAGTTTGTGTGTAAGTGTGTAAGTATGTTTGTTCCCTCTTCTCGCTTTAACGGCTGAACGGATTTGGATGAAATTTGGAATGTACATAGCTTATACCTAGGATTAACACATAGGCTACTTTTTAACTTGATAATAGCGGGCGAAGCCGCGGGGCACGGCTAGTAAATAAATAATTGGTGCCATTGCCACAAATCGGCTCCAACTCATCATAAATGTTGATAAAAAGATCAGCGCTGGTCTTCCGTTGGGACCGAATTTGTTGTGACGACACGAGTTCACAATGAGTTCCTCTCTTTCGTCGCACGAAAGATAACCGTAAAAGCGAAACGTTTCGAGCGAACTGGAGATATGAGCCATATATAAATGAATGACGTTTGGGTAGTTTTTCTTGTTACTGGTTTTTATGTGAAAATTAAACTGCCCGTTGGCTTAGTTAGGCACCCGTCAACCTTCTAAGCAGGGGTTCGATTACCGGCGGGAACACAAGGGTCTCCAATGGTATGGAAAAATATAGTTTGACTAATTAAGCTCCGCGGCTTCGCCCACTGATGATGATGATGATTAAAGTAGCCTGTGTCCTAATCCAGAGTATAAACTACCTACATTCCAAATTTAATTAAAATCGGTGTACAACACACACACAAACATTCGCATTTATAATATTAGTAGGATAGGATACATCATAAACAAATCTTCTATACCTATATATATATATATATATATATATAAATATATATAACTCAAAGGTGTCTGACTGACTGACTGACATAGTGATCTATCAACGCACAGCCCAAACCAATGGACGGATCGGGCTGAAATTTGGCATGCAGGTAGATGTTATGATGTAGGCATCCGCTAAGAAAGGATTTTGATTAATTCTACTCCCAAGGGGATAAAATAGGGGATGAAAGTTTGTACGGAACTTTGTCAATTTTAAAATAATACTTCTTAACGCGAGCGAAGCCGCGGGCAAAAGCTAGTTTAATTTAATAAAGTTATCGACCCTTCTATTTCATCTTACAGAGATAGATGCCGACAAATACCCTATTAATCATGTCTCGCTATTTTCGCACACCTGCCAGCCTCCTTGGCAGATCCAGGCTAAAAGAAATTGGGACTGCAAATTGAGCAATAAGTACCTGTCCAGCAAGGTATTGGAGGTCAATGCCTGATCGAAGGTCCGATTAAATACTTCCCAATTTAGTCCGAAGATCTGTGTGTCACATACAACTTGTTTGTCAGAAATAATAGATATATTTTCAAAACGAAGTCTGATGTGCGTGTAAGAAGTACTCAAATGAGGTGTTACTTACATCTTCCATTTATACAGTGTAAGATCTTTGAGAAGAGTACCTATGTGTCTAGCATAAAGGTCTATAACCACCTCCCTAAGAGAATTAAAGAACTTCCTATGAATATGTTTAAATCTGCTTTAAAAAATTGGTTGACTGAAAATGTTTTCTATAGTTTGAAAGAATATTTCCTTATTTTTTTTTTGACATCGCATGAATTTAATATCTCTGACATTTTTGTAGTGTTCTTTATATTTCACAAACTAATTATAATTATTGTATCTTATTCAGCATAAATTCCAAATATCTATAATCTAAATAATGAAAATTTGTATGGCTTGTATAATCATATTTTGTGACATTGGACGCCCGAGATGGGTCAACTGTAATAACATTACCTGCAATAAGAACTCGCGAATACTAACACTACAGTCTTTGCCAATAAAGAATTATCTTATCTTATCTTATCTACAACCACACTCAGAACCAGAAACACAAAGTACCCCTGAGAAGAAAACCGATACCGACTCGTAGTCACACCAGATTATCACACCAGTACGACAAACGGGGTTTTTTTCTCGTTTGTCACACTATACCCGCCGCTTAAAAGGCGAACGCCTATCCAACTGTATTGGTTGGATTGGCCAAGCAGTAGTGTTGGCACAGTGGACAGGTGTACGCCTTCTGCGCCGTGGGTCTTGGGTTCGATTCCCGGCAGGAGCCCAAATACCTCCCCAAGGGATATTTGAGCTTCTGGTTCTGGGCGTAACATGTGTGATGTGAATGTTTCCGGCACCCACGATACAAGTCTTTGAACTTAGTGTGGGTGCTGTGAGTGTGAAAGCGTTTTTTTTCTTTTTTGTAAGTGTGCAAATATAGTATTTCGGACTGAGCGATGATTATGATTAACGATGTTTCCAGTGAAATTATAGGCTTAAAAGAAATGTAACTTCAAACATCTCAGGGTGACGAATGCAGTGCTTTTCTACGCAGAAGATCAACTTCAGGCCAAACTCTGGGTGGCACGAATATTTTTTATGATTGATAGGCAAGCATTTGACCACTATCTCACCTGATGGAAAGCGATGATGCGATCTAAGATGTAACATGCCTACCTAGAAGATACCTATTCACTTTGACTTGTATACTCCCATATTATAACCTCAGAATACAGTGTTCTTTCTGTATTCTGAGATTATAACGTTCAGGAAACAAAGACGCGGGCAATGAGTCAAAACAAAACAAAAGATTCTCAGACGTCAATAAAGACGAAGAATGCACGTTTTCGAAAACTCGAAAAATCACAATTTTGGAAAATAATACAAAATCAACAATGCCCTTTCACTTTCGCACAGGAAAACTGCAATGGGCACTTCTGTAAATTTAAAAAGAAAAAGTTGTCCCACATTATATTCCTTTTTAAAAATATATTTCAGTTTAGCCTAGCATGGTTATAGCAAATATGCAATATCTATATAGTAAGTCTCTACCTCTCAGCGAGTACTGTAAGTACCAGCTGGGTCCGTTGCGCTGGTTATGGTTTTGTGACGCAAACCTCTCCCGCCACCTGCGCGCCGGGTACAGGGTGTGTGGGAAATGCACGACTTTATCCCGCTCAAATATTTCCTATTATTTTCCATGCTATAGAGACCCGAGGCAAACAAATATTTTAGCCAGACTCTATGTTTGTAATATTTTTATCATCTCCCTTTGGTTGTCTGGAAGAAATCGTTTTGAGCGATAAGACCGCCGTTTGTGCTAGAAGCACAAGTTATATTTAAGATTTCTTTGTAAGTGTTATTATTTGGTGTGCAAATAAATAATTTATCTATGTTACCTATCTCTGATACGTGCAGTTTTTATTTGAATTAAACAAAAATGAACCTTAATCTTAGTATTTTTGCCGTTTTCGAATTGAAACCATACACAACAGAGATAGGTTATAGGGGGTTAGTTCCCATTCTAGGCCTAGTGATCGGTGAATACTAGGCTAGTTTTTTTTGTTGGGGGAAAATGCAAATATATCAAGCACTTCCCTTCCTTCACAGGGGTGAAGGAGAGGGCTGTATGGGGCTTGAATGCGCCTATAAAACAGCCCCTGAGCTGCTCAGGCCTCTCCTTCACCCCTGAGCCCCATACAGTCCTCTCCTTCACCCCTGTTAAGGAGCCTGAGCAGTCCCTCGCTGAGGAGTAGTAAGATAGGGCCGCGCTATCTTACCCAGACTGTAGACTCGATTGCAGACCGGGCCTGTGCGCCTATGGAAGGGTAACCTTACTCACCTGTGGTAGGTAGCCTTAGTTATATACATTATTATAAATTTTCCAACTGAATTTAAATAGTGGTTACTTGTATTTCTAGATTAAACTTTTGGTACACAAAGTATGTGAGTGATTATATTTATGATTTATTTGGTTAGTGTTTTAGTAATTCCATATCATAATAAGATAATTACTAATTTCTTCGAAACTTGTCGACAACAAAGTAAGTCGACATTTTTACGTGTTTGAAGTCATATATAACACTAGCCGTGCCCCGCGGCTTCGCCCGCTATTATCAAGTTAAAAAGTAGCCTATGTGTTAATCCTAGGTATAATCTATGTACATTCCAAATTTCATTCAAATCCGTTCAGCCGTTAAAGCGTGAAGAGGGAACAAACATACTTACACACAAACTTTCGGATTTATAATATTAGTAGGATTGAAACATAATATTAAATTATTAATTACAACGATCCCATAAAATATATTCACGTATGTAATTTTTAGATCATGAAAAAACTTTACCAATTTCTAACACCCTGTGCACACCGCGCGTGCGTCTGGTCATCTGGTAGCCTGTACATTCTCAGGCCACATCTGTTGCTAGCCAAAGCTAACGAAACTAGCTCTTATAACTCCCATGTTAGAGTGTAGTTCGGCGTGTAGTGTACAAGCGTGGGCAAGTAGTGAAAAAATAAAATTGTTTTCAATTTGAAGTTTACGTGAGGAAGTCCGCATGCCTGCTGCGGAATTTCTGAGCATGCATTTTGTACTGGTAACACAGTTTTTGGGTCGGAAACATTCGGTTTTAGAAGTGCTTACTAGAACTTTTTAAAGTTCTTGACTAGTTTCGGCTAAAAAAAGAGAGTTGCCAGTGTAATTATTGGGCAGCATATAAAACATCCAGTCCCCCGCGTAACTTAATTGTTACCCAACTGCCAAGGGTTATGTTTTTCGCACGTATCATGTATTATATATATGTATTTGTATTTTTTTTTATTACGCCTGAACACAGTCCTTAGAAAGGTGTTTTTAAAAAAAACAACGGATATTTGGCGCGAAATAGTGACACGTTACTAAAAAAAATAACCAAACCTTTCGGGTAGGGTATCAAAACTAAGGAAATGAAATATTGAAAGAAAAAAAACATTTCGCCTCGGTTACGTGTGTGGGTGCCCTCCTCATATTTTCATTTATATAATTTTATTTTCGCCAATCCTGGCTTTGGGCCATAACTTTACATATTCTCTGAGAATTTGAAGCTATCGCTTGTATGGTTTAGACGCTAAAAGCCTCTGACAGACGGACGGACAAAGTGCCACCTATGTCAACTTAGAGATCTCGCTTCACCCGAACAATTATGAATTAAGTGTTAATTTGTTCCAGATGGAAGCCAAAGTGAAAGAGGAGATAGCTGACAAGGACTACAGCCAGCCGTCTACTACCGAAAGGCGGAAATGTAAGTTTGTATGTGAAATTATAGCCTTTAAAACCAACGGCACCGGTTCGATTCCAGGCGGCATCATCATAACACAACATAATCAAATCAAAATCAAAATCGTTTATTCACATGGGCCCCAAAGAGGCACTCATGAAAGTTAGTGATTCTATTGCCATAAATACTTTCACACTCACAGCCCCACGCTAAGTTCGATGACTTGTATCGCGGGTGCTGGAAACATTCACATCACAATCTGAATCAGAAACACGAATTTACCTTTATCATATTATCTTTCTTCCTTTTTCTCACTCCTCGTACTGTTCATGGATGAAGGAGTCAATAGTGGATTCTTCAAAAACTTGTTGAAAATCTTTTTTAGCCTGAAATAAAAAAAATACCAACGAACTATTAACTAGCTTTTCTATCAATTATATTTAGTGTTTTTTTTTTTCCTTAGTTTTGGCTTCGCAATCTTGTGCATTTAGCCAGTGTCAAGTGATAATATATTTCAAGTGTATTTCATATTATAGGTCCTAGTCACAGTCAAAGTCAAGTAAAAGAGTCAAGATCCAGTCGTAGTCAAGTCATGCCCTAGTAAAGTGGTAGAAACTTTACTAGAACTTCTATTGTAGTATTGGAGCGAAGGTGAAAATCACGTTTTTCAACTTTGTATGATTTGCCTACACTTATGCACGTTCACTAAGTATTAACGGTTAATAATCCACCATTATGACACATTAACACTCGAAGAATCACAGGTTTTGGAAAATTTTACAAAATCAACAACGCCATTTTTTCACTTTCGCGGCAAAACTCTCATATTTAGTGTTAATCCCGACAATGTAGTTAAGCTTCAAGCAGGATGCAGCACCCGCCCGCCCACACGCCGCGAAAGTTAGTGTTATTGGGTGCGAACATTAGTATTATTATCGTGGGAACTCCGCCGAAGCCTCTGCTCTCGCCGAACCCTGTTCGACACGTGTTTTCGCTCTACACGAGGCATCCTCAGGAGCTGTTGGCTCGCCGAACGAGAGTCAATCTCGAGTTGTTATGGATTTCCGAAAAGTAACGCCTAATTCAATATATTTTTTTTAAATCTTTTTAATGGTAATTTTACTAATAATAATGTGGAAAATGTTATTAACTGTTAAAGCAAAATGCCATTACTTCGTGTTCAACCGCGGGAGAGCCCCGGTGACCTGTATTACAGGTTTTTTTTGAACTTACCTCTGGCACCAGTGTCTTATGTCAGTGAATTAATTGTGGCGTCATTGTTTTATAAAGAGAAAATAAACGCTTTGAATGATGATTGATTTTTTATGGTAATTGCGTGACGTAATAATTGCTTTTTTGTTTTTAATATTGGCTTCGCAATCTTGTGCATTTAGCCAGTGTCAAGTATTAATATATTTCATATTAAAAGTCCTAGTCACAGGTCGCAGTCAAAGTTAAGTAAATAAGTCAATGTCCAGTCATAGTCAAGTCATGCTCTAGTAAAGTGGTAGAAACTTTACTAGAACCTCTTAATTCCTGACGTAGAAAACGATAAACATATAGATGAATAAATATTACCTATCTATGTGGCGATCGGTTTCAATCCGAAAACGTCAAACTACTAAAAAGTATGGTTAATTTTTGCTTAATTGAAATAGAAATTGCTCGCAACAGAGATTACATGGTCGACCCCCTATTATGTACCCCTGTAGCGATCGGTTTCAATTTCTATCTTCCAAAACAGTTCGACTGTTAAGGTATCTTTATATTCGTCTTAAAAACCCAAGTAATCTTAGATGGTGTTTGAAAAAAAAAACAAACTTTGCTAGAACTTCTATTGGAGTTTTGGAGCGAAGGCGAAAATCACGTTTTTCAACTTTGTATGATTTACCTACACTTATGCACGTTCACTAAGTATTAACGGTTAATAATCCACCATTACTACACATGAACACTCGAAGAATCACAGGTTTTGGAAAATTATACAAAATCAACAACGCCATTTTTTCACTTTCGCGGCAAAAACTCCCTCCCGCCCTGTTTGAAATGAAATGCAGGCATTACTTCAATATATTTGTAACAAGTACTCGTCGGTCCGTGCCACTCGGTCCCGCAACGAGATTACTATCAAACAGTTGTTGGTTCTCACACCGAATAATACCTACTTGTGTATTGTTAAGGTTTAGCTACTCGAGCAACACAGGGGATACGAAACTAGGTGTAATATACCATAAAAAACGTCGACTTATTTTGTAGTCGACTAATTTCGGAGAAATTTGTTGTCCTTCATCAGGACGATGAAAGTAAGTCGTTTTTTTTTTGTATTTAACTTCGCTATGTAACATAAATTATGTGTAATACTAACGATAGTTTTGATTTTCAAATAGGTATAATGTGTGAGGTTTTTACCCGACAGCGCGATGTAAAAGAGGGTAATGTGTTCGTTCTACTGATCGCGGTGGTTCACCTAGGCTGTTCTACCGTCCGTAGCTGTGCTACGATTGTTCTACGAGATTTCGTAGCACACAATTACTAAATTAAAAACTAACAATTGTATTTTTTCATTTTACTATTAAAGTTTTCGTGAGTTTGACCTGATGATGGGGATCGGAGATCCCCGAAACCTAGGTCGACTCTTGCGATCAATCGTGAGCGAAGCCGTTTCATTTATATAATGTATTTTTTCGAATTTAAATCTATTTCTGTGATTGCTCCAACTTTAAACAACGCTTCCTTGAATTTTCGCCATCGAGATAGGAAACAAACCTACGGTTTTGAAACAAATTCCTTGATTTTTGTCTCATATTTGCCGATGTCAGTTTTGACAACCGTCCACTTTCTACTGAACTTTTTGACTTTTACAAGGTCGAAACCTTCAAGTAGACTCTTGATTTCCTTATAGCCACATTCTGCTGGATTTCCATAAAATTTTAAACCATTGATGTTTCAAGTAATCCAATCCCTTGACAAATAGGGTGTATATATTTAGTAGCTCCAGTTCGAAAACGACTATTCTCTTCTCTACATAGTTTACTTGCTTTCTCTGTCTAATCCGCTAACTCCTCCTAAACCATGTAATGGATTTTGATGCGGTTTTCACCTTGAGATAGATAAATTTTCACGAAGGGCTTATATCACACTAATATTATAAAAGTACTAGGCAAACATAAACGTGAAAGAGGTATTTTTTTTTCTTTATGTGGCATTGCAACGCATGCCTGGTTGAACTAGTAGTTTTTTTTATGCTGGATAGGCAAGCATTTGACCACTATCTCACCTGATGGAAAGTGAAGATGCGGCCGAAGATGTAATATGCTTGTCTAGAAAATACCTATTCACTCTAGACTTAAAGACTCCCAGATTGTACTGTTCAGGAAACAAAGACGCAGGCAATGAGTTCCACTCCCTCGCTGTACAAATGATAAACGTATAAGCGAAACCCTTCAAGCGAACCGGAAGAATGTCATTGATATAAAGATGACGTTTTGACAGTTTGTCTTGTTGTAAGGTGATAAAATGGGGGAATTAAATGATGTAATTCCTGCGCACACTCGTTCGTAAAATAACATATAACATAAACACAAACGCTTTCACACTCACAGCCCCACACTAAGTCCGATGACTTGTGTCGTGGGTGCCGGCAACATTCATATCACACACACAATAACAACCAGAACCAGAAACACACATTTTCCATGGGGAGAAAACTTGTGTTCCCGCCGGGAATCGAACCTAAATAATCGAAATAGTTTCAGTTATAG
The DNA here is from genome assembly GCA_948107665.1 of Lomographa bimaculata. Lineage (NCBI taxonomy): Eukaryota > Metazoa > Arthropoda > Insecta > Lepidoptera > Geometridae > Lomographa > Lomographa bimaculata. The sequence continues at coordinate 1,167,622 of OX403607.1, read as the reverse complement.
AGTTCCTATCACTTCCAATATAGCCTTAAGTACTGTCGACGTTCGTGCCTGGTGCTTATATACAGAGATTATGATCGCCCGACAGTTGCTAGTTCCCACAACATCCGGGCTTCTGTACAGCATCATATCTGTATAGTTCATATCGTTTATTACGGGATAATGGATAAAAGCAAACATTTAGAGCTGGAACACTGTTCTTTTTAGGCTAAACAGTGACCCGTCCCGACTTCGCACGGGTGTACTTTTGACAAAATAATTAAACGCACGCAAAGCTTAAAAAAGCGACATCTCCGCTTTATCTTCGGAACCTTGATCAGATAAACACGCTTTATTGAGGATAACTCAAAAACTACTGATCAGATCTTGATCATTTAAATGGTACAATAGCAAAGCAACAGATATAAACAAAAGAAATTGTCAAAATCGGTTCTCCAAAAAATAATTTTAAATGGCTTTTGCTTAGCCTGCAAATTAATTTTTTGGAGACTTGAATGCAAAACATTGCTTTTTAGGGTCCGCACCCAAAGGGTAAAACGGGACCCTATTACTAAGACTCCGCTGTCCGTCCGTCTGTCTGTCCGTCTGTCCGGCTGCATCTTATAAACCGTGATAGATAGACAGTTGAAATCGACTTTGTTTTTTAATATGTATGTATGTACTGTATAGATAAAGATGTACCTAAAAGCAGTTAAATTTTCGTTTTGTCTGCTATGTTCCGTGAACAGCGGATCCGAAATCCATTTATTGTATGTAGATAACCATGTAGATTAGTGTATCTGTCAATTTTAGGCCCTCAGCTTGGGGCTTGGGGCCTTCTCTCATAGGGAGAGAGTCTAGGCTACTAACATAACGCTGGATAAGTAGATTCTAGCTTTTTTTAAATTATTGAATCGATTTAAAACTTAGCAAGTGTATGCAATGATCTGCCCGCAAATTGGGTGCGCGTCTGGCTTCTGAGCAACGGGTATCGGGTTCGATTCTCGGTGGGAACATAAGTTTTCTTCTCAAGGAAAATATGCTGGTGACAAACATTATTTCACCCGACGGCACGTGACGATGCGGTCAACGATGTAGCATGTTCAACTTCTAAGGAAAAACAGACTTGATGGTCTTCCATCATCAAAAATTGTAAATTTGAGCATAAATAGTAATCGTGTTAAATAAAACGAAACGAATAGAGAACTTACCTTATTAGAAGTCGGTTAAAAAAATAAATCGTCAGATTCAGATTCAGATTGTATTGTATTGTAATTGTATTGTTTGTTGCCTCCATATATACAGTACAAGATGTTACATTCCAAAAGGTAGGTACAATGTCTCATATGGACGGGGGCAGCAACTTAAAAAAGAAGAGGACGCAATTCTTTATTATAAAATTTAAATATTATCTTTTAAGTAGTCATAAATTGAGAAGTATGCTTTCGTTATTAATAGTTGTTTAAGGTTTTTCAGGAATTTCGTGCTATTTATTTCATTTGTAAGGTCTGCTGGTAGCGTGTGTAATCGTGGTGATCGCAGTTCACTATAACCTACTTTATCAGCCCCGCCCCGACATCTGTTGGTTCCCACCGTTGGTTTTGATTATTTACTCCTAATCCTAGGGAAAGCAAATCCCTTGCCTGATGGTAAGTGCCACGCTTGTTTATTACGTTTCAATGCTACCCAGAATTAAAAAAATAACAGTTCAAATCTCACTCACAGCCCCACACTCAGCTCGATCTTTCTGGCGACTACTTACTATAGATACGAGTATGTATACCTAGGTTAATATAATTCCTGTATTAGTCATTTAAGAATGTTTAAAATAAATTAATGAAAATACGCTGGGTTTCTTGCCAGATTCTTCTAGAGATAGATAGTTTTGCGAAATTGGAAATTTTTTTATGCTCGTTAGGAAAACATTTGACCACTATCTCACCTCATGGAAAGCGATGATGCCGGTGAAGATGTAGCATGCTTGCCTAGGCAATAGAGTCGTTAACTTTCATTAATGCCTCTTTGAGGCCCATGTGTATAAAGTTATGATTTTGATTTACATGAAACATTTACATCAAACACACAATCACACCCAGAAACACAAATTTCCAGTGCAATGAAAATTTGTGTTCCCACCGGGAATCGAACCCAATACCCGCTGCTTAGAAGGCGGACGCGCACCCAACTAAACCAAACGGGCAGTTAAATGGTTCGTTGTCGGCTAAGACTATAAAATCTGTGGTAGTTGGCCTACGGAATACCAAAAATAAAATCAATGTTAAGGCGACTTGGTATCGAGTTGGCGGACTGGAGCCAAACTGTAGCCTTGTAGAATTGCCTGCATAGTCAGCGTGCGCGCTTTCATATATTTTTTAAAATTAATCTTACCCTTTTACAAAAACTTGAGTTCACAACGAAGTTTGAATGTTTGTTGGGAATACACCCAATATTTTTTGTAAAAAATATCTTTTATAGAAACAGAATAAAGTTGATTCATTCCACTGACGGGAACGGGAAATTTGTCGTTTTTTAATACAATTTAAATATTTTTCCTATCGAGCCAAATTTATTCAATCGTGTATCGCTGAACATGTCCGAATAAAATATTTTGTAAACATTTATTACACATAAAAAATGCTGTTAATCAATCGTTTTTAAAGGTCAAATCTTTAATATTCGTGAGGATGAATCATCCAATTTGGAGCCTACTTCACCTTAAATTCTATCAAAGCCGCTACTAAATAAAGCTTGCGTCCCACCCTCTAATGTTATGCTATTATCGACAATTGCAGTGATTGTCCACGATTCGTCGCTATAATATTCATAATGCTTAGCCTAGCTTCTTAGCCTTGTAATCTGGACGTAATCAGGGAAGGGGGAATGAAGACGTGCCCGCGTTTATTAAGTTAATAAATAGCCTATGTGTCATTCCTAGGATTTGGATGAAATTTGGAATATACGTAGCTTATACCTAGGTATAAGGTATGTATATTCCAAATTTTATCCAAATCCGTTACAGCGTGAAGAGAAAACAAACACACTTACACATTTTCACACACTTTAATATTAGTGTTATATAAAATATAGGTGACAAGCACGCTTTGAGGCTGATACTGAACTTCATGCTAGCACTCATTCGTAATATTTACCTACGAACTACAAATTTGTACATCAATTGAGTGCACCATGGTACTCAACACTGCTTTCTTATAAAGCGCCAGACCTGCTTCTACCAAATATCACTTACATTTGATAGGTACTAGGATTTGTTAAGTTTTACATTTGACCATCTCTGTTAACTCATAAGCAGATGTTTATTTTGAAAATTAGAACAGAAATTACCATTTTCCTTGGTCTAGAGTAGGTCGTCTAGACAATAATATAAATACGAAGAATTGCTCGACTAATGTATTAAATAGTTAATTAACAATGTTAAGGATATAAAAATAACGGTTCATTCCTGGCACGAGCACATTTGTCCAATAGACCCCGGGATTCCCGCGGGTAAAACCGCGGGGCTCAGCAAGTATATTATAAAAATTCACGTTAATGCAATTTAATAACTACAAACAGTTATTCAATAGAAACAAGATATTATTTTAACCCATTATATTATATTATTAGTGTCATATTTTACCACTTTTTTATTTTTGATGCATACTTGCATCCTCCGCTTTTCAACCATTAGTGGTTGACTGGTAGAAAATGCTTTTAGCGTTAAGTCCACTCTTTGTAAATTTTTGGGAGTAAAGTGTTAAATAAATAAGATTATTCTATTCAATCTATAAATTGATATGAGAATGATAAAGATCTGATAAATTTACCCCCTATTTTCAGTCCTCGCTACGTCCATGCTAAGTTATTTACCGAGTATATAGTTTATAGGAATTGATTATTGTAGTTCAAGTATCATGAATCATGGTAACATGTAAGTACATTAGCTGAGCAGAAGTCCGATTTGCATCATATTAAGGTAGAAGAAATACTAAAACAAGGCACTGTATCAAAAATTTTAAAATTCCAACTGAAAAAAAAAATTACCAACTTTTTATACTGGAATACCCTTTTAATCTCCTTCATTTTGGTGCCCTACTCGATAGGTTTGGTTAACTTTTTGCTAACGCGTTACTATTTCGCGCCAAAAATCCGCCATTTTGTTTATTTTCCAAAACCAATCAAGGATTCTTGGGTTTTTAAGGCGAATATAACGATATCCTGTCGAAATCCATCCAATCATTTGGGAGACGCAAGGTAAAAAAAAATACAAATATACATACATAAAAGATACGCAGGAAAAACATAACCCTTCCAGTTGGGTAATAACAGGGCATTAAGAGATTTAATTAATATTGTTTTAGAGTTCACAATCGCAATGCGTTGCTGCGCAGAACTGTTGAATGTCAAAAGTCTGGGAGCATTCAACGGTGAGAGAGTTTTGCCGCGAAAATGTAAAAATGGCGTCGTGCATTTTGTGTTATTGCACAAAACTTGTGATTCTTCGAGTGTTAATGGTGGATTCTTGACCATTAATAATTATGGTAAACGTGTATAGGCATTTATGCACGCTTACTAAATATTACTAATAAACTACAAGAAGTTCTAGTAAAGTTGTTCTTCTTCTTCTTCTTAGTTATGGCTTCGCAATCTTGTGCATTTAGCCAGTGTCAAGTGATAATATAATATTTCAAGTGTATTTCATATTATAAGTCCTAGTCACAAGTCACAGTCAAAGTCAAGTAAATGAGTCAAGGTCCAGTCATAGTAAAGTCATGCCCTAGTAAAGTGGTGGATCTAGTAAAGTTTTTACAACTTTACTAAGGACTTTACATGACTTGACTATCATGGCGTGACTTGCACTTGTCATTATTACCATCGATCAAGGAGTATTTGCGAGGCGTGATAAATGTCTCACTACTACTGTATACCTATTCATATTTTTTAATAAACTTAAATCTCCCTAACCCTGATTGCTGGAGACCATCAATCCCCTCCAGCGCGTTGTGTTTTTGTCGCAGCGCACGCCTGCTTGCGACAGCACTCGTGTTGCCTGCCTCGCTAGGGATAGGGTTAGCCGTAATTTGGATTATTGTATCGATAGTTGACGATCAAGCAAAAAAAGTCAGTAGCATAAGAAGGAGTTGGTAGTTTGCTCGACCGTGAAAAATTGAACCACATGGTCGAGTTCTTTTTTGTACCTTTAATTTTTATAACTTTACTCATACAAAGTACAGTCGGAGGAAAAAGTGGTGTAAAACAAGAATTACTATTTTTTATGCTGGATAGGGAAACCTTTGACCTCTTATCTCACCTGATGGAAAGTGACGATGCGGCCGAAGATGGTACACATGCTTGCCTAGAAGGTACCTATTCACTTTAGACTTGAAGACAGCCAGATTGTACCGTTCGTAAAACAAAGACGCAGGCAATGAGTTCCACTTCTTCGCTGTACGGATGATAAACGTAGAAGCGGAACGCTTCGAGCGAACTGAAGGTATGTCAACTAATTTAATAGTTCAAAATGTGCGTGAGTTTTTATCAAATTAAAAAAATAATCATCAAAATCGGCTCACAACGAAAGAAGTTATGAGGTAACTTTTGAAGTCGGTTGTGATGTAATCCACAGAATACGCATTATTGACGAAATTTCAAGAACAATCAGATCTTGATCAAATTTAAATGGGACCAATTGGAAAGCAACATCTTTCAAACTGAAAAAATATACATTCGAAATTGGTTCACGTGGAGAGAAGTTATGAGGTAAAACAGATAAAAAAAAATACTGTTGATTTGAGTACCTCCTCCTTTTTTTAGGAAATCGGTAAATTAGTAATAAACAATTATGTAACTGTAAGGTTACGGTAAACGTGACTACGTAGTTATGTACGTGATTTACGAGGAGGTAAATTTAGTACATTTTTCAACATCTGATTTCCATTTGTAAGTCGGATCGGCCATGAACTCTTTTTGAACGAAGAGTAAGATTGATAGATTCTTCATCTTACTGGTAAACCGACGTTGTGAATATGAGCATTGGTTTCAAGGACCGACCGCCTGCCTTAATTCAACCCTCCTTAGCAATTGATATGTTAGTAATCAAAAACTCTTCGTGGATTTGTTTATAGTATTTTTAAGAGGCATTTTTTCACTGTAGTTTTACGAATACAGATAAAATAAAAGTAGATTATAAATAGATATCTTTATGAGTCACAAATAAGTTCTTGTCCTGTATTCTATGACTCGTGAGTGATAACCATTGTTCAAATGTAAACAAACTTATAATTAATCATGCCCTCTGATATTATGTTGTAGACGCAATTTTTTTTAGATATACATTAATTACTTAAATAACTACAATGACTGCATAATACACATTTATGGCATTGATATTATTAAAGCTCATTTTAAGTATTTTGCATTTCATCGAAAGTACACGATCGATATCGATAATATCTCACGAGTATCAACCCTTCCCTACCCCCGCAGGCAGAGGCTTTGCGCGTGACGTTTCATTCTGCCGCTGCTAACTACAATTGTAGAATTCGGACTACAAAGAACAGAGCGTGCGGGTGAAATCAAGCGAACGAAAAAAAAATATCCAATGTATGATCATGTTCTTGTTGAGGTGAAACATAACATAAAATAATAATTATTTGTGTTGACCAGATACTACTAGACCAGGGGTCGGCAACCTTTTGAGTCGGAAGAGTAAAAATTATAATTTACAACATTTCAAAGTTTTATAGAGCCATATTTTTTTCTCTTGGCAACAATAATACCTATTTTACTATGAGGAGTTTTGCCGCGAAAGTGAAAAAATGGCGTTGTTGATTTTGTGTAATTTTCCAAAACCTGTGATTCTTCGAGTGTTAATGTGTAATAATGGTGGATTATTAACCGTTAATACTTAGTAAATGTGCATAAGTGTAGGCAAGTCATACAAAGTTGAAAAACGTGATTTTCGCCTTCGCTCCAAAACTCTTAGTAAAGTTTCTACCACTTTACTAGGGCATGACTTGACTATGACTGTGACTTGTGACTAAGACTTTTATTATGAAGAATAGAAATTGTTAATATTTCGACTGAAGGACTATGATCCATGGTCATGAAATAATTAAAAAAAAAAAATGTACTATGAGTATCGTATCGAAAACGCTATGCACGCGTTATACCTACCTAATCATTCCATAATTTACTTGTTTCAACTGTATAAATGTACTTTTTTGCTAACTTTGGAGGCTTGTTAATAATGGCCATTCAGAACGTTTTTTTAAATGATTTTTTTAATAAATAATATTTGCGTACTAAAGAGCCGCAGCTTCACATCCAAAGAGCCGCATGTGGCTCGCGAGCCGCAGGTTGCCGACCCCTGTACTAGACCAAGACACACCATACAATAACATACTCTCTAGTAGAGTAAAGGTGCTGTTGCAGCATATCACACTCATATTAAAAATCTGAAAGTTTAATGTAAATGTGTAAGTGTTTATGTATGTTTGTTTTTTCATCACGCTGAACGTAGTTGGATGAAATTGGAAATATACTTAGAATTAACACATAGGTTACTTTTTAACTTGATAAACGAGGGTGAAGTCGCAGGGCACGGCTAGCTTACAAATATTGTAACTGATCCAAATTGCGTGTGTGTGTGTGATATCGTCACACCTAATTTATGTAGTCCATGTCTTAGAAGCTGGACATAAATATTGAACTAAGTCATGGATCTTTCAAAAATACGGACATAACTTTATTCAGTCATGGGTAAAGCACGAAAATGTCCTTGTGCGTACATTGCGCTCGAATTGTCATATATTATTTACTAAATAGAAAAGAATTTAGTTTACTTCTTATATAACTTATATCTAGTACATACAATAACAACAATGTTACTTTTGTGTAGGGGAGCCCAGGATTCCACACTACGAAAAGTCCTGTGTCGTGGGATACAGTCTCTCTCAGTCCACTGTTCATAAATAAAATTATTAAATGGAAAAAAAAGATAAAATAAGTAGTAAATAGTTACTAAGTGTACCTCTTTTCCATGAAGTTTATTGTCACCGATTGTCGGAAGGATGGATTGTCAAGTTTTACCGCGAAAGTGAAAAAATGGCGTTGTTGATTTTGTATAATTTTCCAAAACCTGTGTCCAAATTCTACGAGTGTTAATGTGTAATAATGGTGGATTATTAACCGTTAATACTTAGTAAATGTGCATAAGTGTAAGCAAGTCATATAAAGTTGAACATAGTGATTGTCGCCTTCCATTCGCGCTCCAAAACTCCAATAGAAGTTCTTCTTAAATTTCTACCACTTTACTAGGGCATGACTTGATTATGACTGGACCTTGACTCTTGTAATTGACTTTGACTGTGACTTGTGACTAGGACTTTTAACTTGAAATATATTATTGCTTGACACTGGCTAAATGCACACGATTGCAAGCCAAAATTAATAGAAAAAAAGGATGTATTGTATTTGTGTGCGTGAAGGTCGTGACAAGAGAAATTTGTATGCGCTTCAATTATACCATTTATGTATGTAGTGGTAGGACTCTTTGCAAAGTCCGCCTCTACCACATCATAGCCAAACATTCAACCGTCAAGCAGTAGTGTGCAAACATCACTGGTTTTCGGATTGAAAGGCAATGGTTCCAGTGAAATTACACGGCTCAAAGAAATTTAACATCTAATATCTTAGGGTGACGAGCGCAGTACTTTGCTGCGCTAAGATCGAATACTTACCATATAGTAAGTATCATATAGTACTTACCATATAGTTATTACCATAATAATATAGTATATACCATATAGTAAGTATCATATAGTACTTACCATATAGTAACTACCATATAGTACTTACCATATAGTAAATACCATATAGTACTTACCATATAGTACTTACCATATAGTAAATACCATATAGTACTTACCATATAGTAATTACCATATAGTCCTTACCATATTGTAAGTACCATATAGTAAGTACCATATAGTACTTACAATATAGTAAGTACCATATAGTAATTACCATATAGTACTTACTATATAGTAAGTACCATTTAGTACATATCATATAGTAAGTACCATATAGTACTTACCATATAGTAATTACCATAAAGTAAGTACCATATAGTACTTAACATATAGTAATTACCATATAGTACTTACCATACAGTAGTACCATATAGTACTTACCATATAGTAAGTATCATATGGTAAGTACCATATAGTAAGTTCATAACTCTAGGTAGCACTGAACTGTAATGCGCAAGCGTGACACATACCATCAGGTGAGCGTCTTGTTCGTCTCGTCTCTCAGTAACATTAAAAAATACATAACGTACATATTTTGTATAGTCCGTGGAAATAAAAATAATTGAAACGCAAGCAAAGCTTTAAAAACCGACTTCATCGTTTATATTTCGGTTTTGGCTTGACCGATTTCGATAAAAATTATATGGGACCTCTGAAGTATGCAAACAAAAAAATCATCAAAATCGATTCATAATTGGTGGAGATATTGCGTAACAAACATAAAAAAACATACTGACGAATTTAGAACCTCCTTTTTTGAAATCGGTTGAAAATGCATTGAAATCGGTCCATCCGTGTGCTAGAAGCTGTATAAATTATAACACCCCTCTTTTTCGGATTGGGGGTTAACAAATAAATCATTCGAGCCATATATCAAGGGCTAAAGTCGAGGGCGCTCATGTCGAGACTCTAGGGCTGTCACCGCAACAGCGAGTCTAGTATTTATGTTGTCCAGGGCTACTGCGTCTGCACTATGAACGATAAGGAGGCAAACCAATCGAAAAATTAAATAATATAAACGTAAGCAAAGCTTAGATAAGTTACTTATTATTTTTTATTTTATTTTATTATTTATTCTAAGCAAGCCCTTTCATTTGACACCTATATTGTAGTAGTGCATTAAAAATTACTTGTTCGTCATTTTGGGTGTTCCGCCATGTTGGATTTAGAATGACGTCACACAGCTAACCTTGTCATCCAAACTAAACGTGAATACAAAATGTCAGCTCAATCGGTTGAAGATATCTGCTTCAAAATTGAGTTGCAAGATTCCACCCGAACTAACATACATACATACATTGCAAGTTAAATAAAATGCTTGTAAAATCCGACTTCACCGCTTACATTTCTGAAGTATAATCTACCAAACAAAAAAAAACATCAAAATCGATTCATACTTGGCGGAGTCTCCGCCAATATTGATCAATGAATCAATATTGATGTTTTTTTTTGGTAGAGTATATATACTTCAGAGGTGGTCCCATATAAATTTGATCGAAATCGATCAAGCCAAAACCGAAATATAAGCGATGAAGCCGGTTTTTTAAGGGTTTGCTTGCGTTTCAATTATATTTATTTTAATCATATTCATTTTAATCATATTCATTTTTATCATCAAATTCAATTACAATAATTCGAGACAGGAATCGTAGCAGCTGTAACACAGGGTATCCTAGTACGGCTGCTAACGAACACCTAATATACCATATTATTGTATTATAGATTAATTTATGAATGAATTGAAACTATGTAAATTGTGGTATAAATATTAGGTTAATATGTGTATATCTGTTTTGAATTAATAAATGAATATGAATTTATTTAGTTTGGGTTACATTGTCGATATCCGACCTGCTGCGGAGTACGGAGCGTTAATTCATAGTAAGAAAATAATGTATAATAAAAATCTCGTGTCCCGGTGTTTGTGTTTGAACTCCTCCAAAACGGCTCGACCGATTTAATTGTTTTATTTTTTTCATATTTGGCAGGTAAAAAGTATAGATCGTAAAGTAGTTATCACCCTCCTACCCCCAATCATTTTATAATGGCGATTTTAGTATTTTTGTATGAACAATTATCTAAAAAGTTTTTAGTATGATATGGTATTAAACAAAGATAATGTATTAAAGTACCAGGCGACCATAAACGTGAAGAGGTAAAACATTTTTCTAAACGTGGCATTGCAACGCATGCCGGGCACAACTAGTAATGTATGATTCTGTAGCAAAGGTGTAAATCTATAGATATAAAGCTTCAAAAAAATCTGTAATGCACTTTAACACATATAATCATAAATTAATATATATAGTAAAATCCAAATTACATAACTACAATCAGAATATATAAAATAAAAAACGAATAGTTCCCATAGAATTTGCGCCCACACCGGGATTCGAACCCGTCACCCACTGAGCTGGCAGCGGCCAGTTCAATATATAAATTGTTGGCGCAATGGACAGGTGTCCGCCCTCTGCGCCGTGGGTCCTGGGTTCGATTCCCGGCAGGAGCACAAATTCCTACCCAAGGGATATTTGTGCTTCTGGTTCTGGGTGTAATGTGTGTGTGATGTTAATGTTTCCAGCACCCACGATACAAGTCTTTGAACTTAGTGTGGGTCTCTGAGTGTGAAAGCGTTTGTTTTTTTGTTTGTTAAATAATACTTATTCCTTACATTTTGCTTTCCCGCCTGAACCACATTGGACGTTATCAAAGAAAACTGCAGGCTGTCAGTGTCAGTTGTCAAAGCACCCCCGAGGGGAGATCATCCCCCGACGCAGGTGTCTGCGAGCGTAGATAAGGGGTGAAACTGCCAGCGTGCGAGTCGTAGCATTGATTGAAGTTTACTGAAACTGAAATTACTGCATAGTGACGGCTAATTAGCGGTGATATATTTAATCTATATATATAAAAGAAAGTCGTGTTAGTTACTCCACTTATAACTCAAGAACGGCTGAACCGATTTAGCTGAAAATTGGCAGGGAGGTAGTTTAGAGCTAGGAGAAGGACATACTTTTTAAGAACGTACATTTCTTTAAAATTTTTTTTACATTTCGACATGCTTTCCATTTTCTTATACGTCACTCGGATTTGGTAAAGTACTAGGCAAACATAAACATGAAGGTTGTAATAATATAGTCACGTGACATTGTAACGCATGCCGGGTATGGCTTCCTAAATATGCACATTCATTGACTGTTAGGCGGAACGAAGGTCGCCGGGACAGCTTGTCTAATATATAAAATTCTCGTGTCACAGTTTTCGTTGCCATACTCCTCCGAAACGGCTTGACCGATTTTGATGAAATTTTTTGTGCTTATCCGGTATCTATGAGAATCGGCCAACATCTATTTTTCATCATCATCATCATCACTTTTCATCATTATCAACGCGGGTGAAACCGCGGGGCGCAGCTAGTTATAGTTAAAACAAAGACTTGTATCGTGGGTGCCGGAAAAATTTACATCACACACACTTTCCCACTGCACCAACTTTGTCGTGAACATGCCTTTGTATGAGGTATTTTCTAGGCATGTTCATGGCATCTTCGGCTGCACCATAATTGACATCCGAAATCCAATCACCGTCAAGGAAAGTTGACAAAGAGCACTTACTTAATTAATAAATAGTTAAACAAATGTAGTGAAACATTTTTTTATGTTGTTCATTTGTATTATTTTCCAAAACTTGTGATTATTCGAGTGTTGATGTATAATATTGGCGGATTATTAACCGTTAATAATTAGTGAACGTGAGTTTAGGCAAATCATACAAAGTTTTAAAAAAGCGTGTTTTTCGCTTCTGCACCAAAACTCCAATAGAAATTCTAGTAAAGATCTACCACTTAATTAGGGTATGACTTGACAATGACTCTTTTACTTGAATTTGACTGTGACTTGTGACTAGGAAGTCGTAATCACAAGTCACAATTAAAAAACGTTATTATGTTACGTTTCGCGTCTTCATTCATTTATAGAACAGCAAAAGAATGGAACGCTATGCCGTCGTCTGTGTTTCCCGAAAGGTACAATTTGGGTGTGTTCAAAAGTAAAGTGAATAGGTATTTACTAAGCAAGCGTGCTCCACCTTAGACTACATCGTCACTTTCCATCAGGTGTGATTGTGGTCAAACGTTTGCTGGTCTGTAATAATAAAAAAAAAAAATACACTTGAAATATTTAACTTGACACTTGCTAAATGCATAAATACCAAAATAAAAAAAAATTATAGAGACACAAAAAAACCCATGTGTTTATTTGTTGCTGTTTCTGTATAGTAATAAATTCTATTAATTCAAAATCAAAATCGTTTATTCACATGGGCTCCAAAAAGGCACTCATTAATGCTAATGAGTTTAGCCAGATTCGCAAAATTACATTAAAACAGTCCTGTTTTGTCATAGTCTAAGGTCAGGAGCCAGTACCTCAAATGATGTACCGCAACATTGTTTCTGTGTACCGTGGTCCCCAGATATCATTAGATATATATCAGTAGGTAACAGAAGGTGTATTTGTGCGATTACCCGCAGTTTTCCCTTGTAATTGTAGAGGCGGCGCCTCGGGCGAGGTGTCGGAACCACGCGGTTCTCGATAACGAATAGGGGTGGGACACCACAGCTGACTAAATATCGATAGCGCGCCTTGCTAGAATCGAAATGTCGACAGTGCGCCTTGCTACACAATCAAAATATCAAAAGTTCACCTAGTAGCCTAAGTACAGCGCTTTGTTGATGTTTTGTCAGCTTAAGATTATGTTGCATTTTTACAGAAAAGCTTAAAACATTGAATCGAAATAGCAATAATTTTAATTATTGTGGCCCTTTGATGTCTCAAATAAACAAATGTTGTATTTTTTTATTCGTATTTCAAAGAGGGGTGGGCTTGATTACTTGAGCTACCTTTAAGCTCGGTGCCTTGTAGGTAACTTAGGTCTTTGTTGTATAGGTTACATAGATATAGTAGAATAAATATAGTATTCGTTTAATTTTAGGATATATATATTAGAAATAATTATTATTGCTAGTGGGTTCTGTGAGCTGAGGACCTCGCGTATTTTCTAAATGGCTGAAATGTTTTTTTGCGTTTTCAAATATCTCCGTCATTTTTAAAAACACAAACATTGAATCGACAAAAGAGTTTATATAATTATCGAAACTGCACACAAAATTTCACGAGAATCGGTTAAGAAATGCGACCAGTAGAGGAGAACAACCGGACATCCGCCGGACATACGAAATCAATTTTGCCCAAGCTGAAACGGAGCCGCTTCGCTCGCGCTACGGGCTCTCTCAGTCTAAAAATACCATAACTAGGAATAACAGTCAACAGTTATACCTATGTGTAACAATGGATATACTAGAAAGCGATCTCTTCTAGGCAACCTTTGGATGGACAGGGATTACGCAAATTAATGTTCTGTAAGCTGACTCACAGAGCCACTAGTTTTAAGGTGTTAATTATATAATACTAGCCGTGTCCCGCGGCTTCGCCCGCTATTATCAAGTTAAAAAGTAGCCTATGTGTTAATCCTAGGTATAATCTATGTACATTCCAAATTTCATCCAAATCCGTTCAGCCGTTAATGCGTGAAGAGGGAACAAACATACTTACACACTTATACACAAACTTTCGGATTTATAATATTAGTAGGATTTCTATAGACATTTATACGGATACATTTCGGAGAGTCTATAATCCCCCATCCCCATTCTATCATCGGACATCTAGACAGACTCCAAAGCGACACCGCTCTAAGGTCGGCATTCCTCAAATGCAGACGAAGCGTTTTAATTCCACATTCTTTACGCGAACCGCAAAGGAATGGAACTCCTAGTCTGTGTTTCCTGATGCATTATGGGAGTCTTTAAGTCGCGAGTGAATAGGTATCTTCAAAGCGAACGTAGAGCACGACCGATCAGGTGAGATAGTGGTCAAACGTTTGGCTATCGTGGATAAAAAAAAGCATTGTCCCACCACTAGCGGAGTACGCGTGCGAATGGCGGGCCGCACTTGGCACGCCCGCACCACTAGCTCTCGCGAAACTTTTATTTATACTGTCACGGGCAGCCTTCTATTCTGTACAAAAAATATTAAAGGACGTAATTGAAAGAACCGCTGTCATAAGAGGCCAGATAATTTGGGATACGTGTGTTCGTGACACGCTTTCAGACGATTTTGTAAGAAATAAATAGGCATTACTTTACTACAGGCATCAGTGCCAGCTTCGTTTATTTTGTTTCTAGGTAGAGGAAGATTAAATTAATAGATATTTAAGTTATTTTCAAGTAAGCTACGGATAAATTTGTTTAGTTTAGAAATAAGTAGTTCTATTACTCGCGTACGCTAACCTTAGAACTAATAAAAATCGTTTCAAAAATCAATCAAAACATTTGTTGACATAAATTTAGAGTATACAATATATAGATTTGCACATTAAAAGATAAACACTGACAAAGAAATCTTAAATTAATAGGAACACAAAGAGCGATCTCATCGCTCAAACCGATTTATTCCAGACAACCAAAGGGAGATGATAAAAATAATACAAACAAAAATTTAACATTTCTGGAGCCTCTGGTTCCCGATGCAGTTTACACTGTGTTTCGAGAACCAGCGTCTTCTCCCATTTATGAAACTATTTAATTAGGCCAAGGGCCTAATTAAATAGTTTTCTAGCCATTTTAGCGCCAAAAATTCACCAATTTGTTTATTTTAAACACCTATTGAAGGAGACTTGAGTTTGTCAGACGAATATAACGATACCTTAACTGTAGAAATCCATCTAGCCGTTTGGAAGATATGAGGTAATAAAGATATTTACAAATATACATACAAGATATGCGCGAAATACATAACCCTTCCTTAGCAGTCGGGTAAAAATAGCTTAGGGCTTGTTATAAATTAAAACTAGGTAAGATAGTAGGTACAGTGCAGGTATTGAATGTATAAACCCTCCGCTAGCCGCGGGCGGATAAACAGCGCCCTGTATGCGCGGCCACGTAACTCATCTGACGGTTTACACAGGCCGCCTGCTCTATGAAACGGTTGGCCATGGATATGGCGATTTTACAATACAATACAATAACTCTTTATTGCTACCAAAAGCCATGGAGAAAACCTTATAACGATAAGTCAGTTCAATGTTCCTATATTAAACCGAAATGTCCGTTTTTTTTTTCGCTCATACAATTGATCTAATTACGGGTCAATCCTACTAATATTTTATAAATCCGAAAGTTTGTGTGTAAGTGTGTGTGTGCAAGTGTGTAAATATGTTTGTTACCTCTTCACACTGTAACCGCTGAACGGATTTGGATGAAATTTGGAAAGTACATAGCTTATACCTAGGTTTGACACATAGGCTACTTTTTAAATTTATAATAGCGGGCGAAGCAGCGAAGCACGGCCTATATTTCCTAAAACTAAACTAAAACTATAAACAGCGAAGAACTAAGTTACCTACAAGACATTGAGATTATATTGAGATTGAAGGGTTCCCGGCGGGAACAAAAGTTTTCTCCTCAAGGAAAATTTGTGTTTCTGGTTCTGATTGTGTGTGTGATGTAAAATGTTTCCGGCACTCGCTTTGTGTGTGGCTGTGAGTGTGAAAGCGTGTGTTTTAAAATATATAAATTCCATTTTTATATTTATTTACAAATGCCAAAGCCCCGCGGAATCGACCGCGTTTTTCATGTTAAAAAGTGGCATATGTGTTAAACTATGTACATTCCAAATTTCATCCAAACCCGTTCAGCCGTTAAAGCGTGAAGATGAAACAAAAAAAACAACAAAACGCTTCTTCCCTATTCTATCAAGAGATACGCTTTATAAATGTAACAGGCTTTAAAACTTGTGTTCAAAGGTTTCAAATTGCTTGACTGTAACTTTGCAATCTCGTTGAGCGTTAAATAACAAGTCAAGATATTTTTAACCTTATATGTACCAGTCTTAAGGTCTGTTACATTTAGAAAGCGTTTCTTTTTTTACTATTAAAGTTTACGTGAGAATTAGACATTGTAATCTTATTATAATACGGCTATCACTCACGTCATTTGATCGATATTGTCGACCTTTTTTTTTATGATAGATAGGCAAGCATTTGACCACTATCTCACCTGATGGGAAGTGAAGATGCGGCCGAAGATGTGTCATGCTTGCCTAGAAGATACCTATTCACTCTAGACTTGAAGACACCCAGATTGTACTGTTCGGGAAACAAAGACGCAGACAATGAGTTCCATTTCCTCGCTGTACGGATGATAAACGTAGAAGCAAAACGCTTCGAGCGAACCGGAGGTATGTCAACCATATAAGGATGACGTTTGATAGTCTATTTTATTTTATTTTGATAGTCCTAGGTTTCGAGCATGTACGATGCTCTTCTTCGGGATGAGATGAGATGAATTGACACGCAGCGTTTTGGCTTTTGGCTAAGGGGCGGGAAACGATAAAGTAGATTGAAACCAAAGCCGTGTTCGCTGTTTCTCTGGCCCGCGCCACCGCTCTTTATTTGAAACGGACCGAACGGAAAATCATAAGTAAACACCATTATAGGAAAGCTTTTAAGGAAAGTATACAAGCGGGATGTGATTGGGCATATCTCGACTGTTTCCTGAAAACTATCTATCATTCTCTCGCGGCTCAATACGAGTTGTTCGAAAATGTTGACGACTTTTTTTTTTATTCTCGATATCTATATCCTACTAATATTATAAATCCGTAAGTTTGTGTGTAAGTGTGTAAGTATGTTTGTTCCCTCTTCACGCTTTAACTGCTGGACGGATACGGATGAAATTTGGAATGTACATAGATTATACGTAGGATTAACACATAGGCTACTTTTTAACTTGATAATAGCGGGGCTGACTCAGCCCAAATCTCGAGTGAACAGGTATCTCCTAGGCAAGCATTCTCTATCTTCGACCACATCGTCACTTACCATCAGGTGAGATAGTGGTCAAACAATAGCCTGTCACAAATAAAAAATAAAAAAATATTTAAAGACTGTTAGGTTGTACCTATATGGAAATTCGGGCAAAGAGTATCATTACAGCGTCAAAGATATATATATTTATTTTTTAATTATATTTATTTAACGATAGAGAATTAGTACAATTTTAGTCCCTTTGGACTCTAAACTAGGCATGACCTGTATCTTTGGACAAAGGGTTGATGATGATATTTTCTTAAGTTGTATTTCTATATCTGAATTTAGTTTACATAGTTTATATTAGTTTTCCATTGTTGCAGCAACCACAGCTGGCAAAGAACGCAGGTCTCCAGAGCAAGAGGAAACCAGGACTTCACCAACACCTGGACCGCCTAGTCCGCAGAACAACGGCACAGCCGGTGAGTACTTGACTTCTGGAAATCTGGAAGCGTATTGTCTCGAATAAACAAACAACATAACATAAACATAAACGTAAACGCTTTCACACTCACAGCCCCACACTAAGTTTGATGACTTGTGGTCGAGGGTCCCGGAAACATTCACATCACATACAATCACAAGAACCAGAAACACATTTTTTTCGTGGAGAGAAAAGTTGTGCTCCCGCCGGGAACCGAACCCGATACGTCTGCTTAGAAGGCGAACGCGCTTCCAACTGAGCCAACAGGCAGTTCAATATAAAATGTTACGTGTCGTAAATGTTTTTTTTTTTACCGTCAACTTATACATTCAACTAAAAGCAAAAAAAATGCACATTGTACACAATCCGTGCCCCACGTCTTTGTCCGCCTTAATCGAGTTAAAATGTCTTATGTTTTAATCCTAGTTATAAGCTATGTACATTCCAAATTTCATCCAAATATATTCAGCCGTAGCGTGAAGAGAAAACAAACACACACACAAACTTTCGGATTTATAATATTGATGTGATTATTTTTTGTTGCAGCATTATCGTCAACAGAGTCCCTCTCCCCGCCCTTGCCGGAAGGGTCAAGAGCGGCTCCAGCGCTGCAGCGCTTGAGAAGATTCCTGTCAGCGCTGCAGCAATTCGCTTCAGATGTCAACGCTGACACAGGCGAGAGAGTTCGACAGCTGATTTTCAACCTTGTGGTATATAACTATTAAGTCCAGATTTATATCATGAAATTTTATTTTCATTTATGATAGGCAAACGATTGACCCCTATCTCACCTGATAGTAAGCGACGATGTGGTCGACGATGGAGCAATCTTGCCTAGACGATACCTATTCACTCGTGGCTTGAAGACTCCCATATTGTACTCATCAGGAAACACTCAGGCAAGGAGTTCCATTCCTTTGCAGTTCGCACAATGAATGTGGAAGCAAAACGCTTCGTGCGCATTTGTGGAATGTCTACCAAATAGCGGTGTCGCTTAGCAGTTTGTCTGCTTGTCCGATGATAGAACGGGGATGGAGTCCTAGTTCCTCCATCCCCGTTTATCATGAAAATCTAATTAGTGTGCTTAAGATAATTTTTGTAGAGTTAAAAACGTAAAACGCTTTAACGCTCGCAGCCCCACACTAAGTTCGATGAATTGTGTCGTGGGTGCCGGAAACATTCACATCACACATTACAACTAGAACACGAAACGTATTTTTTCTTGGGGAGAAAAAGTGTGTTCCTGCCGGGAATCGAACCCGATACCCCTGCTTAGTAGGCGATCGCCATAACAACTTTTATATATTAATACTAAAATACCAGCTGTAAATATTGAATGACTGCAACATACTTCTAGGAACAATATTCCGTTTTCAAATAAAAACAAACAAACGTATCCACCCTCACAGCTCAACATTAAGTTAAAAACCCAGTTTTCTCATATAAACATAAGCTATGTATATTCCAAATTTAATCCAAATCTGTTCAGTCGTTACAGCGTGAGAAAAATAAACAACCATAGACACTTGCACACGAACTTTCGTATTTATAATATAAGTGTGATGTAGGTATAATTTTTACCTACACCATGATCAGCACATCATGTTGCAATCCTTCTACGTTTTTTTTTATTCATTACATCTATGTTATTGTTTGCTACGCTATTATCGCGTAGACACTCGTAGACGTGACACACGTAGCCGCGTAGCCTTGAGGCACGTCGTAGACAGATGGACACCGCAGGTTTTGGGTTAGATTCTACGCAACATAATGTTAATAATTCCAAACTTACTCGAACGCCTTTTTGCTTGGTTGGGGATGGTTGTTATGCAGCATAATGATAAACAAACAAACAAACGCATTCACACTCACAGCCCCACACTAAGTTCAAAGACTTGTATCGTGGGTGCCGGAAACATTCACATCACACACACACATTACACCCAGAATCAGAAGCACAAATATCCCTTGGAAAGGAATTTGTGCTCCTGCTGGGAATCGAACCCAGGACCCACAGCGCAGAGGGCGGGCACCTGTCCACTGCGCCAACTGAGTCGTGATAATACTTCCTACTAAACTTACTCGAACTGCCCTTTTGCTTGGTTGGGGTCGCGTTTGCCTTATAAACAGGGGTTCAAATCCCTAGAGGAACACAAGTTTTCTCCCCAAGGTAAATTTGTGTTTCTTGTTCTGGTTGTGATTGGGTGTGTGACGTGAATGTTTTCGGCATCGAACAGTTATCGAACTTAGTGCGAGGCTGTGAGTTTGAAAGCTTTTATTATGCTATAAGTGATATTTGTGTTGTTTCTGTGTGTTTGTGCGAGTGACGTAATTTGGTCACGCATGATTCAAATTGTGTGTGATGTGAATGTTTCTCGCACCCACGATACGATCTTCTAAGTGTGAGGTTGTGAGTGTGTGTTTTTTTATTAAATTTTATGAAAAAGAGCTTTATCGCTGAGATTGCAATCGCGACCACATCGCCCAATCAGAAACAAAAAACATGAACATAACAAACAAAACAAAAACTTAGATTATAAAATTTATCTGAACACTTACTAGATAATTTATTTAATATTTTCCCATCTGACAGAGAGGAAAAAAACATATAATAACTAAAATAAAAAGAATATAAAAATTAAACGAAATCATCAGTATTTTGGTTTGTTGGACCTAACTAGTAGATATACGTAAAATTTCTAGTGTTGCGTTACCGGCTTTCTTGTCCTCAGTTCATGGTACTTCTAAATTAGTCGAAAAAATACTTTCACATAACTATGTGAAAGTATTTTTTCGACTAATTTAGAAGTACCATGAAAATGTTTGGGTTCTTTAGAAATAGCAAACCTGACTGAGGCCAGAAGCGCCTGGGAGATGGCATGCCCAAATAACGGGCTCCCAGTGAGGTTATCCTCACAGAGACTGTGGGATCGGCCGCTCTGTGAACTAGCACGGAAACATCTTTTAGATACGTGTCCTAGCGTCACAGAGCGTGTTCGACTTCTAGCAGTTTCTGTATGGGAGTCAGGGCTTTGGTTGCAGGCCATTCCCTCTTTTAATACTGGTACACTTATAGATCCATCTGCTTTCCGTCTCGCTATATGCTTACGTTTGGGTGCAAGATGCTATGTTGCCCATAGCTGTCAGTGTGGTACTGCTGTTGACCAGCTCGGTCACCACGGCCTCTCGTGCCAGAAAAGTGCTGGCCGAATTTCCCGCCACGCAAGCCTCAACGATATCATCCGCCGGGCTTTTACCAGTGCCAACATTCCAGCCATTCTCGAACCGAATGTTCTGATGCGTGACGATGGTAAAAGACCCTACGGCATGACTTTAATTCCATGGAAGATGGGACGGCCTTTAGTATGGGATGCAACTTGTGTCGATACCTTAGCTCCGTCACATCTTCCTGAAACACAGAATGGGGTTGGCGTCGCGGCAACTTCGGCAGAGCAGCGTAAACGGCGCAAATATGGAAACCTTGGCAGTGGTTACATATTTGAGCCGTTTGGTGTTGAGACACTGGGTCCGTGGGGACCGGGAGCTCATTCTATTTTCAAAATTCTATCAGAGCACCTGGTTGAAGCGACGCGTGATCAAAATGCTGACACTTATTTGGCTCAACGTATTAGCATTGCAATTCAGAGAGGCAATGCCGCCAGCATGATGGGAACGCTACCCACTGGTAGTGGGCTTGAGCACTTGAGTTACCTATAAGCTCGATGTCTTTTAGGTAACTTAGTTCTTTGCTGTACATAGTTTTAGTTTAGTTTTAGGAAATATAGGCAATTGGCCCGTAGTTAGGCAAGAAAAAAAAAAAACTCATTACTAGTAGTGCTACGGTATAAGTCAAGAGTGAAAAGGTATCTTGTAGGCAGCCATGCTACATCTTCGACCGCATCGCTTTCCATCAAGTGAGATTGTGGTCAAATGCTTGACTAAGAAAAAGTTCTTGAATTTATTCTGGCAATCTGAATTTAAATCTATAAAAAAAATATATAATAAATTATTTTACCCAACAGTCCGGTGCAGTGACAATAGAAGAGTTCCAGTGTGGAGTACAAGAGAGTACCAACTACCCCCTCCGTGCGACAGTTCCGGGTCTTTTGAGGGCGTTATTACCGCTAGCACAGAGAGATTTACACGCTCGAGCTAAGCGAGCGAAACAGGTAATCTGAGTTTTATTTTTAATCTTAGTTTCGTTTTTTGAACTGCCCGTTGG
This sequence comes from Lomographa bimaculata, assembly GCA_948107665.1. Lineage (NCBI taxonomy): Eukaryota > Metazoa > Arthropoda > Insecta > Lepidoptera > Geometridae > Lomographa > Lomographa bimaculata. The sequence continues at coordinate 1,145,268 of OX403607.1, read as the reverse complement.
CTTAGATGGGTGCGTGCTCGCCTTCTAAGCAGGGGTTTATGTGTTTCGTTTTGTTTTGTTTTGTCGGGTTCGATTCCCGACGGAAACATAAGTTTTCTCCCCAAAGAAAATCTGTGTTTCTGGTTCTGGTTGTGGTTGTCTATGTGATGTGAATGTTTCCGGCATCTATAACACAAGTCATCGAACTTAGTGCTGTGAGTGTGAAAGCGTTTATGTTTAGTTTAGATTTGTTAGAACATGTAACCTGTTGAGCTTCTTATCGACTGACTTGAAGGTCAACAGTTTAAATGACTGAAGTCAAGTTAGACTATCTAAGTTACCAATAACGTTGTTCTTCCCCAGACGCCTTTGCAGTACATTAGAACGCATGATCATCTCATTCTGGAGTCTGGTGGCGATGGAACCGACATCTTCCAGCAGCCGCCGGAAACTGCAGTGAAGAGACGTGCCAGCGATCCGTGAGTAGATACAAGAATACAAAAGTAATTTTTAAATCATTACACTAATATTATAAACGACCATACATATTGACGACCCAGTTGGCGCAGTGGACAGGTGCCCGCCCTCTGCGCCGTGGATCCTGGGTTCGATTCCCGGCAGGAGCACAAATTCCTTCCCATAGGATATTTGTGTTTCTGGTTCTGGGTGTAATATGAATGTTTCCGGCACCCACGATACAAGTCTATAAACTTAGTGTGGTGTGTGTGTGAATGCGTTTGTTTTTGTTTATAAAGGAAAAAGTTTGTGAGTGTGATTGTATGTCTGTTACTTCTTCACGCTCAAACGGCTGGACAAATTTTGATGAAATTTGTCAATTTGAAACACATAGGCTACTTTTATCCCAGAATTCCAGCGACACATAAGTGGGTAAAACCGCGGGGCACATTATGTGATGTGAATAGTGTGATACACAAGAAATGCGTAGGTACAGGTCATAAATTTACTACCCCAAAACACTAATACCACTACATCAGTCCGAAGCTTAAAAATCAAAAGCAATCACGCTCAAACAATATAAACTATCAATAATGCGGTCACCACCTGACTGCGGGCGACAGGTAATTTGTACACCCCCGCCCTCGTCGACTGTGTAGGGGTGGGACCGTCCACACTCGAGCTAAGTACGGATGGAATCGAATGGTAACAGACGGCCTAGATATTGTCTAGCATATTGAAAGTCACGAGCAAATTCAAATACAAAAACAGTTTATTCACATGGGCCCCAAAGAGGCACTCGTGAAAGTTAATGGCTCTACTGCCAGATTCGCAAAATTACAGCCGTCTCGAGAAGAACCTGGCAAGAAACTCGGCGACGCATATATTCATTAACTTTCTTAAAGACTAATACAGGAATTATATTAACCTAGGTATATCTATTATGTAGTATGTACCGACTGCGCCTATTTTAGCGTCAAGTATAAGCCTCAGTGTGTCTCACTCTTGCCTCAACTGGGCGCCGAGGGCTATTACCCTCGGGGAATCTTGGCGGGAGCTCCTTCCTTATCTTGGCTTGGGCTCACTTCTGGGTCTACTATAGGGATAGTTCTTCGGTCATCAGTCACTGCCGTCTATTGCTCCCTCGTCTTCGTCGTCACCCTTGAAGACGATGTCGCGTTCCCACGCACGCCAGGTCGTTACGTCCGGCGGTCGGGCGTGCACGATCGAACATCTATCTGCTAAAGCCAAAGGTCTACCCTCGATTGGACATGGCGGTTTAACATTTATCAATCAGGAAATAAAAAATGCATTTAAAAATTAAGTGTGAGTAAGATTTAATATTGATGCTTTTATATTACTTTATACATTAATGTAGGTACACCTTGTAGCACTCTAAAGAGTGCCATAATTTTACCGAAAAATGTGAATCAAGATATCAAGCCAATTATTCGTAGCCAAGTATACAACATCGTGAACATTCAATGTGTTGTAAATTTTCATATTAAATCGCGTTAGAAAGACCTGTCTTAAGACGACGAACAGAAAGAAAGAACTGGAGAACAGTTGTTTTTTTTTATCTTCGATAGGCTAGCCGAGCGTTCAACGGTGGTAAATGCTAAACCTAGGATACACTCGTATATAACTAGGTCACAAGAATGTCTTCGATGTTCTTTTCGAAAATCTTGACCTATTTTCTCGAATCAGCAGAAACGCCAGAACACCATTTCTAAGCATGACTTTGTTATATCCGAGTATATCCTAGGTTTAGCATATACCACCGTTGAACGCTCGACTATCCTACCGAAGATAAAAATATATATTGATAAATAGCGATTTATAAGGATATGAATTATTAATTACTTAATGATGTAAGTTACTATTTTACACAAAAAAACATCTTCTCTTATTGGTGTATCCAATGTATCCAATCAGGTACATGCTATACAAACTACAAGATATCAGCAGATAATAATTTTCGTGATGACCGATGAAATGATTTCAAAGAATCCGTAATATCCTGCTAATAAAATTATATGCTATAATCCGGATCCATCCGGACCTCCGGATATTTCTCCCGGATTTAATGTCAGCCCATCCCTAGCACTCGCTGTCAGCCGCAGAGGCTGAGTTGACGAAGTTTTTGCGACCGCGGCGTTTGATTGTGAGGCTTATTTGTTTGCTGATTCAATTTTAAAGGCATGTCATATTATAATGTCCTCTATACAAATAGTATGTATAGAACTGATTAAATTATTAGTTTACCTATTAACAGTAAAGTACAGGAACTGCCCGATGGTTCAGTTGGGTGAGCGTTCGCCTTCTAAGCAGGGGTATCGAGTTGGATTCCCGGCGGCAACAAAAGATTTCTCACCAAGGAAAATTTGTGTTTCCTGTAGTGATTGTGAATGAATGAATGAAAAATATTTATTTGGCACTATGGAAAAGACAAACAAACATACAATAGACAATAAATACAGCTTACAAAGGTAATTCAACATAACAAAAAGAAAAAGTGCCAAAAGGGTCGTGACTCAGCATTTTTGCCAAGTGTATCACTTGGCGCTGATTTTAAGTCAAAACCCAACAACATTGTGTGTGTGATGTGAATGTTTCCGGCACCCACGACACGTTTTGCTTCTACATTCATCATCTGTACAGCGAAGGAGTGGAACTCATTGCCTGCGTCGTTGTTCCCCGAACGGTATAATCTGAGAGTCTTCAAGTCTCGAGTGAATAGGTATCTTCTAGGCAAGCATGTCACACCTTCGGCCGCATCATCACTTTCCATCAGGTTAGATAGTGGTCAAATGCTTGCCTATTCAACATAAAAAATAATTTATAGAACTTAGTGAGTGGCTGTGAGTGTGAAAGCGTTTATGAATCATAATGCCGACATGGCACTGGCAGGGTCTGTCACAAGGGCATACGGAGGTAGTTTTTGCCCTGACACAAGATGGCACACTATTGTAGCTAATTGCGGTCTCTGGGCCATTGTCAGCCCCTCAGTTTTTGTCTACATTTGGTTTCAATGTCATAACCCTTTATAATTCTGTGGGTTCACCTAATGTATCTACCATGACCTACCCTATAATCATATTAAATATCATTATAGTTAAAGTAATGTATTGGGACTTAAACGCGCTAAAAACTATTTTTATTTATCTCGAAGTTTCGGCCATGTTGCATTGGCCATAGTCTCGAGAAGACTGACTAGTCTAGTAGACTAGTCTTCTTATATTTATCTATCGAACCGAGAAAGTTTAAGTTACATATCTAAGTAATTTGAACACTTGAAATACCTATAAGCTCGATGCCTTGTAGGTAACTTCGATCTTTCCTGTATAGATGTAAATAGTTTTAGAAAATATAGGCAATTGGCTCGTAGATAGCATATATGATAAAATATTTGAATAAATGTATTAATATATTGTTTTAGTTAGTAATTTTAAAGTTCAAACTATCGTATTACAAGTAATGATTCAAAGATATATAGCTTGGAACTCGTCAACATATCGTCATTTGAACTGCCCGTTGGCTAAGTTGGGTGAGCCTTTTAAGCAGTGGTATCGGGTTCGATTCCCGGCGGGAACACAAGTTTTCTCCCCATGAATATATTTGGATGTTTGAAATGTACATAGCTTATACGTAGGATTAAAACATAATATTTTACTTGATAAACGCGGACGAAGACGTGGGGCACGTGCATAAGTTGACACCTTAATTGTAAAAAAAAACATTCATGACACGTAACATTTCATATTGAACTACCCGTTGGCTCAGTTGGCAGCGAGTTCGCCTTCTAAGGAGACGTATCGGGTTCGATTCCCGTCGGGAGCACAAGTTTTCTATCCAAGGATTTGTGTTTCTTGTTCTGGTTGTAACTGTGTGTGTGATGTGAACGTTTCCGGCACCCACGACACAAGTCATCGAACTTAATGTGGGGCTTTGAGTGTAAAAGCGTTTACGTTTATTATTTATTAATTTACTTTGTTGTCAATTAGTTTCGGACAAATTAGTTGTCTTTCATCAAACATCTTCTCGTGACTGAAGTCATGCGTATTGCGCTTCTGACTCATCCTGATGTAGGACTACTAATTTATCCGAAAATAGTCGACTACAAAGTAAGTCGAAATTTTACATGTTTCAAACCGTTTATAACATTGAATCAAATCTAAGTAATCATAACTGTGTAACTAATTTCTATATATTATATTTTATGTCTCTGCCCTCTGCACTGTTGGTCCTGGGTTCGATTCCCTTCAGGAGAACTATTTTCCTCTCCAAAGGAAAGGTGTGTGATATGTAAATTTTTCGGAGGTCACGATACAAGTCTTTGAACTTAGTGTGGGGCCGTGAGAATGTGTTTGTTTGTTTATTACCCCGATTTATACATGCAAACCCGGGGACAGCTCTCAATACATTATTAGCATCCCCCAAAAATCAACTCTTGGCTCGGCAGCGCACCGCATGCAGCCATTTACCATCTAACGAGTGACCTGATCAGTGCCAAAACTGTAAATGGCGGGAAAACGACGATAATTCAACACTAAACAAAGGCTGCGGTAGCGGCACCCGGTGTTTTTGGCCGGGTTTCGAACCCGGTACCCGATGGTGTTAATTCTCTTTTAACGCATTCACGCTTGGTGGCAGACATGCGTGGCTATATGTATTCTAAACTAGAAACAATTTTTTTCTTTCAAAAGATTTTTATATGAAGCTTTTACCAGTTGTAAATAAAAAAAAAGGACTAAATAGTTATACAAACAGACAACTTGTCAAGACGAATCAAACGAGCCCAAACTCGATGGGTTTATCTTGTTTACTTCAGAAGTTCCTATGGCTATCTTCGGTCTCCGTCATCAGACCAGCTACATGGTACCACAATATAATCATTGTATTGCCACCGAAGATACATAAGTACAACAAATTTGAGTCCAATTGGAAATTGGTCTAATTTACCTTATAATCTAACTAGCCGTGCCCCGCGGCGCAGCCCGCTATTATCAAGTTAAAAAGTAGCCTATGTGCTAATCCTAGGTATAATCTATGTACATTCCAAATTTCATCCAAATCCGTTCAGCAGTTAAAGCGTGAAGAGGGAACAAACATAATTACACACTTACACACAAACTTTCGGATTTATAATATTAGTAGGATTATCTACGAATACTGAATCAGCCTGATATTTTTTCTTGTATTCTTGGCATAGCAATATATGTGCATTTAGCATCATTTAGTCAGTGTCTAGTTATATAATTAAACGCAATCAAAGCTTAAAATAATTAAACGCAAGCAAAGCTTAAAAAAACCGACTTCACCGCTTTATCTTCGGAACTTTGATCGATTTACTAAACACGCATTATTGAATAGATGTACTAAACACACATTATTGGCGATATTTCAAGAACTACTGGTCAGATCTTGATCAAATTTAAACGGGACTAATTGGAAAGCAACATCTTTCAAACAAAAAAAATCAAAATCGGTTCACGTGAAACGAAGTAATGATACCTCATAACACACATAAAAAAAAGAAAAAAAATACAGTCGACTTGAGTACCTCCTTTTTTGTGAAGCCGGTAGAAAACCGACTTTACCACTTTATCTTCGGAACCTTGATCAGATTTAATCTATTAAACACGCATTATTGACGATAACACAAAAACTAGTGATTAGGCCTGATAAAATTTAAACAGGACCACATGCACCAGCATTCAAATAAAAAAAATATCATCAAAATCGGCTTACAACAAAAGAAGATATGAGGTAACACACATTAAAAAAAATGTCGAATTGAGAACCTCCTCCTTTTTTTTGAAGTTGGTTAAAAATACTTCATTTCATTAAATTTTTAAAAAGTCATTTTAGCCGCCAGTCAAAGTCAATTAAAAGTTATTTAGTCAAAATATTGATATATTTTTCTGCCATTTAAAGAAGAAGTGTAATATAATATATGTATATATTACTTTTCGACAAAAAAATCTACAAAATCTAAATACGGCAATGAGCGTATCATTGCCTGAGCTGACTGTCGTGCTAAGATCGAAGCGCAGTCTGCTCTTAAATCTGAGACCCGAGTGGCCGTAACAACTAATCGAAATTCGTCCAAAACGTGTTTAACGCCTGCCGACGATCAAAACAATCTGCCGCGCGCCGGCTGCTAACTTCTACCATAATATTATTGCTCTCACTAATCTGCCAGGCGTTTACTGCCATACATTAACAACCGTAGTTATACAATTAGAATAAAAAAACAGAACATAAATACTCTTTCACACTCACAACCCCACACTAAGTTCAAATCGTCTATTCTATCCTGCGTCTTTGTTCCCCGAACGGTATAATCTGGAAGACTCGCAAGTCTTCAAGTCTCGAATGAATATGTATCTTCTAGGCAAGCATGTCCCATCTTTGGCCGCATCATCACTTTCCCTGAGGTGAGATAGTGGTCAAATAAAAAAATACATAAAAAAATCACAACCAGAAGCACAAAGTTAAAGTTAAAGAAAATTTTCCTTGGGAAGAAAATTGTGTTCCTATTCCACATCTTCATAGTAGTGTTGACCCAGTATCGTTTTAACTGTCCTCTCATGACATATAAGTCTTACGAAAACTCGCACGAAGCTGGGATAGAGATATCTTTATTGGAATAGAGATATTGCTCTGGTAAGCGTAGATTATATTTACATCGATATCGAAATCGAACAATAGACCTACATGAAACTGTTGATAAATTAAGCCGTTTCTTAATCACTTATTAACATCATCTAGTATTTAAGACACTCTCAGCCCGCACTAAGTTGCAAGACTCGTGTAACTAGTAATAAATTAGTCATTATAAGTTTCCCTCGTTACCAATGCTAACATCAAGTCATATAATTTAAACGCCTGACGCAATCTCAAAAGCAATCATATGACCTGAAGTTTGCTCCGTTCGTAACTTTACATCAGATGTCGCTGATGGCAACACATCGTCGCCAAATGTCGCCAAATGTTGCCTGAGTATGATTATTTCATGTAATAATTTAAACGCAAGGAAAGCTTAAAAATCCTACTTCACCGCTTTATCGTTAGAATCCTTGATCCGATTAAATGTATTAGATACGCATTATTGAGGATAACTCAAAAACTAGGTCAGATCTTAATCAAATTTCAATGGTACAACATGGGAAGCAGCAGCTTTCAATGAAAACTAAAGCCATCGACATCGGTTCACATAGAAGTTACGATAGGTAACACGCATTAAAAAATGTCAAAATAATATAGCCGAAAGGTTCTAACCTCCTCCGTTTTTGTGCAGTCGTTTAAAAATACAGTCGAATTGAGAACCTCATCTTTTTTTTATAACTTGCTTAAATACAACAATTTGTTAACGTTTCTTATATATTTTCCTATCTTATCTAATACCTTTAAACGAGCAATTTTTGTATATACATAATCTGAATCTCGGAAACGGCTCCAACAATTTAGTATGAAGAAGGGTTTCGGGGGCGATAAATCGATCTAGCTAGGTTTCATTTTTAGAAAACGTCGTTTTAACGGGCTTAGCTCGGTGATCTAGGTATTTAAATGGAGTGGACGTGGTTGGGATTTTTGATGAATTTTTGTACAAAGAGAAATTAAATCGTATTCCTGTTCGAAGGGAATTTTCTACTTGTTTTTTCTACATTTTATCGTAAGTCGTGAGGTAGGTAATTTGTTTTATGCTTGATAGGCAAGCATTTGACCACTATCTCACGTAATGGAAAGTGACAATGCGGCCACTCTAGACTTGAAGACACCCAGATTGTACCGTTCGTGGAACAACGAACTGAAGGTAGGTACGTCTATTGTAAATGGATGACGTTTGACCGTTTGTCTAGTTGTTAGATAGTAAAACGAGCATGGGGGAATTGGCTCGTGTAATATTCTCTTTCTTATATCACATCTTATCTTATATCATAACTTATGTATACATATAGGTAAAAATCAATTGTTCTGCATTAGTCTCACAAAAACTCGAGAACTTGACCGATTTACCTAAGGTTGGTTTTAAAATATTTGAAGATATTTTATTTTCCTATACAAACTGTTTGCACAAGTCAAAGTTTTTTTTTTCTTTGATTATTGGCTTCGCAATCTTGGGCATTTAGCCAGTGTATTAATATATTTCAAGTGTATTTTATATTAGAAGTCCTAGTCTCAAGTCACAGTAAAAGTCAAGTAAAACAGTCAAGGTCCAGTCATAGTCAAGTCATGCCCTAGTAAAGTGGTAGAGACTTTACTAGAACTTCTATTGGAGTTATGGAGCGAAGGCGAAAGTCACGTTTTTCAACTTAGTACTTTTATTTGCCTACATTTATGCACGTTTACTAAGTATTCATGGTTAATATTCCACCATTATTACACATTAACACTCAAAGAATCACAGGTTTTGGAAAATTATACAAAATCAACAAAGCCATTTTTTCACTTTCGCGGCAAAATTCTTGTCAAAGTTCAGACAACATTAATTGGCGGTACAAACAAAGATAATGTAATCACTCCGTTTTAAGTACGAAGTTCGCCGGGTCAGCTACTTCATTATATATAAAACAAAATCAGTAAACAAATAGAAAACCTCTATGTCACACAGATCAGTTCCATCGTTTGCAAGCTCCGGAGGATTGCAAAGTCGACAATAGCCGGGAACAAAGCGCGGAACAAATAATTAAAGACAATGCAAAGTTGTAATCGAACAACAGGCTATGGGGCTGTGGGGTATGGTACAAGTGGCGAGAAGAAAGCGGACTGAACATTGAAAATAAATAAAAATAATTAACGCTTAAACGAAGCTTAGTCAGTTAATTAGTTTCGATGACTTGTGTCGCGAGTGCGGGAAACATTCACGTTATACACACAATCAATACACCCAGAAACAAAAACATAGCTACTGCTTAGGAGGCGATTGCGCTCCAACTATGCCAGCGGGCAGTTCCAACAGAACATTTTATCTAGGTATTTTTATGTTTTACATTCGGGATAACATAGTAATTATAAATTGGTTAGCATTTTGGACTCTTGTTGCCTCGATCAAACGTCCTGACACCTGGTCTATATATATCGTATGTGCCCTTGGTTCCCACGGTCCCAACGTCTCCATCCCAAAATATACAAATAATGTAACCACTTTCACGGTACGATATGCGCCTTTGAAGATTCTGCTGCTATAGCCATCAGCCAACCTTATTTTTGGTTCCGGGAAGATAAGATGAAGCAAAGATTAAATACATCAACGTTCTCTTCTAAATATGCCTTCCCTCTAACGCCATCACAGATCTAATACCTAGACCATCATAAACTTAAGCGCTTTCATACACTTACAGCCCCACACTAAGTTCGATGACTTGTATAGTGGGCGCTGGAAACATTCACATCACACACAATCACAACCTAGAAACACGAATCGAACCTTATAGCCCTGCTTAGAAGGCAAACTCACATTCAACTTAGCCAACGAGCATCGAGCAGTTCGAAAATCCGCTCATCACCTATACCCCACCCTACGGAACAACTAAACCAGAGCCTAGCCTCAATAAATAATAAATCGACGACACAACCCGTTGTTCGGAACTACTAATAATCGGAAATTTATTTGTTTGCTAAACACACCATTTCCTATCAAACAATAGCTTCCGAACAACTTCCGAACCTTCCGCACAGAGAACTGTTTGTATTGTATTACCGACTTCCCAAAAAAGGAGGAAGTACTCAAGTCGACTGTATTTTTTTTTTACCTCATAACTTCTCTCCACGTGAAATTTCAAGATCAAGATCTGATCAATACTTTTTGAAATATCGTCAATAATGTCTATTTTTGTGACGAATAATGCGTACTTTGACGATGTTCTCGTTTACCCGACTTCAAAAGTTACCTCATAACTTCTTTCGTTGTGAGCCGATTTTGATGATTCTTTTTTTATTTGAAAGCTGGTGCTTTTCATGTGGTCCCATTGAAATTTGATCAAGGTCTGATCTCTAGTTTTTGAGTTATAGTCAATAATACGTGTTTATACATTAAATCTGATCAAGGTTTCGATGATAAAGCGGTGAAGACGGTTTTTTTTAGCTTTGCTTGCGTTTAATTATTATCCGTAAGAATTTATAATGTTTACAGGATTTTTATAAACTACTCACTATCTGATCCGCCTTCACCCGGGTCGACAATTTTCAACATGCTTTTTAATACCAGATAGGTGCAAGGACGGTATGTCACCTAATGGAAAGTGATAATGCAGCTGAAGATGCAGCATACATAGAAGATACCTACACACAAACTGTCAAACGTCATACATTTATGGTTGACATACCTCCAGTTCACTTGTAACGTTTTGCTTCTACGTTCATCATCCGTACAGCGAAGGAGTTGACCTCACTGCCTGCGTCATTGTTTCCTGAGGGGAAAGACCAGGTGTCAGGACGTTTGATCGAGGGAACAAGAGCCCAAAATGTTGACCAATTTATTATTTATGTGGGAGTCTTCAAATCAAGAGTGAATAGGTATCTTCAAGGCAAACGTGTCACATCTTCTGCCGTATCATCACTATTCATCAGGTGAGATGGCGCTCGAATGCTTGCCCATCTAGCATAAAAAAATGCTTACCTATTTAACAAGAAAAAAGCAAAAAAAAAGCCTATTCACTCTAAACTTGAAGACGTACGAAAGAAACGTGATTGCGTGTGAGATGTGAATATTTCTAGCATACGACACAATTCATTGAACTTAGTGTGGGGCTGTGAGTGTGAAAGCGTTTATTTATATATTTATATGTAGATTCGGCCTCATGATGTTACGTTGGTAAACACTACAGACTTGCTTGCTTTAGGTAAACATAAAAACATTAATCTTTATACCTTCAATTTATTAAAAATTATCTCCCACAGTTTCTACGAGACCCCACAGACCAACGGTTCTCACGAGGACTACCCTCCGCACGCGAAGCGATCGTCTCTCTTCCTCAACCCTTCGCCCTTCTTGTACCCGAGCACCCCAGGGCTGTTTGACTATGGTCATCCGTACCACGGGTACCACGGGCCAGAGCCGAACTACGAGAGGAGGGATGGTAAGTCAACATTTTTTGGAGGAATTATATACTGTGCGACCGACGTTTTATTTGCTGATTGGACTTAGGTACTTGATATACGTGGCCTGTACACGCGCCTCGGACGCTTTCTATTTGTTACACTAGAGCCAATACAAAACATCGGCAGCGCGGGGAGCGGGCGGGGGGAGCGTCATGGGCGCGCGCGCCCCGGCCCAAAGTTCTCTTAGACGCCAAACATATTACCTTCACAGCGCACGGGCCGCGCGCCTGGGTTCTTTGTATATCAAGTCTCTTGACGTCGTAATTTGTATGTAATCAACGGTAAAATAATAAAGTTAAAAATAAATATGTAACTTAGAAGTCTGGCAAAAAATGGCGACGTAAGAAATTTAAGACGGAAAGGAAAAACTTAAAACTTCGGATAGGTAAGAAGGGTAAACGGGGCAAAGGAGATCAAACCCTAGTCTCTTTAGTCTTGATATTATTTTTCCTAAGCTTAGAAAACATGCTAATAAGATATTTCGAAGACAATACTGCTTTTTATTAGAAGGCCTATTAATTAACACCAAAGATTTTAAAACCAGTTGATAGCGCAAAATAAATAGGCCGGGGTTCCTGTGCCATTTTTTTTCTATAGAGAAAACTATTCGCTTTCGTGTTTGGGAATCTTGGATGCCCTTGCTAATATGATCAAAAATAATAATATCTTTATTCCTGCTATATGCTTGATAGTGGATACCGGGGGCAACAAACGGACCTTTTTATTCACACCTAATCGCGTCAACCTATTCCCAGGAGGAATCTCAGTCCGAGACGTGTCCTCGATGAACGCGACGCTCTCCGAGCCCCGGCTTGCTCCCGGCGCGATGATGAAGACGGACGACGAGTGGAAGAACATCAACACCATGCTCAACTGCATCCTGTCGATGGTGGAGAAGACGAAGCGGGCGCTCGCTATTTTGCAGCAAAGAGGTAATACAAATCAATAAATCTAAATTTTGAAATACCCTCGCTCTGGAAAACGGCTGCACCGATTTTCACCAAACATAGCTAAGAATAGTCTCGAACAAGTCACCGTTGAAACAAAAAAAAAGATAAAATCGGTCCAGCTGTTTGGGAGCTACGATGACACACAGACAGTCACAAAGTATAACTGCCCTCTATTTGCGTCAGATGTTGCAACAGGCGTACTAAAACACGACATCCTTACATTCCTCCGATTCGAACCAAGTGATTCGCCACAACTTTTATTATGCGAACTGCAAAGGAATGGAACACCCTGCCTTCTTTCTTTTTTCCCGACAGTTATAATTTGGGCCTCTTCAACTCAAGACTCTTCAACTCTTCAATCTTCTAGGCAAGCATGTCCCACCGTCGACCGGTAAAGTACACATAATGACTATCACCTCAGGATGTCCATCCGGCGTGGAGCCACCAGAAAGCAGCGACATCAAACGGGCTGCCAGCGAGATCATGGCAGCAGCCGTCAGGCAGACAGAGGAAAGGGTAGCGGAGGTGCGGAGACGAGCTGAAGATGCTGTCAATCAGGTATAAAAAGGGTTTCCAAAAGTAGAGTTAAAAGAAAACGTAGAAGCTTTCCAAATATTATTAATACATTTCACTATAACCACAATAAGAATTTTACAAAACTAGCTGTGCCCCGAGGCTTCGCCCGCATTTATCAAGATTAAAAATTAGACTATGTGTTAATCCTAGGTATAAGTTATGTACATTCCAAATTTCATACTAATCCGGTCAGCCCAGTTCCTAATCAAGTTACAGCGTGAAGAGAAAACAAACTTACACACAAAAACTTTCGTGTTTATAATATTATGTGATTTAAAGAATATAAAATTAATACCATGAAGGTGAGGTTTATTGCGATATTTCTTAAGGTAGTATTAATAAAAGGATATATAGAGGCAAATGTCATACACACAGACGGACGGAAGGACTAAAGCACCCGAATCAACTCGGAGGTCTCGCTTCTCTCGGTCAATAAATATGAAGGCTTTTGAGATTGATATTTGTGTACTATTCACTGAAGATATCTGTAACGACTTGGTAATGGTGAACCTCAAGTGCTTCCCTGATTTCTATTTCAGAATAGATTACTAGCTCCCTATAAATTAGAAGGCTATTTGACTAATTTCTGTAAATATCGAGCCTGTAACAAAAGTCATTTTATTTCTTGGAACTATTTAAAAGAAAATTGAAGCATCATTTCAATCAATCGCCAAACTGCTCGCTAAAGAAGTTGTCGCATCTGTTTCTAAGCATTGGGTACCGTGGTTAAATTTCGTCACCATAAACTGTGCGGAACTTTTCACTCTTTATAAGGTATATAGTGAAACCCTACGTTCCAGGTGAAGCGCCAAGCCCTGCTAGAGCTGCAGCGAGCGGTAGGTGCTGCGGAGTGCAAGGCTTTAGAGCTGGTCGCTGAGAGGGGCAAGCGGCACTCCCCGCCGCCTCCTCCCCCGCCGCGGGACTTGAGTCCTTCAGCCGCTTCACAACAGAACGTAAGAAGTTTCTCAGGTTTCTGTACTCAATATCACAAAATGCGAAAAATTTGGGCTGTTAGACAAAAAAGGAAGAAATACCTGTCGTCTTCTTCCCCTCTGGATCTTCAACCGCCTCATTGCCTTGTTTCTTACTTCTGTACTTCAATTTTCCATTGATTTTATTTATATAGCATTAGCCATGCTAGGCAGAACTATAGTGATAAGTCAATTTTCCAGCTGTCTCGAAACAGAATGAAAGTAGTGTCTCAGGTTTCTCAACTCAGTATATCTAATCTTCGAAGTGTTGGAGCCTATAGCCGATAAGGGGAATAGTATATACTCTCCTCCCGCCCTCCTGTTCCACTTAAGGACTTGGGTTCTTTAGCCGCTTCACAACAAAATGTCAGCGTGTATGTAAAATCACCGAATGGTAAGAGGCATATTGGATATCAATGTTAAACTTGAGAGGTCCCGTCTGATGAAGTCTACACTCCGACCTACTCGCGCACATATCCAAAACCCCGAAAATTTTCAACTCGAGCTTACAAATCGCTTCGCTTGCCTAGAGAATTTAGCTTCGGTGGACGAGATTAGTGACGGTTTAGTAGAAACTGTCCAAACGGTGGGTTCTAAGTATTTTAGACCTCGCCGTACAGACAGACCTCAAAAGCTCTCTAGCCTCACTTTGCACCTCATGGAGAAACGACGCTCGTTATCATTGCAGTCTTCCGATGATGCTAAGTCATATGGGCAGCTCAATAAACAGATCTCGAAATCCATGCGGCACGACATCCGCTCCTTTAATACCAAAAGTATTAAGGAGACGATAGAGCGGAATCTAGGCTCCAAAGTGTTCGCAAGAGATTTGTCTATTGGGCAAAGCCGGTTGACAAAGCTGAAGAGAGAAGATGGCAGTGTAGCGTCGACCAAACCAGAGGTGTTGAGGGAGGTTGAGAGTTTCTATGGACAGCTTTACACTTCCGTCGCTAAACCCGTTACCAGCTCGGCCAAAGACCCAAGAGCCAAGCTGACCCGACACTATACCGAAGATATCCCGGACATCAGCCTATATGAGATTAGGATGGCCCTCAAACAGCTGAAAGACAACAAGGCGCCGGGTGATGATGGAATCACATCTGAGCTTTTGAGAGCGGGTGGAATACCGGTACTCAAAGTCCTCCAAAAGCTCTTCAATTCCGCGTTACTCGGAGGTACTACGCCAGAAGCATGGAACAGAGGCGTGGTGGTGCTGTTCTTTAAGAAAGGTGATAATACTTTGCTGAAGAACTACAGACCCATCACGCTTCTGAGCCATGTTTATAAGCTGTTTTCGAGGGTCATCACGAACCGTCTCAGTCGTAGGTTTGATGACTTTCAGCCTCCCGAACAAGCCGGTTTCCGAAAAGGCTATAGTGCCATAGACCACATACATACGCTGCGGCAAGTAATACAGAAGACTGAGGAGTATAACTTGCCATTATGCTTAGCGTTTGTGGACTATGAGAAAGCCTTCGATTCGATCGAAACGTGGGCGGTGCTTGAGTCTCTCCAGCGATGCCATATTGACTATCGGTATATCGAAGTGCTGAAGTGTTTGTACAATAACGCCACCATGTCGGTCCGAGTACAGGAACAGAGTTCGAGGGCGATTCCACTACAAAGAGGCGTGAGACAGGGAGACGTCATTTCTCCGAAACTGTTCACTGCCGCGTTGGAAGATGCCTTCTTCTGGAGCCTTCTCGAACTTCTGGAGTGGAAAGGGCTCGGCATCAATATCAACGGCGAGTACATCACTCACCTTCGATTTGCCGACGATATCGTGGTCATGGCAGAATCGATGGAAGATCTCAGCACAATGCTCGAAGGCCTCAATCGAGTTTCCCAACGGGTGGGCCTTAACATGAACATGGACAAGACGAAAATTATGTCGAACGTCCATGTTGTGCCCACTCCAGTATCACTTGGGAACTCGATGCTCGAAGTTGTTGACAAGTACGTTTACCTAGGACAAACGGTCCAACTAGGTAGGTCCAACTTCGAGAAAGAGGTCAATCGTCGAATCCAACTCGGCTGGGCAGCGTTCGGGAAACTTCGCAACGTCTTTTCGTCCAATATACCTCAATGCCTCAAGACGAAAGTCTTTGACCAGTGTGTGTTACCAGTGATGACTTATGGTACTGAAACGTGGCCTCTTACTGTGGGCCTTATAAATAAGCTCAAAGTCACACAACGAGCTATGGAAAGGGCTATGCTCGGGGTTTCTCTACGAGATCGAATCAGGAATGAGGAGATCCGTAGACGAACGAAAGTCACCGACATAGCCCGGCGGGTTAGCAAGTTGAAGTGGCAATGGGCAGGGCATATAGTACGTAGAACGGATGGCCGATGGGGCCGAAAAGTTCTAGAATGGAGGCCACGGACTGGCAAGCGCAGAGTCGGAAGACCGCCCACAAGGTGGACGGACGACATAGAGAAGGTCGCAGGAAGACGCTGGATGCAGGCCGCTAACAACCGTTCATTTTGGAGATCTTTGGGGGAGGCCTATATCCAGCAGTGGACTTCTTGCGGCTGAGATGATGATGATGATGATGATGTATGTAAAATATGCGAAGTATGGGAATTGGTACGAGGGTACCGAACAGTATAATCGGGGAGTCTTCAAGTCAAGAGTGATTAGGTACCTTCTAGCGTGCTACATCTCCGGCCGTATCATCGCTTTCCATCAGGTGAGATTGTGGTCAAACGCTTGCCTATTGTATATAAAAAAAAAAGGGAATGTTGCGTCCTTAAATCAATCAATCTAAAAATTTATTTGTTAGAAATATTACGTTGATTTACATTAAACAATTGTATGTCAAAGTGTTCGCCCTGCATGCAGGAGCGCAAATATTATTACACTTTTATTTTTTTTAATAATTCAGGCTTTCCTCAATACGTTTGAAGCCAGTTACGAACATTTATTTTAAACCAACCTTGACTCAAGGTCGCCAGCTTCTTCCTAGCGAGGAAAACCGGCCAACAAGCACCCTCAAAAATTGTTTTTTTCGAGGATACGTGTCATTCATCACCAATTCGCATTGGTCAAGCGTGATGGGACCTTAAGTATCTCTCTCTTTCTCTCTTTCTGTGCTGCACTTGTCTTTAGAGACAGGTGAATGCGGGATGGCCGTATGAATTCCACTTCCTCGCAGTACGGATGATAAATGTAGAAGCGGAACGCTTCGAGCGAGCTGCAGGTATTTCAACCATGACTGGATGACGCTAGATTGTTTGTCTTGTTGTAAGATGGTAAAACGGGTTTGGGGGAAATGACTCGTATAATTCTTGCGCACAGTCTCCGAAATGCAAACGTTAGATAACCGATAGGCTCGCTACCTTACGTCGATAACCGAGACTTAACAGTTTGACTCAACCAGCTTACTATCGCCAATGAGTCTTGGATCGAAGGAAGCAAGACCCAGTAGGGGGGACGAAATGAACTGATTATAGAGACGAAGTATTTTAATTTTTGGCTAGGGCTGATATTTCATGGCAAAAAGATTATTATCAGTCAATTTCGTTTGTTAATAAACTGAGCCAGTTTAAATAAGTAATGTGATGTTTGCGGTGGCAGTGCTGCTGGAACTGCGGGCGCAAGGCGCAGGAGACGTGCTCGGGCTGCAACGCGGCGCGCTACTGCGGCGCCTTCTGCCAACACAAGGACTGGGAGAACCACCACCAGGTGAACTGCACTCGAAGCTTGCAAACATTCTGATTCAAAATCACGACCAAGCTGGCGCAGTGGACAGGTGTCCGCCCTCTGCGCCGTGGGTCCTGGGTTCGATTCCCGGCAGGAGCACAAATTCCTTTCCAAGGGATATTTGTGCTTCTGGTTCTGGGTGTAATGAGTTTGTGTGATGTGAATGTTTCAGGCATCCACGATACAAGTCTTTGAACTTAGTTTGGGGCTGTGAGTGTGAATGCGTTTGTTTGTTTATAAAAAAAGAAATTGTTAATTCACATGGTCCTCAAAGAGGCACTCATAATAGTTAATGATTCTACAGTCAGATTCGCAAAATTACAGCCATCTCGTTCTTAAGAACTTTAACTTCTCTGAAAAAAAGTTTCACGTCTATCATGTGTCCCTGTTTTTTTTTATTCCGATTCATCATCTTAATTGTCAGAATGGCGGGCGAAGTGGGCTGAGCTGGGCACATCACATTTCACACTTTTATCTTTAACATCTATCGGGTGAGATGGTGGTCAATTCCTATCTAGCATAAAGAAAAAAGATTTTAACTGTACTACAACCATCTCAGCAGAAGGTCAAGTTAATTATGCAATAATACCAATTGTCAGGATTATTTTTTAATTGCCTTACGACAAAGAATTAACTCAATTAATGTTGACTAGGCCAAGCTATTCATTAATAAAACACACTTTTGTCTATTCCTTTACCTGACCTTATATGACATTCAAAAGGTGAATAAAAAAAATTACTGTTCAACAAATCTAATAAACATTGTTGTATAGACAACAATGTTTTTTGGTCAGATCTTACTATATGTTTGAGATTTTGTATAACTTGTCCCAAATTTTTCCCATTCTGTGTTTCAGGTCTGCAGCGGCCGCGAGCTGAAACCAACCGCGTTGCTCCGAACTTCCCCCCCATCGACCCTCGCGAAAGCCCTCCCCCGCGCCGCCACCCCAATCACAGCTACTGCTACTTCCAGCATCCCCGTCACCACCCCTTCGGAGAGGCTACCCTTGCCCGCTGACAGACTACCCCTACCTTCAGAGAGGCTGATAAACCAAGACAGGAGTCTCAATTCAGAGAGGCTGACATTGGCAAATCTTTCTACTGCGCAGGGATTGATAGGCATAGGCAAGAAATGACGGCTCACCAAAGATCTTAACCTCAGATTCCCGAGGAAGGTCAGAAGATAAATTAAATTCTTAAATGGAGTCAAAGATATCATAGTTTTAAGAATTTAGGAAGACGTTGTATTATAGATTACGATAGATATAAATTTAACATATCTCTTAACACTGAGTTCTTAAATAATGAATACTGATTTTAGTAAAGCATATCACTTTGTAGCAAGACTTTAAGTACAATGACAAAAAGATTTTCCTTATTGTAAATACTGTTATGACGGATGATCAAACTTTTTCCGCTGTTGGGATTGCGGTTTCCATTGGAGCTGCCCCCTATTGGCTGATTCAAAATATTCTAGTTTTGAGGTAAGTCTGTTTAGAGACATGCCAATTTTTTCACTATAAAGGAATAATAATATAAGAAAAACATCCGCGATATTTATTTTTGTGTATCTACAAATAATCTAATCAATTTTAATCAGATTAAAATGGTGTACCTCAGGGTCCCATGTTAGGTCTCATATTGTTTCTAGTGGCTAATTTTACTAAAATTAAAATATTTTCTAACTATTATTTAATTCAAGACATACCAAAGAATTATACGATAATCTTATAATAAAGTTAATATATTCATGTTTTTTAGTTTGTATGTGTTTTTAATTGTTATAAATGTGCCATAGTGAGGTTTAATTTAGGCTTTTTACATTTTATAAAATACTGTTTTTATACATATTGGTCATATTGTAAATACGCACCTAGTAAAGTTTCCGTAAGATATATATATATATATATTTAAATGTAATACATAACTTTATACTGTAATCGTCATCGCAAAAACTTGAAACTTAACTATATTGCAGGTATCCTTCGTTCAATACCCGAGTGAGATGAATAACACTAGTGTACTGCTGTTATAAAGAACTAGCCGTGCCCCGCGGCTTCGCCCGCTATTATCAAGTTAAAAAGTAGCCTATGTGTTAATCCTAGGTATAATCTACTTATATTCCAAATTTCATCCAAATCCGTTCAGCCGTTTAAGCGTGAAGAGGGAACAAACATACTTACACACTTACACACAAACTTTCGGATTTATAATATTAGTAGGATAGGATAAGTTGCTTGTTAAAAACTTGTTTAAAGACAAGCTTTTAGAAGTCCGCCATATTGAATTTAAAGTGACGTCACTTTATTTTTCGAGTTATTCTCAGCAAGCCCTTTCATTTGATACCCATAAGAGTGCATTAAAAATTACTTGTCCGCCATTTTGTGTGTTACGCTATGTTGGACTTAGAATGACGTCACACAGCTAACTAAACATTGTAATCCTAACTAAACGTGAATACACAATTTCAGCTCAACGGTTGAAGATATTTGCTTCAAAATTGAGTTGCAAGATTTCACCCGGACAAACATACATACATACAGTGAAAGCTAAATAAAAGCTTGTAAAAGACGCAACCGAAATTTTCGACAAAATTGAGCTATATATATATGCATTCAGTAATGTCTTTGCTATTTAGTATATGTTATAACTTGTAGCAGATGCGTCTAAATTAAAAGGGTCTTTTTAGGGTTCCGTACCCAAAGGGTAAAACGAGACCCTATTACTAAGACTCCAAAAACACAGTTCCCAAATTTCAATGTGATTTTCAGGTTTTCATCGTTTAACTTAAAGATATGAAAAACGAAAGGTACATCAAAATATTTATTGTATTAGTGTCCATATAGTTGGTTGAAAACATTTTCAAAAACATGTATTTATTTAAAATATCGAAATGTGCGAGCGAGAGAGAACACAAAAGGAATAAACCCTCTTAAAAGTAGACGAACACGCTGAATACCTATAAGTGCAATATTTGTCTCAAACCAATTTTCCCTTAAATATAGATATATTATAAGTCTATAAAGCAGAACAACATCACAAATAACATTCCGTCTGTAATTAAAACATTATTCAAGACAACTTTAGTAATAATAATGATTTGAGATTGTTAGATCCAACTATTTTTCCTCATACATAATATTGTAACTCCCTATAGATAATATAATCTAACAAACTAAAAACCTATCATGCTCCATACACGGATCTAAAAAAACGGATACAATGGCGCACACAAATAGGTGAAGCACCCTAGATTCTACAAATTTCAAACGCATTCAAATACACCGAGGACGTTCGGCGGAAGTACACTAGTTACTCGGTAATCTGTATAATATAGAACAGCCCGTTGGCTCATTTGGGTGAGCGTCTCAAAGCAGGGGGTTCGATTCCCGGCAGAAACACAATTTTTTCCCGAAAAAATGTTTGTGTTTCTGGTTCTGGTTGTGATTGTGCGTGTGATGTGAATGTTTCCGTCACCCACGACAAGTCATCGAACTTAGTGTGAAAGCGTTTATGTTTATTCGTTTTATATTGCTTCACCAATGATTGGACGAGGTTACGTCCGCATGTTTTTTAAGTCTGTGACACATATTGTGTTATTTTCTAGGAAGTATCATTATAACCTAATATAACGTGGAATTCTAATTACTAACAATAATCAAATCATCGATGTGTATAAAATTAAATATCCATCACTGTACAATATTCATAATTACGGCTATTAAATATTGTGTGTATTGAATTGTGTATGTATGTTGGATAATAATAATATATAATAGTTGTTTATTGATTTTGTCATAAAACGTGCAATATTATTTTTACTGTTGTATAAAATTTCGAATTTAATACGTTAAGATTTAGATATAATTCTGCTGTGGTTGTATATAATTAGTATTTAAATTTCTGAGTCACATTAAAACTTAAATAAAAATGGAACTGTTAGAAAATTTGGCGGTATTTATTTTATAACCTTTCTAATTACCCCTCAGGATAATTGATCAGATTTTTTAATCTATGTAGGAAAATAACAATTTAGTAGGCCACCAAATCACTGTTTTTAGATCAATTTTGACTCGAGGTCTATCTCAAAAAAGGCTATACATTTAAGCTGAAACTTACGTATAATATTCGTTATATCTTTAATATTTTTTTTTTTTTCATAAGAGTTACTCACTACGGGCCAATTGCCTATATTTCCTAAAACTAAACTAAAACTATGTACAGCAAAGAACTAAAGTTACCTACAAGACATCGAGCTTATAGGTAACTCAAGTGCTCAAGCCCACTACCAGTGGGTAGCGTTCCCATCATGCTGGCGGCATTGCCTCTCTGAATTGCAATGCTAATACGTTGAGCCAAATAAGTGCCAGCATTTTGATCACGCGTCGCTTCAACCAGGCGCTCTGATAGAATTTTGAAAATAGAATGAGCTCCCGGTCCCCACGGACCCAGTGTCTCAACACCAAACGGCTCAAATATGTAACCACTGCCAAGGTTTCCATATTTGCGCCGTTTACGCTGCTCTGCCGAAGTTGCCGCAACGCCAACCCCATTCTGTGTTTCAGGAAGATGTGACGGAGCTAAAGTATCGACACAAGTTGCATCCCATACTAAAGGCCGTCCCATCTTCCATGGAATTAAAGTCATGCCGTCGGGTCTTTTACCATCGTCACGCATCAGACCATTCGGTTCGAGAATGGCTGGAACGTTGGCACTGGTAAAAGCCCGGCGGATGATATCGTTGAGGCTGGCGTGGCGGGAAATCCGGCCAGCACTTTTCTGGCACGAGAGGCCGTGGTGACCGAGCTGGTCAACAGCAGTACCACACTGACAGCTATGGGCAACATAGCACCTTGCACCCAAACGTAAGCATATAGCGAGACGGAAAGCAGATGGATCTATAAGTGTACCAGTATTAAAAGAGGGAATGGCCTGCAACCAAAGCCCTGACTCCCATACAGAAACTGCTAGAAGTCGAGCACGCTCTGTGACGCTAGGACACGTATCTAAAAGATGTTTCCGTGCTAGTTCACAGAGCGGCCGATCCCACAGTCTCTGTGAGGATAACCTCACTGGGAGCCCGGTATTTGGGCATGCCATCTCCCAGGCGCTTCTGGCCTCAGTCAGGTTTGCTATTTCTAAAGAACCCAAACTATGTGAAAGTATTTTTTCGACTAATTTAGAAGTACCATGAACTGAGGACAAGAAAGCCGGTAACGCAACACTAGAAATTTTACGTATACCTAAGCCTCCTAGTCTTACAGGTAAAGAAGCTTGCGACCAAGCCCTGTCATCTATGTCAATATTCAAAACCGATATAAGAGTATTCTTTACGATATTGTCCATGCTCTCGAGGAGCGCGCCATGTTTCCATAGCGGACAACATCTTAAAGAATACGTAAATTTTGGGACAAAAAGACAGAATCTAATAATTGTAAAAGCCATATGAGTGTTAATTTTGAGCAATCTATCAGAAGAATTTTTAAAATTTTGAATTTTTTCTTCTACAAAAGGTGAAATTGATTCATCTAATATCGGCGAACCCAAAAGGCGAAGTGAACACTTGTCTACTAGTTTTATATTGTAAGCCAATGAGTTAAATTTTTGTAAAACCGATAATTTGTCTGAACAGTTATCGCAAACAAAAAGTTCGCATTTCGAAAAATTTAGTTCAAGCCCAATCTTTTTAAATTCATCAATTATTAATTTTAAATCACTTAAGACAGTATTCACATCACCTCCCAGAGTTCCGTCATCCAAATACCAAACATTTAGTTTGGATTGGAGACGTTGAATTATTGGATTGACAGCTAAAGAAAAAATTGCTGGGCCGCACGGGTCACCCTGCTGACAGCCAACGGAAGACAAAAGAACACCGTTTTTGTAAATTAATTTTGATGGTTTGCCATAGCATTGCCAAATAAAATTATATAACTCTGGAATTTTATCTTTCACCTGGGTCAGAAGGGTGCCTCTATCAACAGAATTAAAAGCATTCTTAACATCCACCTTTAGCAACACCTCTCCACAATTTTGATTCAAAAATGTTCTAAGGGAATGGACAGCAGCCTCACATCCGCCCCGCGAACCAAAACCAAGCTGTATAGGCTGAAAAAGATTGCTTAAAGAAACAAACATTTTCTTACAACCGATTTTAGCCGCGAGGCGGCGATATGTGGTGCCTACCGCTATAGGCCTGATGCCACCATCTTTTTTGTTAAGTGCGCATAAATTTGCGCCATACAAAATATCTGTGACATCATTATTGACTTGACCTGACAACATCAGGTTAACTAAAGCCGTTAGATCTTTTAAAAGTATCTCACCAATCTCGCCAGAACTAGCACATAAAAGATCTTTTAGAATTTGCGGTGTTAAGCCATCTAGGCCACCGGCAGATCCACCTTTAAAAGACATAACAGCCGAAGCAACATCCTGAGCGGTCGCCTCAACAGTGACGTCACTCTGTTGAGGTGGATCAGGTAAATGGATATTTGTTGCCGCAGGCGGATGCTTGTCACGAAGTGACTGTATCGTATCCGAATTATAAGGGGCTAAAGTGTCGCTAGAGAACAAGACTCGTGCTGCCCCTGTAATGTCACCATCACTAATTTTGTTCTCTACAATCTTATAATTCGCCAAATTATCATTTTTTTTAGAATTTGTATTATCCCGCCTTATTGGCGGGACAATCATGCAAGTATCGAAAGAAATGTCTTCCAATGCCATGTACTTTACGCAGTTTTCCTTTACTCTATTAGTAAGGGACGTTTTGTTATTAGGGTCAAAAGGTACGTAAAGTACGTGGTAAGGAAAAGTCAGGAGATGTTCCCAGGCACTCTTTGAATTTTGAAAAACCACTTTCTTAATTGCCCCTGAAAGGGACTTAGCAACCGAAATGCGTGCGCCTCGCGGAATGCGCTTTAAAAGAGGGACCGAATTTTTGTACAAGCTCAGTACCTCCCAAAACGGTTTGAGAGGAGTAGCAGCGCTTGTTAGACTGCTACTATTTAATTAAACATCATATTATTAAGAAATAAATGAAACGCAAGCAAAGCCAAAAAAACTGACTTTGTAACTTGATCAGATAAAATTATTTAAATACGCATTATTGAGGATAATTCAAAAACTGCTGGTCAGATCTTGATCAAATTTAAATAGGACCCCATAGAAAGCACCAGCTTTCAAATAAAAAAAGACTCATTAAAAAAAAAAATTGGTTCACCTTTAAAAAGTTCTGAGATTCTAGCACAAATAAAAAAATACAGTCGAAATGAGAACCTCTTCCTATTTTTTACACATTATTTACACCTGATGGTAAGTGATAATTTGGTCGACACATGACCAAATAGAATGGAATAGAAGAAATTTTATTGCTGAAACTGTGTTAGATAATTAAACGCAAGTAAAGCTTAAAAAACCGACTTCACCGCTTTATCTTCGGAACCTTGATCAGATTCAACGTATTAAACACGCATTATTGACAGATCTTGACCAAATTTAAATGGGACAAGATGGAAAGCACTAGTTTTCAAATAAAATAATAATCATCAAAATCGGCGCACAAAGAAAGAAGTTACGAGGTAACTTTTGAAGTCGTTTAAAAACGAGAACATCATCAATGTAGTCCACAGAATACTTTATTGCAATATATAATAGTAATATACAGGTATTTTTCTAATAGTACAGTTCTATATAGACCCTGTGGGTGTGCAAAAATAAGAAGAGGAGAGGAGCTAGGTTATGTTAACAGGTAAGAAAAAAAACAAATACTACACAAGAAGTATTATATAATTGTTGTGTTCATTCATTTTATTATAGTATTATTAGATTTAATATTATCATAGAAAATATTTATTATTATTACTAGTCAAGGGTAATTCTTCAGATACAAAATGTTCGATGTCTATATATGAGTATATTTCTGTAACCAACTAACAAAACGGCATGTATTTTTTTTTGTATATTTTAGGTATATATCCCTAACTGGGACAAATAATATTTTTGAAATAGTTACTGTCTAGGTATAAAATAAATATATTTGAAGTTTGTTCTTCTGATTCATATGACGCGTCCGTTTGCCATTTTCCGGAATAAAATGGTCGATGGCGCATTTTCCGTTTGATACATCAATGTTAATTATAAAATAAACGAAATGTAATGAATTGTCCTTTTACAAAAAAAAAGTGTATTAGTTATAACTACGTTAGTGTGATTATGAATAAGTAAGTAGGAAGTGTCCGGCGTCAAATACTGATTAATGTGGCGTAAGCTGCACTTAAACGTACTTGGTCAGGTAATAATAATGAGAGTCTGGCTTCCCACACGGGGAAGCCAGTCGTGCTACGGACCAGCTAAAAGGCGAATATGTGGCTGGTTGGCTTAGATCCCGGTGTTACGAAGGTAAATATCTGATTCATGTGTGCTTGGTTTAGGTGGCATTCTGATTACAATGCCTACTGTATAAAATTTATTTTATTGTATTAAAACTTTGATCTGAGTTTCGTGTCATGCTTTTGGGTTATAGATTCGTGTAGAAAATTGCAAATACTGAAGTCTGTATGTATGATGAGTTATGCATGATTGTAGGCAAAACCTTGATTCATCTGTGCCTGATTCATATGGTTATAAACTCAAATGAATCATAAAATATATTAGATTTTCCCCTCTCGAGCAAGAAAGGAGCAATTTTGTTGACTCTGACCTTTTGGATTGTGTAACGATTCAGCAACATTCGATTGGCCCATTAACTGTTGGCCAACATAATTTTTAAACAATTAACTTTTCATACAAAGAACTTTTCACCAACGCACGTTTCGCCAACATAACTTTACGTCAGTGAATGCTAAACCAACATAATGTTTTGACCAATCACTTTTCAACCAAAGATCATTTAGCCCATGGACTGTTCCTCAACAGAACGGTACGTCAGTGCAGTGTTTTATCAACATAATCTTTTGACAATATCCTTTCCCCCCATGAACTTTTTGATTTCATAAGCGTAATCAAAACATCGTATAATGGACGTATATGCCATAGAATAAATAATAGTATGGTATTGATTAGCGTTTTTTAAAATGTAGTACAGATTATTATTATGATTAATTTCTCAATATCTCTCCTGAATTATAGATGAGCCCTGCAAACAGATGAATGATAAAAGTAACAATTAATTGTAACATTCCATGGCAGTAGAACATTTTCTAATGGTCGTCTACTTAGCTACCGCTACCTTAAAACTAATTCGTAATTTACCACTGTCAAATAGAAACATCTGTCAACCAGCGCCAAATAGTTTCCGCTAATCTTGAGAGCCAGTTTCATTCAAGGCCTAGTTTGCTTACCATCCATGATCACATCATCACTTACCGATAGGAAAGACAGTGATAAACCGCCAGCCTGCCAGACATGATTCCACTCTTATTATATGGACTATTTACAACGGCAACTCCATTATACGGATCAGAAAAGTGACATAGCGCTTGGATAGTCGTAGGTAATCGATTCTTTCAACAGACAACTGAGCTACCTAAGCTCAGTAGTAACAGAAGCAGTCACCGATCTGGTACTTTCCATTTCAAACTATGCCATGGGCTGTTCTGGGTCTTAAGTTCTTTGTTCACATCATGACTATCAACACTGATGTTCTTCAAACGTCTATGAAAAAATCTCTTCTGTTCGAAAATGATGATGTGGCTCACTCAGTATTGTACTGGGCTGAACTGAACTCTCCAGGTTACTCGCTGAAAGGTTGGTGTCGACACACAGGATTCGTAGAATTTACATGACGTGGCATATTTGTCATTAGAAGTTTTGTGCAAAATTCTTATTTATTGTGATTGAAATTCCTCTAAATTGATTTCACACTTTGAAATATAACTTTTGCAAAAAGTTCATGGGGGGAAAGGATATTGTCAAAAGATTATGTTGATAAAACACTCCACTGACGTACCGTTCTGTTGAGGAACAGTCCATGGGCTAAATGATCTTTGGTTGAAAAGTGATTGGTCAAAACATTATGTTGCTTTAGCATTCACTGATGTAAAGTTATGTTGGCGAAACGTGCGTTGGTGAAAAGTTCTTTGCATGAAAAGTTAATTGTTTAAAAATTATGTTGGCCAACAGTTAATGGGCCAATCGAATGTTGCTGAATCGTTACACAATCGACCTTTTGATATATCTTAGTCGTAGTTAAGAATTAATAGAAAAAATAGAATAATAATAAATAATGTGTGAGATACATATTAATCTTCCTTATTAACAATCATAAAAATCTATATATTCATAAGTGAAAGCATATAATTTCTGTTTTTTAGTATTTCAGTTCACAACAATGCCACAAACAAAAGATTAACAGAAAGAGAATAAGAAACTCGCAGAATGT
Source organism: Lomographa bimaculata (assembly GCA_948107665.1). Classification (NCBI taxonomy): domain Eukaryota; kingdom Metazoa; phylum Arthropoda; class Insecta; order Lepidoptera; family Geometridae; genus Lomographa; species Lomographa bimaculata. The sequence goes on along the minus strand of OX403607.1, from coordinate 1,117,143 downwards.
AGAAGAATGAAAAACATAAGAAAATATCCAGACATGTTCTGTGGAAATCAAAAATGAAATAATAATCATTGATAAATAATTGTTCATAATAATTGAAACGCAAGGAAAGCTTAAAAAAACATCAAAATCGATTAGTAATTGGTGGAGTTATCACGTTACATAATTAAAAAAAACATACAGTCAAATTGAGAACCTCCTTTTTTGAATTCGGTTGAAAACAGATTATTTTTATTGTTAAAATATGATTATTTTCCTAAAACAGAGCAAATCTACACAACAATTTTCGTTTTAATTTCTGTTTCTGATTCATCTGTAACAAATTCTGATTCATATGGGCACAAAATATTGAAATGTCGATATCTTGAAAACTATTTTATAAAAGCGAGTCATTAAAATATGTGTTATTTGATATACCTTTTTTCATATGAACATGTGTTACAAATAGGGCTTGCAATCCGGATATCCGGATATTCAAATTATCCGGATGTCCGTTACATTTACTATCCGAATAATTCAATCTCCAGTATTCGGATTTTTCGAATATAACGAACATTTTTTTTTTCAAGTAACCTACTCTTATTGATGGAAATAAAATGTCTTATTTTATAATAAAACAATACCAGTTTTATCTGTTGTCACTCTTATCATACCAATTATATTTCCTTAGTTATCCCTCCCCGTCACGCCAAGTGGATTTGCTTATTAGCTAATAACATAACGTATATAACGACAGTACGCTGTTCCCCGCACTACCTCACCTCACTAAATTTTAAATGAATATGTCTACTACTTTGTGATCTCATTTGCTTGTTATAGTTTTAGTTCAAAACAGAGATTTTTTTATTCTATATAACTTTATGTAAAAAAAACTATTTTATACTATTTATTTTTTTATTTTATTTATTTATTTGAACTATATTCGAAGAATCCAAAATATCCGGCTATTCGAATATTTAGGATAATTACTATCCATTTTATCCGAATACTAATTATGAACGGATAATGCAAAGCCTAGTTACAAAGCTGAAAGTGAAATTAAATTTTGGCCATATGAATCAGTCGAAGAATGAAATTTCGAAGAACTACCCCCAAAAGAAATTATGGCGTGCAAGAAGAGAATGGCGTGAAAAAAATGCGCCACCTAGTTTCTTCCCAAGTTTTTCTCAATCCAAGAATCTGGCAGTATAGTCATTAACTCTCCTGAGTGTCATTAAATTTCATGGCTTTTGGGGCCCATGTGAATTAACGATTTTAAATATGAATTTGGAAATGCGTTGTTGGTTCGATTCTCGCAACTTAAAATTGCACGAGAAACCTCTTTATTTATCCACAACATATATTCTCTACATTCATACTGATCTACTTTTAATTATGAACTTAATTTGCACTCATAATATTGAGTAAATTTAAAATCCATCAAATTCAAATCATGATTCATTGAATTCTGCTTTAACAAATGAAGACTTAAAACAAATTTCAATTTCGACCATGGACAAGTTACTCCAACAAAATGTATCTCAAAGGTATTCGCCGAATGTTAAGGTTAAGATTTTAATATTATAAACTCTAAACACTGTCTGCCACAACAAAGTATCCTCTACCCCTTTTCACCCTTCATCTGTTACATTTCACTTTGGATACAAACATAACTGACATCTTTGTAGTGGCATCCTTTGTACAAACCGCCGAGAGCGAAATAGCCTCTTGCGAGACGTCCGCTCTTTACGACGGCTGACAAGGGAATGGCGTAATGTAAAGCGCTCGGCGCTCCAAATGCCTGCGGGCAGTTGAAAAATGAGGGTAGGTGGATTTTTGACACGTTTCGCTTCGTTTGTGATTGGCTTTGTGGAATATTCTGTTGTGGAATGGAGTTCAAAGGGAGCTAAAATCACAGAGAATAGACTACTTCATAGGTAGAGTTTATAACAAAAATCTACTAAGTAAATTGTTTTTAGGAAACTAGGAAAGCCTCTACATATAAGTCTACATATAAATAGTTGGAATGTAGAATTATACAAATATAAATCTTGAGACCAGTCCTGCTAGCACAGGTATACTATTCGGATTTTCAGCAAAGGGGTGGTATGACAGAGTGACTACTATTTAATCTGTGGTCGATAAATAAATAAAATTATAAAACGAAGTACATATACTTACCTACTTACACACACTGTAAAATTCTTAATCTATGTTTGTAAGAACCCCTCTGAGGGTGAAGGCCTCCTCCAAGGAATTCAAGGATTCTCTGCCCTGGACTGTTTGCAGCCGGGTTAAGCTAGCCGTTTTTATGTCATCTGACCATCTCGTGAGCGGTCTTCCCATGTGGCGTTTGCCACTTGGGCCTCTCCAGCTCTGTGGTCGATACCTCTTGTCAATTTTTTTTATAAGATTTATATGTGATGTAGATCATATTATTCCGACCCCATCCGATCCGTTCGAACCAATTGTGTTTTGTGTATATAAGGATATGCTATGTATATAAGGGGTAGCTGCTATAAGGAGGTGGTGATGAGGTATCCAGTGGCGGATTTACACAATTGCCGCCAGTAGGGTATTTCATTTTGCCGCTCTTACCGACCTCTACAATTCAATTACTTAGTTCACAATCATATTAATTGCAATGTTTTCGTCAATTAAATATTATGATTACAAATCATAATGTTGCAATTTCAATAAAAGGTTAGTGTAATAGGATGATAGTGTACCACCATCTTTTGCCCGTAATTAGTATGAATGCAAACTTGTCAAAAAAAATTGCTCCCAAATTTGCCGCCCCTAAAATCTGCCGCCCTAGGCTCCAGCCTACTCAGCCTGCTGGTGAATCCATCACTGGAGGTATCTATAATTGCAGAAGGCTTCTCGCCAGATTTGTGGTCCGAGAAAAGTATTTTATTCCCTTCCTATCCTGGGGAGCGTTCCCCTATTTGCACCTCTTTTAGTAAAAGTTATGTCCCATGTTCTCCTGTATCTCTTACTGGCAGGACATTACTAGCATTCCGTACCTAAAAGGGGTAAACGAGAAACTATTAATAAGCCCGTTTACTACAAACATTTATTTAATTGTATCTTCTTTCTCCTTTCCTTTTGGGAGCAATCCTTTCGGGTAGTCGGTTGACACAAAAGGTCTGAGAATTTAATAATTTGACAAAGTTTCTTTAAAAAATCAGGTTGTTTCTTTAAAAAATCGATTTCACAAAAAAGAAGGAGGTTCTCAATCCAACTGTATTTTTTTTATGTAACTTTTTTCTAGGTGAACCGGTACCTATTTTTTTTTTTTTCATTTTAATGGTTGTGCTTCCCATTTAAATTTCATCACGATCTGACCAGTAGTTTTTGAGTTATCCTCAATAATGCGTATTTCATTCATCTGATCATGGGTTCCGAAGATAAAGCTGTGATATCAATTTTTTAAGCTTTGCTTGCGTTTAATTATCATTATAAAACTACAGTTAGCTCCCGGGCTACAATACCAATCAAAATAGTGCCAATCAAGCGAAGCTATCAAATCTTCACGTCCGGAGTGGGGCCGGGGCCGGACACGTAATTAAAGCGATCGGCGCCGCGCCGGACAACACTCCAGTGAAAAGTCGGCGGGTGACCACGCTTCAGGAGGAATTGGATTCTGAATCTATCTTGTTCAAGAAGTTAACAGCCTAATACCTATTCACAGATCTTCATATCTAATCAGGCAATTACGATGGCATTGTTAGAGTAATAAACGGTATGATAAACGCTTTTAAACTAAGCCCACACTAAGTTCAACGACTTGTGTCTTAGGTGCCGGAAACATTCACATCACACTCAATAGCCTGGTAGAGATCGCTATTAGTGATAAGGCCGCCTGTTGTGATACTTTACGTATAAGCTTGTTTGTTGCCTTTGTTTTATCTCATCTTGTAAAGTGGATCAATGAAGTATTATCTATCTATCTATCTATCAAGTATTATCTATCAATTACAACATTACATCGTATACGCTCGCCCAACTAAGCCAACGGGAAGTTCGAATATAGTGACGTTAAATTACAAATAATAATTATGATAGTTTAAAAACTAAAAAACACGCTTTATTAATAAATATATATATTTTTATATATATATATATAAATATATATTTATTTATTTATTTATAAAGCGTGTTTTTTAGTGGCGACAACTGATAGTCGCGTGTGGTTATTAAATTTGGGTAGTAAGGTACGTCAAACTTAAGGAATTTGATAACTTTATTTATTTGTTTTTTTTTATTGGCGCGTATAGCAATAAATTGTTTTTCGTAGTTCTACGTAGTTGTGCAAATGTCTCAAAAAAATTCGCGTAATGGTCACCCCACACGTCAGCACACGCCCCTACAAAAGTGCTCGAGCAAAGCCCTCTCATACGATTTAATCACTGAAAACTGGCATTTGACAGATATCTGTTAAGGCGCTCTCCATAGTGGTCAAATGAAGGCTAACAGTTATCTGAGGAACAGGTAGCTTTGACATGTGTTAAATAGACAATCCGATGATTACAACGCTTAGAAGCTTTCACACATACAACCCCACAAATTTGACGACTTGTATCAGAAGTCCACACTCACAGCCCTGCACTCAGTTCGAGGACTTGTACCGTGTGTTTGGGAGACAGTCACATTACACTCACAATCACACCCTGTAACAGAAACACAAATTGTCCATAGGGGAAAATTGTGTTTCCGAAATAGAACCCGCTGCTTACAAGGCAGACGCGCAACCACTACGCCAGCGAGCAGTAAATTGGGAAATCCGATTAAATTGCGTATTTCATGTTTAGATTCAAAATAGTAATCATTTATTCACATGGGCCCCAAAGAGGCACTCATGAATATTAGTGACTCTACTTTCAGATTCACAAAATTTACCGATACACTTATTTATATGTTAGGTATATCCAAAACTTTTTTTTAAACCAAAGGCGACATTGTTTCTCGTGTAACCTCATTCGTTCTTCGTTGTTGAAATAAAGTATTCATTTAACTCAAATTGCGTTTCTACGCCGACTTAACTCTATAAGCATTTTCTGCCACACAACCACAGATAGTTTGTTGACATAGCGAAGGATGTAGGCATGCATCAAAAAAAATAAAAATATATGATATATATATATTATAAATATTAGTTTCTAATTTTGTTCGTACAAAATAAAAAAACAATGATAATAGACTCAATATATCAAACAAATATAATTATATATACCTATATAATATATATAAAATCAATATTATAAGACCCATTGATCTTCATCGTGAAATCATACTTAGTAGTTTAAAAAAAACGACTTCACCGCTTTATCTTCGGATCCTTGATCAGATTTAATGTATAAACACGCATTATTGACTATAACTCAAAAACTAGAGATCAGATCTTGATAAAATTTCAATGGGACCACATAAAAAATACCAGCTTTCAAATAAAAAATCATCAAAATCGGCTCACAACGAAAGAAGTTATGAGGTAACTTTTGAAGTCGGGTAAACGAGAACATCGTCAAAGTAGTCCACAAAATAGGCACTGATCAGATCTTGATCAAATTTAAATGGGACCAATTAGAAAGCAACATCTTTCGAACTAAAAAAAATTTCTAAATCGGCTCACGTGGAAAGAAGCTATGAGGTAATATAATTAAAAAAAAACAAATTCAATCGACTTGAGTACCTCCTTTTTTGGGAGGTCGGTAAAAAGGATTAAGTAGTAATTAGTATAAAAGAAATAATTAAGTATAGCTATGTCCTCCAATCCAACAGTCTCGTATAAATAATTTCGAAAAATCCTAAAAAAAACTACTATATGAATGGTAATCCCTCCTTCCTAAGTAGGTAGGTATAACAGGAACGCCTATTTCCTTCTTAATCACTACAGTAAGCATCCTTTGTTTTACTAAGCCAATAAAAATGAATCATTCGCGAAAAGAACGGTGAGTCAGAAGAGTCAAGTGGGGACGTTGAGTATTGAAGGTCTTGCAATAGTGATGACTGGTAAGGATATTATATAAGCAATTCGTAACTTATGCATCCAAATATCAAACTAACTGTGATTTTAATAAGGTTTATTTTAGGGGTTACGCCAACCGCTCTGTCAGAATTTACTATGAAATATATATTATGTCATCGTATAGAATGTATTCTGTCATCAAAAAACTAAACGAATAATTGAAACGCAAGCAAAGCTTACAAAACCTACTTCACCACTAATATTTTGGGTTTGGCTTGATCGATTTCGATAAAATTTATATAGGACCACCTCTGAAGTATATCTGAAGTATTTTCAAAATCGTACTATGTAAAAAGATATGCGTGGTCATACATAAAAAAAAATATACGTGTCGACTTCAGAATTTCCTCATCATCGACACAGACTCTTAAGCGACACCGCTATATGGTAGATATTCCACAAATGCGGACGAAGCGTTTTGCCTCCACATTCATTATGCGAACTGCAAAAGAATGGAATTCCTTACCTGAGTGTCAGTTCCCTGATAAATACAATATGGGAGTCTTTAAGTCGCGAGTGAATAGGCGGAAGCACCAGCTTTCAAATAAAAAAAGAATCATCAAAATCGGTTTGAAGAAAGAAGTTATGAGTTACACATAAAAAATACAGTCGACTTGAGAACCACCTCCTTTTTTTGTAGTCGATTAAAAATAAGACTTAATATAAACCAAATTAAATATAACTAAGTGTATTAAAACATATAAGGTAACTTAAAACTATCTCAAATACAAAAAATCATAGTAAAAAACAATAAATCGTATGTAATAATATTATTAGATTACGGCTATCACTCACGTCATTTGATCGATATTGTCGACCTAGGTTTCGAGCATGTACGATGCTCTTCTTCTGAATGAGTTTACGCAGCAAGATCGCGACGAAGACTGCGGCGTAAACTCATCCCGAAGAAGGGCATCGTACATGCTCGAAACCTAGGTCGACGATATCGGTCAAATGACGTGACTGATAGCCGTAATCTAATAATATTATAATGTTTAATTCTCACGTATGTATATAAATTCTCCCCAAATTGAAACCTTCCTATTTAGAAGGCGGTTAAATACATAATTCTCAGATCAAGTCTACAAGGTAAACAAGGCACTGACCGCACACAAAGGTTACTATTATGTAGTTAGCTTATTATTAATTCTTTAAGAGAATATATAGTCATTGTTTCTGAATACCTAAAGATCGGGTTCACGAAGTCGGTTCAAGTGCAGGCATATTATTATAATTCTAGATAGTGTAGTTGTAGTACATAGTCGGTATTGAGCGGTCGTGCCGTGTGGACGGAACCAAACATGCATTATTATGTGAGTTTTAAATGTTCTTTGAAATCAATTAAATTCGCTAAAGTGAATCGTTATTTGACGCCCCAGTTGGTGTTCGCCCTCTGCGTGGGTACTGGGTTCGATTCCTGGCAGGAGCACAAATTCCTTCTCAAGGGATATTTGTGCTTCTGGTTCTGGGTGTAATGTGTGTGCGTGATTTGAATGTTTCCGGCACCCACGATACAAGTCTTTGAACTTAGTGTGGGGCTATGAGCGTGAATGCGTTCGTTCGTTTGTTTGTTATCCCACATTAAGGGACTTGATATACTAAGCGTCCGAGCCGCGCTCCCTGTACTGCCGTCTTATGAAAATAAGACGTAAGTATGTTTTTGTCTAAATTGAGTTATTTACATCAGTAATGTCTTTGCTATTTAGTATATGTTATGACTTGTAGCAGATACGTCTAAATTAAAAGTAAGATTTAGTAGGTTGCGTTTGAATATGTTAAAATAAAATAAAACCGGCCAAGTTCGAGTGGGACTCGCGCACGAAGAGTTCCGTACCATTATCATTATTATTTTATTTTAATTAATTATATTTAAAGAGATCATAATTTTTTTTTTTTTTTTTTATTACAGACCAAGCAAACGTTTGACCACAATCACACCTGATGGAAAGTGACGATGTAGTCTAAGGTGGAGCACGCTTGCTTAGTAAATACCTATTACCGCTTTAACTAAATAGTTAAAGCGTCTACCTGTCACCGTTATTAGTATCGAGCAAGAAACAGTAAAAAAATCATACAGCCTGGTAACAGACAGACGGACGGACGGACGGACAGCGAAGTCTCAGTAATAGGGTCCAGTTTTTACCCTTTGGGTACGGAACCCTATAAATAATAGCATATGCGCCTATTTTTCCTAATTCCGATAGCTCAATTTTGACAAATATGCAGTTATATATATTCATTATGACGTCGGAATACAAAACGGCAGCGCGGGGAGAGGAGTCGCGGGCGCTTTGTATGTCAAGGACCTTGACAGCGCCCGGGGCGCGCGCCTTGGGCGCTTTGTTCAAAGACTTGTATCGTGTGCGTCGGTAACATTCACAGCCAGAACCAACCGGTACATTCACCAAACGGTCGGTCGGTAACATTCACCAAAAACCTTGGGGAAACCACCCTTGGGGAAAAAACGTTTATTCTAACAGGGAGTTGAACCCGATACCCGTCGCTTAGAAGGCAAACGCGCTACCAATAAAACCAGTGCTTAGTTCAAAAGTAAACATGTTTAGTTATGTAAATATTATTTAGATCATTCGACGTTTATTTATAAAAAACTGGTATTACATTCCATTAATCAACTACAGAAGAAATATCTAAGGTATTTGGCGTTTATTTTCCCTGTTGCTATATTTATTTATCTGTATTTATTTGATCATTTTCGACCGGCTTAAAAAAGCAGAAGGTTCTCAATACTATTTTTTTAACCTACTTCTAAAAAGGAGGAGGTTTCTCAAATCGTCTGTCTTCTTTTATGTATGTTATTCCAGATCGCCGTCATTTATTAACCGATTTGGAAAATTACTGTTTTGTACGAAAGGGAATACGTTCTATTTCATATCATTATAATTTGATCAGGATCTGATGAAGAATTTCGGAGATATTTGAGATTAACGTCCGTTATTAGTTTTTTAAACTTGTATATATTATTTATGTGTGTTACGCCATTACCTACTCGAAGACAACCGGACCGATTTGGATAATATTTTTTATTTAAAAGGGAATGGTGTCATGTTGGTCCCATATATTCTGTCAATATCTGATCAAAATATAATGGAGATAAAGCGTTGAAGTAAGTTTTTAAAAGTTTTTATTTAGTTTCACCGGTCCCGTTGTCTGTCGGTCTGTAATCAAATCTTGCTAGCTAAATAAGACCCACTTCCCGATGTCCGATTGGACTCAAATTTGGTGTACCTGGTCTGATGGAGACGGAAGATGGCCATAGGAACTTCAGAACTATACAAGACAAACACATCGAGTTTGGGCTCGTTTGATTCGTCTTGACAAGTTCTCTGGTTATATAGCTTTCAGTCCTTTATTATTTACGACTGGCATAAGCTTGATATTAAAACAACTTTTTAAAGTACATATTACTTGTTTTTATGCTTAGCTTGCATTCAAATTATTTATGCTTATCTGCAGTGCCACTGTAATAAACTAACTGAGTGCAGTGCACCTAGTACGTAGTTGCACTTAGTATAACATACACTACAATATCGGATACTAGACTACAATATAAAATGCATATATATCAAAATCAATGCCACTTTTCGTTGTAATTTTATAACTGAAGAACGGGCTCACCTATCCAAACCAAATATTTAGGCTTTGTTCGGACTATTTAGTAGATGATTTATGTGAAGTTTGTACAACTACATAAATGAAGAACCGCTCGAACGATTTTGTGCAAACTTCACATAAACCATCTACTAAATAGTCCGAACAAAGCCTAAACATTTGGTTTGGATAGGTAAGCCCGTTCTTGATTTATAAAATTACAACGAAAAGTGGCATTGATTTTTATATATATACTAGCTGCGCCCCGCGGTTTCACCCGCGTTCATAATGATGAAAAGTGATGATGATGATGATGAAAAATAGATGTTGGCCGATTCTCATAGATACCGGATAAGCACAAAAAATTTCATCAAAATCGGTCAAGCCGTTTCGGAGGAGTATAGCAACGAAAACTGTGACACGAGAATTTTATATATATAGAAGATATAGATATACACTATAATAATTGATAGGTTATTATAATTTCAAAGCAACTATACTAACCTATCAAACAAACGCACATTCACAGCTCCACACTGAGTTCAAATGCTGTTTTTTATGCTTGGTATGCGAACATTTGGCCACCGTCTCAGCTGATGGAAAGAGCCTACCTATTCACTCTAGACTTATTGTATCATGGGTGCTAGAAATATTTACATTACACACACAATCACATCCAGAACTGTCATTGCACTCTCACTATAAAATTATTTGTTAGTATTAGTTAGGATATAAATATTACCATGTATCGTATTTAAATTTTATAGATGAAAGTTAGCTGAAAAAGTAAATGTATATATACGCATACTTGTATGGGTTCCCCCTTAATATTTTCATTATCCGGATGACCGAGCTTCGCTCGGTTTTTTGTTTTTGGTAGAATGTGTTTGAATTTGTAGCCTCAGAAAGCTCCATCTAGTGTCGAGTAAAAACAGTTTTTTACATCGGTCATGGCGTAGTAGAGAGCGCTAATAGTTTTTTAAGCCCGGTTTTTCAAATGCAGTTTGTAACCAAGCATTTCTCGGGCCTGGAACGTTGATAAATCGATTCCTTGGCCCGAAAAACCCCTAATCTGTAATTTTCATGAAAATCGTTGGAGCCGTTTCCGAGATCCAGATTACACAGATTATACAAGAATTTCTGGTTTAAAGATACAGTGAAACTTGGTTAAATGGGACCTGGATAAATGAGAAACCTCTATTATTGAGAGTTACAATGAGGTCCCGGTACTTTTTCATTGAATAACCTCTATTAATGGGACTTTTCGAACCTGGTTAAATGAGATCTGATTTCTAGGATTTAATCGATGTTTACCTTTATAATTGGGACTCTGTAACTCAATTCCCTCTATAAATGAGACAAATTAACAGGTTGCGACAGGTTTTGACACTTTTGTTTACACATTAGAATGTCTTTCGCATACGCTTTGTTTGTCAGTACTATCTCAAGTTTTGACCTAAAAACAAGGGAGTAAAAGTGTACAAAATGCCCAAACGTAAATATCAAACTTGATGAAAAAAAAAAAAAATTCCACGTTATACATAATGTTTGTACATTCATACCTACATAATATATTAGATTCATTACACCAAAAATACGCATTTTTATTAACATTTCCACCTCTCCCTCTAAAAATGAAATAGCCGTACATTTCAACCTCTATAAGCAGGAGCCTCTGTAAATGAGACAACTATAATTTTAAACCCGCCTAATTGGAAAACTGGATTAATGGAAACACTCAATAAATGGTACAACATTCTTGGTCCCTTGAGACCCCAATTAACCAGGTTCCACTGTATTAGATTTATATCATTTATACTTGCCATTTTTTGTGTTTTGGCCACAGCTTCACACGTTATCTGAGAATTTGAAGTTATTATCTTGTATGGTTTAGACGCTAAATGCTTTTGACAGACGGACAAACGGACAAAGTACTGAACCACCGAAGTCAGCTTAGAGATCTCGCTTTGCTCGATCGATAATATTCTCAAGGATAAGGAGATCTCGTTAGCTTACTTAGTTGCGCCTTCTAAGCAAGGGTATCGGATTCGATTCCCGGCGGGAACACAAGTTTTCTCCCCAAAGAAAATGTGTGTTCTAGTTCTGGTTGTGATTGTGTGTGATGTGAATGTTTCCGGCACCTACGATACAAGTAATATTCAAGAACTTAGTGTGGGGCTGTGAGTGTGAAAGCGTTATATTCACGTTTATGATTTTATAATTTTTCAGATATTCCTCGCCATCTTGCTCTCAGCCATCACCCTTGCCGCTTCATCTCCCATCGACCCTTTCCGGAGACTCGTGAACCGACCTAAGGATATCTATGCAGACAGGGTGCGTCGTTCCGACCAATATGTCAAGGGAGGGTTTGCAAAGGTGCCCCTTACGAGGGTTGGTAAGTACCATAACTAACTTTCAAAGCCTATATTTTAGGAACCCTTTATCCGAACACAATTATGTACAAAATTCTTTTTTATATACACCAAAGAAAATAGAATAGAAACAATATTTACACAGTTAAACAATACATGCTAAGTAGTTATGTAACTACTGGGGCTTTTACTTCAGTTTTTCAAAATGTTCGCTCGTATGCTCGCATACTCGAAAAATTGAAGTGAAAGCCCCAATATATACCTACCTATGAATTAGAATTCCCTAATAATATTGTCGATCTTAGCACATGTTAAGAATATTTTACAATTCCCAATCATACGTTCAATGTCACTGGTTGACTCATATTTAAAAACCGAGACATACCTACCTTTTTATGTACCATTTGGATAAGACCATATTAGACTGAACACGATAGCTGAGTTAAACAGCATGATGGGAACGCGGGTAGCGTTCCCATTGTAACGAGCTTGAGCACTTGAGTTACTTATAAGCTCGATGCCTTGTAGGTATCAAGGGTCTTAGTTGTATAGATGCATATAAATTTAGTTTGGTTTTAGGAAATATAGGCAATTGGCCCGTAGATATAGAAATCTGCAATGATTAATAAATTTATCTGTAGTTGAAGTGAAAGCCCCAATAAATACATAATATACTATTATAATGATAGTTTATTTACTTAGATATTTATAGTAATTTAGTGCATGTCCTTTTCAGACCAAATCCCGGAAACCAGACTCCGTAAAGGCGAATACATGTGCGGAAACAAGGTCTGCATGCTGAAGCCGGGGGAGAAGCCGCCGTGTGATGTCTGTCAGTACCGCGTGTGAACTTAAAAGCTTAAATAATTAGTATTAAATCTACGACAAACTTTTAGACTGTTCAACAATATTGAAGTGAAACTTTTTATGGTTTTGAAATTCTGATCCGCATTCCTTTTTTGTGGAAAATTGGTGGGGGTAAACACTATTAATAATTAAAATGTTTACCTGTAACACAAAAGTTTCACTTCTATCGTGTCTTTACGACACACCGTTTTTTTTTAATAGGTTCCTAGTTCTGCAGCGAAAATGACAAACCGCGTTGTCGATGTATTTATAAAATTATAAACATTTTCATGTATGTAATTTTAATTGTCATTTCTGGCTTCGGGCCATAGCTTTACATATTCTCTGAGAATGTTTTTTATTTTATAAAAAACAAAAAAACTGAGTTTATAATACCCGTACCAAGATAGACGTTGGTCTCGATGATTGAAATGGTCTCCTAAGAGTTATCTGGTATTTTTTTTAATTACCCTGTATATCTGGAACCCTAAAACTATACTGAATTATACTAGTTACTTTGTTGTCGACTAGTTTCAGACTAATTGGTTGTCCTTCCTTAGAATGAGATGACGAGGGTGAGATGGCTGTATCGTTCGACTCATGAGAAAGGACAGCCAAATTCTCCGAAACTAGTCAACAACAAAGTTCCTTTCGCATGTTTCAAATATGTAAAAACGTCTCTGTTGAAACATTAATTCATTAAAACTTATCTGATCCATTAAAAGTAAAAATGTACCCACTAATTCTGCCGTCATTAGGAAAAAAGAAGAAACTGTCATTTTAGTCAAATTTGAGTTATGTATACCTCTATACATCAGATAGGTATATCTTTACTATTACTATTGTCTTTATATAGTATTAATGACAAGGATGCATGGAGGCAAACTGCACAAGCTCTTTCTAGCGACTACCATAATAACACCTAAGTTAATAAAATTATGTATTAGAAATTAAGAATGTTTTAAAAAAAAAAAAATTAAAAAGCTGCGCCGCCGAGTTTCTTGCCAGGTTCTTCTCGAGATGGCTGTAATTTTGCGAATCTGGCAATAGAATCATTAACTTTCATGAGTGCCTCTTTGGGGCCCATGTGAATAAACGATTTCGATTTTGATTTTGAATATGTGTTATGATTAGTAGCAGATGAGTTTTAACTAAAAGTAAGATTTAGTAGACTGCGTTTGAATATTTCATAAAAAAAAAAATACTAGTAGATGAGTCTATTTTCCCGATTCCGATTTTGTATACATCGCATACATAACGCAATTATGTCAAAAATGTATATACGTTTAACACGGAAGGGTGCGAGTCGCGGAGGATCGCGGTGGGAGCGACGTGCGCACGCTTACCTAGCTCAAGGCGGACTGAGGAAGCGAGTGGCGCGGCGCGCGTGAGTTGAAACAGCCGCGCATGCGCGCAGCCATGCGCGAGCGGTTCGTTGCTAGGCAACCTACTCGCGTAAGGATGCGGTAGAGCGATTAGGGCTGTATCCCGCGTTATATCCTCCCCCTATAGCCCTACTATGCGCCCTCGCGGTTGGGCTATAATTCGGTAATATACCTGCGGGGTCGACCACGCTTGCGTTTCTGCCTGACCGGAGGCTCAATTGGGCCGACGAAAGGAGTTAGGTTTGACACATGATATTTGCCTATATCCTCTCCGTTTGGTGTGCTCTCTAACCTATAGGTGGTTGGGCTTACTATTCCTGCTATTCTATATGGACCGTCGCGGCGTGGGATAAACTTCGTCGACTGGCCGCGGCTTGTATCGTTTAGCCCTTGCGTCTTGAGAAGAACGAGATTACCTACTTTATATTGCGGTGGTGATCTCCTTCTCTTATCTGCGTTCAGTTTCTGGACTTCCTGCGCCTTCTCGTGTGTTTCTCTGGCCTCGTCCAGTGTCATCGCTATTCTTTTTAGATATGGGGTAATACCTGGTACGAAGTTATCGTTCTCCACTATGCCTCTCATATCAGTTGCTGAATCGGACGGAGCTCGTAACTCTCTCCCAAAGGTGAGGTAAGCTGGTGTGAATCCTGTACTAGCAGTGAAAGCGGAGTTCATAGCGAACCTTACCGCTGCGAGGTGCAAATCCCATGTGGAGTGATCTTGACCAACAAGTATCGCCAATTGAGGCTTGAGGTCTCTATTCTTCCTCTCGATCGGATTAGCCTCAGGGTGGTAAAAAGGTGTGAGTGATTGGGTGATTCCCAGCGTATGACAAACCTGCTGCATCACCTCGCTGACGAACTGAACGCCGTTGTCGCTAATAAGGCGGCGGGGCACGCCGTACCTGAGAAAAACTTCGTTTGTCAACTTTTGGGCACATTCGGCGCTGGTAGCGCTTTCTAAAGGGAAAAGCTCCACCCACCGTGAACAAACGTCTTCTACGATGAGAACCCACCTGTTCTTCCGCGGCGTTTCTGCAAGAGGCCCGAACAGGTCCACCGAAACTACTTCAAATCGCCGGGACACGGCGGGTGTCTGTAGCAGTCCTGCCGGCTTCCTATTATCAGCTTTATAACGCTGACAGGGGACACATCCTCTGATGTAATTCGTTACAAAGGTGCGCATGCCGGGCCAGAAATATCGCGCACGGATACGGTTCAACGTCCGCTCCACTCCAAAGTGACCAGCTGTGGGCGCGTCGTGGAATTCCGTCATGATCATCTGTCGCTCCTGTTCAGGCACCACTAGACATGCCTCCTCATCTTCATCGGTCTCCAGACTGTACCTGTAGAGTACGCCGTCGGACATTGTGTATCCTCGGTCGGACCAAGATCTCCCCCTAGAAGGTTCCTCAGCTTCTAGGTCTTCGATGATTTTACATACCTCTGGGTCCTTACGTTGGTTTTCTCTAATGTCACCACTGCTCCGTCTCGGCATGTCGACGATTGCGAGACCAACGTTGCAGTCAGGATCTTGTGAACAAATTGGTCTCGAAAGCGTATCTGCGACGGCGTTAGATCGTCCCGGAGTATATTCTATGTTCAAGTCAAACTCCTGTAATGTCAGAGCCCATCGAGCTAGTCTCCCGCTCGGAGACCTCTGACTCATTAGCCATCGCAAAGGCTGATGGTCTGTCCTGATTACTATTTTAGCTCCCTCTATGTAGCCGCGGAACTTACCTACAGCCCAAACGACGGCAAGTGCCTCTCGCTCCGTCGTCGAGTAGTTCCGTTCGGCGCCGGTGAGAAGTCGGCTCGCGTATTCAATCGGTCTCTCATCGGTGCCCTCCCCCTGCATGAGAACGGCCCCCAAGCAATATCCGCTGCTGTCGGTGCAGAGGATGAAAGGTTTCGTATCGTCTGCTTGTCGTAAGATTGGAGCAGATACGAGGAGAGTTTTAATCCGATCGTAAGACGTTTGTTGCTCGCTGTCCCACCGCCAAGCACTTTCTTTCTTAAGTAAATGCGTGAGGGGTTTCGCAACGTCTGCGTAATTTGGGATAAAACGTCTAAACCAACTAGACGTTTGTAGGAAACATTTTAGTTGTTTCACATTCTGTGGAATAGCCATACCTGCAATCGCTGTAGTCTTGTCGGGGTCCACCTGGATACCACCCGGAGCGATGACGTGGCCTAAAAACTTCACAGAATCGCGAGCAAAATGGCTTTTTTCCCTGTTCACCCTTAGCTGGAACATCGCCAGGCGATCAAAGACTGCTTCTAAGTCGGTCAGGTGTCTGCTGAAGGGTCTCGGAGACAGTAGGACCAGGTCATCAAGGTAAGCTAGTAGTTCTACTCCTCTTAGGTTAGACCTGAACCTGTCGATGAGTCTCTGGAACGTAGCTCCCGAATTTCTCAAACCCATCGGCATCCGCTTGAACCTATATGTTCCCAGTGGACTGGTGAACGCTGTCTTGTCCCGGTCCTCGGGACAGACATTAACCTGGTGGTAGCCTGCTCGAAGATCAAAAGTGGACATGTACTCACTACTTTTGGCTGCGTGGAGTATATCCTCAATGCGTGGGAGAGGATATCGGTCCGGTTCTGTCACTGCATTGAGCTTCCTGTAGTCGATGCAAAGTCTTAAACTCCCGTCTTTTTTCGTCACGAGTACGACGTTGGAAGCCCAAGGCGACTCGCATTCCTCAATGACATCGTCACGGAGGAGTTTCTCTAGTTCCATCTTCAAGGCTTCTTTCCTATTTTGGGACATTCTATAAGGCGGAGAAGCAATCGGTTCCTGATCTGGACTTACCTTGATTTGGTGTGTAGCAAACTCAGTGGCAGGCCCATCATGTGCGAATTGCGCTGACCTTCGGTTAATGAAGTCATTGAGAGAGCATCTCTGCTCTGTGGTCAACTTTGTTCCTTCATCATCACGCAATGAAAGATCTAAAGATTCGGCTCGCCTTAACTCTGTAGCATTTGGGGTCATCGTATATTCGCGAATAAAATCGTATTGGTGTTCGGGGTGGTTTGCGAATGACCACTTACCTCTACCGACGTCTAACACCATGCCGGCTCTAGACAGGAACTCTACGCCTAGGAGTGTTCTAGTATCGTCACCAGGTAATACTAAAAAATCAACTGATAACTTTCGGTCTTCTATCTCAACTGGTATTTCGGCCGTTAACAATTTCCTTGTTGCGCTAGACCCGTCAGCTAACCGTACCAGCCGCTGCGTGTCCCGAAACTCTACTCCCGATTTCACTAAAATTTCGTATAGCATCGGGCTGGCGATGCAATGAGTAGCCCCAGTATCGATTATTGCCACGCCGCTACGACCCATAATATTTATATTAACCAACGGATGCGAAGCACTACAGTGTGTACCCACCCACGTAACAGCGCTATTAAAATCGGCCACCTTCTTATCGCTCTTCAATTTACAAACATCACACTTTGATCTTACTACACCCGATTTCCCGCAACCGTAACATCTTAACTCATTATGTGAACTACCAGCATCCTTACTCGAGTCAGAAGCATGCAACCTACGAGACTCTACTTTCTCCTTATTACGGCATTCTTCTACCGAGTGACCAAAAATTCTGCAATAAGAACATCGAGTTCGAGTTTTAGTAATCGGTACGCTCGCACTAATAGTAGGGGATTTTACAATGGTAGTGGATAATTTTGAACTTAGGTTAGAACTATTCGTACTTGTTATATTAATCTTTGGTAACTTGCCCGCTTCCTTTATTGCATCCTCCGCGTTTCGCGCGCTGCACAATAATTTATCAAGGCTATTTATATTTTCTCGTGGTACACGTTTCTTTACGCGACGATGTAAAAGCCCGTAACAAATGTCTATTTGCGCGATCTCCGGTAACGTATACGGTAACTTCGCCAGTAAGGCCCTAATACGACACAAAAACGTTTCTGCGCGGTCATTGTCCTGTTGTTCCGCGGCGAAAATTTTTCGAAAGATTTTGTGCGCCGGTTGCGTCACGCCGTAGATAGCACGCAGCCGTGCGACGGCGTCGGTCCACGACGTTACGGATGACTTGACGCCTCTCCACCAAATCGCCGCCTCTCCTTCTAACAACATGGGTAGACCTCGGAGTGCGTGTTCGTCGCTAACAACCGCGCACTCTTTAAATACCTCTACTGCGTCCAGGAACGCCTCCAACGCCTCGCCGTCGTGTGCTGACCCGTCGAACCGCGCCGTGCATTTGCAGAAATTACCACCGGCGGCGGCGCTGCTGGCCGTGCTCGACGATGATAAATGCGTGGCGATCGGGCTCGACGTTCTGAAGTCGCCGGCGGCGGCGGCCGGATTCAGTAGTGAAGTGATGAGATTTCTGTTCGCCTCCGCCTGCGCGCGCGTGATCGAGTCCATGAGCGTGGATAGAAACTGCTCCGTCGGGATGTGGGACGCCGGTGACTGGATCGCTCTCGCGCTCGCGCCGTCGATCACCGTCTCGTCAGCGGCGCGGTCGATGTCACTGGTGCGGTCGCCATCACCCGTTGGCATCGCGTCGTCCTCTTGTTCCCCTCGTCCTTCTTGCTGTCGTTTCCGCTGTGCTTCCATTCTAGTAAGCATTCTCGTAGCAATACAGTGCAATTTCTAGACTTCTCCGTGCTTCGTCAACGTAGTAGAACACGGGATTCGGCCTCTAGTTGTGGCGCCAGTTTAACACGGAAGGGTGCGAGTCGCGGAGGATCGCGGTGGGAGCGACGTGCGCACGCTTACCTAGCTCAAGGCGGACTGAGGAAGCGAGTGGCGCGGCGCGCGTGAGTTGAAACAGCCGCGCATGCGCGCAGCCATGCGCGAGCGGTTCGTTGCTAGGCAACCTACTCGCGTAAGGATGCGGTAGAGCGATTAGGGCTGTATCCCGCGTTATATACGTCTTTTTTCCATGACGGCACAATTAACGCCAAATATTGTTGGATAGTCAAATTAAAGGTTTTTTTAATGTTACCTACTTACTGTTAATTTTTTTGTAATATTCTGATTAAACTTTTGTATTTTCTTTTATTTATTAGTTTTATTCAAATCGATCATAGGTTTCCTATTAGGTATACTTTTCCGCCTTCTCTCTACTGTTCATCCCAAAGGTATTAAATACTTAACATGAAGACATATATTTATTTGTGGCAAAAAGAAAAACAAAATTAAAACCTACCGGTACTTACCTTTCCGGGTACTTCACACCAGGTCAACTGCTTAACTTGTACCGAGCACAAGTTCGGTCATGTATGGATTACTGTAGCCACCTTTAGGAAGGATAAGCCATCTCGGTTATATCGGTTCTGGAGTCTATCTAACGACGAGCTAAGAGCCTCAATAACAATGCTTTAGTTGAGTCTCGATCATCGGCGAAAAGTAGCAAGCCTATCAGTTTTCTACAAATTGCATTACGAAGAGTGTTCAAGGGAATCGCATGATATTATTCCCGCATCACTATTCTACTACCGAACATCAAGGCAGACGGGAATGCGGCACCCTCTTATTGTTAAAATACCTACCGTAAGCACGAAGCGTTTCGCTTCCACTTTCATTACAAGAACTGCAAATTCTACTGTATTTCTCAAAATTACAATACAATACAATACAATACAAAACACTTTATTGTATACCAAAAAAAATAAATATAAACAATGACAAATAAAATATTACAATCATCGTGGTAGTACAATGGGCGGTCTTATCGCTTAAAGCGATCTCTTCCAGACAACCTTTGGATGGACAGTAACAGAAGAATGAATAGACGGTGGTGTAAAATTATTTAAAAATAATCTACAAAGTCAATAGATGGCGTGGGATTTAGCATCGGACTACTTAACGACAAATAGTTATAAACGTCACCAATAGATGGCGCTAAAATAAAACACCAAAATCCATAAACAACTTTATGCCTTCTTTTCCCCGTTTTCCTTCCCCTCTTTCTTCTTCCAACTCTGCTCCCACATCTTCGGCGAGCTCTTGAAGGTTTCAATCTCCATCTTGCTGGCTATGATCCGCCCGAACGGCGTGCTGTTGAGTATGTTGCTTTTTTCCGATATCTCCGCCATTATTTTGATCTTCTGTTCTAGAGACGCAACTTCGAATATTTGTTCGAAAGCGCGGGAACCGTATTGGGAGAGAGCTAGTTTTTGGTAGAAACCCTGAAAAAGTAAACATTTAAGACGTTATTTTTATTGAGGAGTTTTGCCGCGAAAGTGAAAAAATGGCGTTGTTGATTTTGTATAATTTTCCAAAACCTGTGATTCTTCCTGTGTTAATGTGTAATAATGGTGGATTATTAACCGTTAATACTAAGTATATATAAGTGTAGGCAAATCATACAAAGTTGAAAAACGTGATTTTCGCCTTCGCTTCAAACTCCAATAGAATTTCTAGTAAAGTTTCTACCACTAGGGCATGAATTGACTTGACTACTTGACTTTGACTGTGACTTGTGACTAGTACTTCGATTATGAAATATAGAATTTGTAAATTTTTGTTTAATATTTCGACTGAAGGGCTATGCATCCATGGTCATGTTTTTTTTTAATTATACATTTTGGCGCGTTTGTGAAAAATTATGAGAGTGAATGTGAACGATGGGCGCACACCGACACCTTAAAGCGACACCATGAAGTTGGTTGCTGATTGTCTCTAAAATTTTCGTGAGAACCAATAACTATGTTCAAGGTAGTTATTTAGATGTCATTTTTCAGAAACGAAGAGTATTTGGACACGGGATAAATGTTTTTATTATTTTTGTTTTGTTACACCAAATTATAACATCTTACGAGAGTACAGACACATCTTTTTTTTTATTATAGACCACTAGCCTTGCCCGCGGCTTCGCCCGCGTTAACTAAGTTAAAAAGTAGCCTATGTGTTATTATGGAACTTAAACTATCTACATTCTAAATTTCGTAAAAATCTGTTCATTAGTTACAAAGATACTTGGTAACAAACATTCACACACACACAAACTTTCGCATTTATAATATTAGCAGGATTATATATTTCTTATTATTTATACTAGATGACCCAGAATTAGACTATACTCCACGCTATCTATTGAAAGTAACCCTAAGTGGCATTTTCCATACAACTTTTTATCCTAAACCACGCCTGTATGAAAACATAGATAGACAAATAAACGCACGGCAATTTCACCCTTCGCCTTTTAAGCAGCGTGTGTCCGGTTCGATTCCCGGTGAAAACACAAGATTTCTCCCCAAAGGCTCTGTGTTCTTGGTTCTAGGAGTGATTGTGTAAGTGATGTGTATGTTTGCGGCACCCACGACACAAGTCATCGACCTTATTGTGGGGTTGTAAGTAGGAAAGCGATGAAGTTTAAAAAAAGATTGTTGTTGACTTGTTTTCATATTCTTTTCAGTTATTTTTATTAGAAAACTTAACTACCGAACTGTGTCTAAAACTGAACTTAGAACCTCCTTATTTTATTGCAGTCGCTTGAAAAGTAGTAAAAAAGTTACTGTCTCACCTTCAATTTCCAAAGCAACTTATCTCTCGCCTTCACCCCCACGCATTGTCCTCTACACAGCGCGTCGGCGACGTGGCATCCCTTGGCGTCGCACAAAACGCGCGTTAATTCTTCCGACGCTAGCTCTAGAAGACCGTTCACGGCTTTCGCTGGACGCTGGAAAAGGTTTGTTTTCCAATGTTATAACAAAACAAACGCATTCATACTCACAGCCCCGCATTAAGTACAGATACTTGTATCGTGGGTGCGTTAAACAATCACACTATCACACCCAAACACATAAATATCACTTACACAATATACTGATTAAAATTCTTATTCACAGTGCACTTACGAGTGATTCAAATTCTTATTCACAGTGTACTTTGTGTGATTCAAATACTCATTCACAGTGTACTTTGAGTGATTCAAATTATTATTCACAGTGCACTTGTGAGTGATTCAAATTATTATTCATAGTGTACATGTGAGTGATTCAAATTCTTATTCACAGTGCACTTATGAGTGATTCAAATTCTTATTCACAGTGTACTTTGAGTGATTCAAATTCTTATTCACAGTGTACTTTGAGTGATTCAAATTCTTATTCACAGTGCACTTACGAGTGATTCTAATACTTATTCACAGTGCACTTACGAGTGATTCGAATACTTATTCACAGTGCACTTACGAGTGATTCAAATTCTTATTCACAGCGAACTTGTGAGTGATTCAAATATTTATTCACAGTGCACTTATGAGTGGTTTAAATTTTTATTCACAATGTACATTGAGTGATTCCAATTCTTATTCACAGTGTATTTTGAGTGATTCAAATTATTATTCACAGCGCACTTATTACAAATATTTATTCACATTAGTTGTGTTACAGTGATTACGTGTCCTACTTTCCGATGGCAACCATTACACCATCTATATAATTATCACATTACATCACACTATATCCTACTAATATTATAAATCCAAAAGTTTGTGTGTAAGTGTGTAAGTATGTTTGTTCCCTCTTCACGCTTTAACGGCTGAACGGATTTGGATGAAACTTGGAATGTACATAGATTTTACCTAGGATTAACACATAGGCTACTTTTTAACTTGATAATAGCGGGCGAAGCCGCGGGGCACGGCTAGTAATATTATAAATGCGACAGTTTGTAAGTGTGTTTGTATATTTGTTACTTCTTCACGCTCTAACGGCTAGACTAATATTGATGAAATTTGGTATGGAGGTGGCTGTCACCCTGAATTAACACACAGGGTACTTTTTATCCCTAAATTCCCGCGAGTCCGGGACTTACTCGGGTAAAACACGGGTACAAGTACTTACTCGGGTAAAGTACGGTACGGTAACAAGGTATTAAAACTACTAGCCGGGCCCCGCGGCTTCGCCCGCGTTCATTAAGTTGAAAAGTAGCCTATGTATTATTCCGGAACCTAAACTATCTACATTCTAAACTTCATCAAAATCGGTTTATTCGTTACAGAGATACGTGGTAACAAACATTCACACACACACACACTTTCGCATTTATAATATTATACCAGCAGCGTCCCGCGGCTTCGCCTGCGTTAATAAAGTTAAAAAGTAGCCTATGTATTATTCCGGAACCTAAACTATCAACATTCTAAATTTCATCAACATCGGTTTATTCGTTACGAAGATACATGGTACCAAGCATTCACACACACAAACTTTCGCATTTATAATATTAGTAGGATACCTGGAAGTCCAATATAGTCTGCAGTACGACAGAGCCATGTACATGTATGAAGTATTCCTCATCCAACTTGGTTGTGTCTATACTGCTTAGAGGCAGCAGTCGGAGGCAGCATATCGAGAAGTACTTCTGATCTTCGGGCGCGGAGCATTTTAGAGCTGCCTCTAGATTCTGGAAGATATAATATTATCATAATACCACCCCGTTCTATCATCGGACAAGCAGACAAACTGCTAAGCGACACCGCTATATGGTAGACATTCCATCGGACAAGCAGACAAACTACTAAGCGACACCGCTATACGGTAGACATTCCATCGGACAAGCAGACAAACTACTAAGCGACACCGCTATACGGTAGACATTCCATCGGACAAGCAGACAAACTGCTAAGCGACACCGTTATATGGTAGACATTCCATCGCACAAGCAGACAAACTGCTAAGCGACACCGCTATATGGTAGACATTCCATCGCACAAGCAGACAAACTGCTAAGCGACACCGCTATATGGTAGACATTCCATCAGACAAGCAGACAAACTGCTAAGCGACACCGTTATATGGTAGACATTCCATCGCACAAGCAGACAAACTGCTAAGCGACACCGCTATATGGTAGACATTCCATCGGACAAGCAGACAAACTGCTAACCGACACCGCTATATGGTAGACATTCCATCGGACAAGCAGACAAACTGCTAAGCGACACCGCTATATGGTAGACATTCCACAAATGCGCACGAAGCGTTTTGCTTCCACATTCATTGTGCGAACTGCGAAGGAATGGAACTCCTTGCCTGAGTCGATGTTTCCTGATAAGTACAATATGGGAGTCTTCAAGTCACGAGTGAATAGGTATTTTCTAGGCAAGCTTGCTCCATCGTCGACCACATCGTCGATTACCATCAGTTGAGACTGTGGTCAAAAGTTTGCCTATCTTGAATAAAAAAAATGTTATTATACCAAAGGGTCTCTTAACGTTGGCTACGGCTCCGCTAATGTCTTACAAAGGTCAGGGCATAGACCCGGGAGATGCAATAAATACTTGGATAATGATAACTTTTTGTTGAACTTTTTTTTTTATAGTAAAGTGTGTTGATAAAGAAACTTTAATATCATCGTCATCGTGGGAGAAAACAAGAAGCACTGTTTTTTTTCTTTTAATTTTGGCTCCGCAATCGTGTGTATTTAGTCAATGTCAATTAACAAAGTATTTCAAGTAAAATCAAAATCTGAATGAAAGTTAATGACTCTATTGCCAGATTCGCTAAATTACAGCCATCTCGAGAAGAACCTGGCAAGAAACTCGGCGGCGCATTTATTTTCATAATTTTTATTTTAAAACATTCTTAATATCTAATACATAATTTTCTTAACCTAGGTGTTATAATGAGCCTGTGCAGTTTGCCTCCATGCATCCTTGTCATTAATATAGTCTGTGGTTTTATAGTAAGCTTTCTTAATTAATGCCCGTTTTATTACAGATTTGAACTTTCCCAGTGGTAATTCAGTTACGATTTTAGGAATTCTATTGTAAAATCTAACCCCATTTGCCATAAAAGATTTATTCGTTTTGCTTAATCTAAATGCGCGCACTGTAATTTTATGCTTATATCTAGTATTAAGATTGTGTGCGTCGCTTCTTAATTTATATTTACCAATATTTTTGCGAACATGCATAATATTTTCAAAGATGTAAAGCGAAGGCATGGTAAGTATGCCTGTTTCTTTAAAGAATTCCCTGAGAGATTTGCGTGGACCCATATCATATATTGCACGAACTACTCAAGTAAATTCCATAATATAAGTCCTCGTCACAAGTCCCAGTCAAAGTCAAGGTCCAGTCATAGTCAAGTCAAGTCATGCCCTGATAAAGTGCTGGAAACTCTACTAGAACTTTTATTGGAGTTTTGGAGCGAAAGCGAAAATAGCGTTTTTCAACTTTGTCTGAATTTCCTACACGTCTTATTCACGTTAATTAAGTAATAACAGTTAAAAATCAATAATTATTACACATTAACACTCCAAGAACTTCTCCGAACCGCTGTTATTTTGTAAATAAATAAATAACAGTTATGACAATGATTACCTATTATAAATAATAATAAATTTAAAAACATAATTTCAGGTAAATCAACCCATAAAAAACGAAAAAAATTACAATAGAAAAATCACAAAAATAACAAATAAATTAAATCACAATACTAAATAACAATTAAAAGCAATATAAATGTCAATAAATAAAAACTAATAATTAAAATTATTTAATTACGAGTAGTTACCGTCACAAACTGCGCTTGCTTCGCCTTGACTCTAAGGCAGGCTTTAGACAGCGCGACCAGAACGCCCGAATTCCCGCTCGCGAGGAGCGATCCCAATTTGTCCGATAGCTCCTCGTACATAGGCTCGAACTGAAAAAAGTAAATGTTTTTAATGAAACTGAAAGACGAAACAAGCAACTCGATCATCTGATAGTAAGCACGCTTGTCCATATATATATTATATACATACAGTTCTGTAAGAACACAATTTGTTTTTATGCTGGATAGGCAAGCATTTGACCACATCTCACCTGATGGTCGTAACGATGCGGCCGAAGATGGAACATGCTTGCCTAGAAGGTACCTATTCACTCTAGGCTTGAAGACACCCAGATTGTACCGTTTAAGGAACAAAGACAGAAGTATTTTAAAATCATGTTATTTTATAAAATGGTCTATATCATATTGACTAATAGTGTCCCGCGGTTTAGCCCGCATTTATCAAGTTAATCCCAGGTATTAGTTATGTACATTCTAAATTTCATGGAAACTCGTTTTGCCGTTACAGCGTGAAGAGAAAACACACAAACTTTCGGATTTATGATTTTAGTGTGATTTACTACCTATGTAATCATTAACACAAATTACAAATTTATCTCTTTACTAGCCGTGCCCCGCGGCTTCGCCCGCTATTATCAAGTTAAAAAGTAGCCTATGTGGTAATCCTAAGTATAATCTATGTACATTCCAAATTTCATCCAAATCCATTCAGCGGTTAAAGCGTGAAGAGAGATCAAACATACTTACACACTCGCACACACACTTACACACAAACTTTCGGATTTATAATATTAGTAGGAAGTAGGATTAATCTCAAATATAAGAGCATTCTGTCAGACTCATCATAACTTCAATGAGATAATATATTGGAATTGTTTTTTTTTTAAATACAGGCAAATTGTAGTGCAGCAAATTTATGGTTTATCATACAAGTTATTATATAAAATAGAATTTGACTACTGTATCATCTGAAGAAAAGTGATGATGCAGCCGACGATGTGACATGCTTGCTTAGAAGATGCATATACACTCTTGATTTGAAGACTCCCAGAATATACCACTCTGCCTTATTTTTTTAAGTTAAAACTATAGTATTACACATTATGTTTCAATGTTATATACGGCTTAAAACACTAGAAGGACAACTATTTTTTCCGAAACTAATCGACAATAATTAAACGCAAGCAAAGCTTAAGAGGCCGGGGAGTCTAGGAAACGATCTATAGGCTGTTTCTGTTTAACTGGCAAACTGTGCCCATGCTTGATGCGATAGCACTACTGACCGAACAAATTGTGATAGGTGCCGTAATACCAACAATTATGAATGAAAATGTAATGTTTAGCCATTGTTTTTTTGCATTAATAGCACCTTGAAATGATAACCTATGTTCCTGTTGTAATGACGAAAGAATTGTGTTAGTTTTTAAAACAAAACGAATAAGTTAAAGATGCGACATTTACGTCGTAATAATGTGTGAAAATCAATTGGTTTATATTTCGTTTTAGGTAATTATTTTGGAATAAAAACTATCCAGGAACCTAGATTAATACGTTTCTAATCTGAATAACAGCACAGTATGGTGGTAATATGCTTGAATTATAAATAATTTCAGTATTACGATTGTATGGACAAATCAACCTCTGCAGGCCCCTTAAAAAAATCGAAGTCACCGCTTATATTTTGGTTTTGTCTTGATCGATTGCAATAAAATTTATATGGGACCTCTGAAGTAAAATCTACAAAACAAATAAAATCATCAAAATCGATTAATAATAGTCTGAGATATCGCGTCACACGCAAAAAAAGGTGTAAAATAAGTAACGGTCTAATTAGTTTTTTTACTTATGCATCTACCCTTTTGATGTATAGTTTAGTTACCTCCTCCTTAAGGACGGCGTTATCGATGAGCCGTTGTACAGTAAAGTTGAGCATCGGGACGCTGGCGAGCCTCGCGAGGCGGTTGATGAAGCACCGCGCGTATATCTGAGTGTACATCTTCTTTTTGGCTACGAATAGAGCTGCTTCTAGTAACCTGTATGAAAAAAATAATAATTTAAACGCAAGCAAAGCTTAAAACAACAAGACAAACTAACAAACGTCATCCATTTATGGTCGACATACCTCTAGTTCGCTCAAAGCATTTTGCTTCTACGTTCATTTATTTATTTATTTACACAATATAAATGTACACGAAGGACTTAATGCTAATACAGCATTTTCTGCCAGTCAACCGAGAAGGTGCAGAAACTTCGTGGTAGTGCAGTATAAGGGCTATTATTTATGGTTTAAAATATACCTACATATATACATAGCATAACATACAACAAATATACCAAAATATTATCATCATCCGTACAGGGGAGTGGAACTCATTGCCTGCGTCAATGTTCTAAGTTACTAAGTTCAATGACTTGTATCGTGGATGCAGGAAACCAGAAACACTTCCCTTGGGAAGACAAAACATGTTTCCTCGCAGGGAATCGAACCCGATACCCGCAGCTTAGAACGCAGACGCGGAATAAACGCCAACGAACATTTAAGAGGGTTTATTCCTTATGTCTTCTCTCACTCTCGCACAATTCGATATTTTTAATGAAAATGTTTTTAACTTACTATATTATATACAATTAAGCATATATATATGTGTTTTTGAAAATATTTTTAACTTACTATATGGACATTAATACAAGGATGTTTCAAACTTCTTTTCGCTATCATTTCCTTCAATAGGATGAGAAAAAACAGAGTTCTCAAATTTTAATATGTTTTTCACGCTTTCTTCGTTTAACTTAAAGATATGAAAAACAAAATGTAGATCAAAACATTCGTTATATTAATGTCCACATAGTTGGTTGAAAACATTTTTAAAAACACTCGTAGCTAATTGTATATATTAAAAATATTGAAATGTGCGAACGAGAGAGAAGACAAAAGGAATAAACCCTCTTAAAGGATGACTCACGCTAGACCGTGTCGGGTCCGAGCCGAGCTTCGGCCGTAGCACGGTCACCGAGCCGGTTCCGTGCCTGTAATTTACAAAGACGGGCTTCGACCGAGCAATTACCGTGGCGCTGTAATGCAATCTACTCGTCAAAGCAAAAATAGTGTTGTAACTAGACTACGATTATGTTGAATTTTGACAATCTGGAATTAGCGGCTATTGCGATCGCTCTGGACGATGAAGAATCTGAATCTTCAACTAAAAGGAAATGGAGTGTGCCGAGCCGAGACGGGACCGAGTTGTTTCCGAGCGTTGTCCGTTGACTGGCAAGCGCAGTGTTGGAAGACCGCCCACAAGGTGGACGGACGACATAGTGAAGGTCGCAGGAAGACGCTGGATGCAGGCCGCTAACAACCGTTCCTTTTGGAGATCTTTGGGGGAGGCCTATATCCAGCAGTGGACTTCTTGCGGCTGAGATGATGATGATGATGATGATGTTGTTCGTTGCTCGGTCGTCACTCGGTGGCCGCTCGGTATAGCGTGAGTGTGTCCATACAAAATACTCGTATATTATGTAATTTTAGTTGACCGTGCTACGGCCGACGCTCGGCTCGGACCCGACACGGTCTAGCGTGAGTCATCTTTAAATTGGAAAACAATTTTTTGGTGGCTGAGTCACCCACGTCCTTAGGAGGATACCCCTTAAGTCTGACTCCCTACACGTGGTCCCCGGGTGGTGCTAATCAGGTGACATTTGAGAGGTGGTAGAGCATTTTGTGAGTTGCTCGCCTGGCTTGCTACCAAAGTAGCTTACCACCATCAAGTTGAAAGTCTGCCGCCAAGCCAAATACGGTGTTCCGGCAGTTATCCTTGAGAGCCTGCGTATTCCAGGTCTAGTATGTTTACCAGCTTCGATCACATCGTCACTTAACATCAGGTGAGATAGTGGTCAAAAACTAACCTGTCACAAATAAAAAAAAAAAAAAAAAAAACAGAAAGTGATTTTTCACGCATGTGTGTGTTCGGGTCATATGTATCGTAAAACCAACAGTGTTACAGTGTATAAAGTGAAGACCGCACGAAAACCGCGCTCCCTATCGATTTAAAATGATGGATAATATCCGTGACCTTATTGAGGTTATCCGCAACTTATCGGATAAGGTTACAACACTGGAGTACAAAATAACGGAACAAACCGCGTTTATATTGAACGTTAGTGACGAAATCGCTTTGTTGCGATTGGACATCGCTTCGGTAAACGTCGGCAGCGCTCGGGAATCTTCGGTTGTGAACACGGACCGACTATCGACAGCTGCCACCGCGATGCACAACTTGTCGGTGAGAATAGGAACGATAATCGAGTCGTTTTTAATCGACTTTAAAGAACGAGCAGGTTCTCAATTCGATTGTTTTTTTTTTAAGTGTGTTACCTCATTACTTCTTTCTAGGTGAACCGATTTTGATGATTCTTTTTTTATTTGAAAGCTGGTGCTTCGCATGTATTCCCATTTAAATGTATCTTTTAATAAATACATTTTAGTATATATTTATTATTTTTTAGTATATCTTTAATATTATAAATCCGAAAGTTTGTGGGTATGTTTGTTTTCTATTCACGGTTTTACGGTTGGATGAATTTTGGAATATACATACTGCGGGGCTGTGACTGTGTTATTTTATGCCCTATAGGCAAGTATTTGACCACAATCTCACCTGATGCAAAGTGATGATACGGCGGAAGATGTAGCATGCTTGTCTAGAAGCTACCTATTATTAACTTGAAGACTCCCAGATTATACCAGATTTGTTTGTGCATGTTCGTTTGTATCCAAAGGTAACGTACCTGACAGCCGGCTGCGACTCGAAAACAGGTGGTAGGCTGCACTCTTGCACCACATCATTTTTGTTACCATCATCATCATCACCATTCTCCTTCTCGTCTTCAGCGTCCACATCGATTTTATCCTTTTTGTTGTCTCCACCTTCAGCATATAGAAATATAGTTAAACTTAAACGACCTATTGGGAGCGAATTCTTAAATTTCCCATATTATTGAATGAGGTAAGGCCTGCACTGACATCCTACTTGTGGTGTATTGTGCATTTCCCCCTGCCAGAAACTACCCCATCCCACCAAACTCCTTAAAATAACCGAGTTTGTGGTGCTGGCATAACTGATCCAGTGGTGAACAGCATTTGACTTCTGTAAATCTTTAGGTTTTGTGTAATGTTGCTCTAGCATTCCAGTGGAGGCTCTAATATCTTCAGTGACAGCGCTTTGAGCTATTACGTGTTGTACAGTTTAATAATAATAATATTAATAAACACATTCACACTCACAGCCCCACACTAAGTTCGATGACTTGTGACGTGGGTGCCGGAAACATTCCCATCACACACACAATCACAAACAGAACCAGAAACACAAATTTTCCGAAGAAAACTTGTGTTCCCATCGGGAATCGAACCCGATACCCCTGCTTAGAAGGCGAATGCTACGCAACTAAGCCAAAAGGCAGTTCAATATTTTTTATTCCTCCATGCATCCTAACGCAGAGAGAATATTTCTACTGTTTCTGAAACTGTATAAAAAGTTTTTGCAACCATTACTACAACATAAATTTCAGATATGGAATCCCTACTTTAAAAGGGACATTGATTTACTATAGAGAGTACAGCGAAGAGCTACTAAAATGCTCCATGACTCAAAAATCACCCCTCTGAATACAGACTCCAGCAAAATGGTTCAACAACCTTGAAACAATGCAGATACAGGTTACCTAATCGAGACATATAAGATTTTGACTAATCACTAGAACATAACCCTCGTCAATACTCTTCAAGTTGAACACGAGCAAGGAACTGAGAGGGCATTCCAAGAAGCAGGTGAAGCATGCAAGTGCAAGCAATCTCTGTAAACACTTCATGTCGAACCGAATAATAAGAGTGAGGAATATGTTACCGGGGACAGTAATTACTGCTCTGTCAACTCGTTTATAAATACTTAATAAACATTTTAAAAGTGCACAAAAGTTATATAAACGCATCAGCTTATAGCTGCTAGTGTATCACACTAATATTATAAAGGCGAAAGTTTGTAAGTGTGTTTGTATGTTTGTTACTTCTTCACATTCAAACTTTACCAATTATAATAAAAATTTGTATTAGCTGAGGTAGCCGACACCCTGGATTAAAACGTAGGGTGCTTTTTATCCCGGAACTCCCGCTGATCAGTGTACGGCCTGAGTGCACGCTTTATTCTAGCGTCGGGCGGGGCGGGGAAGAGCGGTCGAAAGCGCGTTCTTTAAGAGGCCGGGGTGGCTTTGAACGAGTCTATAGGCTGTCTCTGTTTAACTTGCAAACTGTGCCCATGCTTGATGCGATAGCACTACCGAACGAACAATTATAATAGGTGCCGTAATACCAACAATTATGAATGAAAATGTAATGCTTAGCCATTGTTTTTTGTATTAATAGTACCTTGAAATGATAATCTATGTTCCTGTTGTAATGACAAAAGAAATGTGTTCGTTTTTAATACAAAACGAATAAGTTAAAGATGCGACATTTACGTCGTAATAATGTGTGAAAATCAATTGGTTTATATTTCGTTTTAGGTAATTATTTTGGAATAAAAACTATCCAGGAACCTAGATTAATACGTTTTTTATCTGAATAACAGCACAGTATGGTGGTAATATGCTTGAATTATAAATCATTTCGGTATTACGATTGTATGGGCAAATCAACCACTACCCGGCGCCTTAAGTGGCCTCAGTGCACGCTCAGCGTTTGTGGTGGCGGTCGTTTGTGTCGATCATGGCGTCTGCGTCGTACGATATTATTGATATGTATTTAGAAGAAAATTTGTGGCTAAAATTTAATTATGAGTCAAGACAAGGTCCTAGTAACATTGTGAAGCAAAGAAAACAATTTGGAGAGTTTTCTACGTTATTTGAAACATTAAGGGTGAATGAAGATAAATTTTATATATAAAGAATGCGAAGATAACCATATTTCAGGTTTATTTTGTATTTCTGAAATTATTTCTTCAAACGACATCCTTCATGAACGCTCGTATCACCGCTGCAAAACACAAACTGGTTTGAACTTGCACGCGACGCCCCGCTCGACGCAAACAAGCCCGCTGCTGGCCACGCTCCGCTCGGCCGGCACTCAGGACGGCCACTACGGGTAGCACGTGTTTAACATGAACGCTGCACGCCCCGCCCCGCCCGACGCTCGAATAGAGCGTGCACTCAGGCCGTACACTTATCCGGGTAAAACTGCAGGGCGTAGCTAGTAAATAATAATAATAATTCATTTGTAAAGATGATGATAGACTTACACTGTAATTATTATCCAAGTATTTATTTAATCTCACGGCTCTGTGCCCGGAACTTTGTAAGGCATTAGCGGAGCGGTAGCCAACGCTAAGAGGCCCTTTGGTATAATTACATTTTAATAATAACAAATCAGGCGTGTCCAAACATACGACAGACATCTCTTCGTTAGAAGTTGATGCCGTTTTATGCTTGCACACGCCTTTACAATAATTATATATTATTATAGTAATCGCAAAACATCTAGTCCGATCTGAAGGGCGGCCCGGGTCGGTACAGTCAAGTGCAGGGGGCCCCACTGATACCCAATTTTTGTTTCTGCGCAGGTATACGCGCCGTGTTCAGATCGGACTAGATGTTTTGTACTCACTATAACTATGGACTGGGGGATGGATGATATTGGGTTGACAATAACTGTGACTAATGCGAGTAAAAACTTAGCGTATTGCATTGTATATTTGATGGTTTATAAAATATCTGGATTATGGCATTAATTATTATTATTATTATTATTGTTGATACACTGAGCAGATTATAAGCTGAGACGTGTATATCACTTTTGTGCACTCTTTTTTTAAATGTTTGTCCAATCTATTTTTAAAAGAGTTTATTCCTCAATAAACTTATCACTGTGTCTGGTAGCATATTCCACACTCTAGTCTGTAGTTCTTGTCGGATTTATTGTTATTTATTGCTAAGTTTTACCTGTTGAAACCCAGTCCTCCGGAGCAAAAGATTCGTTCAATAGTTTCTTAATCAAATCTCTTGTCACATTCTTGTCTACATTCTTAACAGCGTACAGCAGTACTTGTAGCAAGGCTGACGTTATGTTCTGATACGGCATGTCTTTTAACTGAGGCCACGCATAGAGACGCTGAGCGAAGTCTTTGACTATGTCTTTGAATTCTTCTGGAACTGGCTTGTAGTCTATTTTTGTTGTGTGTGGAGGAATGCCTGGAATGCATTCATTATTAAAGTTAATAAATGAAAGCAAAAGTTATCAAAGCTCTTAAATGCTTACGTAAACATTTTTCTATTGCCTACTTTATGTATTGTTTTTTTTATTGATTCATGAGCAGAAGTTATAATTCTAGAAATAAGAAAATACCTAAACATATACATTATTCGTGGGAATCCCCAAAAATGTGTTTCATTTTCAAGCATAGCTAATGTGTGAGTTGCCATGTGTAAAAAAGGAATAGCTACGGATGACGTAATCATCATCTAGATCCCCCTACCCCCCATGTCATCAAAAATAAGCAAAAGAAAGACCCCCCCCCCGCCCCACTATAGCGCTTACGTAATACTTGAACGGCCCTGTGGTTATCCACAGAGTG
The DNA here is from genome assembly GCA_948107665.1 of Lomographa bimaculata. NCBI lineage: Eukaryota > Metazoa > Arthropoda > Insecta > Lepidoptera > Geometridae > Lomographa > Lomographa bimaculata. The sequence goes on along the minus strand of OX403607.1, from coordinate 1,082,757 downwards.
AAAATCACTTCTGCACCTCTAACTTCAATCCAACACCACAATAAAGTAGACATACCAATGAAATAAAAATACAATCAGATTTGTTCAATCACAAATGTGGGCATTTTAGTGCACATTCTAGTTCTGTAAATTAGGATACATTCTTATGAACATCTTCAAGAAAAGGAAAAGTAAAAATTCTAGTTCTGTGTGTCTCGGCATGGAATCCTAATTCACAAGTCATTGAACTGAGTGTGGGCTGTGAGTATGTAAGTGCATATTGATTGCGCGAGTGAATTGTTTCCGTTTCAGCTTACGCAAAAATACTTTCATATGTCTGGATGTTCTCCTCAATAGGTTGCATTTCTCATCGTTCGTTTTAACCAGAGCCAGAAACACAATTATTCCCTGGGAGTAATACAACAGTCACCTCAGTATAAGTGTAACATACACTTAGTTCAGTTTTATTATTATTCTTACCTTTCTTAGTATCCGCAATTGTGTCCTTAAATAAATTAACTTTAGGTTTCTCTCCCGGCAACAAAGTAATCCCACTTAAGCATTTCAAGGCGCTCCGTAATATATGATTCGCATACTGATCCGAAACAAAATCCTCTAGATTATTCACCATGTATTTACATAACTTAATCGTAAAATCGTAGCATTTCTGTACATGTTCCTCCGAATACTTCTTCTCTTCTTTTTTGTCATCTTTTTTCCGTTTCTTTTTAGGCACTTCTTCTGCGCCTTCTTCTGATTTTAAATGTTCCGTAGCTCGTTCACAAGCTACTCTAAGCAAGGCTTCGATAACATGGCTTGTGAAGTTATCCGAACATAGTTTACGTATGTCTGGAGTGAGCACTTCCATGAAACGTTCTAAGTCTTCAGTTGTAGAGAATGGGAGGAGCAGTTCAATGACCCTGCATCCGAGCTGGTTGCCAACGACATCGAGCTCTTCACCCTTTGTGCGTTCCAAGACATTATTTACTAAGGTATCTGAAAATTTTATGATAAAACATTAGACATTGATGATTTTATGATTCTTTGACCGACATATTAAATTATGTATGATAGCATGGTATGCTATATTGTCCGTATTAGTAGAGTATTTCTTTACAATCAGTCTTTTGCCTAGAACAGGGTCAAAAATACCCCACACGGGCAGAAAAAGCAACATAAATTCTTTTTAACCTTCTTCAAAAAAGGAGGAGGTTCTCAATTCATCGGAATCTTTTAGCTCTCCACTTAAGTGTATGCTTCCTTAATACTTTCGTTTTTATAATTTTAATTGCCATTTGGGAGGGCTGAGAATTTGAAGCGCCACCCTAACAAAACTCTGTATAACACTACAATATGCTTAGTTTGTGGTCAATTTGTGGTCAACTTATGCTGATTCATACTCATGCATAAGAAGAGGCAAATAAACAACAGCAAAAGGCGTTAGAATTCAGAAAACACCATGAGGTACCCAAAACTACTTGAAAACATAACCTAATTTTCGAACAAAATTTCTGGACGTAGAAAAGTTTTTGAAACTTATCTAAAGGTTACTGGAGAGACTGCAGAATAGTCTGAACTATTCATTTATATTACTTACGCCTTTCCTCTTCATTTTCAATGCCTTCTTTTATTACATCAAGTATACCAACAAAGTATTGGTATAATTCCTCAGACATTTTGGTCCCGCGGCCCATCTGGCCCTTTTTCGCGTACTTCTTTGCATTCGAGAGGAAGTTCTTGCGTTTCTTCCTCCATTTTCGCTTATTATCAACATTATTTTCACTCATTTTTGCTTATACTTGTAGTATTTATAATTTCGTGTTTTGATGGTACTTTGTTTGAGGTTATATAAAAAATGTCAATGTCAAAACCCATGCATGTTTGTTTTGAGGGGAAGTAATGTTACCAAAAGTAATATTTTAAAAGCATGATAACGTCTGTCTGCTATCTCGTTTCATCATTGAAGTTAAAGCAACATTCAGTTAGGCTATCTCTTTTCAGTAATATTTCTTCTAAATAGGAGGAAGCTTCTCTATTTTCATTCATAATAAGAGTCTCCGAGATATGTAAGTGACTCGGTTTCAATAATTATACTTTTATTGATTGAATAATTGCTTATGTGCATTGGGTTTATATATATTATTGCTGGGTCTTCAATATCTTATGCATTAATATTTTATAGCGAGATCTCTAAGTTGTCCGTCCATCCATCCGCCTCGTCTCTCAGAAATTATATGTAAAACTATGGCCCAAAACCAAAAATGACAGTAAAATTATCATGTTAGATAATAATAACTTGGTAGGAAATAAAGGTCCCTGTTTTTTGACCTATTTTATTCACAACGGCTACAAATATAACGCTTAAACTTACATTGATCCGTTATATCATCTAATTAAACAACAAATACAAAAATCAAGTAATTGTTATCAAAAAAAAAAGGTTATGCAATTATTCTCAAAAGTTTTTCTAATTATGTACTATATATTATACCGATTGTTGTAGGTGCCATAAATTACGTACCTAGGTAGGGACTTCAATAAGTAAGCACCTACTTACTTCTTAATATAGGTAATTAGGTATTATGTTTAAAAAACAAACATACTTACACAAGTTACACGCCCAGCTCCGAGGAACGGCTGAAAGTATTTGGATTTTTGGAATGTGCGTAGCTTGTACTAGCCGTGCCCTGCGGCTTTTGCTCGCGTTTTTCAAGTTAAACATTCCAAACTCCATCTTAATCCGTTCAGCCGTTACAGCGTGAAGAGGAAACAAACATACTTATATACAAACTTTCGGATTTATAATATTTGTGTGATTAGGATGAGTGCGCCCTACTCTGCTACAATACTAGTACATAAGCGCTTTCACAGTAAGTTCAATAATATCAATTAATCAACCTAACAATGCATGCAACGTCATGAATGCACTAATACTACAGCCAATAAAATCTCAGTACTGTAAAGTTCTGTTACATTGATTCTGATAGCGTTATCTCAATATCATTTCTCTCTTTCCTTGTAGCGATATCTTGTACCAGTCCAACGCGAAATACGAAAAAAGCCCTAAAACAAAAGAGAGGAAATCTACCGTCTCTCTCATTTGTACCGGACCGGAGAAATGCGAGTTCAATGCAACAGACTTCAACGAAAGAAAGAAACCAGTTTTGCGGCGCCCGCCATCCCGATGCGACGACGGGGCTTGGTCGCACATTATATCATTTTAAGTTTTCTAAAATACGCGTGTTTTGGACACATTCTATCAGTGATCAATACTTAATGCTCTATTTGTTATCAATTTGTATACTCTCGTGTGATACGGAACGTGATTTGTATTAATTTTTATTGTTTTTTTTACTTATTGTGCATTGTGGCTCTAGTTGTGTTCATCATAAATACAACACGGGGATAAAATTAGACTTGTGACAAAAAGGTAATTTATGTAAATTAACAGAAAATAAATTAAGAGGAGTAACTTGAATGACTAGTTGGAAAGTCATTGACCCACACGTCGCGGAATTTGATTTTATTTACTATCTTTAACTTGAATTGTGTCGTACTTAGGTTTTGGGCACTTGCGTAGGTACACATTTGTAGCCATAAGTTAATCTTAAGATAAAAATCTACACAACATCGGTATAAATAGGTACATCGGGTATGAGGTAACATTTATCATCCTAGAAGCCGTTAAAAAATTTAATAATGCGATTACTTATAGTCGAATTGATAACGTCCACCTTTTTGGCACTCGGTTAAGATATAAAACTCGAGCCGTAGCGTAAGTTTAGTCGTAGACAGATAAACTGTATATGTACGTTTTTATAACGCAGTAAAAAGCAGTAAGCAAATAAAAGTTATATATTTTTTAATGTTTGTTATGTTCTTTATCACAATGCCTGGTCGAAGTAACGAGTTGCGTGCTCTGCTGATTATACCGTACATAATATAAATGTTGGTTATTAATTTAGGTTTCAGCTTAGACAAATTATAGAAATGAAATTTATTCACTAAATAGGGTCTTACACTGATCTTAATATTTATATGTATGTTGAGTTCTCCTATTTGCCGTTACTCGGCATGTGAATTTGGTTATATGTTAATATAATATCTAATATAGGCAAGTAAGTAACTAGGGTATAGGGTAATAGGTATTATTATGTAACTGTCCGATATTTCTTAACCAATATGTTTTTTTATTAATGAACTTTGAAATAGTGCATTGGTTTGCTGAAGTTGTCAATAGTGTTGGTGAAGTAGGGCCTAATCTTCAACATCGCGATGCGTCCGAAGCAAGTATTCTCCGAACTTATAAATAGGTGTCATTGAATATTCTACTCACACACAGCGAGTGTTTATGAATGAATGCATTCGTAATGACAAGCTAGAACAATGGGTTCCCAGGAATACGTAATAGGGAGACATGAACATGGTTTTTTTACAAGCTTTTATTTAGTTTCACCGGTCCCGTTGTCTGTCGGTGTCGATCTGTAATCAAATGCTGTAAGCTAAATTAGACCCACTTCCCGTTGTCCGATTGGACTCAAAGGTGTACTTAGGGGCCTTCCATTAATCAAGTGAGGCTCGAAAGGGGGTTCGAAAAAATCACGAAATATCACTAGGGCGGTATGTAGTGAGATATCACGTGTATTTATTTTTTCTTTCAACGTGCGATTTCTAAACCGAAAAGCTTTATGGGGGCTGAGTTACCCACGTCCGTAGGAGAATACCCCTTAAGTCTGACTCCCTACACGTGGTCCCCGGGTGGTGCTAATCAGGTGACATTTGAGAGGTGGTAGAGCATTTTGTGAGTTGCTCGCCTGGCTTGCTACCAAAGTAGCTTACCAACATCAAGTTGAAAGTCTGCCGCCAAGCCAAATACGGTGTTCCGGCAGTTATCCTTGAGAGCCTGCGTATTCCAGGTCTAGTGTGTTTACCAGCTTCGATCACATCGTCATTTACCATCAGGTGAGATAGTGCTCAAACACTAGCCTGTGACAAAAAAAAAAAAAAAAAAAAAGCGTTGCGTGACTTTACTAAACATATTTATATACAATTAGCGATCCGCCCCGGCTTCGCCCGGGTGTGATAAATGAAGAACCGCTTGACCGATTTTGTGCAAACTTCACATAAACCATCTACTAAATAGTCCGAACAAAGCCTAAGCATTTGGTTTGGATAGGTGAGCCCGTTCTTGAGTTATAAAATTACAACGAAAAGTGGCATTGATTTTTGCATATACATTATAGATCAGAAATATATGTTTTTCTAATGTTTATAACCTTTTCTTAATTATTTAAATATCAGTCAGATTAGAAACCACCAGCAACCTTAATGTCATTCTGGACATTTTTATCACAATGCTTAATTTTCAAGAATTAAATTAGATCATAGATGTGAACCTGTATTTAGAGATAGGTAATATTCAAAAGCCACCAAGCAACGCGGGCAATTTACAAGGGTTAAAAATTTAAAAATAAAAGAAAATAGTACGCAGAATTTAAAGAAAAAAATGTCAACGTCATCACGTCCGTGCATTAGTCCTTAGTAATGCACAATTTTTTTTAAAGTTTTAACCCTCGCAAATTGCCCGCGTGGCTTGGTTAGCTACGCGTTCGCCTTCTAAGCAGTGGGTACCGGGTTCGATTACCGGCGGGAATACAAGTTTTCTTCCTATAGAAAATTGTGTTTCTGATTTTGGGTGTGCTTGTGTGTGTGATGTGAATGTTTCCGGCACCCATAACAGAAGTCATCGAACGTAGTGTAGGGCTGAGAGTGTAAAAGTCATCGAAAAAGAAATCTTTACTCCCTAAAGTGTTATAGTTTTTCTACCGACTTCACATAAAAGGAGGAGGTACGTAAACGGTGTCTACATTTAGTTTAATGAATAAAGCACAGTGATTCAGCCTCCCGATATTTAAATGAAAGTTTTTTTAAAGTCAAGCCGGCGGTGGCATAATTTTGCATATAAAATACACACCCACCACCCAGATAGGTCTCATCTTGGTACTCGATGAGGTAAATTTCACCAAAAAAATGGATCAATTTTTTGCCCCCTGCCAAAAATGCTCCAGGCTAGGAACAGGCAACCCTGGTTTTTTTAGCATAACTTTTTACACACGACACCCCCATATAGGTCTCATCTTGGTACTCGATGAGGTAGGGTTGACGACAACCGGCCCACGGTCTAATACCTGAAGACCGGTCCGGCATAAATAAAAAACAAGCGCGTATGGCATGGATATAAAATGCAATAAAACAATTCGATTTTGAACTTTATTGTAAGAATTATTACGGTTTTAATTTACGTATTCATAATGCCTTGTAGAATCGATCTTTGAAATCGCTTCCTAGAATTTGGTAGACGGGACCTAACATGCTAAAATTATAAAGTAGAGACTCTGCCCGTTGGCTTAGTTGGGTGAGCGTTCGTCTTCTATGCACGGGTATCGGGTTCGATTCCCGGTGGAAACACAAGTTTTCTCTCCAAGGAAAATTTGTGTTTCTGGTTCTGGTTGTGATTGTGTGCGTGATGTGAAATTTCTTTCTTTTTAGCTAATTTTGCTAGTTGTTGATCACTATCTCACCTGATGGAAAGTGATGATGCTCCTGATTTGAATGCGTTTAGTCGCGGAATTTCCAATTCGCAAAATGTCCAGTGGTCGCGAAACGTCCAATACGCGTGTCAAATCCTGGAACGTCAAATACGCGTAATGTCCAATCCGCGGATTGTCCAATACGCGAAATGTCCAATACGCGGAGTGTCCAATTCCTGGAATGTCCAATATCCGGATCGTCCGATTCGCAGAATGTCCAAAATTCACGGTAACTTACAAAATTGTTTCGTTTGAGGTAGGGAACCTTGTATAAATTTGTTTAAGTTTATTACCGCCGCGCGGTTACATCCACAAGCGTGTACACCAAATTTCAGCACTATCGGCTTAAGATAACTGATTTAAAATTGAGTTGCAAGATTCCACCCGGACAAACATACATACATTGCAAGCTAAATAAAAGCTTGTAAAAAATACATCTTTACAGGCAAAAACTACTCCGTCTACGAATAACAAGCTGCAGCTTTATTATTTACCCAATCGAAATTAACTTTTGAAGGGAGCTCGTTCAAGCAGAAAATTAAAGAAGCCATCGAGTTATCGTGTTCTTGATAGGTTTTATCAAAGAATAGACTTGGATACGAGTATAGAACATAATTTTCTACTATGACATAATTGGTGAAGTACTTGTACCCAGTTGGCTACTTCCAAATACACTAAACTTTGGTTAGATTTATTTATTGGTCTTTTAAACGGGAGATGCTGAATACATAAAACAAACACAAATCAAAATCAAAAATGTTTTGTTGTATAATCAAAATCAAAATAGTTTATAGGCACTCAGCCAGATTCGCAAAATACAGCCATCTTGAGAAGAACCTGACAAGAAAGTCAGCGGCGCATTTTTTTTTAAATTATTTTTTCTTTAAATAGCTTCTTTAAATATATATCATAATAATATATCATAAATATCTGATATTTTGATATTTATAAAAAATATCGGATATTTTCGAACCCTGAAAGGTATATCCTACTATCCTACTTTTATTATAAATCCGAAAGTTTGTGTGTAAGTAAGTGTGTAAATAATATGTTTGTTCCCTCTTCACGCTTTAAGGGCCGAACGGATTTGGATGAAATTTTGAATTTACATAGATTATACCTAGGATCAACACATAGGCTACTTTTTAACTTGATAATAGCGGGCGAAGCCGCGGGGCACGGCAAATATAACATAAGTAAGAAAAATCGTTATTATCCAGTCAGCGTGCAGCGCCAGTGTTTCACATTTCCAACATTAAAAATCGGCTCCGTGGAGTCACGAATATCATTTTCTAAAAAGCCTGGACATGCCATAAAGATATTTGTAAGGTCAAAGATGAATATATAATTAACCCTATAGGTCAAGTTCAGCAACCTTGCAGATGTGAAACCAGTCGATTATTAGGTCGATGCTTTATTAGTCTGGAGTTAGTCAGAGTTTATGGCCATTAGATCCGGTGATGGTGCCACACACGATACGCAAAAATATTTTTTTTTCATCTATATATATTTTAATTAATTGCCATTTCTGGCTTTGGACCATAGCTTTACATATTATCTGAGAATTTGAAGTTATTCGCTTCTATGGTTTAAACGCTAGAGGCCTCTGACAGACGGACGGATGGACTAAGTGCTGAACCACCCAAGTAAACTTAGAGATCTCGCTTCGCTCAAGACCCTTAGTCATTTTAGAATGATTAAATTAAAAAATATGAAAAAACACTATAAAAATAAATTTGCGAATCTGGCGGTAGAGTCATTAACTTTCATTAGAGCATATGTGTATAAACTATTTTGAATTTAAAGCTGGTAGTAGGCTTGAGCACTTGAGTTACCTATAAGCTCGATTGCTGTATAGATTTATATATATATAATTTTAGTTTAGTTTTAGGAAATATAATAATTTTCTAGTGGAGCGCAGCGCAAAAGTCAGAAAAAGTGCTCGTGGAGCACAGTGGCATAAGCCTTATCCTACTAATATTATAAATCCGAAAGTTTGTGTGTAAATATGTAAGTGTGTAAGTATGTTTGTTCCCTCTTCACGCTTTAACGGCTGAACGGATTTGGATGAAATTTTGAATGTACATAGATTATACCTAGGATTAACACATAGCTACTTTTTAACTTAGTAATTAGAATCACAAAGGTACATAATATCGCAATTATTACTCACATAAATATTTTATCCTTAATCAATATGTACCAAACACTGTTCTTCCTGAATAAATAACTTTTTATCTTTAATAGCGGGCGAAGACGCGGGGCACGGCTAGTTAGTTATATAAAAAAAAATAATTTGAGTATATTCGGGGAAACGCTTTTCTAAATTTAATGGTATTTTCTTAGCAGCTGTTGATTGTACGTTTCATGGTAACTATCAGTCTCTCTATTCCCGAAAGCTTTTAGAAATCAATCAACGATATATCGTTAGTTCCAGCGCCTTGGCCATCTATTTCCATCATATCTGAATTGCTTTGAGCCACTCCACGTTAAGGGGCAGATATACGTGAATACGAGCACCTTTTATAACACAGCCAATTTTCCTCCTTACCTCCTTATCTTTAAAGTGCATGTTGCATAACTTGTATTATGCCGGTTATGCTAGGTCACGCGTGGCAATCTTTGATTTTATAATGTTTTTATTGAAATATTGTAAAAATGCACTGCAAAAAAAAAGCTGACGCTTAAGAAATTATTTATCTAGCTAGTACATGACTAGTCCTAGTAGTACTAGTTATACGTATCCTAGTAATATTATAAATCCGAAAGCTTGTGTGTAAGTGTGTAAGTATGTCTGTTCCCTCTTCACGCTTTAACGGCTGTACAGATTTGGATGAAATTTGGAATGTACATAGGTTATACCTATGATTAACACATAGGCTACTTTTTAACTTGATAATAGCGGGCGAAGCCGCGGGGCACGGCTAGTAATATTATAAATCCGAAAGCTTGTGTGTAAGTATGTTTAATCCCTCTTCACGCTTTAACGGCTGAACAGATTTGGATAAAATTTGGAATGTACATAGCTTATACATATGATTAACACATAGGCTACTTTTTAACTTGATAAAAGCGGGTGAAGCCGCGGGGCACGGCTAGTATGATCTAACTTTCACAGGGTTCTAAAATAAAATGACGAAACGAAATGGTTTCATAAAGAAAAATTGATGTGACTTGATATATAAATACTAGCCGTGCCTCGCGGCTTCGCCCGCTATTATCAAGTTAAAAAGTAGCCTATGTGTTATTCCTAGGTATAAGCTATGTACATTCCAAATTTCATCTATTTTCGTCAGCGGTTAAAAAAAAAACAAAACAAACGCATTCACACTCACAGCCCCACATTAAGTTCAGAGACCTGTATCGTGGGTGCCGGAAACATTCACATCACACACACATAGAATCAGAAACAGAAGCACAAATATCCCTTGGGAAGGAATTTGTGCTCGTGTTAAAGCGTGAAGAGCTTAAACACTTGCACACACACTTACACACAAACTTTCGGATTTATAATATTAGTAGGATTAATGGTGGCGACCCAACCGCGTGGTCGAGTTCCAGTCGATCGAGATGACTACCACCTCTTTTTTCTTTACATTTCTAAGTGTTAATGAATATTTTTAAAAAGAGTGATTTATGATATCATCGCTTACCATCAGGTGATGGTAATATCATCAAGGAATGGTCAAATGGTTGCCTAAAGGTACTGCATAAAAAAAAAATCCGACGAATTTTTTTTTTTTCAGAATTTGTTATGATTGCCGAGTAAAAAGCATCATCACTTTCCATCAGGTGAGATTGTGGTCAATGCTTGCCAATCGGGCATAAAAAAACGGTAGCAAATTACGCGTTTTAAGAGAAAATCTGGTATCAACCCCTTAACAGTAGTTCGTGCCTAGATGGTATTATGGTCACCGAAAATGCTGAAGGTCGGCAGTTTCGAGGCTAGCCCTCGGTCGTATATTTTGTTTATACGCTCCTGGACTTGTATTTTAAACGACTTCAAAAAAGGAGGACTCAATTCGAATCTATGTTATTTTTTGTATGGCTGGACCAATTTGGGAAATTATTTTTTAACCGATATCAAAAAACGATTTTAATTGTTATTTACTTCAACCGACTTCAAAAAAGGATGGATGTGACGCGATATCTCCGCCAATTGTGAATTTGATGATTGTTTTGTTTGGTAGAGTATACTTCAGAGGTGGTCCCATATAAATTTTATCGAAATCGGTCAAGCCAAAACCGAAATATAAGCGATGAAGTCGGGTTTTTAAGCTTCGCTTGCGTTTAGTTATTTTAAGCTTCGCTTGCGTTTCAATTATTCTGAACGTGGCATTGCAACGCATGCCGGGTACAGCTAGTAATGTATATATATAGGTATTACAGTACGTATGGTTGTACAGGCTGTCACAGGACTTGTTTATCACAAAGGATGTTGAAACTGGCCCAGATTCCACTAGGATTAGATTAGCCCGCTCGCGTGTCGGTTACTTTACTCAAGATTAGGAGCTAATTGCTTAATTAATTCAGTTTACTACGGGAATTGGCCTGATTCTCCAGCTAGAAGCTTCGTTCCAGTGGAATAATAGAAGGTACATATTTAAGCTTTTATATATTTCTCTAAGCTTCAATCAAATTTCGGTATCATTATTATTATTTATATTTAGCTCATAAATATAATATAGCTGATAATTGCATTTGATAGAGGCAATGCCGCCAGGATCGGGATCATATAGGCTCGCCTAAAATATGAAGTGATAATTTAAAGTGGCATAACAAATTTTGGCCTACGCATCAATACGCCACATGATGATAAGCATAACGTTTTAGGCATAAAAAAATTCCGCATAACAATATTGAGCATAATGATAAAGTGGCCTAAAACAAATGTGCATAACTATCCTGGTGCTTTGCCGGCCGCTGCCGCGGCACGCTCGATACGCTCGCTCGGCTCGCGCGTTTTTGTGGTCACCAGTAACCTAACGCTCCTCCACGGCCCCACACGTCTGGGGGGTGGCCTAGGTGGTTAAGGTCACCCCTCCATAGGCGCAGTAGCCCGGTTTTGCACCTGGGCCTACCGCCGCGCCGTGGCAAGAGACTGCTAACACGACCCTATCTGGCCCCAACTCCTAGGAAAGTAGGGAAGTGCTAGGCATTTTACCTCCTACAAAAAAAAGGTGACTTGTAGCTAGCAGTAGGTAACTTAGTGCTAATTCTGTATAAATAACAATATTTATAATTTAGATTACTGTCACGTTTTAGTGACAGTCGTAAGATTATAAGACAAATCGTTGTAAGAATCGTCAAAATTCTCGACGAGTTTGGTCTCTAGAACGCCACAAAGGAACAAACATACATACATAGACTGATAAACACATAACCCTACTTCGCGTCGCGCTCGGTTGAAAAAATAGATGCGTACATATATTATTTCAGCTGGGTAGTTACTAGATTGAAAGGGCGGAATTCATTCATTATTCTGTCTACGCGATAGTAATTTTTCAACACATTCCACAATATTTTACTCAACAAAACTGACAGCAAGACAAACAATCCTCCTGCCAAATAACGTAAGCCCACATCATGGACGTAATAAAACACAGACGTAATATCGCAAACAAAACTATTGAAGCACCCAAGTCCTACAAATTACACTTGTCATAACGCGAGCTATACGCACACTAATAAACCAAAGGTCCGACAATCACCGCCACCCTAAACACACCTAGTATCTATTTTGTTTAAAAAAAATGTCTGTTATAGTTTACAGGGATGCACGTACACACAGACATTAATCCAAATATTTATCCAAAGTATTTATTTCAAGTCCGTGGTATACATGTATTTGTTTTCAAAGTTAGACAGGCGTAGTGCCAAAGAGCTCAATTCGCTCGTTAACTCGAGAAGCACAGTCTCAGTTGATTTACTGGGAGCTCAGGCGAAGTATTGTTTCTAATAACTGCTATTGCTCAAGGATAAGTGCTTTTGAAATAGCCAATACGCACTAAACTGTACTATGCAATAGCTACCTACATATATATATATATATATACCTATTGCTACGAACTTCTACGAGTGATCATACGCGATCATTTGTGTGAACATAACTAAAAGCTTTCACACTCACAACCCCACACTGGTGCGAATACTTGCTTCGTGGATGCATAAAGCGACGAAGATAAAGCCTTCAATAGAAAGGCGAGTAACTATTTACAAATTTACTAACTAATATAAAGAGAACTAAAATAAAAAACAACTTAGATTTATTTATTTTATTATTAGCCGTGCCCCGTGGCGTCACTTCCACACAAACTTTCGGATTTATAATGTTAGTGTGATTATATCCCGAGTTGATAAAATATCGCATAAATTTGTAACTTAATTGTTTATTATTTTTGAAACATTTTTCTATCTTTTATTTAGCCAGTTTTAATATTTAATTAAATTCACTTGATAGTTTATTTCGTATGTTTCGTTAAATTTAAATAAGCTTTATGCCTTAAACAAATCCTAACAATTAGAAAACATAGGATTGTGATATATTATTATGACATTTTTTTGAAAATTTTACGAAAATCCTTAAAATCTATATAGATATGACAGGCGCGACTCCACCTCGTGGAACCGTCATATTTTTACTCCACTAAACGCCCCTACATCCTACGGCATACGCTCTATACTCGCTTGTGATGATAAGCAGCAATTAATGGATTTTTTTTTGGTTATTGAGTGACAAAACGTTCAAGTCGATCGCCTGATGGTAAGCGTCACGCTTGCCCATTTAAGTGCTACCCAGAACCTGGGTCAAAATCCTATGTTATATTGTTAATAATTTCTATGCATTACTTTTCTATAATTCACGACACGGGCCTTGAGCCTAGTGTGGGGCCACAGTCTAGTGTTTAGAACCAATTTTAATAATACCATCAAACGCTAATAAATTCATAATCATAATAATATGTCACATGTAATATTTACATTTTAAATGTTAGTAAATTATAAGTGATATTAGCATATTTGTCAAAATTGTTCTTATGTTATTAATTGTGATGAATGAATAAAATAATCTTTAATCTTTAAAATAAATAATCTTTATAATATCATTTGTTAACCCTCGACGCAAAAGGACGTGGTGTTTAGAAATGTCGTGTGGATAAAGTTTGACGTGTTTGTGTGTGTCTGCCGGTGTAGCTCCGATATATCTTTGTGTGTAACTCTCTGTGGCATCGTAGCTCCAAACGGATGAACCAATTTTAATTTTGTTTTTTGTTTGAAAGGTGAATTAGTCGAGAGTGTTCTTAGCTATGTTTGATGAAAATCGGTGAGCTGTTTTTCAGATGGAGCGTCGTCGTCGGGGGTTTATCAAAGTTCTGATTTTGCCACTTGTATTATTAAAAGAATGAAGACACGAAAGCACGACCAACCAATCGTTTCGTCACGGCTCACTGCATCTAAGAGATTGCACGTCGCTGTCGTAACGCATCATGAGATGGACCTTTCTCTGGATCCAGTGAACTGTGACGTAAACGTACTATGGATTTTATCTATTGTGACGAAGTATATGAAAAGATTTATAAAACCATAGCTCAGAGTTGCTGCGAGAACTAGACGTTCGCCGAACTGAGATCTCGCGCCTACATGTGGCCTGATAGAGAAAATGCTTAGAGGTTAATTGCTGTTAAAAGTTTTATATCTTTAGATTAATTGTTTGATTTATGTGTTTGTTGTTCAAGTACAGGATATAACTGATATCCTACTAATATTATAAATCCGAAAGTTTGTGAGTAAGTAAGTATGTTTGTTCCCTCTTCACGCTTTAACGGCTGAACGGATTTGGATGAAATTTAGAATGTACATAGATTATACCTAGGATTAACACATAGGCTACTTTTTAACTTGATCATAGCGGGCGAAGCCGCTGGGCACGGCTAGGTATACATAAGTTTTAGCTTTATGTGAAGCTATTTTTAGATAGACCCCGGGACAAAATAGGTCTAAAAAAAGTGAATTTGGTGGCCTATCACTTTGTTATTTTCCAACACAGATTTTTGAAATAGTTTTCGTACTCTACTTGCAGAGTTCTTTTCAACGATATCGATGATCCCCGCTTACGTACAGTTGTGTGTTCTATACCGTCGTAGATACTATATACAAACTATATACATATAACAGAGTTCTATACGTTCGTAATATATATACTGTTGAAATTTAAATTTAGTCACTTTTCTCTTACCATCAGGTGAGATGATGGTCAAAAGTTTGCCTATCTTGAACCAAAAAAAGAACGTCGTTGCGATCGGTGTGAAACGAACGGGTTGGTTGTTAACTCGACCGTAAAATACTCGACAGCGTGGTCGAGTCGCCACTTTATTTCGGATCGTAGTAACTTCGAATCGTTCCGTAGCAGTATGTGTATCTACGATGGTACAATACCAAAGACAATGCCAACCCGCGATATGATAAAACACTTTCCAAGCTCACAGATTTTCCTTTTGTAATTGCTATAACAAAAAAGAAAGCGAGTTAAACGTCAAATTGATTAATACTTTTAAAATATCGAGCAAATTTTACACGCCGAATATATAAATACTAGTTGTTCCCCGCGGCTTCACCCGCGAAAATTAAGTGTATAAGTGTCAATCCTGGGTATAAGCTATGTACATTTAGAATTTAATTCACATCCGATCAGCTGTTATGGTGTGAAGAGAAAACAAACATACTTATATATTTTCACATTTATACACAAACTTTCGGATTTATAATATTAGTGTGACTTCGATGCGCCGAATGCTGAAATTTATTTGAATTATTGTCTGTATCAGACTGTTTGTTTTATTTTCTACAACGATGCTGGGTTCGATTCCCGGCAGTAGGAGTGGAACTCATTGCCTGCGTCTTTGTTCCCCGAACGGTATAATCTGGCAGTCTTCAAGTCTCGAGTGAATAGGTATCTTCTAGGCAAGCATGTCACACCTTCGGCCGCATCATAACTTTCCATCAGGTGAGATAGTGGTCAAATGCTTGCCTATTCAACTTAAAAAAAAAAAAAATTTAGCATATTTTTCCTTTTCAAGGGATATTTGTGCTTCTGGTTCTAGAACTATACCTACCAAAGTTCAATCATAAGCACGGAAAGTATATGTACATTTACCTCACCCTCTTCCCCCTCTGGTTTATTTTTGTGATGAAGATAAATTATCACCAAGTTTTATATGCAACGAACTGCCAGTTGGCTTAGTTGGGTTGGTCGCCTTCTAAGTATGGGTATCGGGTTCGATTCCGACGGAAACACAAGGAAAATTTGTGTTTCTGGTTCAGGTTGTGAATGTGATGTGAATGTTTCCGACACCCACAACACAAGTAATCAAAGTTAGTCTGGGGCTGTGAGTGTGAAAGCGTTTATGTTTCTGTTTAACTCTACCACCAATGTATTTTGCAGGGTATAAAGATGCGCGAGAGCCTCCGTCGACTGGCTTCAGAAGAAGGTATGGAACGGAAGGTTGGCAACAGCAGGAGGGTGCGAGTAGAACTTCTGGATGGAGACCACATCACTGTCGACCTGGATGTAAGAATAGTTTCCTCTGATTTGTAAGTTCCTGACAGGTTGCACTACAGGGGTAGAACATGAGAAGATAGAGGCTGAACAGGTATCTACCTGTTCACTCGAGATTTAAAGATTCCCAGATTGTACTTATCATATAAGCAGTGCGTTCCCTCTGTATGATAAATGTGGAAGCGAAACGCTTCGTGCGCACCCTTGGAATATCAACCACTTACCGATGGCGCATGGCTGATTGTCTGGTTGTTCTATGGTAAAAATGTCACTGGAATAGTTTGCGGTGCGATATGATCGAAGCTGCGCACCCTTTTTTTATGCAGCTCTTCCCTCCGTTCCCAGGGGTGAAGGAAAGGGGTGTGTGAGGTTCGAACCTACTAAAAACCCCCTCGTGAGCAGTCTCTCGCCTAGGCAGATAGAGTCGCGCTAGCAGTCACTATCTTGCCTCGACGCGGCGGCAGGCCCGGGTGAAAACCGGGCCACTGCGCCCATGGAGGGGTGACCTTGCTCACCAAGGCCACCCAAGACGTGTGGGGCCGTGCAAGCCGATGGAGACCCCTGACTCCACCGGTGGGCACCCCTACCACTCAAGAACCTATTCACCTATGCCCCTGTAGCAACTAAAATGTTGCTCGCGACTTCGTTCGCGTTGGAGTTCCTTTGTTAGTGGTGGTGGTGGAGGCACTAAATTAAGGTGAAAGGGTGATAATTCCATTTAGTCACAACATTGGTTCCAACTGAACAATCATCCACTTTCAGCCATTCCGTTGTTCCGTTTAGTTACACTAATGGTAGGTTAGGAGTATATTAAACAATACCAAGTTCCTCTATGAACTATACCCAAATTTATGATAACCACCATAGACAACTCGGTGCGTGACATTTACTTGTATCCACAATCCACAAGTCTGTTGTTTTGTTATAAAAACACGCACTATTCGCTTCCCGATGGCGACTCCGTGCTTAATTCTGCACACTAAGAGAACTTGTCGTACGTGATTTACCTGTACACCACGAATTGGGTGCTCTTTAGTGATAAATTTAGAAAGGAAAATTAAACAGGTCGTCCTAGTGTGGGATTCAGGGATCCTTAATTAACACATATGCACTAATGTTATTTAATTATATTTATTTTTAAAGTGTTAACATATTTTGTAACCAAAAATAAAGTTTATTATTAAGTTTTTATTATTATAATCGCTTGAGGCGGGAATTGAACCCGTGGCCAAAGGGTGTCACAAAGATAATGTAATCACTCCGTTTAGGCTGTCATGCTCTATGGCTACTATTTTTCCTTTCTAAATGTTTTTTTTTTTTTTTTTATTTGTGACAGGCTAGTGTTTGACCACTATCTCACCTGATGGTAAGTGACGATGTGATCGAAGCTGGTAAACACACTAGACCTGGAATACGCAGGCTCTCAAGGATAACTGCCGGAACACCGTATTTGGCTTGGCGGCAGACTTTCAACTTGATGGTGGTAAGCTACTTTGGTAGCAAGCCAGGCGAGCAACTCACAAAATGCTCTACCACCTCTCAAATGTCACCTGATTAGCACCACCCGGGGACCACGTGTAGGGAGTCAGACTTAAGGGGTATCCTCCTACAGACGTGGGTGACTCAGCCCCCATGTTTCTCTATAGTTCTGCCTAGCGTGGCTAATGTTATATAAACCAAATCAATTAGGAATGCTTGCTTGAGTATAAAATACCTCATATAATTTAAACGCAAGTAAAGCTTAAATCGACTTCACCGCTTTGTCTTCGGAACCCTTAGCCTTGGTCAATTTAATGGGTGGGATCACATGGAAAGCACCAGCTTTCAAATAAAAAAAGAATCATCAAATAACCAATTTGAACCTACAAAAAAGTTATGAAGTAACACAATAAATAATAACGCAAGCAAAGCTTAAAAAAAACCGACTTCACCGCTTTATTTTCGGAACTTTGATCAGATTAGAAGTACTAAACACGCATTATTGACGATATTTCAAGAACTAAGTACTGTTCAAATGGGTCCAATTGGAAAGCAACATCTTTCAAACAAAAAAAAAATTAAAATCGGTTCTCGTAGAACGAAGTTGAGAGGTAACTAACACACATAAAAAAATATAGTTGACATGAGTACCTCCTCCTTTTTTGTGAAGTCGGCAGAAAAAAACAGTTGAATTGAGAGAACCTTTGCCTTCTTTTTTGTTAAAAAGAGTGACATATTGGTGCACCGCCTGCACCTAAGAAGCTGTCCATCACGCACTCTCAAAGTGTTTGTTGTTGTAACAAATAGCCAGTTCTTGCCAATTTCAAGCTGTTCTCGTAAACATATTTACTGCTGAGAATGTTTACGTATTATTCTGTTGTGATACGCTGTTTTAGATCGCTTTGAAGATGTTTGGGGATTGTGAAATGTTCCGGTTTAGCAGAAATTTGTTAGTCAGAATACTATTATGTTCACATCGAAAAATAACATCAAGTGATCCATATCCTTAAATAATGGTGTACATGGTACAATGTCAATTGAAAAAAAAATGACAATGAAAAATATTTATTTGCTGCATAAAAAACAACTTACGACTATGTTAGCAACTAACATGCGTAAAAACAAAAGGTTTTATGCAGAGATGGATCAATAATTCAATACTAGATATACCTGCTGGCCCTCTCACTAGGCAACGCCTGTATCGTGATGACCTGTTTAATATTTACACAAAGTGATATTTATACCTGATTAACATCAAATCTAAAGATATTAAAATTACGTCAACTTAGGCCCCGTCGCCCAAACGTGTCCACTATGCTAGCCGCGTTACCACGCTGTATTGCGAGAGAAATCTATTGCTCGAGGTATTCTCTGGACCGCAAATCTCGTGCTCCCCGCAGACGCTGCCGTCTTAAGTCCACTACAAACTTCTTTGCTTCTGCACGCCCCGCGGCTCCGCCACCTTTACAGTAAACGCCATGAACTCGTACGCCGATTCCAAGGCAGCTTAGCAAGCATAACTATGGTGCTTGCTTAGCGCGGCTGCCTCCGCACCACCACCGGCAATCCTCTGGGTTGCAGGCAGATGGCAGGAAGCGAAGGCATTCATGCAGGCGGAATCCAAGATAAGGCAACGCCCTTTTTCACATGGAATCGGCGTCAGGCCGGGAGGTTCGAGCACGCACGGGGTCGGCCGAAACAAGAGCCCTTCGTATTCAGGGACTCTTGTTTTTATGGCACGATGTCAAGCCTTACGTCTCAACCAACTGATATAAATATAGGTCTTCTAGAATTCATGTAAAATAAATATTAGTATAGCCTAGATGCCGTCTACTGTCCATCACTTTTTAAGGAGGACGTGATGTCACGAGACCCCATTCCCGAGTTTGACGCTCTTTATCGTTGTCGTTTTTTGTTTAATTGACAAAAGAAAAAATTAAACGCAAGCAAAGCTTAAAAAAACCGACTTCACCTTTTTATCTTCGGAACCTTGATCAGATTTAATGTATTAAACACGCATTATTGACTATAACTCAAAAACTAGAGATCAGACATTGATCAAATATCAATTGGACTACATAAAAAGCACCAGCTTTCAAATAAAAAAAGAATTATCAAAATCGGCTCACAACGAAAGAAGTTATGAGGTAACTTTTGAAGGCGGGTAAACGAGAACATCGTCAAAGTACGCATTATTCGTCATAAAATAGGCATTATTGACGATATTTTAAGAACTACTGATCAGATCTTGATCAAATTTAAATGGGACCAATTAGAAAGCAACATCTTTCAAACTAAAAAAAAATTATCGAAATCGGCACGTGGAGAGAAGTTATGAGGTAACACACATAAAAAAATAAAAATATATACTGTCGACTTGAGTACCTCCTCCTTTTTTGGGAAAACGGTAAAAATACGAATAGAGTATTTTTTGATAAACTAACGGACTAATTATAAAAGAAAGTTAGGTTTTTTTTAAATTGTATCATTGCAATTTGCTATCTGCTTCTGTACACTAGCAGGCATCTTCAGTGGCTAACTGTTGCTCTGATCAAGACCTGATACAATACACAATAGCAGATTAAAGAATGCTTGACGGTCGGTTTGTTGCTATTCAATTCAGCGAACGACTCAATTGGAGTACAGTAAGTACCTAGTTACTGCCGTCAATGCATAAATAAGTCCTTTCTAGTCTCTTTTGTATGTTTATTGGATGGGTGCAGTCAAAGATAATGTAATCACTCCGTTTAGGTACAGTACGGAATTGTCTTCCCACGTAGGTACTTAGATACTTAGTATTTTGTTTATTATTTTTATTTTATTTATTTCAAAAAGTATTACAAGTAAGTACATAATTTGAGACACCTAAAAACCTAAAATTATTTATCCAGGTGCAAAACTCCTCAGTTTCGACACGTATCAACTTCGAATAAAAGCATATTAGGTACAAAGTCGTTGGCTCAAACATGCGTTGGTAGTAATTAAAAATTACATAAACAAGTCACCAATTCCAAAATACCAAGTCACAAGTAATTCGAATAGTATTTATTTTATTTAGTTTACGACTCTATTTGAAATGAGCGTCCTGGCACTTCCTGTACAGGGTTATTTGTAAAATACCAATAACCTCTTGGGACACCATTCCTACCATAAAGATTGAATTTCAATATTTTTTTATTTTATGATTTTGTTTATTTGATTCTTTATATATCTGTAATGATTTAAAATATCCTTAATAATAAAATGTATGGCTTATTTTTTCTCTTTGTTAAATTACTTGAATTTATAAATTTTTAACAAGTTGCTTATTAACTCAACTTCATCTACATATTCCAGCGCAAGTCCCGAGGAGAAGACCTCCTGGACAAAGTATGCGAGTCCCTGGACGTGGTGGAGCGGGATTACTTCGGTCTTCTGCACACGCAGCGAGGAGACCACAGGGTCTGGGTGGACCTCAACAGGAGACTGTCGAAGGCTTTCAGAAGTGAGTTGAACTTACTCTATTAGAAGTAATTTTGGAGAGTTATCAGTAAAGCTTTCATACCGTCTGTACACTGGACGCATTTGGTTCGAACAGTTCGGCATTCGGCGCGGTCGCCTGCCGTACAGCGGTGCCCGTCCCCGCGGCCCCTTACGGCCATCCGTTCGAGCTAGGTGTGTACCGTGTAAGCCTTTGCATGATTTTCATTAGATAAAGAGTGCACATGATTTTTCCCCCGAAACTTAGTGTGGGGCTGTGATTGTGAAAGCGTTTTATAAGATACTTATGTTAAACAGCTGGTTATATTTCACAATCAACATCTAACCTGCTTATTCACATGGGCCCGTAAGAATGAAAAAATACTAGGTACTTTAATTTTATTATAAAAGTAATTACCTTCTCTAATTACCAGATTTAAATTTAGAATAGGCAAAGGTTGAACTATCTCATATGATAGTAAGCGACGTTGCGGTCGACTAGTGAGCACGTTCGCCTAGAAGATGCCTATTCACTCGCGACTTAAAGACTCCCACATTGTATTTTTCAGGAAACACAGACTCAGGTAAGGAGTTCCATTCCTTAGCGGTTCGCATAATGAATGTGGAAGCAAAACGCTTCGTTCGCATTTGTGGAATATCTACCATATAGTGGTGTCGCTTAGGAGTCTATCTCGAAGTCCGACAAATGGGGATGAGGGAATTTGATTGTGTAATATCGTTCCACACACTTCGAAATGTATTCGGTAAAATACCGAGAGACTCGCCACCATGTGACGATACCTCAAGCTCTGAAGTTTTGCATTATTCCACTGGTCGCTGTTAATAAGTCTCTTGGCTCTTCGCTCCATAACTTCAACAGCCTCAAGTTGGTACTTAGCTGAACCGTCTCAAAGATGAGAACAATAACGCAGCGGATTCGCCAAGTTAAACCATTATCTCAGCCAATTTACGTACACATCAAATACCAAAGTATTCCCTATTTATCATATTCCTAGATACAAGGAAGAATGATTCTCCCGCTACGGACAATTTTTTTTTGTCTTTGTGTATTGTGATAATAAGTATAATAAATCAAACCCAGATCTAACCACTTAGCCACCACATTCCAGACGAGCCATGGGACGTGAAGTTTGCCGTCAAGTTCTACCCTCCAGAGCCGTCAGAACTCCGAGATGACAACGCGCGATACCAAATTGGTTTAGCTGTGCGGCGAGATCTCATCGAAGGTAAATGCTGCAAAGAAACGCATTCACACTCACAGCCCTCCACTTAGATCAAAGACTTGTATCGTGGGTGCCGGATACACACGCAATCACACCTAGAACCAGAATCGTCACACCTCCTAAAAAACCTTAGTTCTCGTAGTGATACATTTAGAAAGGAAAAATTATCGCTTGAGGCGGGGTTTGAACCCGCTGCCATAGGGTGTCATGCCCTATTACTCTAACCGCTGAGCTCAAGCTCAAGCCCTGCCTATGTACAATAATTTATGAAATAAACAATTTTTACTTTTTTTTTTTTACTTATTGCCTGAAGCGACGACATTATCCTTTCCTCATTATTAACGTTTTACGGGGACGTATGACGTCATAGTTCTTATCGACTTTAGTTCTCGTGTTAATGGCGATTATAATGGTACCAAAATATCTCAATCAAAATGTACATAGTAAATATCCAGTATCAAACTTAAACATCAAAAAATGCGACTATATTAGCTTAAATCTTAATCTTGGACTAAAATAGCACATTATTTCAGGGCGTTTAACTTGTTCAGCCATCACCTATGCCCTGCTCGCCTCCTACATTCTGCAAGCAGAGTTAGGTGACTACGAGGACAGCAACATGACTCCCTCTCTACTCTCCAAGCACAGGGTGGCTCCTCTCAGTGCTCTCACGCCAGACTTGGAGTCTAAACTGGAAGAGCTGTACAAAAAACACAAGTGAGACGAGTTTAGTTTTTTATGTAACACTAGCTGCGCCCCGCGGTATTACCCGCGTAAGACCGTTCCAATTCCGGCATACAAAGTAACGTGTTAATCCAGTATGTCAGCTACTTCCATACCAAATTTCATCAAAATTAGTCTAGCCGTCAGAGTGTGAAGAAGTAACAAACATACAAGCACACTCACAAACTTTCGCCTATATAATATTAGTGTAATGGGAGGATACAAGTAAGTCGCATGATGGTAAGCGACACGTCAGCTAAGTGATCAAGTACTGTCCAAGGACTTGAAAAAAATAAGGACGTCAAGGTAATAGATCATAAAGAGATTTAACATCGAATATCTCAGGGAGACGATCACAGTCTTTTACCGCGCAGGATTTTTTTTTTTTTTTTTGTGACTGGCTAGTGTTTGACCACTATCTCACCTGATGGTAAGTGACGATGTGATCGAAGCTGGTAAACACACTAGAGCTGGAATACGCAGGCTCTCAAGGATAACTGCCGGAACACCGTATTTCGCTTGGCGGCAGACTTTCAACTTGATGGTGGTAAGCTACTTTGGTAGCAAGCCAGGCGAGCAACTCACAAAATGCTCTACCACCTCTCAAATGTCACCTGATTAGCACCACCCGGGGACCACGTGTAGGGAGTCAGACTTAAGGGGTATCCTCCTACGGACGTGGGTGACTCAGCCCCCTAAAATTTTCAATCGAAATTAAAACCTCTGGTGGTACAATACTGAAATGGGAAAGCGTGATGCTTGCCATCAGACGACTTGCTTGTCTAGTCTTTCAAACACATAAAAAAAAGGTTGACTGTACCTAGGACTAGATTTATGAAATAATTTATAAATTTATATAGTAATACATTTAATATATTCACTATATTTGAGATACTGATCAGCAGCAGTGTCTGATCAGCGTAAAACAAACAAACCAACACATTCGCACTCACAGCCCCAAAATAAGTTCATAAACTGGTTGGAATTAAAATGGCTTAATATACGGAATCGCCGAAATGCTCCATTTTATGTGCACTGTACAAAATAATGTTTGACCTTCGTTCTCCGAAATATCTGAAAGAACTGTTTATCTTTCTCTACTGTCAGGGGCGACCACAGCGTTCGTCTCAAAAGTTCTGATTGATGATCCCCAAACATAAAGCAGCATCTTACTCGGACTCTTTCACAGTATCAGTTATTCACTTATGGAATAGTCTCCCAGTTGATATTCGTCGAGCTACATCTATTGACACTTTTAAAACAAACGTTAACAACCACTACGTTTTTCTACAGAATAATTAAGTTGAGCAACAAAATCTTTCCATATTTTAATAACGTTTTAATTATGTTTATGTATGTATATTGCTATATAGGTATATTTATGTATGTAATATGATGTATGTATTTATATTTTATATGATGATAAGGTAATACTGTAATATATATTTTAAACTTATAATTCTATGTTTAAATAATAAATAAACTTACTTCTCCATAGTATGTGCACTACCACTTAAAATTCACACGATACACCGAGGTTAACTGGAAGATAATGCTTTATAGCATTAAGTTCGCCTGTGTACCTACAATTTGTTTTGTTTGTCCAATAAAGAATTTTTAATCAATCAATAGTCTGGTATCGTCGATGCCGGAAGCATTTAGATATCACACAAACAATCATATTCAGAACCAGAAGCCAAATCACCCTTTGGAAGGAAAGTTGTGCTCCCGCCGGAAATCGAACCCGGGACGCGCTTAACTTATTGAAGTTTCAGGAAGACATATCTTCGTATATGAATAATACGTCGTTTGTTTTATTCAGAGGCCAAACTCCAGCCGAAGCTGAACTCAACTACCTCGAGAACGCCAAACGGTTAGCTCTGTATGGAGCTGAACTGCATTCAGCACAAGATTCCGACGATGTCGACATAGTCCTGGCTGTCTGCGCTAGCGGCGTCTCTGTCTATCGCGACGGGTAAGAAAGAGACAGTGCTCCTATATTAGTATTAGGAAAATAAACCCTATTATATAGACTTATAGACACAACTTCATTCAGCGTAATATTTTGCTCACGTTCACTATGCTAGTTCTATCTCATGTAAGATGAAAGAGATAGAGTGAAATGTAAGCACAATACAAGTGCAATACAATATATTTTTTTATTTTGTATCCATCTTACCACAGTATACTACTTATTACTTAACATGTCTGTAGGAATAATTTCTTAATTTAGGCAATACAAATAAATGAATTATGTCGTGGGTGCCGGATACACTCACATCACACACACAGACAACAGAACTAGAAACACAAATTTCCCTTGGGAAGACTTGTATTTCAGTCGGGAGTAGAACCCGAAACCCGTGCATAGAAGGCTAACGCCACCCAACTAAGCCACTCAGCAGTTCATATAGACTTGATAAGGACTCGTTATTCCATTCCAGGCTCCTCATGAACCGGTTCCCGTGGGCCAAGATCATCAAGATATGCTACAACAAGCGCTTGTACACGCTCAAGCTGCGAGCCAGCGAGTTCGACGAGTTCGAGACCCATCTCACGTTCAAGCTGCCGTCCACCAGGGCCTGCAAGAAGCTGTGGAAGTGCAGCGTGGAGCATCACATGTTCTTTAGGTATCACTTATATACTTGTAAACTTATAGTAAGTCTAGTACATAGGAAGCATAGAGAATAAAACTATTAGTCGATTAAAGAAGAAAGAAAAATTATTTATTTCGACTCGTAGCGAAATTCCTTCTAATATTATAAATTCGAAAGTTTGTGTGTTAGTTTTGCCGCGAAAGAGAAAAAATGGCGATAAATTTAGAAAGGAAAAATTATCGCTTGAGGCGGGATTTGAACCCGCGGCCATAGGGTCTCATGCCCTATTGCTCTAACCGCTGAGCTACTCAAGCCCCGCCTAAAGCGACGAAATTAACCTTTCCTTATTATTAACGTCTTACGGGGACGTGAGACGTCATCTACCGAAACATTATAGTAATTTATCACCATAGTTTTGCATAGCATGGCTAATGCTATATAAATAAAATCAAGAAAAAATGGCGTTGTTGATTTTGTATAATTTTCCAAAACCTGTGATTCTTCGAGTGTTAATGTGTAATAATGGTGGACTATTAACCATGAATACTTAATAAACGTGCATAAGTGTAGGCAAATGATGGTATCATGTTCAGTTGAAAAACGTGATTTTCGCCTTCGCTCCAAAACTCCAATATAAGTTGACTCTTTTACTTGACTTTGACTGTGACTTGTGACTAGGACTTTTAATATGAAATACACTATAACTTGACACTGGCACAAGATTGCGAAGCCGAAACTAAAAGAAAAAAAAGTTTGTGTGTAAGCGTGTAAGTAGGTTTGTTCCCTCTTCACGCTTTACCGGTGAACGGATTTGGATTAAAGTTGGAATGTGTATATATAGCTTATACCTAGTGTTATTCCTAAGTATAATATGTGCATAGGCTACTTTATAACCACATGATAGCGGGCGAAGCCGCCGGGCACTGCTAGTATAACATAATTATATTGAAACACTAATCAACTTATTATTAAGCATGCCGAGATGAGTTTACTTCAGCAAAAAAGTCAAGCACACACACTCGACACAAATTTTCAGGCTAACCCTATTACTGTTCACTTCAGTTAGTTCTTTCATACCTAACGGGGGCTGTGAGTGTGAAAGCTTATAAAAAAAAAAGAAAGTTTAACAAGCGCTATGCGTCGAGGTTTTTTTATTAATGATAGGCAGACGTTTGACCACTTTGACGATGGTCTAGTAATAAGATTATTTCCTAGATTTATAGGTTCGATAATTAGTTTACATAGTTTTCTTGTTATTGGATGTTTTTCTAAATGGCGGTGTTGAATACGATAAAAAATCATACGTGTACAGCCATTTAGAAAAGACACGAGCTCCCAGAGCCTAAAATTAATTATTTAATTAGCTTTTAACGGATATTATATATAGAAATATGTTTTAATTTTTTGTTTCATTTCAATTTTTACCGACTTTAAAAAAGGAGGAGGTACTACGTTCAATTGTATGTATATTTTTAATCTATGTTCACCGACCTCCTCCCCATTTGAAGACTGATTCTTAAAATTATTTGTTTTGTAGATTATACTTTAGAGGTGGCCCTATATAAATTTTATCGATCAAGCCAAAAGCTTAAATAAAATTTATCTTAATTACTTAAATTATCATACAGTACCATTGTATTCTGAGATTTTACATTATCTTCATTGAAGTTTCGAAAACTGTAGCGACTTTCTTCAATGTTCAGAACATACGCCTTCAAAGCTGCCAAGACAAGCAGCAGGATAGGGATCAATTCCCAATGGGATCAAAAGTGTTGTTAATTCCCCAGGCGCGAGGAGCCCGTGAAGGTGGAGAGGATAGTGGGGTTCCCACTAGTGGGCGCGCGCCGCCTGTCCTGCCGCCGCACGCTGCGCCAGCTGCGCGCCGAGCCCGAGCGCGCCTGACTCACGTGTACACTATGTAGTGTAGTGTAGTGTAGGGGAGAGCCTGACGTGACGACGACGTGGAAACTAACGAGTGGACTATGTCTCTTCCATGTGTTTATAATATTAATAATTATATTTATATATAGCTGCGACACACATTTATTCAGTTCGCGCCGATCGATGGTTTGTGGGATACGGGTACGGCCGCTTTCCGTGGCTTTCGGCGGTGCCATGTTATAGTTTTTTGCTTTCACACTCACAGCCCCACACTAAGTTCGATGACTTCTTAAAGTGAGAGGTCGCCTTGTATCATGGACCTTATATTATTTTATAGAAGCCAAATAGAAGCTCCAAATGATAATATATCTACAGTGTAACATTGTGTAAAGAGCATTTAATATAAGCATAAACATAAACGCTTTTACACTCACAGCCCCACACTAAGTTCGATGACTTGTGTCGTTGGTGCCGGAAACATTCACATCACACACAATCACAACCAGAAGCAGAAACACTAATTTTCCTTGTGGAGAAACCTGTTTTCCCGCCGGGAATCGAACCCGATACCCCTGCTTAGAAGGCGAATGCCACCCAACTAGCAATTCAGTTGGGAGTGGAAAAATGCTGTCCTGCTATTTACTCTTCTTTCTGTAGACATAGAGAAACATTATAGATCGGAATCATGTCGCATTATCTCCGCATTTACATATAAATAAATTGCCTTGCCAAGAAGACTTAAACGATTCAAATCTTTTTATGGGAGGGCATTGAAATTCTGATCCGCTACCTTTTTGTGTGACGAAGAGTGGTGGGGGTAAAAAAAACTGAATAATTAAAATGTTTCCCTATAATACAAAAGTTTCACTTCTATCGCGTGTCTTTACGACACACGCTGTTTTTTAGGGTTCCGTACCCAAAGGGTAAAAACGGGACCCTATTACTGAGACTTCGCTGTCCGTCCGTCCGTCTGTCCGTCTGTCACCAGGCTATATCTCAAGAAAGGTGATAGCTAGACTGTTGAAATTTTCACAGATGATGTATTTCTATTGCCGCTATAATAATAATTACTAAAAATAAGATAAAATAAATATTTAAGGGGGGCTCCCATACAACAATCTTGATTTTTTATAGATAATGGTACGGAACCCTTCGTGCGCGAGTCCGACTCGCACTTGGCCGGTTTTATTATTGTTTTATTCGCCTCAATGCATTGATAGGAAAAGCCAGATATCGAAATTGGTAATTTTGTATAAGAATTAGCATTTTGGATTGCTTATTGTCAATAGATGGCGTGGTACGAAGTTCACCGCGTCATCTATAATAGTTGAAAATAAAATTGTTTACATTTTTAAAGTATTTAATATATAATAAAAATAGGTAAAATATAATCATAACTCGTTAGCAAATAATTAATGAATTTTTTATATGTTGTACTGATTAGATATAAAATTCAGTTGTAGGAAGTAGTTAGAATAACTATTAAAAATATGTATTGATGCAGGGATGGAATAAATATAAAGAAAGTATGAAATTACAAGATTAATGACGTCAATGCTGCGTCCCCTAATATTTAAAATACTTACCAGTCGCGCGAAGCTTTTCGCTTCCACTTTATAAGAACTGCAAAAGAATGGAACGCCCTGCCGTCTACTGTGTTTCCATAAAAATATAATATGGGGTTGTTCAAGAAGAGAATGAACAGGTATTTACTGAACAAGCGTGTTCCATCTTCGACTGCATCGTCGCTTTCCATCAGGTGAGATTGAGGCAAAATGCCAGATTAGCCAAAAATATAAATGTCACGATTAATTTCGAGATTGTGTTATTCTTAAGTTTAATGAGTGCCTCTTTGGGGCTTGATTGAAGATTCGGGAATCGATTTAGATACCATCATTTCTATTTACCCCATTTTATAAAGGAGGATTGTATATATTTTTTTAATTCAAGATGGCAAATTCATGAACGCAAATTTTTTACCACTATCCCACCTGATGGTAAACGACGATATGGTCGAAGATGGAGCAAGATTTCCTAAAAGATACATGTAGACTCCCATATTGTACGTATCAGGAAACACCGACTCAGGCAAGAAGTTCCATTGAATGTGGAAGCAAAACACTTCGTTTGCTTTTGTGGAATGTCTACCATATAGAGGTGTCGCTTAGCAGTTTGTCTACTTGTCCGATGATAGAACGGGGATGGAGGAACTAGATCATTTAGTTCCATGGCGCACTCTCAGAACTTTGTACTAAAACATTTTTTGTTTAGTTTTGACGCGTGGAATTTACACCAAAACAGACAACACAAATCCCGTTATCTATATTTAAATACCTATCATATAAAACAACGCGTATTTCATACATACGAAAACAATTTTGAGCTTGTTTGGAAAAACATAATTCTTAAAAAAACGAATTAATTAAATAGTTAAGATTTATTATACTTATTTAATTATTTGTAAGTTTATTGTAAAATCCTAAGTGCCATTATAGACAGAAAACGTAAATAGGGAAATATCCTAAATCAAGAATAGAATAACTTAAGGTACTAGATTTAGTTAAGTAGGTACTTATAGAGACAGTTTAAAAAAATATTTAATGAACTAATCGAGTTCCCAACATACAGGCTTTGCCTAGTTTGGGGCCCACAGCACAATTATACTTTATTATGTCTTTCTTTTCCAAATATACATTTTATTTTCATTTGTTAACTAATTGTTCAAACATACAAATAAAAAATAAAAACTGGATGTCCTTAAAAGATATAATAATTCGAAATTTGTATAAAAAGTATACATTTTCGACATCCCGAACAATGCATTTCGAAATTATAGAAAATATTTTTCGGAATTTCGAAAAAGTTCAGATAATATAAGCAAGTTGTTCGTCTGGTGGTTAGCGCCATGTCCTATATCTATGATACCCAGATAAGATCTATATATTATAAATTTTATATAATTTATAATTAATAATATTATAAGGACACTACAATTATCATGTTTATAAAAAAGCATTTATTAAAAAATATTGTGTAAACCAATTGTTTTATTCATACATTACACCTTTCCCACTCATACTATATCATACAGCTCAACACAAATATTTACACACTCACAGCCCCTTATTTCGAGGACTTGTACGTGCCGAAAACACTCGCATAATAAACACGATATCACTTTTAAACAGAAACACAAATTGCCCATGGGTTGAAAATTTGTGTACCCAAAGGGAATTGAACCCGATAGCCGCTGCTTAAATGGCAATGACCCAACCACTACGCCAATGCATTAAGAAAGTTCTTTGAAAGCATTATAACTATAACTTAAAAAGCAACATAACAGATTTTAGTTTGTTTGTTGTAACTATAACACACTGGACGCGAACGAACTGTTCGAACCAAATGCGTCCAATGTATAACAAATTTAGGGTTAAAAATTGAAAAAAACCCTAAATATGTCATGAGTATATAAGCTTAATACGACCGACTTCACCGCTTAGGTATATTTTGGTTTTGGCTTGATTCATTTCAATAAAAAAAAATATGGGACCACCTCTGAAGTATGATCTACCAAACGAAAAAAACGATTCATAATTGGAGGAATTATCTATCACGTAACATACATCCAAAAAAAATAGACGAATTGAGAACCTCCTTATTTGATGACAATTTAGGGTTTTTTACAATTCATTAACCTAATTATACGCAAATGGGGTTAGATTTTACAATAGAATTCCTAAAATCGTAACTGAATTACCACTGGGAAAGTTCAAATCTGTAATAAAACGGGCATTAATTAAGAAAGCTTACTATAAATGGTATGTTTGCAGATGCACATACAGATGATTTCTATGCAATAATACGCAAAAAGACAGCAAAAATTATTCATCACATGCGGGGGAGCAATAACGGGATCCTTAAGATGATAGCTGAGAGGATGGACTCTTTTGTAGTGCAGCGGTTCATTGATTTACATGTTACACGTGGGTATTGGTGAACTGTTGCACTATATATGTATAAATAACTATAAATATATTATGTAATGTAATGAAGTAATAAATGAAATTTTTACTAACATAGTTTTTGTAAGATTTTTTGAATTTTTTGTACATTGGGTTGTTTAAGTTCTCATTAAATTAGAATTACATATTTTTATATTTTGAGCACGTGACTAAGGAACATAATATACAAAGCGCCCGAGGCGCGCGCCCTGTACTGCCGGATAAGGAAAAAATACGTAACTAATATTTTTGTCAACATTGAGTTATATACAAGAGAGGCTATGATTGGACGATTGAACTCGAGCTTGATGGCCGTATCCCAATGGGGTGATGCCAATTTGGTTCGATTCAATGCGTCCAAAACACAGGCGTGTCTCTTCTCCGCCAAACGGAGACCTCTTCACCTGTCTCCAACTTTTCAAGATGTGCCAATACCGGTAGCTAACAAGCTTGAGCTACTTGGCGTTACCTTAACGTCGAATCTCAACTTTGGCACTTACATTGAAGCCAGAGCTCAACTGGCTGCTAAGAAGCTGGGTATCCTTGCTAAGGTCAGGCAGTACTTCGTACCGGCGCAGCTTCTAATTTTATATCAAGCTCAAGTCCGATCGTGTATGGAGTACTGCGGCCACCTTTGGGATGGATCCGCTAAGTACCAGCTAGAAGCTCTTGAGTCTATTGACCGGCGAGCCAAAAGACTCATTGGCGATAGTAAGCTAGTAGAGTCAAAACTGCAAAGTCTTGGTCACCGACGTAAGGTAGCAAGCCTATCGGTATTCTATCGCTTACATTTTGGAGAGTGTGCTCAGGAATTACATGATATAATTCCTCCATGCCCTTTTTACCATCAAACAACAAGACAAACTGTCAAACGTCATCCATTTATGGTTGACATACCTCCAGTTCGCTCGAAGCGTTTTGCTTCTACGTTCATCATCCGTACAGCGAAGGAGTGGAACTCATTTCCTGCGTCTTTGTTCCCTGAACGGTATAATCTGCGTGTCTTCAAGTCTAGAGTGAATAGGTACCTTCTAGGCAAGCATGTTCCATCTTTGGCCGCATCGTCACTTTCCATCAGGTGAGATAGCGGTCAAATGCTTGCCTATCTAGTATAAAAAAAAAAAATACATTAGAAATGTCTTTGCTATTTAGTATATTATGTTATATGTCTAAATTAAAAGTAAGATTTAGTAGGTTGATTTGGAATAAAATACTAAATTATATGTAATAGTAGATGCGTCTTTTTTTCCTGATTCCGATAATATATATGACGGGGGAGGCTCCCCGCAGTGGTTTTTAAAAAGGGTGACGTCAGCAGCGCTGACGTCACTTTCATCATGGTGGTCACTCATATGAAGTTAAACTGCAAGGATACTTCTTGTGGTTTATTTCGTGGTTAACAGAAAGTGGTTGGTAATCAGAAACAATGTGGTTGGCAGGATTCCAAGTCGATTCGCTTTCAGAAGTTCGCTTCAAATACGTCCGCTCGGTCCGGAGGCTCGATCAAGAATGAGCCGCCCGTTTTTTTTTTTTTTTTTTTTTTTTTTTTTTTTTTTTTTTTTTTTTCGAACGGACTACATGCTGCTGGCTGTGTGTAGCCTCTGCAGCGTCACCGGGCGGGAGGGCGAGCGCGAAAGGCGCTCCGCCGCAAAAGAGAGGGTGTAGGCAACTAGCGCAAGGGCCACCTAGGAGGTGCGAGCCTCGGCTTGGACCGTTGCCAGGACAGGGGGAACGGGAGAGAAACGCCCCGGTGCATGAGAGTACCGTTGATAGTGGGCCCTATGAATGCGAAAAGTTCGATTAAATCGATTTTGGCTAGAATTTGGAGAGACATGACGAGAGAATCTACGTCCTCGCCGGCGAGGACTGTTTAGTCTGATTGTGGTCTGTGTACCGGACGATCGTTGCGCTGCCAACGTGATGGCGACCGCAATGGGATCGTCCGGGTCCTGAAGGATGTGTCGCGGACGGCGACTACGGAAGTAGCGTGGGTCTATGGTGTCGATAGAGTAATCGGAAGCTTGGACTATGAGAGGGTTGGAGTGGTGGGGGGCCGCGTCGAAGAAACGGCGGGAAGCCGCCTTCATGTATTGGACGATAGAGGGAAGTTCGAGATCGCAATGCAGATCG
Source organism: Lomographa bimaculata (assembly GCA_948107665.1). NCBI lineage: Eukaryota > Metazoa > Arthropoda > Insecta > Lepidoptera > Geometridae > Lomographa > Lomographa bimaculata. The sequence continues at coordinate 1,049,118 of OX403607.1, read as the reverse complement.
ACGTTACGCTGATACCAGCGAGCGCCGACCGCTTTGCGAATGAATCTATTTTGGAGGACTTGGAGTTTTTTGAGTGTCTCGGGTTTGGAGTGAGCGAACACCTGGGAGGCGTAAGTCATGATGGGACGGACGCAAACTTTGTAAAGTGTCAGCTTATTTCTAAGCGACAGTTTACTGCGTTTGCAGACGAGAGGGTGAAGGCGGCCGAGAATGAAGGCCGCCTTGTTTCGGACATAGTTGACGTGCTTATTGAAGTTGAGACGTCTATCAAGAAACACTCCTAGGTACTTCGTAGAAGTAACATGAGGAACGTTCTTGCCGAAGAGAGTGACTGGGCTTGGGGGAATGTATTGAGTCGGATGAAAGAACATAGCTGCACTTTTATCCGGGTTCACCGCGATACGCCACTTCATGAACCACTCACCGAGAGCGGTGAGGGCCTTTTGAAGGTTGCGTTGAAGGGTTTTACGAACCCATCCGGTGCAATAGATGGCTGTGTCGTCTGCGAAAAGCGCAATTTCGACATTGGGAGTGCGAGGGAGGTCGCTAGTGTATAGCGAGAAGAGTATGGGAGAGAGCACGGAGCCTTGGGGTACTCCGGCTGCTATGGGGTGAGGGGAGGAGTGAACTCCTTCAACGCGATAGCGAAAGTTTCGATCACTGAGAAAGTCTTGTATTATGCGTACAAGACGGTCAGGCACCCCAAGTTGGTACAGCTTGTATAACAAGCCGTTGTGCCAGACTTTATCGAAAGCTTTCGCTACATCCAAGAAGACTGCGTAAGTCCCTTGGGCAGAGATGTTTCTGTTGAAACCCGTTAGGATGTGCTCCGTTATGCGGTGCACTTGTTGAACGCAAGAGTGTCTGGCTCGAAAGCCAAACTGCTCGTCGGGAAGGAGATTGTGGGCGTGTACGTGGGACCAGAGACGTTTCATAAGGATACGCTCATAGATCTTCCCCAGTGAACTGAGGAGACTGATAGGCCGGTAGCTAGAAGGCTCCGAAGCTTTTTTGCCTGGCTTATGAATGCCGATGACGTCGGCGGACTTCCAGGCGTCGGGGAAAATAGAGTTACTCATGGCCGCATTGAAGATGCTGACCAAGAGATAGATAAGGGCGGCTGGGCAGTGTTTGAGCACTCTGTTACTGATGCCGTCGGCACCGGGGGCTTTGCGGACTTTGAGGTCTTTGATGAGCGTCTCAACTTCAACAGCTCTGACGGGGTCGAGAGGAGGGTCAGAGAGGGGCAGGGAGTTCCTACGTTCGACTTCGCTGTCCACCGTATGGAGGTGGGCAGGGTCAACGTGATCGCTATTAGGGGTGCACTGAGACTGAAGGCTGTCTGCTAAGCATTCAGCCTTTTCCTCATCCTCGAACGCTGGGGTTTGGGGAGGTTGTCTATCGAGAGGAGGCATTGAGGTCTGTCCGTCGTTTTTCAGGGTTCGAGCGAGCTTCCAGTATGCCAGGTGGCTCGGCTCCAACCCCGACAGTAAGTCGTCCCACCTTTGATTACGCAGCTCGCCTATGCGCCTTTTAACAGCATGCTGTAAACGGCTCAGGGCGGCTTTGTTTTCTCGGGTGGGAACTCTGTCGTAAGTCCTAGTGGCGGCATTCTTGGCTGTCAATAGCTCCCTCGCGTCTCTAGGCAGTTCCCAGCGCTGGTCGTCCAGCACCGGTACCTGCTTCGAGGCTTCACCTACAGAGGTGGTGAGGTGGCTAGTGAGAGCTTCGATAGCGGTAGTGACGTCATCTACTGTCTGTATGTCGTCGGGGATTCTATCAAGTTGAGGTGAATCGATAGCTTTTAAGTTTTCACCTAATTGCTTCCAATTCACCACGGTCTTGGTAGGTCGGGGAGAGTCGGTCGGGACTGGGCCTAGTCGCATCAGGACGGGACGGTGGTCAGAGGTTAGTTCATGGATTACTTCTATCGAGCTTAACCGGAGGGTTACGCTTTTTAGAAGTGCCATGTCTAGTATTTCGGGGGCATGATTGAGATCAAAAGGGTACCTAGTAGGGGACATCGGAGGGATAACATCAAAGTCAAGGGAGCTGACTAGGCCGTCGAGTATCGTGCCGTTTGTGTTCGTGCGATTACAATTCCAGAGCACATGCTTACTGTTGAAGTCCCCAGCCAGAATGACTGAGTCCCCAAGAGAGAGCAGTGCCTGGAGATCGTCACGAAGCATGCGTTTACCGGGAGGGAGGTAACAAGACACTAGGGTGATCGGTTGATGACCGGTCATCCCTAGGCGGCAACATGAGGCTTCTATGTTAGTGAGAGGAGGGGTATCTATGGGAATGCAATGGAGAGCCCTTCTGTAATAGATAAGAGTACCGCCCTTAGAGCTAGTAGTCCTATCATTACGAACCAGACGGTAATTCGCAATCTTAGGATCGCGAATACCCGGCTTGAGAAAGGTCTCTTGTACTAACATAACATCTATTTGGTGGTCTTTAAGAAATTCGTGAATTTCGAAGCGTTTGCCTGCGAGGCCGTTTGCGTTGAAAAACGCTAACGCTACGGAGCGAGGTTTCAGTCTATTCGGTGTACTATCCATATTAGATACCACCGAGAAGATTGGGAAGGGAGAAACGCCTGATGGCGCTTAGAACGTCCGCATGATCGAGCGCTGCTCGCATGCGGTCGTCTATCGACTGGGCGGAGCGAAGTTTGCGTGCTAGCACGCGAACTTGGTCCATGTCGATAGCCTGGGCGAAATTCCAGACTAACGATAGGTCCGCTGATAGGTCTGAGAGACCTAGAGGGTCGCTACTAGGCTGGGGAGGAGGCGTGGGGCGGGGTGCGACCGGTTTCGCATTCGGAGGGGCGGCGGTTTTAGTCTGACAGGGCTGGGGTGCCTGTGGTTGCGACATGCTTAGAGGCTTGCTCCAAGCACTCGCTTTAGGCGGTGGGGCTGGGATGAAGGCGGGTCTAGGGCCTGTCCCTTGGTGGGTGCGTAGCGGAGGGCGGTAAGGTTGCGAGGCGACCTTGCGAACTACCTTTGCGCTGCGCGGTGCCTTTGGGCAACCGCGATAATTCGCGGTGTGCCCTTGGGTGCCGCACAAGACGCAGCTAGGCGGTTCGGGATCGTCTCGCTTGCGCTCGCAATCCTTTGTGCCGTGATCGCCTAGGCACTTTACGCACCTAGCCTTGGCGAAGCAGAAACGAGCAGAGTGCCCGTATAATTGGCAGCGATGGCACTGGGAGGGAGTGCCATTGCGGTGAGGGGGCTCGACTGTGATGCCCGAGAGGCCCATCACAGCCTTAATATTGAAAATCGCTTTTCCTTGAGGGGAAAGCGAGAGGATGACCAAAACTAGGTCGAAAGGAATTTTATTTCTACCGCTGTACATGCGGTGTACTTCCTTTACCGGGAAGCCCTGGTTAAGGAGATCGGTTTGTATACTAGAAGCGGGAAACTCCTTTGGGAGACCGCGCATGACTACGCGAAGGAGTTTCTCGTCCTCTAGGGCATAGGTATGAAAACCTATGTTCTCCTTACGGAGGATGGCAGTCAAACGACGGTGGTCGTTTGACGTGGGGACTTGCACCTTGATCCCGTGTTGGGTGGTGCGGGCATGAGTGTATTGAATCCCTTCGGATCTCAAAAGGGTAGAGAAGGATTCCCACTTCTCCTTATCCTGTATGTACAGGGGAGGAGGGGGCTTCTCCTTGCGGGGCGCGAGGGGCATTTCTGCTTCAGCGGGTTGCGAAGCTTGAGCGGGGGAAGCGGGGCGGGTGGGTTTTGGGGACCCGCGAGGTGGGCAGGCTGCTTTAGCCGGGGGAGACGAGGCTAGAGAGGCCGAGACTTTCGCCAACGACCTCTTCTTGCCCTTTGATCGAACCTCTTCGAATCCCTCGTTATCGGAGGGCTCGGGGTCGACTACTTCCATCTCGGACTCAGAAGAGTCCGAAGAGAGGGCAGGAGACGGAGGGCTTGTTGTTGGGATAACAACAACAGGCGAGCGGGAGCGCTCGCGGGCGGGAGCTGGGGTCGGCTTAGGGCCGCGGGGTTCGCGGGGTCGGGAGGGTGCGGTTTTTGCCGGTTGGGCGAGAGGAGGAGAGAGGGGCGAATCGGAGGGCCAACGAAGTATCGGCACGGGGAGGGCGCTTTTGAGAAGCGGCACGGTAGGGTGGTCCTGGCCATTGGAAGCTATGAAGCTACTCCACAGCTCAGGCCGCGAATCAAACACCCACTGAACGAAGTGCGCGAACGCACCGTTCAGGGAGTCGGAGGAGGACGGATTGGGCATCTCGGGGGCGCACCGAGACGTGAGTTGAGGGTGAATCCCTCCCTGTCGGGCTAGACAGGGAGGTTTGAGTACCTAGGTGTGACCCTAGGTGTGGTCCTCGGTCGGTCTTATTGTACCGAGGGTGAGTACCTAGAAACGCGGATCCCTACGATACCTGGCCGCTCAGCGTGGGTTAACGGCGTGGCGCAACCCAAGGCCGAAGAGACCAGGCCCGGCCGGATTCTGTCTGACTCTCCCCACAGGGTAAGAGGGACAGGCGCTCCGGGGCAACGCCCAATCAGGTGCAATGACCACCGTGAGGTGATCTCTGATTGACCGCCTTAGCGCGGATTTGGGCCCTAAACCCTTGGGTCAAGTTCGCCTAGCGGGCTAGACTAATTAACCCAAGGAGCGTTCGATTTTCGTAAATGAAAAAGAAACCCGCACTGAAAAGTGCGATGCACTGTGGGATTTACCCAGACAGGCACGGTCGGACCTACGCGTCCCGTGGCCTTCCAAGAAGGAAGGCTCGGAATGCAAGGTCGACCGTCGGAACGCGGCGACTCGCAGGTAGCTCGCACGTGCACAGCGCGGGGCGCGGGGCGCAGGTAGCGGGCGACTCGGAGGCGTGCGAAGAGCGGACGTCCGTGCGGCACAGGTGCCCAGACCGGACTGTGAGCCGCCCGTCGACCGTCGCCCGTATTTATAGCAAAAGTAAACTCGCAACACACGGACTGTCCCAGGAGCTACAATCCGTGTGAAAGTGTATTTTTATATGAAAACTACTAACAAATTCAGTTTTTGAGTTAAGGAATAGTTAGCTGTACAAATGAATAGTTAAATTAAACCATAACAGTTAATTACAAAAACAATCTGATTCTTATAATTTAAACTTAATTTAACGTTTTTCGTGCTTGATGTAGCCTTTGTGGTGATGGCTTTCAAACTAAGTAGACTTCGCGCCGATACGGCCATACTGACAGGCGGTGCGTGCTCTGCACCAGCCTTTGTTGTTTAGCTGAAACAAGCATGTATTTTTTTTTTGTTTTGAGCAGGTATCTGTATAGAACATGTTATAATCAAACAATGTATTTGTGTCAAATGTAAATTCAGCAATGTCACAAATGAACTTTTAACACGGACTGTTAATTCATTTATTAAACTTAAGGAAAGATGAAGAAAGAAATAAGTAAAATGCTGTTTCGTGGACAGTATTATGTGTTGTTGTATATTTAATGCATTGAGATAAGAATTTGGATTTGGTGGAACTCGTGGAACATGGATACTCGGTGATGTTGTAATCTGTGGTACTTGTTCTCGTAGAAAACTCGGTGAAATGATACTCGTAGAAAACTCGGTGAAATTGTACTCGTAGAAAACTCGGTGAAATTGTACTCGTAGAAAACTCGGTGATTTTTACTCGTAGAATTGGTACTCGAAGATATTGTACTCTGTGGTACAGTTACTCGTAGATAAGGAAAGGGTTGATGTTGTGTTATATACAGGGGTTCTAAAGTGGTAGAAGGAATGAACTATGGGTATGTGAGTGTTTGGTACGGTGTGTAATGAATTAAATAATTGTAACGACTCACAGGTTTTAACTTGTATCTTCGCTGCTCGATTGGCGTGTTGGTTGCTCAGGTTGCTCAGGCAGCCCCGCTCGTGAGGTTGATGGCACAGGCTCGTCGAGTGTCGTGCCGGTACCTTGGCGGGCTGTAGAGTCTTCCTCTGGCGCCGATACGGTTCCTTGAATACCTGGCTGTGGAGCTAGACGTAATTGGTCATGAGATACTTTTCGTGGTCGACCTCTTCCAACGACTCGCTTTACTTGGTAGCGATCGTTATCTAGTATTCTGCAGATTTCATAGGGTTCACTAAATTTGAGATCTAGTGAAGTTTGATTTCGAGGATTATTTTTTATAAGCACATAATCTCCCCTTTGAAAGTATCGAATTTTGGCTTTACGCTGATTGAAGCGCTGTCTATCTTGGTCAGCTGATTGAGACATTTTCTGTTGTACGTGTCGGGTGAGCGCCTCAATATCTATGGTGTGTTCATCAATATTAACTAGGTTCAGTAGTTCAGGTGGGACGCAGTGCTTTCGTTGAGTAATGAGAGTAAGTGGAGCAACACCAGTGACACGATGAGCAGTGCAGTTCATTGCTAGCTGAAGTTCTTCAAGTGTGGTGTGCCATGGTTCAGTGTCATAGTTTTTAATCATCACCAACGCATTTTTCAGTGTCGCTACCATTCTCTCGACTTGTCCATTCGCTCGGCTGATTCCTGGTGAAATGGCGTGAACATTTATTCCATGATGGTCACAGTAAGCTTTGAATTCACCCAAGAATTCTCTTCCTCCATCGACGATGACTTGCACTGGTGTACCGAAGAGATGCACCGTTCGTTTTAGAGCAGCTAGTGTACTGTACTGACTTTTGTCAGTGGCGTAATGAAACAGTACATACTTTGTGAAGGCATCTATCGTGACGATTACGTATTCTTGGTCATTCGGAGTGCCTAATTTTCCAGTTACGTCCATATGAATCACTTGAAAGGCGGCATTTGGTTTTTCAATAGGATGTAGCTGAGCCTGTATTGCACCCGATGTACCCTTGGACGTTCTGCATATCACACAGTTCTCCACAAACTTCCGTACGGTTGTGCTCATCTTCTCAAACCAATAGTTTTCTCTGACCTTCTGCAGCGTCTTTTCCCAGCCGGGATGTTTGAGCGCAGTATGATAGGAGTTGATAACACTCCATTGAAATGACTTCGGAACCACTATACATGTCTGTGACCCAAGTACTGGATCCTGTACAATCTTTTTAAGAACGTCATCTTCTAGTATATAGCCCTCCACTGGATGGTTTCTCAAGGTATCCATTAGGATACGCAGGGCTTCATCTCGTCGCTGTTCAACTCTCAACCAGTCGAGATCTTTCGTCATGACGTTTACCACGAGTTCACTTGGGTTTCTGCTGAAGAAGTCGGCATGTTGAAGTCGTTCGCCTTTTCGGTACTCTACTTCAAACTCGTAGTTTTGCAGGAATGCCCACCAACGATGAATTCTTGGCAAAAGATCCTTTTTGTGTTTTGATGCTTTTAACGCATTACAGTCCGTTATTACTGTAAATTTACGTCCGTAGAGGTACTGGCGAAAGTATTTGATTGCTCGCACAACAGCCAAGGTTTCAAGTTCGTATGAGTGATAACGGCTCTCAGCATCTGTAGTTCTCATACTCATAAATGCAACTGCATGTTGTCGTCCGTTGATCACTTGTACCAGCACCGCACCAAAACCCAGACTGCTTGCATCCGTATATAGTTGTATGGGTGCTTCCTCTTGAAATAGAGTCAGCACTGGTTCTGATGTTAAGCTGTGAATAACTTTATTCCGAGCTATTTCATGTCGATCATTCCATTCCCATTTCACACCATTTTTGGTCAGCTCGTATAATGGTACCATTATACGGGAAAAATCAGGGATAAATTTCCTGAAATACCCTGCCAATCCGTTAAACTGTCTCACTTGTTTCGTTGTCTTCGGTATTGGTGCTTTAACCAGAGCTTCAACTTTCTTTGGACTTGGTCGTACCTGTCCATCGGAGACCACGTTGCCCAGGTACTCAATTGACCGTTTGAAGAAACTGCATTTGTCGGCGTTGACTGAAAAACCAGCTTCTTGTAATGCTATGAGTATACGTTCGATATACGATAATCCCTCGGCAAAATTTGCACATTTGCTCAATACATCGTCGACATACACTTGAGCAGCGTTTCCCAGTAGCGAAATTAATGCCCTGTTGATACATCGTTGATAAACTGAGCAAGCATTGCTCAGACCAAATGGCATGGTTAAATATTCGTATAAGCCATCAGGCGTTACAAAAGCCGTTTTCTCAATTGAAGTCTCCGAAATGGGTATCTGGTGAAATCCAGCAGCCATATCCAAACTCGTGAAATATTGTCCGTTAGCTAACTGGTCAATCTGATCAGCTATAAGTGGCAGTGGGTAGTGGTCCCGTAAAGTGTTGGAGTTCAATTCTCGAAAGTCTACGCAGAGGCGGTCATCGCCATTCTTTTTCTTGACCAAAATTATAGGGCTGGAGTAAGGGGACTTACTCTCGCGGATGATACCATGATCCAGAAGTTCTTTAACGATGTCTTGAACCTTTTCGCGTTCAACAGGACTGAGTCTGTATGGTCTTCTTTCAACATACTTGTCCGGGTTCTTCAGTCTTATTTCCAGCTCTCCTGTTTTGACTCGAGTTGTTGGGTAGCCTCGAATGAATAAATGTTCATATTTGTTCAATAGTGTACGTAATTGAGAAACTTCTTCGTTATTGGTGAGATCACAGTCCAGTTTTTCAAATATTGGGTTGTTCTTGGTGACGTGATTTATGGATTGCTTGTGAATCAGCTTCGTTCCATTAGATGTAATTAATACACTCAGGTTGGTATCATGAATCAAATCCATACCAACTAATATGTCTGTAGACATCTCATAGTGTGGCAGAATATAAAACTGCAGCTCGACACTAATAGTGTCTATACTACATATTGTCATCAGTTTAGTCAGAGACAGTGCCGGAAAGTGCCCAATACCTTTCAGGTAGTTAACAGCGTCAGTTCTTTGTCCTGGTAGCATTGCAGCTACAGATTCTTTCATTATAGAGCATTCAGCCCCACTATCAAATACAGCTCGCAATGTTTTCTCTCCTATCTGAATTTGTATTGGAGCTAATTTTGTTCCAGCGACGTAGTTAACATTAGAAGTCAGTGAACGTTGACGTTTAAAGCATGCTTCATAGGTATGGCCTGGGATCTTACAGAACGAACAAACAGGCACATTCGTCGGCTTAGAGCTTTTATTCTGTTCTGGCTTTGACTCGGGAGGTCTGTATCTGCATTCATTTGTAGTGTGGTTTGTCCGTTTGCAGATTTGACAGCTCGATGTTGATGGCCCGTTTGTTGAAAATCGCGGACGTTTTCCAGGTAAGGAGACGGGATTTAAGCTCGAGGGTCGTTTTCTTCTTATTGATGAAGCAATCGAGATGAGTTCGGGAACAGTCGTGGCTCTTGCATTAAGTAACTCAATTCTAAGACGTTCATCATTGACGCACCCAATTACTGCCTCGACTGCTTCTTCATTATTTAGCTTGTCCTTGGTAATTCTTCTCCAAAGCACCCAGGCTCGTGATAAAAATTCAGCGATATCCTGCGATGAGTCGAAAACATGCTCCCTGAATCGAACAATATCCCGAGAATATCTATTTTCAGGTTCAAATGTGGTGATGAGGTTATTTCGAAGCTCTTCCCACGTTGACGTGGTCACCATCCAATCGTCGACCCACATTTTAGCTCTTCCTTTAAGCAAGCTCCCTACTTTCATACGAACGTCAAAATCGTTAAGCTTGTATGTTTCGACAGCATGAGTAATATGTTGACACCATTCCCGTACACCAACATTGGTATCAGGATCAAACGACGGTAGGTAAATGTCCTTGATTCTCACTTTTGCCGGCGGAGCGTTGAGTCGCTCAGACATTGTCTGCATCATCTGCATCATTTGCATAAAAAATTGCGGGGGTACACCACTTGTTAACGGATTTACTTCTGTCTGATGCACATATCCCGCATGTGTTTGTTGTACAGGTGATGACTGTCGTGGAGCTTCACTCAATGGTGCGTGTGGCGTGGTTCCAACGGTGTGATGAGACGTGGCCGGTAACTGTACCGCTAATTCGTTGATGAGGATCGGAACCGTATCTGATCCCACTTCTGATGACGGGGGAGGCTCCCCGCAGTGGCTTTTAAAAAGGGTGACGTCAGCAGCGCTGACGTCACTTTCATCATGGTGGTCACTCATATGAAGTTAAACTGCAAGGATACTTCTTGTGGTTTATTTCGTGGTTAACAGAAAGTGGTTGGTAATCAGAAACAATGTGGTTGGCAGGATTCCAAGTCGATTCGCTTTCAGAAGTTCGCTTCAAATACGTCCGCTCGGTCCGGAGGCTCGATCAAGAATGAGCCGCCCGTTTTTTTTTTTTTTTTTTTTTTTTTTTTTTTTTTTTTTTTTTTTTTTTTTTTCGAACGGACTACATGCTGCTGGCTGTGTGTAGCCTCTGCAGCGTCACCGGGCGGGAGGGCGAGCGCGAAAGGCGCTCCGCCGCAAAAGAGAGGGTGTAGGCAACTAGCGCAAGGGCCACCTAGGAGGTGCGAGCCTCGGCTTGGACCGTTGCCAGGACAGGGGGAACGGGAGAGAAACGCCCCGGTACATGAGAGTACCGTTGATAGTGGGCCCTATGAATACGAAAAGTTCGATTAAATCGATTTTGGCTAGAGTTTGGAGAGACATGACGAGAGAATCTACGTCCTCGCCGGCGAGGACTGTTTAGTCTGATTGTGGTCTGTGTACCGGACGATCGCTGCGCTGCCAACGTGATGGCGACCGCAATGGGATCGTCCGGGTCCTGAAGGATGTGTCGCGGACGGCGACTACGGAAGTAGCGTGGGTCTATGGTGTCGATTAAGTAATCGGAAGCTTGGACTATGAGAGGGTTGGAGTGGTGGGGGGCCGCGTCGAAGAAACGGCGGGAAGCCGCCTTCATGTATTGGACGATAGAGGGAAGTTCGAGATCGCAGTGCAGATCGACGTTACGCTGATACCAGCGAGCGCCGACCGCTCTGCGAATGAATCTATTTTGGAGGACTTGGAGTTTTTTGAGTGTCGCGGGTTTGGAGTGAGCGAACACCTGGGAGGCGTAAGTCATGATGGGACGGACGCAAACTTTGTAAAGTGTCAGCTTATTTCTAAGCGACAGTTTACTGCGTTTGCAGACGAGAGGGTGAAGGCGGCCGAGAATGAAGGCCGCCTTGTTTCGGACATAGTTGACGTGCTTATTGAAGTTGAGACGTCTATCAAGAAACACTCCTAGGTACTTCGTAGAAGTAACATGAGGAACGTTCTTGCCGAAGAGAGTGACTGGGCTTGGGGGAATGTATTGAGTCGGATGAAAGAACATAGCTGCGCTTTTATCCGGGTTAACCGCGATACGCCACTTCATGAACCACTCACCGAGAGCGGTGAGGGCCTTTTGAAGGTTGCGTTGAAGGGTTTTACGAACCCATCCGGTGCAATAGATGGCTGTGTCGTCTGCGAAAAGCGCAATTTCGACATTGGGAGTGCGAGGGAGGTCGCTAGTGTATAGCGAGAAGAGTATGGGAGAGAGCACGGAGCCTTGGGGTACTCCGGCTGCTATGGGGTGAGGGGAGGAGTGAACTCCTTCAACGCGATAGCGAAAGTTTCGATCACTGAGAAAGTCTTGTATTATGCGTACAAGACGGTCAGGCACCCCAAGTTGGTACAGCTTGTATAACAAGCCGTTGTGCCAGACTTTATCGAAAGCTTTCGCTACATCCAAGAAGACTGCGTAAGTCCCTTGGGCAGAGATGTTTCTGTTGAAACCCGTTAGGATGTGCTCCGTTATGCGGTGCACTTGTTGAACGCAAGAGTGTCTGGCTCGAAAGCCAAACTGCTCGTCGGGAAGGAGATTGTGGGCGTGTACGTGGGACCAGAGACGTTTCATAAGGATACGCTCATAGATCTTCCCCAGTGAACTGAGGAGACTGATAGGCCGGTAGCTAGAAGGCTCCGAAGCTTTTTTGCCTGGCTTATGAATGCCGATGACGTCGGCGGACTTCCAGGCGTCGGGGAAAATAGAGTTACTCATGGCCGCATTGAAGATGCTGACCAAGAGATAGATAAGGGCGGCTGGGCAGTGTTTGAGCACTCTGTTACTGATGCCGTCGGCACCGGGGGCTTTGCGGACTTTGAGGTCTTTGATGAGCGTCTCAACTTCAACAGCTCTGACGGGGTCGAGAGGAGGGTCAGAGAGGGGCAGGGAGTTCCTACGTTCGACTTCGCTGTCCACCGTACGGAGGTGGGCAGGGTCAACGTGATCGCTATTAGGGGTGCACTGAGACTGAAGGCTGTCTGCTAAGCATTCAGCCTTTTCCTCATCCTCGAACGCTGGGGTTTGGGGAGGTTGTCTATCGAGAGGAGGCATTGAGGTCTGTCCGTCGTTTTTCAGGGTTCGAGCGAGCTTCCAGTATGCCAGGTGGCTCGGCTCCAACCCCGACAGTAAGTCGTCCCACCTTTGATTACGCAGCTCGCCTATGCGCCTTTTAACAGCATGCTGTAAACGGCTCAGGGCGGCTTTGTTTTCTCGGGTGGGAACTCTGTCGTAAGCCCTAGTGGCGGCATTCTTGGCTGTCAATAGCTCCCTCGCGTCTCTAGGCAGTTCCCAGCGCTGGTCGTCCAGCACCGGTACCTGCTTCGAGGCTTCACCTACAGAGGTGGTGAGGTGGCTAGTGAGAGCTTCGATAGCGGTAGTGACGTCATCTACTGTCTGTATGTCGTCGGGGATTCTATCAAGTTGAGGTGAATCGATAGCTTTTAAGTTTTCACCTAATTGCTTCCAATTCACCACGGTCTTGGTAGGTCGGGGAGAGTCGGTCGGGACTGGGCCTAGTCGCATCAGGACGGGACGGTGGTCAGAGGTTAGTTCATGGATTACTTCTATCGAGCTTAACCGGAGGGTCACGCTTTTTAGAAGTGCCATGTCTAGTATTTCGGGGGCATGATTGAGATCAAAAGGGTACCTAGTAGGGGACATCGGAGGGATAACATCAAAGTCAAGGGAGCTGACTAGGCCGTCGAGTATCGTGCCGTTTGTGTTCGTGCGATTACAATTCCAGAGCACATGCTTACTGTTGAAGTCCCCAGCCAGAATGACTGAGTCCCCAAGAGAGAGCAGTGCCTGGAGATCGTCACGAAGCATGCGTTTACCGGGAGGGAGGTAACAAGACACTAGGGTGATCGGTTGATGACCGGTCATCCCTAGGCGGCAACATGAGGCTTCTATGTTAGTGAGAGGAGGGGTATCTATGGGAATGCAATGGAGAGCCCTTCTGTAATAGATAAGAGTACCGCCCTTAGAGCTAGTAGTCCTATCATTACGAACCAGACGGTAATTCGCAATCTTAGGATCGCGAATACCCGGCTTGAGAAAGGTCTCTTGTACTAACATAACATCTATTTGGTGGTCTTTAAGAAATTCGTGAATTTCGAAGCGTTTGCCTGCGAGGCCGTTTGCGTTGAAAAACGCTAACGCTACGGAGCGAGGTTTCAGTCTATTCGGTGTACTATCCATATTAGATACCACCGAGAAGATTGGGAAGGGAGAAACGCCTGATGGCGCTTAGAACGTCCGCATGATCGAGCGCTGCTCGCATGCGGTCGTCTATCGACTGGGCGGAGCGAAGTTTGCGTGCTAGCACGCGAACTTGGTCCATGTCGATAGCCTGGGCGAAATTCCAGACTAACGATAGGTCCGCTGATAGGTCTGAGAGACCTAGAGGGTCGCTACTAGGCTGGGGAGGAGGCGTGGGGCGGGGTGCGACCGGTTTCGCATTCGGAGGGGCGGCGGTTTTAGTCTGAGAGGGCTGGGGTGCCTGCGGTTGCGACATGCTTAGAGGCTTGCTCCAAGCACTCGCTTTAGGCGGTGGGGCTGGGATGAAGGCGGGTCTAGGGCCTGTCCCTTGGTGGGTGCGTAGCGGAGGGCGGTAAGGTTGCGAGGCGACCTTGCGAACTACCTTTGCGCTGCGCGGTGCCTTTGGGCAACCGCGATAATTCGCGGTGTGCCCTTGGGTGCCGCACAAGACGCAGCTAGGCGGTTCGGGATCGTCTCGCTTGCGCTCGCAATCCTTAGTGCCGTGATCGCCTAGGCACTTTACGCACCTAGCCTTGGCGAAGCAGAAACGAGCAGAGTGCCCGTATAGTTGGCAGCGATGGCACTGGGAGGGAGTGCCATTGCGGTGAGGGGGCTCGACTGTGATGCCCGAGAGGCCCATCACAGCCTTAATATTGAAAATCGCTTTTCCTTGAGGGGAAAGCGAGAGGATGACCAAAACTAGGTCGAAAGGAATTTTATTTCTACCGCTGTACATGCGGTGTACTTCCTTTACCGGGAAGCCCTGGTTAAGGAGATCGGTTTGTATACTAGAAGCGGGAAACTCCTTTGGGAGACCGCGCATGACTACGCGAAGGAGTTTCTCGTCCTCTAGGGCATAGGTATGAAAACCTATGTTCTCCTTACGGAGGATGGCAGTCAAACGACGGTGGTCGTTTGACGTGGGGACTTGCACCTTGATCCCGTGTTGGGTGGTGCGGGCATGAGTGTATTGAATCCCTTCGGATCTCAAAAGGGTAGAGAAGGATTCCCACTTCTCCTTATCCTGTATGTACAGGGGAGGAGGGGGCTTCTCCTTGCGGGGCGCGAGGGGCATTTCTGCTTCAGCGGGTTGCGAAGCTTGAGCGGGGGAAGCGGGGCGGGTGGGTTTTGGGGACCCGCGAGGTGGGCAGGCTGCTTTAGCCGGGGGAGACGAGGCTAGAGAGGCCGAGACTTTCGCCAACGACCTCTTCTTGCCCTTTGATCGAACCTCTTCGAATCCCTCGTTATCGGAGGGCTCGGGGTCGACTACTTCCATCTCGGACTCAGAAGAGTCCGAAGAGAGGGCAGGAGACGGAGGGCTTGTTGTTGGGATAACAACAACAGGCGAGCGGGAGCGCTCGCGGGCGGGAGCTGGGGTCGGCTTAGGGCCGCGGGGTTTTCGGGGTCGGGAGGGTGCGGTTTTTGCCGGTTGGGCGAGAGGAGGAGAGAGGGGCGAATCGGAGGGCCAACGAAGTATCGGCACGGGGAGGGCGCTTTTGAGAAGCGGCACGGTAGGGTGGTCCTGGCCATTGGAAGCTATGAAGCTACTCCACAGCTCAGGCCGCGAATCAAACACCCACTGAACGAAGTGCGCGAACGCACCGTTCAGGGAGTCGGAGGAGGACGGATTGGGCATCTCGGGGGCGCACCGAGACGTGAGTTGAGGAATGAGCCGCCCGTCGACCGTCGCCCGTATTTATAGCAAAAGTAAACTCGCAACACACGGACTGTCCCAGGAGCTACAATCCGTGTGAAAGTGTATTTTTATATGAAAACTACTAACAAATTCAGTTTTTGAGTTAAGGAATAGTTAGCTGTACAAATGAATAGTTAAATTAAACCATAACAGTTAATTACAAAAACAATCTGATTCTTATAATTTAAACTTAATTTAACGTTTTTCGTGCTTGATGTAGCCTTTGTGGTGATGGCTTTCAAACTAAGTAGACTTCGCGCCGATATATATAACTCAAATTTGTCAAAAATGCTTTTTTCATTGTGGAGGCAGTACACAAACCGGCACCGCAGGGGGGGAGTCGCCGGGGCGCGCCATACATTTTACCTTTACAGCGCCCGGGGCGCGCGCCTTGGGCGCTTTGTATATCATATCCCTAAGAGTTCTCGCAGCAGCATAACAGAAGTTTTCGAAAATTATGTCCTGTTACTGTTGTTGTTGATATTTTTCGCAAGTGAAGCGCAAATAAGTTGTTTAAAAAAACTTTCGAAAATCATGTTCTGCTACTGTTGTTGCAGACTGTACCTAGTAGATAAATCTTCTGAATTAAGTATTCTTCAAACGATTGCGACTTCTAGATTATTTATTCTGTAGTTCTAGCGCGATAGTCTCCGGGAGCTTACCTACGTCTGTTGAATAATAATGTACCCCATGAAGTCATACACTTTTTCGGGTTTTTCCCATGCATCATCATTCCACAATGTACTACAATAGATTTATTAGGAATGTAACTTAGCTGTAGGTATAGTCCATAATATAAACATAAACGCTTCTCACTCACAGCCTCACATTAAGTTCCTAGAATTGTGTCGTGGATGCCGGAAACATTCAATTCCATTCAAAATCGTTTATTCACGTGGGCCCCAAAGAGGCACTCATAAAAGTTAATAACTCTACTGCCAGATTCGCATTGACATTACATGCAACAATTACATCAAGAATAACAAATATTCCTCAACGAAAAAAGAACAGCGGGCAGTTAAAGCGTAAAAAAAGTGTAATTTAGTAGAGATTATAGGTTTGTCGGTCCCATTTTGTCAAGTAAAGAGACAAGCAAGCTGTCAAAAAAATATGTCAAAATCAAGGATGTTGTAACCGTAGGTTTGTTTCCTATCTCGATGGTCAAAATAAACAAAATTAAAATTTGTTATGTAATTTATTACCAAAACAATTAAGATACTTTTAATACATAGGTACAATTTATACATATTACGTTATTTTGATAACGTTACTATTTTTTATTATTAAAATACGGCTATCACTCACGTCATTTGTCGAAATTGTCGACCTAGTATTTTAACAATAAAAAAAATATAATGTCTGATCCTCACGAAAACTTTAAAACTACAATACGTTAATATTATATTATACACTTACATTATAAGGGACTTAATTTCTATCAAGTCCCTTATGATTGTCATGGCATCTTTTAAAAAAAGCAGATTTTGCTTTGTTCTCCTAACTAGAGTAATTTATATTTGGCACTAATTCAAAATATCATTATTATGAAAAGTATTTTTTACTTAAATTATTTCAACAGATCGAAAATTCGAAATAAGTAGGATATAATATTCAGTTTTAAATAATAGTGCCATATAAAACAATTCATTTAATCGACAGATTATTTATCTTAATATTATTATAAATTACTTAGCTAAATTAACACTTACATATTATTTATAAAGCATTTATTTAAAGTGTTATGTCACGACATATATGACACATGTCAGTACATATATATAATTCCGAATGTTTGTGAGTATGTGTAAATATGTAAGTATGTTTGTTTTCTCTTCGCGCTGTAACGACTGAACGGGTTTGGATAAATTTGGAATGTACTTAGCTTCTACCAAGGATTATCACAAAGGCTTTTAACTTGATAAACGCGGGTGGAGCCGCGGGGCACGGATTGGTATTAATATAAATAAGTATAAGCAGCAAATCCCAAAATACACAAACGCATTACATCCAAATAATAAAAGAAACAACAGGTTGCACTCCGGGAGTACCGGCTGAAGTGAAAACTTGAACATTAACGTTGTAAACAGCAGGAGCAGGCATACATTTTCGCCGCGCAGTAGAAAGAGAGGGGGATATTACTTCCTCTCCTTCGTCTTACGGATTTTCCGTCTTACGAATTTTCGATCAGGTCACGTGTCCCGATGCGAGTTTAACATTTTTTACCCATCCCAAAAAAGTGCACAACGCCACTAAAGAAGTTTTCACTTCAAAAATATTTTAGTTCGTTTATGTATTTTAGTAGATATAAAACTAAAATTTTTAAACTCTTCTGAAAATATATTTTTTGTTACTTATTGGTTTGTGTAACAGACTTCACAAAAAAGGAAAAGGTTCTCAATTCGATAGTTATTTTTTATTTGTACCTCATAACTTCTTTGTGGGTGAAACGATTCTGAAAATATTAACTTTTTATTTGATAAGTGATGCTTCCCATGTGGTCCCATTTAAATGTCATCAAGATCTGATCAGTAGTTTTGAGTTATTCTCAATAACGTGTACTTATTTCATTCATTGAATCTGATCATAGATTCCGAAGATAAAGCGGTGAAATTGGTTCATTGAAATAAACCGATTTCACAGATTTGCTTGCGTTTAAATTATTTGTAATCGATTTGTGAAAGTTTAATGCCGTGCATTATCGACTGGCCCATATATTATTTATTCTTCATAGTCTTTTTGCTATCCAAATATTGCCCCCCCGGCGCTCCCGATCCCCGACCCGATCCCCGACCCGATGTTCCTCAAAATCGCCTCGTTGTTGACCCAGCGCGTCCCGTTTGCGCCGAGGCCGTACGGGGGGTCCTCGCCCGTCCGCAGGTAGTACGTTCCTGTACCACCCGGTCGGCATTGGTACCCCATTATCCTGGAGACAAAATATTGAAAGTGAATCTATGGAAGCCACCACACTGAACAATCAGAAACTGTATGTGTTTGTGTGTGAGATGTATGTTTGGAACCAGGAATCTTCAGGTGGACCGATTTGGATAAGGTTTAGGCCCTGGAATGGGCTGAATTATGCTACTTTCATTTGACTACATTAATGACAAGGATGCATGGAGGCAAACTGCACAAGCGCTTTCTAGCGTCTACATAATATAGATACACCTAGGTATATATAATTATGTATTAGTGATTAAGAATGATTTAAAAAAATATAATGAAAAAAAAATGTTTTACTTATATCGTCTCCAAAATTATTGCATAAGGTTTATTTTCGGTCTTCGGAAATATGACCACATTTCAAATTTTCGTTCAAAACTCAAGTGGCTGCCAATTCGCCTTCGCCGGAATACTCATATTCTTTCTCTTCTACACAATATCCTTCACAATCCTTTCTCTCCCCTTTACCTCAAAGAACGTTTTGATTATCTTCATTGCACTCACTCTCTTAGCCTCCGATCTTCAGAAAACCTCAGATTAAAGATGCCTGTCCATAAAACCGGTTTTTATGATGCATCCTTTTCTGTAGAGGCAGTGCGTTTATGGAATGGTCTTCCTGTTACAATCAGGCAAGCTACTTCTTTAGCCATGTTTCAAAATAAGGTGAAAATGTTTTATCTACAATCACTAACTAAGGACAAATTGGTATCCGATATTAATTATTAAAAGGGTATTGTTTATAGTATTTACGTAGGTTTATATTAAATATTGTTTACGTAAGTTTATATGTATATCTTGGTTTATGCCAGTTGAAGCTGCGTACACTGATAAATTGTTGCAAGCAAAAGTGAACTGTATAGTGATGGAGATTATCGGTATATATATATATCAAGTCGCGAGTGAATAGGTATCTTTTAGGCACGTGCTCCATCGTCGACCACATCGTCGCTTACCATCAGGTGTCAGTAGTGGTCAAACGTTTGCTCATACTTAATAAAAAAAAAAATCTTCTCTGGTACTATTCTGGATGGCAGTCGAGACTGGATTTGTTTTTTTTTATTTGTGACTGGCTAGTGTTTGACCACTATCTCACCCGATGGTAAGTGACGATGTGATCGAAGCTGGTAAACACACTAGACCTGGAATACGCAGGCTCTCAAGGATAACTACCGGAACACCATATTTGGCTTGGCGGCAGACAGATGACGAGAACTAAGTATTGAGCGAATGTTTGACTTTGAAGTACAATGATAAAAAATACAAACTACTTCCAAGATGTACTAATACCGATAGCAAACAAACTCGAGCTTCTTGGCGTTACCTTATCGTCAAATCTTTGGCACTTACATTGAAGCCATGCAGAACTCATTGCCTGCGTCATTGTTCCCTAGGGGTATAATCTGTCTTTAAATCAAGAGTGAATAGGTATCTTCTAGGCAAGCATGTCACATCTTCGCCCGCATCATCACTTTCCATCCGGTGAGATAGTGGTCAAATGCATGATTACCTATATAGCATAAAAAATGTTTTGTGAGTCTCATGGATGAGTGAATGATACTTAAATACTTGTTTCATTTAATCTTATTATTTTGGTGATTTGACATTTTTCAACCGACTTCAAAAAAGGTGGTTCTCAATTCGATTTGTGTTTTCTTTTTTTTTGTATGTATGTTACGCGATATTTATTTTATTATCGATTTTTATTATCTTTTTGTTTTTGTTAGATTAATATGGTGGTCCTATATAAATTTTATCGAAATCGATGAGCAGCCAAAATCAAAACATAAGCGTGGAGGTCGGTTTTTAAACTGTGCTTACTTTTAGTTATAATAAAATTGTATTTTCCATTAATAATTGTAATTGGTGTAAGTGTACCGTTTTAATTAATTGAAAAAATATAATAAAATACATTATTTTAGTTTATAAATCATATACATATATCCATATTTGAGAGGTTAATCTTATATATCCAGTTAGGTACATTATCTTTATTTGTGTTAGACCCGAGCCCGTTTATCAATTATTTGTAGATCAATGGCTGTATAGTTAAGATCCCTTAGCTTCCCCTACAAGTAAAATATACTTTATATAATTCAACTAGCTTTTGCCCGCGGCTTCGCTCGCGTTAAGAAGTACAACAAACTTTCATCCCCTATTTTATCCCCTTGGGGGTAGAATTAATCAAAATCCTTTCTTAGCGGATGCCTACGTCATAACATTTACCTGCATGCCAAATTTCAGCCCGATCCGTCCAGTGGTTTGGGCTGTGCGTTGATAGATCACTATGTCAGTCAGTCAGTCAGTCAGTCACCTTTGAGTTATATATATTTAGATAAGAAATATGTATTCTCACCTAAGTTCCGCAGAGCACTTGTCCTTCTTGAACCCGTCGTAGTTCTTACAGGCCTTGGCGAGGAAGGCCTCTGGGCTCGAGATGGACTCTGCGTAGAGCTTGACCACTCGCGAGTGCGAGCACGTCTGGAACAGGCAGTTGGGCTGCTGGGAACCACCGTTGGGATAGAAGTCCACGTGACCTGGAGAGAAGATAATTTTATGAGACTCTGGAACTGTTTGCGTCGAACGGCCGTACACCATACCTAGTTACCGTTTCTCGAATTTATTTGCAGCCTTTCGCCGCCACGAATTATCCACGATTGCATTTTTACTCCTTAATAAAATCAAAATCAAAATCGTTTATTCACATGGCCCCAAAGAGGCACTCATGAAAGTTAATGATTCTATTGCCAAATTCGCAAAATTACAGCCATCTCGAGAATAACCTGGCAAGAAACTCGGCGGCGCCTTTTTTTCAATAGCTCGTTGCTTCAACAATAGGGGTAGAATTAGAACGGCCCTAACCCCCAGCCACCGTCTTACTGTGTAGACACGGACTCAACGACTAATGAAGGTATCTTGTAAAAACTCATTGGGGAGAAAACTGGTATTCCCACCGGGAATCGAACCCGATTTCCGCTGATTAGAAGGCAACTAAGGCAGTTCCGGGTGTGTGAGTCTGGGAGAGAACGCATAAGATTCCACTCAGAACATTGTTATTCAAGGTTTCGCGTGGTACCGCAGATATTCAGGCGTGACGCTTACCATATAACGCTTCTTGTATGTTATCTTATTGACTTATCAAGAGTGTGCGTAGGAATTACATGAGTTGATTCCACCATGCCCCCATGTCCCTTTTACCATCTCTAACCAGACAACCTGTCAAACGTCTCCATTTATGGTTGACACACCTCCAGTTCGAAGCGTTTTGCTTCTACGTTCGTCATCCGTACAGCGACGGAGACCCCATTGCCTGCGTCATTGTCCCCGGGGTAAAATCAGGGAGTCTTTAAATTAAGAGTGAATAGGTATTATACGCAAGCATGCCACATCTTTGTTCGCATCATCATCTTTCCATAATTGTCAAACGCATGCCTATTTAGCATAAAAATACGTTACCCTAATCTTAGAAAAAGTCAAAGAAAGACGCCTGCGTTGTTATGGCCACGAGCTCCGCCGACCTGAAGATCACATGGTACGAGTAGCCCTAGACCTACCAGCGACAGGAGGAAGACGCCGTTTTGGGGGCTGAGTCACCCACGTCCGTAGGAGGATACCCCTTAAGTCTGACTCCCTACACGTGGTCCCCGGGTGGTGCTAATCAGGTGACATTTGAGAGGTGGTAGAGCATTTTGTGAGTTGCTCACCTGGCTTGCTACCAAAGTAGCTTACCACCATCAAGTTGAAAGTCTGCCGCCAAGCCAAATACGGTGTTCCGGCAGTTATCCTTGAGAGCCTGCGTATTCCAGGTCTAGTGTGTTTACCAGCTTCGATCACATCGTCACTTACCATCAGGTGAGATAGTGGTCAAACACTAACCTGTCACAAATAAAAAAAAAAAAAAAAAAACCTCTCTTCACCTGGCTGACGACGCGACGGTCCAAAAGGACCTGAATGAAAGTGAAATACACGCTGCGACTGTTCAGAACAGAAATAAATGGAGATGAGAGCCGATTCCAGATAATGGGAAAGGCTTAGGAAAAATAAAACTCACCAACTGGATCCGCCAGTCCATAAACCCCACTATCCGTGTGTATGACATCCACAAAGTCTGCATCCGAAGCCTTCAGTCGTAACTCCGGGTCTATGTAGCTGAAGCAGGGTCCAGCCGGGTCCAGGCCGGAGATCCGCCCCACCTTGAACCCGGTGAGGTCGGTGAACTGCTTGCCCGTGAACGAGGAGATGTGAGAGCCGAGGCTGTGGCCGATCAGGTGGATGGCACTGGGGCTGAGGCCCTCTGAAAGAAGGTGGAGTTATTAGCATCTTTTTACCCAACTACGGCGAAGCTAAAATGAGGGTTCTGATTTCAGCATCGTATGTACGTATGTATGTACGTTCGTTTGTTCTCTTACAGTGTTTAAAGTAATAATTAAACGCAAGCAAAGCTTTAAAAAACCAACTTCACCGCTTTATCATCGGAACCTTGATCAGATTATTTTAATGTATTAAACACATATTATTTACTATAACTCAAAAACTAGAAATCCGATCTTGATCAAATTTCAATGGGACCACATGAAAAGCACCAGCTTTCAAATAAAAAAAGAATCATCAAAATCGGTGCACAACGAAAGAAGTTATAAGGTAACTTTTAAAGTCGGGTAAACGAGAACATCGTCAAAGTACACAATATTGCTCACAAAATAGGCATTATCGACGATATTTCAAGAACTACTGATCAGATCTTGATCAAATTTAAATGGGACCAATTAGAAAGCAACAAAAATTTTCGAAATCGGCTCACGTGGAGAAAAGTTATGAGGTAACACAAATAAAATAAAAAAAAGTCGTGTGGCACTCGGGGACTGCCGCGGTAAAGCTATTGCATAGCATTTTTTAACAACTTATGCAATTATAATTATTTATTTATTGCATTTATGCAGATTTTTTTTCCTGCCACCTAGAGGCGAGTTGCTGAACTAAAGAGACAAGCGTGATATTTCAAAAAAGTCATTAAAAGTTCTGCTATACATGGATAGATGGCAAAACTAAAAAGTATCACCGCTGTGCCGGTAGGAGTGGGGGGTGTTAGGTTATTTTCGTTAAGGAATTTCTGGATTCGGTCTCCACGCTAAAGAAGCTATGCAATAGCTTAAAAAAAAATACAGTCGACTTGAGTACCTTCTCCTTTTTTGGGAAGTCAGTAAAAAACCGATTATAATGTATAGGGTATCGTTGGATTCGTATCAGTTCTATTGGTGTCATGTTTGTTTTAGGATTAAAATATACTTATGGATCGCCACGGGCGCCATTTTCTTTTTTTTTACCGACTTCAAAAAAAAGAGGTGGTCCTCAATTCGACTATTTTTTTTTTTTTTTATTTGTGACAGGCTAGTGTTTGTCCACTATCTCACCTGATGGTAAGTGACGATGTGATCGAAGCTGGTAAACACACTAGACCTGGAATATGCAGGCTCTCAAGGATAACTGCCGGAACACCGTATTTGGCTTGGCGGCAGACTTTCAGCTTGATGGTGGTAAGCTACTTTGGTAGCAAGCCAGGCGAGCAACTCACAAAATGCTCTACCACCTCTCAACGACTGTTTTTTATGTGAGTTACCTCACAACATCTTTCTAGGTGAACAGATTTTGATATTTTTTTATTACAAAGCTGGTGCTTACCCACTGGTCCCATATAAAATTTATTAAGATCTGACAAGGAATTTGTGAGTTATCATCAATAATTTTAACGCTATTCAGTTCATTTAATCTGATCAAAGGTTCTGTAGATAAAGCGTTAGAGTCTATTTTTTTAAGCTTTGCCGTTTTAATTATTTTCATTAATTCTAACCTCCTTTTTATTGTATATTGCACGCCAAGAAATATCTCCTGAAATATCAGGACGACTGGTAAAAAATGCTGTAGCATTAAGTCCTATACACAGTTTGTGCATGAAGATTTAAACAAATAAATGAGTAAAAAATTAGAAAATATAGAAATGGAATTATGCATTCGTAATTTCGTAATAACTACTCAGTTCTATGATTGTATTAATAAAGCTTTGTTCTGAATCATCCGTTTGCTTGTATTAATATAAATAAACGATCTTCCTAGGTACATCGCATCGCGTGCATTTAATTAGATAATTGCAGTAATAACTCAGGTGATTGGAAGCTAGGTATGTTGTTTAAACAAACTGGTAATGTTATGATAATATACAATATCCAGTTTGATAAATACTCCTCCACTAAGAGAGAAGAAGTAATAATCACATAAATACGTACAATAAATACTATTCTTATTCTTATTCTTATTCATATAAACTGGCTTAATGTGCTGATATTTATGCTAACACTTTCACAATCAAAGCCTACAAAAACAAAATCATTTTAACAATTTTTCATTCGTAGCACGAAACTTAATGCGGAATTGTATTATGTTAAATGAAGAAATTATAATTAGATTACAAACCAACATAATAAATTGGGGGCACGTTCGCCTTTTACGCTGCGGGTGTCGGGTTCGATTCCCGTTGTAAGTTCACAAGTTTTACCTCCTAAACCAACAGGCAGTTCTCAATAACCGGCGAGCCGAATAAAGGAAGAACCGATTTTGGTTTAGTTTTTTTATCGACTTCCCAAAAAAGGAGGAGGTACTCAAGTCGACTATATATATATTTATAGTCGACTTGAGACTCGAAAAATTTTTTTTAGTTTGAAATATGTTGCTTTCCAATTGGTCCCGTTTAAATATGATCGGTAAATAAATCATCGAAATCGATTTATAATTGACGTAGATATCGCGTAACATACAAAAAAAACAAAAACATTTAGTCGAATTGAAAACCTCCTTTTTCGAAGTCAGTTGAAAATACGAATGGATCGATTGTCTCATCTCTTACCATAAAATAAAATGCAAGTTAGCTAGCATTAATTATCGTTCACAGTCAGTTAAATGTATTCAAATGTATTTGCAACACGCGCATTATAATGTGACCTAACGTCATCTCTATTTACTAGATGTTCACGTAATTGCAATCCGTAATTAATCACTTGATAATGCGATGTATACATTCTGCAAACTGACCTCTTGTAACAAGTGGATCACCTTATATTCTTTATTATGTTTATTGTAGTAGTGTATTATTTCTTACCTTCTTAAAGTACGAGAAGGTCGCCTTGTATCGTGGACCTTATCTAATACCTTTAAACGAGCAATTCTTGTATATACAATGTGTAACAGAAAGGTGTAGTAATACTCAAGTCACACATCTAGCTACATGTATGGAGTCTAACAGGATCTTCTGCATTCGCGGCAGCACCACGAATATTGAGTTATGATGAATTAAAGTTTCTAAAAAATTATGTCATTTGCAACCCTATTTCATCAGCTACCGTTCTACACCACATAGCCACCACAGCACACCACATAACAAAGGTCAAGGTCAGGCGCCACAGAGGCAATCGTAGGGTTGGCAAAAAAATATTTTTTTATTTTTGTACGGAACAAATATATCTGATTGCCGCACATGTAACTGTAGTGTTGTCAAAAGTATTTGAAAAACATAATTTTTAATTTTTGTACAGAAAAAATTATGTCCGATTTCGACTTTCGTTCTCTGGCAGACGATTCCTGACACGATACACATACACTCCACCAAGTATTACTACACCTTCCTGTTACACCTTGTATATGTGTAATCAGGGTCTCGGAAACGGCTCCAACGATTTTCATAAAATTTTGTATGCGAGGGTTTCGGGGGCGATAAATCGATCTAGCTAGGTTTCACTCTTAGAAAACGTCGTTATATCCGTGTTTTCAGCCGAGCAAAGCTCGGTCATCCGGGTACTTTTATTTTATAGAAGCCAAATAGAAGCTTCAAATGATAACATATCTATAATGTTGTGTAAAGAGCATTTCATATGAGCATAAACATAAACGCTTTTACACTCACAGCCCCACACTAAATTCGATGACTTGTGTCGTGGGTGCCGGAAACATTCACATGACACACAATCACAACCAGAACCAGAAACACAAATTATTTATTTGGGAGAAAACTTGTGTTCCCGCCAGGAATCGAACCAGATACCGCGCCCTGCTTAGAAGGTGAAGCTTACCCAACTAAGTCAAGTCAAAGGCAGTTAAATATAAACAAGTAATATTAGAATGATGAATTACATAAACGCTTTACATAAAACGCTTTACATATAAAACGCTTTCACACTCACAGCCCCACACTAAGTTCAATGACTTGTGTCGTGGGTGCCGGAAACATTCACATCACACACACAATCACAACCATCCCTTCACACACTTAATAATAATAATAATAACTCATTTAATTCAGGCAAAAAACCCATATCCAGTACACAATTACCTAAAAATACACAGATAAAACGCTGAAACTTAAAAAAAAAATACACACACAGCTAAATGTTAAAATAAAATAGTACATAAAATATATATAAATATATTAATGTAACTGCCCATAGGTTTAAGTAGTTGGGTGCGCGTTCGCCCTCTACGAGTATTAATTCTAAATAACAAAACAAAAAAGAAACAAACGCTTTCAAATCAAATCAAAATCGTTTATTCACATGGACCCCTAAGAGGCACTCATGAAGTTAATGATTCTATTGCCAGATTTGCAAATTTACAGCCATCTCACGAAGAACCTGGCAAGAAACTCGGCGGCGCATTTTTTTCATTCACTTAAAAAAAAAAAAAAAAAAACTTTATCTCTACATCATTTTATTAACCTAGGTGTTATTATGGTAGTCGCTAGAAAGAGCTTGTGCAGTTTGCCTCCATGCATCCTTGTCATTAATATAGTCGATCGTTTTATAATAAGCTTTCTTAATTAATACCCGTTTCATTACAGATTTGAACTTTCCCACTCACAGCCCTACACCAAGTTCGATGGGTGACGAAAATCATTCACGTAACACACACAATTAAAACCCTCTTATCGGGATATCTCGTTCGATTCCCGGCCGGAACACAAGTATTCTCCCCAAGGAAAATTGATATAACGTAACTTTATATTTTTCACTTACTGTGAACCATAACAGACAGCACCTCCCCCAATTTTTCTCCAATGAAACGCACGTAGGTGGTGGAGCGCAGGTACAACCAGCGGATCAGAGAACTCGCGTCTAGCCCCAAGATGTTGTACTCGCCTGGAAGAAAACATAGATATAAGTACTCTTGCATTACATGTACAGTATTAGCTATCAACGGGCCAATTGCCTATATTTCCTAAAACTAACTCTTTATTGAAAACTTTAAAAAGTCAAAGCAAGCGACTGTGAGCTGAAGATCTCGCATATGTTTTCGAAATAGCTGAAATATAATTTTTTACTTTTTCAAACACCATATCTCCGCCTTAAAATTATGTATAATTATTGATCCTGCTCACAAATTTTCACGAGAATCGGTTGACAAATGCGACGGCCAAACGACGGAATATTTTTAAATTTATTATTTACATACAAGAGGATGATAGAGGAGAAAAGAAGCTTTGTCGACTAACTTAGTGGGCATTCTTCTGCTCCTGCATATTTTTTTATTGTTTGAGGTCATAAAAGCAGTTTGTCTGATTGAGCAGCTGACAGATCCATTCATGGTAGATATTCCAGCAGCGCACGAACCGTTTTGCTTTCACATTCATTATGCATACCGAAAAGGAGTGTAACTCGTTGGCCGAGTCTGTGTTTCCCGATAAGTATCATGAAGGAGCCTTTAAGTCACGAGTGAACAGGTATCTTCTAGGCAAACGTGCTCCATCGTCGACCGCACTTACCATCAGGTGACATAGTGGTCAAACGTTTGCCTATCGCCAATAAAATAAAACGCAAACAAAATCCGACTTCATCGCTTTATCTTCGGAACCCTTGATCAGATTAAATAAATTAAATACGCATTATTTAGGATAACTTAAAAACTACTTGTCAGATCTTGAACAAGTTTAAATGACCACATAGGAAGCACTACCTTTCAAATAGAAAAAATATTATCAAAATCGGTTCACCGATAAAAAAGTTATGAGGTACCTATAGAAAAAACTCACTCGAATTGAGAACCTCCTCCTTTTTGGAAGTCAGTTTAAAAATGATATTACTTAGTTCAAATTAAACATACATATGTGGACTTACCAGTTTTCAAAAAGGCGTCACTGATGTCGCCGAAGTTGGTTTTGTCGGGGCTGTCCGTGAACCCATGGAGGAAGATGATGAGGTTCGCGTGGGGATCGTACCCTCGGGCCTCGGAGAGCAGCCGCGCTGCTGATGACAGGCTGTAGGTGGTATTGACCTCCCTGTTGATAAAGACACTTTTAGTTTGGTCCTTCTCAACCTCATACCAAACCACGAGCGAAAGGCTTCGAGCAAACAAGGTATTTCATCAAA
Source organism: Lomographa bimaculata (assembly GCA_948107665.1). Taxonomy (NCBI): domain Eukaryota; kingdom Metazoa; phylum Arthropoda; class Insecta; order Lepidoptera; family Geometridae; genus Lomographa; species Lomographa bimaculata. Next base: position 1,020,568 of record OX403607.1, on the reverse strand, counting down.
TCAAAAATACATTTAATGCCCATAGGTACAAATACAATAGACAATATGTTAATATAGACAAGAAACACAATCTTTACTTTAAAATCAAACATAAATTAAATTAAAAAATTTAGCTAGGTATAGAGATAGATTCAGCTTATGCTGTGCGTACATTTTCATGTGCTCACAGCGCTGATTTACAATCTACCCCTTATATCGGACAAAGATGGCAGCCGATGTATTTATGTAGAAGCGGATTAAAAAACGACCAATTCTACTATCCTACTAATCTTACTGATACAATGTACTTATACTTATAAATGCGTACTTATACTATTAATTGCGTATGCGTATACTATTAAAAGATTTTTGTTTCATATGTTTATTATAGTTATTAGTCAATAGTACACCCGACACTACTCCTTCTTTCTGCATCTTGTCCATCCAATGGTTGTCTGGAAGAGATCGCTTTAAGCGATAAGACCGCCCATTGTAGCCTTTCATGTTAAATTGTATTTTTTTTGTACCAATTCTTTTAAGGTGTCAATAAAGAGTAATTGTATTGTATTGTATTGTATTCCCTCTTCATGCTTTAACGGCTGAACGGATTTGGATGCAATTGGAATATAAGTACATAGCTTATACCTAGGATTAAAACATATGATACTTGATCATAGCGGTCGAAGCCGTGGAGCACGGCTAGTTATTTATCAAAACCTATGACATTGTAAAAATAAAAGACGCGCTATACAGTAGACATTCCAAAAATGCGGCGAAGCGTTTTACTTTCACATACATTATGGGAACCGCTAAGGAATGGAACTCCTTACCTGAGTCTGTTTCCTGATGAAAACAATATGGAAGTCTTTAATTCGCGAGTGAATAGGCATCTTTTAGGCAAACGTGCTCCATCGTCGACCACATCGTCGCTTACCATCAGGTGAGATAGTGGTCAAACGTTTGCGTACACCGAATAAATAAAAAAAAAACGTAAATGGATGACGTTTGATAGTTTGTCTTGTACCTTTTGTTGGATTTATTTTTATAATAAGTTTATTAATAGTGAAACTAGTTATATTCTGTCACTTACGGCCTTGGTCGGACTATAAATAAATACAACCGTGACGTCAATACCAAAAAATAATACCAACTGTAGCATAACAAACATATACTAGTCGTTCGCCAGGAACTGTAATCTCACGCATTCATTTTCCTTAATAGAGAAACCACTTTAATTAGGTGCTTATAACTATAATCAACAACATATTACATAAAACTAAATTAAAATTAAAAAAAAAAACTATAATCAGATATAAATATGTACAAAATTTACAAAGTACCCAAAATGCTGGCAGCATTGCCACGTTGAATGGCAATACTCAATCTCTGTCCAAAATATTTGCCAGCATTTTGGTCACGAGTTGCTTCGACCAAACGCTTTGTTAATTCATTGTAGAATGTATGTGCTCCCGGTCCCCACGGTCCCAACGTCTCAACCCCAAAAGGCACAAATATATAACCACTATCAAGATTACTATATTTGCGCCTTTTGAGCTTATGACTTGTTTTCTTAATAATAGTAGTGGTAGAACTCTTGTGCAGAGTCCGCCTGGAAGCAAGTCCGCCGGTTGAATGTCTGGGAATAGTACCACACTATTCCCAGACATTCAACCGGCAAGAAGTAGTGTGCAAGCAAACAGTATGCATGATTGAAGGGCAATATTGCCAGTGAAATTACAGAACTTAAAGAGAATTAACATCTTATTTAGCAGTTGCGAACGTTGCTTTGGTGACCTGATTTTGACTGCAGTGAATTTGACTGAAGTTCAAAGTTCTGGGTGGCACTAATCTGTAATAGGCAAGCGTGACGCTTACCATCAGGCGAGCGACGTGCTCGTTTCGTCACTCAATAACAATAAAAAAAATGGTATATTATTGTAACAATTTGTTGTTCAAGTACAGGATATAACAGATGATGATGATGATGCTCCCTGGCCGATTTCGGCCTCAGAGACTGTTTTGTAGTTTTTTTTTTTCTATTTTTCTATTACTGAGCTTGGTTGTTCAGCCAGTCGACAGTGTGCTCTAAACAACAGATAGTATACGTTAGTTTCAGCATTATTTTTTACAAGAGATACTCACCTAGACCGGAAGTTGAGTGTAAGTTGGTTTAGATCAGGTTCCTTTAACCCAACGACTTGCTCATAATCCACCCCGACCAGCTTCTTTACGTGGTTACCTGCGGGTGGACGGGAGATGAGTCAACAAGAGGTAGAGTCAAGAAAAATCATAAAAATATACAATACAATTGTATTCATAATTGGCGGAGATATCGCGTAACATACATACAAAAAATAAACATACAGTCGAATTGAGAACCTCCTTTTTTGAAGTCGGTTGATAAAATATTTTTTAGCTTATTAAGTACTAGCCGTGCCCCACGGCCTCGCCCGCTATTATCAAGTTAAAAAGTAGCCTATGTGTTAATCCTAGGTATAATCTATGTACATTCCAAATTTCATCCAAATCCGTTCACCCGTTAAAGCGTGAAGAGGGAACAAACATACTTACACACTTACACACAAACTTTCGGATTTATAATATTAGTAGGATTTATACGATTTCACTCACGGTTCTTTTCTCTCATTGTTACGAGACTAGTTTCGGAACAGTCGGTGTTCCTTAGTAGGTCGATTACGCACGTAGACCGTCCGCTGCGTCTCAGCGTGTAATTTTTAACTCCTCAGTTATGTTTATTTTTATTCAGATAATGGTTTGACTCACCTCACCTGATGGTAAGCAATGATGTAGTCGACGATATAGCATGTCTACCTAGTGGATACCCATTCACTCGCGACTTGATGACCTTTATTGTAAAGCCAACCAATATTGTACAAAAACCATTATTGTAAAAAAAAAAAAAATTCAGGCAAAGTGTTCCATTCCTTTGCGGTATGCACAAAAATGATATCTTAATTGAACAGGTCACCTGGTTGAGGCGACGCGTGAAAATGCTGGTACCTACTTATTTGGCCCAACGTATTAGCATTGCAATTCAGACAGGCAATGCCGCCAGCATTCTGGGAACGCTACCCACTGGTAGTGGGCTTGAGCAATTCAGTTACCTATAAGCTCCTTGTAGTTAACTTATCTGCGTCTTTGTTCCCCAAACGGTATAATCTGGCAGTCTTCAAGTCAAGAGTGAATAGGTATCTTCTAGGCAAGCATGCTCCATCTTCGGCCGTATCATCACATCAGGTGAGATAGTGGTCAAAAGCTATCGAGCATAAAAAAAAATATGTATATAGTTTTAGTTTAATTTTAGGAAATATAGAAAATGATGTGAGAACGAAATAAAATGATGTTTCAAAAACAGACACTTACAAGAGCAATAGGGCATGACACCCTATGGCCGCGGGTTCAAATCCCGCCTCAAGCGATAATTTTTCCTTTCTAAATTTATCACTATAGTTCTGCCTAGCATCGCTAATGCTATATAAATAAAATCAATAGACACTTACAAGACGTGCTGCCCACAAAAGTGATGGTCTCATCTATCGGCTGCTTGACTGCAACTATCTCCTTCTGCAGCTGCCGGCCGAAGTTCGACAGCTGGATCTGGGCTGAGGTGGACCACAGTGTCGCCAGGAGTGGGAGAAGCTGGGAGAAGTTGAAGAACTGCGGCTAAGGAAAGAGTTTAAAATTAGCGTTATAGAATAAAAAAAAAATGTAGGATTATATATTTTAGTATTCACAATACAATAGATTCAAGTTGAAGCAAATGTTATCATGTCTCAAATCCAATTTAAAAAAATCAACCGAATCCAAAAAAAGAGGTTCTCAATTCGACTGTATGTTTTTTTTGTGTGTATGTTACGCGAAATCTCCGCTAAATATATTTTTTTAAACCGGTTTCGTACTCTACTTGCAGAGTCGTCCTCCTCTGCTCTAAATTGTTGTGCCCAACAGGGTCTCTAATGTACTGTCATTTATTTCTACCACCTATCTACATTTAGAGAATGCAATAAAGATTTGAATTTGAATTTGAATTTGAGTTATTTTCAACAATATTCACTTTCAAACACTATTTCAATTTTTAATAAGGGTAGATAAAAAAATAAAAATTGTTTTGCTTCCCGCTTACGTATACGGGTGCCCCCTTAATATTTTAATTTCCATTTCTGACTTTGGGCCATAACTTTAGATATTCTCCGAGAATTTGTAGTTATTCGCTTACCTATATGGTTCAGATGCTAGTTTTTTTTTATGCTAAATAGGCAAGCATTTGACCACTATCTCACCAGATGGAAAGTGATGATGCGGTCGAAGATGTGACATGCTTGCCTAGAAGATACCTATTCACTCTGAAGACTCCCAGATTATACCCCTCAGGGAACAATGACGCGGGCAATGAGTTCCACTCCTTCGCTGTACGGATGACGAACTTAGAAGCAAACCGCTTCGAGCGAACTGGAGGTATGTCAACCATAAATGGATGACGTTTGACAGTTTGTCTGGTTGTTAGATGCCTCTGACATACGGACGGGCGGAAGGACGGACAATTATAAACGATGAATTGTAAACAAAATATGTAACTGTATAATATACCTACAGTACCCAATTAGGGTGGTTAATGTTACTCATCTCAGGTACTCACAATTGGGAATTATGGTTTGTATTTGAATGTGTATTCCCCCAACCACAAAGTAAAATTCACGATATTAACTTATAACTAAATATATTAGTGACAAACCAGTTACTTCAAATACGTAAATAAAACATGGTAAGGTTAACAACGTGACGGGGAGTACGACTCATGAAGGAATAACCCAACTCTGCATTTCATCTTGAAATACATACTTAAAAAGCTTTTTAAGAGGCCGGGGTAGTCTGTGAAACGATCTATAGTCTGTCTCTGTTTAACTGGCAAACTGTGCCCATTCTTGATGCGATAGCACTACCGACCGAACAAATTATGAAAAGTGCCGTAATACCAACAATTATGAATAAAAATGTAATGTTTAGCCATTGTTTTTTGCATTAATAGTACCTTGAAATGATAATCTATGTTCCTGTTGTAATGACTAAAGAAATGTGTTAGTTTTAAATACAAAATGAACAAGTTAAAGATGCGATATTTATGTCGTAATAATGTGTGAAAATCAATTGGTTTATATTTCGTTTTAGGTAATTATTTTGGAATAAAAACTATCCAGGAACCTAGATTAATACGTTTTAAATCTTAATAACAGCACAGTATGGTGGTATTATGCTTGAATTATAAATAATTTCGGTATTACCATTGTATGGGAAAATAAACCTCCGCAGGCCCCTTAACACTCTAATATTATAAATCCTCTGGACACGTTAAATGGTGATGTAAGCTGCAATAATATGTATCTATAAATATTGTGTAAATTCTTTAAACGATTTGGATGCTTTCAATGCTTTGAATTTAAAAGTAAAAGTCACAAATTCTGTTCTTATCTGTCAGATCTATATAGTCTTTATAATCTATGAAAGATTTGAAAATCTGAAGATGTTTACATCTTATTGCAGCTGACTGTACAAGAGCAATGAGTTACAAGTACATACATACTTACAAAGTAGCCATTGTTACTATATCCGTTGCCCAAATCTGTGTAGTTAGATTCCATGCTATGAGTATAAAGGAAACCTGGTATACACCGATATTATTGCAATAGCTCTACCTGGGACTTATCCAGCAAGTAAAAAAATATATATAACAACATGTCTATATATATAAACACAAAACTACACTTATATAAGTTATCCAAATGATACAGTCATATTGCTACTAAAAGTATTTGATTTAAATTTTTTTGGAGCCTTTGCTTTCGTAACGTGTAAATTAAAAAAAAAAGAAGTCAGAAACTATGACCCTAAAACCTATCAAAGACTAGAAATATTAAAAAAAAACATTCAATATTACATTTTCTTAATATCAACTAAATCTACGAACTAATTATTTATATTCTCTAAGAATCAGTCAATAGATGATATGATTTTATTTACTTTTTTTTCTTTACTTTGGACAAATTTGCCTGAATTTAAACAAAACGGCAAATATTTTGGACAGAGATTGAGTATTGCCATTCAACGTGGCAATGCTGCCAACATTTTCGGTACTTTGCCTACTGGTAGCGGACTATTAGATTAAGTTTTGTACATATTTATATCTAATTATAGTTTTTTTTTGTTTAATTTTAATTTAGTTCTTAGTTTAACAAAACTCTATCCACTTTGTTTTAACTTTTTTTGTCCCTGATATGTCCGTTTGACCACTATCTCGCTTTACAGTAAGTGATCATCGAACATATAAACTATTAAATATTATTGTATAGTAAACAATTGATAACAAGAAAAAAACCCATAAAAATGGCAAAATACAATATTATTATTTAAAGTGATAATTAGTAATATAAACAATATAATTATTTTGTTAACAGGCTTCTGTAGAATTGATAAGTAGGTCAAGAACTGGATAAAAGAATTGCATAAATATATTCGCGATCATTTGACATGCCAATTAGAGTAATCAACTTATCATTTATTTACAACTTAAGATTGCAGTTTTTACATAGCACCGTGTTGATTGACAATAAATAACAGATAAGAGTGTTTTAGGTGAAGTGCAGGAGGGTTCTGTATACAATATAGAACATTTTTAAATTAAAATTAAACCGGGAATTAGCGTGAGTTACGCGTTGTCGATGTATAAATCGACAATTGTTTCGGCTTCATTCGGAAGCCTTCTTCAGGATGAGTGCGGAGCGCTCGCCGTCGCGTCCCACCTCGTTCAAAATGTGCGTGAGTTTTTATCAAATTGATGTAGAACATTCCTCTCACTCATTATTGAAAGCAATAAAAAGAAGTATAGAAAATAAATAACTCATAAATAGGTACAATGGGCAGTCTTATCAAATCAAATCAAATTAAAATATATTTATTTCGGACAACATGATCCATTTGTTAGTAACACAAAACTTAAAAATATTTTAGTACCAATACAATTAAATATAATTAGGAACTTTGTTTACATTAATTAATTAATTCCGTACTTGAGAAGCATTTCGTGCGACTGGTAACCAGAGGAGTGAGTAACTCCAACTTCTGTCATTACCCGCACGAAATGCCTCAGAACAGATCGCACCTCAGCACACATCCAAAAGTTGTCTGGAAGAGATAGCTCTTCCAGACAACTTTTGGATTATAATAATTTAGAGATAAGTTGAGATGATGGTGTGGTAAAACAAAGATTAGGTACTAAACAAACTACATATACAACTACAACCACATACACATCTTTATAATTTTCTAATAATGATTCTAATATAATATCTTGTGTCACAGTGTTTGTGATCGAATTCCTCCGAAACGGTTCAACTGATTTTAATGTTTTTTTTTGTGTATTTGGTAGGTATAAGAAGAATAGGTCGTAATTTTTTAATCGTTATTTATTTTTGTTTGAAGAACGACATTCAACATTTTTGAACAACATTCAATACGTTTTGAGTATACGGTATTAAAATACTAGGCGACTATAAACGTGAAAGAGGTAAAACACTTTTTCTAAACGTGACATTGCAACGCATGCCGGGTACAGCTAGTATGTGGTTAGTATAGATATAATACTTATCTAATACCTTTAAACAAAGATTGAAAAAAAAATATATTTCAACATTCACATCTTAAATCGAAACTTAACTAGGTATTAATTAATTATGAATGAAATTAATAATGTATTTTTTTAATTTTTAATTTTTTGAATCATTAATTACATTAAACAAAATGTAAAAGGAAATCTATAGATATAATTAGTTATTGTAACTTTAAAAATCTTTCTGTCGTCTGACATAAGGTTCCGTATTGGAGGGTAAGTACCCCTACACCTTTATTTATGGGACTTTATAAAAGACCGCTTTTTAAATTAGTTGTGTTTAAATGTAAGAAAATACAAAGAAATTGTGTGAGGACTTTCTTTATTTTTATTATTACTAAATTAATGGTACTTAAGAGCAGGCTGCGAATCCGAACACAATTGTCATCTTAGGCGATTGTAAAGCTTATGTTGTAGAACATAGAGGCGCGTTTAGTGGAGTAAAAATAAGGCGGTTACACAAGGTCCTTCCTTATTTAGACTTTTAAGGTATTTGTAAAATTCCTGGTATAAATGTAAGAAATATAGCAAAATGTTGGCTAAAACGCGGATAAACAATGTTTGATTTTAATGTTTGTAAATTATTTACCGCATAAGGGTAAAGCCAACTCAACGAAAATCCAAATTAAATTAAAAAAGGCATGATCTACGTCGAAAAAATCAATTGAATTGAACTCATTAAATCATGAAAATTATATTCAATTTATTTTATTCAGATAAATCAATTCATTTGGGTTATTAACATTAATACGTACAACTATATTAGTACAATCATAATAAAACATCATATCTTAAATTAAATAAAAATAAAATACTGTACAGAAATTAAGGATAAAAAAGTATGACAAATTATATTTTATCATCCATTTAATTTTTTGGAAGCTTGCTCTTAATTAAAATTTGATAATTTTCACACGTGGATAAAATAATAAACATGTTAAACTTATAACCTCTGTCTGTTTGCGTCGGTTAAAATAAAAGCAACATCGAGATTATCAAATTGAGTTGACCTTTAAACTTAACCTAACCTCTTTTGTAAACTGTTTGAAATATATTCAAAGCATATATTAAAAATAAATAAAAAAATAACAACTGTAAAAAAACAAGTAAAAAACAGAACATAGCCATAACGTCTTCAATAGTCTAGTTTTACAAATTAGCCGTGCCCCGCGGCTTCGCGCGCTTTTGTCAAGTTATAAAGTAGCCTATGTGTTAATCCTAGGTATAATCTATGTACATTCCAAATTTCATCCAAATCCGTTCAGCCGTTAAAGCGTGAAGAGGGAACAAACATACTAACACACTTACAAACTTTCGGATTTATAATATTAGTAGGATAAGATAGATTAATAATATAATAATAATAGTACCTAGACGACCGAGCTTTGCTCGTTAAAACGACATATTCTAAAAAAATGAAACCTAGCTAGATCGAATTATCGCCTCCGAAACACCCTTCATACTTTCATGAAAATTGTTGGATCCGTTTCCAAGATTCAGATAACATATACAAGAATTGCTCGTTTAAAGGTATTATATAGATTATGGTCATTTTATCATGTTGTTTTATTTCCGCACGCGAATCTGACCTACCTTCATTGTCACGGGCACTGCACACTACACTAAGATCGACACTGACCGCTGCCAGCCGAGCTCTGGCCTTATTACCCGATGTGTAACGACCCTAAATATATTCACCGGAAATATATAGGTATATTTATAAGTAGGTACCTATACGTTATCAATGTATAAGCAACATTTACTAAGAAACGAATGGACATGTAAGCCGAAACAAGTTGATAAAAACATTAAGGAAAACTGAATTGCTCTCACACCCACAACCCCGCACTAAGTTGGAAGACTTGTATCGTGGGTGCGGGTAATTCACCTCCCAGTGACAGTTACATCCAGAACCGGAAGCACGAAGTTTTCTTTGGGAGGTAATTATGCTTTTGCAGAATGTCGAACTTTGGATCCGCGACGTTGAAAGCAAGGACATGCCTGCGTCAATCACACTAGTTACTGCAAATTATTAACCTGAAATAAAGTACAGATACCATGTGCTAATCATAGCTATAAGGGACTTAATATACAAAGCGGCACAGGCGCTCGGCCTGGGCGCGGGCGTTGTGAAGATAAAATGTATGTACAGACTATATTAATGACAAGGATGCATGGAGGCAAACTACACAGGCTCTTTCTAGCGACCATAATAACACCTAGGTTAAGAAAATGATGTATTAGAAATAAAGAATGTTTTTAGAAAAAAAAATGAATGAAAAAAAATGCGCCGCCGAGTTTCTTGCCAGATTCTTCTCGAGATGGCTGCAATTTTGCAAATCTGGCAATAGATTCATTAACTTTCATGAGTGCCTCTTTGGGGCCCATGTGAATAAACGATTTTGATTTTATGGCGCCTAAAAGAAAACAAAACTTTAGTGTCGAAAAAACAAAATTAGTTATATGAATAAGTATATGGAATATAACTAGCCAAACCGACTTCTCCGCTTTATTTTGGAATCTTGATTAGATTAAATGTATTAAACAAGCATTATTGTTGATAACTCAAAAACAACTGATCAGATCTTGATCATGGGACCTTTATATGGGAGCAATCGGAAAGCAACAGCTGTCGTATAAAAACAATTTCAAAATCGGTTCACGTGGAAAGAAGTTATAAGGTTTAAAAACATTAAAAAATACAATGGAATTAAGTACCTCCTCCTTTTTTTGTGTGCCATGTTTAAGTGAAACTCGCAAGATTAAGACAAAATCGAATGACGTAGGAATCATCAAAATCAGTCTACCCATTGGGTCTCTAGAACCCCGCAAAGGAACAAACAAAAACTGATAAACACACTACTCTTTTCGAATCGCGCAGTCAGGTAAAAGTATCCTTCTCCATGGTTAAAACCATTTTAAACTATCTATATACTAAATTTTAACATTAACGGTCTAGCAATATAAGATATACTTAGAGTGATAAGAAACAGACATAAAGACCAAAAGTAGAGTTACCAAAAATGTAATAAAGAAACTCGCACTGAACTAGATACAACTTTGTTTTTGTAGATGGTTAAAAATAGCTTCGTTGAACTTGATTTGTATAAATAACAGCAAAATGGACAAATTATGCCATATTTGTACAACGATGTTATCAAAAGTCGGAAGATATTTGTCCGAGGCCGTGGGTCACGTAAGTTAGGTGCAATACACACAATTTTCCTCAGTCACAAATCAGACAGCGGGCGTGTCGCTCGTAAAATACTTGTGGATTTACTTAAACAACTTCAAAAAAGAGTTTCTTAACTCAACTGTATTTACCTCGGAACTTTTTTCTAGGAGAACCGATTTTTATGATCCTTTTTTTTATTTGAAAGTGGTGCTCCATGTACGTCCCATTTAAATTTGATCAATATCTGATCAGTAGTTTCTGAGTTATCCTCTATAATGCGTATTTAATTAATTGAATCTGATCAAGGTTTCCGAAGATAAAGCAGTGAAGACGACTTTTTTAAGCTTTGCTTGTGTTTAAATTATTTTGTAAATATGATGCAATGTGCTTTTACTAGATCTTCAAATAGCTCAAGAATCTAATACAAATCGTATATTTTCTACTGTAGTGTATATCCAACACAGTTTTTGTTCAATCATTCTATTTTTAATAATGTATCAGAGCGTCTGGTTGATGCGACGCGTTATCAAAATGGTGGTAGGTACTTATTTCGCTAATGTATTGCAATTCAGGGATGTAATGCCGCCAGCATGATGGGAACGCTACCCACTGGTAGTGGGCTTGACCACTTAAGTTACATATAAGCTCGATTCCTTGATTTTTGTTGTATAGATGTATGTAGTTTTAGTCAAGTTAAAGGAAATATAGGTGACTAGCCGTGCCCCGCGGCTTCGCCCGCTATTATCAAGTTAAAAAGTAGCCTATGTATTAATCCTAGGTATAATCTATGTACATTCCAAATTTCATCCAAATCCGTTCATCCGTTAAAGCGTGAAGAGGGAACAAACATACTTACACACTTACACACAAACTTTCAGATTTATAATATTAGTAGGATTGCAATTTATAATATTAGTAGGATTTACAAAAAGTTTTGTTAACGTGATATTAGGGCACCATATCTTTCCACTTTTATTAACATCATTGTATTTGTATGATCCTACAAAAAAACAAAACAGTGACCTTGCAGACCTTAAATATTCATGGTGGAAAATACTCATTTAACAAGAACTATGAATATTATGTAGATTAGTTATGTAGAAATAATGATAATAAATTTTGAATTTATATACATTGTAATACAGGTTCATATGGTGATCAATACAACTCAGATTTAGGTGGTCATCAATACAACTCAGATTTAAATAATTTATTCTCAACTACATGCTTTGCCAGCGTTAATCGGGCTGGAAAAAAAGTTTTAAGTACATAATGACCTCGATTCTGATGTCACACACAAAATTTAATTTAAACTATTCCTGTCTTTTACAAAATAGGAACACAAGACAGAGATAGCATACATTTAAGGGCTGTCAAGGTAGTCAGAACTTAGATGTCTATGCAAGCTTAGTTGTTTCTATTTTGTAAGAGACAGGGATAGTTTAAATTTAATTTAGAGAGTGTACATCAGAATCGAGGCCAGACAGAGATAGCATGCGTTTTAAAGCTGTCACGCTAGTTTATCAATTAAAATATGAACAGCAGAAGCAGAAAGGCGCTTGTTTTTAGTCAACACCAATACAACACATACTCGACTAAGCTTGCATAGACATCTAAGTTCTGACTAACTTGACAGCACAGCAGTATGCTATCTCTGTCTTATGTTTCTATTTTGTAAAAGACAGGAATAGTTTAAATTTAATTTAGTGAGTGTACATCAGAATCGAGGCCAATTTGTGTCCTATTTATTTATTTATTTAGCTTAATATTTGAACTGCCCGTTGGTTGAACGTTCACCATCTAAGCATCTTTCGGGTTCGATTTCCGGCGGGAACACAAGTTTTCTAAGAAAATTTGTGTTTCTCGGTCTGGTTGTGATCGTGTGTGTGATTTGAATGTGTCCTGCATCCACGACACAAGTCATTATGTGTGTGTCAACTTAGTGTGAGGCTAACTAAGTATAGTGCTTGTTTAAAAACATTTTTTTTGACCATTCAATCTGCTTTTGCCAGTCATCCTACATGAGATCCTACTAATATTATAAATCCGCAAGTTTGTGTGTCTATTTAACTTTATAATAGCGGGCGAAGCCGCGGGGCACGGTTAGTATAGTATATTGTTATAGTAATTTTAGGTCAAACTTGAACATTCTCTTGTAAAAAGGTTTTCTAGAAATCGGTGCTCAGAATTCTTCGGCATTAGTAGAACCAATTCTAAGTAGTTCTTCTTGATAAGGAAAATTACAAATATTATTGTAGTATATTAACAGTGCCCGCGACTTCGTCCGCATGATTATTGGATTTTTAGTAAGGATCCCTAATTTTATTAAAAATATAATATAGCCTATAGCTTTCCTCGATAAATGTACTATCCAACACTGAAAGAATTTTTCAAATCGGACCAGCGGTTCTTGAGATTAGCGCGTTCAAACAAACAAACAAACAAACTCTTCAGCTTTATTATATTATTATTATTATTATTATATACGTTTAGATTCTAGAATAATACCAGAGTAGGTATATAGCCCGATATTTTGAAGTACACACAAGGGTAGATAAAAAAAAAAAAAAATTTGCTGCCCGCTTACGTGTATGGGTGCCCCCTTATCATTTTCATTTATTTAATTTATTTGCCGTTTCTGGCTTTGGGCCATATCTTTACATATTCTCAGAGAATTTGAAGTTATTGGCTTGTATGGTTTAGACGCTAGATACTTCTGACAGACGGACGGACGGACAAAGTGCTGAACCACCCAAGTCATCTTAGAGGTTTCGCTTCGCTTGATCAACTATGAATTATGAACTGCGTGATTGCGAAGTTATTTTCGTATCAATCTTCTAAGCAACGGGTACCCGCTAATGGTAAAAATACCGACCATTCGCATGAAGCGTTTCGCTTCCACTTTCATTATGAGAACTGCCAAGGAGTGGAACGTCCTGCCGTTTACTGTGTTTCCCGAAATGTATATAACATGGGGTTGTTCATGAAGAGAGTGAATAGGTATTTACTAAGCAAGCGGGCTCCATCTTCGACCGCATCGTCGCTTTTCATCAGGTGAGATTGAAGTCAAACGCTAGCTTAACCTCAAATAAAAAAAATTAAAAAAATCGGGTTCGATTCCCGGGTGGGAACACAAATTTTCACCCCAAGGGAAATTTGTGAATCTGGTTATGGGTGTGATTGTGTGTGTGATGTAAATGTTTTGTCGATAGAGTCAGTAGCGCGACATTGACACTGAATTATATAAATGAGAAAAGTTTGTCATTTCATTTCTATAACATGTTACTTTTGTTTACTTTTAACTGTATCTTGATTGATTAGCCATGCCAGGCATATTAAATTAAATTAAATTTAAATTGAATTAAATTTAATATAAATTTATCACTATATAAACAAAATCAATTGATTTGGGTGGACGTTATCAACACAACGTGTAGCTAAATGCAATGTTAGACTTGTTGGCTGTAGTAGTTTCTAAAAAATGTTTCGGTAGATAACGTCACACGTCCCCCGTAAGTCGTTATAAGAATAATTAAACGCAAGCAAAGCTTAAAAAACCGACTTCACCGCTTTATCTTCGGAACCTTGATCAGATTTAATGTATTGCACACGCATTATTGATGTAAACTCAAAAACAAGAGATCTGATCTTGATCAAATTTTAACGGGACCACATGAAAAGCACCAGCTTTCAAATAAAAAATAAACATCAAAATCGGTTCACAACGGAAGAAGTTATGAGGTAACTTTTGAAGTCGGTCAAAAACGAGAACATCGTCAAAGTAGTCCAAAGAATACGCATTATTGACGACATCTCAAGGAAAATTGATCAGATCTTCATCAAATTTATATGGGACCAATTGGAAAGCAACATCTTTCAAACTAAAAATTTTCGAAATCGGTTCACGTGGAAAGAAGTTATAAGGTAACACATATAAAAAAAAATACAATCGACTTGAGTACCTCCTCCTTTTTCGCTTGAGGCAGGGCTTGAGTAGCTTAGCGGTTAGAGCAATAGGGCATGACACCCTATGGCGCAGGTTCAAATCCCGCCGCGAGCGATAATTTTTCCTTTCTAAATTTATCAATGTATCTTGATTGTAAATATTATTATTTTATTGTAATGACATAGATCCTGTATTTAATTAAATTATTGCCTCTTCTTCTGTTTTTTATATTATAGAATGAATCTGATTTTTATATAATAATTTAATTTGTTAAGTATGGAAATTATGGTCTAATCATTAAATGCCTACAGCCTTCGCTTTTCAACCATGAGTGGTTGACTGGTAGAAAATAATTTTAGCGTTAAGTCCATCCTTTGTACCTTTTTGGGCAATAAAGAGTTAAATAAATAAATTTTAATTGTAACTAGTGATTCGCCCAGACTTCACCCGGGTGCATTTCCCTTGGATTAAAAAGAATATTACATATAAACCTTGCCCTGACAATTAGGAACACTACGAGCGGAACGGTCGAGCCGATTTCGCGTTTCCTCGAGACTAAAGCAAAAAAAAAATGTTTATATGTTTATACACAATAATTATACATTTTGCTAATCGCTGATGATAGCTTACAGGTGAAAGGATATATCTATGGCCTTCACACTAGGCAAGCCTGTATCGTGAAGACCCAATACGAATAACAAATTACATTAGACAAATTAGTCAAAAACTCGTTTCTTACAGGTTACGTATATATAATATATAAAGAAGATTAACATACCTGGTCTATTATAAGTTGAATAAATGATGACGATGATGATGATAAGTGTTTCCAGCACCCACGACACAAGTCATCGAACTTAGTGCGGGGTGTATAGGCCACAAGGCGTTTACGTTTATATATTGGGATATCCGCTTGAGTTACACAATATTCTGTGAATATTTCAGCCACATAGTGCAAAGACTCCCAACTGCATTAGGTATAACATTTACGCAAACGTCATATGCTGACGTATCATATAATCATATAAATGGTAAAGTCACAATTCACTCGTCATCAGGAAAGTCAGTCCCTATACTCTGCTACTAAATAAATGTTGTCGGTTTGTCTGTATTGTATGTAAATTAGAGAAATAATTAGACCTAAGTTTATGGTAACTACGCCGTCACGTCAAAACGCCATGAACCCCGCTATAAACGCTCGAAGCGTTTCGCTTTTATGCTCATTATTCGTACAGCTAAGGAAAATAAATTAAACGCTTTCACACTCGCAGCCCTACACTATGTTTGATGACTTTTGTCCTGGGTGTCGGAAACATACACATCACACACACAATCACAACTAGAACCAGTGTTCCCGCCGGGTTTCGAACTAGGTATGCTTAGAAAGCGAACACGCACTCTAGATCCAACTCGTTGTCGGCGTCTTTGTTCCCTGAAAGGTATTATTTATTTATTGATTTTATTTTATTCAAGACAGGCAAACGTGACCACTATCTCACCTGATGTTAAGCGATGATGCGGTCGACAATGGAGCACGTTTGTCTAGAAGATGCCTATTTACTTGTGATTTAAAGACTCCCCCCATATTGTATTTATAAGGAAACACAGACTCAGATAAGGAGTTCCATAATGTGGGAGTATTAAAGTGTAAAGTATGATGTGATGATGATGATGTGATGTATTCCATGCCGATTTCGGCAACGGCGACCATTACTATTATAGAAGTGTTACTGATGCGTCCTCACATGACTGATATAACCAATTTTAGCTGTGAAAGTCCGAAGACAGGTGCTACATGTGAGGACGCCATTTACATAATTGTAGGTAATGTTAATGTTGTTTTTTAGTGTAAAGTATACCTACTGAAGGTATAATATCTCCAGGCAAGCATGCTACATCCTCGAATCATACTTACCCTATGGAGATATAGTGGTCAAATGCTTGCTTATCTAGGGCAAATTGATGCGTAATTCTACTGTAATACTTATTACTCGAATCACAGAAGAACCAACAATTAATCGCCAGCAATGCTTAAAAAACCGACATTATCTCCGGAACTTAGATCAGATTAGAAGTACTTAACACGCATTATTGACGATATTTCAAGAACTACTGATCAGATCTTGATCAAATTTAAATGGGACCAATTGGAAAGCAACATCTTTCAAACATAAATAAAATATTCAAAATCGGTTCACGTGGAACGATACAGTCGACTTGAGTACCTCCCCCTTTTTTGTGAAGTCGATATAAAAGAACAAAAAGTAGAGAGTGTTCTTTTCAACCTACAATCTAAGCAATTAGAAGCGCCGTCGCATGGCGCTGGCAGTATGTAGGTATTCAACACTCATTCATATTACTTAATATTATTCAATTAATTACGTATGTTTGTATTACGTATTAGATTTCCCTCCGCAAGTACAGAGCCTTTTCCTTTGTAGTAAATTCCTTTATTTGTATTAAAAGGCGAGTACAGGATACTCGAATATCACTCAAGTTTTAGAAGTCCTTCTGGTGTCTTGAGAATTTTGTCTAGCTGTTTTTTTAATACAATATCAATCTATATCAATTTTAATTAAGTACTTATTTGAATTTACTTTCAAGAATACAATATGCAGGTGAGTTTGCATATGTTTCAATAGTAAAAAGTATTTGATAAAGAAAGTTACATAAGCAATGATTATGTTAATGACAAGGAAGCATGGAGTCAATCTGCACAAACGCTTTCTGGCGACTGCCAAATATAGAGAAACTTTGGTTAAGGTAACTTATTTAGTATAGAGTTTTTGTTAAAAGAAAGGAAATAATACGACTTCCGGTTTCTTGCAAGGTTTTTCTCGATATGGCTGTAAATTTGAGAATCTAGCAGTGAGTGCCTATATATACATATGTTTATATATACACATATATATAACACCTATTTTTTTACCCTTAGGTTCTAAACCAGCTGATCTTGACAGTGCTGTTCCTCAATGGAGTCCATCTTCAGAGAGTCTCCCAAGCCATGGGGATTGGGGACATCATCAGCATCTTTAAAGATCCTATCGATAAGGCCATGACAGCTATCGGAAACATGCAGTGTAAGTTACCAACAAATCAAACACACACTCACAGCTCCACACTAAGTGCAAACTCGTTCAACGGGTGCTAAAAACACAATCACGTACAGAGGCACTGAGTTCCTATCAGCTATCAAACCCGGTTACCCCAAACGTAAAAGCTAAGTCACTAGGCTATCAGAGCAGTCATTTCATATTACATTAAAAAAACGAAAAAGGCTTAAGGTTTTGCTAATTATTTAACTAGTTTTAATGTCAATAATTTGATTAAATCTTAGGCACATTGTTAGCTATTAAATTAAAATCATAACGGGAATTAGCGAGGTTTTGTCGATGTCTAGATCTTCAGGATGAGTGCAGAGCGCTCGCCATCGCGTCGCAACACTTTGGCACTCTACAAAATTGTCGATATACATCGCGTAAGGCACGCTAATTCCCGATTTCAACCGACTTCAAAAAAGGAGGTTCTCAATTCGACAACATTTTTTTTTTTGCATGTATGTTATACTAGCCGTGCCCCGCGGCTTCGCCCGCTATTATCAAGCTAAAAAGTAGCCTATGTGTTAATCCTAGGTATAATCTATGTACGTTCCAAATTTCATCCAAATCCGTTCAGCCGTTAAGGCGTGAAGAGGGAACAAACATACTTACACACTTACACACAAACTTTCGGATTTATAATATTAGTAGGATCTCCGCCAATTATTATTCGATTTTGATGCTATTTTTTTTGTTTGGTAGATTATACTTCAGAGGTGGTCCCATTTAAATTTGATCAAAATCGATCCTGCCAAAACCAAAATATAAGCGTTGAAGTCGGTTTTTTAAGCATTGCTTGCGTTTAATTATGAGTTCTTCGTTTTAGTGTTACTGATAAATTATACTGCGTTTGTACTTCGTACTTCTAAAACTACAAAAAAGAATACCGAAGTTGTCTTATACTTTATTGATGTTGTTTTGGAACCCACAGGCGCACACGTCAAGAGGCTGGTTGGAGTGGAGTACGACCAGATTACAGAGAGTGCAATGCCCGATCTGAGTCGTCTCTCATTGAACTTTCGGTCGAGGTAAGCCACAAAACTTTAATGATGACAATGGGAGGTTAACGATTTATAGATCGACAATTGTTTCGGCTTCATTTGGAAGCCTTCGTCAGGATATTCAGATTAAAAACATATTAATCTAGGTTCCTGGATAGTTTTTATTCCAAAATAATTACCTAAAACGAAATATAAACCAATTGATTTTTACACATTATTACGACATAAATGTCGCATCTTGAACTTATTTGTTTTGTTTTAAAAACTAACACATTTCTTTTGGATTTTCATTACAACAGGAACATAGATTATCATTTCAAGGTACTATTAATGCAAAGAACAATGGCTAAACATTACATTTTCATTCATAATTTTTAGTATTACGGCACCTATCATAATTTGTTCGGTCGGTAGTGCTATCGCATCAAGCATGGGCACAGTTTGCCAGTTAAACAGAGACAGCCTATAGAATCGTTCAAAGCCTCCCCGGCCTCTTAAGCCATTCGATTTGATTGCCAGGAACTTGAAGTTGAGATTCCCCCTGAACTCAGCTGCGCGCTTGTTAACCGACCACCCGGAGTTGAACCACGGAACCAGGCTTATCATCTACATCCACGGGTTCACAGACGATCCCTGGCTGGGACCCAACTTCAGGCCCATCAGCGACGCCTTCTTGGAGACTGGTAAGCATAAAATGCAATTAAAATGTTGCCACTACTTAGTGCTACGTAAGGATTAATGTGCGATTATCCTATTTGGGGAGCCAAGAATGAGCTTTGGGACACCAAAAAGGCTGTTCCAGTGAAGAATGAAATTGCATTTTTTTTGCTCGATAGGTAACCACTGTCTTACCTAATTCAAAGATGTGGCATGCTTCCCTAGAGGATACCATTCACGCTTGACTTGAGAACTCCCAGATTGTACCGTTCGGTGAATAAATGCGCTGGCAAAGAGTATCTCGTTCCAAGTACGGATGATAAATGTAGAAGCGAAACTTCTACAAGTCGTCTCGTTTTTATGTCTATTACTCTTATTGATACCTTGCTTTTGAAATCTGTTCATACGCCATAGCGGGATTAGGGAATTAAGAAATAGAGGCGTTAGAAGGAAAGAATATATCTTATATATCATCTTGCTGACTGTGTAAAGGTACTAAACGTGGCTTCGAAAACTTATTTGGCATGTATAGTCTTCCCATAAATGTTCTTAGATAGAAAATAGCATCATCATTGCTTGCATATATCTTCTTGTTCACCTTCCATCTGTTTTTTTGCAGGGGAGTACAACATCCTGGGGCTTGACGCCAGTTCTTTGATCCGGCTGTTCTACCTGCGCTCAACAACCTGCGTGCGGCTCATCGGGGAGCGTTTGGGGGAGGTGCTAGCAGCTATGGTTAAAAGTAAGTTACAGTTTTTAACGCCGTGAGATTGTTTAACCAGTTATCCAACACAGCTTTACAAATTTAAATCTTTATTGCTTTCTCCAAATTGTTAGGTAGACGGTACGAATAAATGACAGTACATTAGAGACCTTGTTGGGCACCAAAATTTAGAGCAGAGAAGAACGATGCTTCATGAAAAATATATCAAAGACTGATTTAATCATAGTATTATTATTATTATTTAATCAAAGTAATGTATTTCCGTATGCGTCAACGCCATAAAATATTAAATAAGAAATGGGTTCACTACTTATTCTTCGCATTCAGCAGTGCACGAAAAGCTCTTTCACGGTTCAGTATTATATGCAAAAAATATTTTCTGCAAGGAAACAATTTTAAGAAGAATAATACGGGAACATTGAGAATAGCTAATAGATATTGAAATCGAATGATGAACTAAAAAAATCTGACTTGCCTTTTCCAGAGGGCTTAGACCCCAAATCGATCCACTTGATCGGCCACAGCCTCGGCTCCCACATCGCGGGGTTCACGGGCAAGCAGTTCCAGCAGCTGACGGGCTCCACGGTGGGGCGGATCTCCGGCCTGGACCCGGCCGGGCCCTGCTTCAGCCTGCTCGAGCCACAGCTGCGGCTGCAAGCTTCGGACGCCGACTTCGTGGATGTCATCCATACTGACAGCGGCGTGTTTGGAATCACGGAACCTATCGGTATGTTTGATGATGGATCATATTTTTTTTGAACTGGCCACGCCTTCTTAGCAGGGGTATCGGGTTAGATTCCCAGTGGGGACACGAGCTTTTTCCCAAGGGAAATTAGTGCGTCTGATTTTGGGTGTGATTGTGTGTGTTATTTGCAGGTTTATGGCAACCACGACACAAGTCATTGAACTTAGTGTGGGGCTGTGAGCGGTCGCGCATCTAACGAAGCCAACGGGCAGTTCAAAGAAGATGGGGGTCAAAATATCCATATCTATCTACCAAGCATAAAAAAAATTGCGGCTTCAGTTTTTTTTATGCTCAAAAGGCAAGCATTTGACCACTATCTCACCTGATGAAAAGTGTAGATGCGGCCAAATATGTAGCATGCTTGCCTGTCGTCAAAAATGATGTGAGTTTAGCTATCCATACTAGGCACATATTAAAAACGAATGTCTGTTTGTTTCTGTAAACTATTAATGTAGATAGTATTTATCTTTTGATACAGTAACGTGATCTTTTGACCCAGGTCACGTAGACTTCTATCCGAATGGCGGTTCGTCTCAGCCCGGCTGCTTGACGCAGACCTGCAGCCACCTGCGCGTCAACCGGCTGTACGCGGAGTCGGTGCTCCGCCCCGCCGCGTTCGGAGCGCGGGCTGCGCCTCCCACGCCGCCTTCCTACTCGGCTACTGCGGGGAGGACGTCGCGTAAGTACATACTTGCCTCACTCCATTCATTAATCCCCTTACTCATTCAAAATCAAAATAGATTATTCACATGGGCCCCAAAGAGGCACTCATGGAAATTAATGACTACTGCCAGATTCGCAAAATTACAGCCATCTCGAGAAGAATGTGGCGAGAAACTCGGCGGCGCATGTTTTTCAATAATTTTTATTAAATCATTCTTAAGTAATCACTAATACATAATTATATATATCTAATTGTATCTATATTATGTAGTCGCTAGAAATCGCTTGTGCAGTTTGCCTCCGTGCAACCTTGTCATTAATGTAGTCAATCGTTTTATAGTTAGCATTCCTAATTAATGCCCGTTTTATTACTGATTTGAACTTTTCCAATTTTATTGTAATTATTGTCTACCAAAAGAAATGTTTGACTGCAAATATTAACTCATATATTATTATTTATTGTAATGTTTATATGACAACTTCGCTAGCATTAGATATTGTCTTGTTTGCTGATGACACGTCACTTATTTTTAAAACAAATAGGAAAGACATAGAATTAAATGAAGTAAATTATGAATTTAATCTAGTCTCGAAATGGTTTGCTGCTAATAACTTATTGTTAAATGCTATCAAAACCAAGTGTATCAAGTTTTCTCTTCCTAATGTTCCTTTGGTAGATGCAAATGTAACACTTGAAAACAACAAATTAGATCTTGTAAAGAAAACTGTTTTCTTAGGTCTGACTATAGACTCAAAACTGCAGTGGGGTCCTCATATTGATGTGCTTGCAGGTCGCTTGAGTTCCGCTGCTTTTGCGATCCGTAAAATTAGACAACTGACTGATGTAGCGACGGCAAGGCTGGTTTACTTTGCATATTTTCATAGTTTGATGAGTTACGGAATCTTGCTATGGGGATCTGCTGCAGATGTTTAAACTATTTTTATTCTACAAAAGAGAGCGGTTCGTGCAATACATGATATGGGTCCACGCGAATCTCTCAGGGAATTCTTTAAAGAAACAGGCATACTTACCATGCCTTCGCTTTACATCTTTGAAAATATTATGCATGTTCGCAAAAATATTAGTAAACATAAATTAAGAAGCGACGCCCACAATCTTAATACTAGATATAAGCATAAAATTACAGTGCGCGCATTTAAATTAAGCAAAACGAATAAATCTTTTATGGCAAATGGGGTTAGATTTTACAATAGAATTCCTAAAATCGTAACTGAATTACCACTGGGAAATTTCAAATCTGTAATAAAACGGGCATTCATTAAGAAAGCTTACTATAAAACCACAGACTATATTAATGACAAGGATGCATGGAGGCAAACTGCATAGGCTCTTTCTAGCGACTACCATAATAACACCTAGGTTAAGAAAATTATGTATTAAAAATTAAGAATGTCTCTTAAAAAAAATTAATGAAAAAAAAATGCGCCACCGAGTTTCTTGCCAGGTTCTTCTCAAGATGGCTGTAATTTTGCGAATCTGGCAATAGATTAATTAACTTTCATGAGTGCCTCTTTGGGGCCCATGTGAATAAACGATTTTGATATGATAATGTTTATTGTATAATTTTTATTACTGCAATACACAAAATATATTATCATATTCTTTTATAAAATAAGACGTCCTCTGCTCTAATATTGTTGTGGCCGACAAGGTCTTTAATGGACATTGAAACAAACAAACATTTGAATTTTGAATGCCTAGTACTTCTTTTCCTTCCCAGGGGTGAAGGGGTGGGTGGAGCTCGATCCCACTAAAACCCCCCGTAAGCAGGAGGTGGGGCAAGATAGGGTCGCGCTAGCTTATAAGTGTCACTGTGAGCTGAAGACCTGCTATCATATTTAGTAATACATTTCAAAGTAATACATTCAATTAAGGATCAATCTTTGCAAATGCAAAGATTGATCCTTATCAGCAAAAAAATCAATTGAATCAATAATACAAATGTCTTTTTTTCATAAATAATTCGGGTCGAATTTCGTCGCAAAGCTAAAGGTAAAAAAAAATGCAGTTGATGTTTGCTTATAAATTGAGGACTCTTTTCACGACTTTCTTTGACTCACGTCGTGGTTTCGGACTTGGCCATCACCGCCCCTCTCAAAAAACCACCCTGTATATCCACAATACAAATAATCGAATAGTATAGGCTAAATAGAATTACATATCGCATGTTACATTATGTGACGCTTACCGTCAGGCGAGCGACTTGCTCTTTACGTCATTCAATAATTATAAAAAAATATGACCATTTTAATGTGTGTTTTAAATATTGAAGTGTCAATGAAATATGTATGTATATTATTATTCTTTTTATTTATTATTTTTTCTTAAGCCAAGGTTTTTTTTTACAATATTTTTATATAAGTAATAAACAATACAATATTACAAAATAAAGAAAACTGCAAAAAAATAACCTAAACCTAGTATGCCACCAGCTACGGGGCAGGGCCCAAGCTACCGGTAGGTCAGTGCTGCAGAGTGAGGAACCTCCTGACAAAACGTGCCGTGTCCAAGAGTACTGCCTTCTGGATCTGACCCTTGATCCAACCATTTAGCGAAAGCCTCTTGAGGTGTTGATCGAGACTTTTCGCTATTAGCCCATTATTATTATTATTATTATGTATCTTGAAGAATAATACCTACTGCTTTGAGAAAGGCCTGCTACGTCATCCTTGCCATTGAACTTGATCTTGTCCTTCCTCTTGCGTCACAAAGGACTTTTGCCTACTTCGCAGACAATACACAGACTGTACACGTGGGAATCTAAGTTTTTCCTGTTTATGAATTACTTTGTTGAATAAGTAAGTGATTATAGAAATCACGTAATGTTGAATCATTGATCGTGTCCTTGAGCTTAGGTTAGGCAAGTTTTCCTCCACCTTTTTTAACCGACATCAAAAAAAGGACCACTGCTTTTTTTATGTGTGTTACCTCAGAACTCTTTTGTAGGTGAACCGATTTTGCTGATTCTTTATTATTATGTGTCATGAAACCTTTGACTTGATTTTACAATTGAGAACCTCCTCCTTTTTTATGAAATCGGTTAAAA
The DNA here is from genome assembly GCA_948107665.1 of Lomographa bimaculata. Classification (NCBI taxonomy): domain Eukaryota; kingdom Metazoa; phylum Arthropoda; class Insecta; order Lepidoptera; family Geometridae; genus Lomographa; species Lomographa bimaculata. The sequence goes on along the minus strand of OX403607.1, from coordinate 995,831 downwards.
ATTTAAGAAAATGTATGTACTGTGTATATTAACAATTATTTTTTTTGTAAATATAGCATCGCTTTGGTTTTTACTGTTATGGTGTTATATATAAGGAATAAATAAATAAATGTATTTTAATTTGTGTGTGATTTGTATGTTTCGGGCAAACGCGACACAAGTCATCAAACTTAGTGTGGGGCTGCGAATGTGAAATAATTTATCATAATGTAAGTTATTGTCGACAGGTTGATGGGCTACGGCTGCAAGAACACAACACGAGGAGTATACTACCTGCGCACGTCAGACCGCGCGCCCTACGCCCTGGGGGCGAGGGGGCTCTCCCCCCGGACCCTTTGGGGCAACTAATTAAACCAACAACTGTAGATTTGCCCCCGATAAAAATGTAACTATCAAATTCAAAATCATTATTATTATTAATATCGATTTTTATGGGACGTTGATCGTCTGTATGTACTAAGCTAATAAAATATGGATAGATCTTAAATACGAATCCTTACTATATATATATATATTATATATTAATATTATAAATGCGAAAGTAGCTCTGTCTGTCTGTCTGTTACGCTTTCACGCTAAAACTACTGAACCGATTTAAACGAAATTTGGTACACATATAGTCTAGAGCCTGAGAAAGGACATAGGCTACTTTTTAACCCCGAATTCTGGCTGGTCCGGGACTTGCGCGGGCAAAGCCGCGGGGCGCAGCTAGTATGTCATAAATGTTAAAGTCTGGCGAATCTAACATTTTAAGGATTTTTCGCTTTTGGTGATTATATATTATTTCACATGTGATAGAATTCGACATACTTACCTATTACAATAGTGTTTGTTATTTCAACATTTAATTTAGACTGATATAAAGCCGGCATGTAAATAGTAGAAACATCTTATTGAATTTTATAAGTCTATTGTATAATAGGGAATATGCATAAATTTCCCTTAACTTTTATTAAATACATTGCTGATAAAAAATCATTCATCAGAACAGTTCATATCAAAATAATTATTTGGTTCAGGCAATTTTAAAGCGGCCATTTTGAAATTCTTTGACGTCGACGACCCAATCTAGCCATCAAGGAAAGTTGACCAATCATGGACATCAAAAATGTGTGACGTCACGAATCCGTTTGGCTTTAGCTATAAAGATAAAAAAAGGAATAGTTAAGCTATAATTAAAACCTGAAGTATATTCCCTTATCCGTGTACAATAGTTATCCGGTCTAGATATAAAATCGAAAAAATATGAAAAAAATAAATAATTTCCCGCCATACACTGAACTGAAAGTGAAACTATCCTCGAGTGACAGAATTGATGAATGAAGGGGACAGGTTTACCGCTGGTCGGTAGTAAGTATTAAATAATTATAGGTATTCGGAGAAAAAAGGAGATAGCGAGTAGATAGGCGAACGTGCTCTATCCTCGACCGCATCGTCACTTAATTTTTAATTTAATTTAATTTAATTTTTAATTTAATTTAATTTAGGCGAGATAGTGGTCAAACGTTTGCCTATTTTTTATAAAAATAACAGATTTTGTATCCAAATCCGATCAGCTATTAATGATACATCTAGAAATTCCTAACGTCTAATTTTAAACTTTAATGTTTGTCATATTTTTATGTGTTTTTTATGCTAAATAATATTTATTTTTATTGGACGTTGATCGTCTTGAGAATCATCTTTATGTACTTAGCTAATAAAATAAGTAGAACCATTCAAAATGTGCACGCCCCTCCACAAAAAAAAAAACATAAATTTTACACTCGATCGTTTGATAAATTTGGTGTTCACATTTAAAATGGTTCTGCTCAATTGCAGAATGTAATATATTTATCACTTTATTGTTAAAATAGATAAGTTGTTATATTTAAATAAAACAATTATATAAAACAAAGCATTTATTGTAATTTCTATTTGATAACCTCTCGTTAAATATCAGATAATACCAAGTTTACAAAAATAAACATCTACAATAAATACAACTTTGGCTCGCTAATATTATTAAAAAATATAAATATATTTCAATCAATAATATTAGTAAGCAAAAGTTGGCGTAAACAAACAGAAAGGACGAGTACAGACGAAGAAAAAAGTCTTAACGTTTTACTGACGAATCGAAGGCCATCGTGGTGATATATGGCCCATTCTCTACTTCTGAATGTAATACATACTTCTAGAAACCGATAACAATTTCATCAAGTTAGTAGATTTAATATGAAATTTATTTCGTACAGTATTGAACACTTTTCTCTCCGATTGTATTTTTACACAAAAACTAAATTATTGAAATACGTCGCTAACAAAAATCATAATTGTATAACAATCCTGCTCGCGCATAGCTAGCAACGCATTCAAGAATACACTAAATAAAATGTCAAATTGATAAAATCCTAAAAATAAATGTGTAGAAATAAAATTACGCTTAAAATCCGATTTAAAATCAGCGACAACTCCACAATAATATAAAAGAACTTACATTTCAAATATATAAGAAAAATACATATTCTAGCGTGTAAGAAATATATTAACAGTATAGTAATACATTGTACAATATCAGTATCATTTTACTTATGACAAAAGGATTTATTTCACTTTGCAAGCGCTTTATTTAAAAGGGGGACACTATATTTGTCAAGCTATAAAAACTGCTATTGCACTTTCAATAGAGCAATTGGGGCATGTGAATAACGTTATTTATATTGCGATATTATTTATTTATACCATTATATTTTAAGATGTTGAAGAGACAGCTCGCTTGCAAAGCAAAACAAAAAATAACGCGTATTAAACAAACATTCATGTAAACAGAAAAAAAAAACACTTTGTGTCATGTCCTAGCATTTATTACCTAAGTTTGTGAATAGTTTGGAATGTCCTATAGTATAAAACATACGGTGATAACGAAATGATTACCAAAATAACGTTATTTTCAACGGAAAACGACACATTTCAACGATCCAAGTTACAAAAATGCTCAACTGGCCTTATTATTGTGTAAAATTTCTAAACATCGACCAACTAAGCTTACTAATCTTCTTCATTCTCGAAATAATAAATGGGATCATGTCAATAAATATTTATTATATATTTTTAATAAATACATCGTTATAATAAACATGCGAATGGATGCGATCATAAATAGATAAATAACTTGTTTTTAGACATCTCACAAAAACGTAAACGGAAATAACGTTACAAAAGTAGCTGCTATTCATTACCGTTATTGACATATCCCATCTTTTATGTCCCCAGCCGAAAGCTACCAATTTACGTATAAAATAACTTGCGCTAACACACAATTGCCGTTTAAAATGTTACATACTAATGACCTAAATAGTAGCACCTAAATGGTGATCCTTAGATATAGACCATAGCAACGTCGCTTATAATATCTTTTTAATAAATATTTTGCAATACTCGACAGACATTGATACCTTTTAAATATAAATTAATATTGAATATAGTAACAGTTTATAAGTAGATATTTATTACTTAATATTTTACAGAAATAACGGTATCATTATGTAACGGTTGAATAACGTTATTCATAACGGATATTAGTTTGTATCGGTAAAGGTAGCAACACTATCGAGTCAAAACGATTTTAGTCCCGCGCTACATTGTAGGGTTTTGTTCCAATTTTAAACATATTAAATAGGGGAGGAAACAAACATTTAAACTTTTTTAAAATCTAAAAAACGGTGGTCTAACTCGTGTGACATTTTAAAGCTATTTCTTAATATTTTTGTATACATCTGATTAAAATCGCAATCAGCTTCCGAAAAACTTGAAATATACCTTTAGATTACACGAACACTTTATATTTTTATGTATGGCAACATTTACTCTACTACGAAGCCCAATATCGGATGTCTGCATTGCCTTAGCCTAAGCTTATTCAAAAGAGAAAAAAAATGTATCTTATGATATTTATACAAAAAAAATTGCATTTGTCAATTCGACGTTCGTCGGGGTGCGTGACGTCACAACATCAAAATATTAAATATAATTAACGTCTCATTAATTAATCAATATTTTAAATAACTTACACTTAATATTCGCAGTGTTGTAGCTTACTATCTAGGTATGTATAGTGCGTATATACATACAACGGTTGCTGCCCGCGCGCCATTTTGCAAAATGGCGGCCGATTCAAAGATGGCGGTTGTTTGTGTTACGTTACGGTTGCGTGCTCTGCTGCTGGATTTCTATCTTCTCGACTGTCATGTCTGGGTTCATAGCCGTGGCTTCCTGTAGAACAAACAAACAAATTTCGTTAAGGAAAAATAATTAAGGGAAAGTAAAAAGCTCCCTAAATAAATTTATTCAAAATAGGCATAATGCAAAACAAATTTACTATACAGGTAGGTTTTATGATAACAAAGTACGTTGATGTACGTTGCTAAGTACGGCTAAGTCGGGTGAGCGTTCGCCTTCTTATCAGGGGTGTCGGGTTCGATTCCCAGCGGAACACAAGTTTTCTCCTCAAGGAAAAGTCAAGTTTCTAGTTCTGGTTGTTATTGTGTGTGTGATGTGAATGTTTCCGGCACCCACAACACAAGTCATCGAACTTAGTGTGGGGCTGTGAGTGTGAAAGCGTTTATATTTATGTTTTATATAACAATTAAGATATTAATCTAGGGAATGGAAATGTGTTTCATATTCCTAGAGTGGTCAGCGTATCCAGAAGTGGAATATCGTTTTTATGTTCAGCTCAGCAACACAAATTTTCTCCTCAAGGAAAATTTGTGTTTCTGGTTCTGATTGTAAGCATGATGTGAATGTTGGCACCCACAACACAAGTCATCGAACTTATTGTGGGGCTGTGAGTGTGAAAGCGTTTATGTTTATGTTGATGTAACGTGCGTGGTACCTGTATGGCCTCAGCGAGCGCGCGGTCGTGGTCGATGGGGTCTCCGTCGGACTGGATGGTGATCTTCTGTTCCACGCGCGTCTCCACCACGCCGTTACGCTCCGTTTTGTACTGAAAACATAATATACAACAATGTTATCGTTCTGGTTCGAAGCCGTCGTAGATCGTATACTAGTACTAGTTGAGCCCCGCGGCTTCGCCCGCTGATGATGATGATGATGATGATTAAAGTAGCCCATCTCCTAATCCAGAGTATAAGCTACCTTCATTGTAAATTTTACTAGCATCGGTTTAGTAGTTACGGAGATACGTGGTAACAAACATTCACACACACACACAAACTTTCGTATTTATAATATTAGTATGATATAGACTAATCGGCAGTCCTAGTGTCAGGATTTTTCAGGCCGCCTGAAGGCATCCGAGGTGGCTTAACGATTGTTGTCTTACGACTAACAACCGGGACCCGAAAGTTAAGCGTGCCCTCCGAAGCACTGTGACACTCAGTTGAAAACCATGATAAACTTAAAAGCGAAACGCTTCGAGCGAACTGGATATGTCTGGATGACAATTGACTGTTTTACTTAGTTTGTACTCATTTACTACAAGTTTCTCCCCAAAGAAAATATGTTTTTCTAGTTCTGGGTGTCTGTGATGTAAATATTTCCGGTGTAACTGGGTTAAAGCCATCGATTTTAATGTGGGGCTGTGAGTGTGATAGCGTAAATGTTTATTGACTAGACTCACCGTGATAGTCTCGACAGTGCGAGTCTTGCTACTGATAGTCTGCGATGACACAACCTCCCCGGTCGTTCCGGAACTCTCTTCCGAAGTTTCTGTCGTCACCTGCGGGCCTGTGCTTGTCTGCAATTACAATAATATATAGATATAATAATATAGATATATAATAAACTTCTTGGGAGACATCCTTTCAAACATAGACACCATCGTCTTTCTTGGTACGACGATGAAGGCCACAGAAAGACGCTGGATGCAGGCCGCTAACAACCGTTCTTTTTGGAGATCTTTGGGGGAAGCCTATATCCAGTGGACTTCTTGCGGCTGAGATGATGATGATGATGATGTAATATCCATTGTGAAAATGTTTACTTTGCAATCGCATCATAAACGTAGTACCACCGATTACTTTCTACTAAACTTAATCATTATCTAGATCCTAAGGTTGTCCGGAAGAGATCGCTGCTTATCGATAAGGCCGCCGATTTTACTATTTTTGCCTATTTTTCTTGGTGTGCGACGAGTATTTGTATTTTAATGTTAAATCGTGAGTATTACACATTATGTTTCAATGTTATATCCGAAAATTTCGACTTACTTTGTAGTCGACTAGTTTCGGACAAATTAGTTGTCCTTCATCAGGATGAGTCAGATGCGCGATACGCGGAGGCGAGCGGCCTCGGCGCATGACGTCACGCGCCCTACTACACAACAAATTTGTCCGAAACTAGTTGACTACAAAGAAAGTCGAAATTTTCGTGTTTTAAGCCGGATATAACATTGAAACATAGTATTCGTATTGTATTATAGTACATTGATCATAATGACAATGATAGATTGACTTGATAAATTAAAATGATAAATTGATTGATAAACTCACCCTCGTGGTGGTCCCCTGCACCATGGTCCCGAAAGGCGCGTTCCCCATCACGGTGGAAGTGGTGGTGGTGCGGTACGAACCCGGTTCCTACAACATTTCCGGTTATCATAAAAATCACTTCAAAATTTACTCTCCTCAGAGATTTTTGTCGCTTTCTTCTCTTAAAAGAAACACCTTTAAAGTCACGTTGACGCGTGTTTAATTTTTTTTAAACGCCTTCGCACTCACAGCTCTACACTAAGTTCAAAGACTTGTATTATGGGTGCCGGAAACATTAACAATACACATACAACCACATTCAGAACCAGAAGCGCAAATCTTTTAAGAAGTAATATGATGCTTCTGCCGGGAATCGAACCCAGGACCCAGGTGCAGAGTCTGGAGAAACTGGGTAGTCATTGACTATGAAAATAATATTATAAATCTGAAAGTTTGTAAGTAGGTTTATTTTCTCTTTACACTGTAACGGCTGAACGGATTTGGATGAAATTTAGAATGTACATAGCTTATATTTATCCTAAGTGGATTAACACATACGCTACTCTTTAACTTGATTAACTCAGGCAAACCCGCGGGAAACGGGTAGAATTACTAAAATATTAATTGGTTGTCAATAAAATTATGATTGATTTAGACGACTGTCGGCGCAATTAATTGCTTTCTTTCTACTTGCTTTCTAAGACGTAGGTCCTGGGTGCAACTTCCGGCAGGTGCACGATATTTCCAACGGACATTCGTGCTTCTGGCTCTGGGGGTGTTCAGTTTGTATGATGCAAATGCTTTCAGCACAATACTACTCTTTGAATGTATCGAGGGTTATGAGTGTGAAAGCGCTTAGAAAAAATATACTAGGACTTACTAGGATTTATCAGGACGACTTGCTGTGACTCGCAGCTTCACCTACATTCATAATGATGAATCAGAATATAAGTATTTTAGCAAATCTTGCCATATCGATATTTTCACTGTAGATTTTTTCTTTTTACCTGACCTTTGCCACAATTAAATTACCTCCCTAGAGAATTGCAACATTATCGGTCCAATGGAGCATCAAAGAGTAAGAAAGCACGAGTTCTACTCAATAAGCATATCAGGATATCAGGATCTACTCAATAAGCAGCTGAGAAATGTGATAAGCAACTTGTTGAACTGCAGTATGCGTCATTACTTACAACAAGTCCATTGCCATTAATATTCATTTGGGTAGTTATTAAGCGCTGCGCCTTCTTCTGATATTTCGTTTTTATATCTCAGTAGATTGTAAGCAACTTCTGTGCTGTGCGATTTAAAAGCTTTTATATTCAAATAGGTCACAAGAAATAATTTAAACTCAAGTAAAGCTTGAAAAACCGACTTCACCGCTTTATCTCCGGAAACCTTGATCAAATAATAGGAATTAAATACGCATTATTGAGGATAACTCAAAAACGACTGCTCAGTTTTCAAATTTAAATGCCATGGCTACCAACTTTAAAAAAAAAAACATCAAAATTGGTTCACCTAGAAAAAAGTTCTGAGGTAACACACAAAAAAACAGTCGAATTGAGAACCTCCTCCTTTTGTTGTTGAAGACGGTTAAAAAGAAAACATTTATGCACTAAATGATATAACAGAGTAAACATAAGCAACTCATTTCATAGACAGTGTTTCACTAACGTAAATGTATAATTTATTTTTCTTCAAAGGCGTGTTTGAAATATATTTAAGAAAATCTTTTGAATGCCATCTAAACTCAATAACAGTGGCATATTTCTAACACAATAACTCAATAAAACATACAAGCAACTACTGCAAATAACAAGTACAATCGATACAATTGTTTACTTACGTACAACATCCTATAGAATCACAAAAAACAACAACACATCGACGTTTACAAACTTCCATATGCAAAATGCAGTCATGCACTTACATAAGACAATACTGTACATGCTACATGTCAACAACCATTGCACGGTATAGATATCATGTTACTTTACTTACCTTGTGTTGTAAATGACGTGAGGAAAAGGAGTCAAGGCCCGCCCGACTCGAAGGGAAAATATTGTTGGGGTTCAAATTGATATAGCCTGTTTCGGATCCTTCGTTGAATTATATGTCTCCAGTGCTCATTGTACTCTCTGGCACCATTTGACCTATTTAGAGCATGTCAATTGATCCCATATTACGCAACTCACCTCAACGATGTAATGTCCTTCCCCAGCGCCTTCTTCAAAGTCGATCGGCGTGCCAGAGTCACCGCTGCTCAGTGAGCTTTCTGAACCGCGTCTGGCCAGCTGCCACGTGAACCGTGCGTATCGAGGATGAGGTGGGGTGGAAAGATAAGGATGGTAATGGTAGTGCCGAAATGAAGGAATTCGGAGTAATTGAAGGAGATATCGAATATCGTTCGAGAAATAAAATATTGTACGGACAATTTGTGTAGAAAAATAGAAGTAAGAAAAAAGAGATCGCGATATTCAATTTAATAATTGAATAACGGGAAACAGATTTTTACAAAGTATAGATCAAATTGAAAAGCACCGAAAATATAAATTCAAATTGGTTTTGAAATATCAAGGACGGCAGGATAGTGATAACACAATAAATGAAACCAAATAACAGTTATTTTATGATTGTGTGATGGAGTATGGCAACCGTTGTTATTACCAAACAAAATTAGTAATTATCACAGTATCGTGGCAACCCATTGTAATGAGATCGGTATGGTCAGGTCAGAGGTGTTGTTAGAGGAGTGGTCACACGTTTTCGTTCCACGTAGTTTCATGCATGCCATTACAAAAGATGGTCCATCCATCCCGATGCGTTTTGGGAAAGGGAAAAAAAAACAAAACGGAAATTAGAACACATCCATGCAAAGAAAATTAAATCGACAGCTTCTGATAAATATATCACAGTATTTTTTCAGAATAGTTTAACATTCTGATGTTTTTTTTTTCAATGCTAAGCTAAGCGTTTTGCTTGCGCATTCTCGAAAGATTTTAAGCGATGCTGTGCATTTGTTGGCGAGCTTTGGTAACTGAGCTTGCGTTCATTTTGGGTGTAAACATTTCAGAAATATAATCATGGAATTACCTGTTTGTAATATTTTTATTTATTTTTTACTAAATCTCATATTCATTTTGATTGTTTCATAGCAGTTTATACCCGTCTTAACAATGATAAAAGCTGTCTAAATAAACAACAAAAGGGGAACAAACCAAAGTAAATGTAAAATGAAAAGAAAATAATATTAACGTAAATGAAGAAAAATTAATCAAACAAAAATGGTATCCATCCAGATTTTATGCCCAAATGGTATGGAATCAAAAGGAGACTTCAATAAGTGTTAGAACAAACATATACACGAGCGTTTTAAACGAATATTTGAAACTGCGGAAAAGTAGAACAAAGTTATCTGTCATGACCATGCGTCTTTAAAATCATTTAATCTTTCGCTTTGCTAGAAATGAACGCTCGAGTATATGGTCCAGAACACTAAAAGTCAGCATAGCTTGCGTACAGGCTCGGCCTTACCTGATCGCCCGTGGTGACCATCGTCTTGACTTCCTGCGTTAACACTCGCTGTTCCTGGCGCGTGGCCGATGACGTGAGAGTGTGCGCGACCGTCTTCTCCTCCATCTGCTGAGTCTTCGCTTTCGTGTCGAGGTCGTGGTGCGTGGTGGCCGTCCTAGTGGTCACCGCCCGCGCCGTCACGTACGGACTCTTGCCCTCCATTGGCTCAAGGCTCTCGGCCTGATCAACGGTTAGACTAACATGCAGTTACTATATACAGACAATGACAACTACAAGCGAATTAAAATCAATTATGAAAAAAATTAAATTGTCAAATAAAAATCAAAGAAAACAACATATAAAAACGTAGACGGCGTCTTTTGCCAGTTAGAGAAGTCAGGAAACGCACCTTATTCGTGTGGGTCGAGAACGTCACCTCACCGGTGCCGAGGTTTTCCACCTCGTGCTCCACGTTGTGGGTCACGCCCTCGTCGTTCTTGGTCAGCAGCTGCTTGGTGGTCGTCTTTACCACGACGGGAGGAGTCGGCGTCTTCTTGGATCGCTGCGAAATCGGGATCTTTGAGGACAGTGGGGTGTTGGAAGACACGTAGCCTTGATGCCTTATGTGCTCGCTCGTCGTGTACTCCGTGAACGTTTTGGGCTCGTCGCCTCTCAGCGGGCTCTCGTCCTTGCCGAATGTAGAGAACTTGTGCGTATTGACAGTTTGGATGTCGATGTTGGCCGGCAAGTCTTCGGTCTCCTTTTCTATCGTGTAGTTGCCGCTCTTGTCTTCGAAGTGCGAGGGATCGATTTGTGAGTAGTGCAGGATCAGCTGGCCGGTGACCGGGTCTCTCACGGCGGTGCTCGGGTCGATGTCTCCGGTATCAGGGTCAATGTCACCGTATTCTGTCTTTATTCTCCCGGTAATAGGGTCGATCTTGCCCGATAAGGTCATGGTTTGCGTGACGGTCGTCCTCGCGCCTTTGAGTCTAGGGTCATCGGGATCGACATCGATCGTCTCTCCGGTTATTGGGTCGATGATCTGATACAGGTACACGGTCTTGGTTGTTATGATTCTGCCGGTGGTCTCGTCAATGGTGCATTCCTTGGGGTCAACTTCCTTGACGCGGCCTTTCTCGTCTTTTTGCGTGATGACGAAGATTTTGATAATGATCAGCCGGCCGGTCTTCGGGTCGATCTTGCCCATTTTGGTGTATATTTCGCCGGTGCCAGGGTCCACTTGGGAAGCAGAGTATAGAGGCTGATTATCTTCATCGACCTCTCCGGTCGCGGTGTAGATCTGTCCATTGATGGGATCGATTTTGATGAGTGACTTGTCGATCTCTGTAGTCCTGATAATAGTGCCGGTTTTCGGATCCAGGCGTCCATAGATGGTGATGATATAACCGGTGGTAGGATCAATCTGCCCAGCAGTGTACAAAACTTCCCCAGTTTGAGGGTCTTTAGGCCCAGCGATCCAAATTTGGTTGGTTTTTGGATCGACTTTGACATTCTTGGGGTCGTTGGAAACTATTTGCTTTCCAGAAATTGGATCAACCTTATTTTTGATAATTCTAAGACAGATCATCCTGCCGATATCTTTGTCTGGTTTGCCCGATTTAGGATTTACTTGCCCGCTTCGGAGTAAGAACTGTCCAGTGACAGGATCAATCTTCAGATCTCGGCTTTCGAATTTGCCGGTCTTAGGATCATTATAGGTTACAGTTCCCTTGACAAGGTCGATCTGTCCGTACTTGGTATCGATTTTGTTGTTATCAGGGTTGAAGATACCTGTTGTGCTTTCAACGAGTGAATGTTTAGGTTCAATGATTCCCTTTTTAGTATCGACTTTACCAACGAATGTGGTGACTTCAACGACCGGGTCGATATGTGTGCCGACGACTATAATTTGTCCAAGTTTAGGATCCGACTTTCCAGTCTTGGGATCGATGACGCCCCTTATGATGATTTGGCCGTTGTTCTCATCGATTTCAACCGGTTTGGTATCAGAGGTGTCCGTGACAAAAATAACGCCATTCGATGGGTCAATAACACCGTACTTAGTGGAAATATGGCCAGTTTCAGCATCGACTTTACCTTTAGTGTGTTCTATAGTTCCATCTTCGATATTAACTTTTCCGGTCCTTGGATCGATAGGCCCAGTAATTGTGGTTATTTCAACAACGGGGTCATCTTGCTTGGCAACGCTTAAAATCATACCTAAGTTAGGATCACTCTTGCCCGTCTTGGGGTCAATAACACCTGAGGTGATCATTATCTGTCCAGTCTCAGGCAGTACAGTGCCATCCTTCTTTTGTTTCTGCCCGGCAGGGTCAGTGATTATGATATTACCAGTGTGGGAGTCAATAATACCATATTTAGTTTCAATCTGACCATTCGGGTCCAGGATGCCAGTAAGATGTTCAACTTCAGCTGTGTTGAGGTCAGGTTTCTTGGTCTTGGGATCGATCTTAGTGAAAATTACCATTATCTTAACGATCTTTCTCTTGGGTGGTTCTGGAGGTGCAGTTGTGGGTTTGACGGGCGTTTTCTGCACTGGTGAGGCAACAGGAGATGGTGATTTAGCGTAGCTTGTAATGATAGGCGACGACGTACGCACGGGGGATTGTAGAATAGTTTCCGTTGGCGTTGGTGGTGGCGTCTTCATTGGCGATGGGATTTGCTTAGCTGGAGAAACGCTGGCTCGCGTCGTAATAACTGGTGCTGCCTTCAGCAAGTTCTGTTTATCAACAATGGTTAATTGTTGAGCATAAGAAGGCTCTACTTTGCCTGTCCTGGGGTCCACCACAGCGGAAGTTATAATCAAGTTTCCTGTCTTAGAATCGATGTCCGCTTGTTTCAGTTCTTGTTTGCCGGTTATGGGGTCCTTATATAGAATTTGTCCTGATCGAGGATCGATAATGCCAAAGTCAGTGTGTATTTTTCCATCTTCAGCACTAACGTAGCCTTTAGTAGCGTCAACGGTACCTTCATTAGCGTCTACAGATTTAGTGTATGGATCGTACCTGCTCGTGACAATAACGATACGAACTTCTCCCTTAGACGCCGGTTTTGGATGAGACACAACTGGTTTATTGACAATACTGAACTGTTGGATCAACGTAGAATCGACTTTGCCGGTCTTAGGATCTACAACGTGACTCGACACCACCATATGACCAGTGGCTGGGTTAAGGTCAGCTTTCTTGATTTCTTGCCTGCCTGTTCTGGGGTCAGTAATGAGAATTTCACCAGTAGCTGGGTCGATGACACCCACTGCTGTACGGATCTTACCATCAGGTCCGAGTGTTCCAGTAACTGTGTCAACATGAGCCTGACTTGCGTCGATTTTCTTCGTTCTAGGGTCATGCTTTGTGGTAATGATAACCAAATGAATCTCCCTTTCGACGGGTTTAGTGTCTCTTTCGACAATTGTCAATTGCTGTGCTAGCGATGGATCGACCTTTCCTGTCTTGGGGTCGATGACTCCAGAGGTCACAATAAGATTTCCAGACTTAAATCCGACAGTAGGTTCAACAACAGCCTGTTTGACTTCGGACTTGCCAGTCTTAGGATCGACATGCTCAACCTTTCCTGTCTTCGGATCAATAATACCGTAGTTGGTATGAACTCTTCCGTCGGATCCCACGATACCTCTTGATGTTTCTACAGTGCCATTAGGATTGTCTAACCTCTTATTCTTGGCATCATATTTGCTAGTAATGATAACGAGTTGAACTTCTCTACCGGGTACAGGCGCGAACCTGTCTTTAGTCTTTTCAACGACACTCATTTGCTGGCCTAGAGTGGGATCCACTTGACCAGTGACGGGGTCAACAACGCCTGAATTAAGAGACATGTTGCCTGTCTTAGGGTCAACAGTCGCTCTCTTCGTTTCCCTTCGGCCTGTGACAGGATCCGTAAAAGTAATATCTCCGGTAACAGGGTCAATTACGCCGTGGTCTGTGTGCACCTTTCCATCAGTTCCAATCTTACCAGGAATGGTATCGACATGAGCATTAGTAAGATCCAACTTCTTATTCTTGAGATCATATTTTGATGTAACAATGACGAGGTTAACAAAACGTTCCTTAGGCGCGTCTTTGTCAACGACTACGAACTGTTGGGCTAATGAAGAATCCACTTTGCCAGTCTTCGGATCGACTACACCGGAAGTTACATACAAATGGCCTGACTTCGGTTCTATAACAGCTTGTTTCGTTTCTGATTTACCTGTCTTTGAATTCACTTGCTCTATTTTTCCAGTCTTAGGATCAAGTATGCCATAGTTAGTGTGGACACGGCCATCACCGGTAATAATGCCTCTGGAAGTATCAACATGGCCGTTGGGTGTATCCAGTTTCTTACTTTTAGGATCAAATTTGCTTGTTATGACCACAAGTTGCACATCCTTTCCAGCCACCGGAGTGAAGTTTTCTTTGGTCTTTTCAACAACGCTGAATTGTTGACCGAGAGTAGGATCGACTTGACCAGATACTGGATCAACCACCGAGGATGTAAGCAATAGATTTCCTGTCTTAGGATCGATAACTGCTTTTTTAACTTGCTGTTTGCCAGTAGTGGGATCTGTGACCGTGATTTCACCAGTTTTTGGGTTAACAATACCGAAAGCAGTGTGTACTTTCTCATCAGGACCAACTTTTCCTGGGATAGAATCAACATGAGCGTTATCCAGGTCTATTTTCTTATTTTTTAGGTCATATTTGGATGTGACAATAACCAAGTTGACGAATCTTTCAGGGGAAGCTTTACCGTCTTTGTCGACGATGGTCAACTGTTGTGCAAGAGATGAATCGGTTTTTCCACTCTTGGGATCAATGACGCCAGATGAAATAATAAGATGACCAGTTTTAGGATCAGCGACTGCTTGTTTAATCTCTTGTTTGCCAGTCTTAGGGTCAACGTGCTCGATTTTTCCAGTCTTAGGGTCAATAACGCCGAAGTTGGTGTGTACTTTGCCATCGCCGCTAACGATTCCTCTCGAAGTCTCTACATGACCGTTAGGGTTGTCTAGTCTCTTGTATTTAGGATCATACTTGCTGGTGATCACAACTAGCTGCACTTCCTTGCCGGGTACAGCGGCAAATCTATCTTTAGGTTTGTCTACAACTGTAATCTGTTGCCCTAAGGTTGGATCGGGTTGTCCAGTACGGGGGTCAACCACTCCTGTGGTAAGGAGCAGATTTCCAGTCTTTGGATCAACAGAAGCTTTCTTCGTTATCTGATTTCCTGTGATAGGGTCGGTGACAACTATCTCACCAGTGGCTGGGTCTACAATTCCAAAGCTTGTGTGTACTTTATCGTAATCGTCATATTTACCAGGCACCGTATCTACATGAGCGTCCGAAAGATCTAGCTTCTTGCTCTTAGGATCATATTTAGATGTAACAATTACGAGATTGGCAAATCTATCAGGAATGCCTTTCGGTGCATCTTTATCAACAACGGTCAACTGCTGAGCTAGTGAAGAGTCGGTCTTGCCGGTCTTGGGGTCGATAACACCAGATGTAAGAATGAAGCTTCCCGTTTTAGCATCAATGACTGCCTGCTTTGATTCACGTTTGCCTGTTTTCGGGTCAGTGTAGTGGATCTTGCCGGTGTTTGGATCTAAAGCTCCAAAGTTACAGATTACTTTACTGTCTTTATCACTGACGATACCTTGTGATGTTTCAACGAAGCCGTTAGTACTCTCCAGTTTCTTGTGTTTGGAATCATATTTGCCTGTTATAGCGACCACTTGGACTTCCTTGCCAGTTACGGGAGCAAATGTGTCGGTAGGTTTGTCAACAATGCTGTATTGTTGTCCTAGAGATGTGTCTAGTTCACCAGTTCTCGGATCAATGACACCTGATAATAGGAGAATATTTCCAGTCTTGGGATCAACCTGAGCTTGTTTAACCTCCTGCTTACCCGTTTTCGTATCAGTGACTTGGATCTCACCAGTTCTTGGGTCGATGATGCCATATTCTGTATATATTTTGCCATCAGTGCCGCTTAGGACACCCTTAACGGAATCGACAAAAGCAAAAGACGGGTCAAGTTTTCTGTTCTTCAAATCATATTTGCTTGTAACTACTACTAATCTCACTTCCCTGTTCGCTTTAGTGGCATCTTTTTCAACTATGCTGAATTGTTGTCCAAGAGATGAATCTACCTTTCCAGATTTGGGGTCGAGCACTCCAGTAGTAACCGATAAGTTGCCAGTCTTTTGGTCAACGTAGGCTTGTTTAGGCTCTCGTTTGCCAGTCTTAGAGTCGATGTAATCAATCTTACCGGTTCTAGGATCAATAAGTCCGTAATTCGACAACACATTACCATCGGGACTAACAAAAGCCGTCGAGACATCTACGTGCCCGTGAGAAGCATCCAATTTCTTGTGCTTGCCGTCATATTTGCCCGTAATGACGACCAGGTCTACTTCCCTTCCAGACTTTGCTCCAACTTTATCCTTCGCTTTCTCAACAAAGCAATACTGTTGTGCTAAGGTAGGATCAATCTTCCCAGTCTTCGGATCAATTACTCCAGATGTGAATAGAATATGACCAGATTTGGAGTCGACGTGGCCGTTCTTTGTTTCTTGTTTGCCAGTGGCAGAATCCGTGTAGCTAACCTGACCCGATTTAGTGTTGATCAGTTCTTTTTCAGTCTGGATCTTGCCGTTAGCTTTGTTTAGCGTTCCTCTGGTTACTAATATAGTGCCATTAGCATCGTCAAGTTTCTTCGACTTAGGGTTGTATCTACCCGTGATGATAACCACTTGTATTTCATTTTCTGCAGGCTTAGCTGCCGCGAGAGGCACTGCAGTGGCGGCTGCCAAAACTGGTTCATGATGCGCCCTTTCAGCGTTGAGTAGCGCTACAGTAGGGTCGATAAGATTTTTAGCTTGTTCTTTCAAAGCAGCAGATTGCACATAATCAATACCAGGTGTTTTGAGCTTACTGGGATCTTCTGGTGTTTTCCGTTTCTCAGCGCTCTCAGCGACCTTTTTATCTTCCCCTGGGGCGTAATTAAACGCCAATCCAGCTTTTCTCGTAGTCGGGCTTTGAGCCTCATCTGCTCCTCTCTGCTTCCCTTCAGCGATTGGTTCTTTTTCATAGCTGAACGCTCCTTGAATGAAAGGTTTCGAGCGCGTTGGACTTTTTTCTGTATCAGTGTATTCGTAAGGTTTGGTGAAACTCGGCTTCCCTTCTTTAGTTGGGCTCTTCTCAAGCGAGCTATCGAGGTTTGAGCTATCGTTTGAAGTTTCAAGAACTGCCACTTGTGCTTTAGGCTCTTTGACCTTCTTGTCTTTAGATTTAGGAGACTTATCTGCCTTAGGCGACTTGTCCTTCGATTTCGGTGATTTTTCTTCTTTAGGCGATTTGTCTTTTTTACCACCGAACAGTCCGAAACCTCCGCTCTAGGGTGGGGAATGAGGAATGGGTGGGAAAAACAAACAAAATATAAATTAAATAAACTCATAAAATGCGGTTGTGCTATAGTATAAGTTTCGTGTGAGACAATGCGGGAACTTATACTGAAACACAGAGCGAACTCAGTAGAAAATGCTTTTGCATGCTCTATGTATATTGCAATGCTAACACTGACATATTTACAATTGTATGATACACTAGCATCTACTCTGAGACATCACATTGCTGAAATCGCCAATGGTCGACTACCATTCTTGCAAGTATGAACAAATCGAAATCTGACTTATAAATGGAAAACATTCGCGTACTCACCTTGGCCTTCTTAGGCGTGGTCTCAGCGTTGTTTGCGATGCCGGGATCACTGCTGGTATCGGTACCTGAAAATTACAACATAATAAACACGATTACACATCTTTCTATTGGAACAATTGTTTTATGGGTGCCACTTTGCGTAAAATACTGACCCAACTAGCATAAGCCTGATTGGTTCGTTGATACAGGGTATCAAAAATCTACATAAAAAAAAAGTTTACAATACTATACAATACAAAACACTTTATTGTATACCAAAAAATATAAACAATGACAAATAAAATATTACAATCATCGTGGTAGTACAATGGGCGGTCTTATCGCTTAAAGCGATCTCTTCCAGACAACCTTTGGATGGACAGTATCTCAGAATTAATAGACGGTGGTGTACAATAAAAAAAAAAGAAAAATAATAGTACATCATTATTCACACCTAATCTAGATAGTAATAGATAAATAAAACAATAAAATACACTAATATATTTATTATTTATACCCTTGATAAATAAAAGCATATATTTATGTAGTACAGTAAAAATCTTCTAAAACCTACCATTCTCAGCTGGTTTCCTCTGTTCCACCACTTTCTTTTCTTCTTCCTTCTTGGCGGGAGGCGTGGGCATGACCTTGACTGCACCTGGTGGTGGTTTCTGGAAATTTAGATGGAACATTATTATTATTATTTTAATGATAAACACCACAATATGATATAAAAAAGAATCGTTTAATCGTTTCGAATGATGCTGTTCGCATGACTGTTGTCGTACGTCTCACTTAGTAAGTTCGTATAATTATTATTTGAATTAGGTTTTAGATGATTAGTCAAGTCCATTCTTGCAATTTGATAAAAAAAAAAAAACCTGGGTAATTTCCTAAAAAAAAAACTACCCCTAACAAAGACACTGAGGGTACTTGCATATTTTGACTATCACCGAATAGTGGCTATTTAACACTCTTACTGCACAAAAATATGCTAAGTATCACAATATGCTCTTCCGTGCTGTTAAGTAAAAAAAAATATAAATAAGTACTAATAAAATACTTATTAGTTGTCTGAGACTAATATAAAACAAGTACTTTCAACTTCAGAGCTGTAGTTACTTCCTGAGAGTACTATGTTATCTCTGATAGGCCACTATCTCACCTGATGGTAAGTGATGATGAGGTCGAGTGCGATAACTACGACTGACCCTATATCTCTCTGTTTTTTAAATTATGTTTACATCAGATATTATTGCACAGTTCTTTAAGGACATGTAATAGGAAAATGAATAAAGACTAAATGTTAACTACAGTGCAAATACTGAAAACTAGAGCAGCCACATCTATTGAATGAACAATGTACACATATGTATATGAAGACAGACATATATAAAGTCGTAAGAAGTATTAGATTGATGTCGTTCGTTTGTAAAACATCGCTGGTTGCATAATCCTAGCAAATTAAAAATATCTGAAAATGAAAATTGTTATAGCCGTCTCACTCTGAATTTCGGTTGACTGCGATTGGTGGGCGTGCGATACTATGACATGATATTATTCATTCTCCTATTTGTTATTATATCATTTCTTATATGTATTATATAATTTATTTTCGATGCGCCGGATAATTTATATTTTTCATTCTGTCCAAACAAACAATTCGGTGTGAAAGGTAGAATTTAATTTAGTGCAAACAATAAAATACCGAATACTGAAATACTGAATACTAATACGCGCAATATTTAAAAATTAGATTTCTAACTGTAAAATTAGGCCTTCATGTCCTTTATGGTACACATGCTGATTTAAGAAAATAACCGTCTAAAAATTTCAGATTCGAACAAGACTTTATCCGTTACAATGAAAATGCAAAGTCAAATAGTAGTTTTGTCAAATTTTATAAAAATAAATTATGTTGTCTAGCGAATCGATATTCCTCGAGGCGCTGCAACGGATTACATATAAATATTTCACGAGAGTCGATAGATTTTGACAGAGCGCGTCAGGGAGTAGCCATCCGTGTGGAGCTAAAAGCTGCAATATTCCTTCAGGTAAGCGTCACGTGTATTCATTAGTTCACCTTATCGGAGGTGGTGTAGTCTCCCTCGAGCGAGCTGGCTGATGAAGCGCTGGTGCCGCCGGAGACGCGCCGCAGCTGTCCAGCCGCGTGCGAACGTGGGGTAAGATATCAGACAGACTATTTTAAAGACCTTATATTAGTATATATAAGGTCTATAACCAGTTCGTAAAGCAACTAAAAAGGTATCAGTGGGACTTAGGTTATACCCCTTCTGTCTTGCGGACGTCCTTTAGTGACGTGTGTTTGTGTGAGTGCGACATCACTACATAATTGCTATAGTATAGACCGCTGTATTAGATTCAGGTCTCCCAAAAAGTCTGTAAGAATAACTGGTGTATGCCTTGTACTGTGTAATATTCGGCTTAATTCGACGCGATTCTACTTTTTGTATAATATAAATCGCGTCAAAACCGTCCCCACAATAATTGTTATCGAATGTTACTTGTTTAAATTCGTTAGAACGAAGCCAAAAATAACACGAGATGCATGATAATTTGATTTATATTTTTTCAAATTCTGACCGACCTCTCCTAAACCGATAGAGCCATGTTATTACTCATCTGTCTGATATCTTTAAAATGAATGTCCCATAATTATGCTTAGCTGAAGTAAACATAATTTTGGTACGTGAAAATATTAGTTTAAGACAAGTTTTAGGAGAAAGAATGTGATTAGTACATGAATAATATGTTGTAAGCAATATCACATGCCGTACCACAAGTGTTACGTATAATGTAGGTTATGTATGTCCAATTTTTTCTAAAAACTTTGTTGACTCGGCAATATAAAGTTTTGTTTACAAAAATAGTTTGTATAAATTGTGCCTTTTCTAATAAGTTTTAGGTAAAATTGGACATAAGTAAATGAATGTTTTTGAGAAACTGTAATAGTATATGTATTTATTCTACAGTTTAACATGCTCGAGAAAGAAATGACTACCTACATAAGTTTTGATATGCCCAAAAGACAATTAAGTCATCATGTGTCTCTACTTAAGTAACTAATAGTCCATTATTATTTAATTGTTGTACTAAAAACAGTAGAACGTTTAGAAACAATATTAACTAGGACCTTTAGAACCGTGCCTCGAAGAGCACATTTATCTAGCGGTGCCAATTTGTAAGACAACAGTCGTTAGCTATTCTATATCGTAGCTATGTCGAAAACGTTCAGGTCGGGCGAAAAATGCTGGCTTGTTTCTATGTATCCGAGAGATGAGACTAGCAAGTCACTCGCCTAATAGCAGGCGTCACATTTGCCCGTTACAGTTCAGAGACAACCAGCATTTTAAACTTCAATGCACTGCGCTCATCATCTTGAGATATTAGTGTTATCTGTATGCCTTGTTATTACACTAAAAAAAGACGTGTGGCACTCGGGGACTGCCGTGGTAAAGCTATTGCATAGCATTTGTTATCAACTTATGCAATTATAATTATTTATTTATTTTATTTATGCAGCATTTTTTTCCTGCCACCTAGAGGCGAGTTGCTGAACTAAAGAGACAAGCGTGATATTTCAAAAAAGTCATTAAAAGTTCTGCTATTCATCGATAGATGGCAAAACTAAAAAGTATCACCGCTGTGCCGGTCGGAGTGGGGGGTGTTAGGTTATTTTCGTTACGGAATTTCTGGATTCGGTCTCCACGCTCAAGGCCCGCGATAGAAGCTATGCAATAGCTTAACATTGCTTTTAAATCTGGAATACAGTAATGTGTAAACACTAGCTGGCGGTTGTGTAACTGGCAAAATTTTGGTACTTCCTTACGCGGCCTCGCACTCGGGCAAGTACTGGCCACTAGTCCATATCGTTTATACTGTTAGCCTGTAAGTTCGACTGGATAATAAAAAAAATAACATCTGTTTATTTTAGTACGATCGACTTGTTTGTGGAAAAGAGTGGTTACCTTGTCTTTGATGGTGGGTCGCTGCGCCGGCTGTGGCGGCATGGTGTGGCGTTTGGCGGCGTCGGGTGGCATCGACTCGTTGTCACCTTGCGCCAGCGCTGGAATTAAAAACCATTTTTAAGCTAAATAGGCTAACTGATCCCATCTCCCATGTAATGCAGATGGTAATATGTTTAGTGCCTTTTTTACAACTAACGAGTCCTTTTTATAAGAGACGAGTCGTTCATACAACGGTAAGACACACCTGCGTTCAACGACTGACCTGCGGACGAGAGCAATTCAAAATCAAAATCGTTTATTCACATGGGCCCCAAAGAGGCACTCATGAAAGTTAATGATTCTATTGCCAGATTCGCAAATTTACAGCCATCTCGAGAAGAACTTGGCAAGAAACTCGGCGGCGGCGGCGGCGGCGCATTTTTTTCATTCTTTTTTATTAAAAACATTCTCTAATACATAATTTTATTAACCTAGGTGTTTATTATGGTAGTCGCTAGAAAGCGCTTGTGCAGTTTGCCTCCATGCATCCTTGTCATTAATATAGTCGATCGTTTTATAGTAAGCTTTTTAAATTAATGCCTGTTTTATTACAGATTTGAACTTTCCCAGTGGTAGTTTAGTTACGATTTTAGGAATTCTATTGTAAAATCTGACCCCATTAAGTAATTGCTACCCATAGCTACGTAAATCCCTCCATAACAACTTCAGGAAACGTAAATTACAAAAGTCTTACGTGGCACTGCAATACTCACTTCTCCTAAACATTAAAGAAATGATGTCTCATATGCCCACTAGTCCAAGTGCCCTACGACAAGTAAGCAAGGACTCATTCTTTTATGTTGCTTAATTTTTACCAGTAAAAATATTTAGTTTTTTTTATTTGTTATCACGGAAGATCTTCCTTAATATACAGTCTAAACTCCTAAATTAATTAGTCTAAGTATAACACCTTTTGAATAGCGAATAATAGATCAATTATTAACCTAGTCATCTAGTTATTACGGCTATTAACGTTACCTTATTTTGAGGGTAATCTATTGTTAGAAACATTAGTAACAGCAAATAAAGATGATTGTTAATAGTTATTGTCGTTAACGAAAAATGTGCTCAATAACAAGCACGGACTATGAGTGAAGCAAATACGATTGCAAGAATTTAAATAATAACCACTCAACTATATACATATAATATATATATATATATGCATATAATATATATATATACATATATAATCTATTTTTTTTAAATGAAATCTTCTTTGGCGGCTTTGTGCACTTTTTGGGATGGGTAAAAAATGTGAAACTCGCGTAAGGACACGTGACCTGATCGAAAATTCGTAAGACGGAGGGAGAGTAGAACGCCGGTAGTAACTCAGTTACTGTAAGATTTGGTTAGTTACCGTACGATAAAATTTATTGTTAAAGGGAAAGTTATCCAATCGTATCGATTCGGTAAGTGACCGAAAGTTCTGGATCAGGGGGTAGGTTCGATAATTATGTAGATTTTTTTGTCGATTCAGTTTTCGGAATTTTTTCGAAATGCGGAGATATGGGGGTTGAAAACGTAAAAAAACATATTTCAGCCATTTCAACATATACGCGACGTTTCAGCTCACAGAGCCACTACTCCTACTAATATTATAAATCCGAAAGTTTGTATGTAATTGTGTAAGTATGTTTGTTCCCTCTTCACGCCCGAAAGGGAAAAACTGTTGATACATACTACTTTTTAAGTTAAAGACCATGTACCTAATTCTTAGTTTACACACACAGTTTATGCAATAAAAATGATTTCTTTTTTATATCTTTTTAACGGCTGAACGGATTTGGATGAGATTTGGAATGTACATAGATTATACCTAGGATTAACACATAGGCTACTTTTTGACTTGATAATAATCAATACTTGAATAAAGATAAAGACTTGATAATGATTATTATTTAAAAATTCAAAATTCATCCAAATCCGTTCAGCCGTTAAAGCGGCCGAAGCCGCGGGGCACGGCTAGTATATTACAATCTGCTAATTATAGATGTGTATGCAATGTTGCCAGATACAACACTTTCGTAATGCAGACGGACGCGGCGCAAATGCGTTTATATCGGCGATGTCAATATTAGTTGATTTATATGAAAAGCTAAAGCAATGTTTCGAAAATAAACTGCAAGTATATTTGGTTGGTAGTATATTGTCTGCTTTGTATATTCAAGATGTCTTCATTGAATTCAATGAACATACAGTTAGCCGCAACAGTATGTTAACATATCTGTAAATTTCAGTCATATATTTTGTATATAATATTACAAGCTGGTGCCCGCGACTTCGTCTGCGCAGGATTTGTACTTTGAGTAGCTTATTTTCTTCTCCAAGGTCCTATATATCATTATCCATATATGTGTTTTTAAAAGATAGATATATGCTGTCGCGGGCTTTATTGTATGGCTATTTAAGATGAACATTTCCATTACACATTACATACGTGTAACTCTAACGGTTTTAGCGCACGCCAGAATAGCTCGCAGATGGCCGATTTTTTTTTCTACTTACTTGACAATAACTTTATAAATTATAGCCTTTGTGTTATTCTGATGTATAAGCTATATAAGCTATATTGTGGATATTTTAATACTGTACTTCATGTGGTGTTCTATGAATAATTAAACGCAAGCAAAGCTCAAAAAAACCGATTTCACCGCTTATATTTTGGTTTTAGCTGGATTGATTTTGATAAAATTTATATGGGACCACCTCTGAAGTATCATCTACCAAACAAAAAAAACATCAAAATCGTTTCATAATTGGCGAAGATATCGCGTAAAATACATACAAAAAACACACAGCCTAAATAAGCATAACCTTCTTTTTTGAAGTCAGTTGATAAATAAATCATAAAGATCATCGACTGTATATTCAGATTCGTCATTATCATGGACGCGGGTGACGCCGCGATTTATAACTAGTTAATAACATAGACACTCATCTCAGACCTAGGACACCTAAGTAGGTAAGACGCGATTGTTTACAACATATAAAAACAGTATGAATCATCGGATTACCTCATTTATTAGCATACACTTGTATATTAACAGTAACACAATTTATTTTAACACTAGCTGAGCCCCACGGCTCCGTCCGTGATAATCGGGGCAAACAGTGTACAACACACTATTATCCTACTAATATTATACTACTAATATTGTAAATCCGAAAGATTGTGTAAATGTGTAAGTTTGTAAGTATGTTTGTTCCCTCTTCACGCTTTAACGGCTGAACGGATTTGAATGACATTTGGTATGTGCATAGATTATGCCTAGAATTAACACATAGGCTATTTTTTAACTTGATAATAGCGGGCGAAGCCGCGGGTCACAGCTATTTATTAATATAAATCCGAAAGTTTGTGTGTAAGTGTGTAAGTATGTTTATATTCTCTTCACGCTGTATCAGCTGTGCGGATTTGGATGAAATGTGGAACGTACACAGCTTATACCTAGGATTAACACATAGGCTACTCTTTCTAACTTGATAACCGCGGGCGAAGTCGCTGGGCACAGATAGTATACTGTATTCTTTTTTTTTTGTTCAACTAATGGTAAGAGTCTCGCTTCCTATTCTCCCTTAAATATTAGATGTTGAATCCCTTTATGCCCTCTAATTTTCAACCGACTTCAAAAAAGGAGGTTCTCAATTCGACTGTATGTTTTTATTTTTGTATGTAGGTATGTTACGCGATATCTACTCCAATTGTGAATCGATTTTGATGATTATTGTTTTTGGTAGAGTATACTTCTTAGGTGGTACCATATACATTTTATCGAAATCGGTCCAGCCAAAACCGAAATATAAGCGACGAAGTCGCATGCCTTTTAGAAGATAACTCAAAAAATTATAGTCAGAATTTGATCCAATTTAAATGGAACCACATGGAAAGCACCTGCTTTCAAATAAAAAAAGAATAATAAAAATCGATTCGCCAAGTCCTAAGGATCTATGGTAACACTCATAAAAAAAATACCGTCGAATTGAGAACCTCCAACTTTTTTTTAAGTCGGTTAAAGATATACATACACGTCTGTCGGCGAGCGCAGCTCGGGCTCCAACAATCGTTGAACACCATCGCGACAAACAGCACTGTACTATAATATCAATCACCGCACTCGCTTATGTTATGACACAAACTTTCTTAAACAAACTGTCTATATTAAATTGGAGCTAATTAATACCACTTACACGAAATAAATATTAAAATTACACCAAAAATTTACAGAAAAATATCACGTTAAATACTTATTTCACCAAATATTTCTTCTATATTGTGACGAAATCAAATTCCCAAATCTCACGAGCTATTTTCGAAATCAACGCACGTCCATCCTGCTTGGACGACGCCTATCGACTGACCAAAATTAGATCTAGCGTAAGATATTAATTGTATGAATTGTATGGGAATGTATGGTGAGTAAATAGTGTATTAATAACGCTCACTTCACTAGACGCTTTGCACTGTACTAGTACAATCCTCATTTTTTTATTCAACTAAGGACCTTGTCATTGTATATTTTCCTAGAACTTTTATGATGTTACCTAAAGATTTTCGTTTCAATATACTTAGACAAAGTATGTTAAAGAAAAGATGTAGCGAGTTGAAATTGTGTATGATCGGATGTCGGTATGCGATAGGTTGCCAATAAACATATTGGAAAAGTTATTTATTCTTTATACTCTCAGATTATGTCGGTTTGTTGTTTATTAAATCGTATCTCTCTCTTACTTTATTTATTTTATATGCGTGTTAGATATTCTTATGTGTTAAAAAAAAGAATATTATAAATTTGAAAGTTTAAATGGGAGTGTGTAAGAAGGTGTGAGTCAATTATGTTTAAAACGATCTTTTTGTCAAAACTTTATCTAGAGGACATTTGGCAAAGTTGAAAGACAACAGTCGTTAAGCCATGTCTCTAAGACTGCCACAATAGTCTATACGACAAGCAAGCAAGGATTTAAAGTTGATGAGAACCCATTCTCACACATTGATTTGTTTTGATTAAAAGTCCTGCTGGTAACGTCTTTTTAACACAGTACAACAATAAAGATGTCGTATTTTTAGCATACTAGCTGCGACTCTCGGTTTTACTCGCGTAAGTCCCGGATCTGCGGGCATTCCGCGATAAAAAGCCTATGTGTGAATCCAGGGCGTCAGCTTAACACCCTCATACCAAATTTCATCAAAATTTGTCAAGCCGTTTGAGCGTGAACAAGTAACAAACACACACACAAACTTTCATCTTTATAATATTAGTGTGAATGACTAGTTATTTACGTAGTGAGTACGGCACACCGTCATCCACTGCAGCCTGGCGAGGTGAC
Organism: Lomographa bimaculata; assembly: GCA_948107665.1. Classification (NCBI taxonomy): domain Eukaryota; kingdom Metazoa; phylum Arthropoda; class Insecta; order Lepidoptera; family Geometridae; genus Lomographa; species Lomographa bimaculata. The sequence continues at coordinate 968,762 of OX403607.1, read as the reverse complement.
AATTAAGATGAGTCAGTTATCGCGAATTCGGACGCCGCATCCTACGGCTCAAGGTCGCGCTGTTTGTTGACATCATGCGCGAAAATGCTCAATGAATGGTTTTCAGAGAAAGCTGCAGTTTGTTGTCATTTTGGCAGCGACGGTGGTGCTCATTAATTTGCTCATTGATGAGATCAGAAGGCGATGCCAGATGTCTCCTTAAATGCGTGATTTGTAACCTAATATTAGTATTTCTCGCAATTCATTACAAAACTTAATATATATTATTGATATAATTAATAGTTGTTCCCCGCGTTTATTTTCTAAATATGAACAAATTCGGTTACAAAATAAAGCAGTTAAAAAAATTCTTATTAGAAAAAACCTACTATACAATAACCGATTATATGAAAGATACTTTTTGATCATTCTTTAAAGTCTTATTTTAAATCTAGTACCAGATATAGCTATTATATTGTAAATGTACCCTCCTCTCTCCTACATTTTGCTGTGCCCGACAGGGTCCATAATTGGTACTAATTCTAAGTTTACCATATAAGTTACATTGTGGAATGCAAATAAAATATGAATATGAAAATGTATGAGAAAATGTTTTTCTTCTCGTAAATTTTTCCGATATTTTATTACTTATTTTCCTATTCCGGACGAAGATAAATCCAAAAACACAGAATTATTTATTTATATATATATGCATTACATGAACAGTAGGTCATAAGACTACACTTTGAAACTAAAGACATGCACCCTGTTATGTATGTTACAAGCAAGTATACAACTAATAAATACTAATAAACTAATAAATAATCTATCCTCTATCCTCGATCTTATGTATACGTTTACGTATACGTTTCATGAAGAAGGAAATGATATCAAGATCATGGTTTCAGAACGATATAGTAGGAACCCAACACCGACATTTTTTTTTATGATAGATAAGCAAGCATTTGACCACAATCTCACCTGATGCAAAGTGAAGATGAGGCCGAAGATGTAACATGCTTGCCTAGAAGGTACCTATTCACTCTAGACTTGAAGACACCGAGATTGTACCGTTCAGGGAACAAAGACGCAGGCAATGAGTTCCATTAATTCGCTGTACGGATGATAAACGTAGAAGCGAAACGCTTCGAGCGGGTATGTCAACCATAAATGGATAACGTTTGACAGTTTTTCTTGTTGTTATATAGTAAAAAGGGCATGGAGGAATTCCATCATGTATCTCCTGAGCACTCTCCTTGAGAACCAGTTACCTTCCACGCGTGTTTAAAACCTACGGCCACAACATCACTTACTAATAGATAACAAACAAAAACAAACGCATTCACACTCACAGCCCCACACTAAGTTCAAAGACTTGTATCGTGGGTGCCAGAAACATTCACATCACACACACATTACACCCGGAACCAGAAGCACAAATATCCCTTGGGAAGGAATTTGTGCTCCAGCCTGGAATCGAACCCAGGACCGGCGCAGAGGGCGGGCACCTTTCCACTGCGCCAACTGGGTCGTCATATCAGATCAGATGAGATTGTCGTTAAAGACTTGCTTGATACACAAAATGTTTTCGCGAAGTTTATCAAACGTAATAATCTTCTGGAATTATTTTGCACCGCGACCTGTATTATATGAGCAAAGACTTCTCAAAATAAGCGTTGATGACTTCAGGAAAATAAACTACGTAGCGTCAGAGACAGAGAAACATACTTATTTCGACGACCCAGTTGGCGCAGTAAGTAGATTCCAGCTCCCGCAAGATAAAGCTGCACTTCGGTGCGAGGACGTTTGTTACCGCAGGCGATCATCATGTTGTTTGTTTTTTTTATGATAGCTAGGTAACCATTTGGCCACTATCTCACCTGATGGAAACTGATGACGCGGCCGAAGATGAAGCATGCTTACCTATAATACCTATTCACCCTAGACTTGAAAACTCCTAGATTATACTGTTCAGAAACAAAGACAGGGCAGTAACTTCCAATCCTTCGCTGTACGGATGATAAATGTAGAAGCAAAACGCTTGGAGCAGATTTGAGGTATGTTAACCATAAATAGATGACGTTGGTCTGTTCGTCTAGTATTATGATCGCCTACGGTAACAAACGACTCGCACCAAAGTACAGCTTGGTCTTGCGGGAACTAGAATTATTTGTTACAGGCGATCATCATATTGCATATAGGGATATGCAACATGATAATCGCCTGTGGTAACAAACGTCCTCGCACCAAAGTGCGGCTTGGTCCTGCGGGAGCTGGAATTATGTTACAGGCGATCATCATGTTGCATAAAGGGATATGCAACATGAAGATTGCCTGCGGTAACAAACGTCGTCGCAACAAAGTGGGGCTTGATCGAGAGCACAGTAGTTTCATCCATTTGTATGTGAACACAGTCAGTTGCGAATATTTCGGCAAGTTCGGACTAATGAGGAAATATTTACACAATTTGCGTCTGCGAAGTATCAAGAGTTTACAGATCGTTTCGAGGAACCCCTAGCTTGAACTCAATAATTTGCAGCTAAAATAATACATATTTCATTCAAATATTTAAAAAGCGAAATTCTACATAATTTCAGTTCAAATCCGTCATGTTCATCCGTCTGTGTGTGTGTGATGTGAATGTTCTGGCAACCACGACACAAGTCATCAAACTTAGTATGGGGCTGTGAGTGGAAAGCGTTTATGTTAATGTTATGCAATAACTTATTTGAAAAAATACATTCTACTTCAAAAAACACAAAGATACGAGGTAATAAAGATATTTACAAATCTGATACATAAAAATCTCGTGTCACGGTTGTTATGGTCGAACTCCTTCGAAACGGCTAGACCGATTTAAATGGATTTTTATTTTGTATATTTTGTAGGTAGTTCTTAAAGTTTTTTCACCCGCCTACCGTCATTTTTTTATCATGATTTTAGTGTTTTTTTTACCGACTTCCCAAAAAAGGAGGAGGTAGTCAAGTTTTTATGTGTGTTACCTCATAACTTCTCTCCACGTGAGCCGATTTCGAATATTTTTTTTAATATTTTTTAGTTTGAAAGCTGGTGCTTGCCACGTGGTCCCATTGAAAATTTAATTAAGATCTGATCAGTAGTTTTTGAGTTATAGTCAATAATGCGTGTTTAATACAATAAATCTGATCAAGGTTCCGAAGATAAAGCGGTGAAGTCGGATTTTTTAAGCTTTGTTTGCGTTAAATATGTATGAACAATATCCAAAAAGTTTTGAGTATGGTATTAAAGTACAAGGCGACCATAAACGTGAAAGAGGTAAAACACTTTCTAAACGTGGCATTGCAATGCATACCGGGTACAGCTATAGTATACATTTAATATACAAGATATACGTGAAAAACCTACCCCTTCGAGTTAAAAAAACGTCATTTAAAGCATATTTTATAAGAAAGTATAAGTCGTTGTTATAGTAAAGAGTAATGTTATCAAATGATACAGACACGTTGCGGCATAATTTTGCAGTAATTATAAACAGTGTCAGCGTGAGACGTTCAGCTCGAAACTTTTGCATTATTTCGAGGTAACAAAGTATTTTGATAATGTGAGCACTACTAATTCGTGACCTTTGTATTAAAATAAAGTTGAAACTTCCATCTGTATTGTCAAAGTAATGCATGTCATTTGTATTGTTCTCTTATGACTGTACCCCGGGTAAATAACACATATACATAAACGCTTTCACATTCACAGCCCCACACAAAGTTCAGTAATTTTGCGAATCTGGCAATAGTCATTAACTTTCATGAGTGCCTCTTTGGGGCCCATGTGAATAAACGATTTTGATTTGATTTGAAATGACTTGTGTCGTGGGTCCTGAACACTCACAACATTCACATCACACCCAGAACAAGAAACACCTTCCCGTGGGGGGAAAAAGCTTGTTTTCCCATCGGGAATTGAACTCGGTGCTATGAAGGGGCGCGCACCCTACAACACCAGCGAGCATTTCAATGATCAGAGATAATAAAATACAAAAATCAACAGTCGAATTCAGATCCTCCTTCTTCACACGTATCTTACACACATAATGTGCCGGATTACGCAGTAACTGTTGTTAAATCTGTGACCCGTCGTCACCGCACTAAGATTAATCTAACGATTTCTCCTTAATCCTCGATCCTATAATCATCATAAATCCTAAATCCTTGATCCTATTTGTCCAAATTATATGCAGTAAAGGGCAAATTTTATCTAGATGCACCATCTAGATGTTAATTTTGATAAGGTTTAATACGAAATGGGGGTTTTGATGATATTTCGGGAGAAGACGCTGGGAATAGTTATTATTTGAACATGTATTTTTTACCAGAAATTTCTTTTTATTTTTTCAACAATTGTGCGCGGGGCGTGACTCGTAGTACGGAACTATATACAGTGGCAGTATGGACACACTCGCACTGACCGTCCATGCTGCGCGAGGAGAGCTTGCGGTGCGACAGTGTGCGCGCGAAGTGCGGCGGCGCGGGACTCGTAGTACGGAACTATATACAGTGGCAGTATGGACACACTCGCACTGACCGTCCATGCTGCGCGAGGAGAGCTTGCGGTGCGACAGTGTGCGCGCGAAGTGCGGCGGCGCGGGACTCGTAGTACGGAACTATATACAGTGGCAGTATGGACACACTCGCACTGACCGTCCATGCTGCGCGAGGAGAGCTTGCGGTGCGACAGTGTGCGCGCGAAGTGCGGCGGCGCGGGACTCGTAGTACGGAACTATATACAGTGGCAGTATGGACACACTCGCACTGACCGTCCATGCTGCGCGAGGAGAGCTTGCGGTGCGACAGTGTGCGCGCGAAGTGCGGCGGCGCGGGACTCGTAGTACGGAACTATATACAGTGGCAGTATGGACACACTCGCACTGACCGTCCATGCTGCGCGAGGAGAGCTTGCGGTGCGACAGTGTGCGCGCGAAGTGCGGCGGCGCGGGACTCGTAGTACGGAACTATATACAGTGGCAGTATGGACACACTCGCACTGACCGTCCATGCTGCGCGAGGAGAGCTTGCGGTGCGACAGTGTGCGCGCGAAGTGCGGCGGCGCGGGACTCGTAGTACGGAACTATATACAGTGGCAGTATGGACACACTCGCACTGACCGTCCATGCTGCGCGAGGAGAGCTTGCGGTGCGACAGTGTGCGCGCGAAGTGCGGCGGCGCGGGACTCGTAGTACGGAACTATATACAGTGGCAGTATGGACACACTCGCACTGACCGTCCATGCTGCGCGAGGAGAGCTTGCGGTGCGACAGTGTGCGCGCGAAGTGCGGCGGCGCGGGACTCGTAGTACGGAACTATATACAGTGGCAGTATGGACACACTCGCACTGACCGTCCATGCTGCGCGAGGAGAGCTTGCGGTGCGACAGTGTGCGCGCGAAGTGCGGCGGCGCGGGACTCGTAGTACGGAACTATATACAGTGGCAGTATGGACACACTCGCACTGACCGTCCATGCTGCGCGAGGAGAGCTTGCGGTGCGACAGTGTGCGCGCGAAGTGCGGCGGCGCGGGACTCGTAGTACGGAACTATATACAGTGGCAGTATGGACACACTCGCACTGACCGTCCATGCTGCGCGAGGAGAGCTTGCGGTGCGACAGTGTGCGCGCGAAGTGCGGCGGCGCGGGACTCGTAGTACGGAACTATATACAGTGGCAGTATGGACACACTCGCACTGACCGTCCATGCTGCGCGAGGAGAGCTTGCGGTGCGACAGTGTGCGCGCGAAGTGCGGCGGCGCGGGACTCGTAGTACGGAACTATATACAGTGGCAGTATGGACACACTCGCACTGACCGTCCATGCTGCGCGAGGAGAGCTTGCGGTGCGACAGTGTGCGCGCGAAGTGCGGCGGCGCGGGACTCGTAGTACGGAACTATATACAGTGGCAGTATGGACACACTCGCACTGACCGTCCATGCTGCGCGAGGAGAGCTTGCGGTGCGACAGTGTGCGCGCGAAGTGCGGCGGCGCGCGCTGCGGCGGCGCGGCGCGGGACTCGTAGTGCGTGCGCCCCGAGTACCGGAACCGGGAGCCCAGCCGAGGGAACAACGACGACTTCGCCGCCGGCTCCGGGCTCATCAGTCTGTGGGGGAACGGACACTCACTAATCACGTATATTTCTACTGACGCTTGGCTTACTACAGCGAAAAGGTAGGCCAGCGAAAGCAGTACTATCCAGAATAATCCAGCGCATAAAATGAGTGCCACCCAGAATTTGAAACTTAAACCATTTATAATCCAGCGCATCAAATGTGCCACCCAGGATTTGAAACTTCAACCATTTATAATCCAGCGCATCAAATTAGTGCCACCCAGAATTTGAAACTTCAAATATTTATAATCCAGCGCATCAAATGAGTGCCACCCAGAATTTTTTTTTTTTTATAATAGTACAATCTACGGGCCAATTGCCTATATTTCCTAAAACTAAACTAAAACTATATACAGCAAAGAGCCAAGTTACCTACAAGCCATCGAGCCAATAGGTAACTCAAGTGCTCAAGCCCACTACCAGTGGGTAGCGTTCCCATCATGCTGGCTGCATTGCCTCTCTGAATTGCAATGCTAATACGTTGAGCCAAATAAGTGCCAGCATTTTGGTCACGCGTCGCCTCAACCAGGCGCTCTGATAGAATTTTGAAAATAGAATGAGCTCCCGGTCCCCACGGACCCAGTGTCTCAACACCAAACGGCTCAAATATGTAACCACTGCCGAGGTTTCCATATTTTCGCCGTTTGCGCTGCTCTGCCGAAGTTGCCGCGACGCCAACCCCATTCTGTGATTCAGGAAGATGTGACGGAGCTAAAGTATCGACACAAGTTGCATCCCACACTAAAGGCCGTCCCATCTTCCATGGAATTAAAGTCATTCCGTCAGGTCTTTTACCATCGTCACGCATCAGACCATTCGGTTCGAGAATGGCTGGAACGTTGGCACTGGTAAAAGCCCGGCGGATGATATCGTTGAGGCTGGCGTGGCGGGAAATTCGGCCAGCACTTTTCTGGCACGAGAGGCCGTGGTGACCGAGCTGGTCAACAGCAGTACCACACTGACAGCTATGGGCAACATAGCACCTTGCACCCAAACGTAAGCATATAGCGAGACGGAAAGCAGATGGATCTATTAGTGTACCAGTATTAAAAGAGGGAATGGCCTGCAACCAAAGCCCTGACTCCCATACAGAAACTGCTAGAAGTCTAGCACGCTCTGTGACGCTAGGACACGTATCTAAAAGATGTTTCCGTGCTAGTTCACAGAGCGGCCGATCCCACAGTCTCTGTGAGGATAGCCTCACTGGGAGCCCGGTATTTGGGCATGCCATCTCCCAGGCGCTTGTGGCCTCAGTCTGGTTTGAAATTTCTAAAGAACCCAGAATTTGAAACTTCAAATATTTATAATCCAGCGCATCAAATGAGTGCCACCCAGAATTTGAAACTTCAAATATTTATAATCCAGCGCATCAAATGAGTGCCACCCAGGATTTGAAACTTCAAATATTTATAATCCAGCGCATCAAATGAGTGCCACCCAGAATTTGAAACTTCAAATATTTATAATCCAGCGCATCAAATGAGTGCCACCCAGAATTTGAAACTTCAAATATTTATAATCCAGCGCATCAAATGAGTGCCACCCAGAATTTGAAACTTCAAATATTTATAATCCAGCGCATCAAATGAGTGCCACCCAGAATTTGAAACTTCAAATATTTATAATCCAGCGCATCAAATGAGTGCCACCCAGAATTTGAAACTTCAAATATTTATAATCCAGCGCATCAAATTAGTGCCACCCAGGATTTGAAACTTCAAATATTTATAATCCAGCGCATCAAAGTGCCACCCAGAATTTTAAACTTCAACCATCTATAATCCATTGCAGCAAATCAGTGCCTCCCAGTATTTTGAACCAGAACAGCTATAATTCACCACAGAAAAACAGTGCCACCTAGGATTTTTATCTTCTACAACTTATAATCCAGTGCAGCAACTGCACTTGTAGGCTGAGATACAAAATTTTAATTTGTTTGTTACTTTCTCCAAAGTGGAAGTTTCTAGACCCTCACCTGAAGAACGTATGATGCTCCACACAAGTCTTCCACAGTTTCTTGGCAGCTCGGTGGTTGGCCAGTTTGAATCCAACGGTCGACTCGAACTGTTCGAACTCTCCCGGACGCAGCTTCACGTAGAAGTTGTGCCGTTTGTAGCTGATCTTGAGGATCTTGGGCCACGCGAAGCGGTTGATGCGAAGTCTGGAAGTATTGGGAATAGGTGTTATGGATTTAACTGTAATAATATGTAGGTATTTTAGTAAGGAAATAAATTAGATTATTTATAGAATTTGGCTTACGTACAGACTGGCAACTTTAACGTTGTATACTGGGTACCCAAATTGTGATTTTTTCGAGTGTTAGTGTGAAATATAAATATAGATAATATAACATAATTCCGTGTTTAGTGAATCTCTGTTCATATATATACATATATATATATATGTATATATATATATATATATATTGCCCGTTGTTTTAGTTGGGTGAGCGTTCGCCTTCTAAGCATCGGATTCGATACCCGGCGGGAACACAAGTTTTCTCCTCAAGGAAAATTTGTGTTTTTGTGTTTCTGGTTGTGGTTGTTATGTGAATATTTCCGGCACCAACGACACAAGTCATCCAACTTAGTGTGGGACTGTGAGTGTGAAAGCGTGTATGTAAAGCGTTTATATGTTTATCATTAATACTGTATTTCTGATGATTTTCTACAAAGACAGCTTTACCCTCTCAGCCCCATACGAAATTTAAAGAATTTGTTCAAAACTTGTGGGTGCCAAAAACATTTATATCATTATAATCACACACAGAACCAGACGCACAATTTAAATGTCCTTCCAGAAAGAAAACTGTGCAAGTAACATACAAGTTACTTTGCCCACTGCACTAACAAAGTCATCTCCTTTTTTATATGCAGAATAGGCAAGCATTTGACCACTATCTCAAGTGTATGTTGTATCTAGTGCGTTACTCACTTCTCTCGATGCACCAGTAGACCGGAGGAGCAGACTCCAAGAGTGATGTCCACGTTTTCAGAATCCTTGGCTGGATGGAGATCCACTCCGTACATGGCGAGCTTCTTCGCGTTCTCTAGGTAATTCATCTCCGCTTCCGCAGGCGTCTGGCCTCTGGGAAACGATGTGAGATTAATCACACTAATATTATAAATCCGAAAGTTTGTGTGTAAGTATGTTTGTTTTCACTTCACGCTGTAACGGCTAAACGGATTTGGAATGTACATAGCTTACGCGTAGGATTAACATATAGGCTGCTTTATAACTTGATAAGGAATATGTATGATATTTAAGTATAGGTCTATTAAACAAAACGAATCAAATAGCTATATATACAAAGAGTGATGTATTGTGTCTATCAATCACAATTAATGAAAATATGCTTTGAACTATCCTACATACTGTTTTCGGGGGGCTGAAATATAGCTTCTATACCCCCTCAAGTAGTTATTTTGTCTGTGCTTAAAACTGGCAAATAAAACTATTACGAGCACCAACCTGTGGGTCTTGTGCAGTTCCACAACCTTCTCCTCAAGGTCTGGCGTGCAGGCGGCTGGCGGAACTAGCTTCAACTGCTTGCAGAGCCCGCTGCCGACTTCCGACTCCTCGAAATCTCCCAGCTCTGATTGGAGAAGGTAGCTGGCTAGCAGCGCGTGGGTGACGGTGGAACAAGGGAGCCGACCTAGTAGAAGATGAAGATGTCTTAAATTAAAAGATCCGTCTTCAAGAGAGAGAGATAGCTTTGCGTGTAACGCGATTTCAGCCTATTATTTGATATCTGTAACTAGATAAAACTCGAACAGAAGAAGGGTTATGGAGAAGGAGGAAGAATAAAGAAATTGAAGATCTGATTCCCGAGCCAAACATCGGTCACCTTGAAAGAATGGAAGAAGAACGTGGTGTAAAGCAAGCATATATGGGAATGTCAAGCGGACATCGTCCAGGAGGCCGTCCTAGGTCCAGCTGGAGAGATGAAGTGGACAAAGACTTGCGGCAGCCCCAAGCCACAACTTGGCAAGAGGTGGCGCTAGACAGTCTGAAGTGGCAACTTTTAGTATCAGAGGCCTAGACTCACTTTGGGTCACGGCGCCGTTCGAGTATGAGTAAGTAAGTGAAAACTAGATAATCTACGTTAATGGACTGTTTTAATATTTATACGATCATACACACGGCCAAATGCTTACCAAGCAAACCAAAAAAAACCATGGTACAGGAGCAGCGTATAACATTTATGGTTTACATACGTCCAGTTCACCAGAAGTTATGACATTGCTAATTACTTATACTTTAACTACAATTAACAATAATAATAATTATGAATAATTTTAATAGTTAATCGCTTTGAACTGCTCGTTGGCTTAGTTGGGTGAAGGTGATTCGCCTTTATTATATCGGGTTCGATTCCCGGTTGTAATACAAGTTTTCTCCTCAAGGAAAATTTGTGTTTCTGGTTCAGGTTGTGATTTTGTGTGTGATGTGAATGTTCCCGGTACCCACGACACAAGTCATCGAACTTGGTGTGGGGCTGTGAGTGTGAAAGCGTTTTTTATTTAATTTTCATATATTATTTAATATTAATCAAATCTATGACGTGTAATTAATACTTATGATTAAATATATGTCTATGTCTAAATGAAACTGAGTAGGTTCCTGCGGGGGTGGAGCGGTGCAAACAAGTCCACAACTACTCACCATCAAGCAGATCCCTGCGCACTGCGAGCACGAGTTGGTACCTGGTGAGTTCTTCCTGCAGCTGGCCTGGCTCAGGTGGGTAGAATTTCACTGCGAACCGCAGCATCCAGGGCTCATCTGGAAGAGAAATATATGAAGAATTTAAAACATTTTCGGAGGAACGCACAGGTAGATGTTACTAAACGCGACTTTAGTAAAGTAATCGAAGATTTCATATTTTTTTAATTCTTTTTAACACATACTTTCAAAAATTATTGATAGGTAATGCTCGAAGATGGTAAGCACGCTAGGGCTAAAACCTTTTGGGTTTGAGATTTGAACAGTGGCGAGCATTACAAATTCATTACCACCAAAAACATAAGCTAAAGGGTTCGGGGGGTTCGTGAATAATTCACGTGAAGCTAAAAAGTTCCTTCCGTATGGCTCCTCTACCGCAGAATCACCGTTATGTGCTATTGCAGTAGTAGGCCTTCTTTTCAGCTTGATGAAGACATGTATTGTTGAATTACCATTATGTCTGAAATTATCGTTGATTAGATACTAACAGATGTGAAACACATTCCTTGCATTTCGAAGTAATTAAATTTCAGCACGCTTAAAGCCAATAAAGCACGGTCAATAAAACGCTATGCTAACTACGTGCTAAGAAGCTAATTCGAAACGCAAGGTTTGTAGCGCGTATTTAGAAGGCCTATGTTTAACACTGAGTGTGCTCTGATCCTATAAAGATTTTGATTCTTTAAATGTAATTTTTTAAATTTATATAGATAAACATGAACTTTTTTTTCTGACTCGTTTGAATCATAATCTTGCAGTAAATAGCTCAGTTAGCTTTACTTATTCATATGAAACATCTCTATCAACACAGGACATAATATATTGTAAATAGCTGTAAACTGACACTTGGCATAATTAAATAGTTTCATGAATACGAAAAGACGCTGGTTCTCGAAACACAATGTAAACTGCATCGGGGACCAGAGACTTCAGAATCTATATTGTATCCTCTAAATGTATGTCAACAAATGTTTTTATTGATTGATCTGAGAACTAGTACATGTCCGGTGGCGGCCACAGCGACATCGAGTCACTAGTAGCGCCCGGAGCGAGAGGCTCAGCAACCTTCGCGCCCTGCTCCTTGTTAATGGACCCCATATATCCAAAACGCATTAGAGATATCCCAATCAAACAACCACGACAATGGGCTGGTCAGCATACAATAATGTAGAAAATATCTCGCCATAACTGAGTAAGTTCACTCACATTTCATGACTTTGGAGACGCGTTTCTCCAGGTCGATCCAAACGCGAGGGTCTCCACGGTCTTCATGCAGCAGACCGAAGTAGTCCTTCTCGACAAGGTTCAGATTATCGCACACTTTGGCCAGGAGCTCGTGACCGCGGATTTTTCTCTGAAACAGAAAATAATGGTGGTTTGAATGTTTGTGGCGATCTGTGATATACAGAGTAGGTAGAACTTGGGACTGGCTCTGTCAGAACTTCCCCTATTGATGGAGGCGCTTCCGCAGTACTACATCCACCATATATACTTCATACCTTCGCCTCCTCTCTTTAGGGTCAACGTCATTAATGAGCACACTTAATCATCAGCGATCCCGATGACCCACTTTCACATTTTTAAGTTCCAAGGAAGCGGTTTAGTAATCAAATTGGCTAAGAAAAGATATAGGCCATTGTAGTAGAGAATTATTAACCCTTATGATGATGTATTGAGTTATTGACCTTTTTATTAAGCTGAGGAGACTAGTATGTCAAACGCATGCCTCACTGAGAGTGTAAGTGAGGAGACTTGTATTAGTATGTCATTCGCATGCTTCATGATGAAGCGTCATGCTGCTACAATAGGAGGCTATTAAATATGGAATATCACACAAAATTCGAAGTCTTACGTAACTTATACTGTAAACTATTTGGTAATTTTACGAGCGACCATAACCTTTAAACTAGAACGAGTCCTGCTTGCACAGTGCTGCTACGTGGCTTATTTAAGTAAAACGGTGTACAATACCGGAAAGACACATCTTAATACCTGGCAGGTAGAAGTATCAACCACATTTTTTTTATATACAAACGCTTTATACATTTTCACACTCACAGCCTCACACTAAGTTCAATGACTTGTGTCGTTGGTGCCGGAAACATTCACATCTCACACACAATCACAACCAGAACCAGAAATACATTTTTTCCTTGGGGAGAAAAGTATTCCCGCCGGGAATCGAACCCAATACTCCTGAAGGCGAACGCTCAACCAACTATGCCAAATGCAGTTCTATATTGACTTTTTGAAATCAATCGCACCATCGCATTTCCATCACATGCCAGTGGAAAGAACCTCATTCGCGATATAAACATTTGACCTTCTAGCTACATAATCTACTTTAAGCAAATTTATTCTCTCATTCATATTCAAATCAAGTTTAATGGCACCGACACCCCAGCTTGACCTTGGCAATGCTGTGTTTCGGTGCCGAAAAGGTTCGCTATGAGCGTGGACTTTTTAGGCTGAAGACTGCCTCCTGTATTAAATTGCAGATAGTTACATTAGGGGGCGTCCATAAAATACGTGAGGTGTTTAAGGGGGGGAGGGGATCGAGTCAAATCTCATCTAATCTCACTTTGGAGAGAGGGGGGGTCTCGGCAAATATCACGCATTTTTTTTTCTGATTGAAACAAAAATATATATACTATTTTGGTCCATTTAATCCAGATTGTACATGCTTAAGATTTAATCTTAAGCGTAATCTTAATACGATTAAGACCATTCACTAATTCGTTCGAAAACAATAATTTCATTCGAATTTCGACGTTATACATCTACTGACTGTCAAACCACTATATTACAGAAATACCATTACAGAAAATTAAAAAAAACACCTCACGTAATTTATGGACCTTATAAAGAACCTGGATGACCTAGTTTTACGCGGTTTTGGTAAAAAATAATAACACTGGGTCTTCTGGTTTCAGGACCGTCCGATTTCCTACCTGATCTATTAACATTTAACCTTGTAGATAGCGAAATTTCCCTTCGTATTCTACTGATATTGTAGCAGTTTATTGCCTGAAAACATACGTACGGATAAAACGATGTTTTCTATAAATGAGACCTAGCTAGATGGATTTATCGCCCCCGAAATCCTGCATACTAAATTTCATGAAAATCGTTGGAGCCGTTTTCGAGATTCAGATTATAAATATGCATATATAAAAGAATTGCTCGTTAGGTATTAGATTAGATAGACGAGTTTCCCTGCCACGAATGTGGGGCGCTGGAGGACACGGCGCTCCACACGCTGGAGGTGTGTGCCGCATGGGGCCCTCAGCGGCACACGCTTTCAGCGATCATAGGCGGAGACCTCTCCCTGCCGAGCGTGGTAGACGCCATGCTCGGCAGCGAGAGGTCGTGGCAGGCGGTGGTCTCCTTCTGCGAAGCGGTGATGAAGCAGAAGGAGGCCGCGGAGCGGGCCAGAGAGGTAGATTCTCGATCTGACCCGCTCCGGCGCAGACGGACGGGGGGGATGAGGAGGCAGTTCGCCCGCCTCCTCTCTCCTCCTCTGTAGTGGGGTCACTGGTGGAGAGTCAGGGCACCTCTCCATCGGCTTGCACGGCCCCACACGTCTGGGGGGTGGCCTTGGTGAGCAAGGTCACCCCTCCATGGGCGCAGAGGCCCGGAGGAGTTTGCATCCGGGCCTACCGCCGGGGCAAGATATTGACTGCTAGCGCGACCCTATCTTGCCCCACTTCGGCGAGGGACTGCTCACGGGGGGGTTTTTAGTGGGTTCAAGCCCCACATACCCCTTTCCTTCACCCCTGGGAAGGAAAGGAAATGCCAGGCATTTTCCCCCCCACAAAAAAAAAAAAAAAAAAAAAAAGATAGACGAGTTTAGTGCATATTTGCATGACAGTGAATTGGTTTGTTATGAATTATGACAGGTATGATTGGATAGCTAATGTAATGCACCAAACAGGACGTACATGATACGTAACACATAATAACACTTGCACTTGCAGTATACGTATCGTAAAAGAGTGATAATTTAGACGCGAGCAAATGTTAAAAAACTGACTTCACCGCTTTATCTTCGGAACCCTTGATCAGATTAAATTAATTAAATACGCATAATTGAAGATAACTCAAAAACTACTGGTCAGATCTTGATCAAATTAAAATGCAATGGGACCACATGGGAAGCATCAGCTTTTTAAATAGAAGAAATATTTTCGATGAGGTAACACACATAAAAAAACAAAGAAATACAGTCGAATCGAAAACCTCCTTTTTGTGAAATAGGTTAAAAAACCAGTCGAATTGAGTACCTCCTTTTTTGAAGTCAGTATTTTTTTCATTTATTTACCATTCAAAAAGTATACAAAGATTGTATAGTACTATAAAATAATTAAACATTAAGGTTTGTAATATTTTACTACAACTAGTCAAGTTACAACACAACATGCCTTTGATAACATTTACCTCGTTACCGCTACCACCTACTGTATTTTTTTTACTTATCTCGATCTAATCGAAGCTGATATCGCTATTGCATGCAGCATGATAGAAATATGCTTTAGAGCTGCAGGTCGAAGCAATGATACAAGCTTAGGACCTTGACGTTGGAGACCTTCCCGACATCACCATATAAGGCATCTGCCCTAGTGCCCCTGACATAGTTAGAGTTGGCATTCCTATTTGTAGCTTTTTCTTTTATATATATATATATTTAGCATTATGTTATGTTATATTCGGCTTAAAACACGAAAAAATTTTGACTTACTTTGTAGTCAACTTTCGTTTGGCGAGGGGAGTACTACCTGCAAGTGGATGGAGTGGCTATGGGATCGCCGGTTGCTCCAACCGTGGCCAACATTTTCATGGAATGGTTCGAAGATAGGGCACTGAAAGACGCTCCCATGAAACCGCGGTATTGGTGGAGATATGCCGACGATGTCTTTGCCATTGTAACGAGAGACTCAGTGGAAGACTTGACGTTACACCTAAACTCGGTACACAGCAAGATCCAGTTCACCATAGAAGAGGAAAAGGACGGGAGTTTGCCCTTCCTAGATGTCCGTGTCATTCGTAAGCCGGATGGTTCGTTAGCTCACACCGTTTATCGGAAGCCGACTCACACAGACAGATACCTACAGGCGGACTCCCACCATCATCCTTGTCACCTCGCGTCCGTACCGAGATCACTGATTCATAGGGCCTTAAATGTATGTGACCCCCAACACATCGATGCCGAAATGCAAAATGTCAGAGATGCGCTCGAATTTAATGGCTACAGCTGGCATAAATGCAGGCAATGGACGGGTACTACTAGTTCAAGAAAAAGACCGGATACGGTGGAACGATCACCTGTTTTTCTACCTTTTGTGAAGGGTGTCACTGACAGAATTAGTCACTACCTGAAACGAAAATACGACATCAAAACTCTTTTTCGTTCACCCTCACAACTACGGCAAATGTTAAGGTCACCGAAGGACAAGGAACCCTTAAGTGGTCCAGGGGTGTACAGGATACCATGTGACTGCGGTGCTAGCTACGTTGGTGAGACTAGACGAAACATATCGACCAGGATAGCAGAGCACATAAAGAGCGTCAAGAACCTGGATACCGTACGTTCGGCGGTTGCTGAGCACGCCCATATCCCGGACACTAGGCATTACCTACGTTTCGACAAGGTTTCAGTGCTTGCGCGAGAGAAGTTCTTTGTTCCGCGTAAAGTACGTGAAGCCATCGAAATTAGTCGGTATCCTAACTTTAACCGGGACAGTGGGTGGATGATTCCGCCGGCATGGAAACCGGTGCTGGACGCTAAGAATGCTAATACATTGCTGTGGAAATGTGAGTCTGATATTACAAGCACAGTATGTCAATATCGTGACGTCACGGAGACAAGTGACAGTGATTGTGACAACTCGGACGCCGAGCCAGCGACTGGAGTGCGGCAGGACGCACCACCACCACCACCCGATGCGACGCCCGCGCCCTCGCGTCGCCAGTCACGCGCCGAGGCCCGAGCCGCACGCCTCTGCGTATCGCGCGTCTGACTCATCCTGATGAAGGACAACCAATTTGTCCGAAACTAGTTGACTACAAAGTAAGTAAAAAAAAAAAATTTTTTTTTCGTGTTTTAAGCCGAATATAACATAACATAATGTGTAATACTCACGATAGTTTTAACATTAAAATATATATTTAGCGTACAAGGAATAAGCTTAACGCTATGAAGCATTACCTCCCAGCCTTCCTGAGCGTGTAAACTCTATGAAGCATTATACCCCAGCCTTCCTGGGCGTGTAAGAAACTCTATAAAGCATTATCTCCCAGCCTTCCTGGGCGTGTAAGAAACTCAGAAGCTTTTATTTAGTTTCACCTATCCCGTTGTTGTCTCTTTCTCAGTCTGTATCAAATATTGCAAGCTAAATCAGACCCACTTCCCGATGTCCGAATGGAATAAAATTTGGTGTACTTATGTGTCTTCGGTGGCAATACAATGATATGGTGCCTTGGAGCTGTTCTGTTTGGGTATATTTGCTAGGTATGAGAATAGGTCGTTAAGTTATTTTTTTAAAATTAAATTGGTTAATTAGTTTTCACTCTCCTACCCCACACCACTTTTTTATCGTGATTTTTTTTATTTTTTATGAACAATATCCAAAAAGTTTTGAGTATATGGTATTAAAGTACTAGGCGACTATAAACGTGAAAGAGGTAAAGCACTTTTTCTAAACGTGGCATTGCAACGCATGCCGGGTACAGCTAGTAATTTTAAAGAATTACCTCCACATCCAGGTCCATCGTGGAGCCATCCAGCAGATCCACCTTGACCTTGGCAATGTTCCCAGTGCCCCGGCGCCGCGGGGACGCCTCCTTGGCCTTGGCCTTCGCATCGCCCTTGGCCTCCTTGGCCTCCTTGGCCACGCCCTCCGGCATTCTGCCGCGCGTCCTTTAACACCTGAAAATATGAAACGGAAAAAGGTTAAATATTAAATCATATTCACTATTTGTTACAAGAATGGAGGATACTTAACGTAATAAAGTATACATTCTATGTAGTTCTGTCTTCCAGGCCTCATTTCATATATAAACAGAAGATTTATACAACGTTAGTAAGAAAGCAGCATCTCTATTCTTGGTGGTTTATCGAACCACCTATTTGATACGCAGCTGCGACCAAACCGTTGGCAATTGTGAATTTTGCTCGAAATTCTGATAGCCAGATCATGCTTCGAGTTTTGCAGCAAATAATTTTCCAAAACGTGTGATTCTTCGCAAGTTAATGTGTGATAATGGTGGATTATTAACCGTTAATACTTAGCTAACGTGTATAAGTGTCATAATCAAGTCATACTAAGTCGAAAGACGTGATTTTCGCCTTCGCTCCAAAACTCCAGTGGAAGTTCTAGTAAAGTTTCTACCACTTGTCACAGTCAAGTCATGCCCTAGTAGGGTATGACTTGACTGTGACTGGACCTTGAATCTTTTACTTGAGTTTGACTGTGACTTGTGACTATGCCTTTTAATATGAAATACACTTAAAATATTATATGACTTGACACTGGCTAAATGCACAATATTGCGAAGCCAAAATAAAAAAAAAACATGCTTACATTGAATTCCAAATTTTTTATTGGACTTTTATAACTTTTAAATCCTAAACTATACATACAAAATGATTGTCTACAATAGTATATTATGAGTCTCAGATGCTTTACCAAGACCTAAAACCCTGTAATATAGGTTATAGGCATCTACGCTTCCCTATATATTATGGCCGCTTCTAGCCATCACTTTATTTTTAAAGCATATGCTTGGAAATAAGCTAATTTAGTTAATCTAGAGGAAAAGAGTAAGAAATCCTACTAATATTATAAATCCGACAGTTTGTGTGTAAGTGTGTAAGTATGTTTGTTCCCTCTTCACGCTTTAATGGCTGAACGGATTTGGATGAAATTTGGAATGTACATAGATTATACCTAGGATTAACACATCGGCTACTTTTCATCTTGGTAATAGCGGGCGAAGCCGCGGGGCACGACTAGTAACAATATATACAGCAGCAAAATCACTTGACATACATGACGTAACTACTTCAAGGTGTAAGCGCAGAGCAATAAACCGAAAAACTTTTACAAAAAAACAATAGAATAAGTAAACTGCTCATTAGCTTAGTTGGGTGCGTGCACGCTTTCTCAGCAGGGGTATCAGGTTCGATTCCCGGCGGAAACACAAGTTTTCTCCCCAAGAAAAATTTATGTTCTTAGTTCTGGTTTTGATTGCGTGCGATGCGAATGTTTCCGGCACCCACGACACAAGTCATTGAACTTAGTGTGGGACTGTGAGTGTGAAAGCGTTAAGTATACTCATATTTCACAATGCCAAGCAGCAACCACTTTAATATACGATGACATCTTGTTTTCGGACGCGTCAAGGATAGCTGCGCGAGATAAACAGTAACCCTTCACAACAAATCGGGGAAGTCATCAGTTCACGCACGCACATTATCGGCATCGAACTGTCAAACAAAACCGCCATACATCATTCACCGACGAATAATCGTTCAACATTCGTTCGGAAACTCCATCATACTTATATGTAGAGATCTTATAAACTAAAATCTCTCACTAACTAACAACAAGCTCTCTGCAACCGAATATTTCATATCAGCCATGCCCGCGGCTTTGCCCGCGTTAATCAATTTAAGAAGTAGCCTATGTGTTAATCCTAGGTATAAGCTATGTACATTCCAAATTTCATACAAATCCGATGAGAAAACAAACGTATTTAGACACAAACTTTAGGATTTATAATTTTAGTATGATATTTATTTGCCTCTCAATTGTTTGTCAAAGGTGGTTCAAAGTTCGTTTACTCTTACAGCTCTTCACTCGAAGCATTTGATTCGAACGGATCTGAGTGCGGGGGCGCAGGCGCGGGCATCGCTACACGGGAGACTACCGCGACTGCGACCCTGCATGCCATTTTCTGATATAATGACTGTCACACACTCTAACATGACATGTTCCGGTGTACTTAAATCAGCGTAAATAGTACATAGATATAGATCATCTATGTTATATGATACCGGATCAGGAAGATCAGAAACGAAAGGGAAACTGAACAAGCGCTTTCTGGTGACTACAAAATATAGATACTTTAACTTAATATAATTCCATTAGTGACTTTAAAAAAATATCTTAAAATAAATTTTAGTTACGCCGACGGCGCCGAGTTTCTTGCCAAGTTCTTCTCGAGATGGCTGTAATTTTGCAAATCTGGCAGTAGAGTAAAGTTAAAAAAAAACGACTTCACCGCTTAGGTATATATTTTTTTTTGTTGATTTTCTCAAAAAGCGCTAGATCAACCAAAAGAATGATCTACCAAATAAAAAAAGAATCACCGAAATCGATTCATAATTGGCAGAATGATCGCGTAACATACATACAAAAAAAACATACAGTTGAATTGAGAACCTCCTCCTTTTTTTTAAGTTCGTTGTACTTAACGGAAGCATCATTTCTATAAGATACAGGTTTCTAAATTCTACATCTCGTTCGCCTCAAGTGATTTAGTCGAAGCGTGCGGTGTCACTTGTTAGTGGCGTGACACACGGATAGACACTACAATGGCACCCACAAATCAGCCGATACGAATCCGGGCGCGGGCACATTGTCACCGGAGATAGGGGAACTAACGAAACGGTTATTAGCTGTCTCTGTTGCGAACGACTTCAATTCGAAATTGATAAATTATTCAAACAATAAGGTTAATTTTTGCTTAATTCAAACAGGAACCGCTCGCAACAAAGATATGAAATAAGGGGTCAGGTGTGAAGGAGAAAGATAGTAAGAGACACTTTAAAATATTCTTTCTTTGACACAACCAATGCAGATATTAGCTGTACGATACATTTTGCCTCATATACGAAGGAAACAAAGATAATAAATATTTATTAATAATATGCATTACAGATCATTCAAATAAAAAAAATGCCTATATAATGAATATAAAGATACTGTCCATATCATTCGTTATATTAATAAGTTATACAAAAATAATACTTGTGCCTTAGTACTTCAAGCACACGCACACTAGCACAAATAGTTCCAGCAACAAGTTTGTCAAAAAATCCGAATGATCTGTCTACTTGTTCTATTAGGTATTCTGTGCTCTTAGCTGCTTTTAATCTTGTCAACTGAGCAAGCATGACGACAGTCGTTAAGCAATGGATGTTTTAAACTGTCTGAAAAATCCTATCATCGGTGACCCGCCACTATCACAAGTCTATATAATAATAACTATTTTCTATGTATCCATTTAAAAAAAATAGTTCAGCAAACTATCAATGCCGTGCCGACGTGCTATCAGTTTGTTAAAACGCCGTATATCAACGAGAATGCGCTCGAAGGCTACATTATACAATTACCCGTACAGATGGCGACTGAACATGTAATTACCTACACAAGTCTGATGTATTTATTGAGATAACCACATGTTTTAGGTAGACTCTAGAAGTTTGTCTAATATAAAAAAAGTTCTGTGTCACTATCGAAAATTGGGATACTTAAAATATACTTATATGTATGTAACTAATTGTGAATAAAGGTCTAGCGTAAAGATTAAAATGAGGTCAAATCAAGTTGAACTAAAGGTAAAATTAGTACCTATTATGAAAAATTTTAACTAACGGGTACACTAATGTACGTTTTTCTGTTCATTTACTTTTACTGTGATGGTTTGTAGCTACGTAGTAGACAGTAAAACTAAATGAATAGAAAAACGTATATAAATTTGTCCATCCGTTAGGGAGCGAAAATGGCACAGATAAAGATTTATAACTTATAACACCCCTTTTTGTGCGAGATTTAAAAATGAAAATAGTTTGTAATGCCGTTTTTTATCAATGATAGGCAATCCTTTGACGTTGGACGATGGGGCACGTTTGCCTAGAAAATACCTATTTACTCGCGACTTAAAGACTTCCATATTGCAATCATCAGAAGTTAATAACAATATGGAAGGATGGCCAAGGAATTGAATTCATATGCGGTTTAGTTGTTTGTGTCAATTAAATGTTATGAATATCGAGTTATATCATAACAAGTTAAATTATCTGTAACGTGCCCGGCGTCTTCAACTGCGTTTATGAGTTTTAAAAGTAGCCAAGTGTTTATCCTAAGTATAAGCTATGTATATTCCAAATCACATCCAAATCCGTTCAGCCGATACAGCGTGAATAGAAAACAAACATACTTACACATTTATATACTTACACACAAACTTACGGATTTACAATATTAGTGTGATAATATTGATGTGATATTCATTTGATTCACTAACAAAAAAGAAAATATGGATAGACTACGTAAAAGAGTACAATAAGAATGGAGAGGGAGTGACGGCTCTAAGAAGACGGCAGAAGAATGGTAGTTTGCGGCGACCTCATACGAAGAAGGATGAGACCACGTACACAATGAGTCACAAGAGACGAAACACCCCGTAGCCATGTTACTAGATCATAGGTACATCAATTTGTCAAAGTGCGACCTCGCAGACGCCTGCAGGAGACCGTCCCTAATTCGATCAATTGAGAAGCCAATGGGTTAGATCACTCACGTTTATTTATAGATTACAAAATACCTTCGACATTAGCTTATTTGTTCTGGGGGAGACCTGGCATTATATTGCATGGAAGGGAACCAAACGAATATTTTATTGCAAATTATCAGCACTCGTACTAGAACACCTGGTGTAAGGATTGCCGACTCAAAGCTTCCACATCTCCTAAACGACAGTTGTTTTACGACGAACAAATGGAGTTGACGGCTTCGTGCCCTCACAAGAACAGCAATACCAAATGAAAAACCCCACTCATACCGAACTCATTGTTTGAGCTTCTCGATTGATTGATCATGATCATCTGTACTAATAGTCCAGGGTCGATAATTTTTAAAACCAAAAAAAATCATAATAGGATGAAACCCATTAGAAAAGGAGGGAAATATGATAAAAATGAAAGGAAAAATAATTTACGGGCGATCTGAGGTTGGGAAGGGGATGGGGGTGAGTTTTTAAGGGTAAAAAACGGTTTTTCTCGATTTCCGGCAAAACTAAAAGTCCTATCGAAAAAAGTCAAATGGAAAAGTTGTAGATAATAAAAAGATCTAAAACTTTTGTATTTACACTTTTTTCACATAACCTCAAAATGTATGTGAAAAATTCAAAAAACCAAGTTTTTGGTTTTTTATTTTTATCTTTTACAAAATTTTTTTTTTTAACGAAATTTTGTGAAAACTTACCTTTTTATGTCCCAAATACGCTGTAATTTATTTGATTAAAAATATTTATTTTTTCACCTTATTTTGAATTAATATCGAAAAAACACCCTAATTTTCAATCGAAAATTCACCCGTCAAAATATCAGCTTTTTTCAAAAAGTTGGTGTGGTTTCTGTTCGTTGAAATCTCTACTTTCCGATGGTGAAAAAAAAATATATGTTACTATGGTAAATCTTCTCAGAAAATGCAAACTAAATGAAGTATAAAATAAAGAAAATGCTACGAAATATATAGTATATAATAATAGTAGGTATGTATGTAGTAAGACCCAGACCCGCCTAGCCCCTTCCCTACTTCCAGGTATTTCGTGGAGAAGTGGGGAACGGGCTAGGCGGGTCTGGGTCTTACTACATACATACCTACTATTATATACTATATATTTCGTAGCATTTTCTTTATTTTATACTTCATTTAGTTTGCATTTTCTGAGAAGATTTACCATAGTAACATATATTTTTTTTTTCACCATCGGAAAGTAGAGATTTCAACGAACAGAAACCACACCAACTTTTTGAAAAAAGCTGATATTTTGACGGGTGAATTTTCGATTGAAAATTAGGGTGTTTTTTCGATATTAATTCAAAATAAGGTGAAAAAATAAATATTATTAATCAAATAAATTACAGCGTATTTGGGACATAAAAAGGTAAGTATTCACAAAATTTCGTTACAAAAAAAAAAATTTTGTAAAAGATAAAAATAAAAAACCAAAAACTTGGTTTTTTGAATTTTTCACATAAATTTTGAGGTTATGTGAAAAAAGTGTATATACAAAAGTTTTAGATCTTTTTATTATCTACAACTTTTCCATTTGACTTTTTTCGATAGGACTTTTAGTTTTGCCGGAAATCGAGAAAAACCGTTTTTTACCCTTGAAAACTCACCCCCATCCCCTTCCCAACCTCATATCGCCCGTAAATTATTTTTCCTTTCATTTTTATCATATTTCCCTCCTTTTCTAATGGGTTTCATTCTATTATAATTTTTTTTCACTTTTCATTATTTTTAAAGGCTTCTACCCTGGTCTATAAGGTCTACTCTGGAGGCAAACTGCACAAGCTCTTTCTAGCGACTACCATAATAACACCTAGGTTAATAAAATTATGTATTAGAGATTAAGAAAGTTTAAAAAAAAAAATATGAAAAAAAATGCGCCGCCGAGTTTCTTGCCAGTTTCTTCTCGAGATGGCTGTAATTTTGCGAATCTGGCAATAGAATCATTAACTTTCATGAGTGCCTCTTTGGGGCCCATGTGAAAACGATTTTGATTTGATTGATTTTGACTCTCAGTACTCTAATCTACTCGCGCTAACGTACTCGCGTTATCTTTTGTAAAATAAAACCAGTGACAAAATCAAAATTTTGAAAATATCTCCGATCTGGTAAACGGCTGCACTAATTTTCACCAAACATAACAAAGAACATATATTATTTTTTTGTTTGAAAATGTGATCGATTGAGAGCGATCACATTTTCAAACAAAAAAAATATAATCAAAATCGTCCAGCCGTTTAAAAGCTAAGATGCCACAGACAAAACTTATAACACCTCTATTTATTGTCGGGTGTTGATAAAATGCGAAACGTTAGGAGTAAGGTTAGTCAAGGATGTTGTAGCTAAAGTAATGTAGGTTTGTTTACTATCTCGATGAGGTTAGTAGTTTTAATAAAATAGCTAAAAAACGTAAGACTTTAAAAAGGTTTTTAAAATGAGGCCTTTACCAGTTGTAAATAAAAAGGACTTAAGTTATATAACCAGATACAATACAATAACTCTTTATTGGCACCAAAACATAAATACAGCTTACAGCGAAACTTATAAAATATAGGTACAATGGGCGGTCTTATTGCTAAGAGCGAATTTTTCCAGACAACGTTTGGATGGAAATATAAACGAATGAGACGAATCAAACTGATGGGTTTATCCCGTTGAGTTCCTATGGCCATCTTCCGTCTTCATCATCAAACCAGCTCCATGGTACCATATCATTGTATTGTTACCAAAGATACAAAAGTACACCAAATTTGAGTCCAATCGGACATCGGGAAATGGGTCTAATTTAGCTTGCAAGATTTGAATACAGACCGACAGATAAAGGGGCACGTGAAACTAAATAAAAGCTTTTAAAAATCTACAGAAATATGCTATGTACATAATTGCTATGGAACATAATCAGGACAACATATTTGATACAAGATACGAAATAGCTATTAGACAGGATATTGGATTTGGCGTGTAGCCAGACTCAATATTTAGTTCCTCACATATTACGGGGTGAAACGCCGATGATGTATGAAATGCCACATCTCGATTCGCCGACGGCGACATGTTGTTTTGATACTATGTTATCGATCAGTTCCTGTCTCATTTAGTACGTTTAATAAATTGAGCCAATATAGAATTAGTCGGTACTATGTAAGTACGACCACTGCTGGGTATAGGCCTCTCTCATATTCTGCCATTCGCCTCGGACCTTTGCTAGTTTTGTCCAAAAATTATGTAAGTATACATGCTACTAATTCCAGATGACTTGACTACGGTTGAAATGACTTGAATAAACACTGGCTCAATAAAATAATTAAAAACGAAAGGTCAAAAATTAAAACCTGACTCCTAAGTACGACATGGATGTTTATAGTTTAAAATAAAATAAAAAACTGCATTATACTTGATTTATAAATGTTTTAAATATATTTTTGAGATAATATTTAAGGTGCTTTTTCATTTGATATTCTTTTAATTTTTCATACTTTTCATTTCTCTTTTATTTCATGACAGTGGTATTTTTTGTCTATTTTATTTGTATCTAATTTATAGAGCCCCACGAACGCGTTTTTGTTTTTTTTATATTAAAATATCCTAGCCTACGACACCCGTCGAATTGAGACTAATTCAACGATACCTAATACGGTACAATCAATTTATTGGTTTGGATGCGGTGAGAGAACAACGTATACTCGTACATACGTAAGGGGCTAAAATCACACCCACCTTTGCGATAGTTGTGTAAAAAATAAGTGCGACTTTATTTTTTATTATTCAAGAATATGAATGCACTTTTTTACAATGACGTAAGATATAGCATTAGCAAGTACTCGTGCCAATAAAGTGAGTCACACATTTTCTCGAAGTCAGAGGGTAAGTATGAGTTATTCACAAATGTAATAGGGTGACCTAAGTATGATCTCTTCGATGACTTCACTATTGCATCCACTGGTTATTATGACTAATTTTACTATATTTCGTTTACAACTCTTCCTAAGAATCCTAATTTCTTAAAGTGGGTTTTTAAGCTGTTTTCAATAACTGTATTGAAGAATCAGTTATTACATACTCATACAACTGTTTTTTTTTATTTTTATGACAAAAGCAATTAAGTATAACAGGTCATATTTATTTTCGTCTACTCGAACAATGTTGTAGAAAATAAGGAAGCCGACACTTATAACTCTTGCAGCATCTGAAGGCGTGGGACTCTTTGCTCATGCCTATTAACCCTAACAGTACATTTTCAGCGCATTTGAGCCTAGAGAGATAAGACATATTCTAGGAAATCCAGCTTTATCTTTACCAAAAATCGAAATTGTCGCTTTTTATCTGGTAGGAAAGACATAAAGACATATTTATTTGTGGCAAAAAGAAAAACTAAATTAAAACTGACAAAAGGGTACAAATTGAGGTTTCTTTTTAACATTTTTACCACTAACCGTCCTCGACTCAGCATAATGCTGGTTTGAAAAAACAAGCGCTGGTCTTCCGTTGGGTACGGCACGGATAGGTCGTCAATAGGTAGCCTATCAAGCATAACAAACGCATTCACACTCGCAGCCTCTGACTAAGTTCAAATCGAATCGAGGACCCACGTCGCTGAGGGAAGAGAATTGCCCGCTACCCCAACTGGATCGTCGAACTTAAATGTATAGCCTTTAGGTTTTGCTGCAAATACTTGATTTCGACGAATTCTAACTAACCTAGAGTTCTGCTAACTAAAGCAGATAAGAGTCCAATTGAAAATAGACCTGCGTTGGAGAATCTCGTTATAATTCCAGTCAGTGCATCCCTCAAATCAAATGCCATGAACTGCGTTTATACTTCGAAACTGACTTTCTAGTTGCTTTCATCGAAGCATACTAATTGGCCAAAGTTAGGAGCTACAGTCGGCTTCGATGAATCAGAAAACTACGTATTTCAAACTTGCTAATGATGTATTTTTTGTTTTTAAAGTTTGCATGCGGACTATAATGATACTATCTCATAATACAATATGCGGTATGTTGAATCTCCTACTAAACAGATTCAAGAAAAAAAATTGGGATTCAAGTGGAATACTCAATACAGACGTATGGTATGAGTACACTCCGTAGCGCAAGTAAACAAGCAGACATGCTGCGTTCGTAGATTATCCAGTTGATAGGTTTAGGTAACTTTAAGACCAAAGGCTATGCGTGCACATTTCTGGCAATCGCCTCTAAGGCAAATAGAACACACGCGTTTTATTTGTCTTTGGGGAGTCTTTTCGCATCTCATCTTGTAATAGAAAGTCATAGTAAGCTAGCGCCTTCTAAATATTTACCATACTTCCTTATTTTACATTTGGGGGATATTAATGTGTGTACTTTAATTTATTGAGCGGGAAGTACGTGTACAATTCATTCACAACGTTTTCATTTCAAACATGCCCCATAAAGCCATCATAATAACAAGGGAAAATATTCATAGGAATTTATGAATATGAACACAAAAAGCACAAGAGAAGCGAATGTGGGATGTTTCGTAATTTTCGCACTGGTAATAAGTGGACTAGTCGATTATGCGGTCGACCAGTTTTCGCACCGTTCCAGATTTTGCACATTGATTAACTGACACAGCAAATTTGCGAAGCAAACTCTACATTCAACTGATTTTTTTTTATGCTCGATAGGACATTTGAGCACTATCTCATCTGATGGAAAGCGGTGATGCGGCCCTTCGGCCGCAAGGGCCGCATCATATCTTCCAGGCAAGCATGCTACATCTTCATGTAGAATGCTTGCCTAAATTATACCTATTCCCTCTTGACTTGAACACTCCTAGATTATACCGTTCGGGGAAGAAAGACGCGGTAATAAGTTCCACTACATAGTGAATAACAGATGATATCGCGATTATTTTACGCTCATTAAATTTACCTAAAATAGGTGTATTACATTAAAATTATAACGGGAATTAGCGTAACTTGCGCGTTGTCGATGTCTAGATCTTGATCTTATAATAAAAAAAATTACAATTGTTTCGGCATCATTCGGAAGCCTTCAGGATGAGTGCGGAGCGCTCGCCGTCGAGTCCCACCTCGCACCGTTGGCAACAATTGTCAATCTATACATCTACAACGCGTAACGTTAAGTAGTAGTCACGCTAATTCCCGATTTATTTTTAATTTAAAGTAGGTGTCTTAGAATGGCAGGCATCCTATAATGCCTATAACAGCTTCTTAAACATCAGTTTCTTTCATTCATCATACTTGGGTGTTTTCCATACCACAAGGTTTCACTATACCTACATTTGCATGGTATCAAAATAGCTCTATACATAGGCGTGTGACAGCATAATATAACCCTGACCATCCACAATGCCGGTGCTTTATGACATCATGCTTGGACGGTACAGGTAATGCAGTAGATAACATTTTCTTCTAAATTCATTCTGCTTGCTGATTTATAACGTACATGAGTTTGTAAGTCTTTCTTTGTGTGAGATTTATTATGATATATAAATTAGTTGAACAAAATCTAAATATTTTGCATCTAAAATCAACTCACGTCTTCGCTTCCGTTTATGCAAATAAATATACTTCTTCCGCTTTTACAAACAAAATGAAAGCTTATATTTTCCATAGAACCCTTAATGTAGAGTTCCTCCGTGGAGTCTTAAAATAGTATATTAAATAGTAGTATAATAAAAACCAGTTAGTAAGATATTAATTATAATACAGACAGGCTATCATTGTAATGCAAGTAACAATAACAATTTAATTATAGTTAATAAAGTTACAGCTAAAATAATTCATATTTATGTGTATGAATAAAAGGAAAATGTAAGCTACAGAAAAGCTATCTGACTGATTAAAAGAAAGGCTAACGGCAATTGTAAAAAAAAACAGTTGTCAGAATAAATAATATTACAATGGGTTATGCCACTGCGCTCCACGGCTATTGTTCTCAAACGATTGAATGTCCTTTTTTTATATCCACTGGGCTCCACCAAACAAGAATTAAAATTATATTTTTAGTCGACATCGCTCCATGGTAATTTGAGTACTGTTAGCAAAATAATTGTCGGATTGGGAATATGGGGTCTTGTAGGTCAAGAAAGGAAAGAATGTGGTTGCAGCCAACAGTAGCTCGCAAGCCGGGCATCTGCGCCCGGACAAAAAAAAACATGTGGTCATCAGCCACCTTTTTTTTTTTTTTAATTTGGATAGGCAAGCATTTGACCACTATCTTACATAGGTGGCCAGGGAATTTTCTAAAGCTCGTCTAGTTAGCTAAGTAGCACTGTACTACTTTAATAAGTCTTACGGCTACAGGAACACTTAAGTAGAAATTATGTTGGCTAGCATAGACCGGTGTTCTTGCAGCCATTATTGGGATTAAGTGCCCATTGTAGGCCTATACGTGCTTACCAACCTGAACCACATTGTCTCTTGCAAACGATAGTCCATTTTTTAATTTAAGACCATGTTTAGGATGTCTGTGCTTTAAGCGATAGGACCGCCTAATATGAATCCTTTTAAAGATTTATTTATTTAATTAGTTCCTAAGATCTGTATTGGTTTTCAACAAAGAGTATTGTTTTATAAACGTACAATAACAGTCCTCTTCTAAAACATCTCATCCTTATAATAATTCCTTATATCGCCCCTTATTCAAACATCATAAATCATAAGTGACTATTATTCCGTACGGGATATGTTAGCGCCACTAAAATTAGCCTACTGTCATTCTCAAACTGTGTCCGGCTATTCTTAGAGTGTACTTGGTTTAATGCTAATTCGCTTACAATAACTAATTAAAATAGCTTTAGGCCTGTTGTCTAAGGTGACTCATCCTCTGGATAACTGGCGCCGGTCAGTACAATGTGATCACTTGAATTCAATCGACTTGTACCAACGACCGATGTAAAACAGTACTGTATTATATTTTGTATCTCGTTAGGTAAGAGATACTAAAAATATTATACAGATATTACATGATTTAATATAATTTTCGACATTATTGTGTTCGAGACGTTGGAAAAATTGTTATGGGACGGGAGTTGGGCAGGATACATGGCTGGGCGAGGTGTAGACAGGTGTAGCAAGGTGTTAACTGAGTGGTGGCCAAGACAAGGCAAACGCGGCGTCAGACCAGCGGCAAGATTGACGATAATGTTAACATTGCGGCTTGAACCTGTACAAGACTAGCACAGGTCCTAGGCGAATAGTAGAATATGAGAGAAGCCTATATCATAATGCGCAAGCGAGCAACATCACTGGTGAGACGTGTGCGGAGGAGCCACAACAGCATGCTGGCCGTGATATCAGATAGACTAGATTGCCCTTACATCAATCTTTGTCTCAGCCTGCACATTGCACACTGTAGGTAATAAATACTTATTAATGTAAGTATATAGGCAGTATTATTATATAAATTATTTCTCCACATTTTAATTTTATTAATTTAATTTTTTTTTTTTATTATTAATGAAATATATTATGACGTAGTCACATCTACTGTAAATTAATTTGTCTATATGAGTCTATGTTACTTGAATAAATGATAATATTATATTATACCCTGCAGTGTGTATTTTGTTAGAATAAAGTTTTTTTTATAAAGTATAACATCAATTGAATTCTGAAATGCATATTGCAAACCAATGAGTTACTTTACTATTACAACAAAACGACGTGTCCTATTTTACTTTCTTTCTTTCTACAGTTAATTAAGATATTATAGAATACTAGCTGACCCAAAAACGTTGTTTTGCCTTATATACATTATTTCATGCTGAATCATAAAAATAATAAAAACAAACAATTTTGTCCAGAAATAATTTCGGTTTGGACCACCCTTAACATTCAGAGGTATGAAAAATAGATGTTGACCGATTCTAAGACCTACCCGATATGCCCACAAAATTTCATAAGAATCGGTAAAGCCGTTTCGGAGGAGTTTGGTAACAAACACCGCGACACGAGAATTTTATATATTAGAAGATATACGAGTATCTTTCCATTTAAAAATCCCAAACAGACCTTGCTAAATGCTAAGTGAAGACCTAGTTAGCATATCAAAAGTAAGTACAAAGCAGATTAAGTTTCAACTTTTTCAATTAGTACTTGAGTAGATGTGTTAATTACAGTTAGCAAATGTAATTAATCCATCAGCGGATTAAATTGATCAAGCCTTAAATGCAAGTGTAAAGAACTTATCCTAATAAGTCATTAGTTAGTACTAATCAACTATTCATAACGCCTTCATAACTGGCATACCTGATTTGGAAACATGGACATCATTCGTGTACCTTACCGTCCATACGTATGAGAAGTCTTATAAAAATAGAATTTACTTACATTGATTGATAATTACATCCTACTATCCTACTAATATTATAAATCCGAAAGTTTGGGTGTAAGTGTGTAAGTAGGTTTGTTCCCTCTTCACGTTTTAACGGCTGAACGGATTTGGATGAAATTTTGAATGTACATAGATTATACCAAGGATTAACACATAGGCTACTTTTTAACTTGATAATAGCGGGCGAAGCCGCGGGACACGGCTAGTAAAATTATAAATCCGAAAGTTTGTATAAGTGTGTAAATGTGTCAGTATGTTTGTCCCCTCTTCACGCTTTAACGGCTGAACGGAAATTGGATGAAATTTGGAATGTACATAGCTTATACCTAGGATTAACACATAGCCAAATTTTTTACTAGATAATAGTGGGCGAAGCCGCGGGACATGGCTAGTTATAATTAAAACTCAGAAACCATGAAAACCATAACCATAAACATCTTAGACCTCATCTTCACTTTTCATCAGGTGAGATAGTGTTCAAATTCTTGCCTATCCAGCATAAAAAAAAAACCTCACTTGATTCTCAATGAAGACATGTAACAAAATAATAGGGATTGCCAACTGAATTCCTAATTTTACTCAGTAATCGTCGAGTCTATCAGACCCTTCATAAATGTAAGAGATGTTGGCGAATCTCATAAAAGTCGAGTCTGAGGCTCTCAACGACCGGATCCTAATTGGCTGGCTTTAGGCGATGCTCTTTAGATTGCACGAGAATAAGCGCTCACCCTCATCACGTCTTCGGTTACGGAGTTACGGTTATTAGAACATTATACTAAAACTTGTACATTCACCTGGTACTAGTATAAAGTAGCAATTTATTTTGAGCATAAGGACGTAGGCATTTAGTGACGAAGGTAAACATAAACCTCTAGGATTCAACATATTAGACAGCAGTGGTTCCCGTGAAGTGAGTTAATATTATTAATTAGACCATAATTAATGTGTTCTATGTTTAACAGATTTAATATTTGGCGGCTTCACCCGCGCCCCGTGTTAATAAGGATGAAAGCCTTAGCCTGACTGCCTATGTATTTACAATTTATTACTGACTTACTGTTTAGTCTTAGACTTTATTACGGACTTATTATTCATTTTCCATAATTCTGACATTGGAGTATTTTATTCAAATTAAATAATCCTAATATTTTGTTTTATTCATATTTAAGTTATAATTAATAATGAAACGGAAGATTATGTGGAAAAGAATTACTGTTCTCTAACATTTATACAATAATCTGACTAATTAATAAAATTTCATTTAATTTCTTATTATATGGAATGTAAAAATAGGCAAGCAATTGACCACTATCACCTGATGGAAAGCGATGACGCGATGATGATGACTCCCAGATTATAATGTTCGGAAAACAAAGACGCGGGTATTTTATTACTATAAGCATTTATAGAGATACTGTTTTAAACACTCATACACACAGTAGCCTTCGGATTAATAGTCTTATTTTAGTGGCTGCCATCTGTGAATGTCATCGTCTAATTTCGGAATGGCAACAGCTTACGTAGTTAATTTAATTAATTTAATAGACAATAAATGCGTGCAAAATAGCAGGCCAGCTGGCACCTGATTTTGGTGATAATCGAGTTGTAACTGCCGCTTGGTCGAGTTGTAATTCCCATATCGACAGACATCGCGGCGCCCTGTGGTGTGCCGCCCGCCTTTGCAGCCCTTATTGACCGTGCGTCGCAACCCCTTGTGTGTGGAACTGCTTTTATTGCAGCCTGAATGAAGGAAGGCTGCATGCAAGCAAAAATAATTATAGCACGGAAACTAGTTACGCACGAATAAAATTAATTCCCTAATCGAAACTGGTTATGTTAACTTGTATTATTTTAAGTAAAATATATTCCGACATGAAAATCTATTACGAAAACGGCCAAAATATAATTGATTCATCTGAATTTATCTATTGTTGTGTACAACTTCTATTTTTTGTCTATCTACAAAATTGTTTTTTTTTATTTGGCTCCGCGAACTATGTGCATTTAGCCAGTGTCAAGTAATAAGTATGGATCAAGTTAAGTATTCCTTTAACCATAAATCTGTCCTAATCTCCAATCACAGTCAAAGTCAACTAAAACGTTCATGGTCCCATCATAGTCAAGTCATGCCAAAGTAATGGTAGAAACTTTAAAACATTTTAACTTTTCTGGGAGTATCAAGGCGTAGTATAACCACAGAATAAATAGAAAGTACTGTAGAGTAGAATGCAAACGTGTGCTATAGAAAATTCTTTACAATGTCTCTACTACACTACGTCACCTCATGTAAATGACTTCCACTTCATAGAATTGCAGTCCACGATTTGCCTAA
Source organism: Lomographa bimaculata (assembly GCA_948107665.1). NCBI lineage: Eukaryota > Metazoa > Arthropoda > Insecta > Lepidoptera > Geometridae > Lomographa > Lomographa bimaculata. Next base: position 934,693 of record OX403607.1, on the reverse strand, counting down.
TCGCGTTTCATAGTGTAGGGCGGCACGCTTGGGCGGGCGGCTGCGAATTACCAGGCGCCAACGAGGCGACGATGGCGAGGCAATGACATGGAAGTCAGAGCTTCAGGTGTCAATGACACACTGTGAACCAGCAGTAAAAGCTTGTCAGTTTGTCAAACTTGACGATAAATGTGGTACAAGAGCCAAATAGTCTTATTACGCTGAACTTAAGCGTATTTTTAGCAAAATATACACAGTTTATAGCAGCAATAAATGAATGATCCTATCGATCATATTTGCAAAGAATTTCACGATTCCGAAACAAGAATTCGAATAATTTTCTCTAATAATAATTAAACGCAAGCAAAGCTTAAAAAAACCAACTTGACTGCTTCAGATTAGACGTACTAAATACGCATTATTGACGATATTTCAAGAACTACTGATGAAATCTTGATCAAATTTAAATGGGACCAATGGGAAAGCAACATCTTTCAAACAAAAAACCAACATCACGCGGTGTTCCCAGGCGGTCAACCATCCAAGTACTGACCGCGCCCGACGTTGCTTAATTTCGGTGATCGGACGAGAACGTGGTATGGCTTACAACTATAGCAAAAAGTGTCGTTACAACTTTTGATCTTAATTTTTTCCGTCTAGCCCCCTTTTGCAACGCGCGATAAGGAACTTTCGTTCCAAAAATACAGTCGCCTTGAGTACCTCCTCCTTTTTTGTGAAGTCGAAGAAAAATGTCAAAGGGATTACTTTGTTAAACTTGCTTCAAACGAAATATCTATCAGTAAGAACAAATTGTGTATAATAAATATAGATATTTCTTAGTCGTCACCTATCCAGGTACATTCACCAGTCAATGTATCTGGGATTATTATTATTATTCCTCATTGCCAGTGTCTTTGTTCCCCGAACGGTACAATCTGGATGTCTTCAAGTCCAAAGTGAATAGGTACCTTCTAGGCAAACATGTCCCATCTTCTCCGCATCGCCACTTTCCATCAGGTGATATCGTGTTCAAATGCTTAGGCATAGCATAAAAAAATGTTCTATACTGCCTGCCAGGGCAGACCAGTACTACAACTACTGTAATTGTAGGTCTATTTTAACTTTCCATCAGGTGAAATTATGGTGCAATACTTCGAGCAGGCAGACTGTGCTACGGTTGCTACGATTACTGTAACTGTAGATGTATGTATAAAAGGGACGCATTAACTAGGCAGACCACGCTACAGGTGTTACGTTTACTTTCACTGAGAGTGTACACTAGGCACGTAGGTAGTTTAATACATTTCTAATTAAACTGACATACCGATACAAAAACATACCTTGAATTTCAAGTACACATTACGTAAACAACTTAAACTTGAGTTCTCAATTGAAAACAAACAAATAAGTGGATCGATGGTAGACAGCAAAGATAATAAACTTCATGCAGACAGTTAAGAGGTCGAGTCGTGTATATTAATCAGCACCCTATGTTCCAGACACTTGGTAAACATTCAAGATCCGACTCTCACGTATGTATTTACTAGCCGTGCCCCGCGGCTCCGCCCGCTATTATCAAGTTAAAAAGTAGCCTATGTTTTAATCCTAAGTATAATCTATGTACATTCAAAATTTCATCCAAATCCGTTTTTTTTTAATGCTAAATTGGCAAGCATTTGACCACTATCTCACCTGATGGAAAGTGATGATGCGGTCGAAGATGTGACATGCTTGCCTAGAAGATACCTATTAACTCTTGATTTGAAGACTCCCAGATAATACACCTCAGGGAACAATGACGCAGGTAATAAGTTATTTTGAGTTTTAGATGAGAATTCCGTTTAGCCATTAAAGCGTGAAGAGGGAACAAACATACTTACACACTTACACACAAACTTTCGGATTTATAATATCAGTAGCACCTTTGAAATAAGCAAAAATGAACCTTACTTTTTTATGGTTTTATCTGTTTTAACCTACTAGGTTGACAAGTTTGTAAGTATAATACTTATTATTATATATTAACTACTCTGATCTCATTCAATAAACGACTTCTCCGGGTATTCAGTTTGAATGTACCTTATAGTACTGCGTCGAAGGCAGCGGCTTTGATTCGTCTTTGTTCTTGTTTCTGGGTGTAATTTTGTGCGGGATGTAAATGTTTTTTTTTTATGTATCATCGTTTGAACACTACATCAGCTGTTAGATGCTGCCGAAGATGTAGCTTACTTGCCTTGAAGGTACTCATTAACTCTAAAGAGTAGACTCTAGATGCAGGCAACAAGTTCTACTCTGTAATGATTTTATCCGGCATCAGCGATACAAAATTTCAAACTTGTCCGAGTATAAATGACTATAACAATTTTTTTTCTCAATGTGTTGTTTTTTAATTATTTCTATTTAACCCTATGATAGATCAAATAAAAAGTTCCGTCAGACCAGTAGAAAAGAGTATGCCTTTACCATCATCATACGCTTTTGACCATCTAAGTTCGGCAGGTAAGATAAAAAGTTAAGCTTTGCTCCTCCCTTCACAAACAGGGCGATAAAGGGTCGATCGAGACAGACAGACTAGGCGTCGTATTTTATTCACCACCCCGACCTAGACCGGCGACAAACAACCAAGCTCAAGAGCTGGCTGTCGACAAGTTCACGAACGTATTGATATTTTCATTTTGCTTTGAAACAATTCAAGCGTGATTCATATGTTCAACGTTATTAACGACTAGCAGTGCCCCGCGGCTTCGCCCGCTATTATCCAGTTAAAAAGTAACCTATGTGTTAATCCTTGGTATAATCTGTGTACATTCCAAATTTCATCCAAACCGTCAAAGCGTGAAGAGGGAACATAAACGCTTTCACACTCACAGCCCCACACTAAGTTCGAAGACTTGTGTCGTAGGTGCCGGAAACATTCACATCACACACACAATCACAACCAGAACCAGAAACACAAATTTTCCTTTGGGAGAAAATTTGTGTTTCCACCGGGAATCGAACCCGATACCCCTGCTTAGAAGGCGAACGCGCACCCAACTGAGCCAACGGGCAGTTCAAACATACTTACACACACACTTACACACAAACTTTCGGATTTATAATATTAGTAGGATAAATAAGTTTGCAAAATTGTTGCTACACCAACTCCTATGCCCATGTTCAGTACTGAACTGACAGTGATAGATTATTCCTAAAAAAGTGAAAATGGGCGAAGGTGGGATTTGTAATTTGGATTGACGGAGTTATCAATTTGAAGTATAGTGGCTTTACTTTACTACGAAGATGTGAATGTCTAATGTAGATAAGATTTACGTCTCATAAGCATAAGCTTATAACGATTGCCATGAACATTTCTATCAAAATTAGCTGGTTACTAAAAAAAACAATAACAAAAATTATCCCCTGATACTAATATCTATGGGCCGATTGTCTATATTTCATAAAACTAAACTAAAACAATATACAGCTAAGACCTAAGTTACCTTAGACTATATTAGTCAGTTAGACATCGAGCTTATAGATAACTCAAGTGCTCAAGGCCCCAACGTGTAGCGTTCCCAACATAGTTATTATTACTTGCTTATTTACGCCTTACCCAGTACATTTACAGTTATCTCCTTTTGCGTACAGCCACCAACTGTCCTGAACGTTTCCGAATAATATATCGACATCTTGTAAGTCACATGAATTTCCATTTTAATTAATTTTAGTTTAAAATATTCTTTTTTAACAGAAATATTAACGGAAGCTTACGACGGTCTGGAGGGGCACAGGCGCATCGAGCAAGGCACGTGCGAATTGTATACCTTGGTACTTACCGCTATTTAATTTTGAATATTAATTCAATAAAATAATAAATTTGTAAAAAAAATACATCTTCTTTCATAGTTCCCGCTTCTGCATCCGGTTCTGCTAAAATTTACTTTTGGCATCTTTTGGGGGCTGAGTCACCCACGTCCGTAGGAGGATACCCTACACGAGTCTGACTCCCTACACGTGGTCCCCGGGTGGTGCTAATCAGGTGACATTTGAGAGGTGGTAGAGCATTTTGTGAGTTGCTCGCCTGGCTTGCTACCAAAGTAGCTTACCACCATCAAGTTGAAAGTCTGCCGCCAAGCCAAATACGGTGTTCCGGCAGTTATCCTTGAGAGCCTGCGTATTCCAGGTCTAGTGTGTTTACCAGCTTCGATCACATCGTCACTTACAATCAGGTGAGATAGTGGTCAAACACTAGCCTGTCACAAATAATAAAAAAAAAAACTGTTTTTGTTTCCCGTTGCATCTCTAGTTTTAATAGTGGATTATATAAATCAATAGCCAGTTCTTGAACTGTGACTCGCCCCTAATCTAGGATAGGAATGATTGCATTAAATATGGTCGACCGCATGTCCTTTCACCAAGCGTCTCACCACCAAGCAGTCCCAGCACACAGGTACCTTGGCTACGTAAAGCCATGTAAAGCCCTTGAATGACTTCACCATTAGGTCATAGTACCAGACCCAATCCTCCAAGCACACACACGAGGCGAATATTAATTTAATTACTCGTATGACCTGAGGGCACACCCGCTGGCATTTGGCCGAATAGCCGCGCCTTTTAGCTGCCCTATCGTGATGGACGCTATTTATGGAACGCTATGGTGATTAGCCTTTTTTAGGAGATGTATTTATAATGACGTGATTGATAGGTCAGTTGAGATTGTCACAAATTTGAAAGTTGTTATTTTGTCGCCAAGCACCGCAGTGTTGCAGCAGCTGTCGGATACCTATAATTGGCAGCCGGTTCCCGTTTTAGGGATAGGGTAAGCAACTGCGACACTACGTCTCCTTGGGGTCTAGAAGATGTATTAGAGGCGTCAATGGCCTACCTACATGACATAAAAACACTCATAGAGTTAACCTTCTCATTCTTTTAGACGAGAGAAACTCTACTCTAGTAACATCAATGTGGTATGTAAGTATTTAAATTGTCTTTATTTAAGTAAGAAAAACTCGATGTTGTATCTTTTTTGATAAAATAATATGAGTTATAAACTTGAACGAATACAATCCCAATGAAGAACATTGTTATCCATTTTGTAACGCAGCTCGATATTTTAACCGTTTTCCACGCCTGTTCTGAGCGCCAGGACCGTTATTTTCGAGTAGGAACTAGAGCCTGGTCCGGCATGGGAATTGCTCAATAACTGGCTGATAGGCGATACATATTTGATGGACGAAGACTTTGGTAAAAGAAGCGGCATAGTCGTGGAAGGGCATGTCTTGAGGGAAATGTGAAGTGCCTACATAATGTAGTATAAAAAAGTATATGTGTAGTATATAAAATTTTGGTTAAATTTTCAAGCTTCTGATACACCAATGTTGATATCTTAATTAATGTAATTTGTAATCAACTCAGATCTTCCGTCCTCAAGAAAAACACAATAATGAAACATAATTTTGTAAAGATTTGGTTGGGAGAATGAAAGAGTGTCGACGTGACCAAATGAACACATATAAAACAGCTGAACCCCATGTATTTTTGAACAACTGGTAACACAGTGGATTTGCGTGCAGCCCCCTCCTAATAGGGAAAACTTTTCAGCATCGGAAATTCCGTAATAACAGTTGAAAACTGCAGTTTCCTCGAAATTACCAAACTCACTGATATTGTGGTGTTTTTCCGAGGGTCGGTTGGAGATAAAGAGAAAGTTTGCTGGTAATGGCTTGGAAGGTAATGAATTGGATTTTTAAGGATATAATGTTTAATTTGATTTTATGGATAGAATTGTAAATATTTATTTTAGGCCCACCTCATAATATGTAGTATCACTGAAAAGGGATTTAAAAACCGGCCAAGTGCGAGTCGGAGTCGCACACGAAGGGTTCCGTACCATTATCTATAAAAATCAGGTTTGTTGTATGGGAGCCCCCCTTAAATATTTTTCTTATTTTATTTTTTGTATTTGTTGTTATAGCGGCAATAGAAATACATCATCTGTGAAAATTTCAACTGTCTAGCTATCACCGTTCTTTAGATACAGCCTGGTGACAGACGGACGGACAGCGAAGTCTCAGTAATAGGGTCCCGTTTTTATCCTTTGGATACGGAACTGTCATGATTTCTAATTTTTAATTATTGTATTTCGATATTATTTCGTTGCTAAGCTGTTAATTCAAATTATTAATGTATAAAAATAATGTATCTTGATTGCAAACGAGGACTACCTGCTTTTCGAACATAATAAAAAAAGTGACATTTGGTTGAGCTAGCCGTTTTTACAGGCAGTTCGCTTTAGGCGTTTGAGCTGGACACACCTTAAGTAGTGCCCAGGTTATCATTACCTGTATAAGGATAAGATTAAAGTGTAATAAGTGTAAAGTGTAATAAGTGTTAAATGTGAGAATTTGTGATGGTGTGAATTATATGGATACTGTCGAGAATAAAAAGGTGTTTTCTTTTTATCTCAGAAGTGGGATCGAACCAAAAAGGTACGTGAAAGTATTTTTTTTCATCATATATATATATTTTTTTCTTGTTACTAAAGTACCTACAATGCAATATACATTATGACCGTTTAATTTTCTCCATGTACTATCAAGTAAATGTGTTTTGCTGTGCGAATTGCACTCGTAGCGTGTCACGACGGCACCTGCACGTTGCGTTTGATCGGGGCTACTCTCCGATAGCGCGACGTGTTGGTTATGTGTGTAATAGTGTGCGCGGGCACGTGGCTGGGGCAACTCCCTAGTAGTGTCATGGCGTATACTTTTATGCACTTTAGCTGAGCGTTCCGTGTGTTAGATCGGGGCTACTCTCCGATAGCACTCGTCACGTTTTGGCTTGAAGCTGTTGTATGTCACAGTGGCACCTGCACGTTACGTTTGATCGGGGCTACTCTCTGATAGCGCGACGTGTTGGTTTTTGTGTGTAACGGCGTGCGCGGGTACGTGGCTGGGGCGACTCCCTAGTAGTATGCTTTTGTACATTTACGGAGCGTGTCGTGTGTTTGATTGGGGCTACCCTCCGATAGCACTCGACACGTTTTGGTTTAAAGCTATTGTTTGCAATATATTAATATTTTTATAATTAGAATAACTGAAAAATACTGGTAAATCATGGAGAAAAGTTAACCTTTAAAGTGATGTTTTTGTAATTTTGTGTTGAGCAAACTATGGATGTTTGCTAAATTATATTTGGATAACAATGTAGTGATAACTCGCTGGATTATTGAGTGAATATGTTTTTCACTGGTTGCTGAGCGAGTCGCTTGTATACTATGTGATTACGCTGGTTTATTGAGTGGATATGTTTTCCACTGGTTGTTGAGCGAGTCACTGGTATATTTACTACGAATATTTTAGCGAGTCGTACTAAGTGAACTCGCTGGTTTATTGAGTGGATAGGTTTTCCATTGGTTGTTGAGCGAGCCTTTCACTAGTCGTCTCATCGATAACCAAGTTACATATTACATATATGCATTGTGTATAGTATGTATATATATATATATATGTGTATGTATAATGTATATGTGTATATATCTGGTATCCAACTAGGTTACTGGGTTGAGTGGGCTATGGTTGCCTGCTGGATTTATGTGGTTAAACCAAATAAAGAAATTTATTTTATTTTTATTATATTTTATTTGATAAATTAGATGAATTATGAACATTACTAATTATGGTAACATTTAAGCTTGACTTACAATGTATGATACAAATTATATTGGTGTTTATTCCATACTGGACTCCCTGTGCAAATGTTATGCATAGTTTATTCCGATGATAATGTTTCCGTTACAGTGAGGTGTCACGATGACTTCCAGTGACGAAGCTGGCACGCCACCTGATGTACCTGTGAGGCAGCGACGAAAATTGATGAAAGCTAGGCGGAAGAATCGGCCCTCATCACCAAGTTCCCGTGATCGAGCAGCTAAGCCAAGGAAAAAGCGTAAGATTGCACACAAACGTTCTAAAGCCAAACGGAAGAGTTCATCTTCATCATCGGATTCGAGTTCTGACGATGAAGCTCCACCAAGTAAAATTCGGAAAGTCACTGACAAACTTACCAGTAGTGATGTCATGAAATTGTTAAAGCATTTAAAAAGGGACTCTTCCACGAAATCTTTTAACAATAATAGTTTGAATAATGTTATTCCGGAATTTGACCCGTCAAATAGGGCTCAAACCATTGAAAGCTGGCTACGAAAGGTAAATGAATGCGCTGTTATATATGGATGGAAAGAGAAACAAATCGTCCATTTCTCCTTGCAAAAGCTAACTGGCTTAGCAAAAAGATGGTTTGAGGCCTTGCCGACGGTGGTTTTCACTTGGGATGAGTGGCAGACAAAACTTCTAAAAGCTTTCCCAAGCGAAGACAACTATGGTCGTTTGTTAGAAGAGATGTTAAATCGCACTTCACGTGCTGAAGAAAGCCTTCGTGAATATTTTTACGAAAAATTAAGCTTACTTAATAGATGTGAAATCATAGGTAGGAAGGCTGTTGATTGTATTGTCTACGGTATTAGCGATCGATCTGTCAGGAATGGAGCACAGGCTCTCAATTGCTCAGAACCCGAAGACTTGCTAAAGTTTCTTTCATCCCAAAAACCCCAAGCACTCTCTAATGTAAAGCTGCGTGACCGTACAGCTCAAAAATCAAACAATCTTGGTATTACTAGTGCGGGTCAGAGTACGTCCACGTCTAGCTCGATTACATGTTACAATTGCCGCTCTAAAGGTCATCCGTATTTTAGATGTCCAAAGCCGCTTTTAAAATGCAAAAGATGTAACAGAATTGGGCACGATAATGACGGCTGCAAGTTGGAACTGTTTCGGTCAAATCCCAAAGCAACTCAAGCAGATGGTGACGCTGAAAGGAAAACGTTAAAAATTGATTCAAAGAATGAGAACAATGGTAATGCAAAATTTTATAAAACTGTTACAGTTAATGATCAGTCACTTGAAGGATATATAGATTTTGGAAGTGAATGCACGCTTTTACGGAAAAGTGATGCTGAACTATTGAATTTGACAAAATGCTCTGAAGGAATCCCGGTGGTTAAGGGTTTTGGTCAGTCATCAGTCATACCTTTGTACAAATCCTACGCTAATGTTAAGGTTGATGAAGTTGAATCGGCAATAGAACTTCTAATTGTTGATGATATCCACATGCCATCATCTCTGATAATAGGCCAGAATTTCACAGAGCTACCGTATGTTACCGTTTTGAAAGATTGTTCGCGACTAACGTTTTACAAGAGCCCAAGCCGAACTTCTGTCGACAGTCAAGAGGGTACCGTGAAACTTTATATGACTAATACGGTAGAGATTTCAAAAACCAGCGTAGTATCTGTTCGGACGGACTCGAATTTTACAGGGGATGTGTTTATTGAAGGCTATAATGCATTTGAACCAGGTCGAGAATATCGCTTATTCCAAGGTGCTTTCAATATATCAAATGGAAATGGTGAAGTGGTTGTAACAAATCTGTCCCCTCAAGCTATCACAATGAAACAAAATATGCTGATAGCAAGAGCTACACCGTTTAGTGAGCATAATGTATGTCATGTTAATCGCATAGAATTAAACCCTGATATTTTGGAGCCCCTTGATAAAACTAACATAAAGACTGGGACAGAGCTTAATGATGATCAAATGGAACGACTTTATTCCCTACTACAAAATTATCGTGACTGTTTCGCTACAAACTTGGCAGAAATAGGATGTGTGGCAGATGTAGAAATGAAAATCGATCTGACAGATAACAAACCGATTGTTTACAGGCCATACCGCCTGTCATATTCCGAACGGGAGAAGGTCCGCGAAACCATAGACGAATTGCTACAAAATGACATCATACAGGAGTCGAAATCTGACTACGCCAGTCCTATTTTAATGGTCAAAAAGAAAACTGGCGAGCAGCGTTTATGTGTAGACTTTCGAGCTCTTAACAATAAGACTATAAAAGATCGGTTTCCCCTGCCACTCATCGAAGACCAAATTACTAATCTCAGTGGAAATAATTTCTTTACGACTCTTGATCTTGCGTCAGGGTATTATCAGATCTCAATGGCTGACGAAAGCAGGCACGTTACTGGTTTTGTCACTCCTGATGGGCATTACGAATTTAAACGAATGCCCTTCGGGCTTGCCAATGCCCCAGCTGTTTTCCAGAGAATGATAAATAAAATACTCGGAAACAGACGGTTCGAGTACGCATTGGCCTACCTAGATGATGTACTAATACCGTCAAGAAATATCGACGAAATGTTTCAGCGATTGGAGGATGTTCTGAAATTATTTAGACAATACGGACTAACGTTGAAACTTGAAAAATGTCGTTTCTTTGATAGTACCGTTAGCTATCTTGGGTATGATGTTTCTTCACAAGGAGTTCAGCCAGGTGAGACTAAGACATTAGCGGTTAAGGAATTTCCTAAACCAAACAACGTTCACGAAGTTCGGCAATTTCTCGGGTTGACAGGATATTTTCGAAAGTTTATTAAAGGTTATGGAGAAATTGCTCAACCGCTTACTTCTCTTTTGCGGAAAGAGGCAGTGTGGCAATGGTCTGAAACTGAAGATCAAGCATTTCTCCTGTTAAAGGAAAAGCTTGTGGATCGCCCTGTCTTAGCGCTTTACGATCCAACCCTTGAGACCGAACTGCACACCGATGCTAGTTCTCTAGGCGTAGGAGGTATACTAATGCAGTGGCAGAGAGACACAAGAGTTTTGAAACCCGTTGCATATTTTAGCCGACAAACTACTCCCGAAGAGAGACATTTGCATTCGTACGAACTGGAGACATTGGCCGTTGTGTGTTCCTTGAAAAAGTTCCGGGTATATCTGATGGGAATTCATTTTAAGGTATATACGGATTGTGCCGCCCTACGCACGACACTAACTAAAAGAGATTTGGTCCCGCGGATAGCAAGGTGGTGGCTACAGATAAGTGAATTCGATTTCGAAATTGAATATCGCCCTGGCGTTCAAATGACGCATGTGGATGCACTTAGCAGAAACACCAAGCTTACTGCGGAACCAGACGAGAACCGATCTGTTAATGTGTACAACATAGAGAAGGAAAACTGGCTGTTATCTTTACAATTAGCTGACCCCGAAATATCCCGTATATATAAAATTCTGAAACCAGAAGATGATCCTGAATGCAAAGATATTCGCAAAGATTATGTTGTAAAGAATCATACGGTGTACAAGAAAATAGACGACAGGTTATGTATGGTTGTGCCACGAAGCGCTCGCTGGCAAATTTGTAGAGCTAACCATGATGAAATAGGTCATCTCGGATATGCAAAAACCCTTGAGAGAGTACAACACCTGTATTGGTTTCCTAAACTCAGAAAATTTATTAAGAAGTATGTCGCAGCCTGCCTTGAGTGCGCTTACAACAAAGATAACGCTACCAAGCAAAAATCGGGTCATTTATATCCCATTGATAAAATACAAATACCATTCCATACAATTCATATGGATCACCTCGGACCTTTTGTCAGGAGCAAAGACGGTAACACCCACATTCTTACAGTGGTAGACGCTTTCACTAAATACGTGTTCGTTAGACCAGTTAAAGATTTGAAAACTAAAAGCACTATTAAGGTTCTTGAGAAGATTTTTTATGATTTCGGTGTCCCGGCTAGAATTATATCTGATCGAGGTACTAGTTTTACCTCGACAACATTTAAAGCATTTTGTAATACACACGGCATTAAACATGTTTTAAATGCAGTAGCTTGTCCCAGAGCGAACGGCCAAGCAGAGCGGTTTAACCAAACTATTTTGAATTCACTATCGGCACAGAATTCTTTTGGTAACGAACGTGAATGGGACAAGTGCCTCGGTAAAGTTCAATGGGGAATTAACAATACCATTAATGCCTCTACACAGAAAACGGCGACAGAAGCTATGTTTGGGGTAAAATTACGCGATAATTTGTCAAACAAGCTCAATTTTCACGAATGCACTAATAATACAAATTTAGAAGAAGTTAGACAAACGATTGGTGATAGTATAGAGAAACAACAAAATAAACAAAAAGAACGTCATGACGCAGGACGAATTCCTGCAACTAAATACAATGTTGATGACTTAGTCAAGATTGCTCGAAATAATTTTGATAATAACCACAAAAGTACAAAGCTTCTGTCAAAGTTTGTTGGGCCTTTTAAAATTACCGAGGTTTTGGGGAATGATCGCTATGGGATAACTGATGTTCCTGGTTTTAAAAAGAAAGGCAAACCGTACAAAACTGTTATTGCAGCAGATAGAATTAGACCTTGGATTCATATTAAGGCTCTTGAATTGGATAATTCAAATAAAAGTAGCTCTAGTGATAGTAATGGCAATGATTCAATGTAACATAAATCGTAATTGATAAGTAGTTACTGAACATTTTATTTAAGATTGTAATTAATAAATAATTTGTAAATCAAATTCGTTTAAAATCTTGTACAATCATAAATATTATTTATTATCTATATATTACATTTAGTCTTTTGTGATTGTTGTGTTTTATTCTTGTAAAATTAAATGTAAATGTCATGATTTATGTAAACATTTCTTAATCGGCTATTTATGTATATCAATTATTTTAACAATAAGTGTGTTAGTAGTATGTGAATGCCAGGAGGCATCACGCTGTCGGATGGCCGAATGTCATGATTTCTAATTTTTAATTATTGTATTTCGATATTATTTCGTTGCTAAGCTGTTAATTCAAATTATTAATGTATAAAAATAATGTATCTTGATTGCAAACGAGGACTACCTGCTTTTCGAACATAATAAAAAAAGTGACATTTGGTTGAGCTAGCCGTTTTTACAGGCAGTTCGCTTTAGGCGTTTGAGCTGGACACACCTTAAGTAGTGCCCAGGTTATCATTACCTGTATAAGGATAAGATTAAAGTGTAATAAGTGTAAAGTGTAATAAGTGTTAAATGTGAGAATTTGTGATGGTGTGAATTATATGGATACTGCCGAGAATAAAAAGGTGTTTTCTTTTTAGAACCCTAAAAATGAAGGTAGGGCTACCGTTCAAATCAAAACAAATCAAAATCTTTTATTCACATGGGCACCAAAGAGGCACACATGAAAGTTAATGACTCTGCCAGATTCGCAAAATTACAGCCATCTCGAGAAGAACCTGGTGTAGTCCGATTTTAGTATATAAACTTTCGTTTCTTGTTTTCTTATTTATTTTCATTATTTTTGAAATGCAATGTGAATTCAGTCTAAAAACTTTTAAATGCAATTTAGTCAACCAGAGAACAAACTTAATGAGGCACTATCCATACATCTGTTAAAATAGGACCACACACCTAAATTTACATACACAAAGACACGTAAGCGACTTACTTTTTAGTCCGTACTCCGTAGTACATAAAGTTTAGGGGTTTAAGTTTTCTCGGGACTTAATCACGCTAAAAAAACTAAATTTAGCGCGATTTAACAATTTTTTTAGTCTTCTCGAGACCATGGCCAATGCAACTTGGCCGAAACGTCGAGGTAAATAAAAATAGTTTTTTTAGCGCGATTAAGTACCGAGATATTACCTAAACTATGTGTTCGAATCGCGAAAATTTAAAAATTACAGTAGTACGGAATTATTCAGCTACAATTTAACGTTCTGGGGATCGCGTGGACCGCACCTGCGATTGCGTGAGCACAGCTATATTTAGGTTATTTGGGTAACTACGCTTATTTACTAAAGTTAAAGTTGTTAAGTCAATGAGGGCCATGGTAACGCAGTTTGATTCAAGATTCAATGTGTTCTAGGATTATGGTGGTCTGTTCTATGAGTAAATGAACAAAGGTATGATAAAAGATCAAGGGATATTGCAGGTTTAAAGTTATGATATAACCTGCAATATATTGATTAAAAACATTAAAAAAAAACCCTGACTATTAGTACTAAATGGCTTCCTATATTTTTAACAAAAAAAAATTTCTGCGTTATATTATATTACCATTTATATCACACTAATATTTTAAATACGAAAGTTTGTGTTTCTTTGTTTTCTCTTCACGTTGTAATGGATTTGGATGAAATTTAAAATGTACGTAGCTTATACATTTTAAATTTGAAAAACGTGGGCGATACCGCGTGTCACGGCTATTGTTATATATTTCTGAAAAGGTATTTTCACGATCGTTTTTGTCTATTTTTATCCCCGACGAAAAAGAGGAGAGTTATACTAATTGTGCAGTGTGCCTGTATGTCTGTGGCATCGTAGGCCAAACGGCTGGACCAATTTTGATTTAGTTTCTTTTGTTTGGTGACTTTATCAAAAGTATTTTTATGTCATCATAACAGTTTACCATTAAATAATTATTCTATTCGATTCTATGTTTGTTTTAAACCGGTGCAGCCTTTCGAGATAGAGCGTCATTGGTATTTTCATCATCCTCATAATATGGAGTATAGTCGCAAAGCAACGAGAATGCCAACACATATATGATTAAAGCGAAGGAGTGAAACTCATTGCCAGCGTCTTTGTTTCCTTCCCAAGGGATATTTGTGCTTCTGGTTCTAGGTGTAATGTGTGTGTGATGTGAATGTTTCCGGCACCCACGATACAAGTCTTTGAACTTAGTGTGGGGCTGTGAGTGTGAATGCGTTTGTTTGTTGTTTGTTTATACCCTGCAGTGGGTCGATACAGGCTGATGATGATGATGATGTTTGAAAACAAGCGTTATGCAACAGTCTAGAGTCAGTAGTCGCAGAAAACCAGTACGTACTGAACTACTGACAAAAGGTACACGATATTTGCCACTTTCACTTTCCTTTGGCAACCGTCCAAAACACAGAATTGGGTCTACTGTAACAGCTACATAATGGCTGATATAACTCGGCAAAACAAACAAATTAGGTCGATTTAGAATGCTTGGCCCTAGTTCCAATACAACTGTGACACACAAGATGAGCCACCGTTTCTTTTATCTAAGGTGAATGGTATCTCATCCAATTTTTATACGAGTCGCCAATTGAGACTAATGATTATGTATGCTACTATTGTACAGCCAAAATACGGCATTCCGCTAATAATTCCATCATTAAGCAGATTTCTTGAAATTAAATACAATAATAAAACGCAAGAAATGCTTAAAAACCGACTTCACCGCTTTATCTTCGGAACCTTGATCTAAAAACTAGAGATCAGATCTTGATCAAATTTCAATGGGACCACATGAAAAGCACCAGCTTTCAAATAAAAAATAATCATCAAAATCGGTTCATAATGAAAGAAGTTATGAGGTAACTTTTGAAGTCGGACAAAAACGAGGACATCGTTAATGTAGTCCACAGAATACGCATTATTGACGATATTTCAAGAACTACTGATCAGATCTTGATCAAATTTTAATGGGACAAATTGGAAAGCAACATCTTTCAAACAAAAAAATAAAAAATACAGTCGACTTGAGTACCTCCTCCTTTTTTGTGAATTCGGTAGAAAAGACAATGGTTTTGTTATACCATGTACCACCAACATATTTGCCAAATTAATTATAATTAATTATAGTTATATATCATGAAATTATTTATTTAAATGAGTAAACTCTAATATCATTTTATATTTGCGAGAGAAACAACACACTTTTAAATTTAATTGATCATTTTTTAATGTTAATTATTATTTTAGTTTAAATGTTTAGTTCAATCATAAGTGTATTTTTTTGTATCGTTGAATTTAATTCACTTCATTCAAAAAACATCAGGGCGTTTGGTCGAAGCAACTCGTGACCAAAATGCTGGAAAATAGTTTGGATAGACATTGAACATTGCCATTCAAAGTGACAATGCTGGCATTTTGGGTACTTTGCCAACTGCCAGCGTTCACAAAACGGTTGTTGTTATGGTACCCACCACTAACTCACTTACCTATTTAACGCGCAAGTGATCGTTTACTTAAGAGCATAATTTCTTCTTAATTTGATTATATTGTAAAATATATCAAATTATATATAAATTATATTTAATCTTATATGTAGGGCTTTTCCACGACTGTTTGAACCGTCTCTTTACAACGCACGCTATATACGCCATTAAACTAACATTAAATTATGGTTTTTGCATTTCCTCAGCTTGGAGACCCAATTGAGAACCATATCGCGACAAAAATATCCTGCTGACTCCGCCAATTCACAAGGGTTCTCTTGTTTTTGTATTTCGACAAAGCCCTACGTAACCAAGGGATATGATCGCGCCTGCATATTTCATTGTCATGCAAACGTTGTGTCGATCACGGCATGATTATGAAAGAATGTCGATTGTGTTGCCGCGTATGACATTCGTGTGGGGACTTTTAAAAACTAATAATTCGCTGAATATGCCTGTGTTTCAAACTAGCTTTTGCTGGGGTATTGAGACGTACAGCTTGTACAAAGAAATGGAAGACCACAGTAAGTTTATAAAAATTGTTTATTGATATGGGCCCCAAAGAGGAACTCATATAGGTTAATGACACTATTGCCAGATGCAAAAAATTACGGCCATCTCGAGAAGAACCTTGCAAGAAATTCAGCGGCGCATTTTTTTTCATTGTACAAATTATAGGGTCTGTTACATTTAGAAAGCGTTTCTTTCGATAGAATAGAGACGAAGCGTTTTGGTTTTTGGCTAGGGGGGCAGGACCTACGGCGCAAAAACCAAAGACATGACCACTGCGCACTACAAAGAGTCTCTATTAATGTATTACCTTCCAGCTTTTAACATAAAGTATAAAGGTTTTAATGTATTTTTGTATACAAATACACTTACATTTAGTTCAGACTATTTGCCAGAAATACATACAGCATACACACACACACGCGATCACAAATATCCTTGGGGAAAGATAATTGTACTCCTGCCGAGAATCCAACCAAGGTTAGACGGTGTAGATGGAAAGACTTGCTCACTGCGCCAATCTTTTAAAGCATCCAATAAAATTTGTACTAAAAATTCAAATAACCCGACTGCGAAAAATGTATACCAACTTTTTATGTAATTTTGTGTAATCTTTCGCAGCATAAATCCGCTTTATTATATTTTTTTTCATACAATTATCTAAGGACACTTATTTTTATGACGAGTATAATGATGCCTAAACTGTCGAGATCCATCCAGCCGTTTGGAAGATACGAGGTTACAAAGAAATTTACATATGCAAACAAGATTAACTTACGCGCGAAAAACAACCCTTCCTTGGCAGTCGGGTAAAAAAAGCATTACAAAATTTTGCAATGTGTGTACGAGTTGTTTGGATACTCCAGGTGTGTGACCTTATTCCCTTCACAATGAATAACTGCATTCAATTCAAAAATCTGCACTGGTACTTTCTCCATTCATCCTCCCTTAGACTTCTTTTAATGCCGCAGAGACTAACTGCGCAGAGCAAACCGGTCCGAACGGGGCGATTGCATTTACCGTTTATTGTGAGATTACTTGCCGAGAAGTGTATTGAAGTTTAATAGATTGTAGAGATAGAGCTTTTATTTCATAGGCTAGCGTTTGACCATTATCTGTTAGCACTCAAGGATAATTGACGGAACACAACTTAGAGCTTGGCGACAGATTTTTCTAGTAATCTTATTTATTGTTTAATCCTACTATAATATTATAAATCCGAAAGTTTGTGTGTAAGTATGTTTGTTCCCTCTTCACGCTTTAACGGCTGAACGGATTTGGATGAAATTTGGAATGTACATAGATTATACCCAGGATTAACACATAGGCTACTTTTTAACTAGATAATAGCGGGCGAAGCCGCGGGGCACGGCTAGTTGTTTATAAGTAAACAAATGACCACTATGTCTGATGTGGTCGAAGATGCGACACGCTTGTCTAAAAGATACCTGTTCACTCGAGACGTGAAGACTCCTAGTAACTAGTTTGTGGACTACTGACGATATGGAACGCCATGCTTTTTTAAGAAGTCTTCAAGTCGCCAGTGAAAAGGTATCTTCTAGGCAAGCTTGCTCCATCGTCGACCACATGGTCGCTTACCATCAGGTGAGATGGTGGTCAAAAGTTTGCCTATTATGAATAAAAAAAAGAAGCCAAGCCTAATAATTTTAAGAATATTAAACGTTACAATAAGTTTTATTAGTTTGGACACTGTAAGGGAACAAACGAACATACATACATATTTATATACATAGCTATGGTGCTAAAATCATAACCATCATTTTTCTTCGCTGTAATCGGGTAAAACCAGTTACGATAAATATTTAACAAGATCAAATATAATTATAAGAACGCTATCGAATACTCGTGTGTCCATAAATCCTTTATTCCGGGTAGTATAACTTATTATTACTAAAGTGATTGATTAAGCTCGATTCCGTCAGTTAGTTACAGTTGGAATGTTCTAACAGGAAAAAAACACACATGTTTGAGCGATTAATTCAATCATTAGAGGATATAAGATAACTAGGTTATTAATAGGTACTTTGGTACGTTTTTCGAACTGACACCTTAAGTATAATTAAAAATATATACGCAACTGAATAAAATAAAAATAAACGCTTTCACACGATATGTTGAATATTGTAATCATCCTACTAATATTATAAATCCGAAAGTTTGTGTGTAAGTGTGTAAGTGTGTAAGTATGTTTGTTCCCTCTTCACGCCTTAACGGCTGAACGGATTTGGATGAAGTTTGGAACGTACATAGATTATACCTAGGATTAACATATAGGCTACTTTTTAGCTTGATAATAGCGGGCGAAGCCGCGGGGCACGGCTAGTAAAAAATATATATAAGTAACGGTCCCGTTAATTAATTATAGAAACATTATAGAATTATTTATCGAATTTTATTGTGGATCTTAACCATTCTTGAATTTATCTGAACACACACGAAAATTACATCAAAATCGGTTCAGCCGTTTAGGAGTTTAGTTACATATACACGTACATAAAAATACATATAAAGATAATCCTACTAATATTATAAATCCGAAAGTTTGTGTGTAAGTATGTTTGTTCCCACTTCACGCTTTAAGGGCTGAACGAATTTGGATGAAATTTGGAATGTACACAGATAATAGCTAGGATTAACACAAAGGCTACTTTTTAACTTGATAATAGCGGACGAAGCCGCGGGGCACGGCTAGTAAAAATATATATGTATAATAAAATATAGCTAATAATTAGGTAAACTTTGGGACATAAACAAAAAAATCGCATTCGCACTCACAGCTCCACACTTAGTTCAATGATGCGTATTGTGAGTGGCGGAAACATTTACATCACACACACAATTACACACAGAACCAGAAGCATAAATGTTGCTCTGGAAGGAAAATTATGGCCAAACCGAGAAAGGAACCCAGGCACAGAGGGCAGAGACCCGACTAATGAACCAACTGGGTCGTCATAAAAAGTGCAACCACTTATTTTATATCGGCAAACTATAGTACTTACAGTTGTGACATTGGGTTGAGCCAAGAATGTAGAAATCAATAATAAGGCATTCGTTCAAAACTTTTTTTTAAACAAGCCTTTAAGAGTCCGCCATATTGGATTTAGAGTCGCTTTATTTTTCGAGTTATTCTCAGCAAGCCCTATCATATAATACCCATATTGTAGGAGTGGGTGTTCCGCCTTGTTGGATTAAGAATGACGTCACATAGCTAACCATGCATTGTCATCCAAACTAAACGTGAATACAAAATTTCAGCTCAATCGGTTGAAGATATCTGCTTCAAAATTGAGTTGCAAGACACATTGCGAGTTAAATAAAAGCTTGCAGAATAGGCGATGATCTAGTCATCTTCAAGATGAACAACCAGCTCATAAATGTACTTGTGTCATATATGTTTTATATATAAATTTCGGACACGTGTGCAGCCAGAATGTATGACGTGATGTGTTATTAATTATTATAAGCTAAGGATATCCATATACGGAAGGCGAGTGACGTAATTCTGATTAACGCGTTCAAAATAATAAACGTTCAAACGTTTTAATAATAGCCGGATGATGGCAATTATTTTTATGGCACTGGAATTTATTAACTGTAATATTTATCGAATTCGATAACGAAGTAATTGATTCAGTTCAACTGTAGTTATTGTTTAATGATTTGTAATTTATCGGGTCGAATGAAACTTTAGGATGTTGACATGTTAGGTATGTGAGAAATATGGATCCTGGCTAGACAACTGCGAACTGCTATAACTGCTAAAGAATTGAACATCTTAGATTTTTTATTTTTCTTCAATAATTTGTACCTAGGTATCTTTAAAACAGGCGAGGCGTTAACAGGTATCTACTTGGAAGGCATGCTACACCGTCTACCGCATCGTTGCACCGCTTACTTATCGTTTGATCGCGGTCAAATGCTTCTATTTGCAATAACAGAATGGACATT
This sequence comes from Lomographa bimaculata, assembly GCA_948107665.1. Classification (NCBI taxonomy): domain Eukaryota; kingdom Metazoa; phylum Arthropoda; class Insecta; order Lepidoptera; family Geometridae; genus Lomographa; species Lomographa bimaculata. The sequence goes on along the minus strand of OX403607.1, from coordinate 914,355 downwards.
ATCGTGCTTACAGATATTATAACAATAACATTTTAATGGTTTCCAGCAGCATAATAAATGTGGACTTTGAGTTTGTTAAAGATATACCTTAATTAAATTAGTTTATTGAGGCATAAGTAATGAATACGTAGCGGTTACTGATCCTACCAATTCTACTTATATTATAAATCCGAAAGTTTGTGTGTAAGTATGTTAGTACCCTTTTCACGCAGATGAACGGATTTAGGTGAAATTTAGAATGAATATAGCTTATACCTAGGATACTGATAGACCGGAAAGTACGATCAACATTTTAAAGCCTTCTAAGGTTCGTGCTGGACCATCTTTTGTATGGGTAAGTAAACAAATGTTAGGCAATATTATGTTTTTTTGACACTAGCCGTGCCGTGTTAATCCTAGGTATAAGCTATGTACATTCCAAATTTCATCAAATTCCGTTCAGCGGTTAAAGCGTGAAGAGAGAACAAACATACTTACACACTTACACACACACACTTACACAAACTTTCAAACAAACAAAACAATTGCATTCACACTCACAGCCCCACACTAAGTTCAAAGACTTGTATCGTGGATGCAGGAAACATTCACATCACACACACATTATTTCTAGAACCAGAAGCACAAACATCCCTTGGGAAAGAATTTGTGCTCCTGTCGGGAATCGAACCCACGACCCACGGCGCAGAGGGCGGACACCTGTCCACTGCGCCAACTGGGTCGTCAAAATTTCGTATTTATAATATTAGTAGTATTAGTTAACAGGATTAGTTAATATAATTAAATGTCAATATCTCGTTTATTGTCCAATCAGATAAGTGATCATTAGTTACTTATCATTACATACCTTATAGATACGTATAGAAACTTTTCAATGAATTGCTGGATATTATAAGGTTACCTGAAAAAAAAAACAAAATGTTTATTTAATTAGCCAGAAAAGTCTTGGTGGAAGTAAGTAGTAAAACTTATAGATATTCTAATAGCTACTACACACGGCACGCATTTGGTTCGAGCGAACGGACGAAGAGCTAACACTCTGCCGAAGTCTGTGTTACCCGACATTTATAATCTGGGAATCTTCAAGTAGCGTGTAATTAAGTATCTTCTAGGAATGCATGCTTCATCGTCGACCGCATCTTCACTTCTCACACATCAGATGCGATTGCGTTCAAACGTTAGCTTATCTAAAAAACATAAGGACTGGTACTAGGATAATCACCGTCTCTGTTTGTAATATTTTTATCATCTCCCTTTGGTTGTCTGGAAGAAATCGCTTTAAGCGATAAGACCGCCCTTTGTGCTCCTATGTTATATTTAAAATTTCTTTGTAAGTGTTATTTTTTGGTGTGCAAATAAAGAATTTATCTATCTTAGAGATTTTATTCTGGAAATTGATGAAGATCTTGAAGATTCCCAGATTGTATTTGTCGGGATTTTCCAAAATACAAACACCGTCAGTTAGCTTTTCACCTTTGCAGTTAAGGCGTTTCTCTATTCAACTCTAGTTGTTCGATGTTAGAATGAAAATTGAGGAATCAGGACGGTCAATTCCGTAGTAAACTCACAGAAAATTATCTGATATAATATAATAATCGACACCCCGTTATAATGAAACATAAAACGAATGCCACCATTTTGGTTTTATACACAATTACCGCAAAATTTCTACCTATTCTGCACAAGGTAGATGTGTAGACCCGGCCCTACCTGGCTCCATAACTGCGCCACAGTGCTGTGACGTCACCGCGCAGGGTCGACGACCTCCACCGGACATACTACAAGCTACTACGAAGGTTATAAGTTAATCAACGTACCCCGTAATGGTTGAAAGCCTTTCAAGACAAGTGTTTTTGTTGGTGTGGAGAATTTTAATATTTATAATTTTTGACTAAACGGTTACTTTGTTCTGATATATTCGATGATGGTAAGAGACGATGCGTTCGATGATGGAGCCTGTTTGCCTAGAAGATACCTGCTGACTTATGATAATATTCGATTATCGAGAAACATAAGTTTTCCACTGTCTCACAAGTTGGACTGCTAAATGTGAATGTGGTCGAGAAAGGTGAACACACATTGGGATCACAGAATATTGATGATGCTTCACGACAAGATTTTTTTATTTAAACACTACGGCAAGAAAGATAATACGTTTATTATATATTTTAATAACTTATGCCACCATCTTCGTGCCAAATAGTCAACACTGGAATCGTAGCAGCCGTAACACAGGGTATATATATGTATATACTAGCTGTGCCCCGCGGCTTCACCCGCTATTATCAAGTTCAAAAGTAGCCTATGTGTTAATCTTAGGTATAATCTATGTATATACCAAATTTTATCCAAATCCGTTCAGCCTTTAAAGCGTGAAGAGGGAACAAACATACCTACACACTTACACACAAACTTTCCGATTTATAATATTAGTAGGATATAGTTTTAGAAAAATTGGCAATTGGCCCTTAGATAGCAGCGTCTTTGTCATTATATTTTATGATTACCCAAGCTGTTGCTTCAAATACGAATATGTACGTAGATCTAAATAATATACAAATTAACCCAATTCCGTGATGACGTCCTCATCCCCGAGTAAATGTATAAGTCTCTATTTTTGGTAAATGTTAATGAGGTTCATGTTGAAAGACACAGGGGTGGAGTAATTACGAGCTGAGAGGGCGAAAATAGCTAAATGTTCATAGTTGATGGGTTCTACGGCCTGGAGGTGTTTTATGAGGCAGTGACATTTTAACTTCTAGGTAAGGAAATATATCTAATCTAATATCTTTAAACGAGCAATTCTTGTATATATATATATGTCGGAAACGGCTCCAATGATTTTCATGAAAGTTACAGATTAGGGGTTTTTTGGCCCAAGGAATCGATTTATCAACGTTCCAGGTCCGAGAAATGCTCGGTTCCCAAACTGCATTAGAAAAACCGGGTTTAAGAAACTATTACGCCATGACCGATGTAAAAAACTGTTTCTACTCGACACTAGATGAAGCTTTCTGAGGCTACAAATTCAAACACATTCTACCAAAAACAAAAAACCGAGCTAAGCTCGGTCATCCGGATATTAATAGTTTATTGATTATTTACACAGGAATAGTAAATATTGTGCCGATCTCACATATTGGGAAAAGGCAAATAATTATGATAGGTATATTTCATCTCTAATTACACATATGTATAATTGAACACGTAAAAGGTTGACACGTACTGTTAGAAAAAAATTCAACTACCCTCCGATTTAGCTTAAAGTGATTAATTATGATAAAGTAAATTATATAGCGTTTATTTATATATTTTTAATGGGCGTTAATCAGGAAGCCTTTTTTTATTCAGTTCTAGCCATCCGCGGCTTCGCCTACCTTAATTAAGTTAATTAGCACGCTATTTCTAATTTATTGTAATTACTTATTAATAAAATTACCTTTCATTTTACTACTCAGATACAATTTTCATCATCACTAAAACTTCTCATATGAAGTTTCATTCCCCCATTGTTCTACCTTGCTCAAGTGCCCAAAAATTTGAATAACATTTAATTTATTTTAAACTAGCCGTGTTGTTAAGTTGTACATATTTATTTATTTACTTTAATTAAAACGGTACACGCTTACACCAATTACAATAATTAAAGGATTGTTATTTTATTAATCATACATAAAAATTCAGATACCCAATGTTAATTATTCACAATAAAAAAATAACAAAAAAAAAATATGTCAAATATGCACAGAATTAAAATTTAAAAAGAAATACAAATCATAATTTCATAAATTAATGTCAGCTAAGAATGTCAATAATAATAAAATATGATGTCAAGTACACACAGTATACACACATAAATTGCTGTTGATGATATTAATTCTAATAATATGACTTGCCAAGTATAACAATCTTTGTTATAAGGCGAATAAATAATTGTATTCTATTCAAAAAAAGTTTATTAAATTAGATAATTACCTAATACCTATAAGTCGCTATTTTCGATCGCAAGTTCCCCATAGTAATAATAACATAGGTTTGAAGTGGGACGCTTCAGCAGCTCTAATCTGGCCAGATTATAGAGCACCACAAGCTCCGTGACATCCATTAGTTTCGCTCGGAGCACAATAGACGTATTCTGTTGCATTTGCACACAATGCTCACACACAATGGGACGCGGTAAGTATTATTTGACAGCGGTAGTAGCGAGACGTGGGTCTTGGCATACACAGTTAGACACCTACGAGCTAAACTAAAAAGCCCTCGAGTTGTGACTTGCGGTGCTGGCCTAGAAGCAGCTGATCAGGAAAATAGTCAATCTGCAGCATATAACACTTTTTTACCACCTGATGGTTAGCGACGAAGTGGTCGACGATGGAGCAAGCTTGTCTAGAAGATACCTATTCAATCGTGATTCAAGACTCCTATATAGTACATATCAGGAAACACCGACACATAAAGGCATGTCTACTATATAGCGGTGTCGCTTATCAGTTTGTCTGCTTGTCCGATGATAGAACGTGGATGTGGGAACTAGATCGTGTAGTTCCTTGGCACACTCTCCGCAATGTATCCGAAAAACTGAGAGGCGAACTATCTATAGTAAGGTTCGAAAATTTCTCAAGTCAAATTACTAAGGGGAGAGTGAAAATCTAAACATTAACGCTTTCACACTTACAGCCTAAGTTCTACCACTTTTATTGCGGGAGTCCGAAATATTCACATCGCATTCACACCCAAAAACACAATTTTCCCTTGGGTAGAAAACATGTGTTTCAACCGGGAATCCAACCCGATACCCGCTGCTTAAAAGGCGAACGCGCACCCAACTTTGCGGGTGGACAAGTACATTACATTTTCACTAAATAGTTCTGTCACCCAGTGCTCACACGAGCAGAAAACGCGGATATTGGCCTCATGCCTGACCTACATATTTGTCTGTGTCAGGCTCATTTCCTTCACGTCGCTGATAGATACACGATATCGAAATATAATAAAAGACGGTAGTCGAAATAAACTGATTAACGACGAAAAGAGGTTCTGAACGCTACATTTATTTTCTCGCGAGTTCATCTGAGGGTTTGTTGCTAATCTATTTATTTTCTAAATGTGAAAGAGCCTTGATACTGACTGACATGGCGGCACGTGTAAGCACAATCTACATATAACAACGAGCAGGAAATGGCGTGTATATTAAATCCGTACTTTTACAACCCAAATTACCGAATGGTACAATCCGTACACAAATAATTTTGAACTACCCCTTAGCTTAGGTATGTATACGTCCGCTTTCTAAGTAAGAGTATCGGGTTCGAATCTCGGTTTCATCTCCCACAAGTTTTCTCCCTAAGGGAAATATGTGTTTCTGGTTTTGGGTGTGATGTGAATGTTTCCGGCACCCACGACATCAGTAATTAAACTTAGTGTGGGGCTGTGAGTGTGAAAGCGTTTATTAATAAAATATCTGGAATCAAGTAATTTTAATCGGTCACTTCACACATATCCTACAGCCAATGTTAAAAGTTTTAAAAACCATCGTCTGTCTCTCAAGTTTGAAATATTTGACCAAAATAAATATTGGACGAACATGTTCTTACAAAGTGTGACATACTCGTCAGGTACACGATTAGTTGACACAGGAAAGGTATGAGGGCGGTGACACTCCACTTATTACAATCGATAGACTACGCTACTATGACAACTCACAAAGCATACATAGGTATCTGATCTACATTAAGAGAGTGCCTCTTTAGGGCCCATGTGAATAAACGATTTTGAATTTAAAATACAATATGTTATGGTATTAAAATTCAATAAACATAAACATTACACTCACAGCCCTATACTAAGTTCAATGACTTGTGTTGAGGATGCCGGAAACATTCAAATCACACACACGATCAAACCCAGAACCAGAAACACAAATTTCCCTTGGGGAGAAAAATTGTGTAGGCACTGGGAATCGAACTCGATACCCCTGCTTGCAATTCAGGTTCAAGGCATTAGCATTGCAATTCAGGCAAAGCCGCCAGCATGATGGCAAATTGGGAAGTTTACTCACTGGTAGGGAAGTTAACTCACTAGCGTAGGTCTTTGCTGGATAGATTAGATAGTATATGGTTTTAATTTAGTTTTAAGATATATAGGCAACTGGCGCGTAGATTATTATGAACACAGCTATGTTTATCTTTGGAAAGAACAATTTCATAAATGCATATGCGCGAATAGTGGGTGGTTACAGAATGCCAAAAAGTCCAGAAAATTTAATGCCAGTTGCAACATACCAAACCCATAGTAACTACTTATAATAAAATCTAATGCGGAACAAATCACATACAATCAATAAAACTAAATTGAGTTTGATTCATCGACCTATAAACTTGAAATTCAACCAATTGACCCCGAAATCTTCTCAACTAAGGAACTAAAACCCATTCGACCCAGTTTTACATTCTGGACGCAGTTACCATTTGACATCGTACAATTTTTAAGATTCTATTACTAAATACAAATTAACCTTTGTTACCAAATTTTTCAGTAAAGGGAGTTGAAAATTCTATAAATTTTGCGAATTATACATTTTTGTACATATATATTTTCTCTCGAAAATGATGGATAAATTAAAAAAATCAAGTTCTTGAAAACGATCATCACTCGTACTAAACTAGTATCTATAATGTAGAGACGATTAGATCCACTGCTGATTTGATATCATATCAATGAATTCAAAAATTTAATAAACAAACATATAAAGAAGAGACGTAAATCAAATATAGTCTAGTTAGTCATAAAACACTTGTAGTAGGGGTGGCTGGCACAATGCCAACTAACGAGATTCAATTACTCGGGTTCAATGGCTCTTTATCACTTCGACTAGGGTTACCGCTGCAAGAAAATTCAATATTAATAACTATTCAACACGAAAAATGGCTTAGTTTTCAAGCCTAGCCTTGCGAACATATCTGTGATATGTGTTTCTGAGACCGCTAACTTTTAGGACATCTAAGACATGCCGAATCTTGGTTTAATATCAGACGAGTCTGCATTGAAATTTTTTTGAATGACCAATTTAATTAGACCGGTTAATGTTTATGTATCATAGAATTGATTTTTTTATTGTTTCTTCCATATCTCACTCACCTGATGTTTAATGACGGCGACGATGATGGAGCATATTGTCCAGAAGGTACTTGTTCACTTCAAATCTCAATCTAATTAAAGCGAACACGGTTTGACAGATATTCTAATACAACAAGGATAACATAATTTTTCATCATTACACAGCGTCCGTTACACAGATCAGTGTGCCATATCAACCATATTCTTGAGCTTTAGTGGAAATATGACAGCATAACTAATGTAGTTATTGGCTGAACCGGTTTCCGTGTGGCTTCAAAAATAGAAAGGAACCACGATATGAGCCAGATTCGACACAGCATTTGCATCTGCACGCAAAGTTCGCGCATCAGTCACTCGGGGTCACCGAGTGGTTTCGTGAGCCAGTCGGAAACTAGTTTGGGGAACGTCTCGGTGCTTGGCGAATTCGCATTGTCTCGAGGTATTTAACTTGGTGCACTTGTTACACTTACTTACAGGATTTGTATACACCGCCTATGCCCGCGTTTAAAAATTCAGGATAAAAAATACTAAATAAAATAGGTTAATTCATTATCGCCTCTTTGGGACCCAAGTGTTTTCTCTGTTCGATTACAAAAACCAAACAAAATGTATAGTTTTGATTTTGAAATTAAATTCGTCCATTCCAAATTTCACATAGCTGTGTAAAATTTGGATTGGAAATTAGCACCCAAATTCGTCAGTTAGTGTAGTAGTAACTAGTGTCCTCATTAGAGACAAATTCTATCCTAACCATTTTCCAGAAATATGGTAAAATTAGGACGTAATAGATCGCACCTACGTGGGCTCTTGTCCCCGAATTGTAGTGACCTACTTTCAGGAATTCCGGCGAGGACTGAGATTTTTCGATGGCGTTGGGAATTTTAAAGGCAACAGGGAATGTTGAATAAAATATAACTTTCATCAATATGTGAGTGTGAAAGAAGATTACAGAGGTAATTTAATAGCAAATTCCTATGGAAACTGAATACTCTACCATGGACAGTTTTTCAAACACGAATGCATGTATGAGTAACATGAATCGTGTTACTTATTTCTATTATCTTACTAGCTTATTAGCTGACCAGCTGACCGCCAATAAAGAAGGCAAGTATCCAAAGATTTACCACTATTTGACAACAAACATGTTACATTTGCCTATAGTCAATGCGTTCAGAAATTAATTTTGTGTCTAATCTTTGACAGGTACGAACAATTGTATGGAAAAATATTTTTTTTACTACTTTCCTTGCAATATCTTTATATTTTCTCACCTTTTAAACCTTCCTTATACAAATATTTCAAAACAAAAATTAGGGAAATCGGTTTAGCCCTTCTCTAGTTTTTGTAATACTAAAAAACGTCAATTGATTTTTAAACATATAGATTAATTCATACGCTTACGGCTATAAGTATAGACGTTCTTCGAGCTAAGGTGCGGGATTTCTATATTGTACATACTGGATGACCCCGGTGGTGGTGGCAATTCAATTTCGATTTTTGGCGGCCGAAACCAGCCTTGTATGAAGGCGAACAAAACAATTCAAATCGGTCGAGCCATTTTCGACATTTTTCGAGGCTAGCGCACAGCAATCGACTTTTATATAAAGGGATAGAAGATAGAAGATGATGCAACTAAGATATAAATTAAGAAGTTTAGGAACTTTTAACCCCAATAAATAGTAGATCTAACCCTACTTGATAATACAGAGTGAAAGTCCTGGCAGCACGTGAGCACGTTCCTAGCATTACTCAAGTTTTTGGCACCCAACGATTTGGCGGCGGCTCAACCGTTGGACTGTTAACCGTTAGAAAAGGATTCTATTTCATTCCGCCCTGGGCTATTTATATATTTTATAAAACAGTGATCGTATCGTAAATTCTTTAAATACCTATGGGCAGATTGCGGTTCACGTGCCGCTTGTTTCTGTTACCTTGAGTCTATTTTAGCTGGGAGAGAATTTTTATCATATGATATCATTTGGTATATTGTTTTAGTTATTATGAAGATCCATATAAACATTATCCTACACAAATTATTTGAAAGTTTCACTATTTTCTTGTGTAACAAAATTAATGAAGATCAAGGGAACTGAAGAATTGCTGCTTTCTCTTTACTTTTTATTGAATTTCAGCTGACCACTTTGTTAGGACGATAAAATGCTTCTACCGAATAGTACAGTCAGCTCGCAGCGAAGAATTTGGGTTAATTGCATTATAACCGCTTTCAAACTGCTTCTTACATAGAAAAACATAATGCAGCAGAGACGTGTACTGCGTAGTCTTCAACAATGCTTGTTTATATAATATCCGTAAATTTCATATCAGATAAGTGCACAATCAAAGTGTTTTGAAAAAATAGCAACTCGGCCATTCTGAAAAAACGAACGTCCTCTATCTAAACATCAATAATCGATATAGATTGAAGTAAAATGGCTTCAGATACAAGATACGTAAATTCTAGGTGGAAGTGTGACGACCGCGCTTGAACCCCCGGCCACGGATCGATAGTTTAACCCGGTCAGGGCTGGCTAGGTGAATCGGGAGCCGTGAATGGGTCGGACGCGCCGAGCGGAATGTCAACAACCCTATATTGGCTTCGTGTCGTTTGTTGGTCAATAGCATACTATCATTCTCAGAGCTATGTGTTGAAGTATCAATATTGTTACTAAATAATGAAATAATATACTCTAGTTTTATTCTAGCCTGCAGCCTGTAAGGCATTTGAAATCTTGAATATCCTTTGATATTTATATTGCCCGATTTGTAATTTGTGTACGAGTCATGGTCGTATGCAAACACTTTCTTACATTGCTGTGTGTGATGTATTGAAGGAAACCAAACGGGTTCCATTTTTTCGCAAATGATCTTATATGCCAGGCCCGCCAGTTACAACTGGTCTATATCCATTGAAAACTATATTCATTGCATTTTCATCCACAACTTCATTACAGAATTACAAAGTAACCAAGACAACTTCCTAGTATTTTGGAGCATCAAAGCCGGATGGGTTTAATTAGGTCAAACCGGATCCATTGATCAGCCTTTTCTAATAAAATGTTGATGGTACACATTTAAATTGAATAGAAGTTCGTTCATTATCATTGTGAAACGAATCGAGATGATTCCATTTAACATTTGCGAGTCCGTGTCTTTCATGTCTTATCGCGCATGGTTATTTTCAAAATCTTGAAGTAATGTCGTCTTATGGTCACCATAGAATAAGTACTAGTGTGAGTCGAGCACCGAGGGATCCGTACAAGGTCATGACAGACAGACAGAAGTAATCCTAAAACTGTTCTTTTGTTCCTTTTAAGGTACGGAACCCCAAAAATAGGTAGAAACACGCAAACAATTACATTCTGTTATTAGTCGAACATCGGAACGTATATTAAGTTATTATAAGATATTATTTACAACTAGTCTGTGCACCGCCGCTTCGCCCTTCTTAAGTTTAAAAGTAAGCTATGGGTTTATCCTAGGTATAAAGTATGTATATTCGAAATTTTATCTAAATCCGTTTAGCCGTTACAGCACGAAGAGAAAACAAACATACTTTCACACAAACTTTAAGATGAATAATATTATTGTCATTATAAAATGTTAACAAAAAAATGCTTTTACTTTTTTTTCTCTACTTTCTTGATTTTATTCTGGACCAGAAGGCGTATTTTGGTCGAACTAATTTTGACAGTAAAGCGTCTGGTTTTACGAGAAGTTTACTTCGTAACGGCATTAATATTCATCCATCGTAGCTTTAGAACAAATTATCCGATTGCAGAGCCGCTTTTGAATCGGAATGGCTTCGTTTATCGCTGTCAGGAATTCCATCAGCAGTCACGACAGTTACAGGAGCCGACGAAGAAATATGACAAATTTGTACGTCAAACAGCAGTCATATGCGTAAATGAGTATGTATGGATTGATATGCTACAATAGCCCCTTAGTCAAAGAGGCTTAGATTTTTTTTTATTTACAACTGGAAAAGGCTTGATATATAAACTTTTTAGAGTATTACTTGTTTCGAGCATGTTATTCTTTTCATCCTGTCCTGTGTAATGAGGATTAGTTTAAGGATAAGTTTGTTTCTTCTTCAAATCCATAACAAATAAACGGGTTTTGTCATGAAAAAAATAATTTACATAGTTTTGTTTTTATGCTACATTGACAAGCGTTTGAATGCAGGCCGATAGACAGACAGACAAGGGGACAGATAAAACTCAACAAAAGCTTATCAAAAGAGAGGGCTTATGCTATGCCTAAAGTTATTCTTAAAACGATGGCCCAATTTTGGATCATACCTTAATCCAGTTTATTCCGAAAGCTTCCTGACGGAATTTATTAGGGTTCGCGACTATTCCCGGCCTCCGGTACTCCCCTCGGAACAGTTTAGATATATTTTGGGGGAGACTATTGCTGATGTTAATCTTGGACTTTACGAGGCGAATAGGAGAAACATTGATAAACCATGAGTTAGCTTTAAATTCTGTTTCTATGTGTAATTGAGTAAGATGCGAGTGGAAACTGAAAACTTTCCTCATGATGCAAGTCTTTATAGCCTGAGTTCTTGTAGGGAATCATTTTATTCCATAATTTAAATGATACATTACATTTTAACCGACTTCAAAAAGGAGGAGGATTTCAATTTGACTGTTTTATGTACTGTAAGTCGTTAAAACACAGCAAACACCGTATTTCGGATATTCCACGCTGTATGTATAAAACATTTTTGTAGGTACTTATTTGGATGGTCTTAGTTAATCAGTTTCATACACTGTCTCAATAACTAAGTCCTCAATAAAGCACGTAGAGGAAGACAATCCTGAGTCATAAACGGTAGCTATAGCTATACCCATTTGTTTTACAACTTTTTCCTGCATATAAAAATTCAAAAGCTTTTTATCCATGCCCATCAAGTTCGTGAATGGCGGAAGTGGCGGTACATCAAACGGCAGGGAATGCAGTGAACGTCCCCCTTGTCATCGTAGTCAGTATAAGGTCGATGGTACTGTTACCGGCATCGGCAGGATTAGTATGGTATGGGCGAAGTTTTGAGTAACGTTGCTGAAGATAGTTCCGACTATAAGGGAACTGAACCCTACTTTTGACAATTGAGATTTCAAGTACCTGTGTTTTTTGGTAGATAATAGTGGATAGCATCTTTTTCTTGTGATTTTATTTTGAATACAACAGATTAAATATTCTCAAGACTAATGCGGTCTTTGATTTACTAACCTTTGACGCAAATAGTATATTGTGTCTGTCTACGCCGCGCCGCCGTTTGGGAGCTAACATCGAAGCACCCAAACGACTGAACCGATTTTGGTTTAGTATTTTTTTTGTTTGTAAAGCTAGTTGAGTCTAAGTTGCAGAGCCACAGTCATCAACGTAAGGTAGCTAACCTATCGGTGTTCTATTATTATTTCGGTGAGTGTGCACTCGAATTACACCGGTCGATTCCCCCAAGCTCTTTCTTTAATCGGACCACAAGACGAACTGACCAACGTCATCCATTTATGATTGACATACCTCATATCCACTAGAAGCATTTTCCTTCTACATTTATCATCCGTACAGAGAAGGATTGGAATTCACTGCCCGCGTCTTTGTTCCCCGAACAGTATATTCTGGGAGTCTTCAAGTCTAGAGTGAATAGGTATCTTCTAGGTAAGCATGCTTGCAACATCATGTTCGGCCTCATCATCACTATAAAAAAAATCTTAGCCATATTTTGTGAAAATCGGTGCAGTCGTTATGTCGGGGTAATAAATGTTAAAATTTCGATTTTTCCATTTATATGGTTCTTGGGCATGCCGCTGGCTTCACGTTTTCTTCTACTTCGTCGTTCAGACCACTAGAAGTTACGCAATTATCTTGGTAAAAGTTGTTTAGCTTTTTTTTTTTTTTTATTTGTGACAGGCTAGTGTTTGACCACTATCTCACCTGATGGTAAGTGACGATGTGATCGAAGCTGGTAAACACACTAGACCTGGAATACGCAGGCTCTCAAGGATAACTGCCGGAACACCGTATTTGGCTTGGCGGCAGACTTTCAACTTGATGGTGGTAAGCTACTTTGGTAGCAAGCCAGCCGAGCAACTCACAAAATGCTCTACCACCTCTCAAAAAGCTATATATATATATACTCGTAGTAATGACATCTAGTTCTACTTTATCAATTTTTTTGTTAGTTTTCAATTTGCTACCTTTAAAGAATGTCAAAGCTATTCAATTCTAATGTTTGTTGACTTTGAGGGGATCTCGCAATGAATTCCGATAATACACCCTTTTATTTTCCAATTGTACAAATTCTCGAGTTCCCGAGGGCTATCAAAATTTACTAACCAGGGGTGACGTCCCTCAGCGCCCTTACCACGTGTTATGACGTCACTGGGGGAATGCGGTGCGTAGAATGCTTTGTTTTGATTTCTTAGGTCATTGTTCACATCACTCACCTGTGTATTGTGTAGAAAGCCGGGGAATAGTCTTGTTCCCCTAACGATAGACTGACGAACAGTGCAGAATAGATGTTGACAATATGAAAGGGACGCTAATGGTGGGGGCTAAAATATCAACATTTACAGCGAGTAGAGTAGGAGGTATGTACTTAAATGTGACCAATATAAAATCTTTCCGTATTGAAATACAATTGTGTGATTAAAAACCGAACTAGTATAAGTGTGTGAACTAGAATAGTATAGGTGTCATATTGTTGAAAATATGTTTCATTTTAAGATTTGAAATGAAAATGAATGAGGAGAGTCAGATTACAATAACATTGACGACCCATTTGGCGAAGTGTGCTCTGTCGTGAGTCCTGGGCTTGATTCCCGACAAGAGCACTTAGCATGGGGCTGTGAGTGTGAATTCGTTTGCGTTTGTTGATTTGATTGATTCGGATAGATATCCAATCAATCTAAGCTTGCCTCTACACATTGAGGAATAAAAAACGGTGGTACGCACCATAATGGCGTCGCACTCCTGAATCCGCAAAAAATAAAGGACCATTAAAACTCAAGAGCCATTAACCTGTATCTCGAGAAATGCCGATGTAATCGAACCTTATCAAGAGGTCATCGTCTCTAATTCTTTTCAGTAAGACTTCTCTAGATTATATCATTAATAATCATTAATGAGTGGAATTTTGCGGTGTAATGCGACTTCATAAGGTCTTAAGTGTGAGTTCCAATGACATAGCAAAGTAAATCGTGATTTTGTCGGCTAGTAACCGACTTGTGGACACAACAATCAAATAACATCCAGGCTTCAACTACAAATTATGGTGCAGTAATCTCTCAAGGTATTAACTATAGACAATGAACACAGCTTATTTTAGCTTTTTTGTCACAAAGTTTGTAAACAAATCTTGGAAGTCTATTCAATTTAAAATTGTTTATTCACATGCACCCATGAGGAACTCGTAAAAGTTAATACTCTACTGCCAGATTCGTAAAATTACAGCCATCTCGAGAAGAACCTGGCAACAAACTCGGCGGTGCATTATTTCATATTTTTTTATACATTCTGATATTATTATTACAGTAATATAATACCAGGTATATCTTCATTATGTAGTCACAAAAAAGCGCTTGTGCAGTTTGCCTCCATACATCCTTGTCATTAATTTAGTCATTCGTTTCATAATAAGCTTTCTTAATTAATGCCTGTTTCATCACTTGATCTATATTTTTTAAGTTTTTAACTGTGTTAATACGTCACAAACTGAATGGATGTCGATGACAGGAACACCTATTTAACTCTAGATGGAAAGGTTCCAGAACAAGAGATAACCAAATTACTAGGCTAAGATAATTGCTTTGCCAGTAGCTTCCGCTTGCTTCAGTAGAAATAAACCTTATTAGTTTGCGAATAAAATGGAAAGTTTCTGTAATTATATTATATCTGAGGAAGAGCAAAACGTAGTTTAATTTATTGGAGAGTTTAAATGTTTCATTTCATGTTCACTTTATAGTATTTAAATAATAGTATAGTTAGGGAGATATCTAAGCGATGATAACGTAGTAAGTAGTAACATACACGGAATCGGATTGCGGTTTTGAAGATTTCTCAGACACTCCTCAAATCCTTGTTTGATCCTATCCTATACAAGTCGTTAGCTTAATTATCCCGAGCTTCAGCTTTTGGTGAAGATAACATAGTAATGGTGACAAGGCATAGTCTCGGTGATCAATTGGTTACTAGTTACCCTGTACTAAAAACAGGTGTAGTTTAGCACCCTTAAAAAGAAAATCTGTCGCCAAGCTTTAAAATGGTGTTCCGACAGCACACCTCGAGAGCCAGTAACACACAAATACACACAGTTCACATCTCTAGTCCTAACACACTCCGATTACATCATCAACAACATAAGAAGTAAAGTAAGTCTCAGTAAGATAGTGGTAATACGTTAGCTTATATCAGGGATTAAAAAAATAGGTAATTTACAAAACATTTATTGGAGACGGTATTGTTCAATGTTAATTTACAAAAAAAAAATACTTGTTTTATTTCCCATTTTTAGTCTTAAATTTGTAAATAATTGTTAATTAAAAACAGTTAAGTTCCAATTAAACTAGAACAATATTGTGTCAAACACATATGAGGGTTACGCTTTGCAAGGGAAACAATTAAGGCATTTTTACTAACAAGTATAGGTAAGATAACATTTACAAAACACTCCCGTCGACCTTTTTGGTAAAACGGCTGCACCGATTTTCACCATAGATAAGAACACTGTCGAAAAAGACACCATCCAAACTCAAAAAAAAAAAATGTTTCTGCTGTTTCGGAGTTACGATGCCACAGACAGACACACACAAAAAACGTAAAACACCCCTCTTTTTAAAACCTAGCTACCCATGTCACGTAGTCTACTGCCAACTATTTCAATGCAAAAATGGCGTAAAGAAAGACCAAAGTAAAAACACGGAATAGCTTTTAAGCTTTACATTGGCAGGATCAGGCTTAGAATAGGGAACAGACGTTAGGAGAAACGAGAATAGTTTTAAGAGTTCAACTCTAAGATACTACGGTAAAATTGTATTTGTATCATGTTTACAAAAATCATTCAAATTACAAGCTTTTATTTAGTTACCTGCACACGTCATTCTTGTTACCTTCATACCTGCTGTTAGTGAACGCTTGCCTACAAGATACCTATTCACTCGCGACTTTAAGACTCTCTTATTGTACTTATCAGACCTCATCTCTGTAGCGAACGGTTTCAATTCTAAAACGACAAAACACCTAAGACCAGTAGGTCTATTCTGGTCGTCAAACTACGATTGTTCGAATTGATGCGACGTCGATACGACAGTTGATTGGTTGAAATTTCCGTTGATTCGATGTTCACAAGAAAAGAAAATCGTTCGTATTCGACGTTGATGTAAATATAATCTATGCCCGGAATAGACCCCCTGGTGTCTGTTTATTTGTCGCTTTGTAATTAATTGCAAGGTATATTGGACCCACTTCCCGATATCCGATTGGACTCAAATTTTTTCGACGACAAAACAATGATATGGTATCTGGTTTCATTATGAAGAAGGAAATTGGTCTTAGGAACTTCAGAACTAAAGAAGATAATTCCATTTACAACTGATAAACGCGTGATTTAGAAAATAAAAATCTGCCTGCGTCTTTGTTCCCTGAACGGTACAATCTAGATGTTGAAGACATCTAGATTGTACCGTTCAGGAAGCGTCTAGAGTGAATAGGTACCTTCTAGGCAAACATGTTTCATCTTCGGCCGCATCATCACTTTCCATCAGGTGAGATAGCGGTCAAATGCTTGCGTATCCAGCATATAAATATTTTTTTTAAAGCATTACTTGTTCCTACTATATAGACTAGAAGACGGTCCAAGGCTGCGTTGACGTCAGTAAGTCAAAAACCTCATGTCAAATTCAATACTTCGATTCACGTGAACGAGAAAAATAATTCTTAACTCTTAAGAAAATTTCTCTAGAGACGAAGTTTACCTAAGAGTGACAAATTATTGTCGGCACAACATGAACTCTAGAGTAATTGGTACTAAACGTTATACCGACACCAATTAGTAAGAAAAAGGATACATGACAAAAAACGTTCTAACATGTGGAAACCTTTGATGAGATACGCAATCGTTCTTCCAGTAGGATGCTTGATTGAAACCTTACTGTACACGAAAATAAGGGATAACGGAAGCCAATCGAGTAACGCAACGGACCGACATCGCAGTAGATTGCTGTATTGACGGCCAATTTCGTACTTCATGCGTAACAAGCCTGATTGAAGACCTTTGTGTAGAAAGATGGTTCATGATAGTCTTTGTCCAGCAGATAAACAGATCTTCTAATGAAGCATAACAAAAACTTGTGTCATCAAGCAGTTTCAACGGTTGGGTTGGGATTTTCAAAGTAACAGAAAAAACCTATTGTAACTAACTACATTTATAGGTAATGTATATTAATGATAGTAGAGTGATAGGATGTCTTTTTTTTTTTTTATTTGTGACAGGCTAGTGTTTGACCACTATCTCACCTGATGGTAAGTGACGATGTGATCGAAGCTGGTAAATACACTAGACCTGGAATACGCAGGCTCTCAAGGATAACTGCCGGAACACCTTATTTGGCTTGGCGGCAGACTTTCAACTTGATGTCTTTGTTTTTGATACACTGAGCAGCTTATTAAGCTGATACGTGTATATCACTTTTGTGCACTTTTTTTTTAAATGTTTGTCCAATCTATTTTTAAAAGAATTTATTGAGGGAGCACTTATCACTGTCTCTGGTAGAGCATTCCATTTTATTATTATAGAATGTTTCACAAAATAGTACATTGTTAATGCGGTTACATTAAATGGCATTAAAAATCCCAAAAATCATCATGTAATATATAGAAATAGTCATCGTCACGGCTTAAACTTATCCCGAAGAAGAGCATCGTACATGCTCGAAACTTGGGTCAACAATTTCGATCAAATGACGATAGTGACAGACGTATTTTAATAATAATATTGTAATGTCTGATCCTCACGAATACTTTGACAGTAAAATATATAGAAAGTACCGTCAATGTTGCAACTATGCTGTATGCCAAATATGACTAATAACAGTTTTCACACTAATCGAAAAACTTAGCGGTATAACTGGGACATCGCCAACTCTCCGAACACTACTACTCCTAAAATTCCAAAGCGTCATACGATACACACTGAGCATGTTATTATACCAACGGCAACAACATCGTTTCATATTGAACAAACACCCACCTATCATTACCATTTTTTTTTTTTTTTTTTTTTTTTTTTTTTTTTTTTTTTTTTTTTTTTTTTATATATAACCGGGTGCCGAGACCCGGCCCGCGAGCTACTGTTGCAATTTGTTTTGCAACATTCTTCTGTTTCTATATTTTTATATTGATCTCTTATACATAGATTTTACAAAGAATTATCGCTAAGGTTACATGTAGGATCCATTTTCTTTACCGACTTTTTGCAAAACGGTTTGCGCAAAATCGATAAATATAGGGCGGAGATTGTCGTCACTAATTATATTTGGTAAATTACTTATTTCTATGGGACTGTCCATTCTGCACTCGCAATTATACCTTGCCAAAGAGAAACGTGGGCATTCAGTAAATAAGTGTTCAACTGTTTGTTCCTTGTCGTTGTTACAAGTGCAGAATGGAGAGTCCATCAGCTTAAACCTATGCAAGTAGAATCTGTTGCCACCATGCCCGGTGAAAAGCTGTGCCAACAGATTATTTAGTTTGATTTTCCCTAGGATAGTGTATGCCTTTTTGATGTCGGGGAAGAATCTTCGTATGGTGCTACCGGTGCAGGCGGTGGTGTAAGTATGCTGCCATGCCTTGAGAGTGGAATCCCTGATGGAGTGCTTAGCGTACGATAGGGGGAACCTGTCATAAACTGTCTTTTGTTTGTTATGTAGAGCGGCTTTCTTAGCTAATTCGTCTGCTCTTTCATTGCCTATTATTCCTGCATGGGCCTTTATCCAAAAGAACTTTATTTCAGATTTGCGGTCTTCTGCTTCTTTTATTCTATTCCGTATTTCCGCTGCTATAGGGTTTACGGAGTTGGGATCGGCGACGCATTCTAGCGCCGATCTAGAGTCACTTAGAATGTTTGCGTTGTGAAGCCTTTTATCCTTTCCCGTAAGCTCCACAGCTCTAAGTATTGCGGCCATCTCAGCCTGGAATACACTGCAATATGATTCCAGACGAAAGCTTGTATGCCTTATTTCCACTCCTTCCGACCAACATGTGATTGCTGCGCCTACTTTGCTCTCTATCTTGCTCCCATCAGTGAATATCTTTGGGTAGCTATTGCTAATATTCTCTACATCTTCTTCGGTATTGATATGAGCAAAGCGAACCCAAGTTCTTTCAGCTGGGTGTGGTAGGTGGAAGGGGCTTATTCGGATCTCTAATACTCTACCCGGCAATTCATCCAGTTCTTTTCCTCTTTTGATCCTAAAAAGCTCTGCATTTTCCTTTGCTCTAAGCGTTAAAGGTAGGATCCGCGATAAAACAACACTAGAGGTCAGGGCTGTGGTCTTGTGGCTTTTGCTGACCCTGATAGCAAAGGCGCGTGTTACCCTGTCTAACATTTTCCTGATCATAGCTTTGTCTGTCGATCTAGCCCAACAGCTGGCTGCGTATAGGATCGTAGGTTCAACTACTGCTATGTATATTATTCTTAGTATTTCCGCATTCAAGCCCCACTGAGCTCGTGCCGCCCGGGAGACAGACTTGTAGAGGTTAAATGCCTTTTTACATACATTGGAGATATGGGCCTTAAAATTTAAATTTCTGTCCAAGGTAACTCCGAGAATTTTGAGTGATTCAGTGTAATTTACCGTGGACTCCCCCATTTGCAGCTGTGGTGTGTAATACTTCCGTTTCTTTGTGAATACTATAGCTTGTGTTTTATGGGGGGCAAATTTGAGTTTCAAATTATTTCCCCAGTCAATTACTCTCTGTAGAGCGTGGTTAAGGTCTCTCTCTATTTCTTCACCTGTCGTACCGGTGGCAATGAGTAGAATGTCATCTGCAAAGGCTTGTATGTGGACTCCCCCATATTGCGTGGGCTCCAGCATCTGGTTGAGTTGGGTGTTCCAGAGTAGAGGTCCGCAGGTAGAGCCTTGTATACAACCTTTATTTGTGATTCGTGTCGTTGACGCTCCAGCGTATCGTAAACTGATATGACGATCGTGAAGATAGTGCGTTATCAGTCTGAGTATGCACTTGTCTACAGAGTATTTTGCCAATTGGTCTATGATAATGGGCCACCACGCGTTGTCAAATGCTCCTTCAATGTCTAGGGAGACTGCGACTGCGATCATTCTCCCGTTCCTAGCCCTTTCGACCACGGTGATGGCATCATAGAGAGCATCTTCCGTACTCCTTTGTGGTGTGAATCCATACTGTCTTGTGCTTATATTGCCTTCATTTCCCAATTGCCACATAACTCTATTATTGAACAGTTTTTCGAGGATCTTGCCCAGCAGGGGTAGAAGTCCGATTGGGCGGTAAGATTTCGGGTGAGTGTAGTCATCTTTTCCCTGCTTGGGTATAACCTTGATTGTGGCTGTTTTCCAGACTTTTGGGAAACAGCCCAGTAGCAGACATTGATTGTAGAGCGCAAGTAGAGTTGAAGGTTTTGCTTTGTATGCTCTAGTGCAAATATCCGCTGTTAAACCGTCTTCTCCCGGCGCTTTTTTAGGACTCATGTCTTTCAGCACCAGCTCTATTTCGTCATTGGTAAATCTCCTCGTGTGACTTGTAAGGTCTTGGCTTTGTAAGTTAGATATTAGTTCCTCTGTTTTAGCTCTTATTCTCATCTGCTCTGTAGAGTCGTCAGATTCATTGTCTAATGGGTAAAAGGTTTCCGCAAGAAGTTGTGATGATTCTTCTTCGTTGAGAGTAGTACCGTCGGGTGTCCTTATAAGCCTGTCTTCTGTTAGACCTGATATGCATTTAAGTATCCTATATGTCTTCTCCCAGACGGATTCCTTCTCTTGTGTGTTGCAGAACTCCTTCCAGCTATTGGTGATCGTGTTTTCTATGACCTTTTTATAATCTTCTTTGGCTTTGAGGTAACTCTCTATGACGAAGGATCTCCGTCTCGGATTCGCTTTTTTTATTTTATTCCGAATTCGTATCATCTCCTGTTTTTTCCTAGTTAGCTCGCCGCTCCACCACTTTGCAAATTTAGTGCTTTTTTTATTTGACAGAATTGGTATGGTCTCTTCACATGTTTCTATAACGCATTCGGTGTACTCTCTTGCTATTTTCTCAAGTTCCTCCAAGGTGTTAATCAGAGCAATGGTAGCTGCTGAAATATTCTTATCCAGGAGTCTATTTGTAAAATTGTCTCTAAACAGGTCCCAGTTTGCCTTTTTCGTATTGAATCGTCTGGTAGAGTCAATGTTGTACTCTCCCTGTCTTGGAAATTCCTTGGGTTTCACTTCGAAGGTAATCGCTCTGTGGTCAGACAACGTGCAAAAATTGATATCCACCTTCCAGTTTGCAATTTTGTGAAGCAGCGAGGTAGAGCAGGCTGTGACGTCAATTATGCTTGTACACTCTTGACCCTTCCTGAGTACATGGAATGTTGGAGTAGTTCCATTGTTAATAGGTTCCATGCTTGCTTCAGCTAGAAAGTACGCCAGGTCAGTTCCTCTCCCGTCGTCCGCTTTGCATCCCCACCAGAGACTGTTGGCATTCGCATCACCACCGAGAATGATGTCGTTGACGCCCGAAGATCTCATCTTCTGCATAATTTTCTTGATTGTATTTAGGTCCTCTTCAAAGCAGTTGTCTCTACCCAAATACATACTAATAAATCCTAATCTAGTATTAAAATATGTTAGTATGACTCCTACTATATCTAAGTTTATCAAATCGGGATCAAAAGAAAAGTAAACATTCGGATTCATGACTACAATCGCCGCCCTTGCTGGTTTTTCTTTATTTAATGAGGGCTCAGTAATGACGCGGGTGCCCTGGTAGGAGGCCATATGGGCCTTAGTGCCAACGTATGGTTCCTGTATGAGCAGTACAGACACACCTCGAGTAGACGCCTCACGCAGGCATTCCTGTGTGGCAGCTCGTCCCCTTCCGAGGTTCATCTGTACCACTTTCAGCTCTCCAAGTGCACAAGTCCGTGTATCCACAGGGTTGCCCTTAGCAGTATGCTACCGAGGATCTTGCTATCCTGTCCCACTTTACCCATTCAGGACATGATTGGCTGTAGGCTGGGTGATAGCAATCTTCCATGTTGGCCAAGGAGCAATTTGAGCAGCTTGGGGTGCAGTTTCTTTGCGAGCAAGCTCTAGTATCATGAGCTTGCGAGCAAAATCCACACCTAATTTTTTCTTGGCAGTCTTTGGCCCTGTGGTTAAAACCCATGCACTTGAAGCATTGCAAGACTGGGGACTGATCAACCACCGGTATTATTTGGAGGCCCAGGTGTATCCTCCTATCTCGCAGCCGCTGCCAAGCTGTAGGTGTGACCTCTAGGATAATATTGCACAGCTCAGGAGTTCTACCTCTGGTTCTCCGTACAACTCTGATGTGACCTATGTCAGCCAGATCGCGGTTCTGCGTAGTGATTGCTTTTTCCACCTTATTGTTATCAAGGTCGTTAACAACACCTATTAACTTAACTAATGGCATTTTTTCCGCTGTTTCGGTGGCTGTGATTTGCTCGCAGCCGCTTTTTATCGCGTTTTGGAGTGTTTCCCTACCCTCCTTGGAACTGCAGCTGATAATAACCTTCTGGTTTTTTATCTTTGCAACTCTACTGATCCCTACACCCAGGTCGATGACGTTAACGTCTTTTTTAACCTGTGCGATTATCTCGTCACTTGTCTTGCGGGGGTCAGCAGATTCCAGTATCATGGAGAAGCGCGGCTTGGCCGTTACTGCTGCATAGGTGCTGCGAGATTCCTGTGCTTCGGTACAGTGGCGATTTTGGGCCTCTACAACGCGATGCATGCTGGACATGCGATTTGAGGATCTCGCAAACTCATTTCTGTCAGCCTATCATTACCATTACCATGGCGCCTAATATCTCGGACATAAAAAAAAACATTTCCCCAACCGAGATCTTATACTGTAACCCCATGCTCGTCACGCAAATAAAGCCTACGCAATTTAACAGGAACCTTCGTGAATTTCAGCCGTAAGTCTTCGCCTCTAAACACATTTAGATAGAGTTGTGTTTCCCGTGTTCCTTTCGTTATGTTTGCCTAACAATGTCGCGTGCAATCTCCTGTAGACACAAGGGGTGGGGGAGTTCCTATGTGAAACTCAATGTGATAGCAGTAACTCATTGTTAAAAAATGATGGTGTTTTTCGTGTTTTGGGTATAAAGTTTCACGAACGAAAAAGGAATTTCCATGGTTACTTATTACAATTTTCTTACACTCCTTATGATTTTGTACGAAATTGTCACCGAAATCTGGCTAAAATCCAGATTTTTTTCAGGTAACGATATTTGGTTTTACGTTCATTCCGAGGCCTAATATTTTCCCCCTAAATCATAATGACGCTTCTACTGCTTCACCATTAAATAATCAACATAGATTACCGAGTCCATTTGAAAGAACAGATTAACAATAAAATGATAATTGTTATTTCTTTTCATACATTTACACTCACTAATGTACAGAAGAAAACGAAACAAATCTAAGTTTTAGCATGCTAACTACCACACGTACTAAATCCCCTGGACTCGAGTGGGATGAAGTTGGCTTACTGACTTCTTTCTTATTATAAGAGAAGTAGGTTTAGCTATATGAAATGTTG
The DNA here is from genome assembly GCA_948107665.1 of Lomographa bimaculata. Lineage (NCBI taxonomy): Eukaryota > Metazoa > Arthropoda > Insecta > Lepidoptera > Geometridae > Lomographa > Lomographa bimaculata. The sequence goes on along the minus strand of OX403607.1, from coordinate 890,427 downwards.
GGGCCGCTGGTGTTGAGAAGTATTATCATTGTCCCGGAGCGTGTTGATAGTAACATAATAGTTTGATTATTATGTTCCGAGCTGTGAGGTTTAAAACGGTCAAAACAAGGGGAAACAAATATTTTACGAAGCCTTTCTCTTCAGGATTTTAAAACTGAATTAATGGTGTCGTAATAGTTAAACGGCAGTATGTATCTGCGTATCTACATGTAACAAGTAATAAAGTTTTTTAAAATCAAGATTATACCAGCTGCAAAAAAAGGACTAAAAAGTATAATAACCAGAGAATTTGTCAAAGGGAATCAAACGAGCCTAAACTCGATGGGTTTATCTTGTTCAGTTCAGAAGTTTCCATGGCCATCTTCCGTCTCTATCATCAGAGAAGCTCCATGGTACCATATCATTGTATTTTCACCGAAGATACATAAGCACACCACATTTTAGTCCAATCGGACATCGGTAAGGGGGTCTTATTTGGCTTGCGAGATTTGATTACAGAACGATAAATAGAAATATTTTAATAAGAGATATATAATAACAAATTAAGAAATATATTACTTTGTTTCATTTTTAACCGCTATATCACCTGATGGTAAGTTATGGTGAGGTTGAAATAATAAACACGTGAGAGCTAAAATGACTGACTCGCAAAATATTTGCCGGATTTTTAGATTTGGCGACAGATTATTTGACCTGACGGCATCTCGAGGATGGTGAACGACTGTACTTCGGTAGAGAAGCAATAGCATGCAAAGTAGTCACTTTGCTTCAAATAGCATAAAGAGGAATAATAAAATTAACAGATAAAGTCACACTTTCGCCGGCAAAAGCAGGTAAAACAACACTGTCAACACAGAAGTTAATGGTCTGTTAAAAGCGAATAAAAATAAGGCTACGGCATTAAAGTCGGTGATATACACCACCATTACAGTATAAACCTGGAATTAATCTATTAGAACCTCCTGATGAAATATGCATGGCTCGCGGTATACCTATCATTTGTCTTGTCTGTGGTGACTGGCCACATTAAGGCTACTAATCAGGAAACACAAACCTGGCTAATGGTATTTCAATTAGGTTAGTTGGCACTATGGGTGACATTTTTTCGTGGAATGAGTATTTTTTATTTTTAAAATGATTAAGGAGCCTATTACAGGTGAAGAAGATTCTCGAGTCTCTAGTCACAAGTAGAGTCTATGAAAAGTTTCGTACAGAACGTCTCTGAATAGAAGTTGCCGCAGGTCTAAGAATCATAGTCCGAAGTTGTAAATATTTGGTTTTAGATAATAGTCATATTATTATTATAAATTGTATTGACGGCATTGGATGGGATACTATTATTCACCTTACCACAAATTTGCTTTCTTACCGTTGGATCTGTGTTGCGAGTAAGAAAATACATAGAATATTTAGAATACTAATTAGGATAATCATAATAAGTATTTTGTTCCTTTAAGTTTACTTGATTTCTTTATTCGTTTTAAATCAATGGGTGAGTAACTGAATCCCACGACACAAGTCATCCTAGTGTGGGGTTCAGGGATCTTAAATAACACATTCACTTACGTTTCTTATTTTAACTGTTATTTAAAAAACTAAATGTGTTGACGACCCAGTTGGCGCAGTGGACAGGTGCCCGCCCTCTGCGCCGTGGGTCCTGGGTTCGATAGGTGATTCCCGGCGGCAACACAAATTCCTTTCGCATTGGATATTTGTGCTTCTGGTTCTGGGTGTAATGTGTGTGTGATGTGAATGTTTCCGGCACCCACGATACAAGTCTTTTGAACTTAGTGTGAATGTGTTTGGTTGCACTTGTTTTGTTATTCTTATTTTGTAAGCAAATAAAGTTTTTATTACTTATTATTATAATATTATTAATGTTTATATTTGAACCCCGCTCACAACCATACAGCCATTTGTTATACCCCGTCTATTACATTCTATAGTTCTCTCCATCCGAAGGTTGCCTGGTAGAGATCGCTATTAGTGATAAGGCCGCCTGTTGTGATACTTTACGTTTAAGCTTGTTTGTTGCCTTTGTTTTTTTTCTCATCTTGTAAAGTGGATCAATAAAGTATTATCTATCTATCTATCTATCTATCTATCATGTAGTAAGCACTTTCTTTATGTACTCGTATATTTGAGATCAGATTTATTAGGAAGGTCTGTGAAATTGACGTCATTAGACCTACTTTGGTATTGCGCTGTATTGGTGAAGTTGTTAGGGGCTGTTCATTTCTGAACCAAGACCTGTGTTCAGTAATATATTATAGGACAAAAGTCCTAGAACCTAAAAACAAAGTATTTTCCTTACGTTTTTTTGTATTCAGTATAGGCAAATGTTTGACCACTATGTCACCTGATGCTCACCATTGACGATGTGTTCGACGATGGAGCACGCTTGCCTAAGCGATACCAATTGAAGACTCCCATATTGTACTTATCAGGAAATATCGGCTCAGGCAGTCCCATTCCTTTGTTATCTTTGCATTTTTTTTTATACATATTTTTGCACTAATATTGTATGATGGTTAATGTAACATTAGTAAAGTAAAATTTATTTGTGAACTAGCGATCCGCACCGGCTTCGGGTGCAATTTCAGGTGGATTAGAAAAAAAAAAGAATCAGCCAAATCGCACGAACATTTCTCGGAGTTTTTGTGAGACTAACAACGTCAATTCATTAATTTTTGTTCGGTGGAGTTCAGTGGATACAAAGTATGGACATTCAATCGTTTGAGAACAATAGCAGTAGAGCGCAGTGGCATAACCCATTTTTAAATACATAGAAAGAAGATAGATAAAGAATTTGAATTTACTACACAAACCTCTGAAATGTGAAGTAGCAATTTAAGTCTGGCCACATCTACATATGCGATCTCGTTGGGACAATTTATTACCTGAAACAATGACAAATAAACTATTAATAATGACACTAGGTTATTAGCTACACACACAATAGACAGAAACAAAGATAAAATTCTGTATTCTGAGGATAAAATAATGATTTATTGGTAAAAAAAATGCATCGTAATTTTTTTGAGAGATCTTATTGCAGGTAATGTTAATACAGCTGACCCAATTTGGGTAGCCAATATTACACAAATACCGCCAGAATGATGAAGCTACCCATTGGTAGTGGGCTTGAGCACTTGAGTTACGGTGTCTGGTAGGTTACTTAGGTGTTTGCTGTATACATGTATTTACTTTTTGGAAATACTATCCATGTGTAGCCCATGTGTTATTCCGGAACCTAAACTATCTACATTCTAAATTTCATCAAAATCGATTCATTCGTTATGGATATAAGTGATAACAAACACATTTATAATATTAGTGGGATAGGATAGGATTGACAGGCAATAGTTATAGTTTAATTTTAATTGTTCGGATATAAAAAAAAATACATACAAATAACTTTATAATACTAAGATTTTACAGTAAGCTTATTAAATGACATGACACTTGAATAAAAACATCGTCACAGTGAACAGGCTGCAGCTAAAACGGCTAAGAATCTTGTTGAAAATGCTGCATCGATTGTTAAACAAATAAAAAGGTTTTACGAGAAACTGGTTTAACAAGGATAATGCAGAAAATAATGTTAATTAATTCACGTGTACTTGACGGCAATTCAACTAGCATTATTCAATATGGGTCACATTGGACACGACTCACGAGCACGTCACTTATAAGTTTGATGTGTGAGACGTGTTAATTACAAAATAGCCATGACTTCGGACACGTAGACGTAGACGTTTTGACGACCCAGTTGGCGCAGTGGACAGGTTTCCGCCCTCTACGCCGTGGGTTCTGGGTTCGATTCCTGGCAGGAGCCAAAACCCAAGGGATGTTGATGCTTCTGGTTATGGGTGTAATGCGTGTGTGATGTGAATGTTTCCGGCACCCACGATACAAGTTTTTGAACTTGGTGTGGGGCTGTGAGTGTGAATGCGTTTGTTTGTTTTTGTCGTAGAGAAAGGTGTTACGGTCTTCTTATCAATGTACGTTACAATACGATACAAAACACTTTAATGTATACCAACAAATTAAAAACAATGACAAATAAAATATTACAATCATTGTGGTAGTGTAATGGGCGGTCTTATCGCTTGAAAAAAAATACACATAAAACTTATAATACGGCGGTTACGTGAGGTCACGCGTAATAATCTTTGATTTTTTTGTGGTTTTATTCAAATTTCGTGAAAGTGTGCCTATAATAAGCTGAAGAAATCATTAATCTAGTGAGTACTAGCAAACCGGGCGAACTCCGTTTCGCCACTATAAACCTCACGGAGCCCAAGACCTTTCCAACGAATGCAAACCGTGGAAATCGGTTCGTGCGTTCTGGAGTTATAGCGTCAGGACGGAAAACCCGACTTATTTTTATATAATAGATAAGTTTATGATATAACTTTCACAGGGTTCATTCTGATATAAAATCACGGAAAAAATGGTTTTAAATAGAAAAGAATATCTAATTTGCATGTGATTTGATATAATTTTTAATGTACATTATTTTCTAAATGTTATTAATATTCTGAGAAGAAGGACTCATTTGTCATATCATACAGATAGTGAGGATTTTTTTTTTTTTTTTTCAGAATTTGTTGTGATTGCTTATTAAAACGGTAATAAAAACACGCGTTTTAGGAGAACTTCTTGTATCTCTCTTCAAAATGTTCCGATTTTCAGCTCAAGCTTATAGGTGAGATCGGTAGTAAGATCGGTAGTAAGGTGAAGTCGGTAGTAGTAAATCGGTTTTGCCCACCATCTCACCTGATGGTAAGCGACGATGTGGTCGAAGATGGAGCAAGCTTGCCTAGAAGATACCTATTCACTCGCGACTTGAAGACTCCCATATTGTACTAATCAGGAAACACCGACTCAGGTAAGGAGTTCCATTCCTTTGCAGTTCGCACAATGAATGTGGAGGCAAAACGCTTAGTGCGCATTTGTGGCATGTCCACCATATAGCAGTAAATAAAACAAAAAATTAAATACAACCCCATATGAATATATCAGAAATAGTACCTACAACTCGCGCGATCTATTTCTGTTGCCGAAGCCATATCAACCCGTGAGTTATGAAACAATATCGCCGGCCGGTCTATTCCCACATGATATTGCGAAACTACGTCTGTGTTTACACGAACTGCGTGTTTACACCGGCCATTGGGTGTAGCAGGAATTTAGGTGTATGGAGTATTAACGATTGGAACAGCAACACCATTATTTTCTTGGATATGTAGTATCCGCCGCATGATAGCAACAGGTACTGTCTTATCTGTTCTGGCTTAGTCAAGTCGTAAAGATCTTCATCATCGCCAGCCTATTTTTGTCCACTGCTGAACATAAGCCTCTCTCCCGGTCTAGACGATCTCCGGCTCTTCTCATCCAGTTTCTGCCGGCTTTCTTCCGCAGGTCGTCACTCCACCTGGCCGACGCGCGACGGGCGGCGTCCTGTGCTACGTTTGCCGAGTCGCGGTCTCCACTCAACTATGCGTCCACTCCAAAAGTTATCTGTCCTTCTTAAAACGTGGCCAGCTCACTACCATTTCAGCTTGCTAATTCTTTAAGTCATGTCGGCGACGTTTGTTCTCTATCGGATCACCTCGTTCCGTCGTAAAGATCTTAATATAGTTATAATCATGTCTAGACTATTAAAACAAAGAATAACTAGTAGTTCGGTTGAACTGCTACTTCGCGTCAAGTAATTGACAAATATTTTCACATAAGTCTTGTTACAAAATGAGGGTACTACTGAATGCAAAGTCTGGGGCAAATGTAGTTAATATATCAAGGGTACTAGCGATACAAACCAGCACCACTAGTACCCACAAGGGTACTACGTGAGTACGTACTAGCGGTACTACTCCTTGACTTTTTGCGGCAATAAACCGTAAAAGAAAAGCTTGTGCCGATCAATTTTACCTATGACGACATCTAGTGACAGCGCGAAGGACTAGAAGGATTTTAAAACCAAAATACAACACCGATTTTGATGATATGATATGTAGAAACAATTTTAAGTCTTTCATCTTTTCAATCTATAAATATATATAACTCAAAGGTGACTGACTGACTGACTGACATAGTGATCTATCAACGCACAGCCCAAACCACTGGACGGATTGGGCTGAAATTTGGCATACAGGTAGATGTTATGACGTAGGCATCCGCTAAGAAAGGATTTTGATTAATTTTACCCCCAAGGGGATAAAATACTCCTTAACGCGAGCGAAGCCGCTGGCAAAAGCTAGTCACTTTATAAATGACGGAGTTCTTAGGTAACAAACAAAAAAAATACACAACGAATTGTAAACCTCCGCCTTTTTTAAAGTCGGTTAAAAAAGCTGTAGTTTAATCAACCGGTTTATAAAAAAAAAAGGCTAACAATCGATAGTTGTCTGGCTATACTAGTCCTATGACTATGAGTGATAAACTGAGTTACAAATTATGAAATAACAATATATTTCAAAGTTTAACGATCACTCCTCTTTGTAAGAGAATATGGTTTTTCCAGCTTCCACAGAAACATGAAGCAATAAATTTAACGATTAACTTGTGCTGCAGACACGCCGGCTAGACGCAGTATCCTTGGAACTATTGTTTTACTGCTTTCCTTCATGGATAATGCGCCTCTGAGACGCCATGGTCATTAAAATCTTCTTACAGACGTTAATTTGTTTTTTATTTTTCATTTCATATCACAATAATCCACACTTTACATATACATCATACTGACATACAGATATACTCATAATTATAATCATACCAATATGACGATCCAATTGGCACAGTGGGCAAGTGTTTGCTCTCTACTCCTGTGTTAGATTCCCGGTAGGAGCATTTTCAGTAATTCGATAGTCTCCAACGACGTTTGCCAGAGGGTCGAGTCTCATTACTGCACATGATAGGCCATCAGCCGCTCTAGTCGCGAGATTAATTGAGATCGACACTCCATTATCGGAGATGACTTGACGATTGGCGGCATCTGACCCAAGGCCCGGAGGCACTATCACACAATTTCAGAGAAAATTGACGCCAATTTCCTTGGCCTATCATAGATCACAAAACTTGAACCGTAAGGTTATTTCTGAACTCTTTATTTACACATTGACTTGAACTGTAAGCTTATTGTCTAAAGTTGGTCTAAAGGATAAAAATAAAGACGAACTTATTATAAAAATTTCTTCAGCAATGTCTATTTTAAAACGCTGGTTTGAGGCAAATGGTATAATACTAAATTCCGAAAAAACACTAGTAATGAATTATTATACTCGAAAACAGAATCTAGTTCATCTAGGATATACAATAGATTATACCCTTAGCCATTCATCTCATATAGACAAGGTTTGTCATAAAATTTCCAGTGCTAACTATGCCCTTTTAAAGCTTAAGCCGTTACTAGATAGAAAAACGATTGTATCTATATATTATGCGTATGTACATTCAATCTTAAGCTATGCTATTACTACTTGGGGTAATGGAGCTGACATAATAAGAGTATTAAGGTGTCGAAAGAGATCATTAAGAATAATAAACGGGGTACATAAAAGAACGAGTGTTAAAAAATATTTTTCTCAAACCAAAATTATGACAGTTATATCTTTATATATATACAAATGCCTTTTAGAAATTTATTATAACTTGGACAATTTGCCGAAAAAAATGGACACACACAATTTGAATCTTCGCAATAATAAAAAGCTCTACGTACCTAAAGTAAGATTAGCCAAAGTACAGAAGGGTATCTTCATCAAGATAAAAATGTTTAATAAATTGCCTACTGACATTTTAAACTTACCACTGCCACAATTTAAAAGAAAAATTAAATTATTTTTTGAAAACAATTCTTTCTACAGCCTTAATGAATTTATGGACATGCACTTAAGCAATAATTCTTTTGATATTGACTAAATTACCTCAAATATATTTTGACTGTTAATCATATTACTATTTTATTTTATTAATAATTTTATTCTTGACATACCTAATGCTTATAATTATATATTTTTATTTTATTACCTGATGTCTGACACATTCTTTATCATAGTATCAATTGTTATTAACGAATTATTAAATTGTAATGTGACATGCCTAGAATAACGATCACTGTTATTATTAAGGTGAATAAAGAATCTGAATCTGAATCTATTTCTGAACTCCTTATTTACACATTGAGGTTATTTCTATAATCCTTATTTACACATTGACTTGAACAGTAAGGTTATTTATGAACTGCTCATTTACACTTTGACTTAAATCATTGATCAAAACATTCTATACAGGACATGTTTTAGGATCACACCAAATCTTCATTCAAACATTTTCCTTTATACTGGACTGCACGACGCAAAGGAGCACGTTTATCAGCCTATGTATTTATGTTCCTTAGTGGCGCTCTAGATACAAAACACGTAGAGCGATTTTGATGATTCATACGTCAATCGATTTGTCTTAATCTTGCGAGTGTCACTAAAGACATGGCAAAATTCAATATGGTGACAACCAGACGCCATATGGTATAAAATAAAAAAAAAAAAGTTCGACGACGTTACATTACGTACAAATGTGAAATAATCAAAAGAAATTTAAGGTCATACTTATTTTTTATATCACTTATCAATAATAATGCACAGATAAGAACCACCGCACCCATGTCAACATTCCATGCATAAAATACCAACATGATATATTTGTATAAAAATAATTTGTTAGGTATTAACACACACAAGTGTAAAACGCGATAAGATAGAGTATCAGAATCTGTTTGTAGTGACACCCGGCGTTTTATGTACCTACTTATATCCATTCATGAAGCGAGTATATTGTACAAACATTTGTGCAGTTTAAAATAAACTGGGAATTTGGTAACCGTATCTAGTTTTTGTTTGAAGTTGTGATGTTAGGCTTGCACTGAAAAAGTGTCTACTGTTTGAGGACAGAATGTCAAAACCATTCGAAATTTTATAGCTGAAACTGAATGTATATATATAATAGGGCCCGACGATATCGGGTCAAATATAAAAAAGCAAAATGACAAAATATGAGATTAGCCTATACTCAGAAGTGGGATCAATCGGGCAATGGATAGTCAGGGGATGGCTTTGACATTCTACGTTCTACATTAATCGATCTACAGCACATCCAAATCTTTCCGTTTAATTTTTTTATACCAAGCGACTCTCCATTATCTCACCATGTTGATGAGGTCGAGGGGGTAAGCAGTAAGCACGCCTTTAAGGCATAGAAAGGGAGAAGTCTTAATATATGATAGCTGTCTACGTGGTGGTCAACTAAGAGGATATAGGATAGATTCATTAACTTTCATGAGTGCCTCTTTGGGGCCTAAGTGAATAAACGATTTTGATTATGATTTTGATTGAGGACGGAGGGGTGGTAGTTAGTCAGGAATATCAGCCAATCAAAAATCTAGCCTAACATATTTGAACTAAGACAACCGAATTCAGTAATTGCACGAGATGCGGTACATTATCTTTAATATCTGCTCTTAGCTCTAGCTTATTCTCCAGCAGTGATGCGTAAGGCGAAGACCACTTTGTAGGAATTAATCAAATTGGCACGATGTGTCATTCTCAGGACTAATATAATTTTTAAATGCACTACGCGGCTTGTAATCGCGTTTTGTAGCCTAGTCACTCCGGTAATAAGCCATTTACAATGACCTTCGAGAACAGAGTGGCATGATGGTATTAGCTGCAGATTGGTACGATTAGGCTGTTATGAGTATTGCATTTATTTGCAGTGCGGGAAGTTGATTTAAATTAAATTGTAGTACCTAGTTCTACATGTGATTACGTAATCGTGTGACCTAGGTTACCTCTTAATTTCTTAGATCATTCAGAATCACATCACTCACACAAACACAGTAACTCGGTCTGTTTGTGATCTCTTCACGCCTAAACCTCGTTGATCAATATTGATAAAATAGCGTAGGCATATATTTTAAGCAGTAGTTCGATTCATTAACTTCAACCCTAACTGCATTTCCCCAACTTCGCTGGGGAAATGCAGCTAGGGCTAGTACAACTCGGTCGCATTGCGTAAACTCGTGCACTACATAACTTTGCCAAAATTGTACTAATTGTGAGTATTCTGCTCAGCAGGCATCAGATTATCATGTCTTTTTCATCACTTAATCGCCATGTGAATATTGAGGCAATCCAGCTTATCGACAACACAGACATAATGAGATGATTCAAGAGAACTAAACATTTTGAGTAAGTGATGTGACAGTGTAATATAGTAAGTGCTATAAACAAAGAACACAAGAACAAAGTGTCTTTCCCTTTAATAGAGATGGACATAGTATACTGTACTTAACAGTTTAAGACTTTTACAAGTCTTTAGGCTAGTATCAACTAGGTATTGTATAAAAAGAAACTCGTGTTCCTACTGAGTTGGGTCAGCATAGCATCAACTCTTCCTGGAGCAAAGGATGAATTATTCACTTACTTACTTGGGAACCCTTTTTTTCGCATAACAATATAATATGGCACTGAACCTCGCCTCCGAGTGACCATCACGGTCAATAGTACATACTCCTAAGTGATCTAAAGCATGTCTCCGGCAGTACTGCAACTAACAAATGATGTCATCACGACCCTCTGGCCCGTCGTTTGCAGTTTGATTAATAGCTCTATTGCGCAGGTCACGGCACTGTAATAGACTCACTATCTGACAACTGATGTTGCAGGGCTGTACTGCACCTAAAGTCCGTTCAACGATCAAATATTTATTTATTCTTGCTTGTGTAATCATATCACTTTTGATTACGAACAGCTCATTGGCCTAGTTTGATAAGCGTTCGCCTTCTAAGGACGGGTATCGAGTTCGTTTCCCGGCGGGAACACAAGTTTTCTCCCCAAGGAAAATTTGTGTTTCTGGTTTTGGTTGTGATTGTATGTGTAATGAGAATGTTTCCGGCACCCACGACACAAGCCAACAAACTTAGTGTGGGGTTGTGTTAATGCTTGCTTTATTTCGCGGTCTAACTTCGTGAATGTCTTCGTAATACTCTGTATTCAAAGGAGACGCACTTCTACTTTGTTTTGTTGTGTATTCTATTGAATAAGACAGTAAGGTTTTGAAAGTCAAAGACGTTCATTAAGGCTAATAGCTGTACCGCTACTTTTCATAAAAGCTACTGTATTAAGACATACAACAGTTAACGAAAGACAGTATGTAGATCGTCCAATAATAGAACTGGACGCCCCACCACAATATTGTCAAATGTATGAATATTCCTCAACATTTACTCAGTTGCACACAAATTTACGGATTTGTAATATTATTATTATATTGTTATGGTTTTATTAAGGATTAAAACATTCTAAAAGACTATCGCTTATGGAGATTTATGGTTCGAAACTAGGAATTAAGAAAACCATTAAAATTATAATTATTTTTTCTTTCGGTCTTTAAACTCCACGGGATACATTGTGCAAATAAATTAGTGTTATTGTTACGGGTAGTGAATATGAAAAGAGTGAAGTTTTTGAAACTGGCATTATGCTGAGTTGGGGACGGTTTGTGGTAAAATTAAAAAAAAAATACCATTTGTACACTTTTGTCAGTTTTAATTTCTTTTTGCCACAAATAAATATAATGTCTTTATGTATTTCTAAAAATGCATCGATATTCAGAGTAATTGAAAACCTACTCCTTGTTGGAATCTTTAAAAAACGACTCAAAAGAATAGGTCGTGATGGAATTATTAGAGCCCGTAACAAAATAAGTACAAAAATATTTTGGTAGCCTACCTAGATATTTATAAAAAAATCGGTTTCGTTCTCTAAGTTCTTTCTAACGATATAGCCCATGGAGCCGAGTGCAGAGACCTCCATTTAAAAAATTACTTCCCTTGGAAGTCGAAATTGCAACTTATATAACAGTGAAAGGGTAATATGTGATAGAGATAAAATAATTGAAATGCTGAACCCTCGGTTCCAGGTGTCATTGGCATACATTGTCAAGCAAAGAGACCAATGTAGGTTACCGTATACCGTTGTTATACTATAAAAGCAAGTTCCGCATCATAACATAAACTCTAACACTTTATTATCAACATTCATCTCGAAACGCTGCCAAGACTGCATATTATGACGTCATAGAATTACGAAATAATGACACCACCGAGTTATGTCGTTAAATCGTTAAACTGCCGTAGTCTATTATTGGAGTATTATAGTCGAATATCGTACATCAAATTAGAATAGCATGTGGGACGGTTAGATTTATAACTGGCTGCCAAAAAGGAGAAGGTTCTCAATTCTACTGAATATTCATTTTATTTTGGTAATCTACCTTATTACCTCAGTCGGAATGATTCTTCGTTTGAGACGGTAGGTCTAGCTGGTTCCATAAAAAAAAGAAAAAGGGTTCGAGATTTTATTGGAGACGTAGTCTTTTTTGTAATATAGCTAAGACTTTTAACCTATCAGTACAATAAAGCCAAACGTTTGACTTGCACGATCATGGACTCCTATTTCGATAGTAGTCTCTGATTTTTATACTGGGCTAATGAGAGCAGTGGTAATTTAGTGCTAACAAAAAAGAAGACAAGCTAAGGCAAGTCTCCGAACTTAGTGTGGAGCTGTGTGAAAACGTTTGTGTTTTATGTTTGGCAAAGGGTGGTACGCAAGGGCTCGCCAGAAGCCCTGTCTCTCATTTGTTGGACGGAGTGTCTCGGGTCTTGTAGACCCACGGTATAAAAACAAGTCACTTAATAAAAATTCAAAAAACTCGACTTCGAAAAATATGAACTTAATTTAACTTGTGTAATCCCCTTTTAATTTCCTTTTTTTTTGATACCCTACTCGATAGGTTTGATTAATTTTTTGATTAACTTACTACTATTTCGCGCCGAAAATCCTCAATTTTTTTTCAAACAACTTTCTAATGACACTTGGCTTTTTAAGGCAAATATAACGATACCTTAACTGTCGAAATCTGTCGAGCCGTTTGGAAGGTACGAGGTAATAAAGAAATGTACATTATATACAACATATATACATACAAGATACGCACGAAAAACATAAACCTTCCTTAGCAGTCGGGTAAATTTATAAACTAAAGACATTTCTAAACTGCCCGTTGGCTAAGTTGGGTGAGCCTTCAAAGCTGGGGTATCGGGTTCGATTCCCGACGGGAACACAAGTTTTCTCCCCAAGAAAAATATGTTGTTTCTGGTTCTGGTTGTGATTGTTTGTGTTATGGGAATGTTTCCGGCATCCACAAAACAAGTCATCGAACTTAGTGTGGGGCTGTGGCAGTGAAAGTGTTTATGTTTATTTCTTACGTTGATCTTAACGCTGTCATAGTCCACTTTCATTGGTAATCAAAATTGTCAAAGACATCAAATCTAACAGTTATAAAACTCGTTAACTCGTGGAACTATGATGGCGGCAACTTAGGCCAAGTTCCCGTGTTACAACTTACCTATGTTAGAACTCCAATCAAAACTTCCCAGGAATATAAATGAGATTAACTTTTACGTCTCTTAACTGGATATTTGCTGACGTGGCTTCTGATAAGTAGGATGGAAAATTGGTTCGGGAGATTTCTCAGGAATATTATTCCTATAGCTGTATTAAGAGTCAGGGAATAAAGTTAATTTTCACTGGTCCGCTATCAATATTACAAGGAAATTGTGCTCCCAAATTATAGCGATTTTTTCTTTCAAGTTAACATGGTCACATTAATACATATTTAATATTTACTGTGTCATTTTTTTTTTTATTTCGGCACTATCTCAATAATATTAAGCTCAAGAATATTATTCATTATCTAAAATCTTCGGGGGCAGAGTCACCCACGTCCGTAGGAGGATACCCCTTAAGTCTGACTCCCTACACGTGGTCCCCGGGTGGTGCTAATCAGGTGACATTTGAGAGGTGGTAGAGCATTTTGTGAGTTGCTCGCCTGGCTTGCTACCAAAGTAGCTTACCACCATCAAGTTAAAAGTCTGCCGCCAAGCCAAATACGGTGTTCCGGCAGTTATCCTTGAGAGCCTGCGTATTCCAGGTCTAGTGTGTTTACCAGCTTCGATCACATCGTCACTTACCATCAGGTGAAATAGTGGTCAAACACTAGCCTGTCACAAATAAAAAAAAAAAAAATAAGGATATTGAGATCGCAATTATATAAATATCCTGTATAAAACATAAATATCACTCTTTCAAATAAGTTTTAAATATTTTTTTATATTTTATTTTGTTTTGAGTTGTAAATTTAATGAAACAACACTTGAAAAATGTTTAAAGAATATTAAATGTATTAATAAACCTAATGTAATCGCAACTAAAACCTAATCATAGTGTTTTTTTTTAATTCCACTTCAAGCTAAGTTGCCGTATTACCACTAAACACAAAAAAAAAAACTTTAAATGTTTTTTCTTAACCTCAGAAATCTAGATATAACAAAGAAAATGCATCCTCTGTTATCCCGTAGACGAAAATAAACTGCCGCAGCGCAATGTTATGCATGAACGAACCGGAAATACTAACAGTATTCCAGTCTAGAGCTTTCATTAGTGGGAAAAGCTGACTGGAAAGCCTTTTAATGGAGGTTCCATGTAACTGTCAATTGTCATGCAAAAGGTACAGCGAGGCGTTCTACGTATATCATACGTACAGCAAAGGAGTGGAACTCATTTCATGTGTCTTTATTCTCGCAAGGCACAATCTGAATGTCTTCAAGTCTAGAGTGATTAGTTACCTTCTAGGCAAGCATGTTCCATCTTCGGCCGCATTGTCACTTTCCATCAGGTGAGGTAGTGGAGATAGTAGTAATGCTTGCCTATCCAGCTAGTATACAGATAAGTTCGAATTTCCAGTAGTCTTGTATTATGTCAGAAATTAGATTGAATCTTGATTAGTAAAGTTACGGAGAACTTATTACGTTTACTTTGTAACTTCATCTATCGTTAAAATCACAATAAAGTTCTGTCTGACAGCTATATATATCAAAATACATAGAATATAGGATATCTATTAAAATATATAAAAATACGGCGTCAGTCATCAAAAACGCGGGCAATGAATTCCACTTCCTCGCAGTTTGGATGATAAACGTAGAAGCGAAACGCTTTGAGCGCGCTGAGAGTATTTCAACTATTATAGATGACGCTTGACTGTTTGTATTGTTGTTAAATGGTAAAACGGGTTTGACACAGTAAGCACTTTTTACATACAAAGTTCTTAGTAGTCAGAAAGAGTACAAAGTAAGAATGCCTCATTCTACTACTTTTTTCTACACAATTGGGTTCCATAGGCTGAGAATCAACATTGAAAGTCAAACGTTCGTAACACAACACCACATCAACCTTTAGGGAGGCCAAGCTACTTCTAATTTTATTAATCATATCTATTCCCGAATTAGCATGGTCAGTAATAACAAATCAAACACCAGATGTGACTGGCCGCATTCCGTACAGATTGTTTGTTAGTCACTAACCGACTACAACACAAGAAGCATATAACAAGTCAATATACTGAAAATTAATAAACCCCATCGGAAAAAGTGAACATACTTTTTTATTTAACACTTTTTAATTCCTAAGATCTATTATGCGATTAAGTAAGATTTTTGTCACAGCTTTATTGAAATGATCCAAAGTTATTATGAAAATAGTTATATACCAACTTTAGGATACCATTTATGGTTGACATTCCTTCAGTTCGCTCTCTTCTACATTCGTACGGCGAAGGAGTGGAACACATTGCTTTCGTCTTTGTTCCCCTGAAAGGAACCTGGGAATTTTCTATTCTAGAATGAATAGGTATCTTATAGGCAAGCATGCTACATCTTCAGCCGCACCTTTTATTTCAGTCAGGCGGTATAGTGATCAAAATGTTTGCCCGCCTAGCATAAAAACAAGACTACGCACGCAACAACACAGCAAACGGGACTTTATTCATTATTGTATAAATATAGATAAAAAACAATTGTCAATTTTACCAACATTCGATGTAAAAAAATTTACTGTGAGACGTGCAAGCAATATTAATTAATAAATAAGTATTTGAGTATTTAATCACTGCAGAACAGTAGCCAATACACCAGGCAGAAGTTCCGATACACAGCATAATTATCAGTGATCACAGGGCTCGATATTTATATCGCGCTGCGCAACACTACTGGATCAGGGATATGATGTCAGTACTTTTAAAGCCGAGTTTCGAGAAGCGGTAACCATTAGCCTAGTTAAAAATGGCAGGAGGTATGTTTGGATTAGTTGAGTCATGAGTCATTAGGAAGTGAATGGTATACCTACGGATCGGGTAACTCGTTAGAGGAGTGATGCCCTAATTTTAGTGGAGCTGGTTGTTTAAAGCAGTATTATAGCTGTGGGAGTGAAGCGCGATTTTGGATCCTACCACGTCGGGCTTCAGGTTCTGGTGACATTGTGATAATATCCATAGTGGTAAGGTATTTCACATTCTCGCCTTGCTAGCTACTCTGTATCTTATTTCTTATCTGGTAGGCTATCATTAGATCACTATCTCAAATGATGGTAAGTCATAAGTGATAATATGGTTGAGGATGGTAAACGCATTAGACTAAGAATAACTGGTTCTCTAGGATAGCTGCCGGATCTTTAGAAATTATGGCGACAGATTTTTCTACTTGAGGATTATGAACAAGTTTTAGTTTACCACCGTTGAGTAGAAACCCGTCTCAGAACTCTAAATGATGTTCTTAGAGCTTGAGTTAAATAGTATCCTGTTATCATACTAGCCATTCGGCTAGTACAAACTAATGGGACCAAGTATTTAGTATTTTCGGTAGCAAGTAACTACTTCATAGTTTAAATTAAGTATCAGAGCTAGGCAGCTAGTAGTACCGCATCATTATTACAATAAAATGAGTATGATCTTCTTCTAAGTTTATAAATTTCCAAGTCTTATTTGGCTCTACAATAGGTAACGCTCTCTGAGACTCATTCCTTTAGCTTATAGGTTTTCTATGCGCAGTCACTAATGATGCCTTGATTTAGTATAACTTAACTACCTACTGCAATGAGCAGAAATACAAATAACCAAGTCTCTCTTGGCTCTACAACAGATAAGGTTCTCTGAGACTCATTCCTTTAGCTTATAGGTTTTCTATGCGCAGTCACTAATGATGCCTTGATTCAATATAGCAACTACCTACTGTACCAAACTGAATCACATTTATAAATACCTAGCTTAAAATATAAGTATATACGAAACAATGATGCTAATTCTGTTGAGCACCGAACTAACCTAAACTAAACTAAAAATAAACTAATTTTAGTCAAAGAATGCCTAAACGCTATTCTGATTTTACGTTGAACTTAATTTAAAAGTTGAAATTACAGGACTAAAATTGATTTTGATAGCAACCAAATTGAATTGTATTCACAAGAGCTGCAATCACATATTCCTCCATTATAGACTTTGTAGGTCAGTATTTGCTTCATAAATTGCACGTGTTATTCTTTCAAGTATAAGATCACATTAAAAATAATCCAGACCTTTTTCATACAGACTAATTTGAGTTTAAAATTTCTATTTTTAGTCTTAATTTGACGTAAAACATGTACATCAGAATAAGAATTTGGTCATTTTCACTAAATAGAGTAACTAAACTAACTTAGTCCTGTCAAACTTAATTTTAGTCTAATCTTGCATTTTCTGAATAGGTTTTGGACTAAAGCAGGACTAAAACTAATTTTAGACTAGTTTAGTCTAATTCTGGACAACAGAATCGGCACCAATGTCTGTACACGCCGAGACGCCGGACGGTCTATGCGCTTACTCGACTGATGAAGGAGCACCGAATGTTCCAAAACTAGTCTCGTAACAATGCAAGCAAACAACCGTGAGTGAAGTCGTATAAACTCTTAATAAATGCCTTCATACTCGCATGGAAGCATGTGTTAAAACCGCAACACGCGTGCGACGCAAAGCTGAGAATGCTGCATACTGTCAGGCGAGTCCCGCTGTGATACGTATCTGTCTGCCACGAACATTGTTTGAATGTTTATACAGTTACTTCACTTTCATTCCCAACAGATAATAAATACGACTCTCCTCTGTAAATACGACTCTACAATAAACGCTTTCTCACTCACATCCCAGAATAAGATCAAAAACTTGTGCCGTGTGTGCAGGAATTTACTTTACATACACAATCACACCCAGAACCAGAAGCTCAAATATCCCTTGGGAAGGAAAATTGTGCTCCTGCCAAGACTATCTATCACCAATCGAACTCAGGACCCATGGCACAGACTTACCCACTACGCCAAGTGGGTCGTTTTTAGAATCCTACTAATACTATAAAACCGAAAGTTTGTGTGTAAGTGTGTAAGTATGTTTTTTCCCTCGTCACGCTTTAACGGCTGAACGAATTAGGGTGAAATTTGAATGTATTAACTATGTATAAAACCGAAAGTTTGTGTATAAGTGTGTAAGTATGTTTGTTCCCTCTTCACGCTTTAACGGCTGAACGGATTTGTGTGAAATTTGAATGTACCTAGGTTATACCTAGGATTAACACATAGGCTACTTTTTATCTTGATAATAGCGGGCGAAGCCGAAGGGTACAGCTAGTCTGTAATAAATCATAATGTTCCAGATGGTTATCAATAATATCATATATACATATATGTGTATATATATATATAAAAGACACTCCACTCGCAGATCTGTTACTTTCCTTCAGTACAAGAGCGATGTTTCCCCTCATTTCTCTTCAAAGCGTTACTAGTAGCTACTAATCAACTGGACAAAGAGCTAATCGCGCAGGCATCCCAACAATGGGCAGGACTCGGCTGACGTGCGGTCACGACATGCATGCGGCGGGATTGTGACATTCCTCCGTGCTAGTGTTTGTTGTAGGAAATTGGGTCAGGTCGTATACGTATTTTTCATGTGAAGGTGGACATTTCGTTAAAACAATGGACGTGATATTGCTAGAAATACTAGTTTAAAAATTTGTACCAGTAAAAATCTAACACATTGCATTACTGGAGTTTGACTTACTACTTCGACAACCCAGTTGGCGCAGTGGACAGGCCTCCGCCCTCTGCGCCGTGGGTCCTGAGCTCGATGCCCGGTAGGCGCACAAATTCCTTTCCAAGGGACATTTGTGCTTCTGGTTCTGGGTGTAATTGTGTGTGTGTTGTAAATGTTACCGGCACTCTCGACACAAGCCTTTGAACTTAGTGTGGGGCTGTGAGTGTGTTGATGTCCAAGATGGCAAGCATGCAGACACCTATTCTAGAATGTGTGTATATCCGTGTTTATAATGGGTTCTTCTGTATATGACAGACTACCAAAGTCTGTGCGAGATTCGACCACAGGGTTCTCCACCGAGTTTCAAATCGCGCTTAAAAAATGGCTTTTAGAATTTTTATTTTATCGTATTAATTAATTTTATTTAATGCCTGAATTTTTAAGATAATTTTGTTTGTTTATTATTAAATAACTAAATGTATGCTCTTTTAAAAAGTACGTCAATTGTCACGTAACAAACGGTGTTCTGAATAAATTTGTATTTGTATAATATGCTGCTTTTATTTATTGTATTATATATTAAACATTAATTTAAATGTAATTATGATAGCCATATATAATTAATATATTGTTAACAAACACATTGGGGGAGAACTGTTTCTTAGGCCATAGCTCACGCTTTTTCAAGAGACAGGGCTTCAGTAAATTTCTGATATTTTATAAGGTTCAAATAAATGATTGCTTTGCTTAAGGATAATATCAATATTTAGATATCATATTTTGAGGTAAAAGCATAAACTTATATTCGAGTATATTACCATCTTTATAGTGCCTTCATCTCACGACCAATCCTACTTCCTACTAACATTATAAAGGCTAAAGTTTATCACTGTGTTTGTTACATTTTTATGGTCAAACGGCTAGTCCAAATTTGATGAATTTTAGTATAGAGGCAGCCGACAACCTAGATTAATACAGGCTACTTTTATCCCGACACAGCGGGTAACACCGCGGGAAACAGCTAGTCACTAATAATCCCTAATGTATCTCTCACAGAGTGCTCGATTCCATATATTCCAACGAATCCATCAACTAAGTCCCAAAATGTTGAAAGCGAGGGGAAGCAGCGGTCACTAGTGTGACATTTTGTGGCCGTCAGGCGGAACAATGGTCAATAGTCACCGGCTGGTAATTTAACGAAACGTGCTCTATCATACATCGCCACGGTCTGTAATTGCTCGGAATGTGGGACAAGTGCATGACATACAGCTTAATAATTTAGAATTGGAGTATTGTGAATTGTTTTTAGATTGTCTGAGTATCGCCTAAGGTCTGTTATTTTGTTTTTTTTTTCAATGCTAGTTCTGCAAGCACTTGACCACTATCTCATCTGATGGAAAGTTATGTTTTATCTATCTAATATCTTGAAACGAGCAATTCTTGTATTTATAAATATAATCTGAACCTCGGAAACGGCTCCAACGATTTTCATGAAATTTAGTTTGAAGAAGGTTTCGGGGGCGATAAATCGATCTAGCTAGGTTTGTTTCATTTTTAGAAAACGTCGCGTCGTTTTAACGAGTAAAGCTCAGTCATCCAGGTACTGTTTATTTATTGGAGCGGTATACACATATTTGAGACTCATTTTGTCAGTAAAATATATGCCATAGCATTGTATTGTGGTGTTTATACCAACTGTGCCCTGAGGCATCGCTAAGCACAAGCAAGAAATTGTCTAAAAGCCAAATCCAACTTACGTTGAGATATCTCTTTTCCAACAAACACACTCGCATAGACAAGGAATGTTAAAAAATAAAACAAAACCCGGGACACACATCATCACTTTCCATCAAGTGAGATTAGGGGTCTAATAATAGCCTATAGAGTATTAAAATAATAGCTTCCCATAACTCAAAACCCAAAAAAATGTTGTAATATATTTTAGAAATGGCACTTTAGAGCACTTTCATTTGATGTACAATATATATATTGTATCTGTTCTTTTTTTGTCTCTACTTTAAGGCAAACCACAGACGTCATTCGTACTTTTATATAAAAATATCTAGCCCATGTCACCCGGAAAATTGAGACGAATTCAACGATACCCTAACTTACAATCTGTTTATTAGTTTGAACGATGTGAGGGAACAAACAAACATACATACACACATACATACATACGGTGCTAAAATCATAGCTCTCCTCCGGTACAAATCTCCCAAATGTATTTTTAACATAAAAGAGTCCTATTCTATACGACACGCGTTAATGCGATATCTAACAATAATATATTGATATTTTATTCAACTACAGTACACACACAAACTACAGTAATCCATACAGACGATCAATCTACAATATCATGCCTCCGTAGAATCCATTAGAAACATTCTATGAGCGTAGCGTACATGAAAGTGGTCGTCTCGCCATAAGGGGCCGTGGGATATCTCGGTGAATAGAGCTCACCAGTACATACATGTTTAGTAGATAGCTAAATCATATAGGCTTAGTAATAGAACAATAAAGACACATAAGACATACAGGTACATGTATATATATAAATATACACACACATACAACAAATTAATCACACTCAAAAGTGTTAATCCTGGGTACTTTTGAGTCAAATCCTGGGTATAAGCAATACACATTCCAAATTTCATCCGTTCAACTGTTACAACATGAAGATAAATAGTGTTAGTTCTACAAATATCTTCCTAGTCTTGTCAAGTATAAATACTCTCAAATCTATTATAATTCAAAACAACGTTTTTAATTGAGACGACACGTGATCTTTTAGGACTCTAAAACCGCCATCCATCCAAAATTCAGCGTGGCCCATTCAAAAATGATAACACAACCAGCTTAATAAAACCCTTGCTCTGATTGTGAGTAGTATCAAACTAGTGTCTACCTAATTCAGGCAGGTTAACATTTTAGTATTGTAGTCGACGCGCGTCGCGGTGACATCATGACATTCAAATTGCGGGACCGGTTCTCGTGATATCGCTATTTTGGCGTCATTATAGTCACAATGTCATAACCACACAGTACCTACATATCTAGGAATTTTGGAACTTTGTCGCATTAGACTGCGAGAGTTTTGTAAATAGTAATACAATGATGATGGATTTAAGCGCTTACTGCGGCGAAGATACAAATGTTTATGTAGTAGTTAATTTTGGAAACACGTGTTGGTTTTTGTCTCTTATCTAGGTGTCATTTAGAACATCTTAATTGCGTAATGAGTATTAACTCATATGTTTAATTAGTGCTGCTAATAGATAATGGAATGTTGAATAGTTTTTTACTAGTTTCAAATGACGACTAAAACGAATATTATGTAACTAGTGATAACAGAACTTTAGCTTAGGGTTACTACAAATATTAAATAAACATGAATAAATTGAGCGTGTTAAAATTAAAGGGGCAGCTACACGTCAATGCGAGCACCTTTTTTAACCACACCCAATTATCCCCCTTACACTATTGCACATAAAGGTGTATATTGCGTGAATTACATCGTGGTTACGCAAGGTTACGTGTGGCAATCTTTGATATTTTAAGGTTTTATTTAAAAAAAATCCTACTAAAAAAAATGAGCTGAAGACATTATTCGTCTAGTTAATATACGTATATGAAATAACTTTCACAGTGTTTTGATATAAAATGGCGGAACGAAATGTAAGGCAAACAGTACCTACGCACCTGGAGCGAATAGAAGACGTGCGGGGACGCGGGCGCGGAAACGGGTGAAGCACCCTAGATCCTATAAATTCCGCTAGTCATAATCTCATAATGCGATCTACACGCACACAAATACACCAAAATGGTACGACAATCAGCGCCAACACACCTAGTAACTATTTAGTTGTCTGCAACAGTTTGCAGCGCGATGCACACACGGACAGTTGCATGCTTCACCCATGATTTCATGAGATTACGTCTGTATTTTTTTCTGTGTGTAGAAACACACCTTAGTTTCCAATCACAACACAGAATAGAACACGTGGCTACAACAAATAACCTCAAGATCAAAAGCCGTTGCAGAAACAAAGGTCAATAAACTAACAACTAAAGTAACCATTATCGTATTGACTACACCACTCATACATAAAAACAATACAAATAGCTTAACTAAACCGTTGGAAAGGCAATCAACCTAATGTTATAAATCCGGAAGTTTGTGTGTAAGTATTTTTGTTTTCTCTTGTAATGTACCTAGTTTATACCTAGGATTAACGCGTAAGCTATTTTTTTACTTAATCAACGCGAGCTAAGTTGCGGGGCAAGGCTAGTATTATAAATCCGAAAGTCTGTGTGTAAGTATGTTTGTTTTCTCTTCACTCTGTAACGACTGAACGGATCAGGATGAAATTTGGAATGTACCTAGCTTATACCTAGGATTAACAGGCTACTTTTCAACTTGATAAACGCGGGCGAAGCCGCGGGGCACGGCTAGTTGCACATAAAGGCCAGAAGGACTGCTATCAAGAGTCGAGACAAGTCTCAAAAACTGGTCCACATGACATCATCGGATTGGACCGGTTTGCAGGAATGGTTAGGCATTGAATCGACGGTTATTTACTTAGTTTTCTTCGTTGCAGTTTTTGTGTACTGTAGATTCATTTCAATATAACTTTTTACCCGACTGCTAAGGAAGGGTTATGTTTTTCGCGCGTATCTTGTATGTTTATTCGTACTTATGTATATTTGTAAATTTCCTTATTACCTCGTATCGTATAAACGGCTGGATGGATTTCGACAGGTAAGTTATTTAAGAAATTATATTCGTCTTAAAAACCCAAGTGATCTTAGATAGGTGTTAGAAAAAAAAATGATACGAAATAGTAACAAAAAAATAACCAAACCTATCGAGAAGGGTATCAAAATAAAGGGAATTAAAAGAGGAAAATTACATAACAATAAAAAGTAGGTTCACATTTTAGTAACAACAAACAAACAAACAAACGCATTCACACTCACAGCCCCACACTAAGTTCAACTTGTATCGAGGGCACCGGAAACATTCACATCACACACACATTACACCCAGACCAGAAGCACAAATGTCCCTTGGAAAGGAATTTGTGCTCCTGCCGGGAATCGAACCCAGGACCCGCGGCGCAGAGGGCGGACACCTGTCCGCTGCGCCAACTGGGTCGTAGTCGGGAGTTTTTGAATTTTTGGTACATTGACTTGTTTAACCTCACTTTCATGGAGGTATACTTTATGCATCATTATGCTGTTGTAATATTACATTATACAAATTGTAAAATGGATTATTATCACTCACAATAGAAATTTAAATAATTAATTCAGATTTCAACTTATGATTGTACGATTTCGATCTCATGTCGGAGTTAAAGATAGATAAATAATTATTCTATTTTGTTAACCAGTTCTGTCCCACTGACACTGCAGAGCAAATGCAATGCCTACAAATCATCATAATAAGCTTTGTTCGATACATTAATAACTAGCAGTGCCCGCGACTTCGTCCGCGTGATTATTGGACTTTTAGTAAGGATCCCTAATTTTTTTGAAAATATAATATAGCCTATAGCCTTCCTCGATAAATGTACTATCCAACACTAAAAGAATTTTTCATATCGGACCAGCGTGCAGCGGTTCCTGAGATTAGCGCGTTCAAACAAACAAACAAACTCTTCAGCTTTATAATATTATATTAGTATAGATTCATTATCAGAGATTGTACCCACAGTAATCAGACGGTCATTTTCTCTACCATTGTAACCAACAAACAAACTCACATTCACAGTTCAAACATGAACAAAAACTTGAGGGTGCTGGCTACACCGAGAACCAAAAGCACTAATGTCCCTTGGGAAGGAAAAAACAAACAATCAAACGCATTCATCCTCTCAGCCCACACTAAGTTCAAAGACTTGTATCGTGGGTGCCGGAAACATTCACATCACACACACAGAACCAGAAGCACAAATATCCTTTGGGATGGAATTTGTGCTTCTGCTGGGAACCGAACCCAGGACCCACGGCGCAGAGGGCAGAGACTTGCCCAACGCGCAAACTGGGTCGTAATCGATTTTCATTTTCTAATCAGAATCAGAAACCACTTAAATATTACTCCGCTACAAAAACGGTGACAGTTATCTTATTCGGTAAAACTTACTTTAGAGACATTAACAATTCGCAATAAATTATTTACATTGTAACAACTATTTTATATTAACGCAAAAAAAATGTGACAGTACCCTGTGACAGTTTTCTATTCAATCGCGTGCATTATCGGAGTGCCACAATGAATTTCCCACAATGTAGACGTCTTCTAACAATAATTTAAACGCAAGCATAGCTTAAAAAAACCGATTTCACAGCTTCATCTTCTGAAACCTTGATCAGCTTAAATTAATTAAATACGCATTATTGAAGATAACTCAAAAACTATTGGTCAGATCTTGAACAAATTTATATAGGACCACATGGAAAGCACCGGCTTCCAAATAAAAAAAATAATCATCAAAACCGGTTCACCTAGAAATAATTTTTGAGGTAACACAGAAAAAAAACGTACGGTCAAATCGAGAACCTCCTCCTTTTTTTTGAAGTCGGCTAAAAAGATAAATTCGTCTCTTAGGATAGCTTAGTTAGTGCAAGGGAGCGTAACTGTAGATAGATCTAAGCAATATTTTTTCCTTCGTAAAAGAACAACTTATTAGGTACCTTTTAGGCAAGCATGTTACATCTGCGGCCGCATCGTCATTTTCTATCAGGTGAGATAGCGGTGAAACGCTTGCCTATCCAGCACAAAAAAACATCTTAACATTACATAACATAAACATAGCATAAACGCTTTCACACTTACAGCCCCACACTAAGTTCGATGACTTGTGTCGTGGGTGCCGGAAACATTCACATCACACACACAATCACAACCAGAACCAGAGACACAAATTTTCCTTGGGGATTAAACTTGTGTTTCCGCCGGCTATCGAACCCGATACCCCTGCTTATAAGTCGAACGCTCACTCAACTGAGCCTACGGGCAGTTCAAACTTAAATCTTAACATTGTAAGAGTAAATCCAATATTCTCGCAAAATGGTCGGCGTGACATCATCGATACACGCCGGATGGAGACCGGTTTAGCAGTTAGTCGCCCTGGTTAGTTACTGGTCAAACTTGACTGCTATCGCCAGATAGAGCTTTCTTCTATGTAGCTTATGTGCTTTCGTTGAAGGATATTATTTAAGTACTATTGCAATATCATATAAATCTTCAAAAACTTTTATTTGTCAATCTGTAACGCTACTATAATATGTGTGTGAATTATATATGTTAAATAATATGTATTATAGGTACTTATATGTTAATATTTATTTATTTTATGTAAGTATATTCTGATATTATTAATGGCATGTATTGTTTATGTAGTTTAAGCAATGTATTTCTATTATTTTTAAATCTATTTCATTCATTTTATCGCACCACCATCCATACATTGTCTTTTCGTTTATATTTTCATCCAAAGGTTGTCTGGAAGAGATCGCTCTTAGCGATAAGACCGCCCATTGTACCTATCTTTATAAGTTTCTCTGTAAGTTGTATTTATCTTTTGGTATCAATAAAGAGTTTTTGTATTGTATTGTATTGTATAAATCAAGCAATTTAAGACAAAGCTTTATAAGTGGCTAGTTGAAAAAAGTTTCTATGAAATGAAGGAATTAGATTTGAATATATAGTATAAAGTTTATTGTATTTGTTATGAGTGCCTGTTTTTAATACATTTCGTTTTAATTAATTAAATCCATTGTGCTGACATTTGTAATATTAACATTGACATTGTGAATAATTCATTTAAAATTATGTTTAACTTTATTTATAATTAAGTAAATATTGCACGTTCATAGTTGAACAACCTGTTTATTCAATAACCAAAGTATAACAACATTTACGACACAGTTTCTGCAATAAATATATTTTATTTCATTTCATTTCAAATACATGTAAAATCATAGCTGACTGTGCGTGTATATATATATATATATATATATATATATATATATATACACACATATAGAATAAAAAGCTTAGTGTAATTAATGCAACTTAAGTGAATAACCAAAACAGGTATCTCTTTTTTTAATTATTCAAATTGTTTTGATTACACTTTGGTTAATTTTAATAACTTTGATAATCATTTGTTGATGGTTGTAATGAAAACCGTGTCCTTCGTTTAACAACAAACGACTACAATTGTTTACATAGGAAGAAGAAAGGACTTTAACTCAATGACCTATTTATACCCTATACGGTATACCTAATCTAGGAGTATTCGAGTCAACAGTGAATAGTGAATATACCTATTCACTAGGTATATTAAAGTCAACAGTGAATAGGTATATTCAAGTCAACAGTGAATAGGTATATTCAAGTCAAACATGCATATCTTCGGCATTATCTTCACATTCCACCAGGTGAGATGGTGGTGAAATAGTTGGCTATCTAGCCTAAAAATAGAAAGAGATTCAAGAAATGTTAATAATGGTCTTAAGTGTCATCATGCAGGTTTACTCAAAATTATCGTCTGAAATGGAAAACGTGATGGGAGTTCCACAGGGATCCTGTCTGTCAAATACCCTGTTTAGCTTGCTACTCAACGATCTGCCGAGCGCCATCGAAGACGCCGAAATCTACATGTACGCTGATGACGTTGCCGCCATCATCACTGCGCCCACTAGTCGTCAGCTAGAATGTAAGCTAAATTCGGTAGTGCGCGAGCTTGAAGATTGGTTTAAATCCAATGGATTAGCGCTAAATAGGGATAAAACGTGTTTTATGGACTTCTACCTCAATTACAAAAACTCCGTACCATATACAATAACAGCCGGAGGTACAATACTTAAACAAGTCCATAGCACCAAATTACTGGGTTTTCAGCTTGACAGCGCCCTCGTGTGGGACAACCACATAGACGAGCTTTGCGGAAAGCTGGGCCGCTCGTGCTTCGCGCTGCATAGACTTGCTAGTACCGCCTCCCGCGCAGTAGTGCGGACGTGTTACTTCGCGACAGTCCACAGCGCCCTGACATATGGTGTGGAACTGTGGGGCCGTGCAACGGATACTCAGCGGGCATTTATATTACAAAAACGAGCCGTGCGTGCCATAGCTGGAGTGTCCAATGAAGTTTCGTGCAGAGATCTATTTAAAGAACTTAAAATTCTTACGCTTCCTTCAGAGCTCGTATACCAAATAGCCTTGTTTGTGTATACTCACACCGAAAGCTTCCAGCGTCGAGGTGTGAACCCGTCGAGGGTACTGCGGAGTGACAAATTCAAGGACCGTCTTGTGACTCCAACTCATAAATTGAGTAAATCGGAAAGATGCGTCTATATTATGGGACCGTCAGTATATAATAGGCTACCCGAAACCGTGCGTAATGCACCTACCACCGGCAGCTTTAAAGTAAGAATTAAAAAATGGCTACTAGAACACACTTTCTATAGCATCCAGGAATTTTATAAATTGCCTGAAACATAGGAAAACTTTTTAAACGGAGTTTTACGATTATTAGAATTTTTAACATGTATTAAACATAATATTTTATTTTTATTATATAACTAATAACAGTATATAAACCTAGTTTAAAACTTGATCAATACGAGTAAGACAAACTGTATTGGAAAAAAATTGACTTGTGACAATGGAGTTATGAATAAATTATTTGTATTTGTATTATATCTGGAAACTAAGCAAATTAATATATATATGTGAAGAGTATATATCTAATTATTTTTTTATAAAAAACACCTATATTTGTAAACTCAGTTCCACCGATTTTAAGCAAGCAAAACACCAGCTCTAAAATTAACAATAGAGATGAAGAAAAACATCGTAACACCAGAATGTCCAAAAACCTTAACATTGTAGAGCAAGTAGATGACCACTGCACTAGCCCAGCGTTACAGACAAATATCTCTGCCTAGCGTCATGTATTTTGGCAAGGTTTCCCTCACTATAGGAGAAAAGGCAAAAAAGCCGATCACCAGCAGTGGGAATGATATGAATTGAAGATAATTTTCAAAAACAACGGGTTGCACTTCGGGAGTGCCGGCAGAAGTGAAAACTTGAACATTTTTCGCCGCGCGGTAGAAAGAGAGCGGGATATTACTTCGTCTCCTTCGTCATACGAATTTTCCGTCTTACGAATTTTCGATCAGGTTACAAAAAAGTGCACGAAGACGATTTCATTTTAAAAATTCCTAAAAATTCCAGTTCTGAAACCGGATCATTCGTTTGATTGCTACCATTATTTATTCTGCGTTCTACAGCCAAAAAAAAAGACAGAACGGCTTACAATTATTATTGTATACCATCTTTTTGGCTTCATTACAGAACGCTTGAAATACTTCTTGTATTTTATTCAACGACTATAATGCAGCGCGACGCAGAGTGTAACAACTAAAGCATTGATAAAAGTGCAACAAATCAGGTCAAAGCGATTGTAAATGCATTATGCAGGCAGTTTACGTTGAGTTGTTATTTTTAGTACTCTTAATGCAAATTATTGTTTAACATGACACTATCACAGCAATATTATAAATCTGAAAGTTTGTATGCAACGGCTGAAAGGATTTGGATGAAATTTAAAAATGTGCATTCGGATTTACATATTAGTCGTATTCTGTTATAAAATTCATACTATCACATCGAGTGTATTTGTGTGTTTGTTACTTCTTCACGCTCAAACGGCTGGACCAAATTTGATGAAATTTGGTATAAAGGTATCTAACACCCTGGATTACCTACTACCCTAATTTTTTACCCAGAATTTCAGGGTCTGGGATTTACGCTGGTAGAACCGCGGGACGCAACTAGTTAGAAATAAATAGATTATGTGCTCGGTTGTGCACTGTTACTGTCCTGCAATTATTGGCAATATGTGAGTTTCATGCTGTGGTTGGAAATAAAACAAAATAGGCCTTAACTAGCAGCATGACTTAACTGTCACTTTAAATAAACATCAGACAGTCTCGTATGACCTACCAAGTTACCACAACTAGGTAAACCTCGTCTTCCGCGAAAGCGTACATTCCGTAAATTACCTTTTATTGCCACCGCATGAGGTCATGACTTTAACGGGCAGCATCTAACTTTACGACTAATAAACTCGAAGCTGTGCCGGTGACGTAACAACGAAACAGTGCTAAAGCAAGCACTTAATCTTAAGAAATATACGGGTGCTTAAATATAATAAATGATTTATTTAAGACCCACGGATTTGAAAGAAAAATGGACGGAACCTCATCAAATCATGGGTGAAGCTTGCAAATGTCCGTGTGCGCATGCTCGCGCTTCAAACTTTAACATTTTAATAACACAAAATTTTTATAATATTCTTAAAAATAATAGCCTATAAATATGATAGCCTACATTAAATAAGCAAATCAGTTTTTTTCTGATTTACTATGTTTCCGAAGTAAAACCTAAGAAGTACCGAGTGAATGCTGGTAATATTTCCAAATTACCGATTGGCGCAAAACATTTTAAACATTTTCAATAAATATTTATTGTAAATGATTAGTTTTAGAGAAAGGTCTTATGATTTATCACAGTTCCTACTTTTCTACCGACACAAAAAAGGAGGAGGTACTCAAGTAGACTATATTTTCTTTTTATGTTTGTCACCTCATAACTTCGTTTCACGTGAACCGATTTTGAATTTTTTTTTGTTTGTATGATGTTGCTTTATAATTGGTCCCATTTCAATTTAATCAAGATCTGATCAGAAGTTCTTAAAATATCGTCAATAATGCGTGTTGAGTACATCTGATCAAGTTCTGAAGATAAAGCGGTGAAGTTGGTTTTTTAAGCTTTGCTTGCGTTTAATTAAACAGTAACAAAATATATTTTAACTCGAACATATACATATATTTAAACTCGAACGCTCAATATGCAGTTCTTCATTGCTTTACATTAATTAAAACGGAAAACCAATTAACTAAAGGAACATAATTTCTAGATGCAATGTCATTATAATTAACTAATCCTCATATATATTTCTGGTGACTATTAGTAACACGACCAGTATCAACAGATCCAAATTCATTCAACAAATGAGACCAACCCGTAACAACAAATTAGCTTTTTCAAACAAGAGGAAGCAAGCTTTATCAATTTAATAAATTATAACATCTGAATCTTTAATGATGCAATCATGGTCGACAAGTTCGACGAACCTACATACCAAGCAGACTGGGCATCCGGTCCGAGGGTCTAAGCTTATATGGAGAAACATGGTGGCTTCAGGAGTGCCTGTGCTAATGTACGTATCAACTAATCATGAAATTCTTTTAAGAGACCGTGGTTATTGATAAATTTGAGTAGCAAACGTGCTTTTTGCTTGCAGCTTTGTTATCAATATGAAGGGATAAAATTCCCTAAAAATTTTAGTTAAGATCAACGATATTTTCCCAGAGCACAGAATATAATAGTACTGGTGGAGATCAGAGCGAGTAATTAGCCCTCAGTCTAAAAAGCTGGTTATCTTTTTTGACATCACACGTCTTCGAATAAAGTGATTATTACATTAATTTATATATTAAAGGGCTTAAGCACTAATCCAGCTGCTGGATAGGCAAGTATTTGACCACTATCTCACAGCTAGCTAGATTCCAGCATAAAAAAATAATAATTACAGTCGTCTACTGAAAAATGGAAAATGATGATTCAGAGGAAATTTGTAAGCAATTACACCATTAAAGTAATTGTAGCTAGTGTGATAGAACCGGCATACCACTAGCATGTCCGGTGGGCTCCATTCCTTACTAGGAGAAACACGATGTCGGCATGTAGAGAAAAGGTGATCTATTTTTTTTTTGAATAGCTTAATTAGTAGGCCTAGAGTCCTACGATTAAATCATCGAAAGGACATGAATTAAGGTCTGTCTATCCATGAACACCGTGCACACCACGGTCTGTCTCTTTTGTGATCTGTTTCAATCAGAAAGCGACAGAACTCCTAAGAAACAAGGTTGATTTTTCGTAATTCGAAAAGAAACCAATTGCAACAAGGTTAGAGAATAGGGGGTCATTAAGTTGAGAGACACTGTTGAGTTAGTTGTGTCGAAATCTGCGGTGGTCAAAGGCCTAATATACAAACATTAACCCTAGATCACTAATAGTAGTCTCACGGACTACATGATCTTCACGCATTCGCTGTTTAAGTATGTTTCTGGTACTCCCCTGGGCGCCCAGCTCAGTACCTTCCTGATTTCTAAAGTTAAACAAATTTATGTTACTCATACTTAAACTGACTAAGATTTTGGGGAGAAAACTTGACATAAGTTTTCTAACAATTTTTTTTAATCTATCAAATTCTATGTGTGATTGTATGAGCGATGCGAATGTTTCGGGCACCCACTACACAAGTCTTCGAACTTTGTAGGCTGTGAGTGTGAAAGCGTGTGTGTTATATTTAATAATAATAATAATAATTTTATTTCATTTACCAAAAATATTATCACAGACTATGTGTTCATATAATGTTATAGTTAGTGAGCCCTGTATCCCACACTAGGTCCACATAAGTCCTGTGTCGTGGGATTCAGTCTCTTTCAGTATTGATTAACACACTTTATTTTGAGAATTTATGCATTAAAAAAAATTTATACATATATGTATATATATTATCGGCAAGAATACGAAATAACAACTCTATTCTCTCTATCTAACAACAATATTTATGGGTAGAGTAATAAAGTCTGGTTTATTTGAATAGATTGACATAAAATCACCTGGGAGTCATAAGGAAAACTAGTGTTGAAAATAAACATTATCCGGTCAATGACCTTAATGGACGTTACGTACATTTTATTGATTGGTCTGCTTAGCGACTGTTTTCTTACGACTTACAACCGAAAATCCGAAGCACTACAACACTCAGTTAAAAATCTCACTAAAAGGTCGCATCAGAGTAGTCGGGCGAATGGAACCACCTCAAAAAGGAACCGCGGTCCTTTTTGCTCGATCAATTTAATTTGGGTGATAAGGACCATGAAAATTTTTAACAGAAAATCAAAGTAGGAAATGTAGTGAAGATTAGTAGTAATTACTTATTGCTTATCAAGCATTTACGATTGTCACGGGTAGACCACGCTACAAGGTTTTACTATCGGAGTAATTGAAGCAATACTACGCGGAAATATTTCATGGCCCCATTACAGAAGTCTCGTATTTGTATCTAAACCCTTTTGGGATGCGGCGATGCGGCGCTCCAAGTTGACACAGGTGCTCTAGACTGGTGTATGATATTGAGAAATGTAGGTTAGGTTTATTATGGACTGTGCAATGTTTAATATTTTTATACATAACTAGCAACCCGCCCCGGCTTCGCACGGGAAAATAATCAAACGCAAGCAAAGCTTTAAAAAAAAGCGACTACACCGCTTTATCTTCGGATTTTGGATCAGATTTAATGTATTAAACAAGCATTATTGACGATAAATCAAAAACTAGTGATCAGATCCTTTAAATAAAAAAATAGTCATCAAAATCGGCTTACAACGGAAGAAGTTATGAGGTGAGGACACATAAAAAAATACAGTGGATTGAGAACCTTCTCCTTTTTTTGAAGTCGGTTAAAAAAGGTAAAAAATATGAAGTTACTGCCTTTGATTATAGAATTTCTTTATAAACAATGTTTGCAAGTGACTTTTCGTTATACTATACGAACAAATTATGTTTGGAAGCAACGCACGAAAAGGCTACTTGTATAGACGAATTTGTGTAGTAGTCATCTCGACCGCGAAATATTCGAGTGGAACTTTCATGAGTGCCTCTTTGGGGCCCATGTGAATAAAAGATTTTAAATTTTGAGTTGCCACCTTTAATTGTTATAGTTGTTAACTCGACCATTCATACAAAGTACAGTCGGAGGAAAAATGGTGTAGATCAAAATATCATTTCGATGGTATTTGCCATTGAAGCCGCACCCGCACATTTTGCGTCTCCTTAACATCGTTAATGTGACATGAACAACTCGTAGTCAATCCGTTTTGTAGACCTGTTCACGCTGGATTTGTTAATAAACTCTGACTAATCAACATCGTAATAAAACAAGTACATCTTGGTACTTATTTAATTATTTTATTTGATACTTTTGCGCAAAACAACAGTACAAGGAGGACTTAATGCTAGAATAGCATTTTCTGCCAGTCATCCTGGAGGTGCAGTGAAAATATATTCGAAAAATAAAAGGATAATAAATGTATAAATATAGGCATAATATTATGTTCGTCAAATTATTTGGAGTTATTATGAGCTCATCAATTACAAGGCTGCTTATTAATGCAATAGGAATATTTAGAAGACCTCAAATAAGTAAATAATCAATAACGGAAAATTAGTCATTCACATGGTAAGTCGTAATTTAAATGTTAAAATGAGGTTCAAACAATATTGAACCTTTAAGTTTGATAATTAAGAACATTTTGGTGTAGGTCTACTAGCAACGTAAAATGGAAGAAGTTTAAAGCTGTCACACACGAGCTATACATAAATCTATCTATCTATCTATCTATATATATATATATATATATATATATATAAATGCCACTTTTCGTTGTTATTTTATAACTCAATAACGAACTCACATATCCAAACCAAATGTTTAGGCTTTGTTCGGAGTATTTAGTAGATGGTTTATGTGAAGTTTGCACAAAATCGGTCGAGCGGTTCTTTATTTATCACACCCGGGCGAGGCCGGGGCGGATCGCTAGTATATATGTATTATGTATTAGTATTATGTATGTATATGTATTAGCAGTGCCCAGCGGCTTCGCCCGCTTTAATCAAGTAAAAAAAATTGCCGTTATTCTAGTTTCTTATTAACCTACATTCCTTTGAACTAAATCAGTCCAATAGTTTCGGACTAATTGAGTAATATCTATACTTTTGCATTTATACATGTAGTAGTTAGTAGTAGAAGTGTAGTTCGATTGGAAGGATGTGTAATACATACATACATTTGCCTTCCTTTCTCGTCATACTTTTTTTTCACAACCCCACTCTATATTCTATGACTTGTCTCGTGAGTGCCGGAAACATTCACATCACACGTACAATCACAATCAGAACCGGAAACACAAATGTTCCTTAGAGAGAAAATTTGAGTTCCCACCGAGAATCAAACCCAATACCCCTTACTTAGAAGGCGAATGCTCATCCAACGAAGCCAACGGGCAATTCACATATATGCGTGATAACAGTGCCTAAGGTTAAACATTCTTGAAGATTATTTCGTGAAATCTATAATTCTGTAACCCTTTTACAGGAGATAGCTTTTTGTCGTGAATTATAATTGACCGAACACATAGTAGGTACCTAAATGCGGCTTGTTCCCATCTCGGAACAGTCGGATATAGTGTCCAACTCAACGAAATTAATAAAATATAAAGAAAGAAAGAAGAAGCGTTTATTTACACAAAATCACAACACAGAACCATAAAAATAAATAT
Source organism: Lomographa bimaculata (assembly GCA_948107665.1). Taxonomy (NCBI): domain Eukaryota; kingdom Metazoa; phylum Arthropoda; class Insecta; order Lepidoptera; family Geometridae; genus Lomographa; species Lomographa bimaculata. Next base: position 854,913 of record OX403607.1, on the reverse strand, counting down.
GACAATTCCATTTCCATGACGGCCTATATTTTCACACATTTACACAATTTTTGATGGTATTATTAATACTGCAATTAGTTCTACTAAAAAACTGTTCCGCCCGCCATTATTTTCCGCTTGACTGTTTAAACCGTTGGCAGAGGACTATAAAGTCTAAATGGTTAACAAGGCTTAAACATTTACTACGAGTTAACAATTTGAAAGCACCGAGGAGTTTACAATTACAGCGGGCTTCAAGAGGAAATAACTAGAGATTACGGTTGTATAAAGCCCATAAAACAAAGCTATCAAAATTGACGCAATGGATAAACAAGATGCGATTAGCTCTGGACACTCAGGGGTGACAAGTAGGCTTTTTTTACTCATTACATAAGAGTATTTTTAGCGCAATATACACAGTTTATGGCAACACAAATCTCTAAGTAAAAATATAGTTTTTTTGCCGCGAAAGTGAAAAAATGACGTTGTTGATTTTGTATAATTTTCCAAAACCTGTGATTCTTCGACTGTTAATGTGTAATAATGGTGGATTATTAGCCGTTAATACTTAGTAAATGTGCATAAGTGTAGGCAAGTCATACAAAGTTGAAAAACGTGATTTTCGCCTTCGCTCAAAACTCCAATAGAAGTTCTAGTAAAGTTTCTACCACTTTACTAGGGCATGACTTGACTATGACTGACTACTTGACTTTGACTGTGACTTGTGACTAAGACTTTTATTATGAAGAATAGAAATTGATAATATTTGTTTAATATTTCGACTGAAGGACTATGCATCCATGGTCATGAAATAATTAAAAAAAAAAAAAGTAAAAATATATTTCATTTTTGATCATATTTGCAAGGGCATCTAAGATTCTGAAACACAATTTCGCATAATTATTTCGATGGAAAAAATTGCACCCCCATAAAACGTGCTTATAACAAAATCTCTCAATTTTTTTTACTATTACAAAATTTTTAAAAGATTTTTTAGAATTTAAATCAAGAACTAGTGCGAAGGAGAGTAATAAAGATCAAATTAGATAATTTTTTAACTTTTTTTTTTTTATTTATTTGAAGGGATTTGTCGCTAAGCGTCCACCTCGCCCTTTTAGTCTCTTAACTCTGGTTTAGACTCTGAGGACGGATTTTTAGGTACATATACCTCTTTGTTGGAGTAATACGTTTAACTATGACAAAATGGGAACTGAAAAGGAAGAGTTCTGCAATAATAAAGCAGAGTAAGACAGCAAGACTTCAGTTAATCATGAGTTTATAAGCCTTTATAGTGCATGTGGTGTGCTGCTAATTTTGCAGCTGTTAGTGGTTGTTAACAACAACCAATTTCATAAAGTACAGTAAAGTTTAATTATAAATTATGATAATCGCTGGTTTCTTCACATTTTCTAGCATATGAGAGCCTGCGTATTCCAGGTCTAGTGTGTTTAGCAGCTTCGATCACATCGTCACTTACCATCAGGTGAGATAGTGGTCAAACACTAGCCTGTCACAAATAAAAAAAAAATATATCTTTATGGCCTCCACACTAAGCAAGCATGCGTCATAAAGACCCAATACCATTATTAGCATTAAAATGTTTAATTTTAAACATAATATGTACTCGATTGTGGAAGTTAATCGAATCAATTATTAATAGAATAAAATTGGAATATCCTTACTTATATTTTAAACGCGAAAGTTTGTATGTATGGATGTTTGTTACTATTTCGCGCAAAAACTACTGAATGGATTTAATGAAACTTTACAAAAATATAGCTTATATATCAGAATAACACATAGGTCATAATTTATAAAGATATTGTGTGTTTTGTCCACAATATAACGATAAGTGTCAAGTAATTAGGAAAAAAATTGCAATCTGCAAACTATTCTTGCGTACGCTGTAAAAACCGTTAGAGTTACCCGTATATAATGTGTAATGGAAATGTTTATCTCAAAAGTCCTACAAAAAAGCCCGCGACAGCATATATCTATATTTTATGTGTAAGCCATTATCGCTAAAAATAGTGATCCATAAATACAATAAAAATTGAAAGCTACTCGAAGTACTTATCCTGCACAGACGAAGTCGCTGGCACCACCTAGTGGCTAATAATTAACGATTTAAGTGTAAGCAGTTTGCTCGGTGATAGAAGACGTACTTACTGCTGGTCACCTTTGAGTATGTAGTAACTAAACTAAGCTAACTAAGCTAATAAAAGCGGCTTCCATAAAAATAATGATACTAAATAAATTGGTTTTTTTTTTCTGCTTTTTTGCATGCTAATTTTAGATATAATTTGTCTACTAATACTTAATATTATAATTTCCTCTCTTTTACTTTTTGCTGTGCCCATACAGGGTCTGTAATGATTCTCATTTCTGTACTCATCTTAATTAATTACAGAATGCAATAATGAATTTGAATTTGAAACAATTGGAAGCCGACCTAGAGAATTCCACCACCGAAAATCGGAACGGCTAAAGATCAAATCAACAGATAAACTTCATAAGTAGGTAGGTACATACACTTAATGTTGTGGGTTCTAAGAAAGTACTCCTTATTGAGAAAAGAAAAATCAGACGACGTATTTCTATTATACACATAGCTGACATAATACATTATATGAACTTACAATTGCTTCATATTATTCATATATGACTCAATGAGGTAATCGAGAGGTCACAGCAAAGCAGCCGCGATGTTTATTCATCGAGATGACGAGGTTATCTACTAACGGTTTATAAATAGCAGTGATAGTATAACTCATTGTTATGGAGACACATTCTGGGAGATGAGAGGTTATCTAAGTATGAGGGCATTTGCTTTAATAGGTTCTAGAGATCTGAAATCTTAAGTTACAGAATGTAGTTTTGCTTTTCAAATCCACGGTTGGTCCCTGACGTTTGATCTAAATCTCACTGGTAGTAAAGGGACGACGCCCGCCGGTGACGATGGATCGCCTAGGACTAGAAGATATTTATTATAATATTATTGAAATACGGCTATCACTCGCGTCATTTGATCGATATTGTCGACCTAGGTTTCGAGCATGTACGATGCTCTTCTTCGGGATGAGTTTACGCGGCGAGATCGCGACGAAGACTATTTCAATAATATTATAATGTTTAATTCTCACGAAAACTTTAATAGTAAGATATTTATTGACTACTTATTAGCAATGAAAAGACTTTCGGATATTGTACAGACAACAGTAAACTTATACTGCGGTAACGAGCTTTTTTTATAACTAACGAAGCAAACGTTTGACTACAATCACACTTGATGGAAAGTGACGATAGTCTAAGGTGGAGCACGCTTGCTCAGTAAATACCTATTCACTTTACTTTTGAACACACTCAAATTGTACCTTTCGGAAAATACAGATGACGGCAAAGCGTTCCATTCTTTTGCTGTTCTATAAATGAACGAAGACGCGAAACGTTTCGTGCGAATGAACGGTATTTCAACCATAAATGGGTGACGCGACGCCGCGCGCCGTCCGTCTGGATGTTAGGTGGAAAAAAGAAAAAACCCAAAGAGTTATTTCAAGATTCTTTGGAAAATCTAATCCTGATAATATAACAGTTGCCGTTAGACTAATATCTTACGCAATGGTAAGTGATAATGTAGTCGAAGGTGGTAAACACGTCAGGCCTAGCCTGTTGATTGGCTTGGTTTGTGGCTGTTGAAGAACGAGGTAATGAAATGAGTATGCATACTATTTCACAGTGCAGTTCATCACTGCAGGTACCTAAAGTACTTATACGAAAAAAACATTTTCATAATAAGGATATTAGGAGAATGTCCTAGTGAGGAAATGACCAAAAAGACGATGTAACATTGGCATTAGACATTGTCAACATTTTTTACGTTCTTATAGCTCGTAGCTCTTCAAACGTTCTGAAGAACGAACACAGATCAGGCGACTTATCTCTAATACTTCTGTTACTATTATCCAATCTTCCTCAGAGGTGGGTCGCCCACGCCTGGCGTAAACGAACTCCGAAACCCGGCGACTAACCTATTAAAGAGGCACTGAGCATAGCGTAGGCCGGCTCAACTTCCGAGTCTCAGAACCAAATGATCCTAATATCCTCGCTTCCTTTGTCTGAGAGGTTTACTGGACGGTTGACTGGCACTTGAATTGGAGCAGTTAGGATCTACGAGACTGCGACAGGCAATAATTGCAGCGGCTTTTCTTTGCGATTTCAAACAACTTTTGATATTTTTTCCTTACTTAATGGAGGAATGCTCCTGCCGAGTTTACTCGAATCAGTTGAGATACAAATGGTTCGTGGCGACTCTTGCTTATTTACGAGATATGTACTATAAAATTACGAGGCCACAGAGAGTAGCCACAGATTACCTAACAGTTCTCCGTAAATAAGAGCAATTATCTTCTTAGCCGCTTTGATCTCGAATATAACTTACAAAGCTTAGGCCCGCAAAGTGCACCCTCGTTAACTGGGATAAATAGTCTATGCGGTCTATGTCTTATTCTAGGGTCTAGCAAACTAGGTAGATTATCTCTTTTGATCCCTTACAGAGGATATACCTACCACATATCAACTTGTAACACACTAGACTTGAAACACACGCATAAATTAGATAGGATTTATAAAATTAGTGTGATATAATACATGATGCTTGCAGGTGTAAACATTTTCCAAATTGTTTATCTCTAAATGTCAAACAAGAATCCCATAATACGTGATTTCAAACATTAACAATACTGTAGGTATGTGACAACTGACAATACCAGGAACAAGTCCCCTATGTCACGCAACGGATATCGAATTGCACACTTGTTAACAGTTAATCAAAGAATCCTAACTGCTCCTCAGCCGTAACTAAATTCAATTAAACGTCTAGCCTTAAGTGGACTTGAGGAGGAAACGTCTTTTCACGGTGGCAGCTGGTCTAATGAGGAATCTGTTGGAGGACGAGTATGGGCACGGGAGGGCTCTGTTGGATACTGTTAGGGTGGTCATTGGACTACTTCAGCTGCTATCTATAGAAAGTTAAGCTGGTATAAAGTGACGAAGCCTAGTTTGATACAGGTATGTTTCTTTTATTATAAGATTTTAGTAACTTCAAGTCAGGTCTACATATGATATTGGTGAGTGGGACTCTTGGCAAACCCTCTGTCAGAAGATGTATCAAATATTATATAGTTTAGCAAGCGTTTGGATTAGAGTTGATTGTAGTTAATTTAATAACTGAAGTTTTTGTTTTGTTTGTTACCTTTATGTTTTTTAAATCTAATTGGGCGATGTTGTCGCTAAGCGACGAAGCAATTTTTCGTGCAATAAAATAAAAATAAAGTCAGGCCTAAAGCTTTTTATAAAATGTTTTAAAAGATCACCTGATCTTTTTGACTTCTCAGAAACTATTTAATAAGAGAGGGCTTGAACCCCTTTCTTCCCATAATTTAGTACAAAACCGCGATAGCCAGTGGTGAGTGCGTTGAAGATAGATCCTTCCAAGTGCCGAAACGGGTTCCGAACTTCGCAATTCAAGAGCCACAAGAAGCTATTCCATCCATATTGGGAAACCAAACTTACTTGAACGGGTTTCCGAGGGCATGTAATTTATGAGGTCTGTAAAAAGCGTTTTGTGTGTGCAGTTTATTTAGGTTGTTTTGCCGAAGCGACGAGCTGTTGAGTTTTTTGAGAAGCTTACACTTTTTGGCGTTCGACCAAATGCATTCGCAGAAAAAAGTCCGAGTAATGCCGAGTTGTTCTTTGAAACAGTTTTTCAAAGGTAGATGAGTAACGACTCGAGAGCTCTTTAGGTATGTAAACGGTGTTTTCTACTTTTTCTTAATTTTTTTATCTTTAATAAACTAGAAGAATTTTATATTGAATATGAAAGGTATGTGCCATTTTCGGAAATTGCATGATAAAATTAAATACTACTTAATCTATTTTAACATCTAAAAATTTTGTGTCATAATATTTGTGGTCGAACTCCTCCGAAACGGCTCGTATGATAATAGGTTATAAAGTATCTTTCACCTTCCTACCCCCAACCCCCGTGTAATCGCGATTTTAGTATTTTTGAACTATACCCAAAAAGTTTTGAGTATATTATTAAAGTACTAGGCGACCATAAACGTGAAAGTGGTATAATACTTTTCTAAACGTGGCATTGCAACGCATGCCGGGTACAGCTAGTTTCACTATAGTAACAATGTCACGATTACAAAACAATATAATTGTAACGGTTGTGTTATATTGATCTAAATCAATCAACCCTGAACAAAAAATAAAACGAAGAATATATAAAATCATCAAAATAAATTTAAAAAGTAACATCAATTTCGCTGCTCTTACGTTTTTACTAAAGCAGAGGAAGAGTCGCTATTATTTTATAGCTATTACAGTTTTAACTAGATTTATATATAATATAATGGTTTTTATACAATCATTTATGGACAAAAATTTGGTTATTCGTAAAAAGATCAATGAGTAAAAAAATTGCATAATTTATACGTTTTTATTGAATAGACAAAACAAAAATTTCTTAAAGAAACAAATCATGATTTTTATGCATAAGAAATGATCAGGAAGCTCCTCAGTACTCGAGCAAAGCGTGACGCCATCAGACAATTTGTAGTTACTTAATCTAATGTGGGACGTTATTAATGGAGTATGTCAGGGTCCCCAAAGCACCATAAAACATTAACTCTGAGTTGTCCCAATTGCTCAATTTTTATGTCTCACCATTAAACGGCTGACGACAGAGGATGCGGTAAAATAACAAATAAATAAGAGTATATCAACCAGAGCTGTTTTATTATAAGCAAATCCGTTTTTTTTTTTATTATTTTTTATTCACGATAGGCAAGCATTTGACCACCATCTCACCTGATGGAAAGTGACGATGTGGTCGAAGATGGAGCATGCTTGCCTAGAAGATACCTGTTCACTCGAGATTTAAAGACTCCTAGATTGTACTTAACGGGAAACACAGACTCGGGCAAAGAATTCCATTCCTTACCAGTACGTAAAATAAATGTGGAAGCAAAACGCTTTGTACGCACTCTTGGAATATCGACCATAAACCGATGTCGCGTGGCTGATTGTCTGGATGTCCGTTTAAATGGCGATTAAATGATCGGCAACGGTCTAACGTTGGATGTTGTCACTGATCCATCGCACTTCGAACACTTCGATCATCATCGTTCAATTGATGATTGAACACATATACAAATTGCAGATATACGTCGCATATCTCTACAATGCTTGGAGGGTAACAAGTGCGTAGTCGGGCGAATTACAAGAGACAAAATCTTGATAATGAATTTCACGAGATAGCTTTGTTATTTGATTAAATAATGACATAATAAATTAATTACCCTTTTTAATAATACGTAATGTTAATATTCGCATGTCTAATAAGGGCGAGAATGCACATGGGAACCAATATTGTTTTATTCAACATCTTGTATTGTTTTATCAATGTACACCTGCATTTTACGTAGTAATGATTTGATTTCTTTGAAAGATCTAAGGATTCCCTGACTTTTATTAATAATGCTTGATCAAAGCTCTGACAGTTATTTCGTCAAATACGTGTACACAAGCTTAATAAAAACAAAGCGTGGAGATTAACTTGATACGAATTTACGCAAGGGTATCCCATACGCCTTATCTTATCAGAGTAAATAGACAAACCGTGTCACTGAGATAACCGAACAGCTGATATATCCGGTTTACTAATAACCCTATGCGTAACTTGTAAATTAAGTTATTGTAAAAATCTTGAAAACAAATAATAAAAAAAAAATATATATATCTATTATCTACGGCTAGCTGTGGCATGTGCTCTTTTGGGGGTCTAGAACAGACTAGCTATAATCGAAATTAGACATTACTTTCCAGCCGTTACATAGATAGCTTGTGGCAGTCATATATGAGTATACTGTTCTAAATGATCGCGAGGATCATTACATTAATATTATAAATCCTAAATTTTGTGTCTATTTTTGTTTTCTTTTCAAGCTGAACGGCTGAATGTATATGGATAAAATGTGGAATATACATAGCTTATTATCATCATCATCCCAGCCGCATGAAATCCACTGTTTAGGCCTCCCCCAAAGATTTCCAAAGAAAACGGTTGTACCTAGGGGCACGGTTAGTAACACAATTCGATATACGAATTGTGGTACTAGCCGTGCCCCGTAGGTCGTGACCCAAATATTTATAACTTGTGAGCACTTTCAAAGTTTTCTCTTGATATTAGTTTGTCGCCGAGCTCGGATTTTTAAACTGCTCTTTTTTTTCTCGGTAATTGTCGGTCGCAGGAGCACAACAATTTACAGCTATAAGTGCAAAAAATAACAACACCAAGGGTAATTCCGTCGGTAATAACCATCTTTTTTTTTTAACCAAATACCAATGAGTGGGTACCTACGACCACAGAATATAGTGTAAACCACTTCAGAAATAAACAGGTTAAACGGCCAAACAGAAGCTGCTACATTCTCAAAGTGAGCTGTACTTTATTTAGTCACACGTTCCAGATAATCTTCTTGATGCTGCAAGATCAGAATACAGAACAAACATTTGAGACGGCAACATATTTTCGGTACGAGTGATTATCTGATTTATGACAAGAGGTTGAAATAAACGACTGGAGATGCTGTGTTGTGACACGTTAGAGGAGTAAAACATATTATTTATTATAAGCAATTATATTGATATAATTCGAAGGGATAATGACGACGTGGTCGTCCAAAGCAGAGCTGGCGGCGAATCCTCATTGCAGACGCAGAGGTCATCTGGAACTCCTGGAGCGAAATTAAACGCGAAGCTCAAGACCGAACGGGATGGAGAAACAATGTGGACGTCCTCTGCCCACTTTTCCTTTACGTTACCTAATGTTGCTGTTTATTTTGCTTGTGGCATCTTAATGTTCAATACCTACAATTAAGTAACAGATAGTTTGCAATTAAAAACGGCCATAATTCGTTGCCGAAACGCACTTACCTAGTACTTATGTTTAAGTATGTACATACTTACATAATACGATGCAGATTATTTCGCTTGTTTCGCAACAGTTTAGTAGAACATAGTTTTCAGTTAAAGACGGCATTAATTCGTCGCCGTAATGATTTATGTTAAATAAGGTTAGGTTAACATTATACCGAACTAGTACTAGTGGCTCTATGAGTTCAAGACCAACATTTAAAGAACTTCCAAAAAGAAAGATTTGGAATCTGGACACGTTCAAAAACGTGTGTTCGGTTGAATAAATAACAAATGTTATAATTTTAAATTTTTGAGTTTCACTTACAGAACACAGTAGGTCCCGATAAGCGTACCCTATCAAATAGTTCTAGTTCAAGTGGTACCTACCTACCTACGTTAAACTATGCGGAACAAGAACACTATTTTGTCGAATGTATTAGGTATATTTGTTCCCATAGACATTTTATGCAGGGCGGATGAAATGCTCCAGAGATATGAGAATCGATCCGCTTTTTACCGACTTCCCAAAAAAGGAGTACCTCCTGTACTCAAGTCGACTGTTTTTTTTTTTATATGTGTTACCTCATAACTTGTGTCCACGTGAGCCGATTTCGATTTTTTTTTTTTAGTTTGAAAGATGTTGCTTTCTAATTGGTCAAAAGTTACCTCACAACTTCTTAGAATTTTCATACAAGGTTTTTTTTGGAAGTTGGTAAAAATATCACGTGTACTCATAATCTTAATACCGAACCAGCAGCCTCGACCTTTTATCATTGCGCTGCACGGTGACATCACCAGATACGGCGGTGATGTCATACCGGTCGTTTGTCCGCTAATGGAGCTCTATTCCGTATCTCCAATTGAATTTTTTGTCGAACTAGGCGAGGTTCGGGATGACTTTGTATTTATATGGTGGTCGGATTGTCAAAGTGCCTTGGTTCGAAGGCCGGTACAGAGGAACCGCAGATCCACTGTTACCTACAGTTTAGTTTAGTTACAGTTAGTAGGATCAATATAATTGGGTGGTTCAGCACTTTGTCCGTCCTAACGTCTGTCAAAGGCATTTAACGACTAAACTATGGTAGCGAATATTTTTAAATTTACTGAGAATTTTGGGACAAGCCCAAAGCTAGAAATGACAACTTAAATTATATAAACGTTTTTTAATGTTTAAGATAGACAAACTTTTGACCACCATCTCATCTGATGGTAAGCGACGACGTGGTCGACGATGGAGCAAGCTTGCCTGGAAGATACCTATTCACTCGCGACTTGAAGACTCACATATTGTACTCAGTTATTAAGTCCCAGAACTCAAAGTGTGAATGCAAATGATGCGCGTTAAAAAAAAAATATAATTATGAACGAGTTGTTAGTTTGGGTTCTCTATTTATTCGCATAATATCGTTAGCCCTAATTTTTACGCGGCATAACCATAAATCCTTGATTTATTATTTAGCACAATTTAGCTGTAGGGCTATATACGTGTTTATGTACGTGTATATCAAGTCCAAGCGGCTTAAAGAGAATAAGTAATGATTGTTAGCAATAATTACTAATTCTCTTATCGGATATCCCCATCTCACATTCGTTACACTGTTAGCAAGCTTGTCACTATCGCACCGTAAAGTTACGTTACGATGAGCACGCCTGCCTAGAAATACCTATACTTTGAAATGCCAACAATAATCACTGATGTGGGTAAAATTGGCATTGAGTCCTTCACTATTGCCTCATTCTCTCAAACAGCTGGTTTAAACAAAACGGCTTACTTCCTCAGAAAGAACTCTTGTTATTGTTCCGTTATATTTAGATCGAAAGAATTAAACGCGGGTGGTCTGTTTGTTTTGCTAATGGATCGCGATCTCTTGCGGATGAGAAAATAAGCAAAATATTCATACTTTGTTGCTTCGAATAGCTTTAGGAAGTTGGGTAATTTCGAAGATCGGATTTCTTGAGTCCGGTCTGGATGACATCAACAATGTGGAGTTGGATCATTGGTTATTAATGAGTGATGCATAATATTTTTTACATTGATCACACTAAACATATCACATCACACTAAAGAATTTATGTGTAAGTAATTATGTCTTGTCCTTCTTCACCTGATTGACTTGACTGACCAATGCATGGACCGATTATGATCAAGTTTATTAATGATAGTTTATTATCATCGGCTGCGATGTCAGCAAAGCTATATGGGGCGTTTTTATGCTAAATAGGTAAGCATCTCACCAGATGCAAAGTGATGATGCGGACGAAGATGTGCATAGCTAGTAACATAATAAAGTTAAAAAATATATATATTTCTTGTTACATCTTTATAGCCAACTGCGTTTAGAATTAATATATATATTTCTTATGTAACATTCTAACTATAAACGCATTCATACTCACAGCCTCACACTAAGTTCGATGACTTGTCGTGGGTACTGGAAACATTCACATCACACACACAGTCACAACCAGAACCAGAAACACAAATTTTTCTTGGGGAGAAAACTTGTGTTCCCGCCGGGAATCGAACCCATTACCCCTGCTTAGAAGGCGAACGCTCACACAACTAAACCAACGGGCAGTTCCATTCCAATTATTTAAAGTACCAATTCTTGTTTGACGACCCAGTTGGCGCAGTGGACACTCCGCCTTCTGCGCCGTGGGTTCTGGGTCCGATTCCCGGCGGGAGCTCAAATTCCTTCTCAAGGGATATTTGTGCTTCTGGTTCTGGGTGTATTTGTGTGTGAGATATGTAAATGTTTCCGGCACCCACGATACAAGTCTTTGAACTTAGTGTGGGGCTGTGAGTGTGAATACATTTGTTTGTTTGTTTAATTCTTTAGTAGTTCGATTCCATAGTGAATCATTCTGCCCAACAGTAATTTGTACCTCATTAGATATGAAGTAGTGTGAGCTACAACACTAATTGTGCTATGATAGTGTACTGAATTAGCGCTTGGTCATACCATTTGTGGAACAGATAAAAATCTTAGACTCAGTTATTATTAAAATGAATCCTGTTGATTCAAATTATACCAATGATGTCACTTTACTGGCACATATACAGCGCAATTGTGATTCTTGCCTGACTCTAACAGGCATTCTACAATATTATAAATGCGAAAGTTAGTATGTGTGTGAATGTTTGTTACCACGTAACTCCGGAACAAATAAACTATTTTTTATGAAGTTTTAACTTATATGAACGTAGATAGTTTAGGTTCCCGAATAACACATAGGCTACTTTTTTAACTTAATAAACGCGGGTGAAGTTGCAGGGCACAACTAATAACTCGTATAAAAAGAAGAGAGAAGAACTTTTTAGCACACCAAAAATGTACCTACTGTATGGTCCATCTCGTTGCAAAAAAAGAAGAACAACCACTTACGTGGAATGGTTAATGTGCCCCCCTCTAATATATAGATTTCATGACTTAAATTAACTTTAAAATTTCATAGCACTAGCCTTTTTATGCCCGATAGGCAAGCATATGACTTCAATCTCACCTGATGGAAAGTGAAGATGCGGCTGAAGATGTAGTTTGCCTAGAAAAAGCTGTAGCTCAACTTTTTTCTAGTTATTGGAGATTCCAGTTTCCTTTAATTTATTTTTGTAGGATCTATCTTCTCTTGTAGCATAAAAAAACTCGGTTAAATTACTTTCAGAAATAACTTGGACATTCAACCAACGTCCAATACAAAACAGTTACTCTAGGTTACTTAGATCATTAAGTTTTCACACAAGCATTCATAAAACACATACAGATAGCATTGTTGGTGATAAAAAGCATGCAAACAATGCCAAATGAGTCACAACTCAAGTAGTAATACTACAGTAGAACTTATATAGTATTTGTTATCAACCGACTTAAAAAAAAAACAATTTGAGTGTTTTTTTTTGTATGTATGTTACGCGATGTCTCTGCCAATGTGTTGCCAATTCTTTTTTTGTTTGGTAGATTATACTTCAGAGGTGGACCCATATAAATTTTATAGCAATCGGTCAAGCCAAAACCAAAATATAGCAGTAAAGTCGGTTTTTTAAGCTTTGCTTGTGTTTAATTATATTTTTTTCTGTCTAGTATAAGAAATATGAAATAAAAAAGATATAATTGTAGTACATTTTAATGGGTGGTAAAAGATTGAATTCATTAGGTTTGTTGGATATTTTAAGCTAGAAACAGTTGTTTTTATAAATAAAAGATTGAATTCATTAGGTTTGTTGGATATTTTAAGCTAGAAACAGTTGTTTTTATAAATAAAAGATTAAATTCATTAGGTTTGTTGGATATTTTAAGCTAGAAACAGTTGTTTTTATAAATAAAAGATTGAATTCATTAGGTTTGTTGGATATTTTAAGCTAGAAACAGTTGTTTTTATAAATAAAAGATTGAATTCATTAGGTTTGTTGGATATTTTAAGCTAGAAACAGTTGTTTTTATAAATAAAAGATTGAATTCATTAGGTTTGTTGGATATTTTAAGCTAGAAACAGTTGTTTTTATAAATAAAAGATTGAATTCATTAGGTTTGTTGGATATTTTAAGCTAGAAACAGTTGTTTTTATAAATAAAAGATTGAATTCATTAGGTTTGTTGGATATTTTAAGCTAGAAACAGTTGTTTTTATAAATAAAAGATTGAATTCATTAGGTTTGTTGGATATTTTAAGCTAGAAACAGTTGTTTTTATAAATAAAAGATTGAATTCATTAGGTTTGTTGGATATTTTAAGCTAGAAACAGTTGTTTTTATAAATAAAAGATTGAATTCATTAGGTTTGTTGGATATTTTAAGCTAGAAACAGTTGTTTTTATAAATAAAAGATTGAATTCATTAGGTTTGTTGGATATTTTAAGCTAGAAACAGTTGTTTTTATAAATAAAAGATTGAATTCATTAGGTTTGTTGGATATTTTAAGCTAGAAACAGTTGTTTTTATAAATAAAAGATTGAATTCATTAGGTTTGTTGGATATTTTAAGCTAGAAACAGTTGTTTTTATAAATAAAAGATTGAATTCATTAGGTTTGTTGGATATTTTAAGCTAGAAACAGTTGTTTTTATAAATAAAAGATTGAATTCATTAGGTTTGTTGGATATTTTAAGCTAGAAACAGTTGTTTGGCTGCTACTTTATTTATGTTGATGATGGTATAACATTAAAAACTTTCTGGGCATAAAATGTTTTTTTTTTGTGGTTAAAATTTACAAATAATTTAATTACTTTAATACACTACAGTGTATTAAATCCATTTTACATATACATAATCCATATCATTATGCAAACCTATATACATATAGGATTGCATAATATGGTGCATATTAACAAAGATTAATTTTACATATCTACATACATAACTACTGTATTGGTGATGTAAGGAAAAAATTTAGATAACAATTTAGATTTGAACTTTAACATATAGTTAAGGAAATGGTTATTGAATTTAATATCACAGTACAGTATATTTTATTATATGGTTTATCCTTGATTCATTATTTTTCAGCACTATATATTAATCATAAACACAGAAGTATAACATAGACCGAGCATTATAACATAGACCTCTCCAGTAAACTCTTTCAGTTGGATACAAATAAGGTACTGAGAGGGCATTCCAGGAAATTGATCAAACATGTAAGTGCAAGCAATCCCCGAAAACACTTCCTGGCGAACCGCATAACTAAAGTGTGGAATACGCTACCAGACACAGTGATAAGTGCTCTCTCAATAAACTCTTTTAAAAATAGATTGGACATACATTTAAAAAAAAAGTGCACAAAAGTGATATATACACGTCAGCTTAATAAGCTGCTTAGTGTATCAACAATAATAATAACAGAAGTGCAGAATATACAATTACTTAAACATAATACTTAGCTGCTTTAAAATATGACCGAGCTTTGCTCTTATAAAACATTTTCTAAAAATAAAATCTAGCTAAATTTATCTATCGCCGCCAAAACCTCCTGGATACAAAATTTCATGAAAATCATTGTAGCCCATAACATTAATGCGTGTAATTAATAAATACTAACATAGGTGAGGTATTAAAGCAAAAGTTATCCTACTAGACTAACCTCTCCAAAACAGTCAAAATTTGTAAACGAATGTGAATGTTTCAAGGATACCTACTTGAACACACTTTAAATAAATGTAGATACTGCTTTAAATAAAGTTGATGAACTTTATTTCTGTACTATCCGTGCCCTGCGGCTTCAACTGCATTAGTTAAGTAAATAAGTAGCCTTATGTGTTATTCCAGAACCTAAATTATATATATTATAAATTTCATCAAAATTGGTTAATTCGTTACGGAGATACATGGTAACAAACATTCACATACACACTTTCACATTTATAATATTAGTAGGGCTACCTCAGTGCTTGTTTAGATGGCATGAAAATTACTGACTCAAGGACTCCCCACTCACAAGTTGATATTATTATGATAACCAGCTCAATTATAATGTTTATTATAAATAACACATAATAAGTACCCAGTACCCAATTTTGCTGTGTAAGCTATTATACAGTTAAGAAATATCTGAAAATATTCATAGATAGTAATCGAAACTTCATACTATTCATAGAATGCTTATCAGGATTAATTAGTCACAGATAATTATTGAATCACACTTCATAATTTGTGTACCTACCTGTCTAAAGACTGGACAATATAACATAGATTCTATAGTAGTTAGTACAATTGTAATCAGATTAAGTGTTTGTTTTTATCTTGTATTTGGTTTGCCTACAAATTCAACAGGCAACTTAACAAGCTGAAGGCGACTAAAATTAAGTAATCAATGACCTAGCTTAAAACAAGTCCCAGCGAGCAGTGAGTGCAGCTACACGAAGACCTAAAGTGGGACACCGACACCGCGCCCAGGCCGCGCCCGTATCACACATTCTAATAAGAAATATAACATATTTCTTCTTATTACCTATAGAATCTACCAAATCAGGAACCGAACAAGAACAAAAATGTTTTAGAAAAGTTTTGGCGGCTTTTACGACCAGTTGGTAAATCAAACTTGCAAAACTTTTTAAACTTTCGATAATTTTGGTCTTACCTGTTGATCAACAAGATCCCATTAATTTGCCAGTCGGGCGGCTCGCTTGCTGACCTGTATTCCACACAATAGACACCGTTTGTAGCACGTAAACACTGTACGGTCTCACAAAAGAAGAACTGGTACTATCACAACCACGAATCCACCTTTGTAGTTTACGCACTGTTTCACTACACCTTCTGTCACGTTTGCGGTGCAAGTTTTTTTTAAATAATTCGTGTACTTATTCAACCACCACAATTTTCATTCATCGCAATGTGAAATCGTTCGAGACGAGTAGCAGTTGGCGAAGAAACTACTGCTGCGAGTGCTGCGGGCGGCGGGGAGCGCGCGCGTCATCCGCCATATTGAAAGATTACGTCATGCGCAGAAAACGCAGGAAACTTTTTTAGGCTCCAACCGGGCCCCATATTAGCTTACTCTGTTGCGATCGGTTTCGGAATGAAACCGAGAAAACTTCTACATAAGTTAAAAAGTTAATTTTTGCTTCATTCAAATAGAAACTCCCCGCTAAAGAGATAGGTCTGGATCCAATCCGTAATCAATCCATTCGAAACAAAATATGATATATTTTAAGATAAATGGGAAATGTTCTAGGATCAAAAATCAATTGAAAATACAGGGTAGTTTTTCAGAGGGACGGTGATGGCCTAGTCCGAACCACGACAGTTAGAGAAAAGCTGTAAAAAGAGTCATGCTCTCGATGTATTAGAAAATAATAACTGCATGTTTAGTTTTTTTCTTAATCTATTACTTTTGGCGAAAATCGACTCGAATGAAAGTTATTGAAACAATGGATTCTGTTGCTGATAAGGATCAATCTTTGCAAAATGTGTCACTAAAAATTAAAAAAAATTGCAAATCTTACAAATTACTTTTTATATAAAAATTTTACCTAACTAATTAGGTGCTCAAAATGGTTTCCATTGACTCCAATGCATAAGTTTATACGTCTCACAAAAGATTTTACTGTATTTAATACTATGGCAGGATCATCAGCAACAAAATGTATTGCTTCCAAATAATAGAGGATGTGTCTTATTTTTTAAACATTCTGATCGGATTCCGCCAAAAGTAAAAGATTACAATAATTAAACGCAAGCAAAGCTTAAAAATAACCGACTTCACCGCTTTATCTTCGGAACTTGGATCAGAACACATTATCGAAGATATTTCTAGAACTATTGATCAGATCTTGTTGAAATTTTAATGGGACCCTAATATGCAGTTATTAATTTCTTATAAATGTAGGACATCACTCCTTTTACGACTTTTCTCTATCTCTCGTGGTTCCCAGACTTGCCCATCACCGCCCCTCTCAAAAAACCACTCTGTAGATTTTAATGTCTCCATTGATGTTTGGTTTCAAACATAGTAACGAGAACTTAAACAGTTTTTAAACAGAATGTTTTTCGGGTATGCTGTAGGATAACTGTTACAATAAAACTGTTTGATATGTACCTACAACATTTTGTATATGGTCAATTTAGTAGCCTGCAAAAGTCAAAGCGTCATACTGAAAATATATGCTTTAATTCGTAAGGACGATACTTCAACAAATGTTTGGCTTGATTTATGGATATTTTAATGTAATACATGACATGACACATAACTATATAATAAAGTTAGGAAATACCCTCAGATGCCTTTATAAGACCGGCGAGTTGCATTTGTCAGGCATTTGCTTGACAGCCCTCGGAGAGTGCAGACGTGTTCGGCGCGACTTGTAGTAGTTTCAATTGTGTAATTGTCGTTGTGTAATCGAGTGAGTTCGCTTTATTTTACTGTAATTGGTGTTTTGTTTAATGGTTATCTCATTAATTGTGGAATCATTGTCTTTCTATTTAAAATCATGAATACTATTTTGAAATATTGTAATAAACGGTGATTTTGTAATCGCAGTGTTATTTTTTAAATCAAATTAAACTTATTACTTAAATTCAGAAGCCGGATAGTACTTGTGCCCATTAAAAAAAAAACCTCATTTGTCTTATTATTTCGGGAACATTAAATAAAACACCAATAATTTGTTTTGTTAATCTATATTTGACATCACGATAAATTTCGATGAAAGTTGAAAGTATGTCTGAAAGACAGCGTTATTCAATTGACAAGTCGCGTCGACACGAAAGCCCGTGTAGGTCACGTTTAGGTGCCCGGTCTAGCTAAAACCGCAGTTCTCCTAAGCGGGATCTCTTGTAACGAACCTTAGATACAATTATACGACCTCGAAAACAATGGCTCAAATTCATTGAAAAAAAATAATAAAAAATATCAGCCTACCCGCAATTTCTAACGTATGTTCCCTTGATCACATTAATTTAAAAGCGGGTCCAAGCAGTATAGCTTCGAATTCAAAATCTCGTCAAGAACAGCATAATTCTGTTGTGACACCAATTGATATACTCAAATACTCATTTATTTATAAACATTGAATGCACGTCGTAAAGATTTTCACATTGTAGTGTTGACTAAGATTTCCATATATGATTATTACGCGAATTAATTAGTGGATTTGACAAGAGTGCGCGATACTCCTATTAGCTTATGAGCACGATGCGTATTACTATGGATGTGTCTTTTGTATATTTCGGAATTCGCCCTCACTTAAACAGCTTTCTGAAATATTACAATAGCTGGCAAATTTAGGATCCGGATATTTTAAAAAGGGGTTCCACTGAGGTTTCCTGTGATGATCTGACTATCGCTCTGACGGCGCGTTTCTGCAAACGGAAGGCGTGTTCCCAGTCAGAACAGCACCCCTACAGCTCTTCACCGTACTAGAGGAGGGAGTGTACCGAGGCAAAATAACGCTCGCGTCACATCCGCGCCACTACCCGAGATATCCGACTCAGCGCATAACACGCATTTTCAAGCTTTGCGTAAAGCTTTTGGACATGTTCTTCCCACGTCAGTCCTCTGTCAATCTCAAATCCTAGAAATGTTGTACTCACAGCCTGTTCTAATGAAATTCCATCTATCAACACTGACAGTAGTTTTGATGACCTTCCTGATGGGTCGAATTGAACGAAATGCGTTTTACTTACGTTAAGTACGTCCATTTATTTTAAGGGACAGGTATATGTCAATGCGAATACCTTACTTAATCACATCCGAGTATCTCCCTTACACTTTTACACATAAAGGTGTACATTGCGTAAATTACATCGTGGCGCTTACGCAAGGTCACGCGTGTGTCTTTGATTTTGTATGATTTAAGGGACAGGTATATGTCAATGCGAACACCTTACTTAATCACAGCCAAGTATCCCCCTTACACTTTTACACATAAAGGTGTAGGTACATTGCGTAAATTACATCGTGGCGCTTACGTGGCGGTCACGCGTCTGTCTTTGATTTTGTATGATTTTATTCTAACTTCGTGAAAAGACGCCTCAAAAAATAAAACAAGCCGAAGACATCATTTGTTTAGTAAATATGCGTGTGTGAAGTAGCTTTCACATTGTTTGATACTTAATGCCGGAACGAAAACGAAACGGTTATAAAAATACAAGTTGATGTTGTTTGCATGACATTTGATAGTTTTTTCCTTTGTGTTAATAAACGTTATGAATATTCTAAGAAGAAGGCACCATTCGTATTACACTGATTACGACGAATATTTTGATTTATCTGGTTTTATTATGATCGCCGAGTGGAACGGTTACGCACGCGTTTTGGATGAAATTCTGTTATTGCCACCTGATAGACGTTTGTTAGTTTCATTCAGTCTCTCCTCCAAAAGATCCACGGTCGGCGCAGTATCGCAGCTAAGTCGTCGGCGTACATAAAAAAAATATATATGGCTCTCTTATAACCGAAAGCATTAACCGTCACAGTCGCACCATCGATAAAGTTGATTCCGATATACCCGCAAATGTTGAAACTTTACAATAGTATCCAAGTATTACGGAGTCTTCTTCCATTTTATCAGAGGTCATAAAATCAATGAACCCCTCTGGTAGTCGTAGTAAGCTTGTGGTATATTACTTCGTGTCCAATTTTGACCCAACCATACACGATATCGACGTTTGGTGTGAGGAAGCAGAACGAACCAAGCGTACGAACGATTGGCAGCATTCAGAATGCTTATCACGGGTGTCGGGTTGTTTTAAAGGGAGAAGCTCAATCATGGCTAAACGAAGGGGTCACTAATGCCAGAACTTGGTCTAATTTTGTTCGCGAATTCAAAGCTTTGTATCATCGTAAACTTAATTTTACAACCATTCTGTATGAGATTATGCGTACGAATTTCGACAAGTACAGTATATACGTATGCGGAATTTGCACGCAGAACAATGTTACGATTATGGATAGTCAAGGGTCTTAGCGATGAGTTGAGGACTCTTATTGTCATCCGGGGTATTACCGACCCCCAAATCAAAGCGGCAGCGATAAACGCTAACTTTACATGCGATGAATTGGTCCCATTTCTTTCGATCTACGTATAACCTAGCGACAACCACCAACAAATTTGGAACTTGAAAGATATAGCGAGAAGCGCCCACATAGCCAGTGTCTCTTTCTCTCTCTCTCTCTTCCTGAATAAATGTGGTGGCGTCAGCCTTCCTACTATTTACTTTTCACTTCGCTTTGTCCTGGATGTCAGTTTCGGATAGCTCACATTCCCTCATGTCCTTCTGCACTATTATGTCTGCCTCTGGATCTTCGACCGGAGACAGAAAGCTGCAGAGCTGTGTTCCCAATGTAATCAGGCGGCTTTCTCTTAACATGCCCATGCCATCTCTCTTGCATCTTATTGGCAATATCACGTACACCAAGGCTTCCTCGTACGTAGGTACTCGTTGCGGATTTTATCCAGCCCAGTGACGTCGTACATCCACCGAAGCATTTTCATTTCGGCAACTTGGATGGTATGTATATGCCGTTGGGTGACGGCCCACGTTTCACTACCATACATGAGCACTGGTCTTATAAAGGTCTTATAGATCATACCTTTTAGCTCCACTGGCATTCTCTTATCACACGTCACTCCTGTTACTTCCCGCCATTTAAGCCACGTTGCGGCTATTTGGTGTGGTATGTTGCATTCAACGTTGCCAAATTTGTGCACACATAGCCAGTGTAACGAAATTAAATGCCCGTTGGCTTAGCTGGGTGCGCGGTCGCCTTCTAAGCAGGGGTATCGGGTTCGATTCCCGGCGGGAACACAAGTTTCCAAGAAAAAAAATATCTGTTTCTGGTTGTGTTTGTGTGTGTGATGTGATTGTGATGGAATCACCCACGATACAAGTCATTGAACTTAATGTGGAGCTGTGAGTGTGAAAGCGTTTACTTATTTTTTTACTTATTCAAATGCTTTGGTTGTAGATAGTCGGGTCACAAAACGTTGACTGTTCTTCCAGTGATGTAGGAAACGCTGTTTGTAATTTCTGTAAAAGAAAAAGCAGGCCACAAAAGAGAGAAGTGCTTTTTGAAAAACAAGTCACGCTACGTAACAGACTTATGTAAACTGGTGCGCTGATGAGTCTATAACTGAATAGTTGATTTGAACCTTATATGAACGCGTTAAAATGTGGTACCTCTATTTTTAACGTCAGTATTGTCTAAGTGCTGCTTGTTGCTTAGATTAACCCGTGTTTTTCTTTTTACTTTCCCTTT
Organism: Lomographa bimaculata; assembly: GCA_948107665.1. NCBI lineage: Eukaryota > Metazoa > Arthropoda > Insecta > Lepidoptera > Geometridae > Lomographa > Lomographa bimaculata. The sequence continues at coordinate 833,259 of OX403607.1, read as the reverse complement.
TCGTTTAAACGTACACCTCCACATTAGATCCATTATACTGACCGACTTTACATTTATTTAAAGATTTTACCCCAACTACATAACACGTGGAAATTTGAGCAGCAACCTGAGCCCTAATGACAACCTACGTGGGAACGCGATTCAGTGATGCTTCTTTCCCAATCTTTTTCTTCTTCAACGTGTCGATGGTCCAAAGTATATTTTTATAGATTTTTGGTTGTCCTTAGCTCTAAATCTTTATGGCCCAGAACTCTGCAGCCGCGAGTCCAAAAGGGGATGTTTATTTCCCAATTATGATTTGTTGTCAGATATGCGATTCAGCGATGCCTCTATCTGAGTGGGAACGCGATTCAGTGATGCTTCTTTCCCAATTATGATTTGTTGTCAGATATGCGATTCAGCGATGCCTCTATCTAAGTGGGAACGCGATTCAGTGATGCTTCTTTCCCAATTATGATTTGTATTCAGATATGCGATTCAGCGATGCCTCTATCTGAGTGGGAACGCGATTCAGTGATGCTTCTTTCCCAATTGTTTTTTCTGAGAGATATGCGATTCAGTGATGCCTCTATCTTAGTGGAATAGCGATTCAGTGATGCTACTTTCCCAATTGTATTTTCTGAGAGATATGCGATTCAGTGATGCCTCTATTTTAGTGGAATAGCGATTCAGTGATGCTTCCTTCCCAATAAATTTTTAACTTTATCGATTATATTTGTTGTCAGATATGCGATTCAGTGATGCCTCTATCTGAGTGGGAACGCGATTCAGTGATGCTTCTTTCCCAATTGTATTTTCTGAGAGATATGCGATTCAGTGATGCCTCTATCTTAGTGGAATAGCGATTCAGTGATGCTTCCTTCCCAATTGTTTTTTCTGAGAGATATGCGATTCAGTGATGCCTCTATCTTAGTGGAATAGCGATTCAGTGATGCTACTTTCCCAATTGTATTTTCTGAGAGATATGCGATTCAGTGATGCCTCTATCTTAGTGGAATAGCGATTCAGTGATGCTTCCTTCCCAATTCATTTTTAATTTTATCGATTACAATTTATGCAGATACGTGAAACAGTGATGACTTTGTCTGAGCAGGAAGGAAGTTCAGAGATGAGTTGTTTCTTTGGTAACTATATGATTGTATGATGGTTTTGTCCACTAACCAGTCAGAGGGGACGCCTTCTGCCTGATATGTTCACAGGAGCGGTGCTATTCAACATGGAGACTTCAGTTGCTACACCTTCGTTAAATAATGTAATGTTGGTAATGTCTGGGGAAAGTTTTGAGAGCTCTCTTTTAGAATTTTGTGATGTTTATCCTTATTTTTCACGTGTGCTAGGCTAACTGCTTTTATCGTGTTAAAAGTGACTTTTGAACTTGAATAGCAGTACACATGAGCCTTGTGATTTCAGATTATCTAATTGATGACCTAGATGCAGGTCCGTCCTGGGATCGTGTTGAAGAGACAGTACGCACCAGGGTGCCGCAGGAAGAACTTCCCCTGGCCATCAAGGGCCACAAGAAGAACAGGCTTTGCTGAGGACAGCTATACATCAGGAGAGGCCGAGTTAGGAAATACCCTCAGATGCCTTTATAAGACCGGCGAGTTGCATTTGTCAGGCATTTGCTTGACAGCCCTCGGAGAGTGCAGACGTGTTCGGCGCGACTTGTAGTAGTTTCAATTGTGTAATTGTCGTTGTGTAATCGAGTGAGTTCGCTTTATTTTACTGTAATTGGTGTTTTGTTTAATGGTTATCTCATTAATTGTGGAATCATTGTCTTTCTATTTAAAATCATGAATACTATTTTGAAATATTGTAATAAACGGTGATTTTGTAATCTCAGTGTTATTTTTTAAATCAAATTAAACTTATTACCTAAATATAAAATATTATTATTTGACAACAAATACTCACATATACATACTCTAAACTATACGTAACTGTTTTCTCTGCCTTTAAGCTACAGGACGGGCGCACAAACTAGGTAGAGACGAGCGTGTGACGAGAATGAATTGTATTTGAATGAACTATTTAGGTTTGTTCTAAGCCTCTATTAGATATCTCTATTACGATAAGTTTAATTTTTCCCGATAAAGGGATAAAGTAAAAACAAACCCAGCCAAGTACCATTATCTATAAAAATAAAGTTTGTTGTATGGGAGTCCCTTAAATATTTAATTTATTTTATTTTTTGTATTTTTTGTTATAGCGGCAATAGAAATACATCATCTGTGAAAATTTCAACTGTGTAGCTATCACCGTTCTTGTACAGCCTGGTGACAGACGGACGGACGTTGAAAGTCGTCAAGTTGAAAATCTGCCGCCAAGCCAAATACGGTGTTCCGGCAGTTATCCTTGAGAGCCTGCGTATTCCAGGTCTAGAGTGTTTACCAGCTTCGATCACATCGTCACTTACCATCATGTGAGATAGTGGTCAAACACTAGCCTGTCACAAATAAAAAAAAAAAAATAAAAGGACGGACGGACGGACAGCGAAGTCTCAGTAATACGGTCCCGTTTTTACCTTTTGGGTTCGGAACCCTAAAAAACGATTCATTTTCACTTAATTCAAATCAAAATTAATCACAACAGAGCTAGGTAATAGGGCCCTGACCCCCTATTACCTATCTCTGTTGCAAACGGTTTCATACAAAATTGACAAAACTCCTAATAAGGTTCATTTTTGCTTAATTCAAACGGAAACCGCGTGTAACAAAGATACGTAATAGGGGGGCAGGCAGATGAAACATGCAAAAATGCAAAAATTCATAGGATTATGAATCAAAATTATTTCTATTCAATAACAATACCACGAGAGAAAAGCACCTCTAGATCTTGTGATGCTTTATATCTATATTATTTTTAAATAGTTGTAAATTGTCATTGTCATTTGTTAAGACTGTCAACAAGTCAACAAGTTAAGAAGTTGAAGTTTAGTTAAAAAGAAAAACAGGGCTAGGTTGATTCAATTTACCTAGATTTTATTATACGTATTTGTCGCTACAATAGCTACAAGAAGCAGCTCAAAAACGCTATACTATTTTCTAGTAAACTTGTTACAAGCATAAAAATGCAAGGTAAACCCTATTTTTTTATATTTCTAAAAAAAATATTATGTATTTTGGTAGTGATTTTAAATTGATGTTATTTTTGTTTCATGTTATTAACAGACACTAGACCAGAATTATACGAAGAGGTCAAGCTCTACAGGAACGCCAGAGAGCGTGAAAAGTGAGTAAACATCTGTAATATCCACAGAAACCTTTGTGACATCACGAACTGCACATAAGGAAACTCGCTGATTACCTCGCGTGATGTCTGATTTGAGTCATAGGGACTGCCGTAGTTCTATAACAATCGGTTAAATCTTTTTCGACACGAGATTCAGACTTAAAAGATTTCATTTATTTGGAAAAAGGTTACAGGCAGCCAGGTCACAGGTTATCACACATATGTCACACTCTGACGACAGTGTATAAATATGGGATTCACAACATCACAAGACAATTTTTACAATACATTGCTTGATGGCTTAGTTGGGTGAACATCAGTTGGATGAGCCTTCTAATTCAGGTTTGATTCTCGGCAAGAACGTTGTGTTTCTGGTTCTGGTTATGATTGTGTGTGTGATGTGAATGTTTACAGAACCCACGACACAAGTTTAAACTTAGTGTGGGGCCGTGAGTGGAAGCATTGCTAGGTCCCCTGAACTACATTTTTGGGATTAAATTGGTATTGTGGATAGGACGGAACAACATCACAGCTTGCAATTTAAGTCACTTCTGGCGAGTAATTGTTTTCTCGATCCACGATCATAATTTTTTCTTGCTGCGGGTAAGCTTTAGACCGAATTCAAGGCTCACACACTCCATCTATAACAGAAGATCCTCCATATGGCTTATACTAGTTGCAAACACGGTGGTATCATCTGCATAGCTCAAGTTTGCAATTTTGTATCCACCATCCCATCTCTACCTACGCATCCCTAGCAACATGTCATATGCCTTAAAAAATCAACAAAGCAAATACATGTTGGCTTGTTAAATTCTCGAGCTATCTCAATGATCTGACGAAGATGAAAATCTGGCGAAATTACTTTGGATACATAGGCCTTCAGACGATGATGACAGATGTTTACATTCCTCCATTTATCTCTACAATACACATTTAAATAATAACATAATAGAGGTAGTTTGTAGTAGAAATGATATTCTATCTCATGACAAATAGATGGGCTTTAATGTATTGGGAACTAGGTTGATGACGTCAACACATTATTGTTAAACTGCCTGGCTTAGTTTGATCCGCCTTTTTCTCCCCAAATTAAATTTATATTGATACTGATTCTTTGTGTATTTGTGTGTGTGATGTGAATGTTTATGGCACCCTTAACACAATTCATCCAAATTAGTATTAGGATATATATTAATGTGATAGTGGTACTTTACTTTTTAATTTATCTTTAGACGTATGGGTACAAAACATACTTAGATAAAAATGAAGAGTGGTATTTTGTAGTAAATGTAATATTTTATTCGTTTTTTTTTTTTTGTTTTGGCTATGTACTTATACTGTGAGCTAGCATTCTTCTGTGCAATTATTGAAATTAACAAAAAATTTGTTATTTTGTTTGTTTATTAGTTTTTTATATCACAGATAGGTAAGCATTTCGACGTTCTCAAGAAAAAAAAACTTATTTCCAGGCATGACAACATGGCAGAGCTGTACGCTGTTGTCAGTACGTTACAACACCTGGAGAAGGCATATATGCGAGACTGCGTCCGAGCGCAGGAATACACTGCTGCATGCAGTCGATTGCTCGTTCAGTACAAGGTGGCATTCAAACAGGTGCACGGAGATGAGTTCCCCAACATAGAGGCTTTTGTGGCTAAATACAGGGTCAGTGTTGTATACACGTATACATGTGAACATAATCATAATCTTATACTTGCAATGTACTCGCGATATATAATATGTTATACATTATACATTTTAACTTATATACATATAGTAACATTTATGATTAATCAAAATTCAGATTGAACTAAACTACTTACCTAATACAAAAAGTCATTGATCGGCAGTGTGCCCAAAATGCTGGCGAGTTATCTCATTGCACAGCGAGACTTAATTGCTGTGCAAAATACAAACCGGCATTTTGGTAATGTGTCAACTGTTTCAGTCTCTCAGCCAAATCTTTACAAATTTCAAGTGCTCCTGGTCCCCATGGACCCAGTGTTTCTACTCCAAAGTTCACAAATATGTAACCTCTGTCAGGTTTGAGTATTTTCGCCATTTCGAAGATTTAGCTGCGGTAGCAGCGCCAATTGCCTGCTGCGATGTTGTTGGAAGATGAGACGGTGCCAAAGTGTCGACACAAGTAGCGTCCCACACTAAAGGTCGACCCATACTTGCAATAATATTATGCTTGCTATAAATCATAATCTAATACTAAAAGATTCTTATAGTCTTTGTCCTGACCTACTGATTCACTGACTGACTTAGACACAAAGCACTTCTGGTCATAGAGACTTGAAATTTGGAGGGTACATTTGTCTTAGTGTATGAGTGGATTGGTGTACTAAGAATAAATTTTTGGAAATTCCACCCCAAACGGGGTTAAATGGGGTGAAAACGTTTGCATGAAAGTTCTTTGTTTTTGAACTTATAACAATAAAAATTGGCATTTGAGTAGTTCATTTAGAATAAAAAAAAATGTATAATCAATATTTTTTTGCCAGGGGTGGATGCATTAAGGTGGTACAATGGGGGATGAAAGTTCACGTTGAAAGTTCTTTATTTTTGAAGTTACACTGATGGAAATTGGTATTTGAGAATTTGATTTAAAATACTAAAAATGAAATATCAATATTTTTTATCAGGGTTGCATAAAAGTTGTGCAAATGGGGAATGAAAGTTCATATGGAAATCTTTTTATTTCTGAAGTTAATGGTATCTGAGTAGTAAAATGTAAGGTAATTTGCAATGTACATAGCTTATCATTGGCTAATATTTACCTTAATTAACGCAGTCGAACCCGCGGGGCACGGCTAGTCTCTTTTATTATTATAAAGTCATTTACATTAACCTTTAAATAGTTTGCAAAGAAAGTTTGTGTATAAGTATGTTTTTTTCCTCCTCACAATTTAACGTCTGAACGAATTTGGATTAAATTTAGAGTGTACATAGCTTATACTTAGTATTCACCTTTTTGATTCACTACATAGGCTACTTCTTGATAATAGCGGGCGAAGCCGCGGGGCACGACTTGTTAAAAAATATACCTATAAAAATGTATTTTATGGTGCAGCATAGTCATAGTACACTATAGGGCCACGCATGTAACTGTATTATGTTTCAATGTTATATTCGGCTTAAAACACGAAAATTTCGACTTACTTTGTAGTCGACTAGTTTCTGACAAATTTGTTGTCCTTCATCAGGATAGTTTTAACATTAAAATGTTACTGTATGTTCTTTAAATTTTAGTTGGATTGTCCCGCTGCCCTGGAGAGGATAAGAGAGAACAAACCTAACCTGATCAAGGATGACAAGGGAAATACTAACAAATACATCGCTGAGATTGTTTCTGTAAGTCACAACCGACACCTCTTCTTTTTCTTTTGACGGGTGCAAATATTTAAAATATAACCAGCCACTTTTGGGGAGCAACCGATTTTTTCTTTGTTTTTAAAGTTTATTTTATTATATTTGGTAGGCAAGCATTTGACCACCATCTCACCTGGTGGAAATCGATGATGCGGTCGAAGTGTAGCATGCCTGCCTAGAAGATACCTATTCACTCTTGACTCCCAGATTATACCGTTCAGGAAACTAAAGACGTGGGTAATGAGTTCCACGATCTCGCAGTATGGATGATAAATGTATAAGTGAAATGCTTCGAGCAAGCTTTGATTATAATTATTACTGAGATTTGCTTCATTATTGAAAGTTTTGATGTAATATAAATTGTTGAAGTGACGATGTAGTCTAAGGTGGAGCATGCTTGCTCAGTAAATGCTTATTCACTTTACTTTTGAACACACCCAAATTGTACCTTTCGGGAAATACAGATGACGGCAAAGCGTTCCATTCTTTTGCTGTTCTATAAATGAATGAAGACTCGAAACGCTTCGTTCGAATGAACGGTATTTCAACCAAAAACGGTTGACGCGACGCTGTCCGCCTGGATGTAAGGTGGAAAAAAGGTGAATGAATGAATGAATGAAGGTGAATAAGGTGAAGCGGAACATTCTTAATTTTGATTGGTTGCGCTAAACAGTTCTTTTTTTATGCTTGGTAGGCAAGCATTTGACCGCTATCTCACCTGATGGAAAGTGACGATGCGGCCGAAGATGGAACAAGCTTGCCTAGAAGGTACCTATTCACTCTAGACTTGAAGACACCCAGATTGTACCGTTCAGGGAACAAAGACGCAGGCAATGAGTTGCGCTCCTTCGCCGTACGGATGATGAACGTAGAAGCGAAACGCTTCGAGCGAACTGGAGGTATGTCAATAAAATGTATAATATGATGTACTGCCGTAGCTGTTCATCACGATCATGGACAAGGTGCGGCTGGAGTTCCGCGCCATGGACATGATCCAGCCCGAGCTCATCGATCTACGCGACTCTATGGACCGCCTCGCCATGCTGCCGGCGGACTTCGAGGGGAAACTCAAGGTATCCTGCTTCTAACCTAAACGACATCTAATATACAACATATTATTAAAAGTCTGCAAAAACTAGTGATCAGATCTTGATCAAATTTAAGTGAGTCCACATGGAAAGCACCAGCTTTCAAATAAAAAAATAATCATCATAATCGGCCTTAAAACTAAAGAAGTTATGAGGTAACTTTTAAAGTGGAGATCAAATAATTTAAACGCAAGCAAAGCTTAAAAAATATCCGATTTACCGCTTTATTTTCGGAACCCTTGAATTAAATGAATTATTGATACGCACTTTTGAGGTTGACTCTAAAACTAATGGTCCGATCTTGAACAAATTTAAATGGGACTACATGGGAAGTACCAGCTTTAAAAAAAAATAACATCAAATTCGGTTCATCCAGAAAGAAGTTATGAGGTAACATACTTTTTTTTAATGTATGATCGGCAAGCATTTGACCACTATCTCACCTGATGGAAAGCGATGATGCGGCTGAAGATGTAGCATGTCTGCCTAGAAGATACCTATTTACTCTAGACTTGAAGACTGCCAGATTATACCGCTCAGGAAACAAAGACGCAGGCAATGAGTTCCACTCCCTCGTAATACGGATGATAAACGTAGAAGCGAAACGCTTCGAGCGAGCTGGAGGTACGTCAACAATGAATGGATGACGTTTGACTGAAAAAAAACATACAGTCGAATTGAGAACCTCCTCCTTTTTTGAAGTCATGTCCCCTGGCAAGTGAGTGAGTATCCTCGTTGGTCAGGTACAAGAGTGGCTCGACAAGCTGTCGGAGATGTCGGCGTCAGACGAACTGTCGGAGGCGCAGGGCCGACAACTCATCTTCGACCTCGACGCCGCGTACAACGCGTTCAGCAAGTTCCTGCACAAGGACTGAACGGTAACCACTTTTTTTATAATGTTTAATTTAAACTCCGTTTCACTTACCTACACACATTTTATTATATCACAGTACGCACAAGATATACTTAAGAAGACGTGTTCTCTCCAAGACGGCCGTCTTCCATCTGCCTGCTTATTCCACCAGTCTACCACCGCCATATTCATTTTCCAACCCCACCCAACAAACTAGTATCAATTGCCAGTCTATGAAATGTACCTAATCAAATGAAGTACTTTAGAGTCAAAAGACCTTCCAATAAATTAGAACTCATATTGACAGTCTAGTCAAATCAAGTACTCGTAAGTCAAATAACTTCGAAATAAATTAAAACCTAATATATGTACAATCCCATGGATGTTCCCTATTAGGAGCATTTGAATCTAACCTTACCTGGCTTTCTAACCTAACCGTGCTTTCTAACCTAACCTCACCTTATCACATAAAAAAATTAGACAATTGCGAGTCTGATTGTCGCATCGAAGGTTCCGTACACACTAGTACGTAGATAGTTTGTCTATCTCGATGATTTTTGTCTATGTTTTTCCACTTCCTTTCAACATTTTTTTACGAAACGCGGACGAAGCCGAGGGACACGTCTATTTACCAATGAATCAATATCAATCAATCAAGTTTTTAATCTCTTTCTTAAGTAAACATTTTTTGCCGAGTGTAGGTCTAAGATATAGAGGGATTGGTGCCTGAAGTAGGTTGATAACAACCTGTATTACAGGTCACCAGGACTCCTGCTAGTACATTTACAGTTTGGCAACTGTTATTAAGAAACAATGTCTGTGACTTTTAGTTTCCACTTGATACCTTTTACGCGTTCTTAAGAAATAAGATTTTGACAGACTCACGGACGGACAAAAAAGTTATATCTTTTCCCTATTCCATTTGATTACTGGACCCTAAAATTGAATTTTTTCTTTCGAATTTACTATAGCTTGGTAAATAATTTAAACGCAAGCAAAGCTTAAACTTAAAAAAACCTACCTCGCCGCTTTATCTTTGGAACCCTTGATCAGATAAAACCAATTAAATACGCATTATTGAGGATAACTCAAAAACTACTTGTCAGATCTTGATCAAATTTAAATAGGACCACATAAGCACCAGTTTTCAAATGAAAAAGGAATCATCAAAATCGGATCACCTAGTAAAAAGTTCTGAGAAACACATGAAAAAAAGCAATCGAAATGAGATCCTTTTATTTTTGAGGTGTTAAAAATGATGATGTTTCATATGTTACAGATGCGACGGAGCTCAAGTGTGGTGTCTCAAACATTAGTTTTTGTTTATGTAACGTAATTATACTGTACTATATAATAATAATATAATTAATTACCGTTAAGTTATTACTGTATTAAACGTATATCACTCAAGTTTACTATGTATTGTTTTTTTAAACTAGTTCTAAAATTTTAATGTTAAAACTATCGTGAGTATTACACATTATGTTTCAATGTTATTTTCGGCTTAAAACACGAAAATTTTGACTTACTTTGTGTCAATATCGTGACGTCACGGAGACAAGAGGCAGTGACTGTGACAACTCGGACGCCGAGCCAGCGACTGGAGTGCGGTAAAACTTTTCACCGCTATATCTTCGGAACCCTTGATCTGATTAAATACGCATTATTGAGGAGCCACTAGTCAGATGCTGATAAATTGAAATCGGACCACATGGGAACCAGCCTTCAAATAAAAAGAGTCGTCAAAATCGGTTCACTTAGAAAAAAGTCAGAGGCATCACAAATAAATTCATGCATGGAGGCAAACTGCATAGGCTCTTTCTAGCGACTACCATAATAACACCTAGGTTAATAAAATTATGTATTAGAGATTAAGAATGTTTTTTTTTTTAAATGAATGAAAAAAATTGCGCCGCCGAGTTTCTTGCCAGGTTCTTCTCGAGATGGCTGTAATTTGCGAATCTGGTAATAGATTCATTAACTTTCATGAGTGCCTCTTTGGGGCCCATGTGAATAAACGATTTTGATTTTGATTTGATTAAAAATACAGTTGAATTGAGAACCACCAAGTCAGTTAAAACCAAAGTCCACGTCAAAAACAATCACAATTAAAATTACATTTAGTTATAAATCTACGATTACTTATTACATTTCGTTGATTACATTTCTCCGAACCCTAGTTCGGCTATCGTACGATGATATCGCTTAATTCTTTGTAAAATTTGTGAAGAATTTAAGGAAAAATAAAATGTTTGTGTAGTTAATGGCGACAATACAAAAACCTGCTTAATTAAAAGCAATAAAAAAATAATTAATGAATAATAATAATATAATACAATAATATAATAATTACCTTTATTATTAACCTGTTTTTGATTTGATTGAAATATGCCCTCTGCGAAGATAACAGATGTTGTCGTTTTGATTTTCTGTGGGCTGTATTTGTTAGAGGTAAGATAATTTGAAGTAAGGTAATCTTTAAGGTGTCGTATTCATTCGCATAATATTTTTAGTTCTTAAGTTGTTCTGCATTCATATCTTGTCATAATATTAGATGCGCATATTTTTTTAAAGCCATACTTGTATGTTGTCATATCATTTGCTTGTAATAAATGTCATGTGCATAATGGGTAAAACGCCTATTGTTCCTAATCATACTATTTCTTGTTCATATTTTTGAATTTACTATATTTGCATGCCCTAACTTCGACTAAGTTTTATGTAATGATGATTAGTAGGAACTAATATTAGGAGGCAAATTTTTATGCGATTCAATTTTAGGGCTAAAGATATTAGTCGAATCAATAGGGAACCAATCTTTAATTATTTAAGTCTCGTAAGACGTCGTAACCGCCACAACTTGCTGACGGCTTCCATCCATACGGCGAAGGAGTGGATCTCATTATTGTTAATCAATAGAATTTTCAGTGCACAAACATTTTCCAAACTCTGGACAACAAATACCACCTGGTAACAGAGGCGTACACCGTCGCCAAAAGCCTCTTCAACCAGGGTCGAGTCAACTACGTGGCCCTTAAGGCGAAATCCCTCAATACTATTGACACATTTTTGGACCTGGTGTACATCATGAACGAGGAAATGGCGAAGGAGCTCAGGAGCGCTGTCGTGAAGTACTATAAGATAAAATATTTCTACGACTTCAGTAATTATATGATTGGGATGGAAGAGGTGAGTCTGTCATAGTGATATTGTGATGAAATTGTTCAATATGAGAGCGTGTACCTATATGTTTTAAATTACCTATTTTTATATTACCAAACAGTAGTGTGCAGTGTTTTATGGCGGTTCAATGGTGTGGTACTGCCCCAGAATATATGCCAAATAATAATATACATGCAATATGAAATATAAGCTGTATATTATTATTTTTCGTTTTTTCTTTCTTTCTATATAAGTCGGCGTTCTGCTTACTTCTCTTCAGGCGGGGCTTGAGTAGCTCAGCGGTTAGAGCAATAGGGCATGAGACCCTATGACCGCGGGTTCAAATCCCGCCTCAAGCGTTAATTTTTCCTTTCTAAATTTATCACTATAGTTCTGCCTAGCATGGCTAATGCTATATAAATAAAATCAATTCTCTTCTTTCATACAATAACAAAAAAATCCCTAACAAAGTTTAGATCTCTCCAAAGATATCTCTTGTAGACGACTCTTGCAGAGTCATGTGTGAGTAGGTTCTAAACCATTGTCATTCATTCAACCGCCTAAAGGAGAAATATGCAATTATGCAAACATTCCTGTATTTCGGATTGAAAGCCTGTTGCCAGTGAAACTACAGGGTTTAAAGAGATTTAACATATAATATCTCAGGGTGAAGAACGCAGTGCTTTGCCGCGCAGGATTTTGACATAAGTTCAAAACTCTGGGTGTCACTGAACTGTATCTAACGGACAAGCGTGACGCTTACTATCTGTCGAGCGACTTGCTCATTCTGTCACTCAATTACCATACAAAAAAAAGCTACAATGCCGACAAAGTTCCGAATGGGTCTCTACGATTTGTTTTTTTTTTCCTTTATTTACCAATTTACAATTGATAAACAAAAGGTAAGGTTTATAGGGATAATGCTATCATTTTCAGTCTACATCAAAGTGAAAACTAGGTAAGTGCATTTATTAATCGTGAAGTATGTGCTTTATTTCCGAAAACGTTCTGTAATAAATAATTATGCTGGCTGGCTAGTCGCTAGTCTTTCACTGAGAACTAGTCCTTCTACCGCAGAGCTGCTTCGCGATTGTTGAGATTAAGGGTTTGTTGGAAATCTACTATGTAGATAGTATAGAAGAAGACTTCGCCTACGTAGCGTTTGTCGCGTTAATAATAATATTCCTACACTTTTTCTTGTAGATGGTAGAAATAATTGAGCACTGCCTAGCAGATCCTACCGAAAAATTGGAGCAAATCCGCACTCAGTTCCACGGCGTCGTCAAAAACTTTGAGGATGTACGGGACTTCGATACAGTGGAGAGGTGCCACAAGGCTATGCCTGACGAGGTTGCGGCCGCGCATTGTATTCTCCATCAGGCTGTGCTGTAAGTTGGACAAGTTCTTCATCACATCCTTGTCCTTTCTCCTCCAAGTAGAGTTGGCGCAATGCTTGTAATCTACCTATAATAGTAGTGAATAATTGGATTTTTCATAGGCAACTCGTGAATCCCTTATCCATTGTGTAAGCGACGTGACTTTCGCAAAATTAAATAGATCATAATTAATATGCGATGTCAAAGCCGCGCGGTGTGCGAGCTGAGGTGAACAGAAGAGATCGAACGCCATTTTGGTAACCAGCAATTTTGTTGCACGACGCACATCAAAATTAAATGAAATCTTTCAAAATTTTGTAATATGTTCCTATGTATATCTTAAGCTCATAATTTGCGCAATATACATCATTGCTTTTCAACAATCGCCTACACCATGAACCTTCCATGTTGTGAATAACATTTTGTATTTAGCAAAGACCTTCTCGTCATTGAAAAGCTAGGATTAGATTCTAGGTTCTCAATTTTAAAACGAGGAGTCTTTACGTCATCGAGTTTTAAGGACGCTGGGTACAATAGGAACCGGCTTTAAAAAAAAGTTAGTTAAACGTTAGTTTAAAAAAAATACGAAAACTTGCTAAACTTTCTCAAAATTCACACTTCGCGGCGTGTGTGCCGGATACATTCACAACAATCACACCTAGAATCACGGTATAGGACTACTTCTAATGCTCTGTGCCTAGAACCAGAAACACAAATTTCCCTTCGGTCGAAAACTACTGCTCTCATCGGGAATCTGACCCGATGCCCGTTGCCACGCAACCAACTACATTTATTGCCACAAGATTTTTACATACATTACATTAGGAACACAATGGACTCTTAAATAATTTTATGAAGTTCTACTTTTCTCTAGCTTCAACGAAACGATGCAGGAGAGCCTCGTCACCATAGTAGAGATCAAGACCCGCCAACATGCCCAAGACATGAACGCGTCACTTTATAGTGTCCAAAGCTGCATCAACGATTTTATTCCAAAATTATTCGACCAGCTCCTTCTGGATGCTTATACAGAAAAATGCGGGTACCTGAAGGTAGTGAACGCGTCCATAGCAGACCTTTTGAAAGACAAATGGCGGGGGAACGAGACTGTTTTCCCGAAGAAGTGGAGTCCTTTGGTGAATGTGTTGAAAAGCGGGTAAGGCATATTACGCGAGTTTTTTTTCTTTTAATTTTGGCTTCGCAATCTTGTGCATTTGGCCAGTGCCAAGTGTATTTCATATTAAAAGTCCTAGTCACAAGTCAAAGTCAAGTAAAAGAGTCAAGGTCTAGTCATAGTCAAGTCATGCCCTAGTAAAGTGGTAGAAACTTTACTAGAATTTCTATTGGAGTTTTCGAGCGAAGGCGAAAATCACGTTTTTCAACTTGGTATCATTTGCCTACACGTATGCCCGTTTACTAAGTATTAACGGTTAATAATCCACCATTATTACACATTAAGACTCGAAAAATCGGAGGTTATGGAAAATCATACAAAAACAACAACGCCATATTTTCACTTTCGCGGCAAAACCTATACGCGAGTTAACTACTCGCAAAGATTTTAAATGGGTTACACCTTCATAGAGGTAGAACTCTTTTGAGATCGCTTATGTAATGAGTTTAGATATACGATTTTTTTATGGAAAATAGGCATGCATTTGACCACTATCTCACCTCAAAGTGATGATGCGGTGGTACTCGAGACTTGAAGAATCCCAGATTATACCGTTCGGACAACAAAGACGCACGCAATGAGTTTCACTTCTCTTAGTTCTCTTTCACGTAACTGGCTCCTAATTGTTTCGTAGGATAGCTCGGCTATTGTAGACCGTATAGGCACATAAGACCAGAAGGTAATCTCAGGTACTATAAATGTAAAAATAAATCGTGCCTAAATAATCAATCTTCTAAATATATATAAATTAAAGGTGACTGACTGACTGACATAGTGACCTATCAACGCACAGCCCAAACCACTGGACGGATCGGGCTGAAATTTGGCATGCAGGTAGATGTTATGACGTAGGCATCCGCTTAGAAAGGATTTTGATTAATTTTACCCCCAAGGGGATAAAATAGGGGATGAAAGTTTGTATGAAACTTTGTCAATTTTAAACCGATCGGGCTGAGACTTGCACGCATAAAGCTACTATGACGTAGGCATCCCCTAAGAAAGGATTTTGAGATGCAGGCTATAAAAGATTAGTCACTTTTCAGTTTAAAATATACGAATTTCTGTATGCTAGCGCCATCTACATTGAGTTATTTTGGAGAGGACTTTGAATTAACTATATATCATCATATTAATTATATATCTATACCTAATTAATAATAATACTTCTTAACGCGAGCGAAACCGCGGGCAAAAGCTAGTTTTATATAAAAACAGATTATAGGATGAAGATAACTCAATTAAATTTTGTTTTGTACTGTTTCAGAACGAGAACGACGAAACACGTTATGAAGGAATCCCTTATCCTGACTCTGCTGGCTGGAAACCTTACTTCACAAGACTTAGTTAAAATATTATATTAAAATTTGTCTCTTACACATTTAATTTACTGTGCATTTGTTTTACTTTTTTTACCCTCAGATATACGAATAACATATAATGTAAGTACTTACCTAAAGAACCAAGAAGTATTTAAGGTAACTGTCTTACAGATGTACCTATGATCGGTACCGCAGATATATCACATATATTTACATATGCAACTGCGAGACGAAAAGGTGCTCGGCCACCTGATGGTAAGCGTAACGTACACATGTTCATTCCTTTACGTTACAATGTCACTCAGAATTTTGAACTTCGAACGTTCAAAATCTTGACACCATAAGAAATAGTTAATGCATAGGTATAATGTGCAAAAAGTTCAATAATCATAATATATCTATGATTATAAGACGATATTATGACAATGAGATATATATATGAATATTATTATTTTGAACTGATAACTAACTTCTATCCTAACAAAACATAGCCTTTGACACTCAGGGATAGTGTTGCTATTTACTTGTGAAATAATTTTCAGAATTGAAACTGCAAAGTCTTGGTCACCGACGTAAGGTATCAAGCCTATCGGTATTCTATCACTTACATTTTGGAGAGTGTGCTCAGGAATAACATGATATAATTCCTCCATGCCCTTTTTACCATCAAACAACAAGACAAACTGTCAAACGTCATCCATTTATGGTTGTCATACCTCCAGTTCGCTCGAAGCGTTTTGCTTCTACGTTCATCATCCGTACAGTGAAGGAGTGGAACTCATTGCCTGCGTCTTTGTTCCCTGAACAGTATAATCTGGATGTTTTCAAGTCTAGAGTGAATAGGTACCTTGTAGGCAAGCATGTTTCATCTTTGGCCGCATCGTCACTTTCCATCAAATACGCATGTACATTTAAATTTTTAATTAGTGTTTATTAGTTCCATGCCATGTGTGCTTTTATTCTATGATATGTCTGTGTCAATGTCAAAGTCATCAGTCACAGATGACAGCTGATTATTTTGAATCTATGGACTCGGCGAGTATAGGGGAAACAATAATGTACGACCCGATAATTTACGGCCCGATTTGTACAGCCAATAATGCACACCCTGATAATCCATGTACCTGGATACGAAATATCATGAGTGCATTCCCGGGTCGCCAAATATTGCCTGTAGAAAATCGGTTCGTATCGATAATGTACGGCCAATACTGTGCAGCCTATAATTCATGTACTTGGCTTCTAAATATCAGGGTGTGCAATACTGTGCGTGCAATACTGGCTGCGTAAAATCACTCCGTGTCGATATTTTACGGCCAGTACTGCACAGCCAATAATTGGAAGCTAGACAGACATACTATTACACTCTCTATGCGATACCTCGTTTGTTTAGGCGAGTTGCTAGGAAGAGTTGGCACAGACTATTAAAAAGTTCTAACCTAAGAACAATTGCTTCTTTATAAAAGTGGTTGCAAGTCTAGGTTAGGTTAGGTTTGAACTACGACAAAACAAAGCGCGAGCCGAGCGAGCGCAGTGAGCGTGCCACGGCAGCGCGAAACTAAGTTTTTGACAGATAAAAAATATGAAATAAAAATTAACAAAAAAATCTTACGCTTTTCTTTCGAATATAAATAGTTTGTATGAAAACTTTAAACAGTCAAAATTATCTTGCCCTCTTGAAATTACTGGATCATCCAAACGAGGCTTCGTCTTTGGCATTTGTATGTACACGAATTTGGCTGTACATTATCAGCTCATGTTAATATTTTCTGACCTGTATAGTACGGCCAATATTTCACTACCTGATTTTTCGTGTACATCAAATGAAAATTTTGGTTGCATTTTCCTGGCTGCCTATTATTGGCTGTAGAAAATCGGTCCGTGTTATTATTTCTCATTCAATAATGTACGGCCCATATTGCACAACCTGATAATTGGAAGTCATATTATGGAATACTGATTGCGAATTATTGGCCGTACATTATCAGGCCTTGCATTATTGGTCGTACAATATAGGTCGTACACAGTAATACTGTGTGTACTGTGCTCATGCGACGGACGTAAACAAAAGCAAAAGGCGCGAGAACTATTGTTTGATGGGAATATGTATTTAATTTTTTGATTTTATTAAGTTGCTTCGGTATTAACATAATGCCGCAAGCTATCAAAGCAATGCTCCAAAATGGGCATTCATTGGACTTCGACGAGCCAGACCGCATGCCGGAAAAAATACACGTAAAACAACTCGACGTTTTTATGTACGTGGTGGCTATTGTGGGGCATTTGGTTGATTTAGGGGTAGATATTAACGTAGCTGTGAGATATTTCTTGGCTCAGAAGATGACTGAGTTCGGCTGGACGTTGGCTTTCATACTAATACCCGCATTTGTGAACACAGCTGTCTCGACACGGATGTAAGTTGAAATCCTACCTGTTTCTCAATGTTTATTAGTATCACTGTATAATATTATAATACCGAAGTTTGTGTGAAAGTGTGTATGTTTGTTTTCTCTTCACGCATTAACGGCTGAACTGATTTTGATGAAATTTGGAATGTACATAGCTTATGCCTAGGATTAACACATAGGATACTTTATAAATTGATAAACGCGGGCTAAGCCGGATGGCATGGCTTTTTTTTTATTCAAGATAGGCAAACGTTTGACTGCCATCTCACCTGATGGTAAGTGACGATGCGGTCGACGATGGAGCATGTTTACCTAGAAGATGCCTATTCACTCGCGACTTAAAGACTCCCATATTATATTTATCAGGGAACACAGACTCAGGTAAGGAATTCCATTCTTTTGCAGTTCGCATAATGAATGTGGAGGCAAAACGCTTAGTCCGCATTTGTGGAATATCAACCATATAGCGGTGTCGCTTAAGAGTCTGTCTCGATGTCCGATGATAGAATGGTGATGGGGGAATTAGATTGTGTAAATCCGTTGCACACTCTCCGATAAAATACCGAGAGACTCGCCACCATGCGACGATGCCCTAAGCTCTGTACTAGTATAGTAGTAGTGGCTAGTATCCTTATAGTTTTCCTCATTTCAACTGTAGCATTATTATTAATAAGTTCATATCCTCACTAAAGTTCAATGACACTAGTAGTCTGAATTATAAATAAACATAACTATAACAAAATCAAAAGTTTAGTAAATGAACTTACATGTGCGATCAATCATCAAGTTATAAACAATTTTTTTTGTTGGGTCTTGGCACTGTGTGTGTCGAAACTGTGACTTAATTACTTCTGTTTAAGGAATACTTAGGAATAATACCTCATTTGACACAAAGATATCATCAATGTTAATTTTGTCTGAATAAATCGCATATTTTTTTTTTTACTTCAATCTAATAGTAATATTAATACATAATTATTTTCTATGATAATATTAAATCAAATAATACTATAACGAAATTCATAAACACAAATATTATATAATATTTCTTGTGTAGTATTTGTGTTTATTTCTTATCTGTCAACAAAACCTAGCAGTCCTCCTCTCTTCTAAGATTATTGCGGTGCCCCACAGGGTCTATATAGAACTGTACTCTTAAAAAACACATGTATATTACTGTTATTATAGTTTGCAATAAATAAATGAATATGAAATGAATATGAATATTATTGTTACATCACTTTATAATGAAATATTAATTTAATTTAATAGTATAAATGAGAGAAACTTAGTGAGGCATTCTTGGATTCACATTGTGGTTGCTGAAATGATAAGAAAAAAATTACTGCTATAATTTATATTGTATCATCACAGGTATGCCCAAGACAAGCAGCAGCTTGATTCCCTCTCGAATGAGTTCACAAAGAGGAAGTGGCTCCGAATCTTCATACTTGTACTGCAGATGGCACCTGTTATGAGATTCACCGATGCTCTCATGTAAGTTTTAGCCGACATTTGGATATATGAAAGCATTTTTGCCCAAGCTAAAATCAAGACGCTTCACTCACGCTGCTCTTTGGCCAATAAATGTGCTCTGACCTGAAATCAATGTAGTGGTAAATAGATGGTGTAATTATATAGTGCCTAGAATCACAGATTTAAGTAGAAATCATTATAGGCAAACTTGATCACCATCTCACCTGATGGTAAGCAACGATGTGGTCGATGATTGAGCAAGCTTGCCTAGAAGAACACTATTCACTCACAACTTGAAGACTTCCATATTGTGCTTATTAGGAAACACCGACTCAGGCAAGGAGTTCCATTCCTTTGCAGTTCGCACAATTAAAGAATCACTTCCTAGACATTTGCATGAAATTTAGTTCTTCATGGACAACATTTATGAAATATTTTTACAATTAAAATTAAGACATTGTTTACATTTTCATATTTTTATTAAATAAAACAGTTTGTTTGCTATTCTATGACAAAAATATATAAAATCGACTTTAACTACAGTGTAACAAATAAAATTATACATTCTTTTGAGGTAATCTGGCTAACAATAATAATTAGGAACACTCTTCTTATGGCATCTAAATAATAAAATAACGAATTACCTATAATTTTTGGATCTATAAACAATCAAATATATTTTATACTATATAACATCAAGAAGTTATAAGTCATCTAATTCAGTCAGGTACCCAAAACCCGTAAGGGAAAAAGTGTCTGGTTTTCACCTGGACACTGAAAACCCCTTCCGGATGGACCCTGAACTCCCTCCCCGGGAATCCCGGATGGATGGCAGCCCTATGCGGAGGCTATGTTTCTAACAATAGATTTACCCTTCCAGCTACGCAATAAAATGTCGTAGAGCAGAACGTAACCGCGACGTTTCATCCCAGCGCCTCTATTACGGACTCATGTTAAAGGAAGACTCCGACGCAGCCCTGTTGCGTGTATTCGAGTGCTTTCTAGAAGCGGCGCCTCAACACGTGCTTCAGGCCTGTCTGCTGCTTAGAACGACCAGGGAATTTGCAGGTATACACTCAACATTCAAAATTGTTTATTCACATGAGCCCCAAAGAGGCATTCGTGAAAGTTAGACTACTGCCAGATTCGCAAAATTACACCCATCTCGAGAAGAAACTGGCAAGAAACTTGGTAGCACAATTTTTTAATTTTTTTTTCCAAACATACACATTATACATAATTCTAATTCTAATTTGTGGTACGTGTGACATGGCCTGCACTGACGTCCCGCTTGGGGTGTATTGTGCATTACCCCTGACGGCATCTACCCAAGCCATGCCAGCTCTTTTATGTAGCGTAGGATGGCTCTGGGTCGCCGACTAAGCTGTTCTAAAGTAGGTGTTTTCGACGATGATGATGATGGAATATGGGAAAGTGAAGGTGGTGTTGAAAGTGTACAAGCAGTAATAGCTGATGCATGCATTTTTGATGTGGATGGCTGAAGGAAGCCTGGCCTTTTGATGTTTCCTTGTAATGGCGACTCCCATTCTCCGTTCTGACATTATACATAAACATTACATTAGAATTTGTCATACATTCTGTATAAACACAGTTCCAGTAATTTGGTTATGTTACTGCGGGCCACAAACTAGGCTAGGTCCTGTATCTTGGTGACCCAGAGACTCTGTTACTAAGCTGGATGTGTCACGAGTGCGATAACGACTACTCACTAGTTTTACATTGTCGTTATACATTCGGAATATTGTAAACTATATATATATTTTTTTATGTACGATAGGCAAGCGTTTGACTACAATCTCACCTGATGGAAAACAAACAAAACAAACGCATTCACACTCACAGCCCCACACTAAGTTCAAAGACTTGTATCGTGGGTGCCGGAAACATTTTTTTTTATTTTTTTATTCTGGATAGGCAAGCATTTGACCGCCATCTCACCTGATGGAAAGTGACGATGCGGCCAAAGATTGAACATGCTTGCCTAGAAGGTACCTATTCACTCTAGACTTGAAGACACCCAGATTATACTGTTCAGGAAACAAAGACGCAGGCAATGAGTTCCACTCCTTCGCTGTACGGATGATGAACGTAGAAGCAAAGCGTTTCGAGCGAACTGGAGGTATGTCAACCATAAATGGATGACGTTTGACAGTTTGTCTTGTTGTTTGATGGTAAAACGGGCATGGAGGAATTATATCATGTAATTCCTGAGCACACTCTCCAAAATGTAGGTAATAGAATACCGATAGGCTTGCTACCTTACGTCGGTGACCAAGACTTTGCAGTTTTGGCTCAACTAGCTTACTATCGCCAATGAGTCTTTTGGCTCGCCGGTCAATTGACTCAAGAGCTTCTAGCTGGTACTTAGCGGATCTATCCCAAAAGTGGCCGCAGTACTCCATACATGATCGGACTTGAGCTTGATATAAAATTAGAAGCTGCGCCGGTGTGAAGTACTGCCTGACCTTAGCAAGGATACCCAGCTTCTTAGCAGCCAGTTGAGCTCTGGCTTCGATATAAGTGCCAAAGTTGAGATTCGACGATAAAGTAACGCCAAGTAGCTCAAGCTTGTTAGCTACCGGTATTGGCACATCTTGAAAGGTTGGAGACAAATGAAAAGGTCTCCGTTTGGCGGAGAAGAGACACGCCTGTGTTTTGGACGCATTGAATTTAACCAAATTGGCATCACCCCATTGGGATACGGCCATCAAGTCTGATTTCAATCGTCCAATCATAGCCTCTCTTTGTGACTGGACTTGTACCTCTCCAGCTCGTGCATTGGATATATATCTTTCGACAACGGTGCTATCGTCTGCGTACCCAAAGATACCGGGCTTAAGCAAATCGTTTATGTGTAGCAGAAAGAGCGTTGCCGAAAGAACCGACCCTTGAGGTACCCCGGCATTAATTGCCAATAGATCGGACGAGCAGCCATCAACGACAACTCGAATCGACCGTTCCCTCAAGAAATCAGAAATCCAAGCACATAAACTGGAAGGTATACCATAAGCTGGAAGCTTGCCAATAAGGCTGTCGTGCCAAACCCTGTCAAAGGCCTTGGAAATGTCTAGCGATACCGCAAACGCTTCGCCGTGTTTTTCCAAGGCCTCACTCCATAAGTGTATGGCATACGCAAGAAGGTCTCCTGTTGACCGGTTCTGGCGAAAGCCATATTGCCGGTCACTCAGAAGTTCATTTGCTTCAAGGTAGCCCAGGAGTTTCTTGTTTAGTACACGTTCCATTGTCTTACAGACAATGGACGTGACGGAAATAGGTCTATAGTTGGCAGGGTCAGCACGACTTCCCTTTTTTGGGCACAGGTTGGACGTTGGCAGACTTCCATGCATTCACATCACACACACATTACACCCAGACCAGAAGCAGAAATGTCCCTTGGGAAGGAATTTGTGCCCCTGCCGGGAATCGAACCCAGGACCCGCGGCGCAGAGGGCGGACACCTGTCCGCTTCGCCAACTGGGTCGTCGTAAAACATAAATATAGATAGATAGATAAATTCTTTATTTGCACACCAAAATAAATAACATTTACAAAGAAATCTTAAATATAACATAGGAGCACAAAGGGCGGTCTTATCGCTCAAAGCGATTTCTTCCAGACAACCAAAGGGAGATGATAAAAATATTACAAACAGGGACGGTGGTGTACCTCGACACGTATTTTAATTTATAAATGTACTTATACATACTTATTAATATTACATACATAATATACATACAAAAAACTACATAAATAATAATAATATATTATAAACATACACAAATTAATATATAATATTATATAAACATTATATGACTAATAAGGGACATTCATAGCTTTAACTTAATTGAGAGTGATACCATTTTTTTATAAATATACGTACATTTTGTTTTTTTTTTTGTTTGTCTGTGTAGGTGAATTAGTTTGTATGAGTGCTTTATAATCATAATCATCATCATCTCAGCCACAAGAAGTCCACTACTGGACAAAGGCCTTCCCCAAAGATCTCCAAAAAGAACGGTTGTTAGCGGCCTGCATCATGCATTTATAATAATCCATTATGTTTTTTGTGGACAGTGCACCAGACCCTGTCCATAGTGTCATCGGTGATCGGGCTGGGCTGGTGCCTGGGCGCTTACAACCGAGCTATCCGCTTCGCACAGGACAAGGACAACATGACGTGGCTCGGGACCGGCCTGCAGACCTCCTACCACTTCCTCATAACGCGTGTGTAACACTTGCCAATATAAACATACACGTAAAGCTTTCACACTCACAGCCGCACACTAAGTTCGATGACTTGTGTCAGGTGCCGGAAACATTCACATCACACACACAATCACAACCAGAACCAGAAACATAAATTTTCCTTGGGAAGAAAACTTGTGTAAATTAAAAATATATATAATAATTTCAAAAAGAACATGTCAATATAAGTATATAGTCTTTTTTCACGTTTATGTTCGTCTAGTATTTTAATACCATACCAAAAACTTTTTGGATAATGATCATACTAATATTATAAATTCGAAACTTACACAAACTTTCGAATTTATTTTAAGCGGCTTCGCCCACTATTATCAATTTAAAAAGTAGCCTATGTGTTAATCCTAGGTATAAACTATGTACATTCCAAAAATCATCCTAACCCGTTCAGCCGTTAAAGCGTGAAGAGGGAACAAACATACTTACACACAAACTTTCGGATTTATAATATTTGTTGGATACACTTTTTACTATTGATTTAAACTTTCCCATTGGTTCTTTGTTACAAAACCTAACCCCCAGATCTATTAGTTGATTGTTATGTTACCATATGTCCAGTGAGCCGCATCACCTCGCTGGCCGTGGCGGCATACTTGTACCCGCACTGGACCATACTGGCGTGCCTCATACATATATTGCTGATGGCAACACTCATACAACTGTTCGATAGGTGAGTCTTACATCTCGCCGATGGCCCCACATCTGCATGTAGGTAAATTTGACAAGCGCTTTACCTAGGTTAATATAATTCATGTACATATTAGTAATTCAATAATGTAAAAAAAAAAATAATGAAATAATAGAAACTCTAGCATAGCTTAAAAAAACCGACTTCATCGCTTATATTTCGGTTTTGGCGGACCACCTCTGAAGTATAATCTACCAAACAAAAAAAAAACATCAAAATCGATTCATAATTGGCGGAGATATCGCGTAGCATACATACAAAAAAAAAAAAACTTGAGAGGTGTCAAGGGACACCCGGATGGAACGAAGTTCAATTTCCGTCTAGCCCCCTTTCGCAACGCGCGATAAGGAACTCTCGTTCCAAAATTAAAAGAAACATGCAAAAACCAACTCGGTGTTCCCGGGCGGTCACCCATCCAAGTACTGACCGCGCCCGACGTTGCTTAACTTCGGTGATCGGACGAGAACGTGGTATGGCTTACAACTATAGCAAAGTATCGTTACAACTTTAGGTCTTAATTTTTTCCGTCTAGCCCCCTTTCGCAACGCGCGATAAGGAACTTTCGTTCCTAAAACACAGTCAAATTGAGAACCTCTTTTTGAAGTCGCTGGAAAATGCGCCGCCTAGTTTCTAGCCAGGTTCTGCTTGAGATGGCTGTTATTTTGCGAATCTAGCAGTAAAGTCATTAACTTTCATGAGTGCCTCTTTGGGGCCCATGTGCCTAAGGTTTTTGAATAATAAAAGACGCATTGGCGATGATAAGCTAGTCGATTCCAAATTTAGTCTCGATCACTGACGTAATGTCGCAAGCCTATCGGTAATGTGCGCATTAATTACACGAGTTAATTACAGTTCTTATAATTACATATAATTACCTATAATAAAATCCTACCAATATTATAAATCCGAAAGTTTGTGTGTAAGTGTGTAAGTATGTTTGTTCCCTCTTCACGCTTTAACGGCTGAACGGATTTGGATGAAATTTGGAATGTAGATAGATTATACCTGGGATTAACACATAGGCTACTTTTTATAGCGTGCGAAGCCGCGGGGCACGGCAAGTATAATATAATAATGTGTTTTAATAACTAATGCTCATAAACTTACATTTCAACAGGTCCCCCTTCTGCGCACACAACAAAATGGCCGACCTAGCGTTCTCAGTCGCTCTAGGAGCTGTCTATCTGTTCACATACATCCTGCCGGTCGAAGGGAGAACGAGGTACAGATACAGTCTCTACTACACGCTTTGTTTCATACAAAACGTAATATGCGGCTGTCTGTGGTTTTACTACGTGGGCGACGTGGAACGAACGACGATATACTTTTTACCAGTGCTATTGTTAACTGTGATACCGTTTTTGATGGGAATTTTCTTGATGATAGTGTACTATGCTTTCTTCCACCCAAAGAGTAAAGATATAGGTATTAATGTGTTTTTTAAAGCGGAAACAGAGAGTTAGATGCGTTTTCAACCGACTTCAAAAGGTTCTCAATTCGACTTGGTGCTTTTTTGCATGTATATTACGCGATATCTCCGCCAATTGTGAATCGATTTTGATGATTCTTTTTTGTTTGGTAGAGTATACTTCAGAGGTGGTCCCATATAAATTTTATCGAAATCGGTCCAACCAAAACCGAAATATAAGCGATGAAGTCGGTTTTTTTAAGCTTTGCTTGCGTTCAAATTATTTATTTATTTATTCTTTTGCACAATACATATGTACACGGAGGACTTAATGCTAATACAGCATTTTCTGCCAGTCAACCGAGAAGGTGCAGAAAAATTCGTGGTAGTGCAGTATAAGGGCTACTATCTATTATTTATGATTTAATTATTGTTGGATTTCTTTGAAATTACCTGTGGATTTAGTCCCAGACCTTTACTAAAGTTGATACTGATGGGATGTGTAGTGTGTACAATTCCTCCCGATGCAGATGTACCTGCGCAGTAGGCAATTTCTTTGTTTATCCGACTTCGAAAAAAGGAGGCTTTTAAAAAAAATGAGAATTTGAAAGCTAAAACTATCGTGGGTATTTCACATTATGTTTTAATGTTATATCCGGCTTAAAACACGAAAATTTCGACTTACTTTATAGTCGACTAGTTTCGAACAAATTAGTTGTCCTAGGCTCGGGCCTCAGCGTGTGACGTCACGCGCTGAGGCCGCTCGCCCCGCGTATCGCGCGTCTGACTCATCCCGATGAAGGACAACTACTTTGTCCGAAACTAGTCGACTACAAAGTAGGTTCTCAATTTGAATTATTTTTTTTGTGTTACCTCAGTATTTTTTTAATATGAACCGATTTTGATGATACTTTTTTTATTTGAAAGCTGGTGCTGCCCATGTGCTCCCATTTAAATTTGATCAAGATTTGACCGGTAGTTTTTGAGTTGTCCTCAATAATGCGTATTCAATTCATTTAATCTGATCAGATTAAACACGCATTATTGACGATAAATAAAAAAATTCTGATCAGATGTTGATCACATATAAATAAGACCAATGGGAAAGCACCAGATTTCAAACCAAAATCATAAGAATGGAAAAAAATATATATAGTCGAATTGAGTGCCTCCTCCTGTTTCTGTGAAATCGGTAAAAATAATATTTGAGCTATATTTAAATATCATGCTATTGTTCGACACGTAGCCTCCCATTACCCTCCTCTTCCGCAGGAAGCTACTTAGTCATGGGCTATCATTATATTTCAATGACGCTCCTGTAATTTAGTCCTAATTGTTTAAGAAGGTGGTTAGTGTAACGCTTAGGATAATAATCTCAATACTTTTAGAAAATTTTATACGAACTATTGTTTTGCAAAAACAAAGACTGCATTTCTTAGAACTAGTTTATTATGAATCTCTCTGTCAATTATCTAAGTATGTCAGTTTATTTAGTTGAAATCTAAGAAATTTCTAGACTTTTGTCACTTTTTAGAACCTGAGGCAATTATAATACTATACAATAACACTTTACTGACACCAAAATACAGCTCACAGATAAACTTACAAAGATAGATGCAATGGGCGGTTTTATCGCTAAGAGCGATCTCTTCCAGGCAACCTTTGGATGGAAATATAAACGAAAAATTATGAAGGGATGGTGGCGAGATAAAATGATTGAATCAAATTAAAAATATAAGAAATACTTACATTGTTCTACATTACACTACATTAATAACACATACCAATAATAAATATCAGAATACATAATGAAAAAAAGTAAACTTACATAAAATAAATAAATGTTTCAATATAAGTTCTTATAATACATATATACAAAAAAACAAACAAACGCATTCACACTCACAGCCCCACACTAAGTTCAAAGACTTGTATCGTGGGTGCCGGAAACATTCACATCACACACACATTACACCCAGATTCAGAAGCACAAAAATCCCTTGGGAAGGAATTTGTGCTCCTGCCGGGAATCGAACCCTTCAACACCTGTCCACTGCGCCAACTGGGTCGTCATTCACATGTAGTAATGTTTACAGACTGAACAAATAAAAATCTGTCACAGGCTTTAAAAGAGTCTCCTTGGTACGCACATTTATGTCAGATATAAAATGATTGCGTCTGCACAATGTTATCTGCATCCGCTAAGACATTTTGTAAACAGGTCGATAAATATAAAGAAATATTTTCTTTATATTTATCGAGCCAAATACGGTGTTCCGGCAGTTAACCTTGAGAGCCTGCGTATTCCAGGTCTAGTGTGTTTACCAGCTTCGATCACATCGTCACTTACCATCAGGTGAGATTGTGGTCAAACACTAGCCTGTCACAAATAAAAAAAAAAAAAAAAAAAAATCGACCCGGGATTTCCGGGTAAAAATTTTCTTTCATAAGATCTACTATCTCTATTTCCCTTGGTCATCGCATCACGCGTGAACGGATGGAACAATTTCGTTAATTCTTTTTTTGTTGTTAATTATTGTCAGGAGAAGGATCTTATGAATGACAATTCTATCCCGGAATACCGGTCCGGGACTTACGCGGGTAAAACCGCGGGGTGAGCTCGTGTACTTAAAAAATATTTACTTTGTTAATACGTCGTCGAGTGTCGTGGGAGCCGGAAACATTCACATCACACACACAATCACAACGAAAACCAGCAACAGATATTTTCCTAGGGGAAAAAACTTGTTCTGCCGGGAATCGAACCCGTTACCCATGATTAAAGGCGAACGTGCAACCAATTAAGCCAACGGGTAGCTCATATACATTTTTTTTATGATAGATAGGCATTTGACCACTATCTCACCTGATGGAAAGTGAAGATGCGGCCGTAGATGTGACATGCTTGCCTAGAAGATGCCTATTCACTTTGGACATTTTTACATTAGCTCATGCAACAGATTTGGAGACTCGCTTGCGCTTCTATCAAGTTCCCTGTTCTGTGGGATTGACACATCCTGTCATCAGTACCCCCTATTACACATCTCTGTTGCCCTATTACAATTGACAAAACTCTTAAGAAATAAGGTTCATTTTACAAGCTTTTATTTAGCTTGCACTGTATGTATGTTTGTTCGGGTGGAATCTTGCAACTCAATTTTGAAGCAGATATCTTCAACCGATTGAGCTGAAATTTTGTATTCACGTTTAGTTTGGATGTCAATGCATGGTTAGCTGTGTGATGTCATTCTAAATCCAACATGGCGGACAGGTAATTTTTAATGCTCTCCTACAATATGGGTATCAAATGAAAGGGTTTGCTGAGAATAACACGAAAAATAAAGTGACGACACTTTAAATCCAATATGGCGGAATTCTAAAAGCTTGTCTTTAAAAAAGTTTTTAACAAGTAACTTATTGCTTAATTTAAATGGAAACCGCATGCAACAAAGATACGTTATAGGGGGGCATACACTCTATCACCTATCTCTGTTAGGAACGGTTTCAATTTTAAAACGGCAAAACTACGAAGAAATAAGGTTCAATTTTGCTTTATTCAAACAGCTCGCAATAGAGTTAGGTAATGGCTTAGGTTTAAGCAATCACCAGATATGAAATATAACGCCCAAAAAAACGTAAGTACTTACCAGAATTGAATCCCCATTTTAATATGAAATTATCACCAATAAACGTAAAGTCTGCTCACCTGAAAAGGCAAGTATCTTCAGAATAATCGCTGAGCTACCCAAAAAGGCCACGCATGCACCAAATATGTACTCGCATTTTATTTAAAAATTTCATCCAAATATCTATAAATCATTTTTTTCGTATTATAAATATTTTTGTATTAATTATAAAAAAAAAAATAACCTTAACCTAATGTTATCCGATTCGGTTCTGTCACAGGAAATTTTATTTTATTCTTGGTGGCTATCTAAATTATACCCCAAGTTAAAATTTGGTGCACGCGTGGCCTTTTTGGGTTATGAAAAGTTTTTGTAGTGCAGGCATGACTTAAATAGCCCGAAAGATTTTGTTACAGGTTTTATTTATTTGTACCTATTGTATTTTTTTTGGAAGAGGCTGTTTAGGGCAACGATTGTTTTTTTGGTGGTCTTTAAATTTCATCTTTTAGGTAATAGTCGGTAACGCTAGAATGCCCAAGTTCAGTTTAATAGAAGATGTAACACCTAATGTAGTTCATTTTGTCTGATTTAAGGTTACTTAAACTAATATTTTTGGATATTTTACATTTTTTACCTTTTTATTGTATTAAAAAGTTAAAATATTAATAAGATGTGAATCTCTAAGTCACTGTCAATTACAGGCGTGTGGCCAGATATTTTAATAAAATTTTTAAAGAAAAGAAACGTGTATTTATTTCCCAAATTTTCCTATAAATGTCATTGAGGTCAACGGTCGGGTCATTTCCGTTTAATTCGAGTGTATTTTTTACCGACTTCACAAAAAAGGAGGAGGTACTCAAGCCGACAGTATTTTTTTAATTTTTTTATTTGTGTTACCTCATAACTTCGTTTCACGTGAACAGATTTTGATTATTATTTTTTTCAATTGGTCCTATTTAAATTTGATCAAGATCTGAGTGATCTGACTAGTAGAGTAAGATCCCAGGGCCACCAGACGTCACGTATTTTCCGACGAAGGAAATGTGGTCGATTGAGTAGTGTTAGTATGTACTAAAAACGCATGCCTACCTGCTAGCTTGCATAGACGGCCAACTTTCAGGTATCGGTTAATCAAGGTACATAAAAACATAACTTACCTCACGTAAATTCTCCAAGCTGATTTTTACGTATTTTAGGCAATATCCTTAAAAATAAGCCGCTAATACTCCCAGACACTTTCCGTCGGCCATATTGCTTTACAGACGCTTTAAAGCTCCCAAAATAATTACTTAACTTCACGTAAATTCTGATGCTCCATTTTTATATGTCTACCAGACAACTATTTTAAAACCCTTAGACCGATCCAAGGGGCCAATCATCCCCTAAACTCAATTTTAATGCCTCTGTGGGTAGGAGCGCGAGGGTATTATCCACGCGTATGAGACTGAGTGAGAGATGTATTAGGATATATTGTTCTCTATCTCACTCTCTAAGAGTTTATTCATATCAATTAATATTTAAAAAATCAGCTAAAAATTTAAAAATCACGTAAATAATTAAACATTTAGTTGTAAAAAATGCTCATTTGACTACAATAATTCTAGAATTTATCCTGCAAGCTATGTTGATAAATTCGAAAAAACTTATTTTTTTTTAAATGTCAAAGACTCGATAGTTTTGTTGAACAACAGCATTTTTTTAAATTAATTATTTATTAATGGGAATTAATTTTGAAACTATCATTGGAATTAATCATATAAAAATACAAAGTAGAAAAATATTAATCTTTCAACATTTCAGATTAGTGCCTCTAATCTTGATTATCATCTTCTTTGAAATTAAACAATTTACTACTCAATCGTCCACATTTCCTTCGTCAGAAAATACGTGACGTCTAGTGGCCCTGGGATCTTGGACTATACTTGGTAGTTTTTGAGTTATCCTCAATAATGCGTGTTTAATACGTTGAATCTGATCAAGGTTCCGAAGATAAAGCGGTGAAGTCAGTTTGTTTAAGCTTTGCTTGCGTTTAGTTATTTTATGTTAATTCATAACTTCTTTTTGAGTGCACCCATTTTGATTTTTTTTTTATTTGAAATGTGGTGCTTCCCAAAAATTTGATCAAGATTTGACTCAGTTATCTTCAATAACGTATTTCATGAATTGAATTTGATCACGGGTTCCGAAGATGAAGCTGTGGAGTCGGCTTTTTAAGGTTCCGTACCCAAAGGGTAAAAACGGGACCCTATTACTGAGACTTCGCTGTCCGTCCGTCTGTCACCAGGCTGTATTGAGATACAGCCTGGTGATAGACAGACGGGGCCATTTACCTATACAACAAACTTGATTTTTTATAGATACTGGTACGGAACCCTTCGTGCGCGAGTCCGACTCGTGCTTGGCCGGTTTTATGTCATATTTTTTTCATATTTAGCCTGTCCTGGAGGTATACCGGTAGGATATATGTTATTGATTGACCACCATATCACCTGATTAAAATTTTTGAAATACACCCGAACTACTTAGGGGGCGTCCATAAATTACGTGAGGTGTTTAAGAGGGGGAGAGGGTCGAGTCAAATATCATCTAATCTCACGTTGGAGAGAGGGGGGGTCTCGGCAAATATCACGCAATTTTTTTTCTGATTGAAACAAAAAAAAAATACTATTTTGGTCCATTTCATCCAGATTGTACATGCTTAAGATATAATCTTAAGATTACGATTAAGTAAGTTAGTAATGATCTTAATCGTATTACGATTACGCTTAAGATCATTCACTAATTCGTTCGAAAGAAAATAAATTATTCATACTTTGACGTTATACATCTACTGACTGTCAAACAATATTTGTTTTATACCAAATAGCTCAATTTAATCTGAATTTACGGTACAGTGTAGGTAGCCATTATGTATTCTCCATGGACTGAATTAGAGTAGATATTCTTTTTTTAATCACAGTAGTTTAACGATTTAAGTATTCTATTGTTAAATTTTTATGACACTTATAATTAAACTCTCAGCAATATTGATTACTAGTCTTAACTAGTTGTAAATAAAAGCAAAGAACTTTTTTTTTTCTTCTTTTTACAATAACAATCCAACGCGTTTACGTAAGAAACCCACATTTTGAAAAATCTCACGTGAGATTGGGGGATGGGGGAGGGGGTACAATAAAATCTCACGACATCTCACCAGGGGGGGAGGGAGGGACAGAAAATTAAAAAAAACACCTCACGTAATTTATGGACGCCCCCTTGCTATGTTACAGCGGATTTAATTAAATTAACACTAAACTAAACTTTGTCGTTATTTTTACTTTAGGACGAATATCTATGTGCTACGTGGAGCTCCATTCATATCGCGCGCCACCATCAAGTGCATAGCGTGAGATCCACATTTCTGGTTTTCGCCAGATGTTTTATAACCATTAGTTTACAAAAATATTATTTACATTTTACCATACAGATCGATTCTAAATCATGGTCTGAGTACATACAGTTCGGGAAAATACTGACTTCAATTGCACCGTGTTTAATATTTAATATCGTTATCCTATCCCGACATTGTGATTCAAACCGAGTACTAACAACAAGACAAACTGTCAAACCTCATCCATATATGGCTGATATACATCCAGTTTGGTCAAAGTGTTTCGCTTCTACGTTTATCATCCGTAAATACTGCGAAGGAGTGGAACTCATTGCCCTCGTCTATGTTCCCCGAACAATACAATCTGCGAGTCTTCAAGTCAAGAGTCAATTGGTATCTTTATAGGTATTCATGCTACATCTTCGGCATCTTTTTCCGTCAGGTGAGATTGTGGTCAAATGCTATACTATCGGGCATAAAAAAAACGGTACATGTCTACCTGTAACGTATTACACGCAAACTTGTATTCACACAATATACCTACACATACAAGTGTAACATATCTATGCGTGTGGCAAAAGCTCTCCAACGCGTGTAATTTTAGCCTTGGTTATTAGAAAAGTCCAGATATACAAAAATACCCATTCCTCATTGATTTAGCAGCTTTGATTCTTTGCAAGAGTGTGCAAAACTAGTTGTCGTTATCATCCGGTTAAAATCGAAGATTTATTTATTAACAGGCAATAAAAATGACTCGATGGGAGACGGATTCCATACCGAAAGATATACATATGTCTACATTCAAATTAGTATTTATTGTCTTAGGTATTTTATGGCAGTTTTATGGTATAGGGTCGAATATGAACCTAGTTGTGCAATATTTAGTGGCGCTGAGAACAACTGAGTTCTTCTGGACCTTGGGCTTCATACTTATACCTGCTTTTGTGAACACAGCTGTTTCGGTGCACATGTAAGTACATTTATTATACTGTAAGTATCTGTAATAGCTACATGGACAATAAATCAACTAATTATTTATTTAATACCTAAATATAAATACTAGCATCCTTACAGTTACTTCGGACAATATTTCTGTATTCTTATATTTTCTACCGACTACACAAAAAAGGAGGAGGTACTCAAGTCGAGTGTATTTTTTTTTATGTGTGTTACCACATATTATTATCTTCTTTCGAATCATGTGAACCGATTTTGTTTTTTTTTTGTTTGACAGATGTTGCTTTTCTATCGGTCCCATTTAAATTGAATCAAGATCTCAGTAGTTCTTGAAATATCGTCAATAATGCGTGATTAGTACATCTAATCTGATCAAAGTTCCGAAGATAAAGCGGTGAAGTCGGTTTTTTAAGCTTTGCTTGCGTTTAATTATGTGACTGCAAAATTATAGTGTAATATGTCATTTTTACTGTCTGTAAAATTGTATTTCAATGGATTTTGACCTTTATATTCTAGCGTATAATAGTAATACTGTGTTATTGTATGTTTTGTAACATTATTTCTCGCACAGGTTGGGATATTTTTGATTTAAATATAGATAGTAGTCACGTCGAAACTTCTCTGTACAAGGAGGATGACTGACAAATTATCAACGTCCTATGTATAATATATCACTTTTGTGCATACATGAAATAGAAAATAATTATTTGATAGACATATGTATTATTTCAATGCATTCAGCCTTACTCGAGCGAAGTGAGATCTTTTATTTGACTGGGTGATTCAGCACTTTGTCCGTTCGTCCGTCTGTCAGAAGCATCTAGCGTCTAAACCATACAAGCCATTAACTTCAAATAAAAAAAATAAGAATATGTAAAACTATGTTATGGCCCAAAGCCAGAAATGGCAATAAAAATAATATAAATGAAAGTGTTAATTAACCCATACACGTAAGCGGGGAGCATAATAGTTATTATTTTTATATCTACCCTTGTGGGTATCGTTGAAAAGGGCTTGGCAAGTAGAGCATGAGACCAGTTTTAAAAAAGATCTATGTTGGAAAATAACAATTTGGCAGGCCACCAAAGTCACTATTTCTAGACTATTTTGTCCCGGGGTCTATCTCAAAAACGGCTTCACATTTAATACTGAAACTTACATATAATATTAGTCATATCCTGTACTTAAAAAACAAATACAGAAATAAAACAATGATTTTAAAGAAATAAATGTATCTAAGCAATTAACCTCTAAATGTTTCTATTAGGCAAAATATAGGTGCGAGATCTCAGTGAGTTCGTATACTATAAGTATTATTGAGATATGTATTAATCACATGGGTCCCTACCCATATGAATAATACATTTTCATAGGTAAGGGCCTCAAGGGCCCCCTACAAGCATTACTCGCCGTCACTAGAAACGTAATACCTACTAGTCGCTAAACAAACTGTGAGTGTGAATGCGTTTGTTTTTTGCTTTGTTTTTGTTTTTAGGCTTTATTGCACAACTCAATTTGTTGACCCCACTGGGTACTCAGCGGGGTCAAGCTGCTCCCAAACGAAAATCCTAGATCCGCCACTGATTTCTTCAGGTATAATCAAGATGACAGTCGCAGTCAGACGCGGCAGTTAAATCCACAGACCACGGAGAGTACTACGTCAAACGACCTCAAGACCACGAGGAAGAAATGGCTTCGAATACTAGTCTTTGTGCCTCAGATGACGCTGTTGTGGAGGCTCTTCGATATTCTCATGTAAGACAATATACTGCTATAGGTACTGGAGTATCCCAGCTTCTTTAACTTACTTACGGGGCTCCTTAGGGCGCTTATTGGGATAACTTAATATTCGCGAATATGGATGTGTTTTTTTGTAATGATGATAATGTTAATTATAATCAGAGGGATATAATGTCATACATAAAACTCAACTCATCGACAGAGCCAATCGAGGTCTTTTAAATCTATATATACCTATAAAAGAAAGTCGTGTTAGTTACTACATAATTTATAACTCAAGAACGGCTGTATTGGAATTTACATAGATTATACCTAGGATTAACACATAGGCTACTTTTTAAATTGATAATAGCGGGCGAAGCCGCGGGGCACGGCTAGTATCTATATATATATAAAATAAAGTCGTGTTAGGTATTTTTTTAATAAACTAAAAAAAAAAATCCTAGAAATAATCTACCTATATGGCAAAACAACGTTTGCCGGGTCAGCTAGTAATACTATAAAAGTATAAATAGGCCGTTCATATATAGAGGATTATTATTAATGTTTTCGTGAGTTATGGAGCGTATGGATTCAAAAAATTATTGTACCTACAAAAATTGTCAATAAAGCAAATTTGAATTTTTATTTTTTTTTATTTTAGTTTGACACATTATAATGTATAATATATGGCTTGACTCACGATTTAGGGTCTACTCTTGCGATCTAGGTTACCCGGATGTCCGATCCCCATCATCAGGATTTCATAAAGAATAGTATATACTAAGTCGCAAGAGTCAACCCTAAATCGTAAGTCAAGCAGTATCTATATCTATATTCTATATATATATATATATCCTTCTATATATATAAAAATCAATGCCACTTTTCGTTGTAATTTTATAACTCAAGAACGGGCTCACCTATCCAAACCAAATGTTTTTAGGCTTTGTTCGGACTATTTAGTAGGTGGTTTATGTGAAGTTTGCACAAAATCGGTCGAGCGGTTCTTCATTTATCATACCCGGGCGAAGCCTGGGCGGATCACTAGTCATTTATAAAATACTATCCGTGACTCGTGGCTTGGCTAGCGTTAATTAATTTAAAAAGTATCCTATGTGTTAATCCTGAGCATGCTGAGCTATGTTCATTAGAAATGTCAGCCAAATCTGATCATCCGTTACAGCGTGAAGAGAAAAAGGCATATTTATGTTTTTTTTGTATGTATTTACATATACACTAACACATTTACACACAAACTTTCGGCTTTCTAATATTAGTGTGATTATAATATAGTTAACTACGCATTAATGTAGTCATTTCAAATTTATTGTAATGACTTATTAATAAATTAATACAAAATAAATATACAAATAACTTTATTGACATGTAAGTACATCGTTAATGTTGAATCCATAGGCTCCTGAACTAGTTAAAAACTGTGTTTCTGGAGCCAGTGGCTTCTCCCATAATTATGTTTTAAATTAGATTATGTCTAAAATATATTTTTTTACTATATTTTACAATTTTATTTAAAAGTAAATATAATTATTAATCTTAAATGTATCTTGTATGTGTGTGTTAAATGAATGTTTGCGTGGGAAGTGTCCAATGCGTGTAGGGGTGTGTTTCTGTCTGTTTGTGTGTATGCGTATGTGCGTTCGTGTAAATATTGGTTTATGGAATGTGTGGGTTATCCTGTCAATAATAGAAATTTGATAGCATTTCTTCAATGCCTTCATAATCATAATTTTTGAGATATGTTATTATAATATTTTTTATTTCATTATTATTCTTTCTTTTGATGTTGTGTCTTTTATCAAGGGTGTTGTATAAATGTGGAACAACTACATTGTATTGTTTTTGTGCAAATCGTGTTCTGACGGAGGGAATGGGACATCTATTGAATCGTTTATTATTAATTGGCAAGCTTGGCACTATTTTCCTGTGATATCTCCTCAGACTTTCATATATAAAAAGTTTTCTTACTGAGAGAACGCTTGTTATTTCATAAACTGCCGCAGTAGGGTGCCTATATGGTAAATAGGATAAAACTTTGAGTAATGCACGTTGGGCACGTTCGGCAATAATTATGTGGGTTTTACCTGCACATCCCCATGCACATATGCAGTATCGAACGAGGCACTCACACAACGTTTTATATGTTTGTATGACGAGGTTAAGATCTGCCACGGTTCTTAATGTTTTAAATATATAGATAAGTTTTCTAATCCTAGAGGCCAATGAGTTATTGTGGAAGGTCCAATTAATTCTGTCATCTATTATAACTCCCAGATATTTTATTGTGCTGACACGTGATAGGGTAGAACAATTACACCAAGGATTGCGCGGATTACTACGGTTGCACGGGAAAGTATGTATTTTGACATTTATACCTGCACTGCAGCTTCCTGAAGACGTAATACTGTAACACATGTACTTGGTTTTACTCGTGTTTAACGAAAGTAAACTATTCTCCAGCCATCTTGTCACAGAAGATATATAGTTTTCAGTCAGCTGAGTAACCTTTTCCCAGGTCTTATCGTGTATAAGAAGTACCGTATCATCTGCAAACATCAGCAGATCCATGCCAGGTAGGGCAGTACCACAGAGTTCGTTTATATAAATCAGAAATAGAGTAGGCCCTAGTGTACTTCCCTGAGGTACACCGTATGTACAAACTGCGCTGTCACTCTCATATGTGTCGACACGTACACGCTGAGTTCTATGGTCCAGGTAGTCTACAAACCATTTGTGGGCTAAACCTCTAATACCAAAATTCTCTAACCGCGTCAGAAGTATTGGAATAGAAACTGTATCGAAAGCTTTCTGAAGATCCAGAAAAACTCCGACACATCTATCGCCTCTATCTAAGTATGATGTAATCAGAGATGTCAGTCGAAGGACAGCATCCTCAGTAGATCTCCCTTCCCGAAATCCATATTGGTTATTACTTAGTAGATTATTTTTCTCTAGATACCGCATTACTCTGCTCTTAACCAACTTTTCTAGGATTTTAGAAAAAGTCGAAAGAAGAGATATGGGTCTATAGTTGGATGGATTAGTTTTATCACCAGCTTTAAAAATAGGACTCACAATAGCTTTTTTAAATGCAGCGGGAAATGTTCCTTGTTCCAAGCTTAGGTTGCATATGAACGTTATCGGTTCAGCAAGAAACCTGACAAAATACTTGAGAATTTTGGCTGTGATATTATCCCATCCTGGTGCACTGTGCAATTTTAATCCATAAATAATTCCTTTTACTTCAACAGCGTCAGTCGGTAGTAGAGACATTGTATTAACCGGTTGTTGCGGTGATTTTGCAAGTGTAGCCAAGTCATTTTGTTTTTTGTCTAACATCTGTAAAGTTTTATTAGCTAATGTCTCTCCAATGGAAGTAAAAAAGTCGTTAACAACGTTAAGAGATTCTGTTTGATTTTGATTTGTTCCTAATAAATCAGTTGATGGCACCTTAGCCTTCCCAAAATTACATGCTTCTTTGATAGTTTTCCATGTTTCTTTAATATTCCCTTTACTCTTGTTCAGTTTATCTCTATAATAATTAGACTTTAGGCTTTTAATAATTTTACAACACAAGTTTCTATATTTAATATATTCATAGTTAAGTTTATCGTCTTTTGGCGCTTTTTTCACTCTCATATGAAGTCTATCTCTTTTTCTAATGCAATTTACAACTCCTCTAGTGATCCAAGGCTTAAGCGGTTGATTCTTTTTAGAAAATGTCATGATTTGTGAGTTATTATTTATCATACCTAGAAGTTTAGTTGTAAATACTTCTGTTGCCAGATTTACGTTATCAAAGCTATATAAGTCTTGCCAGGACTCTTTCGTTAATAGGTCTTTTATTTCTTCGAAATTGATTTTTATTTTATTATAATGTTTTCTATTTTGTTTTATTATACTATTTTCAATATACATTAGAATTGGTGAATGATCCGTTAGCTGTTGTTCGAAAACAATAGTCTTCCAGGACCAAGGTGTTTTAATCATGAAATGATCAATACACGTTGTGACTCTGGTAGGGCGATTAATTCCTTGTCTGAGACCATGCATAGCCATCAAATTCAGATAGTCCTGTGATAGAATTGAGTGTTTACAAACCAACGTGTCAATGTTAACATCTCCAGTAAATATTACGGTATTGGTTGAAATATTAGCCAAAACAGTATCAAGAGATTCTAAATATTTATTAATGTTACGAAAACTTGGGGAACGATAGGTACAAATTATAGCATAATCCTGGGAAATATTGATAACGATACAATTTCCTTCAGAGAATGTAGGCTCAAAAGAAATAGCTTTAAACTCTTGTCGGACGTAAGCGACTACTCCATCGTTTTGGTTCAATTTATTTTTAGTCCAAAAAGTGTCATAATAATCTATGCTTGGTGGTGGACAGAAATCACTTGTCCAAGTTTCTGTTAACACATACATATCAACTGAAATATCCAAACTAGCTACAAAAGCAAGAAATAAATCAAAATTACAGTTTATGCTTCGTATATTAACGGTCAGTATCGAAAACGAATTCTGGCTACTCCCATCCGCATCTAAGAGTTTTAGACATCCTTTGGAATTACTAAGCGAAAGACAATCTATTTTATCAGTGTTGTCGACTTCTTCGATTAAAAATGTGTTTCTATCCATTATTGGGATTTTCGAAAGTACTATGGTGCAGTTTGATTATGCTTAAATTTATTTTCGTAATGTTAATTTTATATTGATGTAGAAATAACATATTTTTTACATAACAAGACTGTTGTTCTATTCTAGAGTAGATGTGTGTGTATGGGATATGATAAATATTTAAAATTAGAATAAATACGTTCTTGGAGTTAAGGTTGAGTGTAAAAATTTGTGAAATGTGTAAACTTAATAGTATTACAGTAATATTACAATATTTCAAACCTATTACGTGAATATAAAGGTAGGAGCAAAACATAATCAGTCACGCACATTTAAGGTTTTCTAATTCACTTTCGTTGTTGACCTTAATAAGCGCAGCGCCATCTATACGCCTCAAATAAATTTTACCTCGCGAAGACCAACAATACTTAATATCGTTGCCTTTGGCAAATTCCCTCGCCAAGAAAAAGAGCTTTTTCGCCTGCGGTGTAAGGCCCTCTGATACAAAAACCGGCTTAGTCGGCCCTTGTAATTTCAAATTGGAAGTGCTAAACTTGGATGTTGTATATTTTTTGTTATACGCTTTTATTGAGCTGACTATTTTGTCTTTCAAGATGACTGTAGAAAGTTGCGCCACAATAGGCTGACTATTTTCATTCTTGCTGTTTACGCGATATACGTCGCGGACGTCCAAATGCTGGACTGGTACATTGAGCGCGTTCCCAACTTGTTTTAATATGTTTACCAGGTCTTCCTTCGTTTCTCCGTTTTTCTTAGGAACGTTTCGTACCTCTATTGTCGAGCTGTGTAGGATTCTATCCATATGTTCCAAACGCGTTTCTAGGGTCCTAATATATTTGCGATCCTCAGATTTATCATGCTCCAAAGTATGCATTCGTGTAACCACCTCATCATATTTTTGACTCAGAAAGTCAATAGAACTCGCTATAGCTGAGTTTTGTTCAGTGTGCGTCTGGATACCTCTATTAATTTTGTCAGTTAGGACTGTGAATTTTTCGTTCTGGTCCTTTTTTAGTAGCTCAAAAAGGTTCAAAATATCGTCCTCACTCTGTTTTTGTTTTGAGTTGGTATTGAAACAGCTCTGCATCTTATTCATTAAGGCTGAATATTTATCATCCTGGTCCTTTTTTAAATCGATGAACATCTGCATGACTTCATCTCTACTGATCTCGTCCTCCCTCTTGCGTTTCCTCATAGTAATGTTAGGATCGCTTGTGGAGTGATCTCGCGATAGCATAGGGACGGCAGTTGCGACGCTCGTAGTTATATTCGAGTCTGACTTACAATGCGCAAGCGATGCCAGAGCGGGGGAGAAGGCAGCGTCGGGGGGTGGAGTGCGTCTAACAGACATCGCAAAGTCGTACGATACACGGTACCAGGCAAACAGAACGGAGCAAGCGGTGCAGCAAGTACGCGCCTCACGCACACACAGATGCAGTGTTTGGTAACGGTAGACGGGTTCGCCAATCTACATATACAGGTGACCAACGCGACGTATATGTGAGCGTGCTGTAGGCGGCCTCACCGCAATGTGTGCGTGTTGAACGAGTTTTTATTGTGACTCACCGGTAGCACACAGCACGAAGCGATGCGTCTTCCTCAAACTTATGCGCTCCTATTTTTTGTTGTTAATTAATATCGCACGGATTTTGCAATAATTAAAAATAATACTAAATAGGGACCAATTAGAGTGCGTCTGCACAAGGCAGGGGTCCGGGGGAGAAGGAAATTACTTTTCATTTTAAAAGTTAGATACAATTTCCATCAGTTTAACTTCATAAATAGTTTTTTCCATGTGAACTTTCATCCCTCTCACAAGCTCTTATATTTATTTCTAATTATATTTTAATATTTTATTTTTTCATATATTTTGCAAATGATATAAACATACTTCCAAATTCTTATCTCTTCCATTTCGCATGGACGCGTTCTTTTCGTTTTTATAATTTCCTTTCATACAACAACTTCGAATTAATCTCTTATATCTTCTCCGAGTAATAAGTAGTAATAATCCTCAATATCCTTCTTCATTACTCTCCACACTATTTCCCCTTGGTCTTTTCTCCCTACTCTTCGCAGTTTTTGCACTCCACATTCCATCTCGACATTCCAATCCTTCATCTGCTTCAAGTCACGTTCACATTTTTCAATCTCTTCACTATCATTTGCATCAGAGATACAATATGACTAACATTGTTTTCGTCTATTGTTACTTCACCCACTTATATACGTAAACAAGGAGGGATTACTGAGGGTGAATAATATGAGAAAAATAAATTATTGAGTATTGAGTTATAGTACTAGAGAGTATTAACGTCAAAAGATTTTTCCTCTACGCAAAATGTAGGCGCGAGTTCTTAGTTTGGAGCGAAGTACTAGTGCATGTGCAACCAGTGATTTTAGTAGGACATATATTATATCCTCTTTTACTGATTAAACAACGGCTTAATATTGAAGTACTAAAAAAATCCTTCCAGCTACGCCATAAAATCTCGTCTAGAAGAGCGCAAGCAGAACACTTCCAAACAGAAGAAATACTTCGTGATGATGCTGGAGAAGGATGCCGACGCCGCCATGCTTAGAATATTCAAGTGCTTCTTAGAGGGGGCGCCGCAGAAAATACTCCAGGTCTATTTTCTGCTCAGGGCTAGTGGGAACTTCCAAGGTTCGATATGCTTTCTGCAGGCCTGCCACGAACTTTTTAAGCCTGCCAAGTTCCGGGCAGTTCATTTATTGGATCGATATATTTTATGTCATGCTATTTGTATTAGATTAGATAAATTACTCTGTGATGCCCGAACCAGGTTAAAACAGTTCAACAATTGTATGTTCGTGGTAAGTACAAATTTCAGCAGGACAAATATTGATCCAATAAATAAACTGCCCGGAACTTGGCAGGCTTAAAAAGTTCATGTTAGGCCTGCTATACAGAAAAAGTCCTAAGTACATTGTACTTTGCAAATTTCCGATACCTACTAGCACATATTACGCGCTCGCGACCTAAATTCACCAGATCGCAAACAACACCTCATCGATCAAACGTTTTCACTAGCAATAGCATAGATTTTACTTATAATAACATATTAGTAACCAGTTATTCAAATTCCCAATGAGCTTAGACATCAGTTAACAAGCTTATCATACTTTACATTGTCATTATCATCATCCTCAGCTCTCAAACGAAGACGATTTTATAAATTTACTAGCAGCAGTATATGAGGTGGTGCTGTCTTCGTCATTTCGCTGTCCCGCTTTCGCACCAGCCGCGGCCTTCTGCAACTTGTCATAGAACCGAATTTTATAATAACCAAATTAATAAACACAATTTATCTACCGTTATATAATAATAGTCTAGATCCGCTGTGATTCTTCCAATATATATTGGACGCTTGTATTAAATGCTGACGCTATAGACGACAAAGTTGCAATTTTCAATTCTTCACTTATAATGATATATGACCTTCATGCTCCTTTACGGGCTATTAAAATAAAGCATCTTCCTGCACTGCCTGCAACTTATGCATAAAAAAACTATGGCAAAATCTAGGCTGAAAAATAGCCCTAAAAGTGAAAATTAAAACAAAAAGTATTTGTTAGTTCGGAATCACTGCAATAGGTTAGTAATTAGGTTTAGAATCAACAATTGGGCTGGATAAAAATCTCCTCTCTTCTAAGTTTTGCTATGCCCTAAAGGGTTTATGAAGAACTGTGCTTTTAAAAGCACGTTTGTTACTTATCTATCTAATATCTTTAAACGAGCAATTCTTGTATATACCTATATATACCTATGTGTAATCAGGATCTTGGAAACGGCTTCAACGATTTTCATGAAAGTTACAGATTAGGGGTTTTTCGGCCCAAGGAATCGATTTATCAACGTTCCAGGTCCGAGAAATGCTCGGTTCCCAAACTGCATTTGAAAAACCGAGATTAAGAATCTATCAGCGCCATCTATTACGCCATGGCCGATGTAAAAAACTGTTTCTACTCGACACTAGATGGAGCTTTCTGAGGCTACAAATTCAAACACATTCTACCAAAAACAAAAAAACCGAGCAAAGCTCGATCATCCGGATATTTATAGCTTATAGGTACTGCAATATGACTGAATATCAGTGACCTTTCTAACCTCAGTCGTATGCTTAGTCGTGATCCCTATTCATGAAACTCACAACATAACGCTTCTTTTTCTTTTACTTGTTATATTTTCCTTTATTTATGTATACTTTCATTTTGGGTTTATTTTTATACTCCATAGTCATTTTCAAGCACATATCATAAAGGGTTTATAGTCTTTGTTTAGCATTTGACCACTATCTCACCTGATGGAAAGTGATGATGCGGCCGAAGATTTAGCATGCTTGCCTAGAAGGTACATATTCACTCTTGACTTG
Source organism: Lomographa bimaculata (assembly GCA_948107665.1). NCBI lineage: Eukaryota > Metazoa > Arthropoda > Insecta > Lepidoptera > Geometridae > Lomographa > Lomographa bimaculata. Next base: position 788,680 of record OX403607.1, on the reverse strand, counting down.
AAGACTCTCAGATTATGCCGTTCGGGGAACAAAGACGCGGGCAATGAATTCCACTTCTTTGCAGTACGGATGACAGACGTAGAAGCAAAACGCTATTTATATTGCCGCTTGTTTTGTAGTGTATAATGTTGTGTGTGCCATTAATAAATGGATTTTCTTTCTTTCTTTCAATAAATTAATATGAATAAGCTGAGTATAACTCATGTGCACATTACTCTCGTCTATATTTTTTTTCAGTTAGTCAAATCCTGCTAATCACAGGATCAGTGTTTGGTATGGGATGGTGCCTGGGTTCGTACAACCGGGTCATCCGCTACGTGCAAGAAGTGAATAACATGAAGGACCGGGACTCCTGGATACAAGCTTTTTACCACTTTTTCATACTAAGTCGGTATTAACCTATTTTGATAAATACCGAGTGTGGCGTATTGAATGGATAATTCTTTACCAACAGGTCTAGTGGTACCAGATGGTCCAGAAAAAAATAAAAAAAACATAATAAAATTACCAACAAGTAATATTTCAATCAAAGTAAAAAGCAAAACAAGAACATTTTAGTATTATTTATAGTTTTTCACAATTTCTAATAATTGAAACGCAATCAAAGCTTAAAAAAACCGACTTCATCACTTATATTTCGTTTTTAGCTTGACCGATTTCGATAAAGTTTGTATGGGGGCACCTCTGAAATATACTCAAACAAGTAAAAAAAATCATCAAAATCGATTCATAAATTGCGGAGATATCGCGTAACATACAAAAAAAAACAGATCAAAAATTGAGAACCTCCTTTTTTGAAGTTGGTTGAAAGTGACGATTATCTCGAAAACTTTGACACTGGGCAATTTTTTAATTTGTTGGACCATCATGATGTCCCATATTTGTAGGTATAGCGTTATCCATTCACCCTGTGTATGTACCTATACAATGACTTCAACTGGTCAACTCATACTCACTAGCGCAGAGCCGAAACGCATCGAGGCGTTGATCTGAAACTTAATTGATCGAACGAAGCGAGATCTACAGATCTAATTGCATCACCCAAGTCATCTTGGAAGTTGATTTGGGTGGTTCAGCACTTTGTCCACCCGTCCGTCTGTCAGAGGCATCTGGCGTCTAAACTATACAAGCGAATAGCTTCAAATTCGAGAATATATAAAGACATAGTAATAAATAAGTTACTTGTTAAAAACTTTTTAAACAGAAATTTTAGTAGTCCGCCATATTGGATTTAAAGTGACGTCACTTTATTTTTCGAGTTATTCTCAGCAAGCCCTTTCATTTGATATCCATTTTGTAGGATTGCATTAAAAAATACTTGTCTGCCAGTTTGTGTGTTCCACCATGTTGGATTTAGAATGACGTCACACAGCTAGCCGTGCATTTGTCATCCAAACTAAACGTAAATACAAAATTTCAGCTCAATCGGTTGAAGTTATCTGCTTCAAAATTGAGTTGCAAGATGCCAGCCGAACAAACAAACATATATTTATATTTATATATATATCTATATAATTTTAGTTTAGTTTTAGGCAATTGGCCCGTACTTAGTGATCAAACATACATACGTATTGCAAATTAAATAAAAGCTTACCGGAAACATTTACATCTCACACACAATCACAACAACCAGAAACACAAATTTTCCTTGAAATTTTATGACAGCAGCGGCGAGAACGTCACTATACTCGTATAAAGAACTAGCCGTGCCCCGCGGCTTCGCCCGCTATTATCAAGTAAAAAATTATTAATTAATTAATTAATTCATTCATTCATTCCAAGTTTCATCCATATCCGTTCAGCTGTTAAAGCGTGAAGAGGGAACAAACATACTTACACACAAACTTTCAGATTCATAATACTAATTGATTTTATTTATATAGCATTAGCCATGCTAGGCAGAACTATAGTGATAATTTTAGAAAGGAAAAATTATCGCTTGAGGCGGGATTTGAACCCGCGGCCATAGGGTGTCATGCCCTACTGCTCTAAATGCTGAGCTACTCAAGCCCTGCCTGAAGCGACGAAATTAACCTTTCCTTATTATTAACGTCTTAACCACGTGTAACGTCATCTACCGAAACAGTTCTAAATAGAAACTTACGGTTAGAGCAGTAGGGCATGACACCCTATGGCCGCGGGTTCAAATCCCGCCTCAAGCGATAATTTTTCCTTTCTAAATTTATCACTATAGTTCATCTAATCTATCTAGTATCTATACGAGCAATTCTTGTATATATATGGTGTTATCAGGATCTCGGAAACGGCTCCACCGATTTTCATGAAAGTTACTGATTAGGGGTTTTTCGGCCCAAGGAATCGATTTATCAACGTTCCAGGTCCGAGAAATGCACGGTTCCCAAACTGCATTTGAAACACCGGGTTTAAGAAACTATCAGCGCCATCTATTACGTCATGACCGATGTAAAAAACTGTTTCACTCGACACTAGATGGAGCTTTCTGAGGCTACAAATTCAAACACATTCTACCAAAAACAAAAAACCGAGCAAAGCTCTGGCATCCGGATATTAATACTAATAGGATAATTGATTTATTTCAGCTAGTCGCATCGCGTCGATAACCGCGATTGCATGCTTGTTCCCATACTGGACCATACTGGCATGCTTCGTACACGTCGCAGTGATGGCGACACTCATTCAAATATTTGATAGGTGAGTTATACATATAATATAGGCATTAAATGTAGGCTATGTGTTAATCCTAGGTATAAGCTATGTACATTCCAAATTTCATCCAAATCCGTTCAAACGAGGGAATAAACATACTTACACACAAACTTTCGGATGTATAAATTGTATAATATTAGTAGGATAGTCACCACTATCTCATCTGATGGTAAGTGACGATGCGGTCGTGACGCGCGCCGCCGCGCCGAGTTTCTCGCCAGGTTCTTCTCGAGATGGCTGTAATTTGGCGAATCTGGCAGTAGAGTCATAAACTTTCATGAGTACCTCTTTGGGGCCCATGTGAATAAACGATTTTGATTAGATTTGGCTCTTTATGATTATTTTTACTTTCATTAGGTCACCATTCTGTGCTCAAAACAGAATCGCCGACATAGCGTTTACAGCGGCGTTGGGAGCCGTCTACATTTTCACATACATCTTGCCAGTTAACAAGAAAACTATGTTTAAGTACATTCTGTTCTACAGCCTTTGTTTCGTACAAAATTTAGCTTGCGGGGCGTTATGGTTTGTTTTCGTTGATGATGTAGAACGTAACACTGTGTATTTTTTACCAATTTTATGGCTTACTGTGGTACCTTATGTGGTGGGAACTATCTTAATGGTGATATACTACGCCAAGTGCCACCCGAAGGACGAGGATGTAAATCTTAATTATTTTTCGGAATATCGAGAAACTTACGAATATTTTGCTGAGCATTTAATTTAACCGATACAAAATAATGATAACTCTGAATAGACCTAAAGTCAACATTCATCTCTTCATAAGATTTTTTTAATTATTTTTTTTATGTACTATTGGCAAGCTTTTGACCACAATCTCAATAATAATAAATAATAATATTATGATGCTATGAATGATATTTGTGATTATATTTTGTAATATATTTGTGATTATCGCCTCGTCTTGTGTAGGAATCCAAGTTTTCATGTACACTATGTTGTTATTATATTCTATGTTGATGTTTTGTTATAAATAAATAAAAACGTGTATAATGACGTCACGAACCAGTATTGGACAATAGCATGAGTTTTGATATTTTAAATTTTCCATACATTTTTATTATTTTTGATTCATTAACATCCTACATAACTAAAATCATTTAAATAAAAAAAATATTGATGCAATTATATATCCACGATACTAAAAAAAATATGACGACCCAGTTGGTGCAGCAGACAGGTCTCCACCCTCTACGCCGTGGGTCCTGGGTTCGATTCCCGGCAGGAATACAAATTCCTTCCCAAGGGATATTTGTGCTTCTGATTCTTAGTGTGTGATGTTTGTTTTTCTTTGTTACTTGAACGGTATAACCTGGCAGTCTTCAAGTCAAGTGAATAGGTATTTTCTAGGCAGGCATGCTACGTCTTTGGCCGCATCATCGCTTTCAATCAGTACCAGAGTACAAGAGTCAAATGTGGAAAAATAAAGTTCGATAGAAGATGACACGGATTATTAAATGTTTAATTACGACTTTCAAAGAAAAATCAAGGTATCAAAACGTCTGCCTATAATAATTAAAAAAATATTACTTTTATACGTAAATCAAAGTACGGCGAGTTCTGAGAATCACAGGACGAGGTAGCGGATAAACAAACAGACAGACGCGGAAAGCGAGTTTGTTTTAAACTATTTAGAGAAGAGATGTGAAATGTAGGTAAGTATTTAGATAACTTTTTATTATTGTAAATTACCAATTAATTGAGATCTTTTATGGTCACATGCACTCATGTGCCACATACTTTTTTAATATCATAAGAAAGATATCAATTTTGTCGTAATATTCCACCTATAAGTGTCTTAACAGACTATGCCGAATTTACGCGAAAGAACTTCGACGTGATTATGCATGCAATGCTTTTTCAATTAGTAGTAACACATTTGCCGAAATTACGTCACGTTTCGGCGTACAACCGAACTTCGGTCGGGCGTAAGTTCGGCGGGAACGTATTCTACTATATAGCAAGTATAGCAACACATCATACACTATTACTGTAAAATGATCCATTGTTTAGACAACACGAAACGACACCACGACAGCGCTCGGCTCACTGAATTCACACAACGGTGCGCACCATTTCAGCCAGTGCCGGATTAACCACGTAGCAAGAGTAGCAATTGCTACGGGCCCCGCGCGAAACGGGGCCCCGCATATTTAAATCCACTCTCTGCCTGAGCGTAATTTTTACAGTAAAATTATTAAAAATGTGGTATATTGAATTGACTTGATGTCACAAAAACGTGAAACGTTACAACTTTTCCTGTTATGTCTTAGTATTAATAAAATATTAATATTACAATCTGAAAAAAATCTCATACAATCCAAACACTATAAGAAACCAAGTCGGTAATCTCTGGCTTTTTGTACTTGTCAGAGCCTAGCAGGGCCTATAGTAATCTACTAGACCAGGGGTCGGGAACCTGCGGCTCGCGAGCCACATGCGGCTCTTTGGATGTGAAGCTGCGGCTCTTTAGTTCCATACGCAAATATTATTTAAAAAAAAAACACTTTGAATCGATTAACGATGATTAGACACAATTTCTATCGAGCCATTAACAATCCTTCAAAGGTAGCAAAAAAGTACATTTATACAGTTGAAACAAGTAAATTATGGGATGATTAGGTAGGTATAACGCGTGCATAGCGTTTTCTATACGATACTCGTAGTACAGCAGGTATTATTGTTGGCATTAAGCAAAGACAAAGACTATATACCCTAATTGACTATATACCCTGGCTAATTGATCTGTGGCATTAAGGATCATTGTTGGCAAGAAAAAAATGTGTGGCTCTATAAAACTATGAAATTTTGTGAATTGTAATTTTTGGCTCTTCCGACTCAAAAGGTTACCGACCCCTGTACTAGACTATTAATTACCCACAAAATTGTAACCTATAGATGGCAAATAAACGTATAATTTAAATATTTTTTTACCACTTTATACTTAAGAACCCATAGCAGCCCCCCGATTACCTAACTCAATTTCCGATGGGTTTCATTAACAAGTTTCCAAAAATGGCCGTTTTGGTATTACGTAACCCCGCTTTCTATGCCTCAGTTTCGAAACGAGCTCGATAGCAATTTCGGCCATTTTTGACAACTAAAATTCTATCGACTCTGAAGAATTCGTATGAGACAGCGATCACGTAACTCACTTTCAATAAATTTATGATCACGTGACTTGAGCAATATCATTAGGGTTCGGAAACATGCAGGACCTCGTTTCTGAAGATAGAAATTCTAAACCAACGAGTATAAAATCGAAGATTGACCATTTTAATTGGCATAAATTAACAGGCTGGTAGTATAACAATAGTATTCTATGGTATTTATTTACCACGTTTTTTTAAATGAATTTAATTCTAATAAAGATAAAGTTCTTGATCAAGAGTGAATAGGTATCGTATAGGCAAGCGTGCTACAACTTCGGCCGCATCTTCACTCTCCATCAGATGAGACAGTGGTCAAATACTTGCCTATCGAGAATAAAATAAGAAAAATCAATTTTAACTATTATATCATTGAATATACCGTTCGTCTAATTCGTGCTTTTGGACAAATGACTAACTACTCAAAGAACATTGTTGTTTTGTGATTTTCTGCTTGGAAGTATCCAAAAGAACATCCAGAAGGCCATATTACTATTGAACTGTCCATTGGCTCAGTTGGATGCGCTTTCGCCGTCTAAGCAGGGGTATCGGGTTCCATTTGCAGCGGGAACAACAGTTTTCTTTCCAAGGAATATTTGTGTTTCTGGTTCTATTTGTGTGTGAGATGTGAATGTTTCCAGCACCCACGACACAAGTCATAGAACTTAGTGTTTAGCTGTGAGTGTGAAAGCGTTTATTATTACTTAGCTCCAAACATATATAGTCTTTGTGGTTTATAAAAACATAATGCTATTTATTATAAGTGTCAGTACCCAGTATTCTCACTTGAATAATATAAATTATATAGGCGAGTCGATATGAAATAAATGATAGAATAGGTATCTTCTAAGCAAGCATGCTTCATTTTCTACCCCATCTTCATCTTCCGTCAGATGAGGACAACTTCTCACATTATTTGACACAAATCGTTCAATATTATTTTGCCGATATCAGTCACCAATAGTGATTACGAAACGCTAGGCAAGGTGTGCTTATTAAATAACAAGAATAAATGAAAATAAAGTATTTATTGGTGAATAACATAACATTATCGGTGACATTACAGTTGCTTTTACATTTGCCTAATGTTATTAGTTTCTTATCATCAATTATACACCAACTAATTTGAATGTATACTAGGTAAAATAAGACTACTAAGCTAGGCGTTAGCTGCCCATACTTAACGCTAAAAAATTTCTTGTAAACTTGACACAAAATGCTTCCGACTGTTTCAAACAACTTCCGACTGGATTAGAATAAAATTTTGTACATATTATATAATATTATGGCCTGAAATAGGATAATAATATGACGACCCAGTGACGCAGTGGGCAGGTCTCTGCTCTCTCTTCGCCTTGGGTCCTGGGTATGAATCCCTGCAGGAGTACAATTTTTCTTCCCAAGGGACATTTGTACCTGTTATCAGTTGGGTGTGATGAGATTTGAATGTTTCGGTTTACTCCTGTGTGAATTCATGTGTTAGTTCCTACATCTATGTAATGTTGTCTTCATCACAACACGTGCATGACTGAATCTTAGGTAACAAAACCAAAGTGCATAGCACATACCAAGTATTTTAATTGTTACTTTTTGTATGCATGTTTTTAATAATTCAAGCAATATTGATTACAATAAACTTCTTTAAACACACATACAAATTTTGACATTACACTTATAATAAACAGGAAACTTTGTGTCTTTGTGAATATTACTATGTTTGAAACTAGGTACATCTGTAATGACTGGATGTAAGATTTGTTATGTAAGTCCATGTAACTCAGGGTCTAGACTATCTAGTCTAGACCCTGAGTTACACGGGCTTAATCAAAATCCAATATGCCATTCTAGAGATACTTTGTTTTAAACATACCTAATTATAAATACAACCTTTCTGATCGATTGTATTTATATATGTTAATTATTTAAGAAAAACATGGTGGCAGGCTACCGCTGCCTTAATTTGGTGAATTTGTTGCTGGCGTCATAATTATCCAGGGTGCTGAATGGTACTCGATGATGGGCCTCTTTTCCAACTTCGGTCCACAGCTAATCTAAAAAATAAACGTTTTTTAACAAAAAGAAACGAGTGATTATATATATCACATACAGAACCAGAAACACGAATTTTCCTTGAGGTGAAAACTTCACGTATTTTGAAACTTGTTCCCACCGAGAATCGAACCCGTTACCTCAATTAAAAGGTATCTAACCAACGAGCAGTTAATATGGACGCAGAATACAAAAGAACTAGTATCAACGATATTTATGATACCTGTTGGATAGACCTATTCATTCTTAAATCAGGGCACCCAGCGTGCCCTTCCCCACGTAATTCTACCTGTCATAGAGCATTACCAGTAAAAAACTTCTATGTAGCTAGCTATTACTTAACCGATAAAACAGAGGTAATGTACCATATAGAGAACTCTCTTGATACACCAAGGGGCGGAATGTAATGAGCTATTTTTCATTATAATTAACTTCAGCGAGACTGGAGCTTAGTATTTTAAATTATTCTAATTAAACTTATATTATAACTAACTACATTCGAGTAAGACAACAAAACAAACTTGCAAACGTCGTCCATATATTATGGTTGACATACCTCCAGTTCGCTCGAAGCGTTTCGCTTCTACGTTTATCATCCGTACTGCGAAGAAGTGGAACTCATTGCCCTCGTCTTTATTCCCCGAACGGTATAATCTGGGAGTCTTCAAATCAAAGTGAATAGGTACCTTCTAGGCTACAATTGGTGGTCTTTATAAAAAGTATTATATTCTTGTAAATGAGAATGACGTTGAGGGGCACAATTATTAGAAAATCCGTAAAAACAAAAAACTTACCTGTTTCATAAAGTAGAATAGGAAAATATTTATAATGTATGTAATAGGAAGATATTTTAGCAGCATCTTCCATTGTAGACCGATCTAACCCAGCATGCATCTGGAAAAGAAACAATAAAAAAAATGAATTTGCTTATAATCATAATGTTTGTATACTATCTCACCTACAGATTTTATTAATATTAGCAGTTCCCCGCAGCATCGCCCGCATTTATTAAGTTAAATATGTACTAATCCTAGGTATAAGCTATGTACATTCAATCTCATACAAATCTGTTCAGCCGTTACCATGTGAAGAGAAAACAAACATACTCACACACTTAAACACCTAACTTTCGGATTTATAATATTAGTGTGATGAAATATAATAATTAACCCAGCGCATTTATTATTTTGTGAATATTACTATGTTTGAAACTAGGTACATCTGTAATGACTGGATGTAAGATTTGTTATGTAAGTCCATGTAACTCAGGGTCTAGACTATCTAGTCTAGACCCTGAGTTACACGGGCTTAATCAAAATCCAATATGCCATTCTAGAGATACTTTGTTTTAAACATACCTAATTATAAATACAACCTTTCTGATCGATTGTATTTATATATGTTAATTATTTAAGAAAAACATGGTGGCAGGCTACCGCTGCCTTAATTTGGTGAATTTGTTGCTGGCGTCATAATTATCCAGGGTGCTGAATGGTACTCGATGATGGGCCTCTTTTCCAACTTCGGTCCACAGCTAATCTAAAAAATAAACGTTTTTTAACAAAAAGAAATGACTGATTATATATATATCACATACAGAACCAGAAACACGAATTTTCCTTGAGGTGAAAACTTCACGTATTTTGAAACTTGTTCCCACCGAGAATCGAACCCGATACCTCAATTAAAAGGTATCTAACCAACGAGCAGTTAATATGGACGCAGAATACAAAGAACTAGTATCAACGATACCTGTTGGATAGACCTATTCATTCTTAAATCAGCACTGCGATTACCTATATCTGTTTCAGATATCTAATGGTTTGAAAGAGCTTCCTCTTCCTCTTAATTTCTGAAGGAGTTTTGGTATTACGTATCTCTTCGGGTTCATGTTTCGTTGTAGTTTCATCGACAATTTTCGACAATTCGAGATGTGAAAACGAAGATAATCCTACCAATTTGCGGAGTCGTTGCACAAATGTTTGTGCTCTGTATCTCCTAAGAAAGGGGTATTACATCTTAAAAAAGTTGGTTAATACGGCTCTATATTGTTTTGTCTATTTGGAAACCGAATGCCATAAATAAATATTTCTTTTTAAATACGTGGGTCACATGTTTTGTTATTATTTCTAGTTTTTACTAATTAAATCTTATTTCATTATAGTAAACATACAGTTTGCAAATACCTAGGTAAATATTAAAGTATGTATATCTTATACATATACTCGTACGCCGCGTCGTACACCATAAATCTATCATTGTTTTACTAGGTATTTAACTCGAAAAAATAACAAAGAAAATGTTTCACCAAGAGTGCCACGACCTCAATGGATATAAAGAGCAAAAGGCCAGCAATCGGAAGCTTTTCCGTATTACGAAATACGAATGTAAGCGAGTAAGTAGCTATTTCTTGTCAATATAACCTAAAAGTCAACTACATAAATTTTTATGTTTGCACTAGCTACTTACTTCAAATGATGTAAGCATTTGGAGACTATAAGTCTCATGTAGAGCCCTGTGCAGTGCCTCACAGAACTTAACAAATACTGAGAGACTAGTACTTAAAATTATTTTGTCAACTTGCATACAATCTTTACTAATACATAACACAATATATGTATTAGTAAAAGATGAGGTTTATATCTCTGTAATGGCATAAATAGGTAAATAATCATTGATTTAGATAAAAATTGGCACCTATATGTACAAGACATAGAACAGGACATACCTACTCTACTTATAGATCTTGATTAACATGGGTAAAGCTAATAGAAAAATAATATTTTAAGTTGCGATACAGTTATGATCCTATGTCAAATTGGAGGGTTAAACTAAGTGTCAACCTATGTATACCTAGCTCTGAATACAATAAATTAATAGTATCAAAAATAGTACCCCAGTCTTAAAACTTCTGAACTCAGTACATACACATTTTTTTGTTTGTAAGTGTCACAAACAATAAACATGTGAATTTATGCACATGTTGATAGCTAATAATTTTTCATTAAAACATAAAATAAAAATATGTTACAGCTTTGACTTTGGAGATCAACGTCCCATTGAAGATGAATGGACATAACACTAAATTGAAGATATACTGTGGTGAATGTTTTCATGAAGTAAGTAACAATTTAATTTTGTGTTTTTTGTAATAGTCTTAAGTGTGCTTTTAAATGAAATGTATCATTACAACTATAAACAAATATGTATACCTCATCCGTAATTCCAAAATATTTTGATGAATGTGTAGGCTTATATGTGTAGCCAAAACACTCGTTAGCTATATAATAATAAGCTGGTCGAGTCCAAATTGCTAAGTCCGAGTCATCAAAATAAGGCCTCTCGGCTTAAAATAAAATTGTTAACATATTTTGGTATATTAAGTTGGAACTGTGTGCAATAATTACATGAGTAACTACATTACATGCCTTTTTTTACTTCGAACTAACAACAATAGAAACTATTAATATAATATGTTATTGCCACCCTCTCGATCACACTAAATTTGAAATTTTGTGAGAAAGTGTGTTAGTAAGTATGTTTTTTCTTCACACTGTGATGGCTGAGCGGATTTGGATCAAATTTGGAATATTCATAGCTTAAACCTAGCATTAGCACTTATTTTTCTTTAATATAAATGGGTAAACATAAATTACCCATTAATATTATCAAAAATATTGTTACTGTCTGCGAGTCTCACAAACAATAAAAATATGTATTTACATACATATGTGTAGAAAACTCATAAACTGAAAATTATGTTACAGCGTTGACATTGGAGATCAAGCATCACATTGCAGCTGAAAAGACATAACATTCAATTGAAGATCTGCCGCAGTTTTTGAATTGAGAAGTAAGTAACACTTTAATTATTTGTGTTTTTTGTAAATGTCTATGTATGCTTTTAAATGAAATGTTGTATCATTAGAACTATAAATAAAAAAGGATACCTCATCCGTAAATCCAAAATGTTTGAAACCAAATCAATTTATTGACATAATATATTCTATATTTTATTATATTTATTTATAGATAATATTTATTTATAGATATAAGATAAACTTGTGCTTTTTATGGTTCTAAAGTAAATGTACAAATAAATTATTGCGTATAGTATTTTTTGGCTTTAACATCGCTGATTGTACAAAATAATAAATGCGCTGGGTTAATTATTATATTTCATCACACTAATATTATAAATCCGAAAGTTTGTGTTTAAGTGTGTGAGTATGTTTGTTTTCTCTTCACACGGTAACGGCTGAACAGATTTGTATGAGATTGAATGTACATAGCTTATACCTAGGATTAGTACATATTTAACTTAATAAATGCGGACGAGGCTGCGGGGAACGGCTAATATTAATAAAATCTGTAGGTGAGATAGTATACAAACATTATGATTATAGGCATATTAATTATTTTTATTGTTTCTTTTCCAGATGCATGCTGGGTTAGATCGGTCTACAATGGAAGATGCTGCTAAAATATCTTCCTATTACATACATTATAAATATTTTCCTATTGTACTTTATGAAACAGGTACGTTTTTTGTTTTACGGATTTTCTAATAATTGTGCCCCTCAACGTCATTCTCATTTACAAGAATATAATACTTTTTATAAAGACCACCAATTGTAGCCTAGAAGGTACCTATTCACTTTGATTTGAAGACTCCCAGATTATACCGTTCGGGGAATAAAGACGAGGGCAATGAGTTCCACTTCTTCGCAGTACGGATGATAAACGTAGAAGCGAAACGCTTCGAGCAAACTGGAGGTATGACAACCATAATATATGGACGACGTTTGCAAGTTTGTTTTGTTGTCTTATTCGAATGTAGTTAGTTATAATATAAGTTTGATCAGAATAATTTAAAATACTAAGCTCCAGTCTCGCTGAAGTTAATTATAATGAAAAATAAAATAGCTCATTACATTCCGCCCCTTGATGCATCAAGAGAGTTCTCTATATGGTACATTACCTCTGTTTTATCGGTTAAGTAATAGCTAGCTACATAGAAGTTTTTTACTGGTAATGCTCTATGACAGGTAGAATTACCTGGGGAAGGGCACGCTGGGTGCCCTGATTTAAGAATGAATAGGTCTATCCAACAGGTATCATAAATATCGTTGATACTAGTTCTTTTGTATTCTGCGTCCATATTAACTGCTCATTGGTTAGATACCTTTAAATTGAGGTATCGGGTTCGATTCTCGGTGGGAACAAGTTTCAAAATACGTTAAGTTTTCACCTCAAGGAAAATTCATGTTTCTGGTTCTGTATGTGATATATATAATCACTCATTTCTTTTTGTTAAAAAACGTTTATTTTTTAGATTAGCTGTGGATTAAGTTGGAAAAGAGGCCCATCATCGAGTAACATTCAGCACCCTGGATAATTATGACGCCAGCAACAAATTCACCAAATTAAGGCAGCGGTAGCCCGCCACCATGTTTTTCTTAAATAATTAACATATATAAATACAATCGATCAGAAAGGTTGTATTTATAATTAAGTATGTTTAAAACAAAGTATCTCTAGAATGGCATATTGGATTTTTATTAAGCCCGTGTAACTCAGGGTCTAGAGTAGATAGTCTAGACCCTGAGTTACATGGGCTTATATAACAAATCTTACATCCAGTCATTACAGATGTACCTCGTTTCAACCATAGTAATATTCACAAAGACAAAGTTTCGTGTTTATTATAAGTGTAATGACAAAATTTGTATGTGTGTTTATAGAAGTTTATTGTAATCAATATTGCTTGAATTATTAAAAACATGCATACAAAAAGTGACAATTAAAATACTTGGTGTGTGCTATACACTTTGGTTTTGTTACCTAAGATTTAGTAATGCACGTGTTGTGATGAAGAAAACATTACATAGATGTAGGAACTAACACATGAATTCACACGGGAGTAAACCGAAACATTCACATCTCATTACACCTAACTGATAACAGGTACAAATGTCCCTTGGGAAGAAAAATTGTACTCCTGCAGGGATTCATACCCAGGACCCAAGGCGAAGAGAGAGCAGAGACCTGCCTACTGCGCCACTGGGTCGTCATATTATTATCCTATTTCAGGCCATAATATTATATAATATGTACCAAATTTTATTTTAATCCAGTCGGAAGTTGTTTGAAACAGTCGGAAGCATTTTGTGTCAAGTTTACAAGATATTTTTTAGCTTTAAGAATGGGCAGCTTACGCCTAGCTTAGTAGTCTTATTTTACCTAGTATACATTCAAATTAGTTGGTGTATAATTGATGATAAGAAACTAATAACATTAGGCAAATGTAAAAGCAACTGTAATGTCACCGATAATGTTATGTTATTTACCAATAAATACTTTATTTTCATTTATTCTTGTTATTTAGCAAGCACACCTTGCCTAGCGTTTCGCAATCACTGTAGGTATTGTTAATATTGAACGATTTGTGTCAAGTAATGTGAGAAGTTGTCTTCATCTGACGGAAGATGATGATGGGGTAGAAAATGAAGCATGCTTGCTTAGAAGATACCTATTCTATCATTTATTTCTTATAGACTCGCCTATATAATTTATATTATTCAAGTGAGAGTACTGGGTACTGACACTTAAAATAAATAGGATTATGTTTTTATAAACCACAAAGACTATATATGTTTGGAGCTAAGTAATAATAAACGCTTTCACACTCACAGCCAAACACTAAGTTCTATGACTTGTGTCGTGAGTGCTGGAAACATTCACATCTCACACACAAATAGAACCAGAAACACAAATATTCCTTGGAAAGAAAACTGTTGTTCCCGCTGCAAATGGAACTCGATACCCCTGCTTAGACGGCGAACGCGCATCCAACTGAGCCAATGGACAGTTCAATAGTAATATGGCCTTCTGGATGCTCTTTTGGATACTTCCAAGCAGAAAATCACAAAACAACAATGTTCTTTGAGTAGTTAGTCATTTGTCCAAAAGCACGAATTAGACGAACGGTTTATTCAATGATAGATAATAAAATTGATTTTTCTTATTTTATCCTCGATAGGCAAGCATTTGACCACTATCTCATCTGATGGAGAGTGAAGATGCGGCCGAAGTTGTAGCACGCTTGCCTATACGATACCTATTCACTCTTGATCAAGAACTTTATCTTTATTAGAATTAAATTCATTTAAAAAAAAACGTGGGAAATAAAATACCATAGGATACTATTTTTATACTACCAGCCTGTTAATTTATGCCAATTAAAATGGTCAATCTTCGATTTTATACTCGTTGGTTTAGAATTTCTATCTTCAGAAACGAGGTCCTGGATGTTTCCGAACCCTAATGATATTGCTCAAGTCACGTGATCATAAATTTATTGAAAGTGAGTTACGTGATCGCTGTCTCATACGAATTCTTCAGAGTCGATAGAATTTTAGTTGTCAAAAATGGCCGAAATTGCTATCCAGCTCGTTTCGAAACTGAGGCATAGAAAGCGGGGTTACGTAATACCAAAACGGCCATTTTTTGAAACTTGTTAATGAAACCCATCTGAAATTGAGATAGGTAATCGGGGGGCAGGGCACCCAGCGTGCCCTTCCCCAGGTAATTCTACCTGTCATAGAGCATTAACAGTAAAAAACTTCTATGTAGCTAGCTATTACTTAACCGATAAAACAGAGGTAATGTACCATATAGAGAACTCTCTTGATACATCTTGTAAATAGATATATCTTGTAAATAGATACATTCCGCCCCAAGGGGCGGAATGTAATGAGCTATTTTTCATTATAATTAACTTCAGCGAGACTGGAGCTTAGTATTTTAAATTATTCTAATCAAACTTATATTATAACTAACTACATTTGAGTAAGACAACAAAACAAACTTGCAAACGTCGTCCATGTATTATGGTTGACATACCTCCAGTTCGCTCGAAGCGTTTCGCTTCTACGTTTATCATCCGTACTGCGAAGAAGTGGAACTCATTGCCCTCGTCTTTATTCCCCGAACGGTATAATCTGGGAGTCTTCAAATCAAAGTGAATAGGTACCTTCTAGGCTACAATTGGTGGTCTTTATAAAAAGTATTATATTCTTGTAAATGAGAATGACGTTGAGGGGCACAATTATTAGAAAATCCGTAAAACAAAAAACTTACCTTTTTCATAAAGCAGAATAGGAAAATATTTATAATGTATGTAATAGGAAGATATTTTAGCAGCATCTTCCATTGTAGACCGATCTAACCCAGCATGCATCTGGAAAAGAAACAATAAAAAAAATTAATATACTTATAATCATAATGTTTGTATACTATCTCACCTACCGATTTTATTAATATTAGCCTTTCCCCGCAGCATCGCCCGCATTTATTAAGTTAAATATGTACTAATCCTAGGTATAAGCTATGTACCTACATTCAATCTCATACAAATCTGTTCAGCCGTTACCGTGTGAAGAGAAAACAAACATACTCACACACTTAAACACAAACTTTCGGATTTATAATATTAGTGTGATGAAATATAATAATTAACCCAGCGCATTTATTATTTTGTACAATCAGCGATGTTAAAGCCAAAAAATACGATACGCAATAATTTATTTGTACATTTACTTTAGAACCATAAATAGCACAAGTTTATCTTGTTGTTAAAAAGGGCATGGGATAAAAGAAATGTTTACAACAGAATACCGACAGGCCGGCAACCTTACCTTGATGACCCAAACTTAACAATTTGGACTCGACCAGCTTATTATAGCCAATGGGTCTTTTGGCTATATTATGCCAAGCCTACACATTCATTAATTCACCTTATCACAGTGTGAACTAAAATAATTATAAGACTTGGAAATAATGAAATTAAATGAATATAATATATGTATAGATATAAATAAATGTAATAAAATATAGAATATAGAATGTAATATTAGGTATCTGTAAGTTACATTATGTTAATAAATTGATTTGATTTGATTTCAAACATTTTGGATTTACTGACGAGGTATCCTTACTTATTTATAGTTCTAATGATACAACATTTCATTTAAAAGCATACATAGACATTTACAAAAAACACAAATAATTAAAGTGTTACTTACTTCTCAATTCAAAAACTGGTTTACCGCAGCAGATCTTCAATTGAATGTTATGTCTTTTCAGCTGCAATGTGAAGCTTGATCTCCAATGTCAATGCTGTAACATAATTTTCAGTTTATGAGTTTTCTACACATTTACATACATATTTTTATTGTTTGTGAGACTAAGACAGTAACAATCTCCATAGTCAAAGCTGTAACATATTTTTATTTTATGTTTTAATGAAATTAGTAGCTATCAACATGTGCATATTCACATGTTTATTGTTTGTGACACTTACAACCAAAAAAATGTGTATGTACTGAGTTCAGAAGTTTTAAGACTGGGGTACTATTTTTGATACTATTTACTTATTGTATTCAGAGCTAGGTATACATAGGTTGACACTTAGTTTAACCCTCCAATTTGACATAGGATCATAACTGTATCGCAACTTAAAATATTATTTTTCTATTAGCTTAACCCGTGGTAATCAAGATCTAAAAGTAGAGTAGGTATGTCCTGTTCTATGTCTTGTACATATAGGTGCCAATTTTTATCTAAATCAATGAGTATTTACCTATTTATGCCATTACAGAGATATAAACCTCATCTTTTACTAATACATATATTGTGTTATGTATTAGTAAAGATTGTATGCAAGTTGACAAAATAATTTTAAGTACGTGCCTCTCAGTACTTGTTAAGTTCTGTGAGGCACTGCACAGGGCTCTACATGAGACTTATAGTCTCCAAATGCTTACAGCATTTGAAGTAAGTAGCTAGTGCAAACATAAAAATTTATGTAGTTGACTTTTAGGTTATATTGACAAGAAATAGCTACTTACTCGCTTACATTCGTATTTAGTAATACGGAAAGGCTTCCGATTGCTGGCCTTTTGCTCTTTATATCCATTGAGGTCGTGGCACTCTTGGTGAAACATTTTCTTTGTTACTTTTTCGAGTTAAATACCTAGTAAAGCAATGATAGATTTATGGTGGACGACGCGGCGTACGAGTATATATAGAAGATATACATACTTTAATATTTACCTAGGTATTTGCAAACTGTATGTTTACAATAATGAAATAAGATTTAATTAGTAAAAACTAGAAATAATAACAAAACTTGTGACCCACGTATTTAAAAAGCAATCAGCTGCGTAGTCTGTCTAGACAAGACACTAGTACAGTATGATCAATTTATGAAATTATTAAGGCATTAATTTAGCCCTTTAGGTTGTATTAGCCCTTTGTGTTGGGGTTGTATTAGCCCTATGTGTAGGCGTTGTATTAGCCCTTAGTGTAGGGGTTGTATTAGCCCTTTGTGTAGGGGTTGTATGGAGGAAAACGAAACCATAGAACACGTAATAGCTCAGTGTGCTGTCACTGAAGAAATTAGAGTCAACACTGGAATGCTAGAGCAACATTCCACAAAACCTAGACTCACAGAATTCAAATACAAATGCAACAACTTCAACACTAGATCAGTTATGCCAGTACCCCAAAACCACAATCTGTTATCTTAAGGAGCTAGGGTGGATGGGGTAGTTCTTGGCCGGGGGTAAAGCACAATACACCCCGAGCGGGACGTCAGTGGCGTTACCGCCCCCATATTGAATAAGAATAAGAAGGCATTAAGTTATTAAATAGCTTTAATTTTTTCTTCTAACATATAGATAAAATATTATAACTAAATCATTGATCACCATATAAAAGGCGCTCTTTCTCTCAATATTCTGAGTCCGAACTTATTCCACTCACTTTGATTAATCCAGAGTTCTGTGGCTGATTCTAGACAGGACATTACGGCAGCCCCCTTCCACACTGTACTGGCTGGATCAATGTCTTTAGGAGACGTTACTATTTCTAACTGTTCAGTCTTATATGTGTAAGGTATTTGTAAAGCGAGTCGATTTTGCAGCCATAAATACAGACCGTGGACCTTGACACCACCACCTACAATTAAAATGCTGCTATACATTTTGCGTTTTAACTCTTCACTTGTGCAACGGTCTATGCTCTGCAAGATAGCTGCGTCTAAAGCTAAAACTTGCCCGGGAGCTAAGGTTACTATCTCTCCTGGGCCTACTTCCAATGCATCAACCACAATATCCTCGTCAGGGTTAGCCTGCGGCTGTGATTCATTCACAGCTTCTAATTGCTGGCTTTCATTAGCTGTCGTATCAACTGCTTCTTTTTTACGACCAGTTTCTCTCAGAAACTCTGCATCAAAAGGGTCTTCTGGGTCACTTGCTTGTCTGTTCTGTATTTTGGTGCTTTTAATGCCAGTTATTTTGAGCAAGTCTGTGTTAAACAAAGCCAACGGAGATATAATACACTCGTCTCCGACTTGTAGAGTGTATTTGTTGACGATATCACCGGGATGGTCGACTAGGAATGATTTTTCTTGAGGCCCGCAGACATCTAAGTTAACGTGGCAGAAATCTTCATACAAATTCCTCATGAGGATTATATCTCTGGGGATGTTTTCATTCCAATTTTTGTATGGAAATGCACTCTTGTGAAACATCCAAGATAATGCTTGGCAAACGTCTCCCGCTCCATAATCCATTCTCAGTCTTGTTGTTTTATGTGAGATTCCATCTTCCACACAAGATATTGCAGTTTTCTGATCTCCAATGTCGACTACACATGCTGAACCTATGCCGGCACCAAAAGTCGCGCCTACACTCTCTTGTACCAAGAAACAGCTTCCGAAACCAAGATCTTTGAGTATAAGAGACATTAGATACTTCAAATGACTTCTAGAGTATAAATCTGGTATGAGCAGCACACATCTATATTTCACAAGCTCTATCAAAGGAATTCCTATTCGATATTCAATAATGGAACTCCATATAGTATACAGATCATTTAGAACAGAGGATATTGATCCTCCTACTTCAGATTGTATGTTGAAATCTCCTCTTCTATATGGAAAATGGATGTTGTAAGGCAGCTCTGGGTCAATGTCTAGGACTAGGTCACCGACTATGATGTCACACTCGATCTGTGGCCAAGGTTCACCATCGCTCACATTTTCGGGCAATGATCGACGATTAAATGCTGCGATTTGCTGAGGAGGCGTAGCATATCTCCTTGCGCCGTTGGACTGCACACATGTTTGAAGCGTATGCGATATTTGCAAACGACATTCCTCCAGCTCTTCAATCAATTCCTTAGTTTTCGGCACACTTGGCGGAATGAAAGGATCCCGATAGATTTTTCCTCCATGACGACGTTTCCTGGCTATGCAGTGGAGTTGCTTCACTGGTACCAGGTCTGAAGCCCTTCCTATTCTCACGTAAAGGGATCCAGGGTGGATAATTATGATTCTATTTGAAGGAAACTGCTGGAATTGCTCCGGACCAGGATCAAAGGATGGCATACTCATTATAACGTATGCGCAGAATTAATCAAACAATTATTCTGCAGGTTTAATAGTTTTTGTTTAAATTAAATGGCAGGCAAGATTATTACGAGAAATATAATACGTTTTGTTATAGTAAATAAAATAAACATAACCTCACTTTTCGATAAACAGGGGAAGTACACTTTTGGGAAACAATAATGTACGACCCGATATTTGACGGCGCGATTTCGTACAACCAATAATACACACGCTGATAATTCATGTACAGGGATTCGTAATATCAGTACTTGCTTTCCCGGGTCGCCAATTATTGCGAGTACAAAATTGGTTCGAATCGATAATGTACGGCCAATAACTTACAGCAAATAATTCATGTATATGGCATCCAAATATCAGGGATTGCAATACAGGCTGCGTAAAATCACTCCTCGTCGAGGGAGACGATAATGTACGGCCCGATTTTGTACAGCCAATAATGCACGCCATGGTAATTCATGTACATCGATACGGGTCGTCAATTATTGCCTGTACTAAATCGGTCCGTATTTATAATGTATGGCCAATTAAGTATTGCCAGTAATTCATGTACATGGCGTCCAAATATTAGCTTGTGCAATACTGTGCGTGCAATACTAGCTGCGTAAAATCAGTCTGTGCCGATTGTGATTGTAAGGCCAGTATACAAATACATACTTGGTGAAGCGTCTTTGCCTTTTATAATATAAAAAATAAATGTAAATTATACGTCTGTGAATAAATACTTCACTTTATATACCTAATATTCATATTGGCAAGAATCTTTGGATATTTGTGTACATTTGCAGTGTATTAGGCTCTCTGCTGACCACTGTTAGAGATCGTTCAAAGAAAATCCTAGAGATGGCGCTATTTTTGCTGTTGTATCGAGTGACATTTTTGCGCTCGCGACTTCTTCGTGTGTGTCTTCTCTGTGTGGTTGACAAAAACGCTCCGCTATTGAATTTTGTGACGTAGAAAACTAATTAAATAATTATCATCTTATTAACCAGGACTTAAAATAAAAACTTCATCGTGTCTATTGTGATCGACCGCTTCATCTGTGATGTGACTTAGTGTTCAGTGCCTCGTATATTTTCTGATGTTTTCGGATTCAAACTCGCCGGCCGGCGCGACGTGGAGTTGTGTGTGTACGCTTAGGCATACATACAGTTTGCTTTAGTTCCTTTCTTGGGGAGCTCCGGAGGCGGTTTCGACGCAGTCTAAGGTACGTGGGCTTAAATAAACACTGTAAATTGATTCGTGTATCCCTACTGATTTTTGCCAATGTTTTAATCCAAAATAATTTACAGCTATAATCAAAATATTAATACGTAAATGGTGGGCTATTTACACGCCAGCGATTTTACTCGCGCCACCATAATTTTGGTCCTTTTCGAGCCGGATAGTCCAGTTTTAATTACCTTTTGCTTTGAGTTATTAACCATAAACATTTCATACATAAGTATCGCCCGTTCGTTGCTATGTGCAATTCACTCCGCTTATAACTACCTATAGTATAACTGCCGCCCGCTAACTTACCTACTTGTTTCGCCCGCATTTGTTGTTTGTAAACAAACATTTAGTAGTTTATTCGTGCATAAATTATTAGCATAACGATAACCGAACATGTCGAAACCAAGTTCAGATACGATGTTGATCATTTTAGGAGAAAAGAAAGAGTTGTTATTTAAACGTATGAATCATTTGTATAATATGTCTAAAAACATCACTTCTTTCGAGAGTTCAAGGTCGAATGAGAACTTTATGTCTGAAACAGAAACTATAGATGACCTTCACAATAATTTTGAATCTATTGTAGATAAAATTAATGAGATTACCTTAATGTCAAACCGTTTGACGAATTGTTTACAAGAGTGAAACGCGTTAGAAATAAGATGAATAATCACGCTAATGTGTCACCGCCGCGAAGTGATAGTGCTTCTGTGTTTAAATTGGAGCCGCTTCATATTAAGGAATTCGATGGTAAAATACAGAATTGGCCAGCGTTTTATGAATCCTTTAAAGCAAATATTCACGATAATACGCGTCTAAATAATTCGCAACGCATTCAATACTTGGTAAGTAAATTGAGTCATTCCGCAAATTCCGTTATATCGGGAATTGTTCCAACGGGTGAAACATACAGCATAATTTGGGATAGCTTAGTCAAGAAATACCAGGATAAGCGACTTCTAGGAACACATTATCTCAACAATGTGTTAGATTTAAAAGGGTGTACTCACACTGCCGCTAGTCTCGATTCATTTATCGATCATTTTTCGGCATCGATTTCTGCTCTCAAACAGCTGCATGTTTCGGATTTGACGGATTTTATTCTCGTGCACTGCGCACTTAGAAAATTAGACACTCAAACCGCACAATGTTTTGAACTTTCTGTTAGAGATGTTGAAATACCTACAACAAAACAGCTGATCAGTTTCGTTCAAGATCAGGCTAAGATCTTAGGACGTTTGAATCCGACCATGTACATGAACTCAAACCCGCGTAATTCAAATAACACAAATAAACCGCCCGCTTCTACGTCACGGAACACACGCTCAAACACATATAAATCCTTTGTTGCGAGCGAGGTACCAATGGTTGCTACCGGAACCTCTGCTTCGCACTCATACCCGCCCGCCATATCTCATTGCGCATTTTGTAATGAAACCGCTCACACACATATAGATACTTGTGCTAAATTTAAAAATACACACGATCCTAAATCTCGTTATGATTTTATTAAATCCAAACGTGGATGTGTAAACTGTCTCAGTATGACGCATAATTTATCGACCTGTAATTCGTCATCTGTCTGCGAGTTATGTAGAAAACGACACCATACGCTTTTACATTTTGTGAAACAAAATAATAATACGCATGTACACACTGCTTATGCGAATTTTCCCGTGCTGTCGCCGACAACGCCGCCGCCGCCGGCGCCGCCGCCGGTGCCACCGCCGGTGCCGCCGCCGACTGATTGCGCGCCTTCACCCGCTTTAAATCAACCGCTTACGTCACATAATGCCGTTGTGCTTCTATCCGCCGAAACAAAACCGAAGTCGACTGTCTTATTATCAACCGCTCAGGTGTACGCGCGTTCTAAAGGTAGTACAGGTCCGAAAACTATCATCAGATGTTTAATTGATAATGGTAGCATGAACAATTTAGTAACGACTGAATGTTGCCGCACTTTAAACTTGCCGATAATACCTTTGAGTAATTCTCTTGTCAAAGGTGTTGGCTCAACTTCGCGTCCAATCGTTGGATACGTGTATTTGGATATTGAATCCCGCATATACCCGCAACAGAAATACACCATACACGCTCTTGTCGTGGAGTGTATTACAGATCAATTGCCGTCGCAATTTATTGAATGGAATCGTAACATAGATTACCACGACCTCCCGCTCGCAGATTTGAATTGGAATATTCCAGGAGACATTCAGGCAATTATAGGTGCCCAACTCTTTCCGTACATTTATTTGGGGAAGCGGGTTGACTTTGGTCTGCGACTTCCACCTGCACTTCTAACCACTTTTGGTTACGTTCTGATGGGAGATTATCCGCGTAATGACACCATACCTACCGCTTCTTTCACCGCGCTCGCGCTGAACGATCTAGTACAGAAGTTTTGGGAACTCGAAGAAGTACCTACGATGCGTTTGTTGTCACCCGAAGAGACGGAATGCGAAAATATTTTCACGTCATCAGTGACGCGTGATGATGTCGGTCGCTACACGGTATCGCTGCCATTCAGCAAGGATCCATCTGAACTCGGCAATTCACATGCTGTTGCTCTTCGCCGATTTATGGCACTAGAAAGAAAATTTCGCCAGTCACCCGATTTGAGGGAAAATTACAACCAGGTCATTCAAGAATATGTCGATAATGGTTATCTTAGCTATGTCGATGAAACCGAAATTTCTGGTGGAGGCTACTACATACCTCACCATGCGGTCGTGCGACCTGATAAGCCGATGCCGCGCATAGTGTTAGATGCAAGTTCGAAAACTCACACAGGTTTGTCTTTAAATGACGTGTTGCATATAGGACCTAATTTGCAAGCTGATCTGTTTTTATTGCTTTTGCAATTCCGCTTGTTTCCTGTCGCGATGAACGCTGACATAAAACAAATGTACTTACGCATAGGTGTACCCGTGGACCAGCGTAAATACTTACGCATCTTGTTTCGTTTCAACGAGAACGAACAAGTGCGTACTTTCGCCTTCAAACGCTTACCGTTTGGACTCAAGTCGAGCCCTTATATAGCTATGCGCACTGTGCGACAGCTGGCTTCCGACATGAGTCCACACTATCCTGACGCTGCAAAAATTGCAGAATCCAGTCTCTATATGGATGATCTGGTATATTCTGCACATAATGAACAAACCGCTATGCAGCTGTCACAAGACCTAATAAACATGTTCAGATCGGGTGATTTTGATCTGGTCAAATGGTCTAGCAACTCACCAGCTCTCTTAAGTAGTCTTCCTGATTCGCACCGCAAATCCCTCGATTTTGACGAAGGCAATATTTCCGCGAAGATCTTAGGTCTTTCCTGGGAATCTTCTGAACATAACTTTTTCTTCACTTCCGCTGTAATAACCGACAAATGCACTAAGAGAAATATACTCTCCGTAGTTGCACGATTATTCGATGTTCTGGGTTTGGTCGCTCCAGTCATTCTCTATGCCAAATTGCTCATTAAAGAGTTGTGGTTGAGCAACAGTGGCTGGGACGATCCCGCTCCGGAAAATATTGTTGTCCGCTCTTCCGCCCTTGTGCAAGAATTTCCCTTGCTTGATACCTTACGGATTCCGCGCCATGTAGGTGTAAATATTGACTGCATTGTGAATCTCGTTAGCTTTTGTGATGCTAGTTTAAATGGCATGGGTTGTGTGATCTTTTTACACTGTACCTACCCTACCTACCCTGCTGGCATCATAGTTCGCTTACTTTGCGCAAAGTCAAAGGTCTCACCGACTAAAGTCACGACTCTTGCACGTCTTGAGTTATGTGCTGCTGTGCTTATGTCTAAGTTAGTGAAGGTTGTCAATGACTCTTACGCTGCACGCGTTCCTATTGCAGGAGTGTATGCATTCTCCGATTCGACTATTGCCTTATCGTGGATACATTCTTCCCCACATCGTTGGTCGATTTTCGTGAGTAACCGCGTCGCTCAGTGTCAAGAGAACTTAGCCGCGAAACACTTTTACCACGTAGCTGGTGTAGAAAATCCTAGTGATTGTCTGTCTCGAGGTATGCTGCCGTCGCAGCTAGTCTCGCATGACCTCTGGTGGAATGGCCCTTCCTGGATGCATTCCACTCCTGAAGAATGGCCAATCAAGCCATTTTCGCCGACTGACTGCAGTAACCTTCCTGAGCACAAGACAAATGTGTTGACAGTGACTTCTCAATCGGAACAACCGCTTTTATGTAAGTTGGCGCAACGCATTTCGTCTTGGGACAAATTGCTGCGTGTCATCTTATACATCCTGAGATTCGGACGACCGAAAAATAACATCGTGCCACGGTCTGTTCAGGCATTGACAGCCGCGGAACGTGCTATGGTCCGCGCCGTGCAATCAGTTCATTTTGCAGATGACATAAAGTGCATTAAAAATAAAAAAATGTCATCCATGAAGCTGCAACGCTTGGCTGTCTTCTTAGATGAAGAGGATATTTTGCGGGTTGGCGGAAGACTTTCTAAGTCAAATCTTCCATTTGATGCCAAGTACCCAGTCCTACTTCCTAAACGCGATCATATCGTTGATCTTATCATACGACATTACCATGTCGTGAACTGTCACACTGGCCCTGGACTTCTCATGTCGATTTTACGACAGCGTTTCTGGATATTAGATGCCAGAACTGTCGTCAGGTCTCAATGTCGTAAATGTAATACGTGTTTTAAGGTGAATCCGTCGCATCCCACTCCCATGATGGGAGATCTTCCTGCGTATCGTGTTTCAGAAGCGAAAGCCTTTGCTCACACAGGAGTAGATTATGCGGGTCCCATACGCATAACGCTTACCCGCCGTAGAGGTCAACACGCGCAGAAGGCGTATGTCTGTCTGTTTGTATGCCTGGTTACCCACGCTGTGCATATTGAGTTGGTAACTTCATTAAATTCTTCGGCTTTTATAGATTCCTTTAAACGCTTTATTTCCCGCCGCGGACCAGTATCCTGTCTTTACTCTGATAATTCCACCACTTTCGTTGGTGCTAAAGCTCAATTGGATGAGCTATATACTTTTCTATTGAACTCTAGTTTCAATTCGTCACTCTCAGAGGAGTTGATGACCCGACGCATTGACTGGAAAATGATTCCTCCTAGAGCTCCCCATTTCGGAGCAATGTGGGAATCGAACATTAAGAGTTTGAAAACTCATATGTACAGGGTGATAGGTAGTCAGCTTCTAACATATGAAGAATTACAAACCGTATTGACGCAAATAGAGTGTATTCTTAATTCGCGCCCTCTGAATGTCGTATCTTCCGATCCACACCCAGAGGTAATAACTCCCGCCCATTTTTTAATGTCATCTCCCCTGCAATACTTACCCACTGCCGATCTTTCTAATCAGCGCATCAGTCTTGTACAACGCAAAGAACTTTTGGACAGCATGGTCCAATCCTTTTGGAAAAAATGGCGCTTAGAGTATTTGCATACGTTGCAAGTAAGGCAAAAGTGGGCTACTCCGGATAAACCGGTTGAAATCGGGACTGTAGTACTCGTAGGGCAGGATAATTTAGCTCCTCTAAACTGGCCTTTAGGGGTTATTACCGAAGTTAATAAAGGCACCGACGGTATTGTTCGTGTTGCCACGGTCAAGACCAGTTCAGGTAGTTTCAAACGCCCTATCGTTAAATGTATATTCAATAAATGTATATTCGTAAAATGTTTGTTATTATTTTTATATCTACGCGCTTATATAAGTATTCCGCATTATTAGGATTAAGTTACAATTTCTTATTAATTAACATTCACGCATGATCAGACATAAAGTTCATTGATTTTTTTGATTATTTCATAATATAAACGAGTAGAATCTAATAACTCTTACTGTTTCTTTTGAAAGATCTTGCGCTCTTCCAAGGCGGGGTGCATGGTGAAGCGTCTTTGCCTTTTATAATATAAAAAATAAATGTAAATTATACGTCTGTGAATAAATACTTCACTTTATATACCTAATATTCATATTGGCAAGAATCTTTGGATATTTGTGTACATTTGCAGTGTATTAGGCTCTCTGCTGACCACTGTTAGAGATCGTTCAAAGAAAATCCTAGAGATGGCGCTATTTTTGCTGTTGTATCGAGTGACATTTTTGCGCTCGCGACTTCTTCGTGTGTGTCTTCTCTGTGTGGTTGACAAAAACGCTCCGCTATTGAATTTTGTGACGTAGAAAACTAATTAAATAATTATCATCTTATTAACCAGGACTTAAAATAAAAACTTCATCG
This sequence comes from Lomographa bimaculata, assembly GCA_948107665.1. Lineage (NCBI taxonomy): Eukaryota > Metazoa > Arthropoda > Insecta > Lepidoptera > Geometridae > Lomographa > Lomographa bimaculata. The sequence continues at coordinate 760,846 of OX403607.1, read as the reverse complement.
TGTCTATTGTGATCGACCGCTTCATCTGTGATGTGACTTAGTGTTTAGTGCCTCGTATATTTTCGGATGTTTTCGGATTCAAACTCGCCGGCCGGCGCGACGTGGAGTTGTGTGTGTACGCTTAGGCATACATACAGTTTGCTTTAGTTCCTTTCTTGGGGAGCTCCGGAGGCGGTTTCGACGCAGTCTAAGGTACGTGGGCTTAAATAAACACTGTAAATTGATTCGTGTATCCCTACTGATTTTTGCCAATGTTTTAATCCAAAATAATTTACCGCTATAATCAAAATATTAATACGTAAATGGTGGGCTATTTACACGCCAGCGATTTTACTCGCGCAACTTTATGCGATGCCGCGATTGTTTAGGTGTGTTGGTAGGAAGAGTTGACACAGACTATTAAAGAGGTCTAACCTAAGAACTATTAAACCTAAGAACTATTAAAAAGTGCTTCTCTGTGGTTGTGGTGTGGCTGCAAGTCTAGGTTAGGTTAGGTTTTAACTGCGATAAAACAAAGTGCGAGCCGAGCGAGCGAAGCGAGCCGAGCGAGCGAAGCGAGCGTGCCATGGCAGCGGCCGACGAAGCGCTAAAAACTAAGTTTTTTAAAGAAAAATTATGAAATTGAATGAACTTTAAACACTCATATCTTGCTCTCTTGAAATTACTGGATCATCTAAACGAGGCTTTACTTTGACATTTGTATGTACACGAATTATCAGCTGTGGATTATTGGCTGTACATTATCAGCTCGTGCTAATATTTTCCGACCTGTATTGTACGGACAGTATTTCGTTTACATTGCAATCAAATATTGGTTGCGTTTTCCTATTTACATATTATGTAAAGCTGTACAAAATCGGCTTGTTTTGTTATTTCACATACAAAAATGTACGGCCCGTATTGCACAACCTGATAATTGGAAGCCATGCCAAGGAATACCGTGCGTGAATTATTGGCCGAACATTATCAGGTCGTGCATTATTGGTCGTACAATATCGGGACTCTATACCATAGTAGAAATATCTATACTTTTTAATGGAGTGATTACATTATCTTTGGTATACTTTTTAATTTGTCTATGGTAGGTAAATTGGGACACACAATTAATCTTTTTTTTTCACCTGTTGGAAAGTGAAGACGCAGCCGAAGATGTTCACTTTTGACTTGAAGACTCCCAAATTATACCTTACTTGGAACAAAGACTAATGAGTTCCAAACTTCTATTTTCTATCACTTCTACTCCTACCCGAGATGAAAAGAATAACTCTACCCGAGATGAATACATATATTGGATATCATGTTCATGATACTATTCAAAATACATCGAGGTAGAACACAAACCCAAGTTACATACAAGACATCAACCTTATACGTAACTCAAGTGCTTAAGCCCACTACCAGTGGGTAGCGTCATCATGCTGGCGGCATAAATGAATATATAATAAATCATGATATGCGTTGCGTCTCTGAATTGGAATGTTAATACGTTGAGCCAAATAAGTGTCAGCTTTTGATCACGCTTCGCCTCAACCAGGCGCTCTGATAGATTTTTGAAAATAGAATGAGCTCCCGGTCCCCAACGGGCCCAGTGTCTCAAAACTAAAGGCCGTCTCATTTCCATGGAATTCAAGTCATGCCGCGCGTCGCGTCGGGTCTTTTACCATCGTCACGTATCAGACCATTCGATTCGAGAGCTGGAATGTTGACGCTTGTAAACTCAGCGAATGATATCGTTGAAACTGGCGTAGTAGGTAATTCGGCCAGCATTTTTCTGGCACGAGAGGCTGGCCATGGTGACCAAGCTGATCAACAGCAGTACCACACTGACAGAGTGACAGCTGTGGGCAACATAGCACCTTGCACCCAAACGTAAGCATATGGCGTGACAGTAAGCAGCCCTGACTCTCATACAGAAACTGCTAGAAGTCGAGCACGCTCTGTGACGTTAGAACATGTATCTAAAAGATGTTTCCGTGCTAGTTCACAGACCGGACGATCCCACAGTATCTATTTATTTATTTATTCTTTTGCACAATACATATGTACACGGAGGACTTAATGCTAATACAGCATTTTGCCAGTCAACCGAGAAGGTGCAGAAAAATTCGTGGTAGTGCAGTATAAGGGCTATTATCTATTATTATTTATGATTTAAAATATACCTACATATATACACATAACATACAACAAATATACCAAAATATAAATACATAATATTATCATACATAAATAAAATATAAGATAAAAAGTAACCTTCTGGGAGCTCGGTATTTGAGCATACCATCTTCCAGGTGCGTCTGGCCTCAGTCAGGATTGCTATTTCTAAAGAACCCAACCTATGTGAAAGTATTTTTTCGACTAATTTATAAGTACCATAATCTCCCATGGGCGCGTCTGGCCTCAGACAGGGTTGCTATTTCTAAAGAGCTCCAACTATGTGAAAGTATTTTTTTCGACTAATTTAGAAGTACCATGAACTGAGGACATGAAAACCGGTAGCGCAACACTAGAAATTTTACGTATACCTAAGCCTCCTAGTCTTACAGGTAATGAAGCTTGCGACGAAGCCCTGTCATCTATTATCATATCATCTATGTCAATATTCAAAACCGATATAAGATTATTATTTACGATACTCTCCATGCTCTCGAGGAGCGCGCCATTCCATAGCGGACAACATCTTAAAGAATACGTAAAATTTGGGACAAAAAGCAAAATATAATAATTGTGAGAGCCATATGAGTGTTAATTTCGAGCGAACTGTCGAAGAATTATTAATATTATAATATTTATTATATAAAATTTTGATTGAAATTGATTCATCTAATATAACGGATCTAAAATGCGAAATGAGCACTTGTCTACTAGTTTTATACTGTAAGCCAACCACTATAAAACCGATAATTTGTATAAACCCCGTTATCGCAGACAAAAAGTTCATTTTATTTTTTTAATCGATGTCATGAATGTCATGTGTCATGTCACTGATGTCAGTCGAAGCCGATCCTATTCGCCGTGTCACAAATCTGAGAAAATAAACAATTTCTCAATTTATACAATTGTTTAGTGAAAATAATTATCTGAAATGGTTTCAAGAAGCTTAACGGAAGTGTTTGTGTTAATGCGTAACAATGCGATTCACAGCAGGCAAATATTCTCCGAACAGGTATCTACACAAAACATTATTGATTTATATATTTCATCATGTTTCAGGATGATGTACGATTTTAATCTTATTTTTAATTTCAAATTATGATTCAGGAGTGACATAGTAACACATAAATTACCTAATCTGTGAAGTGAAGTAATGCCACTGAAAAGTTTCACCAAATGAATTGTTTTGTTTCAAGTCATTGCCTTGACCCAGAGACCCATAAACTAACACCTATTTTACTTCACCCTCACCCTAAATAACCGCAATTACAAAATACACTTCATATGAAGCCTGACTTTATTCTATAAAATACATTACGGTGAATGTTCTCAGGAACTACACAACCTTGTTCCCGCTTGTCCTTTTTTTCAACTTACATATAGAAGAACGGCGTCGCGTCACCCATTTATGGTTGAGATACCGTTCATCGGCACGAAACATTTCGCGTCTTCGTTCATTTATAGAACAGCAAAATAATGGAACGCTTTGCCGTCGTCTGTGTTTCCCGAAAGGTACAATTTGGGTGTGTTCAAAAGTAAAGTGAATAGGTATTTACTAAGGAAGAGTGCTCCACCTTAGACTACATCGTCACTTTCCATCAGGTGTGAATATGGTCAAACGTTTGCTTAGTCTGTAACAAAAAAAATATATATATTTAATAATTAGCTATACTGGTCATGTGTTCCAATTCCTCATAAAGAATAAAAGCAATTTATCTCTTTCACGTTCATGGTTGCCTAGTACTTATTCTATACTAAAAACTTAGACTAAATTATTACCTCTTCTATGTTCATGTTTGCCTAGTACTTTACTAAATCTGAGTGATGTATTCCTGACCGTGAGATTTTTTTTTAAATTCTTGATAGGCAAACTTAATGTAATAATTTAAAGATATAATTTTTATTCTGCTTGTATCTAAACCATTCTTGAGTCCACCTAAACACACAAAAAATTTCATTGAAATCAATCCAACCAGTTTAGGAGTTCAGTCACATACACATGAACAGAAGAATTATATTAAAGATAACATGAGTTAACATAAAAACATGTTTAAAATATTGCAAGTGTTATTAATTACTAGCTGTCCCGGCCACCTTCGTTCCGCCTAACAGTCAATGAATGTGCATGTTTAGAAAGCCATACCCGGCATGCGACACAATGCCACGTGACTATATTATTACCTCCTTCATGTTTATGTTTGCCTAGTACTTTACCAAATCCGAGTGACATGTGAGAAAATGATTTGTTTACATTTTTTTTTTATATGACGTTCCTTAAAAGTATCCCATGTCTGTCTCCTGGTTCTAAGCTACCTCCCCACCAATTTTCAGCCAAATCGGTTCAGCCGTTCTTGAGTTATAAATAGTGTAACGACATTCTTTTACATATTATATAGATTAGTGTTTACTAAACAGTTAGTACTTAAGGCAGTTTTGTTGGATTTTCTGACTAGTTTCGGGCATGTATGATGCCCATCATCTGGGAGGTGGCCAATTACAATACAATACAATACAAAACACTTTATTGTATACCAAAAAATATAAACAATGACAAATAAAATATTACAATCATCGTGGTAGTACAATAGGCGGTCTTATTGCTTAAAGCGATCTCTTCCAACAACCTCATTCAATCACAACATTTGGGTTGCCTCTCCACGCACACCCCACAGTCAACAATCGCAAAAATCCAACAAAACCGCTGCAAGTACCAGCTGGTTACTAAACAATAGTAATGTTTAAAATACATTTTAGAATTTAAAAATTAAAAATAATTACATTACAAAACTTGTATAACCTGCTACAATGATGAATGGGAGAGGACTGATGACAGATGACAGATGACATGGTTCATTATTGGACTGTTAATATTGAATATTATAATTAATTAGAATTAACTCGCTGCCCCTGTGGTGTTACCTGCTGTGTTGGGATAAAAAGTAGCCTATGTGTTAATCCAGGGTATCATCTAGTTTTGGGTTTGATTCCCGACGGGAACACAAGTTTTCTCCCCAAGGATAATTTGTGTTTCAGGTTTTGGTTGTGATTGTTTGCGTGATGTGAATGTTTCCGGCACCCACGACACAAGTCATTGGACTTAGATAGATAGATACATTCTTTATTTGCACACCAAAAGAGAGCATTTACATAGAAATCTTAAATAAAACATAGGAGCACAAAGGGCGGTCTTATCGTTCAAAGCAATTTCTTCCTCTTCCAGACAACCAAAGGGAGATGTAAAAAGTTACAAACAGGGATATGTGGATATACGGTGGTGTACCTCAATACTCATTTAAATAAATGTACTTACCCTTATTACATTGTGTGGGTGTAACTTAGTGTGGGGCTGTGAGAGTGAAAGCGTTTTATGATGTTTATTTGTTTGTACTAGAGCGGCGGCAATGACACAGAGAGAGTGCGTCTAATGCGCGGGGGCTCCCGAGACATAGAGAGTGGAGGCATTGAACTGCGCGACGCTAATGCCCCGCCTCCTTGGACCGACGCATTGGAAGAGGCGCACTATGTCATCACTAGGTGAGGACGTACACAAACACTCACACCACACACACTACACACAGGTCATTCATATATTGTAAATAACTGTAAACTTACCCTTGGCATAATTAAATAGTTTCATGAATGGGAGAAGACGCTGGTTCTCGAAACACAGTATCGGGAATCGGAGGCTTCAGAACCTAAATTGTATCCTCTAAATGTTTGTATTACATACATTTACAAGGATAGGTCTATACCAGGGGTCGGCAACCTTTTGAGGCGGAAGAGTCAAAAATTACAATTTTAAAAATTTCTTAGTTTTATAGAGCCACAATTTTTTTTCTTGCCAACAATAATACCTAATATACTATGAGTATCGTATAGAAAACGCTATCCACGCGTTATACCTACCCAATCATCCTATAATTTACTTATTTCAACTGTATAAATGTACTTTTTTGCTACCTTTGGAGGCTTGTTAATGGCTCGATAGAAATGGTGCCTTATCCTCGTTAATCGATTCAGAACGTTTTTTTTAATATTTTTTTTGTAATAAATAATATTTGCGTATGGAATTAAAGTGCCGCAGCTTCACATCCAAAGAGCCGCATGTGGCTCGCGAGCCGCAGGTTGCCGACCCCTGGGATAGACCACTATCTCACCTGATGGATAGTGATGATGGGGCTGAAGATGGGATATAAATAAGGATGGACCTAAGGTAGGTACCTAATCACTCTAGACTTGAAGACATCCAGATTGTACCCTTCAGGGAACGAAGACGCAGCCAATGAGTTCCAATCCTCCGGAAGTATGTCAACTATAAATGGATGACGTTTGACAGTTTGTCTTATCTATGTTTCTGGGTGTGATTGTGTGTGTTATGTGAATGTTTCCGGCGCCCGCGAAACAAGTCATCGGGCTGTGAGTGTGAAAGCGTTGTTTTGTAACTCGCAGGCTCCGCACGAAGCTGTCGGAGCTGCAGTCGCGGCACGAGAAGCAGATCCGTCGGCCCGCGCTCGACGACTCGGGCGAGCGGCGGCACATCGCGCGCGCCACGCACGACGTCGCGCGACTGTTCGCGCACGCGCACGCACACATCGCCGGGATACGCAGCCACGCCATGCACGGTCCGAACTACATACGACCTGAATATCTCATGCACACGTTCATGCACGCGGTCTTTTTTTTTTGGCTTCGCAGTCTTGTGCATTTAGCCAGTGTCAAGTAATAATATATTTCAAGTATATTTCGTGTTAAAAGTCCTATTCACAAGTTACAGTCAAAGAGTTAGGTCCAGTCGTAGTCAGGTCATGCCCTAGTAAAGTGGTAGAAACTTTACTAGAACTTCTATTGGAGTTTTGGAGCGAAGGCGAAAATCACGTTTTTCAACCTTGTATTACTTGCCTACACTTATGCACATTTACTAAGTATTAACGGTTAATAATCTACCATTATTACACATTCAACCGTGTTACCGCGGGTAGTGCTAAGTTTACCTTTGGTGCTATGCTAGTGTTAATCTAGCAGCTTGATTTTTGCTCAGCTTCAAGGAAATGTAGACAATTATTTGATACTAGCCGTGCCCCGCGGCTTCGCCCGCTATTATCAAGTTAAAAAGTAGCCTATGTGTTAATCCTAGGTATAATCTATGTACATTCCAAATTTCATCCAAATCCGTTTAGCCGTTAAAGCGTGAAGAGGGAACAAACATACTTACACACTTACACACAAACTTTCGGATTTATAATATTAGTAGGATTAATTTCAATTCGATACCTCCAACCACTCCGTGTTCCCGAGAATAAAGGTTTTGTTTGACAGACAGACAGACGAAAAGTGAAGCTATAACTGTTCCATTATCTTGCTGGGATTCGGTACTCTAAAAAGATCACATTAAGATCGTTCGTGGATCGAAACGTTTTACCTTAAATGTCGCATTAATTATGAAAAAAACTCTCCTATAAACCGTATGTGTTTCGCAAATAACAAAATTTGTCCCGACTTGGACATCTTCAATACATCAAACACTTATATAAAGCACCACTTATGTAAAGGCTTGTGTTTAAACTCCGCCCAAAAAAGTACCTATTTTACTACCAAAAAAAGTCTAAACGGTTACCAAAATGGATAAATGGTCACCAAATTACGTTTCCTAAAATATTATGAAATAAATCAATTTTTTCGTATTATAATTATTTTTGTATTAATTATTTTAAAAAAATAACCTTAACCTACTGTTATTCGATTCGGTTCTGTCACAGGAAATTTTATTTTAGGAAACGTAATTTGGTGACCATTTATCCATTTTGGTAACCGTTTAGAATGTTTGGTGGCCGTCAAAATTATAGGTACTCGTTATGTAAATGGCACCTAAAACCCTAAGATTTAATATATTAAAAGTTTTGCTTATAAGATTAATTCACAATTTTACTCCTCTAACCAGTAAGTTACATTTTCATTTGTGTACATCAAATAATAGATCATTATTTTAGTGTTTACCAAAGTAAGAACTAAAGTACACAAATACACAGTTACATAGAAGTTCTAGAAGGTACGCACTGTATTAAAATATTTTTTTTTAAGTGTTTGTCCTATACACGTCCAGTTTATTGAAAATAAAAAAAAACAAGAAGTCACGAATAGTGATCCAGTGGAATGACAGGGCTTAAAAAGATTTAACATGTAACATCTCAGGGTGTCGAGCGCAGTGCTTTGCCGAGCAGGATTTTGACTTATATGAGGTCAAAAATCTATGGTGACGCTCGACTATAATGGGCGAGCGTGTCGCTTACCACCAGGCGAGCGACTTGCTCGTCTCATCTCTCACCAATATAAAAAAAGTGATTTGGCCGAATACCGAATACTTGTTCAGGCCAAAGCTCCGAATATACTGCCGTTCTGACCCATTCGAAAAAGAATTTGAGGAATACTTCGATCCCGCAGGTAGCAAGTCCGAACAGAAGCTAGGCGCCAACGTGGTGGTGGCGTTAGTCACCGCTCTACAAGAGCTTAGCGTCACGTTCCGCACCGCTCAAGCGCACTACCTGCGCTCGCTCACTTCTCGCGAGGAGCGCTCCAATGCTTACTTCGACACGCCCAACTTCGAGGAGCTGAGCCTGGATGATACGGATCTGCTGCCAGGTAACTTAAAATAGCCAGATAACTTACAATCGCCACCAGATAACTTTCAGTCGCCAACAGGTACCTTATAGTAGTCGCCAGATAATTTACAGTCGGCAACAGGCAACCTACTTGCCACCGGGTAACTCTCGGTAGCAACGAGGTAACTTAGAGTAGTCACTTAGCCATCATCACGTTCCGGGGCGCGTAGGCGCAATGTATACATTCGCTCTCGTCGCGCGTGGTTCGCTCCAATGCATGGTAACTTACAGAAGCCACTAGGTAACTTACAGTCACCAACAGGTAACTTACTCTCACCAACAGGTAACTTACAGTCACCAACAGGTAACTTATTGTAGCCACCAGATAACATACTGATTAGAAGGCGGATTTCAAAGGCGCAGTCGAGTTATCTGAAACAACGCCTTCAAGAAAATGATAAAACTAAACAATCGTTCAACTAAACAATGAACTGCCCGTTGACTTAGTTGGGTGCGTGTTCTAAGTAGCGGTATCGGGTTCGATTCCCAGTAGGAACACAAGTTTTCTCCCCAAGGCAAATTTGTGTTTCTAATTCTGGTTGTTATTGTATGTGTGAACTTAACGTTTCCGGCACCCGCGACACAAGTCATCGAACTTAGTGTGGGGCTGTGAGTGTGAAGACGTTTACGTTACGTTTATGTTTCCAGGCTTGACAAACAACCAAACGGACCTCCTGTTCTCACTCCCGAGCACCTCCGGAACACAAAACTTCATAGACGAAGACCAGAACTTCCAGCAACGTTTCAACCAACAACAGATGCTGCTGATGGAACAAGAAAACACCCAAATAATAGCTGAAAGAGAGGAAGAAGTGAACAAAATAGTCCGTTCCATCACAGATTTGAACGATGTATTCAAAGACTTGGCCTCTATGGTGCACGAACAAGGTACGGTCTTAGATAGAATAGATTACAATATAGAACAAACCGAGGTGCAAGTGCACGAGGGTTACAAGCAGTTACAAAAAGCTGAAAGCTATCAACGGAAGAATAGGAAGATGCATTGCATTTTGATACTCGCTGTGATGGTCATTACTATGTTCTTTTTGTTGGTTATTGTTAAGAGTTGAAGACCTTGGGACTACTTGTAGGGCTGCGTTCAGTGCCTACGCTCTGGTTGCAACCTTCACTCTAGCCTGTTCGGAGGCTCGATTAGTGCGAGTCAAAATGTTGTAGCGTCCTCAGTGCCTCGGTTCAACTGCCTCGAAAGATGGTTGTAAAACACTCGGACGCCTGTCAATGTCAAATTTCTATGAGAATTCCCGCCAAAAACTGTACGTGAGGTCAAACTGAGAGTTATATATTGTAGCTAATAAAATTAAGTTGTTATTATCATGTAAATTCTCACCTCAATATTCACATTAATCTCTCTGATTTTTTTTTTTTTTGTAACTACTTCCTTTTTGTACTTAAGTAAATGTTTTGTTTTGCGTCCTATGGTCTTACACGACATTGGCGAAATTGAGGTTACCACAGAAAGCCGCAAAATTTAAAATTGAAACGAAATGAAAAATGAAAATTGTTGGTTAAAATTGACTATCATAAGTTAGTACATTACTATACTATTCATTATTCCATGGTGCTACGTCATTCGGAGCCTTCGAGCGTGGGTAAAAACAACCGAACAACCTAAGTTGTAGGCATTGAACGCAGCCCTGTATAGACTAGTGGGTAGTCCTAGGATTTTTCATCCCGCCTGAAGGCATCCATGGTTAACGACTGTAGTCTTACGACCAACAACCGGGACCGACATCTAGCGTGCGCACCTAGCGGTGACACTCAGTAGAAAATACGACTAAACTGTCACCCATCCAAGCGATCTGACTGAAAATTGCTGTCAATCAGTTACGATCGACCAGGCGGACCGCGCTGCGAGTGTCACATAATAATAATTTATACCTTACGGGATACGAGTAAAGAAATAGTGAGTCTCCGTTTTAATTCTAAAATATCAGTTTAATATTTTTTCTCCTTTAAACCCCAAATTCACCCCATTTTACCCGCGACTCATTCAACCCATTATACCTGTATTGTACCCGTTTTTACCTGCTACTCAATTCACCCCAATTTACGGTGACGTCGATGTGTGGGTGTTAACGTTATGAATGTTTAGTCTATAAGCATTAAATGTCATTAGCATTAGATTTTGTACACGTAACGGCTTCGCCACAAAGGACGCATCTGGCTCAAAAGGAAGGCGTGCGGGGTCGCGGGCCGGTCTATTCGAACTAAATACGTCTAGTGTGGCAAAGACTTAATCTAGAATTGAGGGAGAGATCGTCTAGTCTAAAATTCAACGCTCAACTAAATTTGATAAATGAGTGAGTAATACGAAATTGGTTCTTTGTATCGTATAAAAACTTACACATAAAAACAATACAGTCGTATTGAGTATTTCTTGTGAATTCTGTAGAAAACATTGAAGCAAAATCATAACATAGTTTTTTATCTAATCTAGACATATATTTTCATGATTAATTAATGCACTTCTCTAGTTTCACTTCGTTTCGATGTAGACTGAAAATGATATCACTATCCCTACAAACCTTTGTGGTGTCAGTGTCATCACTGTTTGTTTGTGCTTATTAAAATAAAAATGTTTTTTTTAAACATTTGACCATAATCTCACCTGATGTTAAGTGACGATGCTTTGTAAATAAAAAAATATATATATTGATTTAGGCTAGGCGATTATTATATAAAACTTTGATAGTGAATATTCGGTTAAATAATATCATACCAAATAAAAAATAGCTCAAATAAAATTGTTTTAAACATTTTTTATTTTTAATATTCTAATATATCTACATATACAAGGAAAATTAGTGTTTCTGGTGCTGGTTGTGAATGTGTGTGTGATGTGAATGTTTCCGGCACCCACGACACAAGTCTTCGAACTTAGTGTGGGGCTGTGAGTGTGAAAGTGTTTATGTTTATGTTTTTTATATGATATGTATAAATATCTCGTGTCACGCACGGTGTTTGTCGTCGACCTCCTCCAAAACGGCTCGACCAATTTTAGTGTTTTTGTTTATATAGTGTGCAGGTATGAGAATAGGTCGTAAAGTATTTTTCACCCTCCAATTGCAATCGCCAAGTCAAATTATATTAAAAGTGGGTGGTGGTTACACGGTACAAGGTAGAACTATAAATATTTCGTGAAGGGACGTTCGTTTTAAGAGTAGATGATCTCTACCAAATGGGATCAAAATTATCCCTAATGTACCTTCGTCTAATTGAATGCCTTATATTGACATACCCTAGGCATAATTGTTAATTTATTATGTAAATATTGTTAAAAACATTCCCGTATTCTAAGATTTACGTCTATTGGAAGTATTACATTAGACTGCCCATTAGCTTCAGGGGTATCGGATTCGATTCCCGGCGGGAATACAAGCTTTCTCCCCAAGGAAAATTTGTGTTTCTGGTTCTGGTTGTGATTGTGGTGTGATGCGAATGTTTCCCGCACCCACGACACAAGTCTCCAACTTAGTGCGGGGCTGTGAGTGTGAAGTCGTTTTTACATTACCACGGTAATATTATATCGGATAGACGGATTTTATTCACCGAGATATACCATAATGTTATTTGCGTTAATGAAATCCTTTGACAGTATTTGTAATGTTTTTTTACCGACTTCCCAAAAAAGAAGGAGGTGCTCAAGTCGATTGTATTTTTATTTTTTATGTGTCCTACCTCATAACTTCTCTCCGCGTGAGCCGATTTCGAAAAATTTTTTTTAGTTTGAAATATGTTGCTTTCTAATTGGTCCCATTTAAATTTGATCAAGATCTGATCAGTAGTTCTTGAAATATCGTCAATAATGCCTTTTTTGTGGACTACTTTGACGATGTTCTCTTCTTTCGTTGTGAGCCGATTTTGATGATTTTTTTTTATTTGAAAGCTGGTGCTTTTCATGTGGTCCCATTGAAATTTGATCAAGATCTGATCTCTAGTTTTTGAGTTATAGTCAATAATGCGTGTTAAATACATTAAATCTGATCAAGGTTCCGAAGATAAAGCGGTGAAGTCGGTTATTTTAAGCTTTGCTTGCGTTTAATTATTTGAGAGCAGTTTCTATTTGGGTTAAGCAAAAATTAACCTTGTTTCATAGAAGTTTCGTTTTCAAACCGTTCGCAGCAAAAATAGGTAATAGGTCAGGTCATCTAGTCTTTCACACTAATATTATAAAGGCGAAATTTTGTGAGTGTTTTGTGTGTTGTTTGTTACTTCTTCACGCTCAAACGGCTGGACCAATTTTGATGAGATTTGGTATGGAGGTAGCTGACACCCTGGATCAACAGATAGGCTACTTTGTATCCCGGAATTCCCGCGGATCCGGGACTTACACGGGTAAAACCGCAGGGCGCAGCTAGCAATAAAATATACATTTAACCTTGTGTATATACAGGATGTTCCATTAAAGACCGCGCGACCGGTTGAATTTAAATATAAAATAAAATAATTAAAAATGCGTCTAATAAAAAACACTGCAATACGCATATTGCACATGAAAGCGCCAAAAATAATTACTATATACTTAGGGAGCAGATAACCTTTTTTTTTTACCCTATTCTTACCTACGCGAAGTGTCAAAAGTTGTATCTTTTATTTGCAAATTAGGTATATTATTATTTTTGTTACTTGTTTAGGCAGTCCTAGTGTCAGGATTTTTCAGGCCGCTTGAAGGCATCCGACATGGCTTAGCTGTTATCTTACGACTAACAACCGGGACCGACAACTTAACGTGCCCTCCGAAGCACGGTGATACTCAGTTGATAAATTCCACTAAACGGTCACCCAAGCACTAACCTGACTGATTATGCGTGTTAAGTTTTAAGATATCCAAAAACGACTAAACCATTTGTGACGAAATGTATCATGGGACCATAGTGAGAGCTTGTATTAATAAAAAATATGTCGGCCCAGAAATAACTGCAAAGTGATCAGATTTTAATTAATTTTAATTGAAGATACCCGGTTCTTTATTACAAGGCAACCTATTTAATTTTAATGTTAAGCTGGCTCTAGGCTCAGTTGGGTGTGCATCCTCCTTCTAAGCATCGGGTATCGGGTTCGATTCCCGGTGTAAACACACGTTTTCTAAAGGAAATTTGTGTGTTTCACGTTCTGGAATGTGATTGTGTAAAAAACTGTGATGTGAATATTACCGGAACCCACGACACAAGTCATCGAGCTTAGAGTGGGGCTGTGTGTGCATTTATAACTTGCTTTATAACGTTGTGGCTAAAGACTTCAAAATTATGATTTCCACCATTGAGCCTTGCATTACTAGATATTTACGTTAGTAATGTAATTATGTAATTAATATAATTTTGTTCGTTAATTACGGTCATTTAATTTTAAGCAATCGTTCTAGTCCTTATTTATTGCTTGAATATCGTAAAGTTAGACTTAAGTATGATGTGTACCTATTGAATGTATGTTTGTGTGCCAATTTTATCTGTGAATAACTTGACAAAATAAAATATTACATGTTAATAAATAATTTATACGATTGTACCAAAATATATGGAATATTGATAATACGATAACTAATTTATAATCATAAATTTAGAAAGGAAAAATTATCTCTTGAGGCGGGATTTGAACCCGCGACCATAGGCGTGAGTGGCTCAGCGGTTAGAGCAAAAAGCATGACACCCTATGGCCGCGGGTTCAAATCCCGCCTCAAGCGATATTTTTTCCTTTCTAAATTTATCATTATAGTTCTGCCTAGCATGGCTAATGGTATATAAATAAAATCAATTAATTTATCATCAACTACGCTTTGAAATGTTCTGCTGAATAGTATTTATAAATACTGTATTTGTTTATAAGTATTGTAGGTTTTACATTGTACACCTAGCACGTGGCCAAATGTGGAACTAACGGCGCCATCCTTGTAAAAAGCCACTTTTGTCCATTATTTGTTTGCAAGCAGCGCCCTCGCGAAATGTAATCCATTACGGCGACTTAACTTGAGTTGAACCGAATCACATTTCTCTGTAATAAACTTAATGTACAAAAATTTTATAACCTTTACCATTCAAAATTTATTTGTATTGTGAAATTTAGTTTATATAACCCCAATAATTATATTCATTATTAATTATCTTTATATATGTAATTCTATACTGTGCGTGTGTGTCAATGAACTCCTCCTAAACGGCTGGACCGATTTGAATGAATTTTTTTGTATGCGTTTGGGTGGCGCCCTGTATGGTTTAGATTCACAAATCAGCCCGGCAGATGGCGCTGCAGGGGTTGCACATGGGCGAACCACTAGTATATATATAATAATTATAAAATCATCGATTTACTAAAATTGCAGATACAGCGCTCTGAACATGACAGTGAAGCTAAAATAGAGGATACCATTCCACTACCACTAATTGACAAGCTTAATAAAAATTCTTCTCTTCCATGTTTTGTCCCGTATCTTTTTATACACCAATGCCTTCGGCAAACATTTGGCTGATGTTAAGGGTCCGCCTAGACCTATTCACATGCGACTTGAAGATTCTTATAATAGACTGATAAGGAATAATATTCCGACAAAAAGAGACGAAGATAGGGGTCAGTAGCGATTTGGGAGAGCCCTAGTTATGTCCAACAGTGGACAGAGATAGGCTGAGAATGATGATGATACTCCGACAAGGAGTCTCACTCCTTTGATGAGCGTACATATTCCAATTGTAATAAATATTGTAAATAGTTATGATCTAAGCGAGATGTTAGTATTGTATTTATCACTGTAGATGTGTAAGTTATTGTTAATTAAAGAATTGATATGAAGATGGAAATAAAATGAATTTATAGCGCAGACTACCCTGTTTTATTTGATTCATAGACGTCAGAATATGTGATTGGATCACTGGCTGTGCTCTCGGGCTTTGTGTTAATCTGGATTAAATAAAGTATATGCCCTATTGTAATCATCCATACATATTATGTACTAGCTGACCCGCCCGGCGTTGCCCGGGTAAACAAAAGCTTACATATAAACGCTTTCTCACTCACAGCCTCACTGTAAAAGTACTATAAGTTGTGTCGTGGGGCCGTAAACAATTAACACCACACACACAACATTCATGTCATACCCAGAACCAGAAATATAAACTGCCCGTGGGGAATAAACTTTTGTTATTGTGTTCCCACCGAGATTCGAACACGCTGCTTTAAAGACGAACGCGCACTCATCTACGCCAGTGGGTAGTTCAAAGTTCAAAGATTCCCCACTCTGCGTCGCCCGGTTAAAAAATCTACATATAAACACTTCCACATTCACAGCCCCACACTAAGTTCAGTGACTTGTAGCGTGGGGCCGTAAACATCCAAGATTCACAACATATTAAAAACCAGGAACACAAATTTCCCGTAGGGAGAAAACTTCTGTTACCACTGCGAATCGATCCCGCTGCTTTGAAGGCAAACGCGTACCCATTTACGCGAGTAGATAGTTCAAAAGATGACCCGCCCGGCGTCGCTCGGTTAAAAAATATGCAAAGAAACACACTTCCACATTCACAGCCCCACCCTAAGTTCAATGACTTGTATCGGGGGCCGTAAACATCCAAGATTAACAAAGTATTCACAACATACTCAAAACCAGGAACACAAATTTCTCGTGGAGAGAAATTTTCTAGGTAAATTACCACCGGTAATCGAACCCGCTGCTTTGAAGGCGAACGCGCACCCATCTACGCCAGCGAGCAATTCAAAGTTCAGGAACGACCCGCCCGGCGTCGGCCGGGTAGTAAATATTAAAAAACATACCCATAAACGCTTTCACATTCACAACCCCACACTAAGTTCAATGACTTGTATCAAGGGGCAGTAAACATCCAAGATTCACACAACATTCACAACATACTCAAAACCAGAAACACAAATTCCCGTGGGAAAACACCTGTGTTCCCACCGGGCATCAAACCCGGTGCTTTAAAGGCAAACGCCCACCTAACTACGCTATCGGGCAGTTCAAAGTTTAATGATAAGACTAAACAAAAAAAAACAGTCGAATTTATATCCTCCTTCTTATGTTAGTCGGTTCAAAACATAGACGTATGCCGGATTACGCAGTAACTGTTCCATTGTGTGATCCACCGTTTTCACCCTCAAATAAACTTAACGATTTCTCCTAGACTATAGGTCCAAATTATGTGCAATAAAGAGCAAATTACATCTACCTGAACTACGTAAGCCGATGAAATAGGTTTTTTTGATAAGGATTAATATAAAATACTTAAAAAAAGCCAACGAAATAGAAGCCGCTATTTTTTAATGTGCAGGAATTCGTAGTACGTGGCGGTACATTTCTGATCCGTCCCGTTCACGGGCGGGCTCCCGTGAAACTAATTTCACGATTTCTCATAGACTATTTATCCAAATCATATGCAGTAAAAAGCAAAATGTATCTACATGAACTACGTAAGACGATGAAATAGTTTATTTTGATAAGGATTAATACTGAATGTCTCAAAAAGCCAACTAAACATAGGCCGCTTTTTTTTCAGATTTTTAACAAAGAAAAGTATTTTTTTTGAGCTATACATACATGTTAGATACATGCTGTCGCGGACTTTTTTGTAAAACTTATGAAGGCCAACATTTTTGCCATACATTGTATTCAACTATGTCTTACCGTTTAGTCAGCGTACGCCGATAAAGCGGAAAGTTAGCAAATTTTTCTCCGACTTGTCTTACGAATATTATTATTTCGAACTGATAACTAACTTCTATCCCGACAAAACATAGCCTATGACACTCAGTGATAGTGTAGCTATCTATTGGTGAAAGAATTTTCAGAATCGGATCAGTAGTTTCAGAGATTACCTTTTACATACAAACAAACAAACAAACAAACAAACAAACTTTACCTCTTTATAATATTATAGTATAGATTATTATATAATATCCGGATGACCGGATTTTGTTTTTGGTAGAATGTGTTTGAATTTGTAGTCTCAGAAAGATCCATCTAGTGTCGAGTAGAAACAGTTTTTACATCTGTCATGGCGTAATAGATGGCGCTGATAGTTTCTTAAACCCGGTTTGCAGTTTGGGAACCGAACATTTGTCGGACCTGGAACGTTGATAATTGATTCCTTGGGCCGAAAAACCCTTAATCTGTAACTTAAATGAAAATCGTTGGAGCCGTTTCCGAGATCCTGATTACATATATATACAAGAATTGCTCGTCTAAAGATATTAGATAAAAAACATAAATGAGTAGTTACAGCTGCCAATCTCTTCGAATAATTCAAACTTTATCACAATACATTTTTTATTACCAGATAAGAAAGCATTAAATTCACCTCATGAAAAAAGATGTAGCATGCTAGCTTAAAAGATACCTGTGCTAGAATTGATGACTCCAACCTGCCAGTTAGTTCTAGAAAAAATGAGTTTCACTCCTTCGCCTCAGGGTGAAGCTTCAAGAGAACTGGAGGTATGTGTGATGATATTTGACAGTTTGTCTTTTTAGATGGTAAAACAGGCAATCATTAGAGATAAGGCTCCCTCTGCGATTCCACTTAAAAATGTAAATGACAATCTATATGAACAGCAAAAGAATAGAACATTAGAACTTCACATGGGTACAAATGGAACTGAATTTGCCTAGTTCTATGGAACTACATTGATTGTTACATTCGACTGCAACGTCACTTTCCATCAGGTCCTTTCACGTCCATAAGATGGTGGTCAAATGCTTGCCTACCAAGCATAGAAAAGAAAGAAAAAACTGAGAAATTAATCTCTATTCCATGATTTGCTTATAAAAGCGTACATATCGGACACAGTTTTCCCAATGAAAACTTATTTCTGGTTCTGCGTGTGCTGTTATTTTCTGAATCTGGCAGTAGAATCATTAACTTTCATGAATGCCTTTTTGGGGCCCATGGTAATAAACGATTTTGAGATGTGAATGTTTCCGACACCCATGACACAAGTCATTGAACTTAGTGTGTCTGTGTGTGTGAAAGTGTTTACGTAATGTTTAAAATCATGCAAACAATAAGGATATGATAAAAATATTTCCTCTACAGTGTCAATTCATTAAAGAACTAGTTAATCACATGACTCAGTGCACAAGTCCTTAAACTTAGTGTGGCGCTGTGAGTGTGAAAGCGTTTGTTTGTTGTCTCACCTAAATAGTCTTATTAATGATGGTAACAACCAGGTGGCACCATTAACAGGCTAGTCTACTAATGGTTGAAGAATGTCACAGCTACAACTAAGTGTAGATGGTACTTGGTTCAATTGATGTAATGATCAGCGATATAAAATTTAAATAATTTAAATCAAACTGTGTTTAGTGTCTTTCGAGGTCCTTGCATATTGCATGCAAAATAAAGGACAATAACAACATTTAAAATTAGAGATTACAAGGCTTAGAGATTCAACATTTAATATCTCAGGGTGATAAACACAGTGCTTTGCTGAGCACAATTTTGACCTAAGTTAAAATCAGGTTGGCACTGAACCAGGAGTGACACATACTATCAGGTGAGCAACTAGCTCGTTTAGTCACTCAATTACCACACAAAAAAATTTACTCTCCTGGAAAAAAATTGGTAATTTTTTATAGATTTTATAGTAATCCTTCCCAAAGGACTGATTGAAGTCTTTGAACTTAGTGTGTGGCTGTGAGTATTGTTTTGTTTAGACTATGAGATATCTCAGATTGTAAGGAATAACATTAGGAAAACAACACAATTAATTGCACTAAAGAATTATAATTGTTAGTGATTTCACATTAAACATACTTATTTTGAACAAACCCTGGGTGATCAGATGAGTAAAATCACAAATGTTATGAAAGGAAATCAATTCTTTATATGAAAATTAAAGTACATGTAGAGATCATCCAAACTAAAACTTAACACTCCAGCAAATTTTTCATATATTCGACTCTGAGATTATTGACCATTTTGGTGGATGTGAAACCAGCTTTAGTTGTATGGAACTTCGCCAAAAAATACTTAAATTTATCTCATTTTGGTGTAATACAGTCTGATACCAACATATTAGAATTGTCAAGCTAAGAGTTCAGATTTAAATTAGATGCTCTCTATTTACATACTTTTTCAAGTCAGGTACAGTATCTCTGAGATTTTAGAAGTATCACAAAATAACTAAATCATAATTGTAGAAATTTACATAATTTCTGTACAAAACAAAACAAGTTAAACATCTGATCACCCCAAACATGAAATGCAAACATACAATTACATATGAACCAAAAATCACCACAATTTTGCCATCAATAAACTATGAGTCCTTATGTTTACTGTAGAATTCGTCTAAGTATTTCTGGTACGCAGGTTGATTCGACCACAGATATGAAGCTTGTTGATTTAAAGGGCTCTGCGTGTTGGGCTCTGCTAGAAGGCTTTGTATAGATAGTAAAATTGTGCGCACGTCATATAGAGCAGTCCACTTATCTTTTAAAATGTCTAAGCATATTAAACCACAAGTATCTACATTGGGATGAAAACAAGGGGTAACAAATTTAACCACGGGGGGTGCGTAAGGGTAGGAGTTAGGAAATTCCAGTGACAATTTGTACTTGTGGCCTGCGTAGACTGTTTCGAGTGGCCCATTTATGGTGCCGATCCATTTAAACAGGTTTTCACTCTCGGGGAACGCTGATATGCCTTTGTCTGCACATCTCATTAATTCCATTAGCTCCTTTTGCAGTCTGTAGACAATAATGAGGGTTTTTTTAGGATATAGAATAAAGGCATTTTTGAGTTTGGGACTCATTAATGCCAAGGCACAATGGCTCTGGTTCTGTGTGTAATGTGTGGGATGTGAATGTTTCCGGCACCCACGATACAAGTCTTTGAACTTAGTGTGGGGCTGTGAGTGTGAATGCGTTTGTTTTTGTTTGTTACCAAAAGGCACCATCAAAAACCTAATGATTTACTTTATGCAAGGATAGTGAGTACACGTAAAATACATTTTATACATTGAATAGTCACATTGAACACCTGCTTGACACCACGAAATAGGTGACCTTAGTGTGTTCAACTCCAATCAATACAAATTACAATGGAATTAGTGACGTGACATTGTTGCACTAAGGCATTGTTTTGGCCAGTAAACCGTTAGGCTGATGTGCCAATACCTCGAACTAGAACAAGATAAACGATGAATCTAAATCAAGGATATCAAAAAAGGTCGTTCAGATAAAACATTATCCTTTTTGGATGGAATTTAGAGCTCGTTAAAATATTTACTCACCGTTTACTCACAGCATGATTGTCTTTTAATTTTATAGTATCCTCGTTCTGTTTGGCGGGATTCGACGACGAAGCATAATGAGGGTTTATATTTTGAGCCATGTTATCACGAATTAACTAAATAAGATGCCTCAAAAATCACAAATTTTCTGTTGCAACAAGACAGTTTCCAGCTAATTTGAAAAAGCTCAATTTCTATTGGATGTCATTCAAACTTTTGACAGCTGGATGTAATGGCGGATTTTAACGTAAAAAGAAGCGCCATCTGTAAAATATTGTTGATTGATTGGTATTTTGTTTATGGTCAATTTTTCAGTTCAGTATTTTATTCAACGCTAGAATAAATAATTGAATGTTGGATGTAAAAATAAAATCACACATGATTGAATTCATTGATAGTGTAGTTCCTGGTCACTCCAATGTTTACATAAAATTACAATAAGAAAATGAAGAAAATGGTCATTAGATTTAACTTTCGGTTAAACTTTCACTTTCGTTGGTGAATTTAAAGTTCATCAGAGCGTGAAATTAAAAAATCAGAGACGCGATTATTCAATAGAAAATAGAAAACTATGATAGTCTATTTAAGCTGCCATAGCTTCCAATTTTAATCAGTGTATATTTACAATTGGAGTGATCGTTTTGTTTATTCAAATGGGTTTCAAAGTAAGTTGCACACACTTAAACACGACTACTTATTTACTAAAAAGTTACCACAGTGTCACATCTATATTTTATGTATATTTTTTATGAGATTTTTTACTTTCCATGAGGAAAGATAGTGGTCAAATGCTTGCCTATCGAGTATTAAAAAAAGATAGGCAAGCATTTATTTCATTTATCTTACTTGATATTGCTTAACTACGTAGTAAATTTGCCCCCCATGGCCACAGATTTAAAATAATATTTTTTAAGTGAGTGCCCTGTCTGAGCTCGCGATAATATGGATTAAAAGTAGCCATATTCTCTACAAATGTAACCTTTTAGATACTGAATTGCATTCAAATCTGTTAAGCCGCTTTACGTTTTTTATTTTACGCTATCGCCATAGTAGGATATATTTCTACTATGCTACTATGCTATCGCGTATATATTCTAAACATTAAAACTTTTACTATAATACGTACATACTTTAATATAAATATAAAATTCACAAAAATATTTCACCAGTGCATGTGGTTCACTAAAAATTTTGCAAAACTGCCATGTAAATAAAACGAGCGAAGTGAGGTCTCTAAGTTGATTTAGGCGGTTCAGCACTTCGTCCGTCTATCTGTCAGTAGCCTGAACTATATGACCGAATAAACTTCAAATTCTCAGAGAATATGTAAAGGCGCGGCGCGGTGCAGCGCGCGGACCGCAGGCTTGGCGTACGTTATTTCGCGTCGCGTGTCGTGCGTATCGTGGATATAGTAAAGCTCTCAACGGTCTAAACCGCTAAACACCATATAAAATGTATGCGTCAGATTGACGCACAGCGTTCGTGGGCTACGTATGCATGGTGTAGTTGTATTTAAGTATAATGCTTAAAAGCAACGGAACACGGCGAAATACGCGAAAAGCCTGAATTATCACCCATTAAACATGACGTCTGTATCAGCTAAGGAAATTATAGGGATAATCCAAAGACATGGAAGGTATCTAAGAGTTTCTACCAGACTGCAGACTGGTATCTTGTATGTATGAAAAAAAAAACCAAACCAATCGAGTAGGGTATCAATATGAAGGAAATTAAAAGGCGATTACATAATATATAATTATATAAAAAGTAGACTCTCATTTTTTGCTAATCGGGTTTTTTGATGAAGGGATGAAGGAAACAAATGTTGAAGTTTGAATTTCTTATGCACCAATGTTATTTCTTGTATGTCGATCAATACAAGCCTAAATGACATAGCATCCGGGCTAACAATTTTGTCAGTTAACAAATGTCATTGTTATGTCGTGTCAGCAAGTGTCAGGCTGACATTGTCAATTACAGCAAGTACTCCTCGAATCTCGAGTTCTTTGTTGGTTGTTTTGCAGAAAAGAAAATAAATAATCGCCCATTTGCTTTCAATTTCTTTGGTTTGCTATACTGTTTTGAAGTGTATTGCAAATAGTTATTATCATGTCGTGTTTCATCTACTTTGAGAACCATTTCATCACGGATACTGATTACACAGATGTGTCATCGTTGAAGTTATTGATTTCACAAAAATATGCAGTTCCCACCGAAGACTTATGCGCTACTATCGACGGAGCTCGAGTTCCTGATGATTTGGACCTCAGATGTCTGCAGAAAGTGGTGAGAATTTGGCCAAAACTCGTTGGCGGGAAGGGTGGCTTCGGTTCTATGCTCCGTGCTATCGGGGCGCAAATAGAGAAAACCACTAACCGTGAGGCGTGTCGCGATCTCTCCGGACGAAGACTGCGCGATATAAACGAAGAAAAGAGATTGCGGAAGTGGCTGGAAGGGCAGGAAGAGCGCGAACGGGAGGCAGTTGAACGTAAACAGAAGAAGTTGGAGCGTTTGTTAGCAGAGCCTAAGATCGATGTTAACTTAGCTCCGTCTTATGAGAAAGAGCGCCAAGAGTTACCGGATCGCGTCAGTGCTGCGATCGACGCTGGTTGGCAAGCAGCGGCAGGGTCTTCAGACATCGGGGTGAAGCGAAAAGCTGATGATGATAAGAGTAAAGGCAAGAAGAAGGCCAAGCTGTGGATAGATGCTGAGCTGTCTGAGTGTTCATCATCAAGCGAAGATGAGGGTGCAGATGAAACAAAGCTCAATCTAAAGAATACTACTGAAACATTATTATCAGATAGTGGCAACGCTTCCACAGATAGTGGAAGTGAGATCGAAAAATGCCCTAAAGAAATTTGATATTTAAATAGTAACTGTAAATACCAGCTATGGTTAAATTATGAACGTCAAAAAGTTATTGAAATTAATCATGGTGAAAAGTAGCCCATTTGCTATTTAGGGACATATCTACGATATAAGATTTGGTTTGTAAATCGTAAGCTGATATTCTGAGATTGATTTGAGTCTATATTCAAACTATGCTTTGTCGAAACAGTTGATTTTTTATTTGAAACAGTTTGGGTTTAACTCGAGGTGATATGAGACTCTTCAAAACTATACTCTTTCCAACCATTTTTTAAAATCAATATAGCTAAATAACGGAGCTAAGGAGCATGTGGCTTAACTACTGTAAAGAAAAAAATAGAGTTCTTGCATTATTTTGTGTGTGGTTACCTGTCAATTTATCGAATTTCCAAGGATTTTACAGATAGAGTCTATTGTCTTATGTCTTACTTTATCTGTAAACTCCTTATATAGGGGATATTGATGGGAATTTCATAGGTGTGCTTTTATCAGTTAGTTTTGTTAATTCTGTTATGTAAGATTTGCATTAATAAATAATAAAAGTTTTAATAAATGTTTGAAATGAGTACCTATAGGAACAATTGTTAATGTTCAAGCTATTTAAAATAAAATATGTACTATAAGGCTAAATAAAAATTGGAGTTAATTGGCATGTTTCATATGATAACAATCCCACTTGGATGCCTTCACACACACAATTCCATTTAGAACCAGGAACACCAATTTCTCTTAAGGAGAAATCTTGTGTTCCCACCGGAAAGTAAACCAGATACCCACTGTTCAGAAGGTAGACGCACACCCAATAACACTAACAAGTAGATCATACATAAACGACTTATTATTTTTTCATCAATGGAGAAGAACAAAAAACAAGTTGTTCTTGCTTGTCCAAAGTAATAGTAGTGGATCTGTGATCTAAAGATCGCGTGTATTTATAAAATGGCTGAATAATGTTTTTTTTTTTCATTTTTAACCGACTTCAAAAAAGGAGGTTCTCAATTCGACTATGTTTTTTTTTGTATATATGTAAATTGATATTTACCCCAATTATGAATCGATTTTGATGATTTTAATCTCACTGGAAACGTTGCCCTTCATTCCGAGTCCCTATATTGTACGACCAATAATGCACGGCCTGATAATATACAGCCAATAATTATTACGTGACATGGTCATGGCCATTCCAATTATCAGGCTGTGTAATACGGGCTGTACTACATTATTGGATGTGAAATAACAACACGGACCAATTTTGTACAGCCGATAATACACAGCCGGGAAAACGCAAAATATATTTGAATTCAATGTACACGAAATATCAGGTCGTGCAAAACTGGCCGCACAATACAGGTCGGAAAATATTAGCACGAGCTGATAATGTACAGCCAATAATGCACAGCCGATAATTCGTGTACACACAAATGTCAGAGTCAAAGCCTCGTTTGAATGATACAGTAATTTCAGGAAGGCAAGGACCTTAGGGAGAGGGGGTCTAAGAAACTCCCCCTACGGAGATATGACGAATTATATTTAGTTTTTTTTATTCATTTATATATATTTTTCTTTTAATAGTTTTTAACGCTTCGCCGGTCGCTGCCGCGGCACGCTCGCTTCGCTCGCTCGTCTCGCGCTTTGTTTTGGCGCAGTTCAAACCTGACCTAACCTAGACTTGCAGTCACTTTTATAAAGACCACAGAGAAGCAAACATTTTTAATGTTCTTAGGTTAGAACTTTTTAATAGTCTGTGCCAACTCTTGCTAGCGACCTCGCCTAAACAAACGAGGCATGGCATAGAGAGTATATGATTGTCTATGGTTGCCTTCCAATTATTGGCTGTACAATACTGGCCGTACAATATCGACACGGAGTGATTTTACGCAGCCAGTATTGCACGCACAGTATCGTTCACACTGATATTTGGAAGCCGTGTACATGAATTATTGTCTGTACATTATTGGCCATACATTATCGATACGGACCGATTTTGTACAGGCAGTAATTGGCAACCCGGGAATGCACGGCCTGATATTTCTGATTAGGGTGTGCATTATTGGCTGTACAGAATCGGGCCGTGAAATATCGGGTTGTACATTATCGTCTCCCTTCAATACGTAACACGTACGTTTGCACACTACTGCTTGGCGGTTAAATATCTGGCAATGGTGTGGTACTGTCCCTAATCGGACACTTAAAGAATCCTACCACTATGAATGACTACGATATTATATTATATTTTACACCTTAATTCTTAGCAGAGTCTTTGGTGGGTGTTGATGCTGGCACTCGTCGTGTTTGCGGCAGCCAGGCCTCAGGAATTTGACGACGACGACGAGAGAGCTGGGGATAGAAAAGGTACTTTTTTATATTTACTCCGCTCTGATAATTATTTAATAAATATAGTCCTAGTCACATTCAAGTAAAACAGTCATGGTCAAGTCATGCCATATTACACTGGTAGACTTACTAGAACTTCTATTGGAGTTATATAGCGAAAGCGAAAATCGCGTTGTAGGTACAACATTGTGTGATTTGCCTACAATCGTACACGTTCATGAACTATTAATCGACCATTACTACACTAACACTCGAATAATCTCAAGTTTTGTAAAACGACAACGCCATTTTTTCACTTTTGTAAGTAAACGCACGTTCATTTGAAACAGATCCAGTCCTCATTATCACCCAATCACACCACTGTGACACCACTGTGTCACCTGATAAAGGTCAAGAGCCGTCCTTCTTAGAGTACTGCTCAGCTCTTGGAAATAAATGTTTGCTATGTACTTTTACCAGGCGTATAAAGGCCGTGGGTGCCAGAAACATATACATTTAATCACATACACATACATTCAGAACCAGAAACACAAAAGTCCCTTGGGAAAGAAAATTGTGTTGGTGTGAATCAAAACAGGCGTACAAAGTAGAAACATCCTCACTGGGCCAACATGGTCGTTTCATAAAGGCCAATGTCGTTTTTGGTAATATACCGCGTTAAAAAACGAAACTTAAGTGATATACTCGTAGGATGAAGCCAAGGGACGTCATCCTATATTGGGGGTTGGTGTCCGAGGTTAGTTGGTGCTCCTGGTAGGCATTGATCATCATTGATGAAGAGCTATCTTGATGGAAAGGTGTTTATTACGTGGAGGCTGAGACATGATGAGTCGCTTTGTCTAGGTACTTATGCTACATTGGTGGTCTTATTAGCTAAGTCAGGTGTTTACACACTATACTTATGTTCAACGTGAGATTTAAAACCAGCCTGTGGATACCAGGCATTATGATAGATGGGGTCGAGTAGATTATCACATTTCACAATGATATCATAAAGGCGAAAGTTTGTGAGTGTGTTTGTATGTTTGTTACTTCTTCTCGTTCAAACGGCTGGATTAATTTTGATTAAATTTGGTATGGAGGTGGAACCCTGGAGTTTCACTAAATTATTAAATATTTTTGAACGCATCATCACTTTCCATCAGGTGAGATTGTGGTCGGACGCTAGCCTATCTGGCATAAAAAAAGTTAATCGGTGTTCAGCTATATGTTAACATAGGCTACTTTTTATCCCGGAATTAATCTACTTTATTTTTTTTAATGTTTCAGATGACGTGGCACGAGTTCAAATAAAAGTGTATCGCGGGCCTACGAAGCACGACGGCTACGCCCCTTGGGGCTTTTGGGTCAAGCAACCGTCAGACGAAGAACGTTGATAGTTAAAAAATAGTAGGTACTGGAGGTGTTCCACTAATTTAAGGTCTTCTTAAAATGCACGTAAATCAAGTATTATAAATTTTTAGAGTTTATGTAAAGTAGTATATATTCTGATTTTTAGCTATTCCATAAGTTACGTTTAAGATGTTATTTGTTGATTCGTTTGTAAAGCCAAAGATTCCTGTTACAATAAACTGTTAATAATAAATGCTTATTTTTGTATTTCGGTTACCCTTGGGTACCAAAGGTTACGGAGCGGGGTTCGGGTTAGTCCTGCTCCTAACCGTAAAACTAAAATTCTCTAGTATATAGGTAGGCTATTTATTTATTTATTTAATAATGCACACATGAACAATAGTTATTTACATACTTGAACGTAAGCTAATGACATGTACCCTGTATAAAAGGGTGTGGCAAAATACATATACAGCATTTTTTCTTATTATATAACAAATTATTATTATTCATAATTTATCAATAGATTCAAATTTCCTCAGAATATTGTTAACATAAATATTATTTTATTTATATTTACCTATATGTCCCACAGCTGGGCAAAGGTCTCCCCCATTTTCTTCCACGCATCTCTGTCTTTTCTGGATATCATCGCGCCACCGTTTTCTTGGTCTTCCTGGACGACGTTTTCCGTCTTCAGGCTGCCATGGTGTGACAGTTTTAGGCCATCTCTCTAATAATAGTAAATAAACTAGTTAATAATAAATAATCTGGCCAAAAAAAAGATTTTTGAATAAAAATAATGTTTTAGCTCTGTCGTAAAATAGTAGCTACTGATTTTAGAAATTCGCTTCAGTGCTCGCTGCGTTGTGTAGATGGTGGGTTTCTCGTTCTAAGCCGGATTTTAATTATTTTTATAATAATTTTGCTAACCAACTTTAAATCGTTAAAGATTCTAAATGGTCCTTCAAAATTAAAAATGATATAATAAACCTAAAAATGTTTTTCAAATACCCATTCAATGGTGTCATTGAATAGGTATTTGAAAATCATTTTTAGGTTTATTATATCATTTTTAATTTTGAAGGACCATTTAGAACCCCCCAATTAACACTAGTCGTCGACTTTTTATTTTTCACAATATGGCGTTTGGTTAACACCATATTTAGTTTTGATTGCTGTCATATCTTTAATGAGTCGTAAGATTAAGACAAATAGATTGACAAATCATCAAAATCGGTCCACGCGTTTGATCTCTAGAAGACACAAATGAACAAACATACATCCTACTAATATTATAAATCCGAAAGTTTGTGTGTAAGTGTGTGCATAAGTGTGTAAGTATGTTTGTTCCCTCTTCACGCTTTAATGGCTGAACGGATGAAAATTTGGAACGTACATAGATTATACCTAGGATTAACACGTAGGCTACTTTTTAGCTTGATAATAGCGGGCGAAGCCGCGGGGCACGGCTAGTAGGTACATAAGTACATTATAAGGTTGTGGCTATTGCCTATCCTATCCTATCCTACTATAATCCTACTAGTCTTTCTTCTTATCTTACTGATCTTACTAATCTATATATATAAAAATCAATTCCACTTTTCGTTGTTATTTTATAACTCAAGAACGGACTCACCTATCCAAACCAAATGTTTAGGCTTTGTTCGGACTATTTAGTAGATGGTTTATGTGAAGTTTGCACAAAATCGGTCGAGCGGTTCTTCATTTATCATACCCGGGCGAAGCCGGGGCGGATCGTTCGTATATTATAAATACGAAAGTTTGTGTGTGTGTGTGTGCGGATGTTTGTTACCACGTATCTCACTATTGAATAAACCGATTTTGATGAAATTTAAAATATGAACTAAATTAAAATTATGTACATAGGTTTATACATAAATACACATTGCCCTCCTTAGCGTAGCAGTCAGGTAAAAATACCGTTATACTTTGGCCTGCCTCGCCCATTTGTAAACGAGGTTATAATTATCACGTCATCGTGGGCTAGAGGAAGCTATTTATTAATTAGAGTGTAGACACGCGCCGCCCAGTGGCGACACAGACAACTTGACAAATTACCAGTACATTTTTAACCGACTTCAAAAAAGACGAGGTTCTCAATTCGACTGTATTTTAATTTATGTGTTACCTCAGAACTTCTTTCTAGGTGAACTGATTTTGATGATTTTATTTGAAAACTGGTGCTTCCAATGTGGTCTCAGTTAAATTTGATCAAGATCTGACCTGAAATTTTTGAGTTATCTTCAATGATGCGTACATAATTCATGTCACCTGATCAAGAGTTCCGAAGATAAAGTGGTGAAGTCGGTTTTTTTTAAGCTTTGCTTACGTTTAATTATTGAACATCATGTGTGTATTTTACACAATGTCGGGTTTTAATCAAAATCGGGCAGTAGCATTGCTTTAGTAATAATTGGCGAAGAAAGATTAAATTAAAAGTAGGAAGATAATAATATGTGATAGTCCCGAAGGCGTAGACTGCTTATATTAAGTGTAATGCACATAATTTCCCTGTTGCAATCAGAGTATTTGCGTTTTTTTAATAAGCTGCAACAATGCCGTTCTTTGCCGTTACTAGATCTCCAGTTTTGTTTGTTTGATGTTAGAGAGTACCGTCACTTTCAATAACATCATAATTTGGAAAATGTTATTTCTTGATTATTTTTTTTATCTAGTTATATGGAATTGGAATTGTTGCGCTTTGTTTGTCTATTTTATTAGTAGTGCTTTTGCAGTGGCGGATTTACACAATTGCCGCCAGTAGGGTATATCATTTTGCCGCTCTTACCAACCTCTACAATTCAATTACTTAGTTCACAATCATATTAATTGCAATGTTTTCGTCAATGAAATATTGTGATTCCCAAATCATTATGTTGCAATTTCAATAAAAGGCTAGTGTAATAGGATGATAGTGTATATTACACCATATTTTGCCCGTAAATAGTATGAATTCAAACTAGTAAAAAAAAATTGGTCCCAAATTTGCCGCCCCTAAAATCTGCCGCCCTAGGCTCCAGCCTACTCAGCCTGCTGGTAAATCCATCACTGTGCTTTTGGTCTAAAATGTTAAAACTACGACGCAATTTAACTTTTCGGTTTGTTAGGATCTTCATAAACATTGGATCAAGAATCTTTAATTCACCTTATAACATATAAGTATAGTAACGTTACAACGGGTATGTCAATTACAATTAAACAATTATTTTTTAATATACCTAACATTAGAAGAAGCAGGAATGAAGAAGAAACAGTAATGGGTATAGGTATTCTCCAAAGACCTAGAATCGGTGCGCTTTGCCCCTTGGTAGCTATTCTCTGTGTACAGTAATAATGCTTGGTTCTTGGTACCAATGCTCAAATTTTTTTTGCTATTACGTCATTCATCGGTAAACACGGGCGTCGCGTCGTGACTCGGCGTCAATTTTTATGCTAGCATTTGACCACTATCTCACCTGATGGGAAGTGATGATGCGGCCGAAGATATGCTATGCTCACCTAGAAGATACCTATGCACTCTTGATTTGAAGACTCCCAGATTATACCAGATTTATTTTGGGGGCTGAGTCACCCACATCCGTAGGAGGATACCCCTTAAGTCTGACTCCCTACACGTGGTCCCCGGGTGGTGCTAATCAGGTGACGTTTGAGAGGTGGTAAAGCATTTTGTGAGTTGCTCGCCTGGCTTGCTACCAAAGTAGCTTACCACCATCAAGTTGAAAGTCTGCCGCCAAGCTAAATACGGTGTTCCGGCAGTTATCCTTGAGAGCCTGCGTATTCCAGGTCTAGTGTGTTTACCAGCTTCGATCACATCGTCACTTACCATCAGGTGAGATAGTGGTCAAACACTAGCCTGTCACAAATAAAAAAAAAAAAAAAAACCCCTCGGGGAACAATGTCGCAGGCAATGAGTACCCTTCGCTGTAAGGATGATGAACGTAGAAGCAAACCGAAAATCCTTGGAGAGACAATGAAGAATGAGGCGTCTTTGGTTATGCCCAAAGATAATGTAGTCACTACGTTTGTTACGTCCTTGTTACTGTTTCTGCATGGATGGACTGTAACGTCTGTAAATTAGGCACTTTTCATTGGCATAAGTGCGCGTCTAGTAAACATACGCAACATACGTCATATCCTATCGCAAAATACACAGAAGCGATGAGGCGCAGACGGTACGAGGACGTTGGGAGGTGCGAGGATAGGGCTCGGGGTTTAAACCACTCAGTGATGCCAGATATACGATAATTATCGTACATGTACGATACAATATTAATCATCGTACGCAAATTACGATGGTTTGCAACTCTGCCCTAATTGGGGTAACATACTAGTAATCGGGTCAATCATCCAAAAATACAAAACAATGTCTATGGTATCCGGGGATCCCGTATGCTTATATCCCGGAATCTATCAAATTAACGTAAAAATTACAATGATAGTTCATACATTCATCATTCTTCTTTCTTAGATTCAGAGGTAGGTAAGTGTAAATAAGTTAAACATTATTAAAATTTCATGATTCAATGGTTGTGTAACAATATGCACATCGATCGTCCATAACGTAAACACAACATAAACCAACTGGCAATTAACAGTTATTACCAGTATGCGACGCGTGCGTATGGTAATAAGTTCATAGAAACAACTAAATTACGAAATTTAAAAACCAAACTCATTCACACTCCCAACCCCACACTAAGTTCAAAGACTTGTATCGAGGGTGCCGGACACATTTACATATCACACAATCACACCCAGAATCAGCACAAAATTCCTTTGGGAAGAAAAATTGTGCTTCTGCCAGGAATCGAACCCAGATCCCACTTCACAGAAGGCAGAGACTTACCCACCGCGCCAACTAGATCGTCATTAACCATAATAATGGAGTATTTATAATAAAATACCCGAATATGTTTTTTCAGCTGGCGCCATGTAATCGATAACAGTCTAGGGCTCGCTTGCCAGAACCTAGTCCAATAGCTTATTCCTATTATTTCATATTGTTTGGTGATATGTTATCTAGAAATGAGCGTGTTGTTGATATCTATTCAATAGCCATTGTTGTAGGTAAGCGTGGATTCTACGATGTTATGGCAACGACGTCTTTTACTAGAATAAGTCAAGAATCAGAATCAGAATGTGCCAGAACTGTGTAAAAAAAGATCTTAGTATATAATTAAACGCAAGTAAAGCTTAAAAAATCCGACTTCACCACTTTATCTTCGGTACCTTGATATAATGTATTAAACACGCATTATTGACTATAACTCAAAAAATAGAAATCAGATCTTGATCAAATTTCAATGGAACCACATGACAAGCACCAGCTTCGAAATAAAAAAATAATCATCAAAATCGGCTCCCAAAGAAAGAAGTTATGAGGTAAATTTTGAAGTCGGTTAAAAACGAGAACATCGTCAATGTAGTCCACAGAATACGTATTATTGACGATATTTCAAGAACTAAACTGATCAGATCTTGATCAAATTTAAATGGGACCAATTGGAAAGCAACATGTATCATGCTTAAAAAAAATTTGAAATTGATTCACTTGGAAAAAAGGTTGAGGTAACACACATTAAAAAATACAGTCGACTTGAGAACCGCCTCCTTTTTTGTGAAGTCGGTAAAAATATTGTATCAACGGTTACCCTTTTCGGACATGCAATATATGCAATTTGAAATAACTGAGTTATGTTATAAAATAAGATACAATAATTTATTTACAACAATTTTTAACATACTTTCCTGTCTATGCATTTAACACTGTTATTTAATAAAATATTAAATACCATAGTAAATATAATATATTACATCTTCGGCCACATCATCGCTTTCCATCAGGTGAGATAGTGGTCAAATGCTAGCCTAACAAACATAAAAAAAAAGTACAATGCGGTATTCTTTTATATTATAATACACTTTACAAAGAGCAAGCACCCAAGAAATATTATGATATTTTGGAATGATATCCTGGGTCTATCACTTATGTTATGTTAACACTCAATATGTTATTATATATATTTTTACCGACGTCCCAAAAAAAGGAGGAGGTACTCAAGTCGTTTTTTTTTTTATGTGCGTTACCTCATACTTCTCCCCACGTGAGCCGATTTCGAAAATATTTTTTAGTTTGAAAGATGTTGCTTTCTAATTGGTCCCATTTAAATTTGATCAAGATCTGATCAAAACGCTTTGTCTCTATTCTATAACAAATAAGCTTTCTAAATGTAACAGACCTTAAAACTTGTACATAAGGCTTAAAATATCTTTAGCTTAAAAAAACATATGACGTCGGTTGAAAAAAATGTATAGGTGGAATTCTATATCTATGAACGTTCAATAATATTTCTGTCTTTTACAAAATAGGAACACAAGACAGAGATAGCATACTGCTGTGCTGTCAAGTTAGTCAGAACTTAGATGTATATGCAAGCTTAGTCGAGTATGTTATTCAATTCAAATTTCAAATTGTTTATTTCGGAACAACAAGGTGTTGACAAGGTGTGTTATTAGTGTTGACTAAAAACACGCGCCCATCGAGATAGGAAACAAACCTACGATTACTTTAGCTACAACATCCTTGCACGTGCCTTTCAGCTTCTGCTGTTCATATTTTCATTGATAAACTAGCGTGACAGCACTAAAATGTATGCTATCTCTGTCTTGTGTTTCTATTTTGTAAGAGACAGGGATAGTTTAAATTTAATTTAGTGAGTGTACATCAGAATCGAGGTCAATATAATATACTATACTACTATTAAGCCTATATTTAAATCTCATTATATTCTCTGTTGTTATCTGTGTTTTTGTTTTAATGGTGGAAAGAAAAAGTGTAATAAGGTACATTGAAAAAAATATTTTACAATACAATACAAATACCTTTATTGCACACCAAGAAAAATAACAATTAACAATAGAAAAACTAACAATATAGCAGTACAATCGGCAGCCTTATCGCTAAGCAGCGATCTGTTCCAGGCAGCCTAAGGATGGAGAGGATAAAAAAGTTTAAGAAAAAGTGATCGGTGGTGCGGCAATGATCATTATACATGCGATATTTTAAACATACATATAATTATTAACGTAATTAAACAAATCATATACATATAGTTACATACATTAAAGATAAATACCACATACATAAATAATATACAATATATATAAATATTACAATACACATACTTAATATAACCTAAAAATAAATGAATATTAGTGATGAAACATGAAAATTTTATTTACTTTTCAACTTCAAAAAAGGAGGTTCTCAATTACCCTGTAAGTTTTTTTTGTATTTATGTTACGCGATATCTCCGCCAATTATGAATGAAGATTGAGATGTTTTTTTGTTTGGTAGAGTATACTTCAGAGGTCCCATATAAATTTAATCGAAATCGGTCAAGCCAAAAGCGAAATATAAGCCATGTTTTGATTTGAAATGTAATGTTTTCATAAATAGCATTCTATTTTCGACCATATTATTATATAAACCCAAATAATCGATTAAAATCATAAACATAAATAAAAAATTATGCAGTACCCTATTGAATGAGTTTCGCTCGACAGATTTCTTCGTTGAAAATAAACATAAACACTTTCACATTCACAGCCTCACACAAAGTGCGATGACTTGTTTTCTGAGTGCCGGAAACATTGACGTGATAGACACAATTACACCCATAACCACAAACATAAATCTTTCTTGGGAAGAAAACTTGTGTTTCCACCAGGAATCGAACCCGATACCCGTTGCTTAAAAGGCGAATGCGCACCGAACTTAGCCAACGAGCAGTTCTAAATGACGCCGTTTTGAGATTATTTTACGTCTTTAATTGAATTGGCATCATACCTCGAGTCGTAAATATAAATACACTGACGTCATGAAACGTTTGGATATATTTGTATCCAAACTTTTCCATCCTATTTTTAAAAATCTATCAGAGCGCCTGGTTGAAGCGACGCGTGATCAAAATGCAGGCACTTATTTGGCTCAGCGTATTAGCATTGCAATTCAGAGGCAATGCCGCCAGCATGATGGGAACGCTACCCACTGGTAATGGGCTTGAGCACTTGAGTTACCTATAGGCTCGATGTTTTGTAGGTAACTTGGTTCTTTGCTGTATATAATTTTAGTTTAGTTTAAGGAAAATATATAGGCATTGGCCTCGATTCTGATGTCACACACTAAATTAAATTTAAAATATTCCTGTCTTTTACAAAATAGGAACACAAGACAGAGATAGCATACTGCTGTGCTGTCAAGTTAGTCAGAACTTAGATGTGATGTCTATGCAAGCTTAGTCGAGTATGTTTTTGGTGTTGACTAAAAACAAGCGCCTTTCTGCTTCTGCTGTTCATATTTTAATTTATGAACTAGCGTGACAACCACTAAAATGTATGCTATCTCTGTCTTGTGTTTCTATTTTGTAAGAGACAGGGATAGTTTAAATTTAATTTAGTGTGTGTACATCAGATTCGAGGCCATTATGGCCCTTAGGTAGTATTTAAACATTTCCTATTAGTAGATAGATAACTCTTTATTGTATACCATAAATAAAAGAACACATTAAAATACCTTAAACTTTAACTTAGGCTAAGTACAATGGGCAAGCGATATCTTCCAGATAATGTTTAGATAGTGTTAGCTAAATAATTTGGAACCGGGGCGTAACTACGTACTGCATTCGTAGTTATAAAAACAATATAAAGTTAGTACCTAAGTATTATATCTTACTAGCCGTGCCCCGCGGCTTCGCCCGCTATTATCAATTTAAAAAGTAGCCTATGTGTTAATCCTAGGTATAAGCTGTGTACATTCCAAATGTCATCCAAGTCCGTTTAGCCGTTAAAGCGTGAAGAGGGAACAAACATACTTACACACAAACTTTCAGATTTATAATATTAAGTAGAATTGACCGAGTATTTTTTTATTAAGGTATGTTTTTTTGTTTGTTAGATTATACGTCTGAGGTGGTCCCATTAATTTTTTTTCATAATCGATCAGTCAAGCCAAAACCAAAATATAAGCTGTGAATTCGGTTTTTTAAGCTTTGTTTACGTTAAAATTATTGCCGATCCGTTTTTGGATAATTTTCAAAATGATGGAGATAATGGGGGTTGAAAACGTAAAAAATACATATTTCAGCCTTTTCGAAAAATATACGAGGTCTTCAGGTCACTGAGCAACTACTATGTAGTTTTGTTTATAATGTAGTATTAGATTAATAATTGTTCTTCCTTATTTAATGTATTGGCGAAAAAATTTGTATTGTTAAAAAAGGGCACGCACATCTGTGGTGACTACATTTGAAATAATAAAAAATGTTACTCCATCACGGAATTCAAAAAACATTTCTTTGAAATCCGTGCCATACGGGGATATGTATGTAACACGGCCACTTCATTTTTATAATTACATCAATATAACGACTATTTTCTATGAATTTCACATATTGTGCTAGAATTTGAAGCAGTATCAGTCACATGGACAGTCTGAAAGTAGAGACCACGCTCTGCTCGGTCAATGATGTATTATTTGTATTTTTCATTGACATGTAACATTTTCTATTATTAAAATTAATATAAATAAAAACAGATTACTCACACATTATCGTCAACAAACTTAAAAAATCCGGGCATCAAAAATAATAGTAATAAGTATTATTATGCATTCCAAATGTAAAAACGTACCTACCTACCTACTAAGCGATAACGTACTGATAAGCGCATCTTTATCACCTCTGATAAAATAAAAATACTGACGTAAACTGCCGCCCACAATATTTTATTTTTATTTGACTTGAGTCAACAGATGCGCCAAGCCTATCGCCAGTTCAAATATGATACTACGGAAAACCGGTCGTACGCGCCCAAACCACGACTTGGCTAAACCATCGCGCCAACAAAAAAAAACAATTTTAAAAGTTAACCTTAATTTGGCGGGAGTTGAAGTGTATCGTGTTTGTGTTGTGAACTTTCATGTGTGATTATTAATACATAATAAGTTAAAGACGCAAAATGTGTTGTTAAAAATGTATAAAATAAAGAGATAGATTCCGTTCCGACATGCGGGTCGCACCTGCTGTGTCGATGATCCTAGTGAATCATGTAAAAATGGTGCTTGGTCCGCGTTAATAATATTTGCAGTCTGGAGTTTGACAAAAAAACGAATTTGAAGGAATGCTACCCTACTTGAACAGTGAGTTTTGTGAGTGCCGTGTGTAATAATAGCCTTTAATTGTCTTGAAGTGGTTATTTAAAATTCAAGTTAGTACGTTGTGTGCATCGAATTTTAAGTATTTGTCGAACAATGCCAGAATATGATACGGAAAATAGTGAGCTGCATAAAATTTTTGGGTGAGTTTTAAGTCTACCTGTTTAGAGACTATTATAGAATTTTACGAGTGAAACTGCACGAAAAGGTGTTCTTAGAGTTTTGTTGTTTGATTCATTCTAAAGTGATTTGATCACATTGTAATAACGAGTAGTCAAACTATTTCGAAGTCTTTAAATTTAATATGCAATTTATCTATTTATATATTTATATATTTATGCACACATTTACAATAGTTATATACTGTTAACATCCGGTGAAGTTGCTAGGTACTGTTGAAGATTTGAAACTTAGTATCAGGTTTTTTTTGCCACGAAAGTGCAAAAATGGCGTTGTTGATTTTGTAAAATTTTCTAAAACCTGTGATTCTTCGAGTGTTGATGTGTAATAATGGTGGGTTATTAACCGTTACTACTGAGTAAACGTGCATAAGTGTAGGCAAGTCATACAAAGTTGAGAAACGTGATTTTCGCCTTCGCTCCAAGACTCCAATAGAAGTTCTAGTAAAAATTCTACTACTTTACTAGGGCATGACTTGACTATGACTAAACCTTGACTTTGACTGTGATTTGTGACTAGCACAATTAATATAAAATATACTTGTATGATAATGTATTCTCTTGACACTGGCTAAATGCACAAGTTGCGAAGCCAAAATTAAAAGAAAAAAAAACTTAATATATATATAAAAAGAGAATATAAATACGAACTCCGCCTACTAGATTTACTTTAACTCTTCAAGTTAATAACAATTTTTGGTTTCTTTTAAAATAAAATACGTTATATACATTTGGTTATGACAACATATAAATAAAAAATATATTACACTCATTTTTTTATAGGGGTGTCACCTACAGTTGTTTACAGTAATAATAAAACAGCTCTAAAATTACGGCAGCTCCTAGGCCCAAGTCAGACTGCATCTTGAGCACAGGGCCGGACGCGCCCTGGTAAGGCTTACAGTTCACTAAATATCCATAGCGAGTAGCTGCTGACCTGAGCTTGTATATAAATCTTATTGATTTCCCGTGAATGTGTTTTTTGGTACCGTGCCTTCCAAAGTATGGTACTATAGTTATGTCTAAAGAGATGTGTGAAGAACCAGCTCTTTTGAAGTTTTCAGTGAAATTTACGTTCAGTTTTGTGAAATATTCTCGAACTTTAGCAAATTTATCGTTTGGCGGTAACGATGTTTTGTCTGAAAGATGAAGGTAATGCTGTAATTCGAAAAATCTATTGCGTCTCATGATTGATCCTATTAGATCATTGTGCGTATCATTTTTTACTTCCCATAACATTCCTAAAACATCATCACTATATAGAGATAAGCCCAAAACGGAAACAAAAGTCTTGTTATTACTAAGAAGGAATTCTAAGAAATATAATGCCCAGTGTCACCCTCATAACTTCTCTCCACGTGAGCCGATTTCGAAAATTTTTTTTTAGTTTGAATGATGTTGCTTTCTAATTGGTCCCATTTAAATTTGATCAAGATCTGATCAGTAGTTCTTGAAATATCGTCAATAATATCTATTTTGTGACGAATAATGCGTACTTTGACGATGTTCTGGTTTACCCGACTTCAAAAGTTACCTCACAACTTCTTTCGTTGTGAGCCGATTTTGATGATTCTTTTTTTATTTGAAGCTGGTGGATCAAGGTTTCGATGATAAAGCGGTGAAGTCGGTTTTTTTAAGCTTTGCTTGCGTTTAATTATACTTATTGACTTTGCAACCAAGGTAGTGGAATTCAATAATAAAATCTCCTTGTGGTAGAAAAAAAATATTTAACGTATGTCACCTACAAGTGACACTGGGAATTGAAGAGTTAGAAGGATGCATGAAAGATGTCAAAGATATTGTAATCACTCCAAAATTTAAAATGGTACACCGAAAACACAGGAGAAGTGAAAAACCGGCGGACATGCTTCGGCCATGTAGATATACCAAAATCGCGGAGTGCTGATAACAAGAGTAAAAACGTACGTAGGTACGTGCGTGAGAAAAAGTTTTGGGATTCTTACAAGTGCTGCAAGATTGGGAAAGGTGCTACAATGTTAGCAAGTCCATCTACAAGCCGTAAAGCCTTGTTCGGACTACGTTAGTAATTTAGTCAAATAGCAAGTAATTTAGTGACTAACATCGCTAATGACCGAAAATCGTTGGCATGTCTTGTTCGGACTACGTTAGTAATTTAGTCGAGTAGTAAGTAATTTAGTGACTAACATAAGTACTCGCTAATGACCGAAAATCGTTGGCATGTCTTGTTCGGACTACTTTAGTAATTTAGTCGAGTAGTAAGTAATTTAGTGACTAACATAAGTACTCGCTAATGACCGAAAATCGTTCGCATGTCTTGTTCGGACTACGTTAGTAATTTAGTCGATTAGTAAGTAATTTAGTGACTAACATACTCGCTACTGACTAAAAATCGTTCGCATTACGGCCGAGAGATTGTTACACTGGGCAAGTCATATTGTCACAAATATCAAATAAAATTTACTTATATGGACTTACAACTTAAATAACAATGATTGAAAAAAAGACACGAACGATAAATAAAACTTTAATTAATATAATATTAATTAAAGTTAATTAATTATATTATTAATATTTATAAAAGTCTCGGTCATCGACCTCAGGTTGTCAGTCTTTCGGTATTTTATCACTTACATTTTGGAGAGTGTGCGCAGGAATTACACGAGTTAATTCTTCCATGCCCGTTTTACCATATAACGGCAAGACAAACTGTGAAACGTCACCCATATATGGTTGACATGCCTCCGGTTCGCTCGAAGCGTTTCGCTTCTACGAGTGTGGAGAGTGGTAGATTTTAGTGGAACTCATTACCCGCGTCTTTGTTTCCCGAACGGTATAATCTGGGAGTCTCAAGTGAAGAGTGAATAGGTATCTTCTAGACAAGCATGCTACATCTTCGGCCGCATCTTCACTTTCCATCAGGTGAGATAGTGGTCAAATGCTTGCCTATCGAGCATTAAAAAAAATATTTTAACAAGAATCATAATTATTATCATTAATCATAGATAATATTTAAACTATGTAGTTGCAATAAATAAAAAAACTGCCGATGCCGACGAATATTTGAATTGATCAGGTTTTGATTTTTGTTTTATACCATTATTATATTAGCCATGCTATCGGCTTCTGTTATAAAATCCAACATGCCGGTATTATCCTATACCTACAGTGAGATCTAGTCTATTTTATGAATAATATGTAATACTAGCTTTTGCCCGCGGCTTCGCTCGCGTTAAGAAGTACAACAAACTTTCATCCCCTATTTTATCCCCTTGGGGGTAGAATTAATCAAAATCCTTTCTTAGCGGATGCCTACGTCATAGCATCTACCTGCATGCCAAATTTCAGCCCGATCCGTCCAGTGGTTTGGGCTGTGCGTTGATAGATCACTATGTCAGTCAGTCAGTCAGTCAGTCACCTTTGAGTTATATATATTTAGATGTATAAAATAAAAAAAAAGTATTTATTGCCAGACACCAGATACATTTTTTCTTATATTCTACAATATAACATAACGAAAAACAATTAAATTTTACAGATAAATAAGATACAGTTATAAAATAGACATACACAGTTATAGACACAAATAATAGTGGTTGGCAATAGGAGTATGCTCAGCTCTTTTTTGCGTAAACTAAATATATTAAATTCGAAGCGTGCCGTATGGCACGGTCTCTGCGGCGTCACTACAGATCGAAGCGAGCTATATGGCACACTTCGACGTTTACAGCTTTAGAACTTTATTTTGTTAAAGGAAAGGTTGCTATTCCCTTAACTTATTTATTGACATAAGACCTTTTGAATGGCGCTTTAAAATGAAACCAATAACAGCACCATCTTGGAAAAAATATTTAAATATGCAGCCAGTCGAAGTTCGGCGACCTTGCGCGCCGGTACGCGCCATTGTTTTGGTTGAGTGAGGTGATCGTGAGTGCGCATTATATAGTGAATTTATGGGATTTGGACCAAATAAACTGTAAGTGGCTAGTTTATTACACACTTTAGAGTGTTTTATCAAGCTTTTTACATTATCACAATAGTATAATGTGTGATATACTTCGATATAACATCGAGTGAAAATAGCCGACGCTCACGACGTTCCCGCGCAAATTGACCGATCGTTTTTTTTGCTTACCGTTTTTATTGTTTATTTTTTTTGAGATGTTTTTATTGTTTATTTTGTCTTAGTAATCTTTATTTTAGTTGTTAAAAATATCGTAGAATCCATATTATTCATTGTCTTGGCCCAATAGTCCTTATTATTATCTAAAATGTGGCTCGTGTTCGAGTAAACAAAGGAATCGTTTGTTTACTCGGAATGTTATCGCCGCTAAGTGGTTTTTGTGCACTTTTTTGTGAGAGTTTTTTGTTTTATGGTATCCACGTGTTATAGATTACCGAAAAGTATATTGTTTTGTCATTTTGAAAGATATATTATTATGACGAGAAAACATTGTTTATCATGTCAATATTTGAAGGATAAAAATCTTCGGATTTTATCACGAAAATTCTGCCATTCGCGACTTTTTGCCTCATTAGGTATAGATTTTTTTAATTATCGGTTATTATATTATTTTTATAAAATTCCTGAATATATTTTCTATCGGCCAGTGCATAATTATAAAGCCTAGATACTAAAATACTACCCACACAAGGTTTTCGAAAGAACGGCCCTAACGCTTGCAATTTCGGTGCATCGTCAATTTCAGGGGTATATTCCGAGTATAAAATATCAAAATATTAGTATAAAAGTATACACATTTTAGTTTTATTTTAGAAAAAACATATAAAGCTTTTTATAAAAACATAAAAACGAATACATAAAACAATTTATTTTATATACAAATACCCACTTTTTCTAAATTACAACTATTTTTCAACTTTCTGTACAAAGAGAGGTCTGTGTAAAATAAAATAAAAGTACAATACAAAACAATAATACATTGTCTTATAGCTTATTTCAATACCTTTTAAATAAAGTAACTCAAAGCAGCCTAGCTATAACTAATTTATCACTAGGTGTAAAATAATACGCAACGAGCGAAGCCGCGCGCACGCGCCTAGTATCGCCGATTAAATGTTTGTTCCAAAAATCCGCGATCTCTATGAGTCAAAAGGGTTAAATAGCTTACGCATGGCTGGTTTTCAGCATATCCTTTACTCGAGCTAAGATGGTAGTCGAGCCGGAAAAAATAGTAGTTTGCGGGGTCTTATTTTAAATTTGTACAACATTTACAGCTGATTTATAATAATTAAATAAAAAGTAAAATAAATAAATTATGTGTATACATCTAAAGAATAAATAAAAAAATAAAATAAGTAAAAATAAATACATAAACGATTTCATATTCCTACTAAGCAAGCCATTGCATCGCATGCGTTTGTGTGTATATGTCTACGGTGAGTGTGTGTGTGAGTTGGTGTGTGTGTGCATGTGTTCGTGTGCGTGTGAGTTGGTGTGTGTGTGTGTGTGCATGTGTTCGTGTGTGTGTAAGTATATTAGTGTTTATACGTAAGTGCCTGTGTGTAAATGCCTAAATGTGTAAAAATGTGATTTTACTTATTTTAAAAATTGCTTCAAAGTTTCTTTTGTTACGTTGGTACAGTAATGTTTTATATTTAAGTTTAAAAAGATATGAACAAGACTTTTTTCTTAATGGAGGTGGTAAGTTATTCCAAATTTTGGACGCATTATATTTGAAGCAACTCCTAAATCTCGCAGTATTATGCTTGGGAATTGAGAGAATAAGCAGGAGCTTATTGCGAGTATTCAGAGAGTTAACATCTTTCATCCAAGTCAATTTCTCAAAAAGATACTCAGGTATCTTTTTGAGTGAGCATGTGATTTTTTTATTGTCTGTGTGAGAGTACATAACCGTCTTAAAAAAACTATGTTGGAAAATATCAGTTTGGTGTCCCAAGAGTCCCTGTTTTTAGACCTATTTTGTCTCAGGGGCTAACTCGAAAACTTTTACATATTTAAAGTAGTACTTTGAATATAAATGTTCGTTATATTCTCTAACTAAACGAAATATACAAAAATTTAAAAATTATTATGTAAAGAAAGATTTTAGCAATAAAATTAACCTCAAACGTTTTACTCTATTAAGCAAAATGTAGGAGCATTATTAGGAATATATTTCACTCCACGCGAATTATAATTATTCTGGCACTTCGTTGTGAAAATTACCCTTATTCCTCTTAGATAACTAAATTAGATAACCAGTATTCTAAGATAAAAAATATTTACTGTTATGGTATCTTGGAACAGCCATTATTTCACGCGCACATAAAACAAAAAAATGAACTGTTATGAGATAGTCTTTTTTTATTCTGTGCCTATATCACACTAGAAATAAATAGGATATCTCTGCGCCAATTGCATTATTTCTTTAAAATATATACAGCAAAGAACGAAGTAACCTACGAAACATCGAGCTTAAAGATAACTGAAGTACTCAAGCCCACTACCAGTGGGTAGCGTTCTCATCATGCTGGCGGCATTCCTGAATTGTGACAGATTGACTAACACTAAGTTGGCGAAAAGGATTTTCATGGCTTTATCCAAATTGGGTAAAAAGATGCCTCAAAAAATAGCAAAACAAGTAAATATACGTATATGAAATAACTTTCACAGTTTTCTAGAGTAAAATGATGAAAATTTGCTTTTAAAAATAATAAAAATTCAGAGAAAAACGGTTCATTAGTCGCGCGTTTTAGAAGATATTTTGGTATTGCCCCCTTCAAATCAAATCAAAATCGTTTATTCACATGGGCTCCAAAGAGACCTCATGAAAGTTAAAGACTATCTGCCAGATTCGCAAAAAAATCCTTAAAA
Source organism: Lomographa bimaculata (assembly GCA_948107665.1). Taxonomy (NCBI): domain Eukaryota; kingdom Metazoa; phylum Arthropoda; class Insecta; order Lepidoptera; family Geometridae; genus Lomographa; species Lomographa bimaculata. Next base: position 716,014 of record OX403607.1, on the reverse strand, counting down.
TTGACAGAACGTTTATAGTTATCAGTGTGTATTACAATGTTTACGCACTGTTTTACCAACTGAGTCAGGAAAAAATCACCTCATTGAGTGGCGAATGGGGTAAGGGACTTTCACCACGAGCGAGAGAGTCGCGATAACATCGCCATGTGTACACGTTCTAAGAGTGTGTACAGAAATAGATGTCACGACGCGACGGTAATATCGCTGCGATTCTCTCGCTCGTGGAGACGGCCCCTTAGTCTCAGTCGCAGACAGAGAATCGTATTATGTAATCCTATACCATGGTGTAAGTGTTGTTTGGCGCCAGAAAGTCGCGTCTCGAACAGTCTCGCAGGCGCCGCGGCTCCCGCCCGGCCCGTGCCAGTTTTGGCAACGTCCGACATTAGTCTAGCCTCCCGAACTCCGTTAATGTCAGTAATATTTAACGACACGCCAAGCGCAAAGGAATAAATAGGTAAATTAGAATTAATAAAATAAGTAACGATATATTTTTCTCAGATTCAGTCTGGCTCCTAGACAAGGCAATTTATTGTTTAAAAAATACCACTAACAAACTTCTAAAATTTTTATTCAGTATGCTATCTACGGGACAATACCCTCTATATTATTTCCTAAATCTTAAATAAACTATTTACTTACATATATACAGCAAAGACCTACTTAAGTCACCTACAAGGCATCGAGCTTATAAGCATAGTAGAAATATATTTCTACTATGTTATAAGTGCCCAAGCCCATTACTTACCAGTGGGCAGCGTTCCCAACATGCTGACGGCATTGCCTCTCTGAATTGCCATGCAAAAACGTTGAGAATGTTGAATTTTAAATGTCCAAAATGTGCGGGATGCACTGCGTTCGTCCCCATTTTTAACCAACTTCAAAAATAGGAAGAATTTCTCAATTTAACTGCATTTTTTTTTTTTTGTGTGGTACCTCAGAACTTTTTTCTAGCAGTACAGATTTTGATGATTCTCATTTTATTATAAAGCTGGTGATCCCATTTAAATATATAAAGATTTGATCAGTCGTTTATGAGTTATCCTCAAAAATATTTAAAACAATTAATCTGATCTATTTCGAAGATAGAGCGGTGAAGTCGTATTTTTCTCTGTTTAACATTTGATTAACTGTTTATGTATGTATATTGCTATATAGGTATATTTATGTATTTAATATGATGTATATATTTATATTTTATATGTAGATAAGGAAACACTGTAATATATTTTAAACTTATAATTCTATGTCTAAATATGTTTAAATAATAAATAAACTTACTTCTCCATAGCATGTGCACTACCACTTAAAATTCACACGATACACCGAGGTTAACTGGAAGATAATGCTTTATAGCATTAAGATCGCCTGTGTATCTACAATGTGTTTTGTTAGTGCAACAAATAATTTTCAATCAATCAATTAACGATATATGTATTGTCATTGTAGTCATTGTAGCGAAGTCTATCGGATCGCATACTCGCTCGGCTAGCTATTATAACAGGAAAATTAAAATCTTATTATTTAACTGGTTATCTAAAAAAAATATCATAATAATAACATATTCCTTTTAAATTACCGGGTAACATATCTAATGGTAAATATTATTCCTCTTAGAATACTGGTTATCTGAGGTATAAGATATATTTATTTCTCAAAAGAATTAATTCACTTATATGAGAAACATTAAAACTTAACTTTAAATATGAACTGGACATAGCGTACATTATTTTTAGTTCATAACATATTTTTAATTTATAGTAAGTAGAAATATAATAAAAACTGACTGGATGAAGGTACTTTGATACTAATGACAAGGATGCATGGAGGCAAACTGCACAGGCTCTTTCTAGCGACTACCATAATAACACCTAGGTTAAGAAAATTATGTATTAGAAATTAAGAATGTTTTTTAAAAAAATTAATGAAAAAATAATGCGCCGCCGAGTTTCTTGCCAGGTTCTTCTCGATATAGCTGTAATTTTGCGAATCTGGCTTAATGACCCATGTGCTAATCACATCTCCAGGTCGTCGCAGGACCGCGGTGTTGGTACCCCTTGTAATATGGGCTTTCCTGATGCTGGTGACCTTCTCCTGGGTGGCAGAAGAGACCAGCAGAGCGCTTTTACCCCCTCCACCTCCTGACCAGAACCTCCACCACTTTAGGAGGAGCAGAGATTTGGAGCACTACTTGAATAACACGTTAGTATATACCTACTTATTTTAACGTAGGCTCCTAGCTAGTGGATGTAACAATAAGTACATTTACCTTTTTTGAAAGCTATGAAATAATTACGTTAATTAATATTTATTTTGCTTGAATCTAAACCATTCTTGAATCCACCTGAACACACAAATATCTCATCAAAATCGGTCCAGCCGTTTAGGAGGAGTTCAGTCACATACACGCGTTCAGAAGCATTATATATTTAAAGATATGATCTTTTACATGACCAGTGTGGGTCGTTGTAATCTAGCAATTATGCTGAATTAGAACTAAGTACTGCGAGGGAGTGGAACTCATTGCCTGCGTCTTTTGTTTCCTGAGCGGTATAATCTGTTTCAAATCAAGAGTGAAAAGGCAGGCACGCTACATCTCCGGCCGCATCGTCGCTTTCCATCAGGTGAGATAGTGGTAAAATACTTGCCTATAAACATAAAAAAATCTCTTATCCTACAGAGTTGAATTATTGATATGTTGCTTTAGTTTCAATGACAATACATTTTTATGGTTAGCATGGCCTTTTTTTTTTGTGGGGAAGAAAATGTATGTGGGGCTCGAACCCACTAAAAACCAACCCGTGAGCAGTCCCTCGCCGATGTTGGTAGAGTCACGCTAGTAGTCACTATCTTGCCCCGGGCGGTAGGCCCGGATGCAAACCGGGCCACTGCGCCCATGGAGGGGTGACCTTGCTCTCCAAGGCTCTAGGATTAGCTCTAGATAAAGGACCTCTAGAAAGGTCAACAGCACAGACGCGAAATTAAAATAAAAAACAAAATAATTTTTGGCCGACTTCAAAAAAGGAGGAGGGTCGCAATTCATCGGAATCTTGTTTAATGTATGTTCACAGATTACTCGAAGACGCCTGAACCGATTTGGAAAATTCTTTTTTTAGTTTCAAAGGATATACTTCCCATGTAGTCCCATTTAAATTTGATCAAGATCTAAACAGTAGTTTTTGCGTTATCCTATGACGTATATCAATAATGCGTATTTAATTCATTTAATCTGATCAAGGGTTACGAAGATAAAGCGGTGAAGTCGGGTTTTTTTAAAGTTAAATTATGTAATTATAAAATATAGTACAGAAAGGCTTTTACACATTCTGTGAGAATTTGAAGTCATTCGCTTATATGGTTTCGACGCTAGAAGCATATGACAAACGGATGGACGGACAAAGTGCTGAACGACCCAAGTCAACTGAGGATGTATAAAATATAGTAAAGAAATTATTGTCCGAAATTACAATAGTAACATAACATAATATTATAGTTATGTGGTGTTTATGTTTTAAACCCACGCAACCTCTACTTGTCATCAAAGTATTTATTTAGGTCATAAAATACTTTGGCTTGTGTTTAAACACCGCCCAAAAAAGTGCATATTTTACTATTACGTTGGATAAATGGTCACCAAATTACGTTTCCTAAAATATTATGATATAAATCCATTATTTCGTATTATAAATATTTTTGTATTAATTATTAAAAAAAATAACCTTAACCTACTGTTATCCGATTCGGTTCTGTATCAGGAAATTTATTTTAGGAGACGTAATTTGGTCCATTTTGGTAACCGTTTAGAATTTTTGGTGGTTATCTATAACTAGCCAAACTTTTAGTTTCTGTTTGAATTGTCTTAAGTTCAATTGTTTGAATTTTAGGGGTAGACAATTGACCGAGCGACCGCGAAGCGCGAGCGAAACGTCTCCGTTTCAGATTTCCGGTTGTTCTCATAAGAGTTTATAAAAAATTATGAAAAAGTGCGCCGCTGAGTTTCTTACCAGATTCTTCTCGAGATGGCTGTAATTCTGCGAATCTTGCAATATAGTTATCAACTTTCATGACTGCCTCTTTGGGGCCCATGTGAATAAACGACTTTGAATTTTGAATTTTATGTATGAATCAGAATCTCTTTACCCCTTCCAGCCAGCTCCTAATCGAGCCATCATCAGTTTGCGAAGAGGAAATCCCAGTACTGGTCCTGGTGAGCAGTGCTCCGTCACATTTGGAGCATCGTCAGGCGATCAGGAGTACTTGGGGGAAGCACCAGCCTACGTACTTCGTGCTTGGGTTGCATGGGCAGAAAGTTGATGAAACGCTGGTAAGGAGTTTGAAGGTTTACTTTATGTTATAACTGTATCGGTCAATAACGGTATATTTACCGTGTATTTAGTTTGTTTAGAGTTTACAATATTTCGGCAATGTTGCAAGCATGATTGCGCAGTACTTAACTGTTACTTTATTCAATTCAATTCATTTATGAATAAAATGAATTTATTTGCTAATATTTTGGACAGAGATTGAGCATTGCCATTCAGCGTGGCAATGCTGCTAACATTTTGGGTACTTGCAGCGGTCTATTAGATTAAGTTTTGTACATATTTATATGAATTCATTCATTTATTAATAAGACAAAGTCAATAGTGTTAAGAAGGGCTAAGTGGCTATGTTAGTAAATAATTATCTAATACCTTGAAACGAGCCATTCTTGTATATATATATATATATAATCTGAACTTCTAAGTTTAATTATTTATACTATTAACTTCGACTTCCAGGTGGACAACTACGCAGAAGCAAAGCAGTTCAGCGATCTCATAGTGTATGACTTCCCAGACCACTACCAGAACCTCACCATCAAGACCATGCTCATGCTGCAGTGGACGCTGGCCCGCTGCTCCACCGCCAGGTTCCTCCTGAAGACTGATGATGACGTACTTGTCAATCCTTGGATGTTGAACACTGTTTTGGAAGAACATCCTAGTGCTAAATTAATTGGTAAGTTTTTCTAAAGAATAAGAAAAAAAACTATTTTTCTTTTTCTTTTCAATCTATACCTATACCTATACATATACCGTATAGAGAAAAAAAAAATAATTAAACGGAAGCGAAGCTTAAAAATACCGACTTCACCGCCTTTATCTTTGGAACCTTGATCAGATTTAATGCATTAAAAACGCATTATTGACGATAACTCAAAAACTAGAAATCAGATCTTGATCAAATTTCAATGGGACCACATGAAAAGCACCAGCTTTCAAATAAAAAAATAATCATCAAAATCGGCTCACAACGAAAGAAGTTATGAGGTAATTTTTGAAGTCGGGTAAACGAGAACATCGTCAAAGTACGCATTATTCGTCACAAAATAGGCATTATTGACGATATTTCAAAAACTGCTGATCAGATTTTTATCAAATTTAAATGGGACCAATTACAAAGCAACATCTTACAATCTAAAAAAAAATATTTTAAATCGGCTAACGTGGAGAGAAGTTATGAGGTAACACAAATAAAAAAAAAAATACAGTCGACTTGAATACCTCCTCCTTTTTTGGGAAGTCGGTAAAAAATAGAAAAGAATCTAAATATTCAAAACAATCGGGAAATTTGTGTTTCTGGTTTTGGTTGTGATTGTGTGTGATGTGAATGTTTTCGGCACCCACGACACAAGTCATCGAACTTAGTGTGAGGCTGTGAGTGTAAAAGCATTTATGTTTATGTAACAGCCCTTTGCGAAGCGAGATCTCTAAGTTGACTTGGGTCGTTCAGCACTTTGTCCGTCCGTCCGTCTGTCAGATGCATCTAGCGTCTAAACCATATAAGCGAATGACTTCAAATTCTCACAGAATGTGTAAAATTATTACCCAAAGCCAAAAATGACATTTAAATGTATATAAATGAAAATACCAAGGGGGCTCTCAATACATGTAAGAGGGGAGCAAAATATTTTATATTTTTTGTCAACCTTTGTGGGGTATCGTTGAAAAGCGCTTGACAAGTAGAGGACGAAATCGGTATAAAAAAATCTATGTTAGAAAATAACGATTTCACTGTTTTTAGACCTATTTTGTCCCGGGGTCTATCTCAAAAAGGGCTTCACACTGAACGCTGAAACTTACGTAATATATTTGTTATATCCTGTACTCGAACAAGAAATTCAGAAATCAAACAATTATTATATATAATAAAAGTTGTAAGTAACCAATTAACCTCAAAAGTTTTTCTCTATGGGGCAAAAAAAAGGTTGTCTGGAAGAAATCGCTTTGAGCGATAAGACCGCATTTTGTGCTCCTTTGTTATTGACCGAACGAGGACATATTTTGGTAAAAATCAAAATGGCGGAGATATTGAAAACGTTAAAATAACATAGGTATATAATCAGCCATTTCGAAAAATACGCTAGGTGTTATTTATAAAGCCGAAAGTTTTTGTGTAAGTGTGTAAGTATGTTTGTTCGCTCTTCACGTTTTAACGGCTGAACGGATTTGGATGAAATTAGGAATGTACATAGATTATGCCTAGGATTAACGCATAGGCTACTTTTTAACTTGATAATAGCGGGCGAAGCCGCGGGGCACGGCTAGTATAATAACATGTTTCCTCAGCTATCAGACAGTTTCGATGGTTATTACTACCTACACATGTATAGTATAGTCGACATTGTCTATTGTAGTGAGACTTCCGTGCTAATTTTGTACAAGGCCATGACGTCATCGGTAGGTTGAATTTTTAGTCAAATTCGAACTAGGTCAAGGAAAAAATTGAGTTTTTTGGTTAAAAAAAAAAGAAAAAAAATACATTCGACTTAGTACCTCCTCCTTTTTGGGATTTAGACGGCTACCAAAAATTCTAAACGGTTACCAAAATTGATAAATGGTCACCAAATTACGTTTCCTAAAATAAAATTTACTGTGACAGAACCGAATCGGATAACAGTAGGTTAAGGTTATTTAAAAAAAAAAAATATTACAAAAATATTTATAATACGAAAAAATTGATTTATTTCATAATATTTTAGGAAACGTTATTTGGTGACCATTTATCCAACGTAATTTGGTGACCATTTAACCAACGTAATTTGGTGACCATTTACCCAACGTAATTTGGTGACCATTTATCCATTTTGGTAACCGTTTAGAATTTTGTTGGTAGTAAAATAGGTACTTTTTTGCACGGTGTTTAAGCCCAAGCTACCTAACGGCCGTTATTATATGCAACATAGCGACGTAATGTAAAACGTTGAGTCGCATCAGAATGTCCAAATTGGTCGTTAAACGTCTAATACGCGGCTCGTTCAATTCGCTGAATGCCCAATTAGCAGAATATCGGATTGGTCCCACTAGTACCCTCTAGCCCTGTCCCCGGGGTGGCAGCTGGGAATTGTTTTCCCAGCTGTAGCCTAGAGACAAAAAAGGAGGAGGTACGCAAGTCGATTGAATTTTTTTTTTATGAATTTTTATCAATTAGATATGTTAATGTTCGTTCCAGGATACCGCATCACGGAGTCCAAGTTCCACCGCGACGAGTACACCAAGTGGTTCGTCCCGCGGTGGCTGCACAGCTCCGACTACGTACCGGAGTATCTGTCCGGGACTGGCTACCTGCTCAATGGTGACTTGCTTAGCAGATACATATAAAAATACTAAATTTGCACGCCAAAAAAGAACGTATCAAAAAGAAGTTATTAGCACCAAACCATTTCGAGAATAGATCTAATTCATAATTTTCTTCATTTAATTCTACGTCTTTACTATTTGTTTTAAAAATAAGTGACGTGTCATCAGCAAACAAGACAATATCTAATGCTAACGAAGTTGTCATATAAGGTAAATCATTAATATACACTAAAAATAGGAAGGGTCCCAATATTGAACCTTGAGGCACGCCAATTTTAACTGTAGACCCGTCAGATGTCAAACTATAACGCCTACTTTTTGTTGCCTACCCGATAAATATGAATCTAACAAATCAAGAGCAGTCCCTCGTATACCGTATGGTTTAATTTGCTAATAAGCGTTTTATGGTCCACGCAGTCGAACGCTTTGGAGAGGTCACAAAATACCCCAATTGCATCCTGCGATCCCTCCCAAGCCCCGAGAATGTGTGACACTAACTTAGCACCGGCATCTATTGTTGATCGACATTTGGTAAATCCGAATTGGTGATCATGTAATATTTTATGTTCATTAAGGGGCCTACGGAGGTTGATTTGCCCATACAATCGTAATACCGAAATTATTTATAATTCAAGCATATTACCACCATAATGTGCTGTTATTCAGATTAAAAACGTATTAATCTAGGTTCCTGGATAGTTTTTATTCCAAAATAATTACCTAAAACGAAATATAAACCCAACTGATTTTCACACTTTATTACGACGTAAATGTCGCATCTTTAACTTATTCCTTTTGTATTAAAAACTAACACATTTCTTTTGTCATTACAACAGGAACATAGATTATCATTTCAAGATACTATTAATGCAAAAAACAATGGCTAAACATTACATTTTCATTCATAATTTTTGGTATTACGGCACCTATCATAATTTGTTCGGTCGGTAGTGCTATCGCATCAGGCATGGGCACAGTTTTCCAGTTAAACAGAGACAGCCATAGACTCGTTTCACTGACTCCCCGGCCTCTTAATTGTCATTATAATTATAGGAGAAGACTACATTCAATAAATTTTGCGAGATTACATATGAAATAATAGATGATAACACATTAATTAAATTAAATAACAAAAAGGCAAAATTTTGAATCATGAAAAATAATATAAACGATAGATTACAAAAAATTATAATCTTAAAACAAGTTATACATATAAAATTTACGAGATGATGATTATATGTTTATAAAATTATTTACATAAACAATACAAATATTGATATGTTACTTTCTACTATATGATACACTAGCTAATGTCCCGCGGCTTCGCCCGCTATTATCAAGTTAAAAAGTAGCCTATATGTTAATCCTAGGTATAATCTATGTACATTCCAAATTTCATCCAAATCCGTTCAGCCGTTAAAGCGTGAAGAAGGAACAAACATACTTACACACTTACAAACTTTCGGATTTATATTATTAGTAGGATGTTAGTAGGATTCTTCTATCCTACTTATATTATAAATCCGAAAGTTTGTGTGCAAGTGTGTAAGTATGTTTGTTCCCTCTTCACGCTTTTACCGCTGAACGGATTTGGATGAAATTTGGAATGTACATAGCTTTTAACTAGGATTAACACATAGGCTACTTTTAACTTGATAATAGCGGGCGAAGCCGCGGGGCACGGCTAGTATCATTATAATTTGTAATACAATTACAAGCCGATAAACTAACTACTTACATAAAATAATAACATCATATATGTATCATTGCTGTATGTGAATTGTGTAGGTAAAATGTACTATAGTATTGTAGGTACTTATGTGAAATTATTTATTTATTTTATGTAAGTTTATTTAATTAGACAATTCTGGTATTTTTAATGGGATTTATTGTTTATGTAGTTTAAAATTTTAGTATTATTCTCTTTATTTATTATTTTTTCTTAAGCTTAGCTAGCTTAGCTAGGAATTTTGTTTCCAATTTTTTTTTTCTTTTTTTTTTTTAATTATTATTATAATCTATTTCATTCATTTTATCGCGCCACCATCCCTACTTTTTGTTTATATTTCCATCCAAAGGTTGTCTGGAAGAGATCGCTCTTAGCGATAAGACCGCCCATTGTACCTATATTTTATAAGTTTCTCTGTAAGCTATCTTTTGGTGTCAATAATGAGTTATTGTATTGTATGTAAGAATAATAACATGTTATAATTTTTTTTCTTTTCAGTTAATTACATACAAAAAATCCTATCAGCTGCCAAAAAAGTGCCACTCGTCAACTTAGAGGACGTGTACTTAACTTACTTAGTGTGTAAGGACAGACTTAACTTAGACTTAGTCCATGATAGTCGGCTAAGTCCATATAAACCGTGGGTGCCTTTGTCTTGTGCCTACTGGACTTTGGCTTCTGCACACAGCTTTGGGCCAGATGGTATTGCCCACGCGTGGGCAAAGATTGAGAGTGTGGGCAGGCTGTATGAAAAAGATAGTGGGGTGTGTGGATTTTACAAAAAATACGTTGATAATGTTTTATTACTGTCATAACATTCAGCTACAATTATGTTATAACATAACGTAATTGTAGCTATATGTAATATGTTAAATTATATACTGAGATAGTTTTTTTGCATTTATTAATGCTAATGTTAAAAATTTAGTTTCTTGGTTAATGTTTCAATGTTAAAACAATCATGATTTTTACATATATTGCTATATATATTTTTTAAATGTTTATGCTATCCAATTTGCAAAATCGAACGTTGTGTATTCATAGCGTATATTTTTAAACGACTTCAAAAAAAGGAGGTTCTTAAGCTTTGTATTTTTTTTATATACCGCCATGGGTAAGTAGTGCACAATATTGCAGGGGGTGGTTTGGGATCGATAACAGAGCAAATAAAAAAAAAAAAAAATTTTTTTCTATTTTTATCGTCTGACCTGCAGGCAGTTCAGTAGTAATTGTCAAGTAAAGTATGGCCCTCCGTAGACAGCCGCTACAACAATAGCTTCCAGAGTAGGTGAGTGCCACGAGTGCTACGGGGTCATTGAACTAACATGTGACGAGAGGTCACATTTCAGTGAGACCTCTCGGCGGTTCAGGAATTAATTACCTCATAATAACTAGGACCGACTAAATAAATAACGATTATCATAACTGAAACGGATGCTTTTTTATGCTAAATAATAATAATAATTTGCCATTCTCTTAACAAATTGGTTGGTTCTCGTAATTCCTGAACCGCCTTTCAGTGTGACCTCTCGTCACATGTTAGTTCAATGACCCCGTAGTACTCATAGCACTCACCTACTCTGGAAGCTATTGTTGTAGCGGCTGTCTACGGAGGGCCATACTTTACTTGACAATTACTACTGAACTGCCAGCAGGTCAGTCGATTAAAAATTGAAAAAAAAAAAATATTTTTTTATTTGCTCAGTTGTCGATTCCAAACCACCCCCTGCAGTATTGTGCACTACTTACCCATGGCGGTATATATGTTAAAGTTCTCTGGGTGAATTTGGATAATTCTTTTTTTATTTTATTACGTTCTTAAGCTTTGTATTTTTTTTATATATGTTACCTCTGAACTTTATTGTGGGTGAATTTTGATGATTCTTTTTTTATTTTATTACGTTCTTAAGCTTTGTATTTTTTTTATATATGTTACCTCTGAACTTTATTGTGGGTGAATTTTGATGATTCTTTTTTTATTTTATTACTTTCTTAAGCTTTGTATTTTTTTATATATGTTACCTCAGAACTTTATTCTAGGTGAATTTTGATGATTATTTTTTTATTTATAAACTGGTGCTTCCCAATTTTGATCAAGATTTGACCGGTAGTTTTTGAGTTATCCTCAATAATGCGTATTAAATTCATTAAATTTGATGAAAGTGACCTATATATAAGCCACATTTATAAGTTTTAAAAGTAAGTATGTTTTCAAAAGATATAAGCAAGCTAAGACTCCCAGTCACTTTTTGGAGTTTTTATTAGTCCCAACCCAAAAAGTATTCTCACTAACAGATGAAGAATATCTACATATATAAAAGAAAGTCGTGTTAGTTACTCCACTTATAACTCAAGAACGGCTGAACCGATTTAGCTGAAAATTGGCAGGGAAGTAGTTTAGAGCCAGGAGAAGGACATAGGATACTTTTTAAGAACGTACATTTCTTTAAATTTTTTTTTACATTTCGACATGCTTTCCATTTTCTCATACGTCACTCGGATTTGGTAAAGTACTAGGCAAACATAAACATGAATGTTGTAATAATATAGTCACGTGACATTGTAACGCATGCCGGGAATGGCTTCCTAAATATGCACATTCATTGACTGTTAGGCGGAACGAAGGTCGCCGGGACAGCTAGTATTTGATAAAAAAGTTGATTTTTATTGAAAGAAAAAAATTGATTTGAATCGTGATTGAAATCAAAGTTTATTAATCATGCCAACCCTGGCAATGCCGCCAGCATGGGAACGCTACCCACTGGTAGCGGGCTTGAGCACTTGAGTTACCTATAACCTCGATGTCTTGTAGGTAACCTAGTTCTTTGCAGTATATAGTTTTAGTTTTGTTTTTGGAAATATAGGCAATTGGCCCGTTGATTGAAGACCCTGGGATATATACATGGCAAAACTAGCCTTGCCCCGCGGCTTCGCCCGCTATTATCAAGTTAAAAAGTAGCCTATGTGTTAATCCTAGGTATAATCTATGTACATTCCAAATTTCAACCAAATCCGTTCAGCCGTTAAAGCGTGAAGAGGGAACAAACATATTTACACACTTACAAACTTTCGGATTTATAATATTAAGTAGGATAGCTACCACAAAATCATTAGTGGCGATTGAAGTAGATTTTTTCTTTGAGTTATTATACCCAATTAAAATTATTATGATTATTGTTTTCTTCTGAGAATAGTTTATTTTTATAATATTTATTTTATTTTATTTTTATGAATGGTTGTTTTAGCATATTTCTTGTACAATGCATTTATTACTTACTTATTTATTTAAACAAAATCCACAGCTCTTAGAATTAATACCATAGTAGAAATATATTTTCTACTATGTTAATACTTTCAAACATATGGTAAAACTAATAGCCAATAACGGATTTACATTTTATATATTATTAATTTGAAAATAAATACGACAATCGCTAATAACCAAGTAAAATATTATACTTATGTACTATATACTAGTTTAGATAAAAAACAATATTATTGTTATTACTTATATTTATGTTACGTACTTTCTTTTTTAGTGTGTATTTTTTTTTTTTTTTTTTGTATAATTTTTTATAATTTTTATTTTATAATTTTTTATAATTTTTTATTTTTTTTATAATTATTAATGTTGGATCTTACATTGAGACAAAAGCCCAACTAGCCGCGAAAAAGCCAGGAATCGTTGCAAAGGCGAGACGATACTTCGCTCCGGAACAATTGCTCAACTTGTACCAAGCGCAGGTGCGTTCATGTATGGAGTATTGTTCTCATCTTTGGGACGGTTCAGCTAAATACCAACTTGAGGATCTTGAAATCATTGAACGAAGAGCCAAGGAATGTAATGTGAATGTTTCGAACTTGATTCTCCTGCTTAGAAGGCCAACCAAACTAAGCCAATGGGCAGTTCAAAGGAGATGTTTCAAAATTGAAGGAGCCCGGGCCAGCACCATGTACCATATACATACGTATAGCTATACAATATAGTAACCGTTTTTGAATGTTTATTTACTTTACTGTTATTTCGTTTTAATGTACATTTAAAATATATTGGTACATTGATAGCAACACAACACAGTTACAAATGGCGGAGAAGAGTTTTGCCGCGAACGTGAAAAAATGGCGTTGTATATTTTGTGTAATTTTCCAAAACCTGTGATTCTTCGAGTGTTAATGTGTAATAATGGTGGATTATTAACCGTTAATACTTAGTAAATGTTCATAAATGTAGGCAAGTCATACAAAGTTGAAAAACGTGATTTTCGCCTTCGCTCCAAAACTCCAATAGAAGTTCTAGTAAAGTTTCTACCACTTTACTAGGGCATGACTTGACTATGACTGACTACTTGACTTTGACTGTGACTTGTGACTAAGACTTTTATTATGAAGAATAGAAATTGTTAATATTTGTTTAATATTTCGACTGAAGGACTATGCATCCATGTGGTCATGAAATAATTATTAAAAAAAAAATCAAATGGCGGATTGCGACAATATTGAACTGTCATTTTGACGTGTCATAGATAATTTTATTGTAAACAACATATCAATTCTAAAAAGTTGGGTTTCCTTATTATAATAGGACTATAGAATATGCATCGAGATAGTAAACAAACCTTCGTTTTTTAGCTACAACATCCTTGAGAATATGTTACTCGATTGAAACTCAGAACAAAGTGGCATTCATTATCTTCTTGTCATGACTGACCCAAAATTAGAGTTCAATATTTAAAAATTATAATTAGAGGGTACAGCTGTAATCTTCTGCATATTAATATATTTGTATTTTCAGGAAAATGCAATATTTTTCCCTATTTTTCTATGTATGATACATAGTGCTGGCCCAAAATGAAACATCTCCTTTGTAACAAAAGTAAGAACTGGAGATTAGACATCAAATTGTTTTATTTTGTTTATACCAAATCATACAGAAATAACTATATATTTAGAAATAATATTTATAGAAATAATTATATATTTGTGTACGTTTGTATATGTTAATCGGTACATATTTTATGAAGTTTGTATTAGACCCGAGCTCCATTTGTTTGTAAGCCGATGGTACCTCCATTAGTTAGATAAAAGTGAAGCGATTTGCTTCCACATTCATTATTCGAACCGCAAAGGAACTCCCTACCTGACTTTCCTGATAAATGTGGAGTTTCTAAGCTGCGAATAAATAGGCATCTTATAGGCAAACGTGCTCCATCGTCGACCGCATCGTCGCTTACCATCACGTGAGGTAGTAGTCAAACGTTTGCCAATTTTGAATAAAAATTGAGGTTGTAAATACACATTTACAACCTCAATGTTTTTTAAAACTAATCAATTAAAAAAAAAAAAAAAACCTTTATCGCCCTTACGCCATATTACAGTATACACTGTAACATGACGTAAGGGCGTTTTGGAAAAGTCCAAGTATTTATTTTTGGTCTTGTAACGGTACAAAATGTATATGATATACTGGAGAATAAAAACATCTGCAAATAAAAAAATATTTTGTTTTATTTTCAATGATTTTGCCCACGCGACTTCCTTGATTAGGATATAAAATAACAACCATAATTTTCTCATATTTAGACAGTTATACCAATACTTGAAAATATAATGTATAAGATAAAATATATATATATATATTGGTATAAGTTTCATAGACAAAATGTTAGGTCACTCGAAACAATAACATTTTATTTCTAACTTAGTTGTCGCAGTGGACAGGTCTCCGCTCTCTGCGTCGTGGGTCCTGGGTTCGATTCCCGGCAGGAGCACAAATTCCTACCCAAGGGATATTTGTGCTTCTGGTTCTGGGTGTAATGTGTGTGTGATGTGAATGTTTCCGGCACCCACGATACAAGTCTTTGACCTTTATGTGGAGCTGTGACTGTAAATGCGTTTGTTCGTTTGTGTACTAAATTCTTTAGATATTTGATTCTTAAAATGCATAATTTGATGGAGCGAAGCGATATCTCTATTACTTGACTTAGGTGGTTCATGCTTTGTGCGTCCGTCCGTCCGTTCGTCTGTCAAAGGCATCTAGCGTTTAAACGATACAAGCGAACGACTTCAAATTCTCAGAGAATATGTCCCGGAGGGGACACAAGTTTTCTCCTCAAGGAAATTTGTGTTTCTGGCTCTGGTTGTAATTATGTGTGTGGTGTGAATGTTTCCGGCACCAACACAACAAAGTCGTGGAACTTAGTGTAAGGCTGTGAGTGTGAAAGTGTTCATGTTATGTTATGGTTGTGTTGTTTATTACGTAGATATCGAGCTACGTAATAAACCACACAACCATAACATAACATAGACGCTTTCACACTCACAGCCTCACACTAAGTTCCACGACTTTGTTGTGTAAAAGAAAAATCTCATAATTCTTGTGATGAGATCGCGGTAACAGTACCTAGATGCACGCAGGTGTATCGATAAGGTTTATGGCTTCGTCTTATTGTTAACTTTGAGCCATTCAGAAATACGTGGACGGATTCAGGCTTGATTCCTATAAATAAGGCTGGGAAAAAATATGTTCTATATATATCACGTACTTACGACAGAGCCTTAATGCCCTTAATGAATGGGTAAATTAAACATGTTATATCATTACTAATATTAAAACATTACTAGAGGCACGGTGAGCTGGACACATCGCGAATTAAACATTACTAGAGGCACGGTGAGCTGGACACATCGCGAATTAAACATTACTAGAGGCACGGTGAGCTGAACACA
This sequence comes from Lomographa bimaculata, assembly GCA_948107665.1. Classification (NCBI taxonomy): domain Eukaryota; kingdom Metazoa; phylum Arthropoda; class Insecta; order Lepidoptera; family Geometridae; genus Lomographa; species Lomographa bimaculata. The sequence goes on along the minus strand of OX403607.1, from coordinate 699,940 downwards.
TTGCGTATTAAAACATTACTAGAGGCACGGTGAGCTGAATACATTGCGTATTAAAACATTACTAAAGGCACGGTGAGCTGGACACATCGCGTATATTTCTAAATTACTGGAAAATTATTTTTTACGTTTTTAAACCCCATATCTCCGCCATTTTGAAAACTATTGAGATTGAAGTTTCACAAGAATCGGTTAAGAAATGCGACCTTTCAATCAGGTGAGATAGCGGCCAAATGGTAAGCATTTGGCATCATATCTGTCATTCTGTCATCATATCTGTCATAAAAAAAATTATTTGCTTGTTCGCGTTTCGCACTCGCTCGGTCGATTATTAAGAGACTAAAAAGTATATTAAATTATGAAATAATAATTATTTATTTCTGTTACCAAGTTTTGCTTAACTTAGTTGCTGGTTACTGGTTGGGACCTTCTATTAAGTATAAAAATACCTGTGTCAGAAGACCCCGAATATACTACCTAAGTTAAGATAGAGTAAAGTATTATTGACGTAAGTAATCAAAAGAAGAGTTGCAAAAACGCACCCCTATTTGTTATCAGGTTCTTATCAAGATAGCTGTAAATTTGCGAATCTGGCAATGGGAGTAATTTACTTTCATGCGTGTATAGAGCCTATGTGAATTAAGAGGCCGGGGAGTCTTGAAACGAGTCTATAGGCTGTCTCTATTTAACTGGCAAACTGTGCCCATGCTTACCATAATAACACCTAGGTTAAGAAACTTATGTATTAGAGATTAAGAATGTTTAAAAAAAAAAATGATTGAAAAAAATATGCGCCGCCGAGTTTCTTGCCAGGTTCTTCTCGAGATGGCTGTAATTTTGCGAATCTGACAATAGATTCATTAACTTTCATGAGTGCCTCTTTGGGGCCCATGTGAATAAACGATTTTGATTTTGATTTTGATGCGATAGCACTACCGACCGAACAAATTATGATAAGTGCCGTAATGCCAAAAATTATGAATGAAAATGTAATGTTTAGCCATTGTTTTTTGTTATATGTTCCTTTTGTAATGACAAAAAAAATGTGATAGTTTTTAATGCAAAACGAATAAGTTAAAGATGCGACATTTACGTCGTAATAATGTGTGAAAATCAATTGGTTTATAATTCGTTTTAGGTTTTGGAATAAAAAAATTTCCAGAAACCTAGATTAATATGTTTTTAATCTGAACAACAGCACATTATCGTGGTAATATGCTTGAATTATAAATAATTTCGGTATTACGATTGTATGGGCAAATCAACCTCCGTAGGCCCCTTAATCATTTTCATTTTGATAACTGATTTAAATGTACCTACTAAGCAATTTTCAGTACGGCCAGTACTTGGATGGGTGTTTAGTATGGTTTAGTGGATTATTCATTTGGTTAAGAGCACGTTAAGCTGTCGGTCCTGGCCTAGCCTGTTTACATCATCACTTACTGTCAGGATGAGATAGGAGTCTAACGCCTATCAAAGATACTTAGGTCAAGGTGATAAAAGATTTGTGTAGATAATAATATCATGTTAATTGATCCGTTGAGTAGCTCCGGGGTACCTAAGACCTAAGTATGTAAAGCACGTCAAATTAACGTACTATGTTGTGAGGTGAATAAATGATGATGATGATTATGATTCGATATAAAAGAAAAGTTCGCCGTATATAATGAAATCCGTCATCATCAATGTTTTCGCAAAGTTGGATCAATTATGAAAGCATTTAAAAAAATATATAAATCGTTTATTCACATGGGCCCTACTGAGGCACTCATGAAAGTTATAGACTCTACTGCCAGATTAGCAAAATTACAGTCATCTGAGAAGAACCTGGCAGGAAACTCGGCGGCGCAATTTTATTTTTATTTTTATTTTATCCCTGCCTATTTAGGATATGACCCCTTATATAAAACAGAAAATATACCTACTTATTCCTAAGTATGTAAGTACTTGATAAGTTTAAAAGCTATTTTTAAACCAACCGACTGAAATATTGACGATGAAAAAATTTACTCTAAATTAAAACCCTTACTCCACCTCTGTACTACCAAAACAATACATCATCGATCCCAATGAAGCGAGAAGTCATATAAACGTTCTGCACCGACCCTCTGCACACCTATCTGCACTACCATGGACTTCAGAGTGGTACTGGTCTGCTTGGTACTGATGGTCCTTGCTGGACAGGAGGCGGTGCGAGCTGGTGAGATACTTGGATTTTTTAAATCTAATTACTGTTTTACTACCGACAATCTAGACTCTAAACCACCTCTAATAGTTACACGAAACTTCGCTCCAACTTTTCTTTGAAATGAAAAAGAATGAAATGGACTGCTGATGTCGTCTAATGTGTTTCCCGAAAAGTTTTGGTGCAAACGTATTTTTCTACCGACTTCACAAAAAAGGAGGAGGTACTCAAGTCGACTGCTTTTTTTTATGTAACATAACTTCGTTCCACGTGAACCGATTATGATTTTTGTTTGAAAGATAGTGCTTTCCAATTGGTCCCATTCAAATTTGATCAAGATCTGATGAGTAGTTCTTGAAATATCTACAATAATGCGTGTTGAGTACGTCTAATCTGATCAAAGTTCCGAAGATAAAGCAGTGGAGTCAGTTTTTTTTAAGCTTTGCTTGCGTTGAATTATTTTTTAAGGTGAGATTGAAGTAAAACACTTGCTTCGTCATATAAAAAAACCACTATGAATCAGACAATCTGGTTAAAAGTCCAGGTTAAACAAAATTGAGCGCACTAGCCTAAATTTTCACTATCTATGCCTTACAGTTAGCCCCTTAGCGTTGGCCTCGGTTCTGCTAACGAATATGAAAGGTCCAGGCATAGAACCAAGACTGGAGTAGAACTATCGAACTGTACAAAAATGACACCCATCATGACTTACGCCTCCCAGGTGTTCGCTCACTCCAAACCCGAGACACTCAAAAAACTCCAAGTCCTCCAAAATAGATTCATTCGCAGAGCGGTCGGCGCTCGCTGGTATCAGCGTAACGTCGATCTGCACTGCGATCTCGAACTTCCCTCTATCGTCCAATACATGAAGGCGGCTTCCCGCCGTTTCTTCGACGCGGCCCCCCACCACTCCAACCCTCTCATAGTCCAAGCTTCCGATTACTCTATCGACACCATAGACCCACGCTACTTCCGTAGTCGCCGTCCGCGACACATCCTTCAGGACCCGGACGATCCCATTGCGGTCGCCATCACGTTGGCAGCGCAGCGATCGTCCGGTACACAGACCACAATCAGACTAAACAGTCCTCGCCGGCGAGGACGTAGATTCTCTCGTCATGTCTCTCCAAACTCTAGCCAAAATCGATTTAATCGAACTTTTCGTATTCATAGGGCCCACTATCAACGGTACTCTCATGTACCGGGGCGTTTCTCTCCCGTTCCCCCTGTCCTGGCAACGGTCCAAGCCGAGGCTCGCACCTCCTAGGTGGCCCTTGCGCTAGTTGCCTACACCATCTCTTTTGCGGCGGAGCGCCTTTCGCGCTCGCCCTCCCGCCCGGTGACGCTGCAGAGGCTACACACAGCCAGCAGCATGTAGTCCGTTCGAAAAAAAAAAAAAAAAAAAAAAAAAAAAACAAAAATGACAGTCGTAGTACTAGTAGCGAACTAGGACCGTTTAATATCATATCAAGTTGAAAAGTCACTAAAAATATGTACTTGCACATAAAATTAGGTATATTTTAGAGGGCCAATCATTTTAGCCCTAGTTAGTCATTCATACTCGACCACATCATAACTTACCATCAAGTGAGAAAGGGGTCAATCGCTAGCCCGTTAAAGATGTAAAAAAATATATTTGGACAGAACATAATTATTTGTAACACTCCATGTACGTATAAGTTCATGTAGTAGGAACACTATAGTGTGTAAAATCAGCATCTTATGTTACAATTTGGTTCATACAGGTGGTTCATAAATAAACAGAACTTATCAGTTAGTAGTTATTTCTCGTGTACATTTACAAACCCTAACTCATATCGAGTTAGGGTTCTTTGTTTAAGCAATGCAAATTGCATAGACTAAAAAATATTTTACATCGTGAAAAACCGGCATGTCTAAGAATCACTACACTTAAGGACATGGTGTCATTCGCTAACCCGCACTTGGCCACCAATCCACAAATTATGGCCTACATTCTCTCCACGTGAGAGAAGAACCCGAGTACCAGCAGTGGGAACGTAATGCGCCGATAATGATGATGATGAAAAAAGTCTGGTTAGGTTTTAAAAGAACATGTAAAAAGGTCACAGGGCTCTCTCGTAGATGAAAACAATGCTCGCACTCAGTATATATTAACAAGCGCAGAAAAGTAACGGATTTCCTTGCGTAATTCTGTATATTTTAATCCGTACCAACACTACCTTAACTAGTCTCCAAGTCAATAATGATGAGGTAACTTATTTATATACAGATTATCTGAATATAAGAAGTAACAGATTAGTAGTAGTAAGTCGGTCGTCAAACTGGCGATTGTGGTTTTCAACCTAACCACTTTTTTGTGAGAGGATTTTATAATGCACGCCTGACTAGTTATACTTGCTAGAAAAAAATATGTTACCCACAAGTTGCGGTAACAACCAAGTCATCAATTGCAAATAATAGTAAGAGTGGTCAAATACTAGCCTATCGAATACAAAAAAACGTGCTTTATCTTTGACTGTATCATCAAATATGTTGTCAGCTTCAGTCTGTCCTAGATATAAAACCCATATTTGATGAACAGTTGTCAGATTGCATCGTCTGACAAACTGATAAAGACGGGGGAAGAGATTTTAGAGCGGTCCCCAGAGGCCCATAGAGTGGGTGTATTTGACAACAATCGTTGAATGGTGATGGGCTACATTGATTGGGCTATATTCACTTATCCAGCACGTTTAATGACGTAAATGCTATTACTGTCCTACTATAGCTCTCCTAGATATCATACATAAGGTTACATAGACATGAGGTTTATAGGTTTGATGTTGTTTGAAGTTAATGCAGTGTTATTGAATATTGGCGACAGGTTTCGACATTTTATTTAACATCTGTCAGGGTAAACATGTCATATACAGATAGATAGAAGTCACTGATCGAAGGGTATATCTTAAATAAACAAATCAAGAACAGTAGATAGACCCAAACCCATTTTTTCAAAAATATCAAACTAAAGAACAAAACAATTCTAGATTTCCTTTACAACCGCGTTTCTCCTAAACAAGACGATCTGGATATCCTTGGACTTGAGTGCATACCAGGTCGTACCGTTATCAAAGTAGTAGAGAAAGTTGAGGAAAAACAGCCAGAGGTGAAATCATCAGGAGAAGACACAAGACGCAGTCACATGAGGTTTTCGACAGATGACGAGTATTGTCAAATGTGTGTCTGCTCAGCTGAAGGCAAAGACGAATACTGTAGCAAGAGACCAGCGATGAACGTGAACGAATGCATAAGGATGAGTACCATAACCAAGCAGTTCCCACTATCCAATTTCGACAGTAACAGGGTTTTGGCGTATAGGATTAGGAGAGGTTAGTGGCATCTGAAGGTGTCAGCGCAGCTGGTCTCAGTCAACTTTGAACTGAGAACACATTATTTTAATTGATAATAACAAGTGTCTATCACACATGTCTGTTAATGTATAGTTTGTGAGTGTGAGTTTAATTGAAACGAGGTACATATATATAATGGCTTGACGTATGTGGCTAGTTCCTGGATTAGGAAGGCTACTTTTTACACATTAGCGAGGCATAGCCCCGGGTGATTAAAGTCGGCGGAATATAAGCCATGATCAAAATTTTGGTACTCAAATGGCTTAATTAATTAGCATTGCGATTTAAAGGCCATGCCGTTAGCTCGATAACCGGTGGAACACTAGAAATACCTATAGGGTTGGTGGCTTGTAGTGAGCTCTTTTGCGCTAAAGATGTTTTTATTTTTAGTAAAGTTTTAGAAAATATAGGCAATAGGACAGTAGAATAGAGATGGTCCCATACAATGAGCCATTATTAAAGTATGATGACTGGAAACTCGAAGCATCAGAAAATATTCTGGACAGCTTATTAATTTGATTTTCGTTTAACCCAAGATATTAACAGATGACCTATGATTCTATACACAATACTATTTATATCCCACATAGATTACATCTGGCACAAGGGTGAAATCCCCTACGATCCAAAGTCCAAATGCTACAGAGGGCACACTTACTACTCCAACAGTCCCAATGCTAACGACACGGACATAGAAATAAACAGCGATGTCAAATCTGTCCTCAACTATCCGGACAAAAACGTTTGCTACTTCTGCGTTTGTAGCGTCAAAGGCGAGGCTGCTGGATGCATTCATCGAAACCCTTGGTATTGCAACTACTTCAGACATCTAAAAGATAAAAACGCTCAAAGGGATAGATACAGACATTTGTTTCAACAAGACAGATCCGCCTACTTCAGATTGCTGTCCTTTCGGCTGAGGCGGACCATGGATAACGGGATGTTCGATTTAATAGAGACCGGTAGGCTGCCACAAGGTTTAGTTTTGGCACCAGTGTTGTTCCTTCTCTACACCTCATTCTTTGTTGTTATCGGTTTTATTTATTAATGTATTTATATTCTTAAGTAGCACAGTGTAAAGTGATTGTTTAACTGTGACAACGTGATATTGTTTCAAAAGTTAATCTTATCACAATCAAACAAAAAAAATATGTTGTGGATTTGCTTTACAAAAGTTTGGAATCTGTGTGGTCGCATGGATTTCTTTGTTCCACCATGAGAATAGGCGCAAATATTAATAGTTCTACATGACGAGCCAATCATAATAAAAAGGAAATGTTTATCTATTGGAATTCAGAATCTAATTGAGTTTTATCGTGCACATTCAATTTACAGTGCCAAATGTAGCTACTTAAAAATGCGAAATGAATAACTATTTAGACATTTCACTAATGATATCGGAACCCAACAAAGTTAAAAAAACATGGAAGTGATAATTCTGTTTGTCGCCTTTTGCAAGCCAATCTTGTCATTTTATTTTCCATTCCTCTTATGTTAGTAAAAACCTTTGGTAAATGAAAGATTGGTTGCAGGAGGCGACTCGCTGTGCTGTGGACATCCAAATGGACATCGCCGGCACATCCATCATCAAGTAAAGAACAAAATCCGACTACTGAAGAATAGAGTCAATAAAGAGAACTTGATGGGCGGACCAGCTGGAGGAGACTACGTAGACTTCATTGTCAACAATGACAAGAAGAGGAAATAAGATAAACCACCAACCAAGAGAAAACAGAGATAGTATAGATTAATCATGATTTTAACGATAGAGTTTGAAGATTACTTGATAACAAAAGTGTCACTTCCTTACGAGTAATTTACTAGTTTCTCTATTACTCATATTTATAGGTATATTAAGTATCTAAAGAGCTACATTCCAAACTAAATAACGATGCACTTTCAGAAATTGATTTATTGCTCCTACGTTGATACTAAACAATAAAACACATTGTATTTTCGAATGCATATTTGTATCTATACGTCATTTGATCTTGTAATGTTTACTTTATAATTTAATCAAACATTCTTTGCGAAGTAAACGTTGGAAATAGGATAGAAAAATCAAAGAAATTTCATAACAAAACACAGATGGTGAAATTAAAATTGTAAGATAGATTTTTAAATGAGATGAGACCAAATCGAGAAACTTCATAAGATCCACGACATATCTAAAAATCCATGGCTCATTCAGATTGATAAGGAATATTTGCAAATTATATTGTGAATTAAAGTAGCTTGAAATAATATAATCATTTAATAACAAAAGGAAATAGAGAATAAAACCGAGATTTGGTAATAGTGAAATATGACAGAAAGAAATTAATTACTCGATAGAGAAAGAGATAATTCGCACTCTCATCACATATTACAAACAACTAGAAAATAAGAGAAATAAACATAACATCTTTTAACCGCAACAAAAGAAATGCCTCATTTGTTAACATAACTAGAATAACGCTTAAATAGAAAGAAACAAAGAAGTGTTTGCAGAATTACCTATAGCATACATGTAAAGTGTCTGTGAAGTGACGAGTGTTTGTGAAGTGTTTTTTTTTACTTTTTTATGTTTGTAATTAAATTTATTACCGTGTGATTGCAATTAGTATTGATTTTTTATCATGCTCTGTATTTAATGCACATTTGTTATTATCTACGTCAAATCAACGAGCACAATTTGCACTATAATTTTCAGCTGCACTGGCACCTTGGCACATTTGTTTGTGTGTTGATATTAAGTTATTAAACTTGAGTATCCAGTACCTTACACAAGTTTAATAAGACACTGGGTTTTTATATATTTTAAGTTTTACCCTTCGCATGACTCTTCCATTCTAAGTTTGCAACATAAAAGTTGTTCTTTTTCATGCAAAACATTGACCAGTTTATGTTCTATAGATATAACATATACTATATTAGGTAAACACTTAACCCGAGTTCATCAAGACTAGGTAACGTACGTAGTTTAACTCTTTGTGATTCACTGTTGCATGTCGTGTATGATCTTTGATTTGTTTGACAGCTATATATACATATAGCTAACATGTTACTTAACTGATGTTTGGTGAACTCGGATCTTAAACAATATAGATAGTGAGAAGTCCCACAGATATGGTGAGTTAATTCTTGGTATATTTCCTTTATTTTAATTTAACTATGATTAGACTGCGCGTCCACTAGGTCGGCATAGAACTATAGAATTTATTGCGGTGAACAATAGAACATTGTTCAGCAAACCCCGTTCACCTGATCGATAAATCAGGGCCGGAAGTCTTATACACAATGCCGATAACATCATATAATCACTCGCAGTATAAATTGTTGCCAAATATGCAATATTTATCATGAATAATATAAATATCAATAATAATAATATTATTGAGTGAAACGTGGCGGTAAGGTAATAATAGTTATTACAAGCCCAGCTCACTAGAGCTTGAGCTCTTGAGCTTGATGACTTATAAGTATAATATCTTTGCTTTGGGTATAAGATTAGTTTTAAAAAAAATAGGCAAGTACTTTAATACTCTGCGGGCCAACAGGCCCGCAGAGTATTAAAGTACTTGAAATTTTATTATGAAAACTAGCTGCGCCCCGCGGTTTCACCCGCGTTGATAATGATGAAAAGTGATGATGATGATGATGATGAAAAATAGATGTTGGCCGATTCTCATAGATACCGGATAAGCTCAAAAAATTTCATCAAAATCGGTCAAGCCGTTTCGGAGGAGTATGGCAACGAAAACTGTGACACGAGAATTTTATATATTAGACTATCACGATTGCTATTCATTGTTCGGGATCGCAGATGAAAAGCGTCGTATTCGCTAGAAACTGGTCGGAGTATTGCGATACAATAAAACTAGATTAATAGCCGGATAGCTATAATACTTGATATTATTTCAATTAAATGGAGGTATATATTAATATTAATATGCTTGTGTTGATACATTTTCATAATTATGCGATCTAATCATCAAAAGCACGACGGGTTCGCAGAGTAAACTCATATTTTTAAATAAACTCCGTACACTTTTTATGCCGACACTCCGAACCATTCGACGTCGACTAAGTGGACGCGCACCTTTAGTTACAATATTTGCTAGAATTACCATTATTGATCATAAACTAAATATAGCTTGTAAATATTTCAGAATACGGTAAAATTGGCGACACGTTGTGCTAAATTTTTAACCGACTTCAAAAAAAGGAGGCTCTTGATTAGATTGTATTTACTAATAAAAAATGTAATGTCTGATACGTCAGATTTTTTCTAGATGAACCGATTTTGATGACTTTTTTTTTATTTGAAAGCTGATGCTTTCCATGTCGTCCGATTCAAATTTGATCAAGATCTGACTAGTAGGTACTTCTGAGTAATCCTCAATAATGCATATTTATTATCTAATTAAGGGTTCATCATATCGTTAAGATAAGTAAGTGGTGGAGTCGGTTATTTTAAGCTTTGCTTACGTTTAAATTATGTTTTAAACATCAGAGACCGAAAAATGATTTATCGTGAATTTAGTGATTCATGAAAAACTTTTTAACGGTAAAAACTTTTGCAAGATTCTTACAGTTTTTTAATTTTTCAGTGGGGCAAGATAAGAAGCAAGTACAAAATTGTGTACCATTTGTGTCCGTGTATAGCGATTGCAATGAAGGTAAGATATTTGAATAACCCATATAATTGCCACAAACTGAACGCAGCTGGCTTGAACGGACATACTGCGGTATCCTCACCCGCGACCCCGCACGCCGGATCGAGCCATTAAATTAGATTATTATCGGTCAGAGAATAAGTATTTTTTTAACGCTTTCACGCTCACAGCTTCACGCTAAGTTCGATGAGCTGTGTCGTGGGTGTCGGAAACACTTACATAATCACAACTAGAACTCGCAAAAAAAAACGACGGAATGATAGTCTTCTCTATACCTAATATCAAAACTTAATTTGCTCAACCTTTTTTTTTGGGCTGTAGTATTTACAACAAAATGTCTAAATATAATGAAATTTCAAAACTTAATTTAAATTAAAAACACAGGTAAGTAACATTTTAAACTCATACTCGTATGAACAAACCGATTTTTTACTTTTAGTCATGAGATGAGAATACTCGTTGCAGACATTCTCACTTGTAAAGATAACAATGTATTTCAAGTATTTCATTTTAAAAATTCTAGTCACAAGTCACAGTCAAGTAAAAGAGTCAAGGTCCAGTCATAGTCAATGCCTTAGTAAAGTGGTAGAAACTTTACTACAACTTCTATTGGAGTTTTGGAGCGAAGGCGAATATCCAATTTTTTACTTGGTATCATTTGCCTACACTTATGCACGTTTACTAAGTATTAACGGTTAATAATCCACCATTATTTAACAATCGAAGAATCACAGGATTTGGAAAATTATACAAAATCAACGACGCCATTTTTTCACTTTCGCGGCAAAACCTCTATAATTTATTTGATTTTGTTAATTGTTGTACAAACCATCTAGGACGCAATATTCTAAATATATAAGGCATCAGTTTGGGGAGTACAGGTACCTTCAGTCCAGGATTTGCCTAGTGTCTGAGGCTTATATAACGTTGTTTTCGACGAGTTGCATATTCTTCCAAATGTATAGTTTGTATCCACTATATATATTGAACACATATTACTGAATGTAATTTTTGTTATTGTTATCCAGTTGAAAAGTAAAATAAATCTTGCTATTCACACTCACAGCCCCACACTAAGTTCATTGACATGTATCGTGTGTGCCGGAAACATTCATATCACATACACAATAACACCTAGATCCAGAATCACAATTTCCTTTGGGAGAAAAGTTGCGTTACTGCCGTGAATCGAACACGAACCAAATGCTTAGAAGGCGAACGGTGCCTATCTAAGCCAATGGGCAGATTAAAAATGCTGGGAAATGATGATTGTGATGGATTTCAGAGAATATTTGCGAAGGCTGTTCCAAATGCACCTGCTCAGCCAAGGGCACGTGGACCTGCACAGACGTGCGTCAGTGTAAGGAGCAGCAGGAGGAGAACGAGGACGCGGAATTCAACGATGATGACATGGATGTAGCAGTCGCAGAGATGATAGAAAGTGAGCATTTTCATTTTGTACAGGAGGCGACGGCTCCGCGGTATTGCACGGCATCCGTTCGAACCTAGTGCGTCGTATGTAGCCACTACGACTGATAGATCATCCTTTTCGATATCACTACTATATGCCAAATTGTAGTGTAGTATTCTATAGAATAGAATAGAATATTGTTTTATTGCGGTAATTGTGTACATTAGATGGAATAATTAACTTAAAAAGGAACAGTTTACCCATCAGAACATTACACCCATTTTTCGGGTGTACAATAAGGCACGGTGCACCAGAGGCGTAGCATAGGTCACTAGTCCCGGTGTGGATACCAAATTTGCCGCCATGTTATTTTTGCAATTGATTATAAACAATTTGGGGCATGGTAAAACGTGTACTTTATCGAATAACACTAATCTGAAAATGCCGTTTACCAACAATTATATCTGGATATATGATAACAACAAAAAAATTACGGAAAAAATATTGAAAGAATTTCATATTTTCTTACCGCCACATCAGTGCCGTCGCTCGACAAAGTGCCGTACCCCATGCTACGTCACTGGCGTGTACAGTAATAAATTACGCCACGATAAAATATGACAGTTACAAAATTATCAAAATTTCTTAAAGATTGAGAAGATAAATTTAATGTTAGAGAATAATTATAATAAAGATTTCCTTCAGTGTTTTTGTTTCTGGTCCATCAATCACATCCATTAACAATTTACAAATTTTACATTTCGTGCATTTCGTAATTTTTGAATGCAAAGTCCCTTTCCATCTAGTGAGATTCATTCAGCGTAGGAATGGAACTTGTAAGCGTGCTTGTTTCCTAAACGGTAAATTAGAAGGCTTCAAGTTAAGAATAAATCATCGCTGGTCATCAAAAAAAAGGAGTCAAATTGACTTTCACGTATAAATTGGATTTTTGTTAAGTTGAGTAAGATAATTCGCTTTTTTAAGCTATTGCATAGCTAGTATCGCGGGCCTTGCGCGTAGAGGCCGAATCCAGAAAATCCGTAACGAAAATAACCTAACACCCCCCACTCCGACCGGCACAGCGGTGATACTTTTTAGTTTTGCTATCTATCGATGAATAGTAGAACTTTTAATGACTTTTTTGAAATATCACGCATGTCTCTTTAGTTCAGCAACTCGCCTCTAGGTTGCAGGAAAAAAAATACTGCATAAATAAAATAAATAAATAATTATAATTGCATAAGTTGATAAAAAATGCTATGCAATAGCTTTACCGCGGCAGTCCCCGAGTGCCACACGTCTTTTTTTAATTAATTATACACAAGCGTTTGACCACTATCTCACCTCATGGTAAGCGATGATATGGTCAACGATGGAGTACGCTTGCCTAGAAGATACCTATTCACTCGCGGATTAGAGTGATTGGGAAGATGGTAGTGGATGGCAGCTCATAGCATGATTGGTCTAACAGCTATATTGACACCATCCGACCCTCTAGGACAGCTACACAGGTTAACACACCTTCAAGCGGCTAGGCCACTATGGAGGTACGACTTACGCCGGTGGTTGGTCGTTAGTTTCAGCAAGAGCCTCCCACCTGCCACCTGAATAGCACCACCCAGGGACCACGTGTAGGGAATCAGTGTTGAGGGGTTTTCTCCTACGGACGTGGGTGACTCGGTCCCCAAAATTATAAGTATATCACCTTTTCAGGATTTAATCAACAAAGAATATATGATGTAAAGATGTCAGATACGCCGAACGTGCCGAAACCATCAGAATTTGACCGCTTTTTAGGTATTTCAAATTGTTTCTTTTTTTTGGAGGTTTTCAGCTTTTTTCTATCTTAAAAATTTTTGAATCTACTTACTTACGCCATCTTAGCACAGTCAATATATAACTAAAATTATTTTCCAGGTTATCTGATCGGTGTACTGAGCCAGACCCACTGAATGCACATTTTGTTGAATTACAGCACTTATTAGCACATTGCACATAATTTTATTTTGACTCCTTTCCTCTTTATATAATTAATGTCAAACAAAATTTACAAAAACGTGGTGAGTGAACTTCAATATTTATTTTGAAATGTTAATTGTTATGTTTAAAGTAAACATACTTTTTACAGATGAAAAAGAATTATCATCAAAAAGCAGTGAAAGTACACAGGATGACGAAATTTTTCAGATTATGACCAGGAATAAGAGATCTGTTGACAGCAAGACCAACAAAGTAAACAACCAAACTGTTTTATCCCATCACGCTGTTGACGAAATTAATGAAGGTAATTATCATCTAAAACAAATACGATTGATTTACTGATAGAGTTTTTTATACAATACAATTATTTAGTCTGAATGATTTCAAGTTTCCATTAACATATCACATATTTTATTTTAGACACATTGCAGAACTCAAACGTATCGGGAACTATAACAGCCAAAAAATTTGACGTAATTCCATCTAGAAGGTCTACTTTAGAAAACAATTCTACATCAAATAAAGATAATAAAGCTCTTCAAATAGAATTCACACCTCCAATAACACCTAATCAACATGCATCGGATAACAAAATTGATACAACAGCCCTTCATGACGACCATCTTGATTTATTAGTCCATCATAAGCTGTACGAAATGGCTGGAAATGAAAGTCAAGCAACAAGAGATAACAAATTGTCAAAACTTGTGGTGAATGAACTAAAAGGTGGATCAGAAATTATTGGAGACAAAGAATCTCAAGTGCTTTCCAACATCACATTTACACCGGAAAATGATACTATGACGGCAATGGCATTCATCGCCGGTAATTTATTAAATAAAATTTGGAACATGGAAAAAGAAGCTAGTGAAAATTCTCTAGAAACCGATAGTATGAAGCATAAAAAAATTAATGATCTTCTTGAACTATTTAAAGAACCGCTTAATTTGAGACAAGAAACATTCTTGAAAAATGCTTTAGAACATTTGGCTACAACAATGGATAAAAAAGAAGCTGATAACATCACTATATGCAAAAAAATTGAAGACTTAAAAAAATCATCGCCTTTCACAGCAGAACCTCCCCTCTCTCATGATGAAAAGGATAATAAAAAGAAAGACTATGATAGTAAAAATAATTCAAAAAAAGATCAGCAACACACATTATCTACTACTGCTGACGCTTTAAGTAAAATAAGCAATGCCTTAGAGTTAATAAAAAAATACGAAAGTGTCCAAAATACTTTAAGTGACGTTAAATCAGATCTAGGAATAATGAGGATAGCAGCAGATTATACAAACCCTATAAAAAAAGATTTTACTAAAGATGAAAATACGACATTTAACGTGTTTGGTAATATTTTAAAAAAACTAACAAAATTACTCGTCCCGAATAAAAAAGGCAAGAAAATGGTAAAGAGGCTCAAAGATCAAACCGTCCTTAGCAGTGATTATGCTTTTGAAGACAAAATAAAGAGCTTAAATATATTAAATATTACAGATATTGAAGGAACAGTTAAAGATAGGATAGTGCTAGATTATTTGATTCATATGCAAAGCAACCCAGACTGTCTTATAAATAAAAAAAACAATAAACCTTTATTGCCCAGTATTGAAGGAGACATTTTACTGAATTTGTCTGAATTTTTAAAAATCAAATCAATGTCTAATTTACTAAAGTTAATAGACTCTGAAAAAAAAGTTGAAGAAGTTGCTTTACGAAGAGTGACCACATTACAAACATCGAAACCAAAAGAACATTATACTACTGAAAAGTACATTCACACGACCACTAAAGAACATGACAACATGACTCAGTTTAAAGCTACAAAGGAAAAATTAAAAATGCATCTCAAAACAATTCTAGAGGACTTAGTGGAATTACAAAATATGACTGGCAAAAGGACAAAAGGAGAAAATATTGAAATCTCAAATGCTTTGCCTTGTATTTTTAACCTGCTGAATGACAAAACTGAGTTTAATAGTTATTCATCGACACAGGCAACAGTAAAAAAAGGAAACCCAATTAAAGTAGACCCAGTTAGTAAACTTAATGAAATATTAAAAAATTTGAAAACAGAGTTAAAACGCACATCCTCTTCTAGAAGAAGTAACTTCGGAAATTTGCCGAGGCCAAAATCGGCTATTGTATGGGAAAGAACGATAAAAAATGTTGGCGCTGATTTAAACAGCCGAAGACACATAGTTAGAGATGTACCAAAATCCCGAGAGGAAATAAAGAAACTGATCGAACATATAGAATCTACTGACTCCAACACATACAAAGGCATTGCTTTCTTAGACGTCGTACCCACAGCTGAAAGATTACTTCTATTAAAGACACTTGCTGGAGATACAAAAAAATACATTAATGCGTTGAAAGATATTCAGAAAACACTGGAAACGGTATCTGAATTTCCATCAGAAGATCTTATAAGTATTGATGAGTTTATGGACAATGTGAATTTAAACATTAACTTGAACGCAAAAATCTTAAAAAAATTACAAAAATCTCCGAAGGTCACCTCTTCATATTTATCAAACCCAGAAGAGAGAATCAGAGAAGATGCAAAGCGCTTTACAGAGATTTTAGATTTTGAATCTACTACTAAAGAAGTTGAAAGTAAACCTAAGGAGATGTCCGTCTCTCTTACTAAAGATCAAATAATAAATCAGTTGATGAAAAACCGACTGAACTATTACATAAAATCAAAAACAGATGCAGGCGTCGAAAGTAGTAATATAAACGTGGCACTAGCTAAACAGATCATATTTTACATGGATATTGGTAATGTCACTCTAGCCAGGGAGATGTTTAAAATGTTTATCGAACAAAAAAGTAAGAAGTCAAACAAAGCAGATACAGGTAAGCCTCCATTATATTAAAAAATAAAATTACACGTCTTTAGTATGAACTTAAACAAAAAGGATGCAAGTCACAAACTTTTATTGACCGAGCGAAGCGAGATCTCTAAGTTGACTTGGGTGGATCATCATTTTGTCCGTCCGTCTTCCAGAAGCATTTAGTGTCTAAACCATACAAGCGATGCGGGCTATGGCCCTAAATGGTAGTTAAAATGATATAAATGAAAATATTAAGGGGGCACCTAAACACGTAAGCGGAGAGCAAAGTAATTTTATTTTTGCCTTAGTGAGTATTGTTGAAATGAGCTCTGCAAGAATACAAAACCATTTAAAAAAAGTATAGTTTGGTAGACCACGAAAGTCTTTAGACCCATTTTGTTCCGGGGTCTAATATCAAAAACAACTTCATATTCAAATCAAATCAAAATCGTTTATTCACATGGGCACAGCCCAGGTGAATAAACGATAGCCACTTGTGAAAGTTAATGACTCTACTGCCAGATTCGCAAAACACATACAGCCATCTCAAGAAGAACCTGGCAAGAAACTCGACGGCGCATTTTTATTTCGTTCATTAAAAAAAAACCTTAAAACTAATACATAATTAAATTAACCTAGGCATGTCTAGGTATATTATGTAATCGCTAGAAAGTGCTTGTGCAGTTTGCCTCCATGCATCCTTGTCATTAATATAGTCAATAGTTTTATAATAAGCTTTCTTAATTAATGCCCGTTTTATTACAGACTTGAAGTTTCCCAAGTAGTAATTCAGTTACAATTTTAGGAATTTTATTCTAAAATCTGCATTTGCCCAAAAGATATATTTATTTTTCTTAATCCAAATACGTGCACTGTAATTTTATGCTTATATCTCGTATTAAGTTTGTGTGTGTCGCTTCTTAATTAATATTTTTGCGAAAATGCATAATATTTTCAAAGATGTAACGCGAAGGCATGCTAAATATGCCTGTTTCTTTAAAGAATTCCCTGAGACATATCATAGATTTCACGAACCGTTATCTTTTGTAGAATAAAAGTAGTTTCAACATCGTGCATCGGCAGCAGATCCCCATAGTAAGATTCCGTAACTCATCAAACATTGAAAATTTGCAAAGTAAACTAGCCTTGCCGTCGCTACATCAGTCAGTTTTGCAAAAGCAGCGGAACTCAAGCGACCTGCAAGCACATCAATATGAGGATCCCACTGCAGTTTTAAGTCCATAGTTAGAACAAAGAAAACAGTTTTCTTTACGAGATCTAATTTGTTGTTTTCAAGTGTAACTTTTGCATTTACGAAAGGATGCTGATACTTACGTATAATATTTGTTATATCCTGTACTTCAACAACGAATACAGAAATTAAACAATCATCATTAATAAAACAAGTTGAGAGCCTGCGTATTCCAGGTCTAGTGTGTTTACCAGCTTCGATCACATCGTCACTTACCATCAGGTGAGATAGTGGTCAAAGACTAGCCTGTCACAAAAAAAAAAAAAAAAAAGTTGTAAGCATAAAATGTAGGCGCAGTATGGGGCGAATTATTAGTATTGTCCGTTTTAATTATACCTTTTTAAAAGCCATTTTTTTTTCAGACCCAAATACTGAGACTGTTAAACGATACACAGCAAATAGACGTCTTGCCAATAAAGTACCATTAATTCAGTTCGATGAACCAAAACCAGCTAAAAAAACGTCTTGGTCTAATCAGGATCAGCTTATCAAACAACTCATAAACATTAAAAACATGAGGATTTAATATATTATATATTTTATACATTTTGCACTGACAATAAAGACTGTTTTTAAAAATAATGTACTTTATTTGTAGATTAAGATTGTACCCCTGGCGAGCAGTGACAAGTCACTGCTATGATGTTTGTAAGTTGTACAATTGATCAGCGAGCTTATGTCTTATTAAGTCGATATTTACGTTTTCGAATGTATGCTATTCTTTATCTACTAATTTTTAATGCTCGTCAAATGATCAATTGTTAAAGCTAAACTATTTACATACAACATCTGGCTATTCATGTTACCGGAACGGAGTCTTCAGTTCCAGCGCTAGAAACAATTAAAATATTGTAATTAAAAAGCAACATCTTTATCATCATCCTTTCTCTTTTCCCACTAATTATCGAGATTAGAGAAGAAAGTAAGAAAGAAAATATATTTATTCATGATAACACGCAACGTTATTATTTACAGAAAATAAGACAAAACACATAACAAACAAAACAAAATACAATAGTAAACAATATAACGCTACGTGATACCATGCATGAGATTCCGTCTCTGCATATAACTAAGTATGTGGGCCACCCACCTACCCAGTAACTGATTGGAGCATGACATGAACTTAATCTTTTTGGAGAAAGAGTAAAAGAATTGACTGCTCCTATCGTTGTGTTGATAAGATTTGGAATTCGTTTTTATGACCAGCCTGCCTGACCTCAAGCGTTTTTAAGAATGCTTCTTTTGAGTTTCTAGAGGCTTGTTCTTCAATCCGAATGTTAAAAATTGCAAGGGGACGGCTTGGATGGCTAGGTTATACCGAGTTATACAAGACACTTATAAAATATAACGAACTGCCCTTTGGTTTAGTTGGTTGCACGTTCGCTTTTTAAACAGGGATATCGGGTTCGATTCCCGGCGGGAACACAAGTTTTCTCCCCAAGGAAAATTTATGTTTCTGCTTCTGGTTGTGATTATGTGTGTGATGTGAATATTACCGGTACCCACGGCACAAGTAAACGAATTTAGTGTCGGGCCGTGAGTGTGAAAGCGTACGGCATGAATTTTTCAAGAGGGCGTGGATGGTCATATCATTTTATAGCAACATTACAAGGAATGATCAAAGGAGTTTCGCGGCTGATGAACTGCATGAACTGACACTGCATTATTACATTTTGGAAAAATAATTGTTTACTCACAAGTCAAGCAACGAATCCTATCAATTGAAAGTAAAAAACCCTCACCATAGCCTCAATTAATAAAGTAAAGTAATTGATAGAGAAAAGCAATATCTTTAAAATGACTTCTTTGTTCTCTGGTTCAGCACTTTGTTCGTCCGTCTGTCAGAGGCATTTAGCGTTTAAAAAAACAAATAATTTCAATTTCTCAGAGAACAAGTAAAGCTGCGGCCCAAAGTAAAAAATCATTGTTAAAATTAAAACATTAAACACGTAAGTATGTATGTTGAGGGTAATATTTTTTATCTGCTTGTGTGGTATCGTTGAAAAATACCAGAAAAGTGCCTACGGTTTCCCGTTTAAAAAAACTGTGTTGGAAAATAACAATTTGGTGGGGCACCAAAATCACTGTTTTAGTTCTATTTTTCGCGGGATCTTTCTAAAAACTGCTACACATTTAAAGCTGAAACTTACAATTACATTCTGTACTTGAATAACAAAAATCTAAAAATATAAAAAATGATAGTCAAATGATTTTCTTTAATTGGCAAAAATGGGTCTCAATTCGGGGCAACTAATAGTATGTACGACAAATGAAAGGAAAATGTACAAAATCAAAATCGTTTATTCATATGGGCCCCAAGGAGGCACCGATGAAAGTTAATGATTCTACTGCCAGATTCGCAAGATAACAGCCATCTCGAGAGGAACCTGGCAAGAAACTCAGCGGCGCATTTTATTTTCATTCATTTTTATAAATCGTTTCTTAACACTAATAAATAATTATATTAACCTAGGTATATCAATATTATGTAGTCGCTAGAAAGCGCTTGTGCAGTTTGCCTCCATGCAATATCACAAATTAGATTTTCGATTAGGAGTAATTATTTTTCCAAATCGTAATGATGCGGTTTTAGTTGTCATCAAAATCATCTCTAAAACTAAAAGGATGAGGATGATTTTCAAACGAATACTTCTACACAAGAAAGATATTTATTAATATTTGGTTTTAACAAACCAAGCCCACTTGAATAATTTATCCTGGTTTTTGTTTGTTTATACCTGAATGCTTCTTGGTTTTTCTGTTTTGTGGTGTGTAACTAAAGCAGGATTAATTTTGCCTTGTAAATATTTAGGTATTATACTTTTGATCATATTATTTATCCCACGAAAATGTGAATGCATTTCTCTCTTCTTTCTTCGCGCCATACTTAAGTACTTTTGCCACTTGAGCATAGTACTTTCATCGTCAGTATCTTCCAGATCATTCAGGCGTTGTTCAGCGAATTTATTGACTCTTGCCGAATTAGAAGTCTTCTTTTTTACCATGTTGAAAACATCTAACTTAGGATGCCTTAGAAGTTTTCTTATCTTTTTGAAAAACGATAGCTTCTTTTCATTTTTTTTGTTTATGTTTTCTCTTAGGGGACCCTTCGTCACCATTTCGGATTTTATCAATTCCAAAATTTTAGTTTTTATTGATTTCAACCCTTCGCTGATGCTGTCCATGACACTTTCTGCTGTCCTTGCACCTATAGACACCATCCGTCGGCTATGTGCAAATTGAACGAAAGACATTGCGTCTGCTAACTTACTCACATCTTCAATCAAAACTATATGGAATAATTTCAAAGCGTAAATCTTTCCGTGTGGACTACTTCTTATAATACAGGCAGTTAAGCGAGGCCAAGATTTTCCAATCTTATTTAAATCATGAGTTAAATTGTACTGATAATCATTCATTTTGAGACCAGCATAATTAAAATTATGAACATGATTTTGATCTATAACTCGTTTCATAATTTTCTTGGTAGATTTCGACAAAAGAATTAGTGCATTTGATGAGGGTTTGTTTTTATCAATTACCTCGATAATATCTAAAAGCTGTTGGTTAATGGAATTATGGTTAGTTGGGTATTTAGGGTCATGTTTGTCTGACATAAGTCTTCTATTAATTTGCGTTCTATTTTTTTTCTCAAAGTCTTGAAGTACGTCTTGTGTGTAAATAAAACGTTGTATAGAACGAATGAAATATTTCATATCATCTGGAAGTTCGTATGTTTTTGATAGTGTTTGAATTTTAGCAATGTCTTTTAGAACCTCGAAGATATCACGTTTTAGTTTATACTGTAGCTTTTCTAGCAGATTTGGATTAGTTTTTCTTAAGCTTACTTCAATTTCTGGATGTAAATCCAACTTATAAACAGCAATATGTGAATTGTTGCCATTGATTACATCGACATTTTTTGTGACATTTAGTTTAGCCTTATCGTAGTTGTTAATAAAATGAATTAATCGTTCTCTAATTTTCATTAACTCTTTCACTTCGTTTGTTTTATCATTAATAATATTTGTCAATGGTGTTAATACATTTTCTAAAATGATACCTTCAGCATTTGTGGAGGCTTCAGAAGGAATACTTGTTGTATATGTGGCATGCGTTGTATTAGTACTATCAGTCACACTCACATGCGATATATCCCTTTTCATCACATTTATTGCATTTAATTCAATTTTTTCATTTGATATGTCAAGATCAAATGTATTATTATAATCACTTGCTTTGTTAATAATGTTATTTATTTCAAAATCATCTGAAAATAGATCACCAAAACCGATAATTTTTTATAAATCTTTAACATAAAATATATGTAAAGTGGAAATAAACTTACCCTTTGTGTCGTTATAACTAAATTTATTCTTATTTATAGCTTTAGGAATTAAATCTACTACAAAATTTGCACCATCTATATCTGACTCTGTAAACCATTTGTCTTCTACAGCTCTTAAAGCTTCAATGAATCTATCAACGCTACTTCCATTATTGATATTAATATATTGGGTATCTTTGTCATTATCTTGACCAGCAACGTTGTCCAAATTGAGCGGAGATTTTCTTCGTTTGTAGCTTTGCTCTTCAAAGGCGATGTTTTTTAAAACTTCAGCAAAGTCTAAATAATCCTGATCAGTAGATTTTAGGCTGGTTTGTGCTAAATATGACTCTGTAATAATAAAAACATAAAAATTCATTACGTATGTTCATAACATCAGAATGATAGAGCCCCTGATTTGTGTACTTCCAAGTTCAATGCGTGGTTCTAGCTCTAATGAAAATTTTTAAATTAATTGTATTGGCTAACGATTTAAAATCATTAGCGTTTGTAAATAATTCGAGTCCAAATGCAGAGTCTACTCAGTCTGAGTCGTCGACGTAATGTCGCTAGCATCTTTGTGTTCTATCGTTTAAATTTTGGTAAATTTAAATAATTTCGCGTTTCAACATCCGTATAGCAAAGGTTACAAACACATGTATCTATTTTCCGAGCGGTAATCATGTGGTAGTCATGTAAACAATTTTTCTCTCAGTTATCCTTGAGAGCCTGCGTATTCCAGGTCTAGTGTGTTTACCAGCTTCGATCACATTGAGAGGTGGTAGAGCATTTTGTGAGTTGCTCGCCTGGCTTGCTACCAAAGTAGCTTACCACCATCAAGTTGAAAGTCTGCCGCCAAGCTTTTACGGTGTTCCGGCAGTTATCCTTGAGAGCTTGCGTATTCCAGGTCTAGTGTGTTTACCAGCTTCGATCACATCGTCACTTACCATCAGGTGAGATAGAGGTCAAACACTAGCATGTCCCAATAAAAAAAATAAAAAATAAATCTGAGATAGTGGTCAGATCATCTCTTAGCATCGAGTGACTTCTCATCAGAGTTAAGAGATAATCTGATTGAGAATAGTTAACTCGGCAGGCCTAGAATGGCTGGCTTTCAAAGATAGCTGCAAAAAGAGTGTAAACTACCATTGTGTTTTAATACAGGTTAGCAAGCCAGGCGAGTAAATGAAAATGCCTTATTAACATAGATTTCACCACAAATGTTACCTTCACCGGAAGCACAAGCCCGTCATAGTATCTGAAACCGCGACCTGCTATTAGAAGGCGAATATCCGACAACGAAGGCATCCATAACGGCATTGGTATCTTCTAAGCAAGCATGCTATATCTTTGGCTTGAACATAGCTTTACATCAAGGACAAGTGGACATACTTATGTATATAAATATTAGCATAAAATATGATTTATTTAAAATGACAAATGTAAAATTTTCTGTGAAATTACAGGTCTTTACTATCCTACTTCCTACTAATATTATAAATCCGAAAGTTTGTGTGTAATTGTGTAAGTATGTTTGTTCCCTCTTCACGCTTTAATGGCTGAACGGATTTGGATGAAATTTGGGATGTATATAGATTATACCTAGGATTAACACATAGGCTACTTTTTAACTTGATAATAGCGGGCGAAGCCGCGGGGCACGGCTAGTTTAACATATAACATGTCAGGGTGACGAGCGCAGAACTTTTCCGCGCAGGAGTTCGAATTATATTAAGTTCATAAAAACTCAAGGTGGCACTGAATTTTGCACTGAATGGGCAAGCGTGACGCTTACCATCAGGCGTGCGACTTACTCGTCTCGTTTCTTAATAATAATATTAATTTAGAATTCTGAAGATTCATGAGCAAACAAAGCGGTCACTAAACCCACACCTGTAATTTTTCTTTGATAGGCAAACATTTGTTCGCTATCTCATCTGACTCGTTTACTGCGCTGGATACCACTACTATCTTTTTTACTTTTACTAATGCACACTTTTATTTAATAAACTCATGTTAAAATGTATTACTGAAATGAACATTCTTATTGACTTTGAAATTCTGATCCGCAACCTTTTTGTGTCGAAAAGTGGTCATTAATAGTGGTGACATTCTAATTATTCAGTGGTAAACACTGTGGTGTTTACCACTGTGTTACCACAGTGTAATTAGAATGTTTCCTGGCAATATAAAAAATTCACTTCTATCGTGTGACTTTTTGGCACATACTGTTTTTTTTAAACGACACGACATACCTGTTTGTTTGGGTATAGCCGTTGTTGTAACGATATTAACGTTATCTTTCAAAGCTTCCTTTTTAGTTATATTTGGTCTAACTCCGTACATCCATTCGGCTATATCAAGAAAGCTCATTCGTTTTACTTCAGGTTTTGTAGTGAAGCCTGATGAAACCGTACGTTTTTTTCTCCCAAGGTTCTTCTCATCTGAAAATATGTAGATGAAATCATTATGTTCTTGGCATACTCGATTGAAAACAACATAGATTCAGTAAAATCATACATTCGTTTAAAAGGATGTATGATATAAATTTATCGAAATATCCATCCCACATGATGGATCCGCTTGAAGCTCTTGAGTCCATCGACCGACGCGACGAGCTAAAAGAATCATTGGCGATGATAAGCTACTCGAGTCCAAATTGTAAAATTTTGGTTACCGACGTCAGGTCAAAAGCCTATCGATACTCTACCGTTAACATTTTGGAGAGTGTGGACCGGAACTATGACACTAGTAGTCAACTAGTTATTTTGTTTGTGACTTCACCGAAACTTAGGGGGTAGGATTCGAAGCCGCGACCATGAAAAAGGGTGCCGCTTTCACTGAGATATCATGACTTTAAAGGGAATTTTTTTACAGCTGGTTCTGGGTGTAATTGTTGTGAGATTGTGTGTGTTTCCAGCGATCGCAAATGTGTGTGAGCTGTGAGTCTTTTACATTTAACTGTTGGATGGCTTAGTTGGGTGAGCGTTCGCCTTCTAAGCAGGGGTATCGGGTTCGATTCCGCGGCGGGAACATAAGATTTCTCCCCATAGATAAATTTGCGTTTCTGGTTCTGGTTGTGATTGTGTGAGATGTGAATGTTTTTGGTACCCATGACACAAACATCGAATTAGTGTGGATATGCGAGCGGGAAATCGTTTAAAAAGTTAATGCAAAGTTTAAAAAAATATATGCCCATACTTTTGAGTTCATTTAATTTCTCCATGACTAATACAAGCATCTTGTGGTCCACATCGCGCTCAGGCTCAGGCGTACAGCGCTGGATATATCTGCAACTCCACTGTCCAACGACATTGCAGCTGCAGCTCATGCAGCCTCCGCAGATGTTCTCTGAAAATGTAATTGGATATATAATATAATCAAATTTGACTTTTTGACTAATACGTCGACTACGAATAACTTGTTCTTTAGTCGCTCACATAAACCGATATTCAGCAGATTTTGACGCGACATATCACACATGTATGGTAATCCACGCGTCTAAGGACCATGATACAAAGCGCCCGAGGCGCGCGCCCTGTACTGCCCTCATAAAGAAAAAAGATGTAAGTGTATTTTTGTCAAAATTGAGTTATAGTATACATCAGAAATGTCTTTGCTATCTAGTATAAGTTATGACTCGTAGCAGATGTAAAAGTAAGATTTAGTTGATTGCGTTTAAATATTAAATTTAATTCACTAGCACTACATGTAACGCTTTAAAAAGTTTTTAAAATCAAGCTTTTACCAGTTCTAAATAACAAAGAACTAAAAATATATGTCCTTTTTATCCCAGAGAACTTGTCAAGATGAATCAAACGTGCCTAAACTCGATGGATTTATCGAGTTTAGTTCAGAAGTTCCTATGGCCATCTTCCAACCCCACCATTAGACCAGCTGCATGGTACCATTTTATTGTATTATTACCAAAGTAACACAGGTGCATTAAATTTGAGTCTAATCGGACATCGGGAATTGGGTCTTATTTAGCTTCCAAAATAGATTACAAACTGTGTAAAAAATTACAAAAAACTACAGATAAACTATCTAATCGATAACAAAGAATACTAAAAAATGTCGGTATACTTAATTGGATAGATCAATTTATTTATTTATTCCTTATATACATATAACACCATAACAGTAAAAAAACCATAGCGAAGCTATATTTACATAAAACTTGTTAATTACTAATACTTGTTACTTAACTTTGTTTATATCTAATATATAAAATTCTCGTGTCACAGTTTTCGTTGCCATACTCCTCCGAAACGGCTTGACCGATTTTGATGAAATTTTTTGTGCTTATCCGGTATCTATGAGAATCGGCCAACATCTATTTTTCATCATCATCATCATCATCACTTTTCATCATTATCAACGCGGGTGAAACCGCGGGGCGCAGCTAGTATTATATATATATATAATTCAATTACTATAAATAATTAATTTAAAACCATAAATGTATGTGCTGCATTTGTGAACTTAGACAGGGAACACGCAAAAATATCGAGTTCTTTTTTGGTATGATTACTAGTTTGATTGAACTAACTGACTGTTTATCTGTACTGAAAAAGTCCTTAATTATATAATTGCTTACTACAATTAATAGATAAATTAATTCACATCGAAGGGTTGATATGCATGGCCTGTATGAGAATATTAGTCGTAGTTAATATAAGTCACATATCTGCTGAACGTTATTGAAGGTAGTTTGATCGTTACGTTTGATAACACCTTTGTACATTCTTAGCATAAAATGTTTAAATTTGAATTTGAATAACATACTTCGGTACATGAAACAGTAGTTTCGTGTTTTCAGCGAGTTGTGCTAACATCCCCGAGTACAATGGGCAAGTGTAACTATGGATTTATGTATTTGTAAACTCTACATGCAATTTTGGCAACTACACTCATTTAGAAATACGGTTTATGATAGACTAGAGTAAGGACTACGTAAGGTGACAAGCTTACACCATTTTTTCCTCTGACTGTACTTTGTTTGAGTGATCGAGATGACTACCAACTCATCGGTATTCTATCGCTTACATTTTGGAGAGTATGCACAGGAATTACATGGAATCATCTAACAACAAGACAAATTATCAATCGTCATCCATTTATGGTCTATATACCATCAATTCGCTCGAAGCGTTTCGCTTCTACGTTCATCATCCGTACAGCGAAGGAGTGGAACTCATTGCCCGTGTCTTTGTTCTCCGAACGGTATAATCTGGAAGTCTTCAAGACTAGAGTGAATAGGTATCTTCTAAAAACTAAGATTTTAGTAGGGTAGTATCTTGAGAAATGATCAAAGTATCAGTACTATAGAAAGCTTATTATAAAACTATTAACTACTTCGGTTTTCGGGTTTCGGTTCGATTCCCGGCGATAACACAAGTTTCCACCCCAAGGAAAATTTGCGTTTCTTGTTCTGGTTGTAATTGTGTGTATGATGTGAATGTTTCCGACACCTTTGACACAAGTCATAGAACTTGGTGTGGGGCTGTGAGTGTGAAAGCGTTTGTTTAAAAAATCACTCATAGGCTTATTTTAAGAAACAAGCCTACTTACCATGCCTTCTTTGAAAATATTATGCATGTTCACAAAAAAATGCCAGGTTCTTCTCGAGATGGCTGTAATTTTGCGAATCTGGCAGAAGAATCATTAACTTTCATGAGTGCCTCTTTGGGGCCCATGTGAACAAGCGATTTTTATATTGATAAATATAAATTAAGAAGTGACGTAATCTTAACATTAATTCATCTATATACTTAGCTATAAGCGAAATAGCGATGGCGCATTTAAATGATGCAAAACGAATAAATCTTTTATGGCGAACGAGTTTAGCTTTTACAATAAAAATCGTGAATATGTTACTGACTTACCAATGGGAAAGTAACAGTAATAAAACGGGCATTATATATAATATAATATCATTGACTACATAATTGATAAGAATGCATGGAGGTAATCTGTAATAATGTCTCACCTTTGGTACAGTCCGTGTAATGTGATATCAGAGGTATGCATTTCTGGACCACCCATGACCTGTCAGCTGAAAGAAAACAACATACCAATTTGAACTTATTTCTATAAATGACATTATTTCTATTAATCATCAACAAATTAAAGACAATGTGGAAGAACTCTATTTACATCCGGGCATTCCATACGAATGTTGCAAAACAATTTCACACTAAAGCAGTGACCGTACTTATACGATCGCTACGACGACGTGTGTGTGCTAAGTTAGTTGAGTTATCTCTTTGACGCGCGTTTTCTCGTTGACACTTTAATTTAAGTCGCGAGTGCATAGGAATCTTCTAGGGTAACGTGCATCGTCGCTTGCCATCAGGTGAGATAGTGGTGAAACGTTTGTCTACCTTGAATTAAAAAAAAACTGACCCTTGATCGATGAAGTTGGGGTGTAGAGAACGGATTATGGGGGCAGAGAGCAACGGTTCTTTACGTCAGTTCTGTATTAATTCTGTACTAACATTTTGAATACCGCTGCACCTGCAAGCGGAAGCCTGCGCGTTTCCATACAAAAGTGCCCCGTCGTCGTCACGGGGACCCGCGCGAGCATATTTGTATAGAACCGCGCGGGCGTCAGCTTAACGCAGTTATGGCACTGAGAGGCTTTCACCACTAACTTACCAGATGGTAAGCGATGTGGCAGACAAAAGTAAACACGCTGTGACTAAAATGACTGGCGAAGACTCCAGGAACAAATTTTTTAGTGATTTAGGAGACTTAAAACTTGATGGTGGTGAACTTAGATTATATTTCGGTACAGGGTAGCAAACGGTACAGGGTGACCACGAGAAAATACGCCACCACATTGGTTATAATCACGACGTTAACTTCACCGGAAGGTTAAGTCCGTAGAAGGATTTTGAATTATAGTTGTTGTGACTTGTTCTTTACCGTTATTCTAGTTCTGAAAAAGTCCTGCTTTCTGCTTTTAAGAAAGAAATTGTAAAATTCTCAAATAAAAACCCAACATCTGAAATGAATACCGCAACAAGTTAATCGCCACTTTCATATCGCATATCCAATAAAGAAAACTCTTACTTAAGTTCATATTGAGTTCGTATCTCACCTTGCTCCGTCAAATCGTACACCATCGCATCAACCTCTGTGACCTGTCCTTCTTCCGATGGCTTCTCGATGAGTTCATCAACCTCCATGTAGTACTCGCACCGATTCTCTTCAATCTTTGTGCATTCGTCGCCATAGCAGAGCTGGCAGGCGTCCTCGTCCTGGTTGAAAGTCTTATAAAGCTCGTAGCGGAAAGTTGAGTGAGGGATGCCAGCTGGAATGTGAATATTTTTGAAAATTATCTTTTCTTTTGTAAAGCCTATTGACAGTTATGACTTATTTGGAAACCTAACCGTGAAACACTCTAGTAAGAGTCTCGGAGGACTACTTTTAAAAGTGCGAAGTATACTTCTTTAAGATCACTTGATGGATAAATCCTTCTCAATCAATCAATCAAAATCGTTTATTCACATGGGCCCCAAAGAGGCACTCATAAAAGTTAATGAATCTATTGCCAGATTCGGAAAATTACAGCCATCTCGAGAAGAACCTGGCAAGAAACTCGGCGGCGCATTTTTTTTCATTCATTTTTTTTTTTTAAACTTTCTTAATTTTAAAAACATTCTTAAAAACATTCTCCCACAAGCCCTCGCATTGTTCAGAGTTCACATCTCTTCCTACAAGCTAGCTGATGGATCAGTGTAGTTGATAACACTATCATAATTCTAACTGTAATTTATCGTAGAAGTGATTTGAAAAACGCATGTGGCTTGGCTTATTATGTCCACTGGTTGACTGCCGGGATGATTATAATAGCGAATCGCTAGGAACGCTAGGAAATTGATCCTGTACGCTACAACCTGGTCCTGCTAAGATTTTACAACTTCGTGACTGTGTCACTCATATACTACTTGCTTTTAGTAGAAAATATGTAACAAGTTACTCTCTGTAATTGGATGTTTGTCTTTGATGCTCAGCGTAAAAGCGCCATAGCGGAGAAAGAAATCTGCTCTATAGGCTATGATGATGGTATAGATAGAGAAGATGGTAAACGACGATGGAGCAAGCTTGCCTAGAAGATACTTATTCACTCGCGGCTTGAAGACTCCCTTATTGTACTTATCAGGAAACACCGACTAAGGCAAAGAGTTCTATTCCTTTCGGGTTCGCACAATGAATGTGGAAGCAAAACGTTTCGACCGTCACTTAGTAGTTTATCTGCTTGTCAGATGATAGAATGGGATGAAGAACTAAATCGTGTAGTTCCTTGACACACAATGAGTTTTAGTATGCAGGGTTGCTGTAAGTTAGTGTCTCACAAGTTATGAGACAAGCCGAAACCTCTGGGCATTCACCAACCGGATCTAGGTCTAGGTTATAAACTATGTCGGAAGTTAATTAACTTATCACTCTACATAAGTCCGACCGTGTATGGAATCTTCTTGGCAAGCATGTTACATCTGGTGGTCAAATGCTTGCCTATTGCATAAAAAACTTATTGAAAGTGGTATTTGCAAGAGCTTGTTCAGAATTTTTTCCTGAAAGAAATCTTAATATGTGAATAAAGGGCGGGTGGATAATTGCTATTAATTCAAAACAACTTACCGGAAAAGGCTATGCTAGCGACAAAGAAGACGGAAACGGCGCGCATTCCGAACAACGATATGTATTGTACTTGAGTGTAATGTTTGCTGCTCGCTGTGTTTTGAAGAAAGGGGGACGGATTAAGTGGGATTTATCAATTTTTTTTTTTTTTTAAACACATTCACCGTCACACACAACACTAAATTCGACTTGTATCGTGGGTGCCGGAAACATTCACATCACACACACAATCACAACCAGAACCAGATATTTTCCATGGGGAGAAAACTTATAATGATGTGGCCTCATTTGAAGGTTTTCCTAGTTTTGGTGTCATTATCACTTTAGCGATTTTCTTCAGGTTCATATAAGGCAACTATAAAGGCACTTATGAAAGATAATGACTAGACAAGAATAATGACTAGATTGAAAGTTAATGACTGGTAAGAAACTCGCGGCATCATTTTCCATTCTTTTCTCAAAATAAAACTTACTTCTCTTATACATGTTATCTGAACCTAAGTTTCTCTATATTTTGCTGTCGCCAGAAAGCGCTTGTGCAGTTTGCCTCCATGCATCCTTGTCATTAACATAATCATTGATTTTGTAACAAGCTTTCTTTATCAACACACTTTTTATCTATAACTAGCTGCGCCCCGCGGTTTCACCCGCGTTGATAATGATGAAAAGTGATGATGATGATGATGATGAAAAATAGATGTTGGCCGATTCTCATAGATACCGGATAAGCACAAAAAAATTCATCAAAATCGGTCAAGCCGTTTCGGAGGAGTATGGCAACGAAAACTGTGACACGAGAATTTTATATATTAGATCTACGATCGATTTAAACTTTCCCATTTGTAATTCAGTTACAATTTTAAAACCTAACCCAATTTGCCATAAAAGACTTATTCATTATATTTATCTATTTTTAATGCCCGATAGGCAAGCATTTGACCACAATCGTACCTGATGGAAAGTGATGATGCGGCCGAAGATGCTTGTCTAAAAGGTATAATAATTGTGCTTAATCTTAACGCGCCTACCGCTATATTATGCTTACTAGTATTAAAATTATGTACATCACTTCTTAAACTAGTGGAGCTGAAAACCTCTCATATTTTTCGAAATGGCTGAAATATGTTTCTTTCTGACGTTTTCAACCCCCAATGTTCCCCCATATCTCCGCCATTATAAAAAAAACCTAAAAACCGAATCGAGAAAAGAAATCTATATAAGTATCGAACCTGCTCTCAAATTTTCAAGAGAATCGGTTAAGAAATGAGAACTTTGCTCGCTCTGCTCACTCGGTCAAATGTACTCGTATGACTTAAAAGGAAAAAATATATTCTTCTACAAATAGAGACTTCTCTTCTTACCTAAAGTCCCTCCCTGCTATGGAAATGTGAAATTTCTCCAATGTTTACAAACATGACTTCACGGTACGAGCTGCCAATGCCTTGTCATGCATAGTGCCGTTATGATGGAAGGATGGCGAGCGTGTTTTATTGTGCTGGTGCTGGACTTGACTCTTGCAAGAGGTAAGTGTGGGATGGGGTGGAATGACCTCAACTTCATTATCCTGTCTCAAGACGAACTTTAACGGAATGTGTCAAAGTTCACTTTGTGTTGACAAATTGATTATACTTGATTCCGTTAATTTTGACCAAAATTCCATTGTGTTGGATTAGTGTTTATGCTGTAGAATAAACATCACGTTGCTGTGTGAATTTTTTCTCGTCTGTTACCTGGAATTTCAATTGTTTTTATTGTATTATTCTCGAAAATTATCTCGCTTTTATATAGCAGAACTATTCGATGATAATATTGTGTTGATTTAAATTACACCGTTGAAATAGAAGCATTACTAACAGTTTGCTGGTATGCAGCTTCAATGTAGTAAATATCATTGTTATCGCTAATTAGCAATGACAATGATATTCACTTTGTTGACTGAGCGAGCAGAGCGAGCAAAGCGTTTCCGTTTCAGCTCGGGCTTGCTTTCATACGTCCGGTGGATTTCCGGTTGTTCTCCTCTACAGGTCGTTGCATTTCTCAACGGATTCTCCTGAAATGTTGTGAGCAGGTTCGATGATTAAAAAGACTTTTTTGTCGATTCAGATTTTGTTTTTTTTTTCAAGGCAAAACATTTACTACTTTCTGTTAGTCTAAAGCTCAAAGTTGTATTTGCACGGAAAGATTGGCAAAAGCTTTCTGCATTTCTCCCTGAAACGCGGTAAGATCTTAATTGCATAGAGTTTCAGTTAACTAAGGGTAAGATCTTAATTGCGTAGACTTTTGTAAATTATCTGCGATTGGTTTACCAGATGTAGCATATTCTTCACAACAATTAGTTTAAGGAATGAAGGAAGTACCCGGATTAAGGAATTTGATATACAAACCTCCCCAGGCGCGTGGCCAGAGCCCTGTGAAGATAAAATGTATGGTGCCTAAGGGACTTGATATACGAAGCGATTATAAAACTAATTTACAATTTTTTATTTTGTAGTATAAATAATTATTTGACACACACAGCGCCCGGGGCGCGCGCCTCTGGCTCTTTGTACATCAAGTCCCTTAGTGTAAAACTTTTTGTTTGTTTTAAAGTAATACCTAAACGGATATACAACATCTGTCGTTCATTTTTAACACAAAACCACATTGTAAAAAAACAACAGTGGATGACTGACAAAATTTTGATCCTAATGGATGAACGCAGGCTCAACAAAACCACAAACCCAAAGAGATACAAAGAATTGGATAAAACCATTGCCAGTGAAATAAGAATTGCTCGGGTCTCTTTCTACGAAAATAGGTGTAAACATATAGAAGACCTTTTACACAACCATAATGGTTTTAATCTACACAAAGAAATAAAAGATCTTGCAGGGCTAAATAAAAAAACCAATTCAAACTTACTGTGTGACGACCAAGGTAGGCTTCTTGCTGACGTAGAAAGCAAGAAACAAGTTTGGACTGACTACATACTCAAATTGTTTGAGGATGCTTCAAGGAGCATTAACAATTGTGTCATTAATAATGACACTGGTCCACCTATACTTACTTGTGAAGTTAAGCAAGCACTGAGGTCTGCGAAGACAGGAAAAGCAGTTGGCCCCGACAATGTGCCTGTAGAAGTGCTCAAGCTCCTTGAAGACGATTATATGGATGCTTTGACAGGGTTCTTCAACCAAGTATATATCTCCGGGATTCTTCCTGATGACTGGCTCCGATCCACATTCATTACACTACCGAAAAAGGCAAAAGCAAAGCGATGTGCCGATTATCGGACTATCAGCATAATGAGTCATGTGCTCAAAGTATTCCTGGCAATCATCCACAATAGAATACGCCCAAAATGTGATGAACAACTTGGTGATAGCCAGTTCGGTTTTAGATCTGGTATGGGAACCCGAGAAGCTCTATTTGCCCTCAATGTCTTAGTTCAAAAATGCAGAGATATGCAGATGGATGTTTTTTTGTGTTTCATAGATTACGAGAAGGCGTTCGACCGTGTTAGACATGACATTTTGATGCAGCGACTGAATGATATCGGCTTAGATGGACGAGATCTCAAAATTATCAAGAACCTGTACTGGAATCAGAAGGCTACTGTTCGAGTCGAAAATTCGGAAACTGATGAGATGGAGATTTGTCGGGGGGTTCGGCAGGGTTGCATCTTATCACCTCTCTTATTCAATCTCTATTCGGAAGCAATAATATCCGAGTCATTGGAGGGCCTTGAAGTTGGTGTAAAGATAAACGGCAGAATCGTCAATAATTTAAGATATGCTGATGACACCGTATTGATAGCCTCTTCGGAACAAGATCTCCAATATATTCTCGATAAAGTATACGAATGCAGTCTGAGAGCGGGACTGACTATGAATGCGACTAAAACGAAGTACATGGTAATATCTGGTAACAACAAAAACCTGAAACCAAGAATTCAAATGGCGAACTTACAACTTGAGCAAGTGCGGATGTATAAATATCTCGGTGCCTGGGTGAATGAAGCATGGGACAGTGATCAAGAAATTCGTACCCGGATAGAAATCGCTCGGGCAACCCTTAAAAAGATGGAGAAAGTTTTGTGCAGCCGCAAGTTATCCATAAAGCTCAGAATACGAATCCTCCATTGTTACGTCTGGCCAGTTGTATTGTACGGTAGTGAAGCTTGGACCCTGAAAGCTGATACCCAGAAGCGTCTCGAAGCATTCGAGATGTGGTGCTATCGTAGAATGCTTCGAATTAGTTGGACCCAGAAAGTTTCCAATGTTCGGGTTCTTCAACGAGTTAATAAAAAACGTGAACTGTTGCAGACCGTCAAGAAAAGAAAAGTTGGGTATCTTGGTCATGTGCTTAGACATGAGAGATACCAACTTCTCCAACTTATAATGATGGGCAAAGTGGACGGAAAAAGACGCGCTGGAAGAAGGAAGAAATCTTGGTTGAGAAACATCCGTGAATGGACCAGCATTGCCAGCGTCGAACAACTTTTTCGCTTGGCACAAGATCGGAAAACATTCGCTGAGCTGACGGCCAACCTCCAGTAGTGGAGAGGCACCTAAAGAAGAAAAGAAACGGATATACCTATTTTAATGCAATTTTCGTATAAACTTGAAATTGTGTTTGATTAAACATGAAAAAGCTTTTTAGGTAATACTTATCTAACTCAGCCTAAGGTAGGACAACCAATTTCGTCGAAAACTAGTCGACTTACTTAATTTAAGCCGTGTAAAACATTAATTCGGGTATTTGAAAATTGGCACGTTTTTTTGGGTTAATGGCATTTAAAATTTGTTTTTTTATAGCATAACATGACGCCCAATTACCATCTCCTTTTCTATCGGTTTCATAACTGCTAAGAAATAATTAAACGCAAGCAAAGCTTAAAAAACCGACGTTACCGTTTACATTTTGGTTTTGGCTGAACTGATTTCGATAACATTTGGGACCACCTCTGAAGTATAATCTACCAATAAAAAAAAAACATCAAAATCGATTCATAACTTACGGAGATATCGCGTAGCATACATAAAAAAAACGCAATCGAATTGGGAACCTCCTTTTTATGTCGGCTATTTTTACCGACTTCCCAAAAATGTGTATAACTCATAACTTCTATCCACGTGAACCGATTACGAATTTTTTTTTAGTTTGAAATTTGTTGCTTTTCAATTGGTATCATTTAAATTTGATCAAGATCTGATAAGTAGTTCTTGAAATATCGTCACTAATGCGTATATTGTAGGGTATGTATATGTAGTCCATTGACGATGTTTGACGGACTTCAAAAGTTACCTCATAACTTCTTTTGTGTTAACCGATTTTGATGATTTTTCCCTGAAAGCTGGTGCTTTCCATATAGTCCCATTGAAATTTGATTAAGATCTGATTTCTAGTTTTTGAGTTTTCGTTAATAATGCGTGTGTAATATATTAAATCTGATCAAGGTTCCGATGATAAAACGGTGAAGTCGGTTTTTTTAAGCTTTGCTTGCGTTTAATTATTTGCTCAATTCTTCATAACATTTTTGTTATTTTGAATCGTAAGTCTCGGATTCTTATGAAGTAATTCCACATATCCACACTGAATAATGGTAACGCCAAAGCATTGCTATTGTTCTGTACACCGATTGTTGTTATACTAGATGTTGCGTATTGTTTCCCACGATTTGTACGTTTGATAATGGTACAGAAGTACATGCGAGTAACATAAACAATAGATTTTATTAGTTTTGATGTAGTAACCAATTCACACATTAATACGTTTTTGTTGGACTTGGAACTTGATCGGTTCAAATTTGTATAGTTGTTGTAACGTTCTTGTATCGCAGAGATAATGAGCTTTTTTTATTTTTATTTGTGACAGTCTAGTGTTTGACCACTCTCATCTCACCTGATGGTAAGTGACGATGTGATCGAAGCTGGCAAATACACTAGACCTGGAATACAAAGGTAAGAACATTTTTTGTGAAGGGAAAATGCTAAGCATTTCTACCACTTCCCTTCCTTACCAGGAGCGAAGGATAGGGGGGTGTGGGGTTCAAAGCCACTAAAACCCCCCGTTAGAGTAAAATGAGTCAATTTACTAAAATTAAAAAAATAGACCGTGAGCCCATTGCAACCCTCTCTCATAAGATTAAAGGATAAAACCGAGTAGAAGCAGCAGGCACTTAGTAGCTTTTTTAAACGTTATTTTTTTAACACTTTTTCGTAATTAGATTTAGGTACTATGCGATTCTATACGAACTTTATCATAGCATTATTAAAGTTAAGTACTGACAATGTGAATGAGAATGGTTGCTAAAGAACTTTAAATCCCTATAGATGCTAAATGGTCATGAAATTAAATATGGTATATAAAATAAACTTTGAATGATACTCCACGAATTTCAACTAAGTACGTATTCAATAATACCGTAGGCCCTAGATAATACAGTTCATCAACTTTTAATGTTTCGTGATAATCGCCATACTGAATTTTGATTATTGTCATGTCTTTAGTGACACTTGCATTAAGAAAAACTATAGAAAAACCGATTGCCCTACGGCAATCGGTTTAAACTAAACCTGTTAGTGTAGTGATGTGACAGTGTGACATAGTAAGTGCTATTAACAAAGAACAGAAGAACAAAGGGTCTTCCATTTAATAAATACAGTAAAATCATTTAAACGCAAACAAAGCTTAAAAAACTCGACTTCACCGCTTTATCTTCGGAACCCTTGATCAGATTAAATGAATATAATAATTCAATACGCATTATTGAGTATAACTCAATAACTATTGGACAAGTCTAGATCAAATTTTAATGGAAGCACCAGCTATCCAATAAAAAAGAATAAAAACATAAAAAAAATCGAATTGAGAACCTTATCCTTTTTTTGAAGTCGGTTAAAAAGTTAAAGTTAAAAAGCGTTATTGGATACATTCTTAGTATACTTTACACATTAGTCTTAAGGCTAGATCGTAATTCCAATGGTGTATCAACCCTAATTTACCAATAAAATTACTGTTGACATCGGTAGGTCAATTGATTTTATTTATATAGCATTAGCCATGCTAGGCAGAACTATAATGATAAATTTAGAAAGGAAAAAATATCGCTTGAGGCGGGATTTGAACCCGCGGCCATAGGGTCTCATGCCCTAATGCTCTAACCTAAATTTACTTCTTAATTTATCGCTATAGTTCTGCCTAGCATGGCTAATGCTATATAAATAAAATTAATTAATTTGGGTAGACGTTATCAACACAACGTGGAGCTAACTGCAATGTTAGACTCGTTGGCCGTAGTAGTTTCTATAAACTGTTTCGGTAGATGACGTCACACGTCCCCGTAAGACGTTAATAATAAGGAAAGGTTAATTTCGTCGCTTCAGGCGGGTCTTGAGTAGCTCAGCGGTAAGAGCAATAGGGCATGAGACCCTATGGCCGCGGGTTCAAATCCCGCCTCAAGCGGTAATTGTTCCTTTCTAAATTTATCACTATCGGTAGGTCATTAACAAAAAAAAAACTCAACGTAATGATATACCTCCATTTCGCAGATATCCCCCCTGATAACAACCAGACCTACGTAATAAAGAACACAGACTCGTGTCCTGACGTAGGCTACTACTTCAAGCGAGAACCGTCTCCGAACGCTGTCGACCCTGGGCCCTGCTTTCTTTGCTTCTGCCAAGATAACAGTACTGCTATCTGCTGGCTGAGGGAAAACCGGCGATGCGATGTCGAAAAGTACCATCACCATAGAGTCGGGAGGTGAGGATATCACACTATCATTACCAGCGAGTTGGTGTGCTGAACACTTCACGTATTTTTCGAAATAGCTGAATTATCAATGAATGATCGCTAAGGTCAGGCAGTACTTCACTCCGGGGCAGCTTCTTAACCTTTATCAAGTTAAAGTCCGATCATGTATGGAATACTGCTTAGGGCATCGTAGCGTGGTGGCGAGTCTCTCGGTATTATATCGGATAAATTTCGGAGAGTGTACACTGACCTGCAAGAGAATTAAATCGAATCAAAACAATCAAATCAAATAGTTTATTTGCAAGAATACAATTTTCCAATTTGAGGTGTTTATGAAGTTTGTAGTAACACAGTATTCTGTCTGCATGCAGACGCGCAAATAATTAATTAGTGTCAAAAACACAATTTTAAAATTTCATGATTAATATATAATAGCATGATTATTACACTTTAATTCCCCCTACCCCATTCTATTATCGTTCATCGAAACAGACTCCTAAGCGAGACATGTTGTAGTTCTTTCTGTATTCTGAGTAGATATTCCACAAACGCGGACAACGTGTTTTGCTTCTACGTTAGTTATGCGAACCGCAAAAGAATGGAACACCTTACCCGAGTCTGTGTTTCCTGAAAAATACAATATGGGAGTCTCGAAGTCGCGAGTGAATTGAATAGGCATCTTCTAGGCAAACGTGCTCCATCGTCGACCGCATCGTCGCTTACCATCAGGTGAGATAGCGGTCAAACGTATTCGCCTATCTTGAATTAAAAAAATACTTGGTGAAGTCAGGCCTAAGGTATTGGGGTAGTGAATGTATAAAACTACAATTTCCTTCATAACCAACTTAATTTTATTTTTTTCTTTAATGTAAGCTTGGCTTTTTTCCAGACAATCCAGATACCGTCGGAGTCCCATTGGCCTAAGTGACATATTTTTCCGAGATGCCAGTAGAGATTGTAAGTATGTCTAGTATAATTTTATATAGTTCACTAAACGAATAAACGACATCAACCGCAAATATCTCCGAAACCTCGATCTTATTATAATTTGAACAAATAAATAATTTCTCGAATCGGTCCAGGCGATTTCGAGTAATCGGGGAACATACATAAAAATAATTGTAAAATTGTTCTTCGACTTGTCTTACGAATATGATTATTCCTAACTGAAACCTATCTTTTATCGCAGTATATTAGTAAATTAGTATTAGATTGTAATTAATTTAAATTGAATTTAGTAATATTTATATCTTTATACATAAACAATTCTTCTGTACGTGACTGTGTATGTGAGTGAAGTTCTCCTAAAGGCTGGACTGATTTTGATGATTTATTTTGTGTGTGTTCAAGTGGATTCCAGAAATGTTTAGATTCTAATTCGATCCAAGAAATGTTATTTTTTTACTTTAAAAACTTCACTTCACTTGTATTCTATGAATAATAATGTCACTTTGTAACAAGTACCTACATTTACTAACACTATAAAACTAGTTCATAAATATGATATAAATGATTTTGCGAGATTACATATGAAATAAATAATATAAACATGCAGATATTGTAATATAAAGTGCGACATATATTGCCATAATAATATCTGATTAGAAATCGAGAGAATCGGCTGTTATTATTTATTACAATATCTGCATGTTTGTATCATTTATTTCATATGTAATCTCGCAAAATTTATTGAATGTAGTCTTCACCTATAATTATAATGACACTTAATTAGTAAAAATGCTTTTATGTTGATTGTAATAGTGTATGTTATGTTGGTGTTCATAAATAAATAAATTATGTTCATTGAACACGTTTAACAATAAACCGACATCACAGCTTTATCTTTGGAACTTTGATCGGATTAGATGCACTAAACACGCATTATTGACGATATTTCAAGAAATATCGATCAGATCTTGATCAAATTTAAATGGGAACAATTGAAAAGCGGAAAATTTGAACGGACCAAAATGGAAAATGACGTACGACATCCGATGTTCCACCACATCCCAGTACAGCAAAGGCTGAAAAGCCGAAAAAGCTTTTTTAAATGCGTCAGTCCTTTGACAGATGAGCTCCCACTATCGAGATGTAGCCTCTGGCGAGACAGAACACCCCTCCCTAATCCTTACGTCCCACATTCTGAGAATCTTCCACCTGGCCATCAAGAGCCCTGGATGACCTGGAAGTCTTTAAATAGACTCCGTACTCAGGTCGGTCGGAGCAAGGATAACATGGTCAGGTGGGGATTCTCAGAAGTCAACAATATAGCCTGTCTGTGCGCAGCAGATCAAACTATGGCACATCTTATCTCATGCCCTGAGTGCCCTGTTACCTGCTCGCAACAAGAGCTCATGGACGCTGCACCAAATGCAGTTCGGGTAGCTGAGTTCTGGGCCTCAGCTATTTAACGGTTTGCCATCGACACGCTAAGAAGAAGATTGAAAAGCAACACCATTCAAAAAAAAAAAAAAATCGGTTCACGTGGAAAGAACTTAAGAGGTAACACATATAAAAAAATCCTTACTTACTGAAGAGGTAACACATATTAAAAGTACCTCCTCCTTTTTTGTGAATCCGTAAAAAAATTATTTATTCCAAATTAAATTATACTATAATATGTCGTGGTACATTTTATACATCACACACATTTTTTGTAAAAGAAGCCAAGGATCTCTTTATCTAGACCTTTCAATGAGAATGGATATTTTTAACGCTTTCACACTCATAGCCACACACTACGAGTAAGTTCGATGACTTATGTCACATCGCAACCAGAACCAGAAACAACAAATTTCCCTTAGGGAGAAATCTTGTGTTACCGCCGGGAATCGAACCCGATAGAAGCCGCTTAGAAGGCGAACGCGCACTCAACTAAGATAACGATTAGTTCATTCATAAAGACATAACCCCTTTAAAAAATAAAAATAATTTGTTTCAGTCTTTGATAGACAGATGCCGGAAGAATGCAAGCCTTTCGAATCCAGCTTCAGTGACGGGTGCCCTCCAGGTGCGTTTATACCATCCTAAGGTTGTCTGGAAAAGATCGTTGCTTAGCGACGAGGCCGCCAATTGTACTGCTACTACATTGTTACTATTTTCTGTTACTAATAATTATTTTTCTTGGTGTGCAACAAAGAGTATTGTGTTGTACTTACTATAAAATACATTTACAGAATTAACTTGAGAATCGATTACAAAAATTTTATAATGGACATTGTTTCGTTCATTCGGTATATAGATACGCACTTGCGTTGATTAGTTTAAAAGACAATATTCAGCCGTGAGACATTGAGCTAGCTGAGACTTAAAATGGATTTTTTTTTTTAATAAAGTACAATAACTTTTTATTGAGACCAAAAGAAAAATATAACAAACAGAGAATTTTTTAAAAATAGGTGAAATTGGCGGTCTATCGCTATGAGCGACAATCTTTGGATGGTGGTGTCATAAAATGAATGAAATCAGAAAAAACTAACACATTGTTTTAACTAAATAAACATGACATTCCAATAATAATAGTAGAATACCTAATCATATAAACTTATGATATTATACAAATAAAATTTACATATTATGTTTGGACAAAAAAAAGAGGGTGGACATATTTTTTTTTTTGATTTGGGTTTCCAATGACTCTAGAGACTTTTATTAATACGTGAAGGTACACCGATTTAGTTGGATTCCGATCAAGTTAATACACTGGCGGAGTTATAGTACATTTTGTCCATTGTAACAAAACTGTAATTGTGAAATTCCGATTCCGTTGAAATTCCAAAACTTTATCGAAATTTCCATCATCTCGACAAAAGCTCATGAGTTTATAATGTACAATTTGGAATCACAAATAGTTGAACAATTAACAAATTTAACTAAATTGGATTATGTTAGACTTCATTCGTAAGTAAAAAGGAGTCTCGGAGAAGAACTAAAACCGCAAGGGAAAATAACAGCCGTTTCACTAAATTCATCGTAAGGAACTTTGGGACAATACAAATAAGATTGGCACAGTCAAAAAGGTGAAGTTTGTCTGAAAGGACCTGTACTATTAATATTTGATGACCTAGTAGACGCAGAGGATCGTGCTCTTCCAGTGAACTTCTATAGGCTGATGATGATGACCTAGCAGTAGATGAAGATAAAGATAGAAACAGAGACAGAGAACAAGAACTACAAGGCCGAGAAGATAAATTTAAGACAAAAACAGTCTAGTTAGGACTTAGAATATAAGAGGAAGCTAATAAGGTCCAGATTTACTATATTGTCATTTGATTTCTAGCGGATTGGTGTATCGGCTGCACTGTCTGCGACTGTGATGCAAATGGTCGCTGGGACTGCCACATACTCAGCTTCTGTGATGGAAGTAAGTATCTTTAGGCAGTGTGCTCAATTGGAGAAACTGCTTTGACTGATTGCTTCTCAATTTCTCTCTCTAATCTTCTGGATCGCGCGTCAGCAGGCGGAAATGGATTGGAAGTACTTATAATAAAAAATTAGGCCAAACGTACCAAGCACCCTTTCATATACATATATTTATTACCGTAGTTTTATCAAGGATTTTAATATTTATTCGATAATTTCTTAGAGACTTGATACACGCGCGCCTCGAGCGCTCTGTATATTTTGTTACTCTAGAGCTTATACAAAACGTCGCAAGCGTGGGGGGAAGCGTCGCGCCCCGGCCGCTCGCCCTCCGCTCTTCTTCGCGCCTTGGCCGGTTTGAATATCAAGTCCCATAGGCGCCATACATTTCATCTTCACAGCGCCCGGACCGCGCGCTCGAGGCGCTTTGTATATCAAGTACCTTACATGTTGCTATTTAATAAAATGCATTTTGCAATGTGACTAATGATTTCAAAATTTATTAAATCAACTCAATAAAAATCTCTCTAGACAACTTCATAACTTTCAGTAATCTTCTGATTATCTATCTGATTCTTTTAATGACTTATTAACATTCTTACAGAGGAAATGAAGAAGAAAGTAAAGCTTCCAAGTAGAAGGGCTACAACTAGAAGGGCAGGTAGAACTAAATCAATGCTCAGACAAAACCAAGACAATCTTAAAAGATCTGTGAATGCAACACATCCAGTTATACGAAACAATAAAAATATAACCACGAAAAATGTCAAAGAAAAATCTATCCAAAATATGCCACAAAA
The DNA here is from genome assembly GCA_948107665.1 of Lomographa bimaculata. Taxonomy (NCBI): domain Eukaryota; kingdom Metazoa; phylum Arthropoda; class Insecta; order Lepidoptera; family Geometridae; genus Lomographa; species Lomographa bimaculata. Next base: position 656,365 of record OX403607.1, on the reverse strand, counting down.
AGTTTACATTAATAAACCATATCAAATAAAACCAAATGTGAATATTTTAAGTGGAAACAAATATCAACAAAAATCCAATATAAATAGACCAATCGGCAACAAAACTCAAGCTGATCATAGTCAATACAAGAAAATTCAAAGCAAAAGTAATAACAATTTGCTAAAAGCGACAAGTAGCCCCACGAACAACATCAAAAATAAATCTAAGCCTACTAAAAATAAAAATTTACCAAACAAAAATCTACTACAACCAAATAAAAATCAACAAAAACCAAATAAAAATCTACATAAACCAAATAAAAATCTACATAAACCAAATAAAAATCTACAAAAACCAAATAAAAATATACAAAAATCAAATAAAAATCTACAAACACCAAATAAAAATCTACAAAAACCAAATAAATATATTAGCAAAACACAAGCTAAAGCTCGAGCAAAGGCTAGTAACAACTTTCTAAATCCAAACAAAAATCAATCAATTGGGAAAGAAAATCGAGCAACATTAAAAAATAAATACTCAAAACTTAATACAAAGCCAGAAATAATCATAAAAAACAAACTGCCTCAAAAACAAAAAACAAAACAACCACTAAGGAAACCAATTAGAAAAATGCAAACAGTAAAATTACAAGGGAAGAATTTATCACAAATCCAACAAAAATCTAACTCATCTAAAGTAAAAATTATTAATAAAGATATATCAAACCATAAACGAATGGCTCTAGGCCAGATGAAAAATATTTTGAACAATAATAATAATGACACAATTATGTTAGGTCAAAGAGTAGTTAAACAAGTAATGGCATCGGTAGAAAAAATGATTCAGAGGGAAATGAAAAAAATGAACGCAACTAGGCCTCAAAGAAGCGTACATGATTGCGGAGATACACAGAAAAGAGACAAAAAATCTTTACTATTCCAACGAAAATACAAAAAGCACAAAAATAAAACATTAGTCGATGATTTTCATAGTGGAAGATTTAAACGAGAGATTTTGGTTAGCGAAACAAAAGTAGACATTGAAAATGGTACTGTTGCAAATACAAAGGTTTTACAAGGTAAGACAAATAAAACATTATCCAGTTTATACTTTTTTGTTTATATAGTACTAAATGTTGTTGTGTTTTTAGGTAACATATCTGTGATTCCGGATAAAATAAATGAGCCAAAAAAAAATTCTCTTATGGACGTACCTACCGATTTGTCGTCGACTCCCGCTTTCAATACACGACAAGACAATCACCCTGACTACTATAAGTACTCCTTACACAATGATGCAAGTAATATAAGTACTCTTCCTACGGCAGGCGTTATAAAAAATTTAACAGAACGCACGACTTCCAATAAGTTTATCGATTTCATTATTCCAGTTAACTCTGTACGTAATATCTCTAGCGATACTATGGATAATGAGACAGTTGCCGCCATAAATCCAGATTTCAATGATTTAAAATTTAGAAAGTGGTATGTTATAAAAATAAGGAAGGAAAGTAAAAATAAGCCTGTCGAAAGAGTAATCTTACCAAAATCAAAGCCCAGTTATATATTTGAAAAAGCAATTACGTTTTTGGATCTTGAAAATGTAACAAAATACGTAGAAACTTCAACTGAACGACGTGGCTTACAAATTACGAAAATATTATCAAAAAATAATATATCTGACACAACATCTGAATATGTACACAATACTCTAATGAACCTTCTTCAAGAAATGAACAAAAATCATACCGCAGAAGGAAAAATTAAATCTAAGTCAAATGTTATGACATTTGTAAGGAAGTTCTTTCACAAAATGTTTACCAAAAAGAAACACGGAAACCATAAAGTGGTTTATGGTCTTGGTGCTAAAGAAGACCACACATTGCAAATATTATGTGAAAACTTAGGACCATGTGAAATAAATAGAAATAATAAACTGATTCTCAAATACAAGCTCCGACAACTGAACAAGGAAACAGGAAACATATTACGGTCGATTAGAATAATAAAGGGGCTGCTTCATTTACTAGACTTACCTGGTATTTACAAAACAAATATTAACAGCACTTCTCGCAGTGATATACAAAAGCTTAGTGCTGTGCTCAAAGATAGGTATAATAACGATGAAATTAACCCAATCTTAACTAAGACACAACTCACACAAATTACTTACATAAAAGAAAATACTCAAACATTTATAGATTGTATCAAAAGATTCGCTGACACACTCAATGAGATTTTAACCCTGATAAAAACAAACACAGTATCTATGAAGCATGCTCAGAGAAAGAAAACAAATACAGTACCGTACGAAAAAATCAAGAAAATTATTACAAAATATAATGTTCTTCAAAACACATTCCTCAGAAGGATCTATGATTTGATTCGTGGTGATGAAAAGAAAACCACTACTAGTACTACTGAGCTTGCGCCAACTATTATGGACACAATGAATGATAATAGTACCGATAAGAGCATTGAAAATTATTCCAGAAATATAATTGAAAATCTAAGAAAATTGAAAAATTTAGCTCAAGCACTGACTTCTAAGAGGAAAAAGAGAAGTTTGGAGTCCAATAATATAAGAGATGATACTGTGGACTACTTATTAAACCTGATGCAGTATATGATAACACAAAATCAGCCTGTAGAAAACAATCAAGGTAAAAAAGCAAATTTATATTAAAAGCTGTACCTATAGGAACATATTAATAAGGTCTTGCCACGATTTAATAACATTCTGTTCGAACGAAAGATAAAAGATCTGAAAGTCATCGATCATGTTTAGAAAGGAAAACTCAATCATGGGTTAAAATTTACCTAAAATGATGCCCACAAAGATATACTAACAGGTGAAGTTTAAATGAAGCTTGTAATAACTTGTAACAATATCTGGTTACGATATAATCTATGCGGTGGTTAATGAATGCAGTTGCATTTCACGCTATCGATACTTTAATCGAATAAACATACTTATATAAATTCGTAATTTTCTAAATGAGTGTGTAGGTATGTTTGAAACGAGATGATATCTCTCTGCTAAACGGACTATGATGTAATTTTGAAAGTAGATAATCTAAAGTTGGAATGTTATATACAGTCATATTTTTACCCTAACAAGAGTACCACATTGCGCTGCTAATAAATAATTAATGTGAGTAATAGTAATCATAATAATTTTATATTTATCATTATAACAACGTACGACATACATAGTATAAACTATGTATGTCAATTTACATGAATTGACAATTTAGAAATTCTCATTAAAATACAAATTAAAATATGACATCAACCATCTGAGAATTATAAATCACAATTCATATATCATGCAATGACACCAAATGTTAATGATTTATGCAAAAATAATTTAATAGTTTAATTTAAACTAGTTCGCGCCGAACTGAGATCTCGCGCCTACATTTGGCCTCATAGTGAAACACTTTTGAGGTTACATGCTTATAATTTTTTTCTATATAATAATTGTTTAATTTCTGTATTTGTTGTTCAAGAACAGGATATAACGGATGTTATACGTAAATTTCAGCGTTCAGTGTAAAGCCGTTTTTGAAATAGACTCCGGGACAAAATAGGTCTAAAAACAGTGGCCTCCCAAATCGTTATTTTCCAGCAAAGATTTTTTTCAAAACCGGTTTCGTAGTCTAATTGTCAAGGCCTTAAAAAAATAAAAAAAACATTATGCTCCCCACTATATGTATTCCCATACGTGTAAGTGGGCCCCCTTAATATTTTCACTTATATAATTTTAAATGTCATTTATGGCTTTGGGCCGTAGTTTTACATATTCTATGAGAATTCAAAGTCATTTGCTTATAAGGTTTAGATGCTAGATGCCTCTGACAGACGGACGGGCGGACGGACGGACGGACAAAGTGCTGAACGACCTAAGTCAACTTAGAGATCTCGCTTCACTCGTTCAATAATTATATTGCTGTAAATGATAAATGATTTCCAACTTACTACGATTAATCACAATTTTTAAACATTTTTATACCTTTTTTGTTATTTAACTTTGAGAATGTGATTGTGTTATGAACTAGTTCTTGGTTCTTATAACTTATTATTGTTTCTGAGTAAGATGACTAAAAAAAAGAGTAACTACACAAGTTGTAAAAAGTAGTTATTCATAAAATTTAATTAAAATATGACTATACAGAGATACAATAATAATAATACATGATTTTCAGCCTATGATGGAATCGATGTTCTGATAGATGCCATCAAAAATTCACCTGATATCAAACCAATTCCAACATATGTTTTTAACAGTACAATACACGAAATCGTGGTATCCAGTGCTGAAGAAGATTTGAGTGAACATGTCACAGACTCTAAGAAAGTATCAAGGGAAGAAAACCAACAGTTTGAAGATATTAAAGTAAGCATCAAGCCACCGAGAAAAAATGTTGACTATGATGCCATTTCAAATTCTAATAAGCGAAAGTTTAATGACATAACTACAGTAAAACAATTTAAATTTTCGACACCTGATTACACCAGCGTCACTACAAAACTGTCAAACGAAGAACTAGAAAAAACAGGATTCGAAAAGCTTGAAAAATATATAAATGAAAACAAAAAATATGAAGTGTATAATAGTGATTTAGACGAAGAAGCAGATGGTATTGATAATGCAATGCCAATGGTTATAAATAAGACTGAAGATGATTTAAAAGACAATTTTACAAAAGAAAGTGCTCCTGAAATAAATACAGAAAAAGAAATAATTACTGAAACGAATATGCATGAACTTAATGATCTAGATAAAAATGTACCTGAATCAAATATACACGAAGCAACTATGCTCAAAACGGATATACCAGAAACAAATATACCTGAAGCTTATGTACCCGAAGTGAACATGCCTGAAATTAATACGCCTGAAACAAATATGCTTGGAGTAAATATACCTGAAACAAACATATCTGGAGAGAATTTGCCCCAAGAAAGTAAACCTAGAACAAAAAGTAAAGAAGCAAAAGATCGAACAAAACATCTGAATTTCCTTGAGTTTTTTAGTTCAGAACTAAGTGCTACTATGAAGAGCAAAGAAAGTTCTGAAAGTCCAGATTCAGATAGTGAAACAAAAAAAAAATCGAAGCTAGATTGGTTAGAGGTGACATTTGATAAAGAGATCAGGGAATATGTCCAACTCAATGCCTCAGAAGAATCAGAAACACGCACTACAAGTATGCCTATTCTAGTTAAGAAAGATATCCAAGTGAAAGACAACATAAGCAGTATGTCCAGGGAAAATAAAGAAGAAACTAAAAAATATAGAATAGAAAAGACTACATCTGGGGATAACGTTATGTACAACAAACAGATGGAATTTCTAAAATCGCTAGATTATGGAACAGAAAGAACAGAGACTGAAGACTCAGATACAAAAGACTACGTTAGTCATAAAACCGATGATACATTTCCCGCGTATTTTGTTTAAATTTCAGTTAAAAATATCCACAATACGATCATAAATATTTTGTAATTCTAATTGCAAAAAAGAGGCTCGAAAAATTTAAGAATATTTTCCTCTTTTATTCTGAGAAGAAACTTAAAATTGTAACATTACATATAAAGCCTTCTTAGATGCAAAGGTTTCAAATGAGTAATACCAACGCAGACCAGTCTCTCGTCAATAATTGTTAAAATGGTTCACTGATGATAAAAGACAATAAATTACTACTTGCAGGAAGTATGCATGAGTGACAAAAACTGAAAAAATAATAGAACTATACACCTAAGAAAGTTTAGGAAAAGTTGGGGAATAGGCAATAAATAGGTTAGCAAGGTGTTATTTAGGACGATAGTCACGTAACAAGAAGAATCTTATATGTGAACGTGGATGGAAGAAGTAGAAAATTGGATGGATTGTACCAAAGATGATGAGATAGAAAGCAATGAGTATGGAGACGATGGCTATCAGATTAAAGATGAAGAAGAAAACTCGTTGTGCTGACTCAAAATGAAGGGTGATGATGGGGGAGATGGGATTAATTAATTAAGTTTTGAGTTACAAAGTGGTTTGCTTATCGAGCGTTCCCAACGTCTGTCTGCTGGAAAATGATCGTAACTTTGAGAACAAATTACAAAGCATCATCGTAATGCCCTGAACTAGTCGGAAATATCTCGACAAAAGTGTTGGGGCATACGCCGTGAATTTTAAAGATTATAATTGCGCAGTACTGCTCCCTAACTAAGGTGTAAAAGAAGAATTCTATATTATTACAATAGGCTCACATAATTAAGGAAATTAAAACCTTAATAAAAATAAATGAAAGTCTATTTATTGACTGGATTATTTAGTGCAGACTTTCGCTAGTATTTTTGAAGTGAAAACTTCTTTAGCGGCGTTGTGCACTTCTTTGGGATGGATAAAAAATGTTAAGCTCGCGTCAGGTCACGTGACCTGATCGAAAATTCGTAAGACGGAAAATTCGTAAGACGATGGAGAGGAAGTAGTATCCCCCTCTCTTTCTACCGCGCGGCGAAAAATGTTCAAGTTTTCACATCTGCCGGCACTCCCGGAGTGCAACCCGTTGTTTTGTTTAACCGACTTACACAAAAAAGTAGGATGTTCTCAATACGACTGTATGTATATGTTTTTATGTGTGTTACCTCACATCTTTCTAGGCGAACCGATTTCGATGTTTTTTTTGTTCGAAAGCATGTGCTTTCCCATTAGACTCATATAAATTTGATCAAGATTTGACACAGGTCAAAACTACTGAGTTTTGAGTTATCTTCAATAATGCGCATTTAATTAATTTAATCTGCTCAAGGGTTCCGAAGATAAAGCGGTGAATTCGTTTTTATTAAACTTTGCTTGCGTTTAAATTATTTTTTATAACGAAAACAATATATTAAACTTGAACGCAAAAGAGTTAGTTGTCTAGCTGATATCCGAGAAATTCGCAAAGATAAAGAAAGCTTAAACTTAAAAGAGTTTAGTAAGGGCATACATTTTTTTAAGTGCACGAATCGCGACGAGATCCTATGAAATAACAGTCGCGATAGATATAAAACAATACATAATACATAGGGATATATTGATTAACATAACAATGCATTGTTAAACACTACAGTCTCGTGTCTACTTCGATCTACTAAATATACAAATACAACGTACAGAGCATGGGAGTGAAACCGAAAAAGCGAACACCACGCCACTAATAACTTAAATCAGTCTATTTGTTCATCGGCATCTATCTATGTTTAAATTATATAGTTAATGATGTGGTGATTAGAAAAGGTTGTAAGATATACGAATTGTACGTCTCTTGACAACAGATAACACTGTACGGTGGCAATGTCTACAGTATGGCCATCCATCACTGGCGTAACTAAGTAACCAAAGGCCCTTGGGCAAAAAATAAACTAGGGCCCCAACTAAACTATTTAAAATCATTTGTTCCGTATTCGTCGTGTTCCAAATTCGACGTACTCCAGGTTTATCGTACTCCAGATTCGTCGTAATACAGTCGACTCCATTATAAAATTAAAAACGAAATACAAATTGTAACTTATTTTTATGAACAAATTAAAACTATTTTATGAAAATAAAATAAAATATCTACCTGGTACCGTTTTAGTAATACAGTCCTGTGACAGACACACAGACAGCAGAGGCACGTTAATAGGGTCCCATTGACCCTTTGGGTACGTAATCCTAATTAAGTAGAGATTTTTAAACCAATAACATCACTTTGACCGACTATACGATTTACGACGAATCTGGGATACGACAAATCTGGAGTACGTCGAATTCGGAACACGACGAATACGTACTCAATTTATCATCACTTAACGATAAAATGTTCGTAAAATTTCCCAAGATGTATGACGACTGATTGTACAAATTTTCGTAAACTGACGAGATCGTTGGTTTTTCCGCTGTACCTCGATTCTGATGTCACACACTCACTAAAATTTAAACTATCCCTGTCTCTTACAAAATAAAGCACAAGACAGTGATAGCATGCATTTTAGTGATGTCACGCTAGTTTATCAATTAAAATATGAACAGCAGAAGCAGAAAGGCGCTTGTTTTTAGTAAACACCAATAACATACTCGACTAAGCTTGCATAGACATCTAAGTTCTGACTAACTTTGTCAAGTTGTCGCACAGCAGTATGCTATCTCTGTCTTGTGTTCCTATTTTGTAAATGACGGGAATAGTTTAAATTTAATTTAGTGTGTGACATCAGAATCGAGGCCACTGTCATGTAAATAGAAATGTACAAAGAAATTATTTTAGGAAAATTCATCCATGAGATAGTTATCAGAGCGTATCAATATTTCTTTAAAAAGCACGTCACTGATTAATATGTTTTTCTGTTTCTGATTTTTGCAATCTAGGGGCACATACCTATATTTCCTAAAACGAAACTAAAACTATATACAGCAAATACCTAAGTTATCTACTAGGCATCGAGCTTATAGGTAAGTAACTCAAGTGCTCAAGCCCACAATCTGTGGTCAGAATTCCATTCATCAGCAAACACCGACTCAAGCAAGGAGTTCCATTCCTTTGCGGTTCGCACAATCAATGTGGAAGCAAAACGCATTTGCTGAATGTCTACCATAAATTGTCCCTTAACAGTTTGTCTGCTTGTCCGATGATATAACGGGAATGGGGGAACTAGATCGTGTAGTTCCTTGGCACACTCAAAATCAAAATCGTTTATTCACATGGGCCCCAAAGAGGCACTCATGAAAGTTAATGATTCCATTGCCGAATCGCAAAATTACAGCCATCTCGAGAAGAACCTGGCAAGAAACTCGGTGGCGCATTTTTTTTCATTAATTTTTTTTTAAACTTTCTTAATCTCTAATACATAATTTTATTAACCTAGCTGTTATTATGGTAGTCGCTAGAAAAAGCTTGTGCAGTTTGCCTCCACTCTACGAAATGTATCCAATAAAAACCGAGAGGAGACTACCTTACGTTTAATAATATAATATGTGAAAAAGGGATGATGATGATGATGATGAAGATCGCAAAGAAAATTTGTTTTAATTAAACATGAAGGGAACATTAGTGAAGTAGTATATGTTTCTCTGGCTTTGTTTGTGTGTGTGATGTAAGTGTTTCTGGCAACCACGAAACAAGTCTTTGGACTTAATGTGGGTTGTGAGTGTGAATGCGTTTGTTGACGTATCTGTCCTTTTCAGTAGATCAATGCGTTTGTGCTAATACAGAATATCACTTACTAAAATATAAACCTATATTTAACCGTGCAACATTAATTAGAACGCAGGAATATATTATTATAAAATAAAATAAAATATAAATAAAATTATAAAATTAAGAGAGTTATAGGAGACCTATGGGAGACCTAAAGGAGACTTATATTAGGAGGATTATATTGCTTTTAAGTTGTACATAAACTTTAAGTATATTTACGACTAATTACTGTATTTTTATTTAGTACCTAATTTGTAAATTAAAATAAATGTATTATTGAAGGAAGTGTTTTAATTTAACGAAGTTTTTACTATTTATTAGTTAAGAGGCCGGGGAGTCTGTGAAACGATCTATATGCCGTCTCTGTTTAACTGGCAAACTGTGCCCATGCTTGATGCGATAGCACTACCGACCGAACAAATTATAATAGGTGCCGTAATACCAAAAATTATGAATGAAAATGTAATGTTTAGCCATTGTTTTTAGCATTAATAGTACCTTGAAATGATAATCTATGTTCCTGTTGTAATGACAAAATAATTGTGTTAGTTTTTAATACAAAACAAATAATTTAAAGATGCGACATTTACGTCGTAATAATATGTGAAAATCAGTTGGGTTTATATTTCGTTATAGGTAATTATTTTGGAATAAAAACTACACAGGAACCTAGATTAATATGTTTTTAATCTGAATTACAGCACAGTATGGTGGTAATATGCTTGAATTATAAATAATTTCGGTATTACGATTGTATGGGTAAATCAACCTCCGCAGGATTCTTTTAAATTTACGTAAACATAGCTAACAATAAGATATTATTATATAACATAATATAAATTCTTGTACACTCACAGCCCAACGCTAATTTCGATGACTTGTATCGTGTGTAAATTCATTGAAACATTAAAGTCACACACTATCTAGAACCAGAAATATAAATTTCTCTTAAGAAGTAAACTTATGATCTCATCGGGAATCAAACCAGAAAACCGTTGCTTAGAAGACGAATGCACATCCAATAACGCCAGCGGGCAGTTCATGCTACTTGCAGTTTTCAACGGCTGTGAAATGCATTTGAGTCAGTAACCCAGCTAGGATTACTGACTAAGTCTATTGGAAAATGCACTTGAATACCTGTTGTATTGACCAAGTCTACTGAGAAATGCTTCGAAAAAAGTTCACATCTTTGGAGACAAACAAGACTCTCTCTTGAGAGTCTTGTTTGTCTTGGTCAATATAACAGCAACTCAAGATGGTAGAGATCGCTATTAGTGATAAGGCCGCCTGCTGTGATACTTTACGTATAAGCTTGTTTATTACCTTTGTTTTATCTCATCTTATAAAGTGGATCAGTAAAGTATTATCTATCTATTAAGTGCATTTCTCAATAGACTTGGTCAATACAACAGCAACTCAAGTGCATTTCCCAGTAGACTTGGTCAATACAACAGCAACTCAAGTGCATTTGTCAGAGGAATTAGTCAACAGTCATTCAGAAAGTCAATCAGAAAGGAGACAAGCATGATACTTTCCTGGTTTTAAGCGACATACTCTTATATATAGGCGCCACCAGGGACTTTCTGTATAGACAGGCGTGAAAGTTGCAATCAAGTCAATGACTTATTACGACTTGATGGATTATTACTCAAATGTGCACTGAGCGTTTTGCTTCCACTTTCATTATGCTCACTGAAAAGAAATGGAACTCCTTGCCAGAGTCTGTGTTCCCAGATAAGTACAATCTTGGAATTCAAGTCGAGATTTCAAGAGAGAATAAGTATTTTCTAGACAAGCGTGCTCCATCGTCACTTAGCATCAGGTGAGATAGTGATCAACTGTTTGCCTTTCAAAGATAAAAAAGGACTTCCTCGTCTCTTGTACTGATACCATGATTATTTAATAATAAATAGTTCATCAAATTAGCGGATATGCCAGAGCAGACGGCGAGGAAGGCAGCCGCGAGCCATGACGGTTGCCACACGATAATTACAGGCTCAGGGTCTGAAGATTCTAGATAAGTTGGACGATGAATTGTATCCTGGACGGAAATGTAATTTTGTGACGGCTGTACGTTATAATTAAACATTGCTACGTTTTTTTTACTATTAAATTAAAATTAAAACGGGAATTAGCGTGACTTACGCGTTGTAGATGTCTAAATCGACAATTGTTTCGGCTTCATTGGGAAGCCTTCTTCAGGATGAGTGCGGAGCGCTCGCCGTCGCGTCCCACCTCGCACTCGAGCAGCAGCACGAAGAGCGCGGGAGGACGGTGGGGGTGGTCGATTTAGACATCGAGAACGCGTAAGTCACGCTAATTCCCGTTTTAATTTTAATTGAATAGTTCAAAATGTGCGTGAGTTTTTATCAAATTATACTTTTTTTTTCTTTTAATTTTGGCTTAGCAATCTTGTGCATTTAGCAAGTGTCAAGTAATAAAGAAAAACTGTTTTTTTATGCCGAATACGCAAGTATTTGACCACTATTTCACCTAATGGAAAGTGTAGATGCGGCCAAAGATGAGACATGCTTGCCTAGAAGATACCTATTCACTGGAGACTTGAATACTATTTTAGGATATTTTTTATTAGGTAAGGTAAAGGCTCCTATTACAGAGGTACTCAAAATCGACTCCCATTACGGAGGCATTTTTATTTTCGTGTATTATTCTCGTTTAAGTACATTTAGATACACCAAAATGGAGTCTATCCATTCATAGTCTTTTACTTCATCACATACCGGACGTCCGGAAATGTAACACAAAGGCAAGTCACAAAAATCAAACAGTTACTGTCACGGCGGCGATACAAAGTTTCATACAAACGCGGAGCGACGTACGTAAGTGCATTGATATTTAATATCTAAGTTTTTTATATCAATATGCAGTTCAAGTGTGTGAATATGTCATTTGTAGTTTTTGTCTATCATTTTACTAACTATATGTTTAGGTTTTATCCTGTTTGCTACTGTTTTTATATATAAAAAATAAAAAACAAAACCACGCCGTAATAGGATAAGAATTTTAAAAGTTAGTCCCAATACGGATGTATCATCCGTATTAGGAGAAATACTGTATTACATTTATTTGCTTATAACTTTCAATATAATAATGTATTTACTTAGTTCTAAGTTGACTTGAAATAATGTTCAATACCACAAACTAAAAACCAATTTCTGCGGTATGATTTATCCTCTAGAAACCCTATTTAAATATGAAAACTGTTGAGTGTAAAATGAAGGTTTATTAGAAAGGTAAAAAAAAAAGGTGTATTTTAGTCCATCAAAAAGCAGTCATCTGTATAGTCGTTGACTTGAGTCTTACATGCCTTAACCAAAATACTATTGTCGATCGACTAAATTATCTTCATTGTTTATGTATCGAAATTTTGATGGGTCAGAATAAGGATTATTAAAACACAAACAGTTCTCCTATTACGGAGGTAGGAATTTGAGGTACCTCCGTGATAGGCTCTATGAGCTCCTAAGGCGGTGGGCATGCCTCCGTAACAGGAATTTCATAGTACCTATTATGGAGTAACAAAATGCATTTTTTAGGGTTCCATAAAAACAACTTATAACGATTCGTTCTCTGTTTAATGGGAATTTGGCACCAAATACCCTTTGGCACCAAATTCGGGAAATCATAGCCAATTATTTTCCGAATTTGTATGAAAAAAGTAATACCTCAGAATTTAGAAATGTTATTTTTATGCTGTTAATTTTGATAATCAGAAATATCTCACGAGAGGTTTATGGTATTAAACACATAACCCTGTATATATAAAAGTGTTGTTTTTATAAAAAACATTAAGTTCCTATTAGTTATAGGGAGTTAATTCAGTTAATTTTGATATCGTTGTATTTTTTATTGGTTTTTGATGCTATAAGCATAAATTTATGCATAAAAATAATGGCTATAAGTGTTGTTTTTGTACCCGACATTATTTATTAAGTAATAAAGTTGATTCTTCATAAAACTTAACACATGCTTTGTTATACCATAAAACTAGCAAGCACCCAGCGGTTTCACTCTCGTTATTCCCGACCCCGTGGGAATATTACGAAAAACAATTTTACTATTTTCACACACAAGTCATATATAAGCTAGTCGTCTATTTACCAAAGTTTCATTCATTTCAGTTAGACACTTATAGCCTGAAAACATTAAAACATATCAACATAGTCCAATTCGCATTTATAATTAGTTAGAAAAGATATTAATTATTTTACGGAACCACAATACATTTAACTACCTTACCATCCGAATTAGGAGCCGATTACCGCCGTAATTGGCTTGAACCTTAATCAAACCTCCGTAATAGGGAAATTCGACTTGAGAACTAAAATATTTTTTATAAATTATAAACAACTTAATAACAGACAAGGTGTTACAAGAAATATACAATTTAATCTCCATTATTGCCGAAATTAATTTTTTATACCTATCTTGATGCTTACAAATGCTTATTTTTCTTTGTTACTTTCAAATGTTGCCATTTACCTCCGTAATAGGAGCCTTTACCTTATATAATAAACAGATAACGAAACTATACTACAATTATTATGCACCTCTTTTACTGTACAAGCTATTCGCTTCTGGAACAGTTTACCGGTCTCAATACGTCGCTCTCAATCACTCCACACTTTTAAAGAACAAATAAAAAAAAGGTAGGTATCACTCTCAATTAAGTTAAAGCTATGAATGTCCTTTATTAGTCACTAGCAGTGCCCCGCGGCTTCGCCCGCTATTAACAAGTTAAAAAGTAGCCTATGTGTTAATCCTAGGTATAATCATACTTACACACAAACTTTCGCATTTATAATATTATATATATATATTAGTTTGTGTATGTTTATAATTTATTAGTATATTTTTTTATTATATTTAAATAAGTGTTGAGGTACACCACCGTCCCTGTTTGTAATATTTTTATCATCTCCCTTTGGTTGTCTGGAAGAAATCGCTTTGAGCGATAAGACTGCCCATATACACAATCATACCCAGAACTAGAAACACACATTTCCCTTAGGGAGAAAACTTGTGTTAACCCGATACCCGCTGCTTAGAACGCGCACCCACTAAGCCAACGCGCATTTCATTTTGTAAATAATAAAATTTGTATCTGAAATTAATTATTGTAGTATTGTACGTGCTGAATAAGTAAATGGAATTGAATAACTTTATTAACATTTCGACAGAGATCATGAAGAGGCGCATGCAGATATACTGGATTAATACGTAGTTTAAATAAATAATTATTACACTTTACATCGCAATCGAAATACTTACATTTTCACAATAAGTAACAGTAACATTTATCACAAGTCGCGTACAAGTAGGTAGGATATTAACCCAATGTAGCAATATTTAAAGAATAACACGCTAACGCACGCGTTTAATTCTTCCGGCAAGTTCTATAAAAAAAACTAGTATACTTCGTGGCCTTCATATTTATTAATGAAATTATGAGCATTATTGTAACACTCCCCGCCACAGCCTGCGACCTTTCGCACCAATCTGGTCATTTCACCGCGTGCTGGCCGCAAACGCGCGCGCCATCTTGGAATAAAATATATAATTACGCGGGAAAATTATAACCTAACTTGTAACTGGCTGGTAACTGGGTTAAAATAAAAAATCAAAAACGCTATATTAATTGCGTAAGCTGGCTAAATTAAACGAAATAATTAGGTAACTACAAATAATTATTACCGTGTATATATATTAGGACGGACTTCCTATTATTTATCAATTTAACTGTCTTTTTTTCCTCTTTCGGGTGTTTGGCTTCGCACGGTTTTAAATCTAACGGAAATCCTGTTTTCGGCCGCAATTTTACTTGTTCTTGGCTAGTTACAAGAAATAATAGACAAGTTTTATTATGTTTTTGGTCTATAGGTGGTTTTGATAGTGAAAACGAAGCTAATCGGTACAAAATAGTTTCTGTATAGAAACTTGTGACTTTTGTGCAAGATTTTCGCAAGGTGACACTGTGTTGTGACATTTTATCTTCGACGCCTAAGATGAAACTTTCAGGTAAGATTTGTATCACAAAGTACCTTATTTGTACCTGATTTACGCACCTTGTAGTGGATTCTTAATGTAATTAGCAAATTAATTCAAACTCAATATTTTTATTCAGCTAATAAAAACAAAAATATATAGTAATTAATATATATACATAAAGGAGATATTGATTGATATTGGTATTTATTCTTACATTATTATTTTGTTTATATTTATCTATTTTTTATCTATTTATATTTTAAATGTTGTCTATTATTATAAAAATTTGAATGTATATTTTTAACATATTATTAGTGCCTTGTATTGTTATCATATTTCTATGTACACAACAACCTACTAGCTCCTATAAAATATGTCCTACTTAAAGGGTTTGCTGAAAGAAAACTCTGTGAAGGGTTAAGCTTGCCTTTGTACATCTTTTGTTATGGCCTTATTGAAAAATAGTTTATCTATGTGTGTACAATAAAGAATATAAGAAAAAAAAAAAGATTTTCATTAATCATGACAATAATTTAAAGAATGATTAAATGACTATGTTGCTAATAGTTAAAACGGTAAAATTAGTTATTTATAATATCTCATAATTGTCTTTCCCAAAGGTGAGTGCTTCTAGTTCTGGATGAGATTGTGTGTGTGATGTTAATGTTTCTGGCGATCTTCGAAAGGTTTATTATGTGATTGATAGAGGATACGAGCAAAACGCTCGCCTGGAGGTAAGCGTCACGCTTGCTCGTTACAGTTAAGTGACACGAGCTTCAGTTCAAAAACCTGCGCAAAGCACTGCGTTTTTTTATGCTGTATAGGCGAGCATTTGACCACTATCTCACTTGATCGGAAGTGACGATGCAGCCGAAGATGGAACATACTTGCCTAGAAATGCGTTAATCACCCTGAGATAACATTAGATGTTAAATATCTGAATACTCTGTAATTTCACTAGAAATACTCTCCTCTTCAACCGAAATACAGTAACATTGCATACTGATAGCAGTTGAATGTCTGGAAAAGTGAGCTGCCCCAAGGGGAATTTTCTTTTTTTTATCTGTAATATTTGACCACTATCTCACCTGATATTAAGTGACGATGCGGTCGAAGATGGATCACGCTTACCTAGAAAATAACTATTCAGTCTCGACTTGAAGACTCTAAGATTGTACTTATCTGGGAACACAGATAATCGAACACGATCTTATTTCTCAAGGTGATAATTGCAAGGAGTTCCACTCCTTTGCAGTGTGCATATTGAACGTGGAAGCAAAACGCTTCGTCGAGTTTGAGGAATATCCACCATATATCGGTATCGCAATGCAGTCTGTCTGGTGGTTCTATGATGAAATGGGGATGGTGGAATTAGATCGTATAATTCCATAGCACACTCCCCGAAATGTATCCGATAAAATACCGAGAGGCTCGCTCTCCTGCGACGATGTCCAAGGCTCTGAAGCCTTGCAGATTCTGCAAAAGATTCGAAACATTACAAAAGTAAAAATAAAGTATGCAATTATAATAAACCTTCAGTAATATTAATACCTAACTGGTTTGAACACCTTCTCCACCTGGTTTCACAAGTAGGCAAGACAAGTGAGATTTTATAGTCCTTATGTGCAAGCTGTGATATAACTTATGTCAAGTTATTATGTTAAATTGTATTAAGTAACGACGAGGTCGGTTTGTTATTTTAATTAATGTTATGTCACTTGTTGCCGAGTAATGTTTTTGTTGTTTCGAGTATTTGTTGGGTTTAAAAAATACAGATACTTCGGACGCTTGGGAATGAAGCCGATAGAGAATGCTTTTTGAGTGTGAAAACTATCGCGGGTGTGTAAAAATTTTTTTTTATAGCCTTCAAAAAGGAGAAGTTCCTCAATTCGACTGTGTATTTTATGAGGTAACATGCATAAAAAAAAATTCACGGGATTTTTTTTTACAACTTTCAAATAAATTCATAACATTTTTCTAGTAAAACCGATCTTGTTGATTTTTATTTATTTGAAAGCTGGTGCTTCCCATTTAAATATAATCAAGATTCCCATGTTCCCATTTAAATATAATCAAGCTTAACTAGTAGTTTTTGAGTTATCCTCAATCATGTGTATTTATTTAATTAATATAATCTGATCAATGGTTCCGAAGATAAAGCGATGAAGTCTGTCTTTTAAACTTTGCTCACGTTTTTATTATATTTGTTTACTAACCGACTGGGGCTTGCGGTGATTTTTGTCGAATTTTTCGATTAGTTTCGGGGAGGGGCGCGCGGAGAGGCGACATGAACGTTGTGATTTACCGCCTCTCAGATGATGGGCATCTTACATGCTCGAAACTTTTTTGATTATTTCTCACCTGTTGGAAAGCGACGATGCGGTCGACGGTAGGACATGCTTGCCTAGAAGATACCTGTGCACTCTTGACTTGTAAGAGACCTAGTCGAAAAATCCGACAAAAACCGCTGCGAGTATCAGCTGGTTAGTATTCCAGTGTAATTGCAGTGCTTAAAGAGATTTAACATCTTATTTCTCAAGGTGATAATTGCAGTGCTTTGCCGCGCAGGATTTTGACCTATATAAGTTTAAAACTTGGCGTGACGCTATCATCAGGCGTGAGACCCATTCACTTGGTGTATATTATAAGTTTTGAGAGGTGGTAGAACATTTTGTGAGTTGCTCGCCTGGCTTGCTACCAAAGTAGCTTACCACCATCAAGTTGAAAGTCTGCCGCCAAGCCAAATACGGTGTTCCGGCAGTTATCCTTGAGAGCCTGCGTATTCCAGGTCTAGTGTGTTTACCAGCTTCGATCACATCGTCACTTACCATAAAGTGAGATAGTGGTCAAACACTAGCCTGTCACAAAAAAAAAAAAATGTTTACTTCACTATGACGGCAACGACAATGGATACCTACTCTTAAATATACGCGCCGGAATATCGTTTAAAGTATGGTGATAATTTTTTTACGCAAAATTCTGTAAATTGGCCTAGACATTGTATTTCCAAACATCATGACTGTCCATCTCGAGAAGAAACTAAGAAGCGCTGTCGGTCCTTTCCCTATCAGTTAAGTATGAATGTTGGGTGAATGTTTTCGGTACCCACGATACAACTCATCGAACTTATTGAGGGGTTGTGAGTGTGAAAGCGTCTATATATTTTAAATTTATTAACATAATTGGATCTGTGTTGAAGGAACATTTGTGTTTCTGGTTCTGGTTGTGATTGTGTGTGTGATGTGAATGTTACCTGCACCCACGACACAATAGAGACAGTAAGAAAAGTGTTATTGGACACATTCTTAATATATTACTCTTCTTATTAATTTAGGTTAAAATTAAATTACCTATTAGTCTTAAGGCTAGATCGTAATTCCAATGGTGTACCAAACGTAATTAGTACATCATAATACGAAAAAAAATGTATCATGTGAATTCAAAATGTAAAGATAGATTAATTGATTGATACAGATTGAGGATAATGGTGATGATGAAAACAAATTTATTAAGTACGTCATAACGTACATAATACATATCACGTTGATCTTGTAAAGTGTCTACATAAGTTATTAGTCCTTGCTCTGATTTTTTTATACTAGCTGTGTGCCTTGACTTAGCCTACGTTGTCACACACTAAGTTCAAAGACTTGTATCGTGGGTGCTGGAAACATTTACATATCACACACGCAATCATACCCAGAACCAGAAGCACAAATCTCCCTTGTGAAGGACAATTGCTCTTCCAGGGATTCGAACCCTAAACCACGGCGCAGAGGGCAGAGTCTTGTCTACCGCGCCAACTGGGTCACACCTCGTTTCAAACATATACATAGACTAGCAGTGCCCGCGACTTCGTCCGCGTGATTATTAGACTTTTAGTAAGGATCCCTAATTTTTTTGAAAATATAATATAACCTATAGCCTTCCTCGATAAATGTACTATCCAACACTGAAAGAATTTTTCAAATCGGACCAGCGGTTCCTGAGATTAGCGCGTTCAAACAAACAAACAAACTCTTCAGCTTTATAATATTTATATAGTATAGATAAGATCACACACACTCTTAAATATAAAATGTTGGTTTGTTATTGACCAATATATTTAGTGGCCTTTAGTATTAAAATGCTTCGCGATTTTTTATAAGTTGTTAATTTTAATGCAAATATCAGATTCTCGCATGGAGCATTTACACATTTCAACGCTTTATATTACATCTTGCCTCTATATCGAAACTGTAATTATTTTAATGCCTACAACCAACAACTGCTTTAATTGTTTTGATTATCACATAATTAGTCGTTTAATTGTTTAATTTATAGGCAAGTATCGTGGGTAAAGTAAACGGAGAAACTACTGCTGTTTTTCGCAAGAAACAGACAATTTATTTATTCTTTTGCACAATAAAGGTGTACACGGAGGACTTAATGCTAATACAGCATTTTCTACCAGTCATCCGAGAAGGTGCAGGAAAATTCGTGGTAGTGCAGTACAAGGACAATATATATTAATAACTATTATTTATGATTTAAAATATACCTACATATATAAATAGAATAACATACAATATATAAACCAAAAAATAATAATATTATCACAGATAAATTTTAAGATAAAATATACAATTCACATACATAAATATAAAATTGTACTAGACTTAGAAAATAAGTTATGACGACTACATTGTAAACGAACAACTTCGTTCAACATTTTCTATACTTCATTAAAAATAAACATAAATAAACGCTTTCACACTCACAGCCTCACACTAAGTTCGATTGACATATTGTGTCGTAGGTGCGGGAAACATTCACATCATACACACAATCACAATCAGAACTAGAAACACATATTTTCCTTAGTAAGAAAACCTGTGTTTTCGCCGGGAATCAAACCCAATACCCTTTTTACAAGTCTAGAGTGAATAGGTATATTCTAGCCAGGCATGTTACATCTTCGACCGCATCTTCACTTTTCATATGATAAGATATTGTCAAATTCTAGGCTATCTAGCATAAAAACCTGTTTGTTTGATGATGGCTCGTAGTACAGAATATAATAGATTTTTTCAGTACCAGATAGGTAAGTCTTTGGCCGCTATCTCACCTGATAAAAAGTGATATGCGGCCGAAGATGTAGCATGCTTACCTAGAAGATAACTATTTACTCTAGACTTGAAGACTCACAGATTATACTGTTCGGGGAACAAAGACGCGGGCAATGAGTTCAACCCCTTTGTCTAGTCTGTGAGAGCTTGTGTGCTTGTAGTGAGCTCACCTGCTTTATAGTTTTCATTTAAAAATAAGGAAATGCGCAGCTGTATACTACATACTATACTACTAACAATATACCTATATCTAGGCGACTATATATCCTCTAAGAATGTTTAAAAAGAAACATTTAAAAAGAACAAGGCTGTAATTTGGCGAATCTCGCGGTCGAGTCTTTTTTTTATTTGAATATAAATAACCTTTTTTTGAATACATGAATACAGTTATTTATTCAAATTACTTATTTTTCATTGAACTATAACAAACAACTAATAATCATGATAAAAAATCATAATGCGACGCGTGATTATTTCCTAAGTCACACTTGACCGCTTTTCAACATTGGTCAATACGATAACAGCTTAGGTTTGACCCTGAAGTTGGCCGGGTCAATAAATATTAGAATTCTTGTATTTATATTGATTTGTGCACGTTTGACCAACAAACAACCCACAAACTTGACCTTAGCGACGCGCGACCAGTGGCGGATCCAGGATTGTCGTTTGGGAGGGGCTTGACCCCGCTGAGGGTAGGTTTGTTTAGCGACAAGAAAGTTTATAGTGACGTTTAATACTAGATATAAGCATAAAATTACAGAGCGCGCGTTTAGATTAAGCAAAACGAATAAATCTTTTATGGCAAATGGGGATAGATTTAACAATAGAATTCCTAAAATCGTAACTGAATTACCACTGGGAAAGTTCACAATTGTAATAAAACGGGCATTAATTAAGAAAGCTTACTATAAAACGATCGACTATATTAATGACAAGGATGCATGGAGGCAAACTGCACAAGCGCTTTCTAGTGACTACCTAGGTTAATAAAATTATGTATTAGAGATTAAGAATGTTTAAAAAAAATGAATGAAAAAAATGCGCCGCTGAGTTTCTTGCAAGGTTCTGTAATTTTGCGAATCTGGCAATAGAATCATTAACTTTCATGAGTGCCTCTTTGGGGCCCATGTGAATAAACGATTTTGATTTAGATTTTGGTGCATAATGCTTTAGGGGAGGGGAACGGTTTGAACAAGAATCAGAGCCTCGAGAGCTCCCACCGTTTCATAAGTCTGTTGGGTACTATCATAACTTTATTTTGATGAGATATCCTCTTTATGCCTCATCCCAAAGCCATCTTAACCACAAAGGTACTGAACTGGCTGTTGGTTTAGTTGGGTGAGCGTTCGAGCAGCGGTATCGGGTTCGATTCCCGGCGGGAACACAAGTTCTCTCCCCAAGAAAAGTTTGTGCTTCTGGTTCCGGTTGTAATTGTGTGTGTGTGATGTGAATGTTTCCGGTACCCACGACACAAGTCATCAAACTTAGTGCGGGGTTGTGAGTGTGAAATCGTTTATTTATTCATTAATGGTAGACCAGGTGATCTACGATTTGATTAGAAACTATCTACTGTAACCGGTTACTTGTCGGAAGTGCTACATATTGGCAGGTGACCTAGTCTCTAGGCTACAGGTTTTGAGCTTCCGCACCTTCTATTATGCGGTCAGTCAAGGTCAAGGTCAGGAGATTGAACTAGACGCAGTTATATAACCAAATAACAACCGTTATATAACATATCAGGCTGCTCCTCTCTGATACATGTTATCTTTTACTAGCAGTAACGTTTATACTCCATAGTCTAGATCTTCATCGCACGCTCACAAACAATGATCCGTTGGGGAGTACCTTCTTTTTTTAAATTTATTCTGCTGTTTACTCTGCGAGCAATTACGTGTGAGTCTATGTGGATTGTAGTATAGTGTGGAGATGTACCTAACTAAAGCGTTTTTAACGGACTTCAAAATAGGAGGAGATTCTCAATTCAAGTGTTTTTTTCTGTGTATTACCTCAAAACTTTTTCCTAGGTGAACCGAATTTAATGATTATTTTTTAATTTGAATGCTTGTGCTTTTCATGTGATCCCATTTATATTTGATCAAGATCTGACTAGTAGTTTTTGAGATATCCTAAGTAATGCGTATTTAATTTGAAAGTCTGCCGCCAAGCCAGTTACGGTGTTCCGGCAGTTATCCTTGATAGCCTGCGTATTCCAGGTCTAGTGTGTTTACCAGCTTCGATCACATCGTCACTTACCATCAGGTGAGATAGTGGTCAAACACTAGCCTGTCACAAATAAAATAAAAAAAATAAAAAACTTATCAAGGATTCCGAAGATAAAGCGGTGAAGTCGGATTTTTTTAGCTTTGGTTGCGTTTAAATTATTTTATTCGATATATACATACTCGAAAGTCCATTTAAGTTATTTGATGGTATATTTTAATTATCATTAGGTACCACTCTACTAATAGTTTACTACCTTGAAGTATGAAATCTGTCACCAAACGGATTGCTGTTCACGTACCGCCGAACACTTTGTTGGTCCGCCGCCAAGCGTGACTGTACTTTACATTTTGTTGACAATGCAGTTAGAACTGCTGGAATAAGTGAAGATAATGATGTCTCCGACTGCAATCCACATTGATAAATAATGTAACTACTTGTATACCTCTATTTTTTAATTCTAGATAGGCAAGCATTTGACTGCTATCTCACCTGATGGAAAGTGACGATACGGCCGAAGATGGAACATGCTTGCCTAGAAAGTACTTATTCACTCTAGACTTGAGTAGACTACTAGACACAGAGTTACATTAGTTCGCAGTCAAGTGATTTATAGCTTACACATTTTTAGATTAAAACTTTAGTTATTTTAAACTACGGTTTAAATATTTGTTAATATATGCGCATGAGTGTTATTATCAATTATTTTTTAAACAGTCTAAGTAAACGTTTAACCTCAATCAATCCTGATGGAAAGGAACACGATCTAGTCACTAGATCATTACTTTCCTATCGTTTTGTGCGTGATTTTTGCTGTGATATTTTACTTAATAATAAGTACCATAACAAAAATAATATAATTGTACCACATGAAAGGGAAAGAGATGGGTGGGGGATAAGGACGATAATACTTGGCTGCCCAAGACTCCGCCAGCTCCTGCCGGCGGAGTCTTGGGCAACTGGGTCGACAATTTGTAACGATCCGAATGTCAGAAACTTGTCTTGTGAAATAGAGTTTTTTTGTACCTACTTATTTTTTTTTAAGGTAGAGTCTTATATATTTAGACAAATATGAGGGAATCACAAGTTTAAAAGTATATTAAAAAATGTTATAACAATTTAAAAAATGTCAACAAGGTGTAAGTCTTAAACGTGAGACTGTACTTCACACGCTGCAGTTGCTCAATTTGTATCAAACACAAGCCCGTTCATGTATGGAATACTCGTTCTCATCTTTGGGACGGTTCAGCTAAGTACCAGCTTTCGACACCAATTAGCGAAAAGCCTGTCTTGAATAAAAAAAGACGTGTGGCACTCGGGGACTGCCGCGGTAAAGCTATTGCATAGGTTGCTGAACTAAAGAGACAAGCGTGATATTTCAAAAAATTCATTAAAAGTTCTGCTATTCATCGATAGATGGCAAAACTAAAAAGTATCACCGCTGTGCCGGTCGGAGTGGGGGGTGCTAGGTTATTTTCGTTACGGAATATCTGGATTCGGTCTCCACGGCCCGCGATAGAAGCTATGCAATAGCTTAAAAATACATAACACATGGTATGAATATTATAAATTAGTTAGAAACTAGTACTATTAACTCACAAAAAATCTGCGTATTTATCACGTTAAATTGCTGTATCCTTAGAATACAGAATGCTGTATCATTGTACAACAATATCAACGATCCGAGATAAATGTCAAGGTGCTGTGTCGAAAGTCGAAACTAGACACCAGTATAAATAAATACAGTAGCTCAATCAGTCTCACTCAGGAAAAATATGCTTGTGAAAAGCAGTAATCTAATTAATCACAACAATACCAGACTTCTAAATTGGGACTGTCAGAAAGATAAGAGTATGGTGGGGCTTGAATAAGTAAAAGATAAAAAAAAAACTAAAATAATTACTAAGCTATGAGTATAAGTCTAAAAGAGTTTAATTAAAAAAATTCTTTGTAATTAATAGAATACTGCCCTTCCTCTATATAAGAGAAGATTTAGAAAACAAGATTTAAAAAAAATATATATGAAAGGGATTAAGTCGCTAGTTTGAAGGACCTATAAGTCATGATATTCTACATTTCAGTCTGTTTTGTAGGTTTCTTGCTAATAAGCGAGCAAAAACAAATTAGGCCCGAGCTAAAGCGGGGCCAGCAGGACAGCTATAGTAATTAGATTTTTTGGTTTGGAATTTGTTTATTTCCTGTACACGAATTTATTATATTTTATATGAATTTATGTTACTATATGAAAATACCTTATTAGGGCAAACTTTATTAGCCTGTGAGTAAAGAAAAAAGCATTGTCATACCTACTTACTTTAGCACTGGAACTAAATGTTAGAACATGAGTTACTGTTGATATGATTGAATGTATCTCTTCAATACAATGACGCGAACGAAGGGCGACCTGTTATTTAGTTTATTATAACTATTCAACATTGTTAGGAATTTAGGGTGTGCTAATATAGTTTGCTTGTTATACCTAAATAGATGTGATAATCCTGATCCATTATGAAGAATCAGAGATAAATAAGATATATACCCGAAGAATGTTAAAAGTAATTTTTTATCTTGATTAATCATTGTCATTGTTCTTCTTCTTCTTAGTTATGGCTTCGCAATCTTGTGCATTTAGCCAGTGTCAAGTGATAATATAATATTTCAAGTGTATTTCATATTATAAGTCCTAGTCACAAGTCACAGTCAAAGTCAAGTAAAAGAGTCAAGGTCCAGTCATAGTAAAGTCATGCCCTAGTAAAGTGGTGGAAACTTTACTAGAACTTCTATAGGAGTTTTGGAGCGGAGGCGAAAATCACGTTTTTCGACTTTGTATGATTTGCCTACACTTATGCACGTTCACTTAGTATCAACGGTTAATAATCCACCATTATTACACATTAACAATTGAAGAATCACAGGTTTTGGAAAATTTTACAAAATCAACAACGCCATTTTTTCACTCACCCAAAAAACCTTCCATTGTCATTGTTAACGTGGGTGAAGCTGCGGCCAATGCTTGTTGACAGCGTAGCGAGCTTTCTTGGTGACATGTCATGTCATGACATATGTAACACCATCGAGATAGGAAACAAACCTACGGTATTACTTTAGCTACAACATCCTTGTGTAACACACATTGTGTGTATATATATATATATTATACAAATGAAAGTACACAATAATTTTATTTGTAAATACGTGGTGGTTATCACTGAAAAGATATCCGCTATAATTTTTATACATAGTCTACATTTAAAAAAACATCTAAAATCGGGCGGGAAAGCAAATTCACCGTCCGTAAAGACCGTTGACCTATTTTTTCTCGGGGTCCATCGAAAAAAGTATTAACGTTGTTAGTATCAATATGTTTAGTTGTCTCCTGCTCTTAAACAAAATAATTACAAAATCAAGCATTTATTAATGAAAGAAATTAACACAGAAACAAATAGGTACACGCAATAGTTTTTATGATAAAACAACTAACTAAAAAGGTTGTTGCTAGGATAAAGCCTCCCAAAATAAAGCCATCGACATAGACGGTCACAAATTGTTATGCAATATTAGATGCCTGTAGATCTTAGGTACAATGTATTTAATCACCACTCCATTCTAAATTCCTACATTATGCAGGTACAAGTCATACAATTAAACGTACAAAATCCTATGTTATCTGATTCAACAGTGAACGTAAAGTGAACGGACCCTGACCACCATGGAAATTATACCTACCGAGATCTGATAGAACATTAATCCAAACTATAGTACCTCATACCTGATACCTCTTACTATTAAGGCACTGCATACTGTTGCAGTGCGATACAAAGTCTTTTTTTAACCCGTGTCATGTTTTTAAATATTTCATGTTTAATAGTTTATTAACAGACACGTAGCAGACTTAGTGAGAAGGCAAAAAGAACTAAACCATTTGAACTTGTGTAATGTTAGTATATATCAGTGTAATATATCGTGAGAATACTGCAAAAGAACGCATGAACAAAGTGTCATACCATTAAATAGAGACAATAAGAAAAGTGTTAATGGACAAATTCTTAGTTTAGCAATGTAGCAGTTTAAGTTAAAGTTAAATTAATGATTAGCCATAGTTTGGCTAGATTCAAAATCAAAATCAAAATCGTTTATTCACATGGGCCCCAAAGAGGCACTCATGAAAGTTAATGAATCTATTGCCAGATTCGCAAAATTACAGCCATCTCGAGAAGAACCTGGTAAGAAACTCGGCGGCGCATTTTTTTTTCATTCATTTTTTTTTTAAACATTCTTAATTTCTAATACATAATTTTCTTAACCTAGGTGTTAAAATGGTAGTCGCTAGAAAGAGCCTGTGCAGTTTGCCTCCTGTGATTGTAATTATATATATACTCTAGAAGTAAAAAAAATATATAAGAATAGTTTATAGTACTTATCTTATCAGTCACGGTATATGTATAATTTATGGCCAAAGTCAAGAAAAAGAGTCATAGCTCAGTCTTAGTCAAGTCATAATCTAGTAAAGTGGTTTAATCAGTTTAAATGGTTCAAATAATTCACCATTATCGCACACTAATACTCAAAATAATCACGAGATTTGGAATAATACAAAATCAACAACGTTAACTTAATTCTCTGATCTGAATTGTCATTTACTATAAGTGTAATGACGTTTGATTTGATTGCAGCTGCGTGTAGAGAATATTGTGGCGATTCAGAAAAAATACTTTTATATATATTTAGTAAAAGTCCCTCGGATTTCGTAATATTTCACATTTTCGAAGGTATATGACTATGAGCCGATTGTCTATATTTCCTAAAAATAACCAAAATGCATATATATTAGTAAAGATCTAAGTTACCTACAAGGCACTGAGCGATCCCACTACCAGTGGGTAGCGTTCCCATCATGCTGGCGGCATTGCCTCTCTGAATTGCAATGTTAAAACATTGAGAAAAATAAGTATCAGCATTACGAGTTAGCTTATAGGTACATCATAGAAACATTTACAAAAGATTAGCAGCTCCAAAAAAGGTAGCAAATAAAAATAATGCATGATACCTCGCCTTCAGTAGATACCTGTGGCCACCTTGTTTTGATACCTATATAGCGCGTCCATGGGTATTATATCTCTATTATTTGCCACGATTGTGGTTTACGTTGTGGTTGGTTAACGCAATATTGGATAATTATTTATAGACCGTGTGAACGTGGCTTACAAACAATAAACTACATATACGTTGGCTAGTCTATAGATTTTATGTTTACTTTTAAAGATCAATGTTTTTTGTCGTATCTCAACAACTTCTGTTTTATGCTAGAATGCAAGCATCTGATCATTATTTCACCCGATGGAAAGTGTTAATGCGGCCGAAGGTGTGCATGCTAGCGTAGAATACTTATAATTGGTTTTCCGTTTCCCACAATATATATAGGTACTTTTCCTGGAGGAGTAAATAATGGTATTTGAATATATAATAATAGCAAAACTTTTCGTTTTAAATAAAGAAATAACGTGGGTTCTTCTTTAGATTTAATGTAGAAGTAGGAACTTCTACATTAAATCTAAAAAAGAACCTGTGTTCTTTCTTTATTTAAAACGAAGAGTTTCGCTATCCACTGGCTTCATTATCAGACACTTTTTACTAAACAAGTACCAAGTTGACAAAACATATCAAATGCCCTTAAAAACTTCCAATATTCTCCTGACTAGAGTTAGTATAATATATGTCTTCAGAACTAAATGCATTTGCAAAGTTTCAAATCGATACAACGAAAATACGATTAAAAGCAGGTTTAAATCGACTTCCATGATAAGTTTATATACATAGTCACTACCTAAAGTAACTTCACCCCATGTACCAGACGTTTAATTTTGACTGTTGGTACAAAATAATTACTGTAACATCCACCATGTACACAGTTATATACAATAAAATGATTTGATAAAAACTCACGCACATTTTGAACTTTTAAATTACGCCGCCGTCGCACAAGGTGCGAGGTGGGACGCACTCCGCACTCATCCTGAAGAAGGCTTCCGAATGAAGCCGAAACAATTGTCGATTTATACATCGACAACGCGTAAGTCACGCTAATTCCCGTTTTAATTTTAATTTAAAAATAAAATGATTCTTATTCTTATTCTTATTCTATTCTTATTCTTGGAAAAAAGTGTATTATGGGGTGGATGGCAAGATTGAAGATAGCAGAACCTAACGGGTCTCCTTGTTGACAGCCGATCGACGCGCCGATTCAATTTTGCGTCCATGATAAGTCAATTTTGTTGAAGATTATCAGCTAGTTTGATAGATACATTGAGTAAAAAAAACAAAATTTGCTCCATTTACTATTAAATCTATAATACTGTAGCAAACGTGATGCGGTTCATGCTACCAGACGCGGTCTACCGTAAACCTCGGTTTAGAGGCGCACAATGGTCTTACATAACGCTTTACACTTGACGGTTTTAGCAGACGAGTTCCTCATTTCTATTATATATAAAAAATATTAAGTAAGAGGAGAATGCGAGTGGTTGGTGTTCCGTATGTGTATCGTAATTGTTATTTGATATTAATTTTGTTGTTATTACAACTTATTGATAATTAATAGCTCTAACCAATGCAAAAATACATGGTTGGTAAATGCTCTTAATCCTTTTTTTTAACACGTGGGCCTAGTGTACATTAACATGTAAACAATTCAAAATTATGGGAACAGCTATAACGAAGCTCAACCCATAACTCATTTCAATGAGTTGACGGTTGGTTGAGAGGAAATATAAAAACAAACTAGAGGAAATATAAAAAGACTTGTATTTTTCGTGCTGTAATTAACATTGCACACACAATCACACCCAGAACCATAAGCACAAATGTCCCTTGGAAAGGATAATTGCTGCTGGGAATCGAACCCAGGGCCCACAGCGCAGAGGGCCGATACTGCATACTGCACTGCATACATGCATACTGCGCCAACTGGTATATAAATAATATACAATATTTTTTGATAAAAACGATACAAAAATTACAATAGGTATTTTCTAGGCAAGCATGCTCCGCCGCATCATCGTTTTCCATCTGGTGAGATAGCGGTCAAATATATATTTACCACATTTTTTTTTTAATTCAAGATAGGTAAACTTTTGACCTCTATCTCACCTGATGGTAAGCGACGCTATCATACTAAATAAGGTTTCGTGATCCGTTCTACCTGATTGCAGTACCCTAACATCTTAGTGACATCCGCAAGCATATAATTGTATGGCATAACTGTTATTTTTTATAAATTGGTTTATAATTGATTACGAAATGTCTTGCTTTGTTGCCAATGAAATGCGTTAGGTATCTGTAATGTTGTTATTAACCTTCAAATTATAGTCATTATTAATCTTCCAATTATAGTCATAGCATTTATACTAGATATGGCTACGAAGGGCTACCTTAAAATATTTTGACAGGGTAATTTGTAAAATACCAAAGCTCTCTGACCCTGATTCCTATTCTAACTGTTTTTAATTCAAGATAGGCAAATTTTTTACCACCATCTCACATGATGGTATGCGACGGTGCGGTCGACGATGAACCAAGCTGGCCTAGAAGATACAATATTGCCGCGACTTTAGGACTTCATATTGTGCTCATTAGGAAACACCGACTCAGGCAAGGAGTTCTATTCCTTAGCGGTTTGCACAATGAATGTGGAAGCAAAACTTCGTCCGTATTTGTGGAAAGTCTACCATATAGCGGTGTCAGCAGTTTGTCTGCTTGTCCAATGATAGAGCAGAGAGAAATTAAAAATAAATTATTTAGCACATTTATTAAGTTTTAGGACTTTCTTCTGAATGCTATATTTCCGTAATAATTAAGATGATGTATTCTATACAATCCATAATTATTAATAGTTGTTTAAAATGCACTGCCCGCATAAAAGCGCCCCGCCCTGTAATATAGCCGCCATTGCCAGTAGACACTTAAATAAGCGTTTATTTTTTACGTTTATATCAAATCTGGTTTGATTCCTAGAGGAAACACAGCTTTTCTCTGAAAATAAATTTCTGTTTATAGTTCTGGATGTGATGAGATTGTTTCTGTCTCCAACTCACAAGATTCATACTAAGTGCGGAGCTGTGAGTAGGAAACCGTTCTTCTGTACTCCATGTTAAACTTTTTAACTATTTAATTAAACTATTTACCACCGTGTAATGCCTCATTTAGTCCCAAAATTGAATAATGTTGAATCGATTCAATCGCAAAGCGATTATAATCGATTACTTAATTGGTATTTGCAATCAGTTTCATTGTTACTCTATCATACTATATCTGTGTTCTATAGGAAGCTGTTGCGTACATCCGCGCGAAGTTTCTGTAATGTTACGCATTTTAATGTACAAACTAATGTGTACTTATGTATAATTTAATTGTTCCCTTTGTTAAATAATATCTTAGGAACTCACATTTTTTATTAAACATCGAGTATTATATAGAATATATTATAATTAATATTGATGAAGCAGATTTATACGGCGAGTGTGAATGGGTCATTTGGTTAGGGTCAAATCTCAATGGGTTGATGGTTGTTGGGTTAATCTCAAAAGTCACAAAATAATTGGAGTATGATCCTATTGGATTAGTCTACACTCTGTACCCCTAGTGAGAGAAGTTTCTGGGTCATAACGGTGGGAAAGTAGTAAAATGAGATGACAATGTCGATTATTAATATAATTAATAATGATATTATATACCTCTTTAGTTTACATACCAAATCCTACAACTAGTAGTACGTAAATCTACTAGTTGTATGTAAATGTATGTAAATCTAATAGTTGTAGTGTGTATGTCTTTGATACTAAATATCTCTGTAAACACCTAGACATATTTTGATAAACTATGTAGATAGTCTAGACTCTAGATTGACTTGCTTTGATTGTTGAATAGTTCAACCAAATAACGTCTATTTCTTTTGTTCCAGATGGCTAAACAAAAATGTATCACCGAGTGAGAAAGAAAATGTCGGGAATTATTATCAGTGCCATACTATTACTAGTACATCCACTAAATACATCATCTAAGACTCTTGAAAATACCACAACATATACAACACCTGAAGATGAAGGGTTTGACAATAACATCATTGACTTTGACGAAGAATACACAGTGAAGTTCAATAAAAAATATGGCGCAGTCCCTTGGCACGCCAATGACTTCAATAAAAATACTCATAGATATACTGTAGTTAAGGATAATTACAATAATAACCAAACTAATATAAGATACGATCCAAATAACAATAGAAATAAGACTTATGTTAGAGATGAAACAACGACAGAAGATTTTAGAGTTATACCTTTAGAATTAATCAGTACAACAGAAGATGTATTAAAAAGTATAATTGAGAGTACAGCTGAGCCTGATCTAACAGTCATACCTCTAGTTACAACTATGAATCTACCCAATATTAAAATTGAGCAAACAGTTACATTACCAGCGACTAGAGAATATGATACTAGTACAAATACAATTGAAACTACTACAGATATAATTAAATTAGAAAAAACATCTACGGTCAAAGATTCAAGTGAAGAAATTACCACAACTTGGGAACCAGTTCATCTTAAAACGAATAAAGAAAATACTACAACTATCTTCAACGAATCTTTAACAAAACGCAATAAAACAGCGAAACAAAATGTAACTGATCAATTCAATACAACGGAATCTTCTAATAATGAAGTATTCAATACAACGACTGTGTCCAATAACAATGAACTTAGTACAACAGAATCGTCTAAGACAGCTCTAAATAAAACTATAAAATATATAGAAAGCAAAGAAGATCCAGACGTTCCAATCTTTACAGAGCTGGATGCAGAAGACCTAGAGGACATTCCGGAAGACTATTACGACTCTAAAGATGTTCTGCCTACGTCAGCTCCTAAGACCGATGCTATTTCCGTATTGTTTGGATTAGCAGGTAGTGTGGTAGAAAGTGTAGTTGAATCAGTGGCGGAAAAGGTGGTACCAAAGAGTATCTACGACTTGTTCAAGAGAATGCAGAGGCAGAATGAAGCTTTGGAAGCAGAGAGGTTGAGAAGTCGAGAAGAAAATGGAGGAATAGGTACGAATTTGATTTTATTTCTACTAGCTGTGTCCCACGGCTTCACCCGTATTAATAAAAAAAAGTTATGCTTTATTTGTTTACGAATGTTATTTAAGGGTCTAGAGTTTGAGATGATAATTACGCTCTAGTTCACGTAATCTATTCAGACGCAAAGGAAATATTTCACAACACTTCCCAAGCAATCACACACATACTCAAATTTTAATGTTTGCATTTATAATAAAGGCTTATAAGAAAAAAAAACAACACGTTTCGCAAAGTGTCGTAATTACACTGTCTTCTATTACCTTCATAAAATATGTAGGATAAAATCAGTTACATTATCAACCGATTTCAAAAAAGGAGGTTCCCAATCCAACTGTATGTTTCGAAAATCGATCCAGCCAAAACCTAAATATAAACGTTGAAATCGGTTTTTTTAATCTTTGCTTGCGTTTAATTATATATGAAACATCTTTTAAAAGAGTCCAGTGACCTTAATAATTATATCTGATGACCCAGTTGGCGTAGTGAGCAGTCTCTGCCCTCAAAATGAGTGTGAATGCGTTATTTTGGTTGTTTATAACGTTATTAAGGAACGGCTTTCACTCACGTCAAATTATCGACCTAGGCTTCGAGCACGTGCTCGCTATTTTGACACGATGATGTATTTTTCTTAGTTAGTTGACGGTACTGATCATCAGTTGGAGCACGGGATCTTATATGTACCCGTGCCGTCCAGATGGAGAATTTAGGTGAAGCACGGGTTCGGGCCCGATAGCTTGCTTCAAAAGGTCAAGAAATAGGTCTGTCACTGTATATTTTTAACATGTGTGTCTATTTGTGGCATCGCAGCTCCCAAACGGCTGTAATAAAAATTTGTGCGGCCGTTTTCTAGATAGGGTCGCGTCGTGAGTATTTTCAAAATGTAGATTATCAAAATCAAAATCATTTATTCATATTGGCCTTGGCGAGACATGAAAGTTAATTACTACTGTCAGATTCTCAAAATTACTCACTATCACTTTCAGCAACACTTATTGAACAACATTTATTGAAGTGCATACAACTTGTGCCATAACATTACAACATACCGTTTCTTAATCCCTTAAAATTACGGCATATTTCACTCTTACCAGTCATCCAAAAATCTCAAAACGAATTCTGGTTTTGTTCTCGAAACGGCAATCGGGGCTAAGACTTGCGTCACGGTCCCAAAGGCGATTGTTATCTTTACATTTTAATGATATTGGATCACGTTGCAAGGTTTTATACAGTTTGACCAATGCTTGGTAGTGAAAATAGTCATAGGATGGTTTTTTTGCTAAGCTATTTATAAATCTTATTCCAAATACATTGTTGCTATTACTTAATAAGCAATGCTTATAACTTAATCAAATGGAGATGTTGGAGTAACATCGAAAATATATTTTTTATCTCCGACGAAAAAGAGGGGAGTAATAAGAGTATAGTGTTCGTTTCTGGTTATAGATATGTTTCTGCCCTCTGTGCCGTGGGTCCTGGGTTCAAATCCCGAAAGGAGCACGATTTCTCTAGTGCTTCTGGTTCTGTGTGTGGTTGTATATGATGTAAATGCCGGCACCCATGATACAAGTCTTTGAACTTAGTGCAAGACTGTGAATGCGATTTTGTTAAGAACATTCCTACTCAGGTCAGTTCGGCCGCGGCATCCTCAAGAGTCTTTCGACGGGACTGTCCAAGCCACTCAGCCAGCTGATGGCGGGAGTCAAGGAGGCAGGATCCCTGGACACGGATCGAGGGTTCGTGGGCAATGTGGCGTCCAGTGTCACCAGCGTCGCCAACGTCGCTAATAACTATCTGGAGGCCTTTAAGGATAAAGTTCAAGCTATATATCCAGGTCAGTGCAATAGTGTATAATTTTAAAATAAGATCACAGATTAAAGATAACCAGACGTTTTTTTTATGCTAGATAGACAAACATTTGACCACCATCTCACCTAATGGAAAGTGAAGCCGAAAGATGAAGCATGCTTCTCTAGATACCTCTTTCACTCTAGACTTGAAGACTCCCAGATTATACCGTTCAGGAAATAAAGACGTGGACAATGAGCTCCAATCCTTCGCCGCATGGATGATAAAAGTAGAAGCGAATCACTTCAAGCGAACTGTAGGTATGTCAAGGGTAAATGGCGTTTGACAATTTGTCTTGTTGTAAGATGGTAAAATGGGCGTGAGGGACTGAACTCATGCAATTGCTATATTAACATTGATATTATTTTGTTACTTGCAGTATTTCCAGAAATGTTGTGACACATAACTTTGATTTTTTTGCAATGTTAGTGAAAGTACCAACCGGTTATATGCCTACATTATGTGCGTGATCGCATAGCTTAGAGAAAATAATTCTCGTTGCTATCGAGCCAAGGTTATTAAAAACGTTGAAATATTTCATAGTAAAGTGCGGGGAATATTTTCGAAAGGCGCTTTCACGGCTGAGCAATACCTAAATATGCATGAGATATCAATGTAGTTCAACTATTTTTTTTATCTTTATAGCTATATAATTACTGCAATATCATAATTTTCTTACTTGGCATTAGAGTCATCAACTTTCATGAGTGCCTATATGGGGCCCATATGAATAAATAACTTAGAACTTAAATTTTCAAAGTGAAACGCTTTTTAATAAGAAATTTTAATGAATAAAATGTGTTAAAAATAAAATTCAGAATAATAGCCCACGCTGCTCTTTACGTGTCGTGAATTCCGCGAGTTTTTTGTGACGTCAGAGTTTTACGCCGTTGGGTCGTAGAATCTGACGTCACAAAAAAATCTGTCAAATGTCATCCATTTATAGCTGACAAACCTCCAGTTCGCTATACGTTCTTCATCCTTACAGCTTGGACTAGTTCTTGGATGGGTGACCGTTTAGTGGGATTTTCAACTCAGTGTCACCGTGCTTCGGAAGGCACTTTAAGCTCTCGGTCTCGGTTGTTAGTCGTAAGACAACAGTCGTTAAGCCATTTCGGATGCTTTAAATCGTGACACTAGGACTACCCACGAGTCTATACGACAAGTAAGCAAGCATTTGTACAGCGAAGGAATGGAACTCGTTATCCGTGTCATTGTCCCCCGAACGATGTGGAAAGGTTTCAAGAGTTAAGTTAAGTTATTCTAGGTAAGTATGTCCTATCTTCAGCCACATCTTCAATTTCCATCAGGTAAGATAGTGGTCAATTGGTCATCCTTGCATATCTAGCTTGAAATAATATATAAAGACAAAACGTCCAAATTGCCGCGTTTAAAATTGCCAGACTTTGTTTGCATTATCAAATATTTTTTCGAACGAGCGCGAAGCATCTCTGTTTCAGCTTGGGCAAAATTGCTTTCGTATGTCCGGATATCCGGATTTCCGGTTGTTCTCCTCTACAGGTAGCATTTCTCAACCGATTCTCGTGAAATTTTGTGATCAGGGAATTATATGTATAGATTTTTTTTGTATAATCAGTTTTTGGAAGTTTTTCAAAATGGCGGATTTTCAGATATGGGGTTGAAAACACAAAAAAATTATGTTCCAGCCATTTCGAAAAATACTAGTTTTACTAATACTACTATTAATATAAGTAAGTTATTTTAATAGAATTTAATATTTATATGAATAATTTATTTTAAAGGCAAGTAATACTGCAAACAATCGCCAAAAAGCATATTTTTTTATGTATATTTGTACGTGTGACGCAGACCTTACATATTTTCCAGGCACGGTGTGGTGCGGTGATGGGCACTCAGCTCAGGCTCGCTCCAGCAGTGACCTGGGGCTGTTCTTCTTCACGGACACTTGCTGCCGGCAGCACGACGCCTGCAAGATCTACATCAGGGCTGGAGAGACCAAGTACGGTCTCACCAACACAGGGCTCTTTACTAGGTGAGTTATTTGCATACTTGGACTGGCGGAAATATTTTTACTAGCTGCTGCCCGCGACTTCGTCGTAGGATAAGTTTCTATAACATTTAATGGATCTCTCTCATCAATTTCTCTAGTCATTTCATAAATCCGAAAGTTTGTGTGAGCAAATAATGTTTGAAATAATAAGGTATCTCTAATTCACATTCACACTCACCGCCCCACACTAAGTTCAAAGACTTGTATCGTGGGAATTGTAATTTGTAATTGCTGGTTGGATTTCGATAAAATTTCAATGGTAGATATAAAAATCAAATACAAAATAATCAAACAAACACATTAAAACTCAAAATAACTTGAAAAAAAAATTATCGTCACGAATCCTCCTCCTTTTTTAAAAGCTTTAACATTTTAATTTGATTTCAATTGCCCCGTTGTCTATATAAATATTTGTTGGTCTGTAAATGTTTCGTACCGAAACCGTTCTTTTGTTTTTGTTAGGATAGTTATGCTAACTAAAAGTGTAATTATTGAACGTGCCCTCACATAGACAAGCAATTGTCTATTTTTTGTGTGTTGGTAGCGAGTGTGGCGCGACATTGGGTGTCGTCTTGTCGGCCATTGACCCATTGGCGGGCATTGCGTGCGCGCCCGTTGAGATAACTACACGCATGCACTTGCGTATCAAGGTGCATGTAACTTTGTGGGCTGGTGTGGTCAAAGCACTTAGCCATCGCGTCGTGAGTGACCGATCCTTACCAACAAAAACATAAACTGTGCTGTGTTTTACGATATTGTGACTAGCTTAGAGAAAAACTTGAACAGCGACCTATATACCTACCGAGGGACACGAGGTCCCAGTGTTGTTACCTAGGCCCTAGCTGGAATCACCACCCCCTGGATATAAGCACATGGACGCACCCCCGAGGTGGTGTGCCGGACTTCCCAAGTAAGTTCGCATGCCCACTTTAGCTACCCAACATAATTTTGATCCATTCGAGCCGGATCCGTTGTTTTTCTGTGTTGAGGCCATGTGCTTTAATTTCACTTGTTGGCATTATTAGGGCATATTTCGTGTTAGAAGTGTAGTTTTCTTGCACATTTGGTGTATTGTTGTAGCGACGTTACGCGTCCCGACAATATTTCTGTGTTTTAATCTTGTTTTTTGAGCCATTCTTGTTACGCAAAATGGCGGAACAAGATTTATTCGAAAGAGAAATAATTCTCGATGAGGTCAAACGCATTTTAGAATTTTACGAAATTAATGAGAAGCAGTTTCGAGTGAGAGCTAAAGACATTCATTCTATTCAGAGAACATTTCTTAAATTGCAAACTAAAATTGAGAAGGCTTCTTTAAAAACACAAACTTTTGATCGCGAGGAACAAATACGCTTTCGAAACCAATTCAATGATAGTTATTACACAATTGTGAGTCATTTAGATGAGTTGAAAGAGGTCCAAGAGGAGTGCCGGCGCAAGAGCAGACTTTCTATTGTTCCCAACCATGGTAATAGTTGCATAAAAAAGCTACCTACTCTTCCGCTACCTCAGTTTTCCGGTGAGCCTACCGAATGGACACCGTATTATGATTTATTTAAATCGGTAGTACACAACAATGATGCCTACACAGAAGCGGAAAAGTTTAGATACCTACTTCTTACACTTAAAAACGAGCCGTTTAACCTAATTAAGTCGATACCTATTACCGATGAAAATTATTCTATTGCGCTGGACATTTTAATTGCCCGTTACGAGAACAAAAGAGTGATAGCTTCGAAACATTTAGATCAAATTTTGAATGTCGAACAGTGTTCTGAGAAATCTAACGTACATTTACGTAACTTACTAAATACATATCACGAAAACATACGAGCACTCGATGTAATGCTATTTCCGATCAAAGAATGGAGTTTTTTGTTGTTGCATATTTTACTTCGTAAAATTCCCGTTACCATTCGTAAGAGATTTGAGTTATCTTTAACTAAACCCTCCGATATACCTAAAGTTGACGAGTTGATTGTGTTTTTAGAACGAGAATTGTCCGCGAACGAGGTAATCGATTCTGATGCAAAAATGATTACGATTACGAATGAGAATACCACTCGCATTCACGCGTCTCCGAATAAACGTTCTTTTGTTGCTACTGCTACTACGGCAGACAAAAACCAGTATCGTTCGCCTACTACGAGTGTAAACAATGACAAACAATGTGTGAGTTGCGGGGATAATCACCCGCTATCTAAATGTTCTAAGTTCTTGAGTCTTATACCTAACGAGAGGTATTTATTGATAAAAAATAAAGATGTTTGTTTTAATTGTTTAGGCCGAGGTCATAATGTGTCCCGGTGTAAGTCGACTTTTGTGTGTCGATCGTGTCATAAAAAACATCATACGCTCATTCATTTTCCTACGGAAAGTAATGCTATTTCGAGTCAAGTTCCCGAGTTGGCGGGACAGGGCGCTGCGTCCACGTGCACTCAACAAGGTGTTACGTCGCCTACTGTTTCGAGTCCTATTCAATGTTCGTCATCCACCGCGCCATATGATCGTAAGCATACCGTATTGTTATCCACCGCGCTTGTTGATGTCTTTGTAGATAATGAGAAACGAGGAACTATGAGGTGTATGATTGATTCCGGATCTATGGCGAATTTTATTACTGAGGAGTGTGTGCAAAGGTTAGGTTTGAGTAGAAGATTTGCAAATGTACCTGTTTACGGGATAGGTGACACAAAACCGGTCCGTCCGCGAGGGATGGTGTCATGTTGTATGTCGCCGAAAAATACAAGTGATAGGTTTATCTCAATGAGTGCATTAATTTTACCAAAACTGATTCCGCAATTGCCGTCGGTACCTTTGCCATATACAGGGTGGTCGCACATTGATAAGTTGAATTTAGCTGATGAGTTTTTTAACATTCCAGAGCGAGTAGATTGTATTTTAGGAGTTGAAATTATGTCCCAAATTTTGTTGGGGGACATAATTACCGGTCCCCCCGGTACACCCATTGCTGTTAATAGCATTTTTGGCTATTTACTGATGGGGAAGCTAGCGTTCATTTCTCCGACTTCCGGCCCAGTTCAAGCTTGTTTTAGCTCATTTTCCGATGACGACAACTTGAAAAGATTCTGGGAGTTGGAATCCGTACCTGAAGTGAAAGTACTTTCGCCTGAGGAACGTCTATGCGAATCCATTTTCGAGAATTCACATCGTCGTGACGTCACTGGCCGGTATTCGGTAGCCTTACCTCGTAAGCCTGATGCCAAGCCACTAGGTGACTCAAAAGAGATTGCCCTCGCTCGGTTCCTCAAACTAGAGCAACGTTTGGCACGGAACCCGAGTCTTAAAGAGGAATATCATTCGTGTTTACGAGAATATTTGGAGTTGAATCATATGGAGCCGGTTTTCGACCCTCCTGAGTCGGGTAATCATTTCTTCATACCTCATCACTGCGTGGTGAAAGAGTCGTCTGAAACGACGAGAACGAGAGTTGTCTTTGATGCGAATTCCGCAAGTTCTAACGGAACCAGTTTGAACGATATTCTTCTGACTGGTCCTAAGTTACATCAGGATATTATTGACATCCTTTTGAAATTTCGTGTTCATCGTGTCGCGCTTACGGCAGACATAAAACAAATGTATAGAAACATTTTAGTGCATGAGTCAGATAGGGACTTACAGCGTATTTTGTGGCGCTTTTCGAGCTCTGAGCCCATTTGTGAGTTCCGTCTAAGAACTGTTACCTTTGGGGTAAATGCATCCCCCTATTTAGCCCTTCGCGTCATTAAGCAGTTGGCTTATGACGAAAAATCCCGCTTCCCGCTTGCGTCTCAAGTGTTGTTAGACCAAGTGTTTGTCGATGACGTAGTCTCCGGTGCAGATAATGAGTCACAAGCCCTCGCGCTGCAACAAGAGTTGATAGGTATTTGTAAATCAGCCGGCTTCGAGCTGCGTAAGTGGCACAGCAACTCGCCAGCGGTCGTCGCTGCGGTTCAGGCGCCAGTTGTTCATGGTGAGCGGCGCGAAGAAGTGTCCTTCGCTCCCATGGAGAATGACAACCAAACGAAGGTCCTGGGGCTTCAGTGGAATCCTCAGTCTGACCATTTCACGTTTAGTGTTCAGTGTTCGGCTGATATAATAACGAAGAGAACCATTCTTTCGCAGATCGCCAAGATCTATGATCCAATGGGTTGGCTATCGCCGGTTACGGTATACGCAAAGCATCTTATGCAATTACTATGGATATCGGGTGTCCAGTGGGACGATACCCCATGTGAAAACATTGTTACCGCGTGGCAAGCGTTTATTCAAGAGTTACCGCTTTTATCGCAAATTTCAATACCTCGTTTTGTTTTTCCGTGTTCGGGTAGCTTATCTATTCACGGGTTTAGCGATGGTAGTTCGCGCGCTTATTCCGCATGCGTATACGCGCGGCTTGTAGACTCAAATAACTTTGTCAAGACGTTTCTTTTGCTGGCGAAATCACGAGTCGCGCCGATCTCCCCTTGCTTGTCGATACCGCGCATCGAGCTCATGGGAGCAGTCATGTTGTCGAAACTTCTTGAAAAGGTGTTACACACCTATCGTGACCGCTTAAATATTGAAGAGGTATGTGCGTGGTCGGACTCATCTATTGTGTTGGCGTGGCTTCGCTCGCCTCCTTATGAGTGGAAAACTTTTGTTTCGAATCGTACGAGTGAGATTCTTACCCGAATTCCGAGTTGTACATGGAGACACGTGCCGTCTCCGTGTAATCCAGCAGACGCTCCCTCTAGGGGCATACTGCCATCTGCATTATTACAAAATGAGTTGTGGTTTTTCGGCCCTCAGTGGCTTCGCGAGGATTCCACTGCGTGGCCTATACAGAAAAACATTCCGAGTACCGGTGAAGAAAAACGTGACTTGCCAGTCACGTCGGCACC
This sequence comes from Lomographa bimaculata, assembly GCA_948107665.1. NCBI lineage: Eukaryota > Metazoa > Arthropoda > Insecta > Lepidoptera > Geometridae > Lomographa > Lomographa bimaculata. The sequence continues at coordinate 614,945 of OX403607.1, read as the reverse complement.
AGTTACGCTGGTCGAAGAAGTTGAAATAATTGGTAGATTTTCAACCTTAGGTAAATTGGTTCGAGTCACATCTTACATATTTAGATTTTTCAAAATATTGAAATCGCGAGTTAATAAACAACAAAACACTTCTTACCTAAGTTGTGTTACAGTCCACGAATATAACAATGCCCTTAAGCGGCTAATCTATTTAGTACAACATCAAGTGTTCCAAGAAGACATAAAAAACATTTCGCAGGGAAAATTGCCCTCGCATCAATTGAGACGTCTAGATCCCTTTGTTGATAAGGATTATTTTTTACGTGTTGGTGGACGTCTTCACAAATCTTTGTTGTCATATGACTCCAAACATCAATTGATTTTACCTAAGAGACACACTTTAACGAGTTTGATAATTGACGATGCGCACTTTACACATCTTCATGCGGGTACTCAATCGGTTCAATACCTACTCTTACAGAGATATTGGATTTTATCTAGTCGAGATATAATCAGAAAACAGATTTTTCGATGTGTTCGTTGTTTCCGTGCACGTCCCGTCCGTCCACAGCCTGCTATGGCACCACTACCCCCATCGCGAATACGTCCGGAGCGACCTTTCCTAAAAACGGCAGTTGATTTCGCCGGGCCATTCTACGTGCGAGCCAATAAGGTTCGAAATGCTAAAATCGTTAAATGCTACGTTGCAGTGTTTGTGTGTGTGAGTTTGAAATGTGTGCATTTAGAAATTGTGAGTGAGCTCTCGACAGCCGGCATGTTAGCGGCTTTACGGCGTTTTACATCTCGTAGGGGATTAATAACGGATATGTACTCGGACGGAGGACGTAATTTTGTAGGATGTAACAGTTACTTAAAAGAGTTGTATGAGTTTCTTAAAAATGATGTTGTACAGAGGGCCTTGAATTCGCAAACCTTGCAGCAAGGTATTACATGGCATTTTCAGCCACCATATGCTTCCCATTTTGGTGGTCTGTTTGAAGCTGCAGTGCGTAGTTTCAAACATTGCTTTCATCGCGTTGTAGGTACAAAAGTGCAAACTTATGACGAGATGCACACTTTGTTATGTCAAATCGAGGCGATACTCAATTCGCGACCTTTGTGCGTCTTGAGCGCGGATGCATCAGATCCGCTACCTTTAACCCCCGCGCATTTTCTTGTAGGAGGCCCTTTAACGGCAATACCCGATGTTCCCCTAACAGAGGCGAATCCAGGTAGACTTCTTCGTTGGCGCTGGGTACAACAATGTGTCCAGCACTTTTGGAAACGGTGGAGTCGCGAATATTTACACGAGATACAACAACGTAGCAAATGGTATACTGATCGTGGTTTTCCCATCTGTGTGGGTGACATTGTTGTCGTAGTGGATGATAATTTACCTCCACTCCAGTGGAGACTCGCTCGTGTGCATGCACTCCACCCTGGATCTGATAATAAAGTGAGAGTTGTGACCTTGCAATCTGGCAAGAGTCTTTTCAAAAGGGCTGTTGTCAAAGTATGTAAACTGCCCTTAGAGTAATTGTTTTCGAAGCGTACATTAGTTTTTTTTCTTAGTATAGTTTAGGTAAGATATTTACTTAAGAGTTAGAGTTTTTGAAAGTATCTAACGTATTGTAGAGTTAGGTGTTAAATGAATTACGTTCATTTAAGGTGAGCGGTATGTTTCGTACCGAAACCGTTCTTTTGTTTTTGTTAGGATAGTTATGCTAACTAAAAGTGTAATTATTGAACGTGCCCTCACATAGACAAGCAATTGTCTATTTTTTGTGTGTTGGTAGCGAGTGTGGCGCGACATTGGGTGTCGTCTTGTCGGCCATTGACCCATTGGCGGGCATTGCGTGCGCGCCCGTTGAGATAACTACACGCATGCACTTGCGTATCAAGGTGCATGTAACTTTGTGGGCTGGTGTGGTCAAAGCACTTAGCCATCGCGTCGTGAGTGACCGATCCTTACCAACAAAAACATAAACTGTGCTGTGTTTTACGATATTGTGACTAGCTTAGAGAAAAACTTGAACAGCGACCTATATACCTACCGAGGGACACGAGGTCCCAGTGTTGTTACCTAGGCCCTAGCTGGAATCACCACCCCCTGGATATAAGCACATGGACGCACCCCCGAGGTGGTGTGCCGGACTTCCCAAGTAAGTTCGCATGCCCACTTTAGCTACCCAACAGTAAATAAATCTTGCAGACTAAATTAGACCCACTTCGCGATATCCGATTGGACTCAAAGAAGATGTTTCATTTTGGGCCAGCACTAAGTACCATACATAGAAAAATAGGGAAAAAATATTGCATTTACTTAAAAATACAAATAAATTAATCTGCAGAAGATTACAGATGTACCTACCCTCAAATTATTATTTTAAAATATGTAACCCTATTATTGGGGCAGTCATGACAAGAAGATACTGAATGTCTCTCTGTTTTAAGTTTCAATCGAGTAACATATTCTATAGTCCTATTATAATTATAATGAAACCCAAATATTTTAGAATTGATATATTGTTTACAATAAATGATCAATGACATGTCAAAATGACAGTTCAATATTGTCGCAATCCGCCATTTGTAACTGTGTTGTGTTGCTATCGATGTACCTATATATTTTAAATGTACATTAAAACGAAATAAAAGTAAAGAAAATAAACATTAAAAAACGGTTACTATATTGTATAGCTATATGTATATATATGGTACATGGTGCTGGCCCAGGCTCTTTCAATTTTGAAACATCTCCTTTAGTGCACTTATGAATTTTCGATGACAATACTTATCATACCATGGAGCTGGTCTAATGATGGAGACGGAAGATGGCCATTGGTACTTCTGAACTAAATAAGATAAACCTATCGAGTTGGGCTCGTTTGATTCATCTTGACAAGTTTTCTGGTTATATAACATTTTAGTCCTATTTTTTTAATTTTCAACTGGTACTTAATTTAAAAATCATTTAAAAATAATACTTGTTCTGAACTATGAGTGTTTGTTGAAAGTCGGTGCAGCAGGTTTCAGGCAATCGGGGGTTTTTTTTTTTTTATTTGTGACAGGCTAGTGTTTGACCACTATCTCACCTGATGGTAAGTGACGATGTGATCGAAGCTGGTAAACACACTAGACCTGGAATACGCAGGCTCTCAAAGATAACTGCCGGAACACCGTATTTGACTTGGCGGCAGACTTTCAACTTGATGGTGGTATTTTCAAAATCTTGATTTTGGTCGTATTTGCACTATCGTTAAACTAAAATGTGGATTCAATAATAATTAACGTTGCCGTTATTCTATACAATGTAGTCGTGTATGTGTAACAAACATCACATCCTACGATTGTTCGCCATGTATGCAAACATGTGTTACTCAACCATCGAGATTAATTTATGCAAATATTGTGCACCGATGATGCACTGTAAATAAAAATGTGTGGAAACGGCAGACATTACTTCATATGGCAAATGAGACTTGTTTACAGTTGGTTGAAATCAAAACGAAAGGAGGTACAAATTGAAAGGATTTCTTCACGATGCGATTCCCTTCACCGAAAGCACAAGCAAAACGTCGCTGGTTCAAGCCTTTGGGTTCGAAACCACGACCGCTCGATCGAGGATGGCCTCATATAATTACTTATATTACTTTCCAAAACTTGTGATTCTTCGAGTGTTAATGTGTAGATGGATTATTAACCGTTTTTAGTTCTTGAACGTAAATGCATGTAGGCAATTTATACAAAGTTAAATAACGAGATTTTCGTATTCGTTCCAAAACTAGAAAGTTCCAGTACAGTTTCTACCACTTTACTGGGGTATGACTTGACTATGACTGGTACATGACTCTTTTTAAAATAATTTATTTCATGACATAGTCCTTCAGTCGAAATATTATAACTTTTTTTTATTGACTTTGACTATAACAGGTGACAAAGACTATAATTTAAATTCCCAAATTATAACTGTTATAATTTATTTTTTTACCGGACACTGTCTAAATGCACATAGCCTGTGGAGCCAAACTTAAAAAAAATTTATTTGACACTTTGTAGAGCCTAGGTTTAGAAGCCTATAACGCAATGTTACGCATCAAGGATTGATTGCAATACTTCCTCGAATAATTGGATGGTCCGGTACATACTTCCATTATCGTAGATATGCAACAAATGATTGGCTAATGAGCAAGAGAACTGCGCGCGCGCAGGGCCGTTATGTAATGGTTACGGCGAGTAATGCAAGCTTCGTTATATTTGTATCTTTGAATATCGAGTATTATCAATAGTTTAAGACGCTATGCAATTTTTTTTTATGTTAGATAGACAAGCATTTGACCACCATCTCACTTGATGGAAAGTGAAGATGCGGTTGAAGATGTAGCATGCTTGCCTAGAAGATATGCTTTGACTTTTTGTGCCACTAAAAACTGTTAGTGTTTTTTAACGACAGAAGTTTAAGTTTAATTATTCTTAAGGGCCAATTTTTCAATCATCAGATAAACACACCGAAAGCTTTTTTTTTTTTTCTTTCGCTTTCTCAAGAGCCTCAATCAGGTATATAGCATATACATGAACGAACCTGCGCTTGATACAAGTTGAGCACTTGCTCCGGTGTGATGTACCGTCTCACCTTTGCAAGGAGTTCTAGCTTTGCGGGTAGTTGTGTTTCAAGCCCGAAATTGAGCTTGCGATGATGCCCTAAGCATCAAAGCTTTAGTCAACTGATCACTGGTAATAAGTCTTGGCTCTGGGATCCTGCCTTCTCGCCGAAAATTGTTTGGCCGATTATCACTTGCCAACCAACGGTTCGCCTATTTTTCACTGTGACAACTAACGATTGTCAAATTTTTGTATGACAACGTTTCATTTGGTAGAATTATTGTTAAGCTGATTATTATAATGACAGAACACGTTCAGGGCACTTATCATTCGTCAAATCCTTCACTACGCCAGACTACTTTTACACGAATAACGTTTCGTCTGTGTAAAAGTTCCCTTTTCGTATGAATATTATATTATGTTATATTATGATAAAAAATAAACTAAAGGTGCATAACTAACAATGCACGAGCCGAGCGAGCGAAGCGAGCGTGCCGCCGCAGCGGCCGGCGAAGTGTCAGAACCAAATCGTTTTTGTTTCACTACACAGGGCACTTGAATGTAAACAATATACAACTAAATTAATATTACTCTAACTGTAACATTTGCTACTTGAAAGTTGGCCTTTTGAAAAGTGTCATTATAAAAGGCAGACCAAAACTTACAGTTGGCAACTGTTAGGTTGGGAAATGAAACAAAATTATGTGATAAGTTGGCAAATGATTATTCGGCGAAATAATATTCTGCGAAACGTTAGTTGGCAAGTGTTAATCTGCCAAACAATTTTCGGCGGAAGGCAGAGAGCCCTTGGCTCTTCGCTTTTTGGTATCAAGATGATTGACCTAGAACAAACTCAGAAACAAGCAACTTTCTCTCATAATACAATTAAAGTGTAGTTATTGCTCAACTTTAGCATTGTACTTGGCTTGTATAGCCACCGGGCAACCGTTGAAGATGACAGATAAGTGCGATCGCTCAATTCCGAGGTCTGCAAGTTTTGTAACAAGTGTTTTGTCAATTTGGCTTGCCCAATGTGAGAAGACAATTTCAGCATAAGTACAAACATTATGGTGTTATCAAAACCCACATTGCCCTTTACATTACAAGGACCGCTGCTTGGTTCGAAATCTCTAATGGGCAGTCCTAGTTGTCAGGTTTATCAAGCCGCCTGTAGGCATGCGACACGGTTTAGAAACTGTTGTCTTACGATACTGTAATTTTCCGAATCTGGCAGTTGAGTCATTAAACTTCAGGAGTGCCTCTTTGGGGCCTATGTGAATAAACGATTTTGAATTTTGACGACTTTAGTGGCGCGGTAGGCAAGTCTCTCCGCCGTGGATCCTGGGTTCGATTCCCGGCAGGAGCACAATTTTCCTTGCCAAGGGAGATTTGTGCTTCTGGGTCTGGGTGTGATTGTGTGTGTGTGTGATATGTAAATGTTTCCGCCACCCACAATACAAGGCGAACTTCGTGTAGGGTTGTCAGTGTGAATGTGTTTGTTTGTTTCATTAACAACCGGGGCCGACAGCTTAACGTGCCCTCCGAAGCTTGGTGACACTCATTCGAAAATCCCAATAAACGGTGACCCAACGAAGCACTGGTCTGACAAAAAATTGATAAACTGTTGATAAAGATAGGATCGACCAGATCAAGGCGGTACGCACTGTCAAGGAGGCTGAGGATCTATGTAGTAAAAATAATCGGCAAGAATATTTTTGACCGGCCGCCTGACTGACATCCACACTTTTTTTATGCCTGATAGGCAAGCATTTGACCACAATCTCACGTGATGGAAAGTGATGATGCGGCCGAAGATGTAGCATGCTCGCCTAGATAGCCTGATACCTATTCACTCTTGACTTGAAGACTCCCAGATTATACCGTTCGGCGACGAGGAACAAAGACGAGGGAAATGAGTTCCACTCCTTCGCAGTACGGATGATAAACATAGAAGCGAAAGGCTTCGAGCGAACTGGAGTTCCACAAGCTTTTAGGTTTCACCGGATAAGAGAGGTCGTCTTACGCAATTTCTCTCGAAGAAATTATCTTCGATGACAACACAACGATATGGTACCGTGGAAATGGTCTAATGATGCAGACGGAACTTCTGAACTAAACAAGATAAACCCATCGAGTTTGCGCTCGTTTGATTCGTCTTGATAACTTTTCTGGTTATAAAAGTTTTATGTCCATTTTTTTATTAACACTGGTAAAAGCTTAACTTTAGAAAACTTCGCCTTTTGCGGCTATGATAAGGTTTATATACCGCCTACAACCACCTGTCCATATAGATGACTTCGCAATTGAAATGGGTTATGACACTCCGCTCCACGGCTATTGTTCTCAAACGATTGAATGTCCATACTTTGAATCCACTGGGCTCCACCAAATAAAACTTAAAATAAATACTGTCTCGATTGTAAAGTTTGTAATTATAAATCAATCTTCCGCTTCCGTTCCGGTCGGGGATGACAATAATAATCTGCGGCTGTCAAACCAACTATCTGCAGCCGCTTTCTCTCATAGTAATTACGGCAGACTACAGGCGAAGGCAGTAGGTCAAGTTTAGACGAGTAGAAAATAATTTCAATTGTAGAATAAATCAATTTTTTTATTAATCGATAGGCAAGCATTTGATCACTATCTCACCTGATGGAAAGCGATGATGCGGCCGAAGAGCATGCTTGCCTAGAAGATACCTATTCACTCATGACTTGAAAATTCCCAGATTATACCGTTCGGGGAACAAAGACGCAGGCAATGAATTTCAATCCTTTATGTGGTACAATAATAATTGTTTCTTACTCTTAAAGATGACCAACTGAAAATATGAGAAATAGAGAAACGTGGTTTTAAGAGTAATGAGCTCGACTATGAGCAAAACAATTATTATTTACAATACTACATACTGGTAGGTATATAATATTTACAGGTACCTTTAAGTGAGAGTGATTAAAACGCTAACCTATCAAAGAAAAAAAAATATAGAGATTATAATATCGAGTATCGAGATAATAAATGTCTCAATTTTTGTTTTTAAGTTTTTTAAAAATATTTTTTTATGGTTAATGCTTGCCGCATTTGACTGCGGCCTGACAAACGACGATACGATAAAAGTATATACGTTTTGCGAATTGTTCGTATAATATACATATACTCAAATAAAAATAATTTCCGCATATTTTTTTGCTTGATTTTTGCTTAATGATTGGAAAACACATAATAAGATTTACTTATTTTTCTAGTTTTAGACAAAAGAAGGAATTATTAATAAAGAAAGTGGAATGTCATTAATACTGATAACACGGAACTACTGCTATACTGATAACGGATAAGATGTTAGTTTCTCTAAAAAAATACAATTTTAGATATAACTTATTACTAGAGAGTGTACGACAATTTACTAATTACTAAAATCGCCTGAATTAACGAGCAATATATTCTAATGATGTTGATTAAAAACTGCCAAAAATTCTCGTATTCAGCGACTACTAGTAATATTGCTTCTTTTTTTTATTCAATATAGGCAAACGTTTGACCACTATCTCACCTGATTGTAAGCGACGATGTGGTCGACGATGGAGAGCCTTAAAGATGCCAATTTACTCGTGACTTCCAGATTCCCACAATGTATTTATCAGTTTTTATTATTGTATTTATTTTTCATTACTACGGCACGATTTGCGCTACTGCAACTACACAGTACGGCGACATCGATAGGTTGCGCAAGCGCATCGGACAGACACGGTGGTTATCTAACAGTAGTACCTAGGCAACAAGCGGGACTAGATCTGTACTTAGATGTCCTAGGTTCGTGGTATGTGGGTGAGCAGGTGAACATTGCGATGGTGACACTGGAAAATGGGGCTTTAAACGAGTTCCTGACGATTTTCGTTCCTTCAGTCGTTTAGAGAAATGGTTAACAATTATTATGGAACAATACAATTAGGCCACAGTGTACTATCTAGGTACAAAACACCAGTAGACGTAATTTCATAAAGTCTTACACTATCACATGCATTAAAATACTTCTATATTAAGCATGTTACATCTTCGGCCGCATCTTTACTTTCCATCAAGTGAGATAGTGGTCAAATGCTTGCCTGTCTAGCATAAAAAAAATATTGCTATGTGGTGGTGTATGAAAATGCAAGCATGAGATTAGAAATTATTATTGATATAAGTAGATTAACTAGTCAATGTAGGTACTAATGATTTCGATCGAAGGACCTGACTGCGAAAGTTTTGCTTTTTATGTATTATGTATTTTGATGTAATTCCTTTATAATTTCCTTTATTTTGATACCCTATCTTTATAGATTTGGTTAATTTTACATGACCTTTTTAATTTATCATCAAATCTTGATCAAATTTGCTCCACTTCCCGTTTACCAATTGAGCTAAAATTTTGCTTACATTTCAAAATTGCGTGACAATGCAATATTATGATGACATGGTGCTGATCTGATGATGGAGCTGGAAGACGGCCAAAGGAACTTGGCAATAAAACGACACAACCTCATCGAGTTTGTTTGACATTTGAATCGCCTTGACGAGTAGTTGGTCTTTCAATGGTATTCGTTAGGAAAAGATAATTAAACGCAAGCAAAGCTTAAAAAACCCGACTTCACCGCTTTATTTTCGGAACCTTGATCAGATTTTGTGTATTAAACACGCACTATTGACTATATCTCAAAAACTAGAGATCAGACTTTGATCAAATTTCAATGAGACCACATGAAAAGCACCAACTTTCAAATAAATAAATAATCATCAAAATCGGCTCACAACGAAAGAAGTTATGAGGTAACTTTTGAAGCCGGTTAAACGAAAACATCGTCAAAGTAGTCCACAAAATAGGCATTATTGACGATATTTCAAGAACTACAAATCAGATCTTGATCAAATTTAAATGGGACCATTAGAAAGCAACATCTTTCAAACTTTAAAAAAAATCGAAACCGGCTCACATGGAGAGAAGATATGACACATAAAAAAAAATGCAGTCGACTTGAGTACCTCCTCCTTTTTTGGGAAGTCGGTAAAAATGTGTTAAGACAATAAACAAATACCATTGGTATTAGTTTTTGGTGTTGGAAAGGAATAGATCAAATTCTCCGGCAGTGCATAGGTATCTTCTAAGCAAGCATGTCACATCTTCGGCCGCATCATCACTTTCCATCAGGTGAGATAGTGGTCAAATATTCGCCTATTTACCATAAAAAAAAGTTTATTTACTCAAGATAGTGAATGGCGCGGTTGACTGTCTTAAGTTGCTGGAGCGAGTCAGTCAGCGAATCTGTAATCCGTATAGAAGGCCGTGTTCTCTGTACGTCCTTTGGGCATCTATTACACTAACTGATCTAAATACAAAAGATTTCAAACGCAAATTGAAGGTATTCTTTGAAAATAATCCATTTTACTCGTTAAATGAATTTATGGACCTGTATCTATCTGAAACTTGTGTTTAAGACGACATTACATTATATTTGAAAATGACATTTTGGATTTTGTTGCTATGATTATAATTGACTTTCTATTTTTAATTTATTATGACATTCAATTATTTTTGAAATCTTGTATTCATGCACATGACATTAATAATATTATTGTATCTACATATTTTGATTTTTTAAGATTTTCTATGAGTTTATTATGTTTTCTTGAATTGTATACAGTTTTATTTGGAATATAATGTAAAATGTCTTGCCCAGTATAACAACTATGTTATAAGGCTAATAAACAATTCTAATTCTAATTCTAATTCATCTAATAACTATAGACAAAGTACTTACTTATTAAGAGCGAGCCGCAGTTTCAATCTTGTAGCATCACGGCACGACGACATTGATTTATATAACCTGTTATTAAATAGCGTGTATTATTTGAATCCTTAATTTCTTTTACTTTTAGTGTATAAGTTTAGTCTACGTTCTAACAAGTTTCTTTAACATAACAGTGGATTATTGTAATTAAAAAAAACCGCATTCACACTCACAGCCCCACACTCACTTGTATCGTGGGTGCCGGAAACATTCACATCACACACACACACACATTACACCCAGAACCAGAAGCACAAATATCCCTAGGGTAAGAATTTTTGCTCATGTCGGGAATCGAACCCAGGACCCACGGCGCAGAGGGCGGAGACCTGGTTCACTGCGCCAACTGGTCGTCAAATTATTACATCAATAATTTATGTGACTACCTAGCTGTAAGATGCCCTATAAGTAATACAATAAAATAATATAAATAGAGTACAGTCAAAGATACATTTACGTTATTTATGGTTTCCAGGTCACACTGCAGCTGTGACGCTAAGTTCCGCGCCTGTCTCCGACGCACCAACTCCCTGGTCTCGGCGCAGATCGGCCTCACCTACTTCAATGTTCTGGGACCGCAGTGCTTCCGACGTGCTCATCCCATCGTCAAGTGTGCCAGGAGGACTAGGTAATAGTCGCTATCCTACTAATATTATAAATCCAAAAGTTTGTGTGTAAGTATGTTTGTTTCCTCTTCATACTTTAACGGCTGAACGGATTTGGATGAAATTTGGAGTGAAAATAGCTTATATCTAGGATTAACACATAGGATACTTTTTAACTTGATAATAGCGGGCGAAGCCGCGGGGCACGGCTAGTAGGTGTATAAGTAATTGACCATCTATGATCCTGAACTTTATATCGAACAGACTGACAGTTGTAAACCTTATTAACCGACTTACAAAAAGAAGGTTCTCAATTTGACTGTTTTTTTTTGTATTTTTCCTACGTTACGCGATCATTCCGCTAATTATGAATTGATTTTGATAATTATTTTTCTGTTTGGTAGATCATACTTCAGAAGTGGTCCCATATAAATTTTATCGAAATTGATTTAGCGTTTTTTGAAACTCATAAAGATAGGTACAATGGGTGGTCTTATCGCTAAGAGCGATCTCTTCCAGACAACCTTTGGATGGAAATATAAACGAAAAGACAATGTAGGTATGGTGGTACGATAAAATGAATGAAATAAAATTTCAAATAATATAAATACATTGTTTAAACCACATAATCTAGCAGTCTTCAAGTCAAGAGTGAATGGGTATCTTCTAGGCAAGCATTTCACATCTTCGGCCGCATCATCACTTTCCATCAGGTGAGATAGTGGTGAAATGCCTGCCTATTTAGCATAAAAAATAAGAGTTACTGTATTGTTTACGTATATGTACTATTTTTATTTCAGGCTGACTGGACAGAAGTGTGAGGAGTATGAACTGGACTATACCAAGACGAGGATGTGGCAATGGTTCGACAACGAGACTTTCTGATTCCTGATGATGTAATTGAGAAAGGCCTACATCATAGTAAAACCAGAGGAAAAGCTTTTCCAATGTTTCCAGTAAAATTTAAGGGCTTCAAGAGATTTAACATCCAATATCTCACTCAGGGTATTTTTTTTATTTGTGACAGTCTAGTGTTTGACCACTATCTCACCTGATGGTAAGTGACGATGTGATCGAAGCTGGTAAACACACTAGACCTGGAATACGCAGGCTCTCAAGGATAACTGCCGGAACACCGTATTTAGCTTGGCGGAAGACTTTCAACTTGAGGGTGACGAGTGCTTAGCCGCGAAGGAGTTCGAGAATAAGTTGAAAGCTCTAGGTGGACTGTATAGGCCAGCGTGAAGCATGACGGTTACCATCAGGCAAGAAAAAATTAACTGCCTATTTCAAACTAGTTTCAAATAAAGGATCAGTGGATGTAGATTTTTTGATGCTGTTTAACCCTTGAAGTATCACATATTTGTGTATAACATTATTTTTCGATGGTGTTTAACAATTTTGTTGTTTACCGAATATGTTTACGAGATTAACATAAATAAATAAGTTATTTTTAGAAAACGTTTTTTCTTTTAGATATTCAACATTTATTACGAGCTGAGTTGACGCCAAGATCGAGAATAAGTCACTATTCTCGCGGCGTAAACCCATCCCGAATATATTTAAACGCAAGCAAAGCTTAAAAAAACCGACTTCACCGTTTTATCATCGGAACCTTGATTTAACGTATAAACACGCATTATTGACTATAACTCAAAAACTACTGATCAGATCTTAATCAATGGGACTACATAAAAAGCACCAGCTTTCAAATAAAATAAGAATCATCAAAATCGGCTCACAACGAAAGAAGTTATGAGGTAACTTTTGAAGTCGAGTAAACGAGAACATCGTCAAAGTACGCATTATTCGTCACAAAATAGACATTATTGACGATATTTCAAGAACTACTGATCAGATCTTGATAAAATTTAAATGGGACCAATTGGAAAGCAACATCTTTCAAACAAAAAAAATATTCACAATCGGTTCACGTGGAACGAAGTTATGAGGTAACACACATAAAAAAATAAAATAAAAAAAATACAGTCGACTTGAGTACCTCCTCCTTTTTTGTGAAGTCGGTAAAAAGCATTGTACATGCTTAAAATTACGTGAGCGAAAGCTGTATTTTTACGTATTACTAGCTGCGCTTCGCGTTTTTACCCGCGTAAGTCCCGGACCCGGGAATTCCCGGACAAAAAATAGCTGTATGCGCATTTCAATAATTTATTAATTCATTCCCAAACTACCAATCTTTTATTATCTATTATTTCCTAAATTTATAATCTATACACACAATCACTCATTCACCTCACTAAAAGAAGAAAAAGACGTGTGGCACTCGGGGACTGCCGCGGTAAAGCTATTGCATAGCATTTTTTATCAACTTATGCAATTATAATTATTTATTTATTTTATTTATGCAGTTTTTTTTTCCTGCCACCTAGAGGCGAGTTGCTGAACTAAAGAGACAAGCGTGATATTTCAAAAAAGTCATTAAAAGTTCTGCTATTCATCGATAAATGGCAAAACTAAAAAGTATCACCGCTGTGCGGTGGGAGTGGGGGGTGTTAGGTTATTTTCGTTACGGAATTTCTGGATTAGGTCTCCACGCTCAAGGACCGCGATAGAAGCTATGCAATAGCTTAAAAACCTCCCTTCCCCGCGCTCACCTGTCATGGCGCAACCCGAGTGAGAAGCAAATTTTAATCAGAAATAAATAAATGATCTGTGAAGCCGCGGTCTCTAGTGTATAATCAAGACTGTGAGAAATGACCAGTGACCTCATTCGATAGTAGAGTGAACATCCATTACATCGAAGGAGGAGACCAGGTGGTCGAATAGTTAATTCAGTTAACCATGCTACCACCTGGTCTCCCTTCACGAGCGTTCCAAGTAAGCCCCTTCCTTTTTTCTCACAGTAGCCTAAACAAAAAAAAAACATTTTCCAGGCTCAAATCTTAGTCTTAGCATATTTCTATACCAAATTTCATCAAAATCGGTCCAGTGGTTTAGGCGTGAAAGCGTTACAGGCCGAGTTACTTTCGCATTTATAATATTAGTAGGGATAATGTATGATTCTCGCGAATTCTTTAATCTATAATGCTTATAATAAAATTGTAACAGGCCGATGTCTGTACATTGAAGATATTGAAGAAAAAAAATATGCGTGGTTGTATTACAGCAACAGTCTGTCAGTGCCTTGTCAGTCTGTCTGTCTGGATGTTTGTACGCGCATGACGCAAAAACTACTGCATGGAATTGAATGCTGTTATCACCGATATGTATTGCTACAGGTCTAACTTAAAATATAGGTTCCATTTTACCGCACTGTCTGTCAGTCTGGATGTTTGTACGCGCATCACGCAAAAACTACTGCACGAAATTGAATGCTGTTTTCACCGATGTAGTGCTACAGGTCTAACTAAAATATAGGTTCCATTTTACCGCACTGTCTGTCAGTCTGGATGTTTGTACGTGCATCACGCAAAAACTACTGAACGAAATTGAATGCTGTTTTCACCGATGTATTGCCACAGGTGTAACTTAAAATATAGGTTCCATTTAACCGCACTGTCTGTCTGTCTGGATGTTTGTACGCGCATAACGCAAAAACTACTGCATGGAATTGAATGCTGTTTTCACCAATGTGTATTTCTACAAGTCTAACTAAAATGCATGCTCCATTGTACCGCACTGTCTGTCAGTCTGGATGTTTGTACGCGCATCACGCAAAATATACTGCATGGAATTGAATGCTGTTTTCACCGATGTATTGCTACATACAGGCGTAACTTAGAATAAAGGCTCCATTCCAATGCAGAAAAGTATCTTATTCCCACTGCTTTAAGTATAATACTGCCCGGATCTCACGTTCTGTCGAAACTAATAAGCGGATCTCCAAAACTACTAAACACATTTTCATACGGATTTTACGAGTCAAATAAACTTTGCCTGAAGCGATAAATAAACTTTATTTCATACAATTGGATGTTGGAAAGAAAAGTTATCATAATTTTTAATTCATTGATGAGTCGCCAAGACTTCAGAATCTGTTCATTTTCTTTTTAAACAAACAAACGCATTCACACTCACAGCCCCACACTAAGTTCAAAGACTTGTATCGTGGGTGCCGGAAACATTCACATCACACACACATTACACCCAGAAACAGAAGCACAAATATAGGAATTTGTGCTCCTGCTGGGAATCGAACCCAAGACCCACGGCGCAGAGGGCGGACACCTGTCCACAGCACTAGATCGTAAAAAATGATGTAACAACCGTACTAGGTAAGTCATGATAAAAATAATGGATTCTTAAGTGAGTTTTTGTTGTGACTACCGTACCCAGTCATGGTGATATATTTATATTAAACATTGAGCTAATATTACTAGTATTAAATATATTATTTTAGGTTAGATAATAGGTGATAATAGGTAAAAAGGGTAATCTAAATTTTTGTAATGATAACTAGAATTTTGGTCAACATAGATATAGTTTTCTAGCAAAAATGCATATATAATATATACATAAATGATACATATTTACAAACATTTACGAAATAAACAACTATTATAAATTTGATATAAGATAGGATAGATAACGCTTTATTGTCACACCTTACATAAATGTTTAAAAACTTAAATTAAATTGTACAATCGGATCTTATCGCTAAAAGCGTTTTCTTCCAGACAACCTTTGAATGGAGAAGATTTTTAAAACTTTTTTTTAATAATTCGTTACACCCCGTAAATGCAAGATTATGGGAAAAATTATATATAGTAAGGTACATAATATATATATATATATATATATATATATATATAATATCTATATATATATATATATATATTGTGCAAACTTCACATAAACCATTTACTAAATAGTCCGAACAAAGCCTAAGCATTTGGTTTGGATAGGTGAGCCCGTTCTTGAGTTATAAAATAACAACGAAAAGTGGCATTGATTTTTATATATATAGATAGAGATAGATAGATTGGCCCGTAGATAGATATCGGTTTTATAAATAGGTATGTATGTATTCAGGAATCCCTAGGATCACAGTTCTTCTTTCGAGCCTTTTAGTTGTTCATTGGGACAGTAAGGTCCGGGGGGAGAGCCCCTTTGCCCCCAGGGCGTAGGGCGCGCGGTCTGACGTGCGCAGGTAGTATACTCCTCGTGTTGTGTTCTTGCAGCCGTAGCCCATCAACCTGAGGAAGATAAACTAGTTGTTTAGAATTTTGATGGACCTGGGATCGCTTCGTTACTCGCATTTCAGTTTATCAGAACACCTTACATCTTCGGTTGCATCATCACGTTCCATCACCAGATAGTGGTCAAAGTTTGCCTATCAAGCATAAAAATAAACCGTTTTGCCCGAAATGCCGAACCGAATGCGTTTGTTTGTTTACTGGTTATTTTGATCCTAAATGAAAATGAAAATGAAAATTCATTTTATTTGTACAAAAACTTAACTAATATGTAACACTCCATGTACTTATAACTAGCTATAGTAATAGTAGGAACACTATTGTGTCTACACAGCATCTTATATTGTAACTTGGCTCATACAGGTGGTTCATAAATAAACTAAGCTGATCAGGTATTTGTTGTGTATGGGTAAACCCTAACTCCTAACTAGGTTGCCGTGTGTAGGATATCAGTGCTCTCCCGCCATCTCACAAATAGTTACTTTACTGTATAGTTTATTGTAGATTGTACAAACAATTTAATCGGTAATCAAATTCTGCTGAATATAGTTTTAGTTCAACTAAATAAGAAAAACAAAGTTGGAAGTTGCTTATCAAAAAGTGATTTGCTTTATATTTTAGATAAAATTTTAATTAAATTGATCAACGTAAAGGCGTCCGTATATTTAGCTTTAGCTTTTGCAAATCGCTAAAATCAGATTTTTTATAGGTTTACACTCAAACATGAATTAGTCACTCGCCGTGACTGCCCCATCATTGCCCTCGTCTTTGTTCCTTGAACTGTATAATCTGGGAGTATTAAAGTCGAGAGTGAATACCTAGGTACCTTCTAGGCAAGCATGCTACATCTTCTACCGCATCATCACTTCTCATCAGGTGAAATTGTGGTCAAATGCTTGCGGGAATAAAAAAGAAACATTGACGAATGTCAAATACCATAGATAGAGATAGAGATAGAGATATAAACCAGCAGCTCTAGGCAAGCTGCAACAGTAACAGCTTAGTACTGACGGCATCCTCACGACATCCTCATGAAGGCAATATTAGATTGACGTTGATTGAAAATCCAGTGGCCATAGCGGCTAAGTAGCTCTGCCTCACAGCGGCCCGACAAGTAACTTTATAGTCCCAGTACTTACGCGACATCCTCTTCGCACCAGCCCATCATGAAGGCGGCGTGGGAGGCGCAGGCCCGCGCCCCGAACGCGGCGGGGTGGAGCACCGACTCCGCGTACAGTCGGTTGACGCGCAGGTGGCTGCAGGTCTGCGTCAAGCAGCCGGGCTGAGATGAACCGCCATTCGGATAGAAGTCTACGTGACCTGGAATAGAGTAGTTACCATAATTTGGCAATAATTCGAAACTTAAATGAAACCCAAAACAGAGAAATGTCTGTTGAAACAGTCACAATTAAGAATCAGATAGCACTTGAAAATTTCGCACTTCTCGAAATAAGTAATCTTTATTACATGGCTTTGTTAACTAAGGCTAGGATAATAATATAAATCATATGAGTACATTAACAACTTAACAAACTTTTTAGAATAAGCCTTGTCCACTAGTACTTCAAACTTTCAACGCTGAAATTTGCAATTTTAACCTTGAGTATAAACATTCTAAGTTTAGAGGTTCTTTTAATTTATCTTTCAAAATAATAAATCAGGACACCAGTACACACCGACAGGTTCCATTATTCCAAACACGCCGCTGTCAGTATGGATGACATCCACGAAGTCGGCGTCCGAAGCTTGCAGCCGCAGCTGTGGCTCGAGCAGACTGAAGCAGGGCCCGGCCGGGTCCAGGCCGGAGATCCGCCCCACCGTGGAACCCGTCAGCTGTTGGAACTGCTTGCCCGTGAAACCCGCAATGTGGGAGCCGAGGCTGTGGCCGATCAGGTGGATTGATTTGGGGTCGAAACCCTCTGATGATGAAACATTTTTGTAAGATACTTCTCAAAAACTAATATTTAATCTGAGCAGCAAACAGACCGTTCAAGTCTTCATACTATTCTTTTGTTTAGCCTTATCTAACTAATAAATTAAAATTTTATTGCCAGATAGATCAACAGGAACTTATCTAGAGGAACTGGCTCAAAATAAAAATAACTTACGTTTAACCAAAGCAGCTAACACCTCCCCTAGACGTTCCCCGATAAATCGCACGCAGGTTGTAGAGCGCAGGTAGAAAAACCGGATAAGAGAGCTGGCATCTAGTCCCAGGATATTGTACTCTCCTAGAACGAAGGAAGAATGTGCTAAGATTCAGAATCACCAGACCTTAACTTTTCTATAATATCCCATTTGTCTTTAAACAGATCCAGTAAAAAAGTCAGCTAATGTAGGAGATTCATTGCACAAGTCGTCACGGCAAGGTTGATGACGGGTCTCCAAGTTACTACAATTTTAATCATGGTATAGGTATTCTGATTAAACCTTGATACAATTTTATTGCGAGGACTTAACACACTTTCGATTAAGGCATATTTTGAATCCATAACAATCTAGATTTTACAACCATTCATTTAATTTTTCGATAGTTAATTCGATGGGAATGAATATAAGCTTACCAGTTTCCAAAAAAGCGTCGCTGATGGGCCTGAAGTTAGGTCCCAGAGTAGGGTCATCAGTAAAGCCATGGATGTAGATGATAAGCTTGGCGCGGTGGTCTAACCCTGGCTGCTTAGATAAGAACTGAGCAGCCGAGTTCAGGGTGAAAGACGTTTTCAGTTCCCTGAGGAAAGAGTATGAGCTAGTAAGTTTCGTTTACAGCAATGTCATCATATTTCATACCATACTATATCATTGCTCGACGTTACTAATATCTACGGGCCAATTGCCTATATTTCCCCAAACTAAACTTAAACTATATACAGCAAAGACCTAATTACCTAACGATCATTAGTGGTGATTTGACGGAAAGTTGACAGTTATTCAAGTCACATATTAAAGTTTTAAATGGGTAAACTGTGTCAGGCTGGACCTGCCTATCACAGCTTAATTCCTGAGTGATATGCTCGATCGTGCCCCGCGGCTTCACCCGCTTTGATCAAGTTAACAAGTAGCTTATGTGTTGATCCTATGTATAAGCTATATACATTCCAAATTTCATCCAAATCCGTTCAACCGTTACAGCGTGAATAGAAAACACTTACGCACAAGTGAAGTCGTTTTTATTAAGCTTTGCTTGCGCTTAAATTATATATATATATTTTTTTATACTCGATAGGCAAGCATTTGACCACTATCTCACCTGATGGAAAGTGATGATGCGGCCGAAGATGTAGCACGCTTGCCTAGAAGATACCTATTCACTCTTGACTTGAAGACTCCCAGATTATACCGTTCAGGGAACAAAGACGCGGGCAATGAATTCCACTCCTTTGCAGTACGGATGACAAATGTAGAAGCAAAACGCTTTGAGCGAACCGGAGGAATGTCTACCATAAATGGATGACATTTGCCAGTTTGTCTTGTTGTTAGATGGTAAGACGGGCATGGGGGAATTAATTCGTGTAATTCCTGCGCACATTCGCCGAAATGTAACCGATAGAATACCGATAGGCTGGCGACCTTACGTAAAATGTCTCAAATAGTTGCTGGAAATATCCCGAGATGGACGTCATCGCGTCAGAGCAAGCGTTACCCCTCCCAAATAAGAATCATATAATTTCATATAATGTCTGGTGCAACGTACCTCGATCTAAAGTTCAGAGTGAGATGGTCGAGATCAGGTATGGCACTACCTGTTATTTGGTCGTACTCTACGCCGGTTATTCTTTTGACATGACCACCTGCAATGATAAAAATGAATAAAGTATTTAGCAGCAATGTTGCATACGAAACTTTAGTATACATTTTTTGGTAGACTTCAATAAACACTTGGATTTAACACTATTCTTTCTTTCATTTTATTCAATCTAAAGCATAAGTCATCGTATTTTGAAGAAGAGTTGAAAGCAGACAATTATTGGTTCCCTCTCGTTATTTTCCTTAACATCATTAAATAGATTCCTTAACTAAATAATAATATAGTATAAACAACATAATAAGGAAACTCACATTCCATATTACCAACAGCCATAAAGGCCTTATCTACTGGGTCCTTGAATATGCCAACGACGTCTTTAAGTTCCCTGACTTGGCACGAGACCAGGGTCAAGGTCTGAGGATAGACTTCATTGAGAAACAGGACAATCAGGAATAGCTGGTAGATAGAGACCTGAAATGTTCAGATTCAGGTATCGATTATACAAGCCTAACAAACAAAAATCATAGCTTTCATACTAACAGCGATCACTACCACACACAATGGCCTCGATTCTGATGTACACTCACTAAATTAAATTTAAACTATTCCTGTCTTTTACAAAATAAGAACACAAGACAGAGATAGCATACTGCTGTGCTGTCAAGTTAGTCAGAACTTAGATGTCTATGCAAGCTTACTCGAGTATGTGTTGTATTGGTGTTGACTAAAAACGAGCGCCTTTCTGCTTCTGCTGTTCATATTTTAATTGTTAAACTAGCGTGACAGCATTAAAATGCATGCTATCTCTGTCTTTTGTTTTATTTTGTAAGAGACAGGGATAGCTTAAATTTAATTTAGTGAGTGTACATCAGAATCGAGGCCAATAACAACCATAACCAAAAACACAAATTTACTTTAGGGAGATAATTTGGCTTGCTTGGCGTCATAGGGAATGCTGGTTTGGAGCCACCAGATCCTCGTAAGTTTATTGGCAGCGGCTCAATGTGAAATTGGCTTAAGCTTTATATAGTCTTTATCCCCAAATAATAGTAAACAATTAAAATCTTTTTTTTTTAAATTCAATATAGACAAGCGTTTGACTACTATCTCACCTGATGGTAAGCGATGATGTGGTCGACGATGGAGCAAACTTGCCTAGAAGATACCTATTCACTCGCGACTTGAAGACTCCCATATTGTACTCATCAGGAAACACCGACTCAGGTAAGGTGTTCCATTCCTTTGCGGTTCGCATAATAAATGTAGAAGCAAAACGCTTTGTTCGCATCTGTGGAATGTCTACCACATACCGGTGTCGATCAGCAGTTTGCCTGCTTGTTCGATGATAGAATGGGGATGGGGGAACAAGATCGTGTAATTCCTTGGCACATTCTCCGAAATGTATCCGATAAAATACTGAGAGACTAGCTACCTTGCGACGATGTCCCAAGCTTTGAAGCCTTTCATCGGCCAGCTGCTCGCTGTTAAAGAGCCTCTTGGCTCTTCGCTCTATAGTATCAAGAGCCTCAAGCTGGTAATTAGCTGAACCATCCCAAAGATGAGAACAGTACGCCATACATGAGCGGACTTGTGCTTGATACAAATTAAGCAACTGTCCTGGTGTGAAGTACCGTCTCACCTTTGCGAGGATTCCCAGCTTTTTGGCGGCTAGTTGAGCTTTTGACTCAATGATACACAAATCAGTAGTTTTTAAATACTTTTTGGGAGTACAAAAGTGACCAAACCTGGGTCAAAGAGATTTAAAAACAGTGGTATCCTTAAAGTGCATGACTTAGAAATCAAGAGAACTTAGACTTAGGAATACCTAGAGCATGAGTGGCAGACATGCGATGTTTAAGGTCCGTAGGAGGAAACTCATTCATTGAGGTCGGAACTGATGTTTGGTTTAAAGGCTCAGATCCTTATAAGTGTAAAACTTACCTTCATTTTAGATTATTTTTGTCACAAAAGTTAACACTTAGATTAATTAATTTGGAAATAATCAAACACCTCTTGTAATGTTTCTCTATATTTAATACATCAGACGTTTTAATAATTTATATATATAGGTACACATAGACCAACTTCTGAAACTCGACTGATGCTTGCCTTTCTAGTCGGGCATTTAAGTACAAACAGCAACATCAACTTTATGTTTGACGACAAATTAAAACAATCAAAGGAAAATTAATTAATATAATTCAATTTCCTCTTTGCATATGAGACAATAATTAAATAACAACAGAAGCAGAGGAATTTAATATATTAAGAAGTACTATAAGTTCCTTCTTTTATTTTGACGGGGGGAAATCTTTTATGTATAACAAGGTGGAGCAACCGAGTTATGTGAGATTTTCACTCACTAAAACCCTCACGGTCGTCAGCCTCAGTGAATACTGAGAGGCTACGGGATCTTGCTGAATGCCACTGGTGGCCTATCCACCTTGCTCTATAACTCTTCCTGGAGACACTGACATTTGTGGCTCCGTTCCGTCACAATCGTAATAATGCTGTTGAAGCTTCGGGCCTTCTTTAACATCCCCGCAGCGCCACACCAGTACCACACCCCACGTCCTCCTCGGCCACGTTTGAATGATGATTCGATCCCCAACTCATAACCCCCATGTACCTAAAGGACCTTTTAGTCGTTGAGTGCGCGTTCGCCTTCTAGGCAGCGGGTATTGGGCTCGATTCCCGGTGACACACAAGTTTTCTTCCCAAAGGATATTTGTGTATCTGGTTCTGGTTGTGATTTTGTGTGTGGTGTGAATGTTTCCGCCACCCACGAAATCAAGTCAGTAAGTGTGAGTGTGAAAGCATTTATGTTTATAAGGAATCATTAGTCGTTTGAACAATGCGATAATAATATTTGTGAAATGAATTAGGTACAGGATGATTGAAGGCATCCTTGCTTATCAAAATTGGGCTTTAAAGAGATTATTATTAGGTACTATAATTATTTATGAATGAATGAATGAATTGAATTGATACGACAGTCGATTTATTGAAAGTTCAGTCGGTTCGATTGTTCATGAGAAAATAAAATCGTTCGATTTCGATGTCGATGTAAAGAAAATCGATACCCGGAATAGACCCTCAGGGAGTCAGTCGTATTGAGCTGTGACTGCTGGTTTAACTTATCAAAAGTCAATTGATTTGGGTGGACGTTATCAACACGACGATAGTAGTTTCAAACTATTACGGAAGATGGCGTCATACGTCCTAGGCGTTTATGACAAGAAAAGGATAATTTCACCCCTTGAACTAGGACTTAGGTAGCCCAGCGGTAAGAGCCAAAGAGCTATAGGCCGCGACATCTGCATGATGGTCCAAACCTCGCTTCAAGAGATACTTTTCCTAGCCTTTAACTGCTGACGTGGGGGCCTCTCCAGCCTAGCGAAAGTAATAATATTGAGTTACACCCCTCACTCGCGCGCGACGCATACGCTGCCTCTAATAGCTTTAAGTTTAGTCGCCTAGAGGCCGTTAAGAATGGTGTACGTGTCGATGCGCACAATTTTGGTGAGTAATTTTGTTCCAAAATTTTCTGTGGGCCTCTCTGACCCCACCTCAGTACTTACGTAACTTTTTGAAGATTAATTCAGTTCCTATTTTATCGATTTTTATTCAGCTGATGATAAGATATTTTGAAAATGGAACCAAGTACTTCATCCGGAAGAAAACGGTCAAGCAATAAGGATGATAACACACATTTCAATAAAACTAGAAGATTACTTTTATTGAAATGTGATAATGCTGATAATTTTGAATCACTTTTGTCTTCCTGGATCGATTGTGAGGACTCTAGCAGTTCAGAGGCAGAGGATATCGATGATACGTTTATTCCAGAGCAACATGGACATGACATCGATTCATTCACCGGCTCAGATACAACTAAAGGGTCGTGGACTAGATGGATAAAAAATGCGCAATATATATATGCAGTCGTAGGACTCGACGTTGGCCGATGGTTACCGTATGCTAGATATCAGCTCTGTCAATAGTCATTTACTGTATGATATACATCAAGAAAAGACCACAGAAAGAGGAATTTTCATAAAAGAATTGGCACGCAGTTTGGTTTTGCAACAAATAAAAAGAAGAGTTTTGAATGATAGATTGCCACGTGAACTACGTCTAAGTTTGACGCGAATAGTGGGATCTGATATGCCTGACCGTCCAGAAGTTCAAGAAGAAGACGTAAAACAAAGAAGAAGATGCCACACATGTCCACTAAAACTTCAAAGGAAGTCCACACATACATGTTATATATGTAAAAAGCATGTTTGCCTTCAATGCGCTAAGGAAGTTTACCCAGATTGTGCGTAAATTGTGAGATTTGATGCCTTGCAGTTTTTCATTCCCCAATTAGTAGTAAGATTGATTATTTTATAGTTTATTAGAGACATTATTGAAGTTTTATAATAAAACATAGCTTGTTTATTTTGTTTAACAAAATAAGAGAATTTAGGTGATTTCCGATCTCATGTAATTTCTGCTAAAGAAATGTTGACTCTTCTTTAATTGTTAGAAATAAGTTTGAATCAAATATAAACATATTTGAAAATTTTGTTTGTTTTATTCACATATACGTATTAACCGTGGTTAGTGATAATATATGCCCATAAAGTCTATACATTTAAAAATAAAAATAGTTTAAGGTACGGGCTTCTTGAGCCCCCACGTCAGTGACTACGTGAAATGATAACCACGTCAGTAGCTAAAGGCTAGCATGGCTAATGTTGGAGAAAAAAATCTATGACAATTAAAATTCCTTTATACTAGGAGAAAAGCTAGGAGGAAAACTCCTAGTTTTTCTGAGTCTTTAACCACTATTATACGTAGAGAGATGGAAAAATATACAGGCAAACACTTGGCTATGACGTTATTAGTTTTGCCCACAGATATACAAATCGGTGCTCTTCGTTCCTTTCCTTCAGCTAATGCTGACGACATCACCTCGTGAGCTCGCATTTATTTGAAAGAGTTGTTAATGAATTTTCACAATAACGCCATGTAATTAGTATTTTACTTAGTAGGTACGTTTATAACTATTAATATTAAACTGACCATTGCATTCGCGGTCTGTCTGATCAATCCTTATCGAGTCAAAAGCCTAATTAGTTTGTGGCACATCACTATTACTTTGTGTGATTTTAGACTGAATTTACCGCGATGATTAAAGTTTTGAGGTCAAGGCGGTGTAGATTTTTGATAGAAATATCCACTGTAAAAAATAGCATGGGCACTAAGCTTGTGGAGAATCAGATGCCATCTGACTAAAATATTCTGATGACCAGTCTGCTCATAGTACACACGACGTAAAAATATAGTGTGTGTCGAGAAAAGACACAATTGAAGTGAAACTTTTGTATTTTAATGGGGAACATTGATCATTTTCATTATTTATCATCATTTAGTGTTTACTAACACCACTTTTGTCACACAAAAAGGTAGCAGATCAGAATTTCAAAACCATCCATAGGAAGTTTCACTTCAAAAATTATAAATACGGAGCAAAAAATAAAACCACTGTTGAATATTTATTTTTTATAAGAAAAACATCAGAATATATTCCGAAATATTACATAGAACAAATTAAATAAAACAGTTTTTTGAGTTTATATGCATCTATCAAATAAGTAATACAAATATAAACTAAAATGACACTACGAAACATCTCGATTCTTCGATCGTTCTACGCAGAATTTACAAGTATTTGTTTGACATTCGATCAAGTTGTGCGCAAAAATGTCTCAGAAAACTGTGTATAATATACAGATATGTTATAATTTACATTCAAAATGATATTCCGATGATTTGCAGTCATTTTGGCATTTATAATGTTATTAATTTTCCGCTACTATAATGATACAGTACAATACGATTATTAATTTCTTAAATTGATAAATGCTGAAATATACGAGTATGGTATTTTAAGCAGATTTTTCAGTAAACTGTATTAATATGAAATATTGTAATTGGAATTATTAATAATTATAATAACGTGTATAAGTAGCCCAATAATAGTGGACTGATGTCATGCTAATTAATGTTTTTGAACACTGAATCGTTTGAAAATTACACAATAAAAATGTGTCTAGATAAATTCATCTGATAACATACACAATGTTTAGTCTGTTATATAACACTTTATAATTAAACATTATATATAAATTATATAAATTAATTAGTAAAACAAAGGGTATTTTCGTGGAATAAATTGCCTTATATAGATATTATTATACAGTCAAAAATACTGAATATTATGTGATCACAATTAAATAAATAATGACATATCTAAATTAACATACAATATTAGATTTCAATGACACCTATAATATTCTAATAATTAATAAACAAAATTAATTCACAAAATCCACAATAACCGTGAGAATATTCACATTTATTACATCGATATTATTATTATTTATTACTTTTACAATAATATAAAATTCTACTGTAAGCTACGCCTACATAAATCTATGAAAAATCTAATGGGAATATCAAATATAGATATATATTGCTTAACGTGGTCCGATGGGATTATATTTATATTACAACAAAATATTATTAATAAGGCTGACTTGGTGAAAACCAACCAAGTATAACCTAGGGCCCTTTCAAAACAAACTAACACAATATAAATATTTTCATAGTTTAAGAAATACCTAGTATTATTCGCAACACAATATTATATCACTTGGATCTGGCTACCCCTCTCCGTAGTCATAATTTGTTTACCGGGAATCGAACCCGATACCCACTGCTTAGAAGGCGAACGCGCACCTAACTAAACCATCGAGCAGTTTACTGGTCACTTCCTCTTACAGCCGGAACCAGTCCTGCTGACGCTGGCCACCTATTTGGTTGACAAAGAAGTTATAACGTCCTCGCAAATACTACCACCCAGTAGTTGACATTAAAAAAAACACTTGATATGCACCCAACGGTGTTCCTGCATCCTCTTCTAAGCCATAAGCTTCTAAACGTAGCGTGTATCCTTCGCAACAGATGAGCTAGTGGTCGAAACGCTTACCCATCAGAGATAAAATATATTGCAATAATTATGTATACAATATGTTATTCTTCAATCATATACACATATAACTATCAATATCATAAATGATAAAAGTTCACGAAGACCAGTCGTCACACTCATCCGTGCACCATGAAACAATGCCTTATATTTTTAGAGCAACAGAGTGGTCCACAATTGGAACTGACTATCGGAAGATGTTGTTTCTGCTACCACAATTGCCTTTAGCATTAATTAGTTGTTGTTGTGTTAAATAAATGGATTTAAAAACAAGCTTGACAAATAATTAATAAACAAACTTTGTTATAAAAGTAAACTTTAATGACTCAATGCTGGCACTTATTTGGCTCAACGTATTAGCATTGCAATTCAGAGAGGCAATGCCGCCAGCATGATGGGAACGCTACCCACTGGTAGTGGGCTTGAGCACTTGAGTTACCTATAAGCTCGATGTCTTGTAGGTAACTTTAGTTCTTTGCTGTACATAGTTTTAGTTTAGTTTTAGGAAATATAGGCAATTGGCCCGTAGTTAGGCATGAAAAAAAAAAAAATTGTTATGTATTACGTAACATTGTCATGATACTATGTGATATGTATATCACTAATATAGGTTTTCTGCCGCTCGTCTATAAATAAATAAATGATATACAATAAATATTTTTAAATAATAATAATTTTCAATTACTGTTATACTTATATTATCTGTTAAGTCCTAAATTCTGATAACACTATAGGTACCTAGGTTCAAACTAAATGTTAAATTCGCGGAGTGGGGACCTGGTGACCTGTAATACAGGTTTTTTTTAAACCTACATCAGGCACCAGTCTCTCACAACACTGGTTTACGCTTTAGTAATAAGTACCTTAATTGTTAACTGGCAGATAAGTATACCTGTGTGAGAGAAAAATAAATACATTTATTATATTATATTATTATTTTACATAATAATTCAAGTGTTTAATTTTTCTCAATAATGTGTTAATTTGTTTTGAATCGGGCCCAAAAATACAATATTAAATGAAAAGGGAAATATGATGGAAAACAGCAGTAGATTTAGCAGGTTACCTAATTTAATGGAGGCTATGTATGATGACGTAACTTGACAGCAATGCATTTCTTCTTCTTCTTCTTAGTTATGGCTTCGCAATCTTGTGCATTTAGCCAGTGTCAAGTAATAATATAATATTTCAAGTGTATTTCATATTATAAGTCCTAGTCACAAGTCAAAGTCAAGTAAAAGAGTCAAGGTCCAGTCATAGTAAAGTCATGCCCTAGTAAAGTGGTGGAAACTTTACTAGAACTTCTATTGGAGTTTTGGAGCGTAGGCGAAAATCACGTTTTTCAACTTTGTATGATTTGCCTACACTTATGCACGTTCACTTAGTATCAACGGTTAATAATCCACCATTATTACACATTAACACTCGAAGAATCATAGCTTTTGGAAAATTTTACAAAATCAACAACGCCATTTTTCACTCACGTCAAAAAACCCCAACAGCAATGCAAATTAATTGCTGATGATCTAAATATTATCTTATTGTCATTTCCCTGATAGTAATTAAATGTTGCAAAATAAAATATGTAGCAACATACAAAAAAGAATTATAACGTAGTTGTAAAATAATAGAATAAAAAATTATAGCTATTTAAGATACAACAACGAAATAATACATTTCTTAATTATTATTTTTATTGATATTATAAATTGTAAAATAAGCTATGAACTAAAAAGAATATAAAAAACTTATTAAAATATTATTGTTAGCTTAGTTATAAAAAAAAGTATTAATTATTTATATTTAACCTGGCTTAATTTTTAAATATTTTTTGTAATATTTCGATGGCTTAGTAATTTATTAATAGTGTGTTTATGTTAATAAAAACCCAATAAAAAACGTTATTATTATTATTAATTAATACAACGTAGTTATGAATACGAAAAATTATTGTAATTATTATATTTTATTATAATCTCGCGCTCCATTTAAGCTATGTGTGCTAAGTTCTACTGCCGATAGTCAAGGAGCTAGGTTAAACTAGGTTCTAGGATAGTCTAGGAGCTAGGATGGTCCAGGAAAGTCCAAGGTGAAACGTGAGATTGGTGTTTTTTTGGACCCTGGGATTAAATAGGACTTAAGGGTAACTCCACAACTTACAATAAGACATTTACAATAGGAAGCATCCTCTTAATTTATTAATACTCCTACAAAATGAATCCTTTGACTACTTTAATATTTGGTGATACGTTTACTTTGATTATGTTAATTGTTTATTTAAATAATGGCAGTTTATCGTTCATGATCGTAGATATCGGAGGAATGAGGAAGAACGGGCTTTAATCTCAAGCCAAGGCTGAATTTGAAATCTGAACACTCCATTTTCGCGTATTGGATATTTTTAAACTTTTATGAACTGAAATCATATTGTATGTGAAAACCGAGCTATTTCGCGTTTTGTTTTCAAAATAACATTACTAACCTCAACGTTTCAGCAGAGTTGCATCGGATGTGGTCACGAGAGGCTGTGACATTATAGTCTATAATGTGAAGAAATATCTAACGGCTTTATTTTTAAAAAATCCACAGCTAAGTTACTTAAAAAATTGTGCTATTTAGTAGCTTATCTGTAGAAAGAAACACAATATACAAAGATATTACAAATCATAGCAACGATAGAAATGTGTCAAAATGAGAATTATATTCTTGTTTTAGTTAAATTAAGAAAGCTTATTATAAAACGATTGACTACATTAATGACAAGGATGCATAGAGGCAAACTGCACAAGCGCTTTCGACTACATTATATTATTTATATAGATATATAGGTTAATATAATTCCTGTATTAGTATATCAAGAATGTTTTAAAAAAATATGAATGGAAAAATGCACCGCCGAGTTTCTTGTCAGGTTCTTCTCAGATGGCTGTAATTTTGCGAATCTGGCAGTAGAGTCATTAACTTTTATGAGTGCCTCTTTCGAGTCCATGTGAATAAACGATTTTGATTTTGATTTCGAATAAATAAAAAATGTGGTGATCTTTTTAATACATGTATAATAATATTGATTGCACTCTACCAACCATGTTAAAATGTGAATTTAAAATAAGACTTGTGAATTTAAAATAAGCTTAAAAGCTATATCTATATAGTCTTATTTAAAATTATAAAAAAAATATTGAACCATTTATTGTATTGCCTATTATATGAGTATAGGCATAGGTAATTATATTGAAAATTCACCGTGGCCCAAAGTAAATGATAAAAATACCGACAATTTCGAATTAATATGCCCATTCTATTTCCTCATTACTCCAAATTCAGTATATGTTACTTCTTTATAATTATTTAAAATTACACCTAAACTACCAAATACAAAATTAATCAAGAGATTCAAATGAAACACTAAAATCACATAAATACTAAAACACTATTACACGTCGGATATAATACGATAAATACAGCTATGAATCGGTAAAAGTTCATATACTTAATTATGTTTAATTCATATTTATTAATTACACAAATTTATTCATTCTAGCGTCTACAATTTATCAAACGCGCTAAGAAATTAATCATCTATTAAAATAAGGCAAATGGGTTCACGGAGGGATTAAATAATTAATTTACATTATTTCAGGCACTCAAATTGAAATAATTATCAACATTATTTGTATGTATCTATATTCTACAAGAATTGCTAAGTAGGACTAAGAACAAAAATTAGTTTCAATGTTATTTAAGGCCTTAAACATGTTAAAATGTCGACTTACTTTTTGTTGATTAGTTTCGGAAAAATATGGATTCCCTCATCAGGATGAGTGAGACGCGCGATGCGCGAAGGCTCAAGTCTCAGCGCGTGACTGGTCTGAACAGTCGACATTTTTTTATGTTTTAAGCAGTATCTAACGTTGAAACATTATGTGTAATACTCACGATAGTTTAAACTTTAAAATAACAAATAAATCTGATACAATTATTCATTTTATTAAATTTCTAAGCAAAATTGATATCTAGTATCTACAGGTTCACCTACTTTTTAATTTTGGCGTTTTGCTTTTTGGATGGATTCAAATTTTAATATCTATTTAATTATCAAATCCTGTATGATGTTATTATTTTGTGTAAGCTCAAAAGCGTCATAATTATTGCTTATCTCATTAGCTTGAACTAATTACGAATTCATTTATAAAGCATTTATCTGTTTGATATCGTAAAGTATTATGAAATTGATTATACGGGAAATTTTGAACTATATTTAGGAAATATTAATAATCATTATTATTTTCTAAATTATTTGATTATTTCGGCCGCATCTTCACTTTATATCAGGTAAGATAGTGGTTAAATGCTTGCCTCTCTGGTTTAAAGTTCTCTCGAGCTCTCGAGTTCTCTGCTTGGCAAAAAACCTGAGTTAAACCTTTTTGCATTCAAATACTCACATTAATGATAAAAAAAAAAATTTAAATGTTACATTCTCAGTTAATTGTTTATTATTATTATGGTGCCAAATAAATGTGTTTTCTTTCCTGCATACTGAAAAAAAAAAAAAATTATTCTTGAATTTTCTAACCTACAATTTTTAAAGGAAATTTCTTGATGTTTTCTAAGTTTTCTGAAATTTTTGTAAATTTCATAAAAATCTTACCTATCTAATTCGTTACGCTCAATTTTGAACCTGTGGACCCAATTTTAGACAATGAAGACTATACTACCAAGTTCGTAGATTTATTGAGGGTTATATTTTTTATGTTACTAAATGATAGTTTTATGATTAAGTTATTAATCATGAGGTAAGATATATATGGTTTTAATAATATTTGGATCCTGATAGAAATGGATTATAAGTACCACAGAGCAAGGAACTTGATCTAATGCATAATACATACTATAATTACTAAGAACAATTTACTTTTCATGTGTTAAATTATTGAAAGAAAATATAATGACACAACTGAAAATACATGTATTTGTAGTTAAATGTTAAACGTAGTTCTATAAATTATAAAACAAATAAATTACATATTGAAAATAATAACTATTGTTTGTTCCTTCCAATAATAAGGAAGAAGGATAATAAGTAAAATAACATAAACGGTTTATTACAAACTGTAGTAACTATTATTAAACAATACAATTAATTATTATCGCAGTGAAGTACCTAATTATATGAATCGTATTAATTATATATCACAACGGATTTAAAAAATAAAATTTAAGCACAACTAGCAATGAAATATAATTAATTTATTACAGGTATACAGTTCACTTCAAAAAAGAACATTTTTTTAATTAATAAAAATTTAATATTTCGCGAAATATCACGTAAAGATGTGTTAGTTGACGTGACGTAACGTCATGAGATTAACATTCAGCTAAATGCGATATTTATTAATGAAATATTAAATAATTGTATTAATTTATTATAATTATACGATTTAATCATAATACACACATGGGCTGGGGTCACATACATCTAGAATGCTTTACATTTAGCTATTTTTATAATACTATTCCGAGCCAGGCCAGGATCAAAGATCTATTCCCGTTTATCACGCTTAATCCAACCTCGTTTACTACACTTATTACTACATTTCCCTTTTATAACTTTGTCTGTGTACGTATGAATAAAGTAAAAATATATTTAAAAAAAATCGAGACTAATTAATTAACGAATTACTTAAAATGTAATATAACATTATCAAAAGTAGCTCAGCTTTTAAAGCAAAATAAATTAACATACTTTTAAAGCAAAATAAATTAACATACTTAAAAGTAATTGAACTAATAAAAGCTTTTTAGTATGTACATATATTAATCGAACGTCAAAAAGACCTTAAATGTTTTTAACATTAGTGTGATATTGTATATTTGTAACCATAAATTGAATAAAACTACTTAATTGTTAGAAAACTTATTCAAACGCAAGCCAAGCTTAAAAAAAACTGACTTTACCGTTCCATTTTCGGAACCTTGATCAGATTTAATATATTAAACACGCATTATTGAAGATAACTAAAAAACTACTGATCAGATCTTGATCAAATGGGACCAATCGGAAAGCAACAGCTTTCAAACCAAATAATTTCAAAATCGATTCACGTGGAAAGAAGTACGTGGTGAGGTATCACATAAAAAAATTATAAAGTTGACTTGAGTGCCTCCTCATTTTTGTGAAGTCTGTAGGATATAACAAACTTAGATCTTACTAAGAAACTAATGAGGAATTATATTGTTTAGTTTCCTCTATACACGTCAGACGCCTGTTCTACACGCCGTCATAAATACCATTCTAAAAGTGCCCCGCTACAGTACAAAAGATGTCAAATATTTTCTCAAAAAATTGGGAGCCTAACTTTATCTCTACCAATACTATCAAATCAGTCCTACCGTGAATTCAATCTCATATACTAACAATTCAATTATTTTCTCAATACTCTCTGAACATTTAATTGGTTAAAATTAATATATCAGATAAAATATGTACGTTTAACGCCGATTCCGTTTTTCCCGTTATGTTTACTGCATCTCTTTCGACGATGTCCAAATTACCAACATTGTATTCTATCAATTAAATCACCAAAACTAAATTTTCGGTATGTCATTAATTTAAGTTTATATTGCTTGTGGCGGAAGAGTTTTCGTTAAACTACAATAGATGGCGTTGCTTGATTTTGCCATCTATTACTAAATAGTGCTACAAAATTATATCACGATGGAAAGGGAAACTAGGGGTAATTTGGAACACGTACTACTAGGGTATTGGAGTTCCTAAACCTTACATTGTTTTGAATTTTAGTGAACTAAACTGCAAATTTCCGCCGTAATGTGTTAATAATAAATATCAATTTCATTTAATAGCTTTTTTTATTATAATGTCAAATGGGCCTTATTATTATTTAGTTCACTAAATTCTATACTTCAGTAAATTTGTAGCTTACTGTCGATTACCTACCACTGCTTAGTTATAAACAGAACTATTCACGTGTGACATGTTTATATATATGTATTTATTAAAACCAAAAATTACAAACGGAAAAAGCCTGCACTGGCTAACAATTACCAATTAGGTTCTCACGTGACCGATTGAACTCGCATGCAACCAATTGAAATCACATGTAACCAATTGAACTCACATGCAACCAATTGAACTCATACGTGACCAATTAAACTCATACGCGACAAATTGAACTCATGCGCGACCAATTGAACTCACACGCGATAATTCTGTTCACAAACAACCAGTAGCGTTCACACTGTGAGCTCTGTTCACAAGCTCACACGTTCAGGCGTAGTTGGCAGCGCAGTCGAAGAACGGGAAACAGGCAACGGAGTCGGCGGCCGTATGCTACAGTACGTGAAGGTTTTCGCAAGACTTGGACTTGGAGTCTCGAGCCCACACTCGGCCTAGCAGACCCCTGACCTGGAATAAAAAAAAAATAAGGTTAACAATGCCCATTTTTTTAGTTTACATTCCCTTGAATTCTTTGCAGTATCCCGAATTTATAAAAAATACAACGAAATAGATGCAAAAAGTGCGAGAGTAAGGGAGATAGATATTTTTACACAACTGCGCTGTGTGTTGAATAAAAAAGTTCACTTTTACGTAGTCGGGTTAATTGACTTTTTTATATTGACTTGTTGCAATAAAGATATTTGTTATGAAGATTGGATATATATTGGATAGGATATATAGTAATCGGATATAGGGTAAGATATAAAAATCGGAATAATTCGAACGGTATAATCTGGAAAGTCTTCAAGTCAGGAGTGAATAGGTATCTTCTAGGCAAACATGCTATGCTTCTTTTATTACTTTCCATCGATAGATATATTCCATCCAGAGATAGGACATATGCTTGCCTATCGAATATAAAAAAAAGGTTGTTACTTTGACGCTGGCAGAGAGTCTGGTGCGCTTGCGCGGCGTGCTGGCGGCAGACGCGGGCGGCGCCTGCGGAGTCACCTCCACCTCCATGGGCGAGCGCGCGCGGTTTCTGGAGCTGTCTTTCTTCTTACGCGAGCTGCTGCGTTTTCTGGAAGCAGACATGGCAAAGTACCATAAATATATCTGTTTTTTTATATTATTGTGAGACGACACGAGCAAGCCGCCTGATGTTAATGGCTTGCCCATTACATTTCTGCGTCTTTCTATATTCTGCGTCGTTCTGCTATATTTACTATAATATATTATATTTCTAGGTATTGGCCCATTCAAATTTGATCAAGATCTGACTAGTAGTTTTTGAGTTATCCTCAATAATGCGTGTTCTGTGGACTACATTGATGATTTTCTCGTTTTTAACCGACTTCAAAAGTTACCTCACAACTTCTTTCATTGTGCACTGATTTATTTTTTATTTTTTGAAAGCTGGTGCTTTCCATGTAGTCCTATTTAAATTCGGTCAAGATCCGATCTCTAGTTTTTGAGTTTTTGTTAATAATGGGTGTTTAATAGTAAAACTGATCAAGGTTCCGAAGATAAAGTTTAATTATTGTTAACCCAATAAAGTACTCAACGCGCCTTAAGAAGTTTTCACTTCAAAAACAGTCGATTTGAGTATCTTTCCTCTGAAGTCGTTAAAAGGTGAAGTTATCTCATAACTAGAGCTCGTCCATGTTATCTCACCTCTGGCGCTCTGCCCTCGCCACGGCATGCTGCTGCTTCAGCCGTATCTGCGTGAGGAGTCCCACTAACAGTTCATCGACGTTATGGTTGATACCGACTGATGTCTCGATGAACTTGCACTCGTATGATGTTGCTAGAGCTTTGCCCTCTGAAAGGAAGCGTTATTTTATTTAAATGTTTTTTAAATGTGTTAGACAGTTTTAGCTTTGTGTATCTTCTTCTAGCAGGGTTGTTGAAATAATAGGCGAAGAAGATTTACTTGTTATCGATTCGATTTATTCTCGATAGATGCGTACAGGTTCGTGTTTGCGTTGAATGAAGAAGAGGGCTGATTCCGGGCGCGGCAGCCTTGTATATGGCCGGTGGGGGGAAAGAAGCGGGGTGAGGCGTGTGCGCCCACCTGACTCGCAGAGTATGCACTAATATGACAGGTGTCAAATATTTTGTCACAGATGTGTTAACACTTTGATAACACACACACTAAACAGATTAAACAATAAATTTATTGACATAATAGGGTACACCATTATTATTATAGGTAATGAACCCATAGGCTCCCGAACTAGTCTTAAACTGTATTTCAGGGGCCAGGATTCTCCCATCAGAGTTAACCAATTAAATTATGTCTAAACAACTAGTTTTCTAAACAATAAGTATAAACTCCCCTTGCCTTTCTGTATTGGTTTAGAGAGGGCTTGCTCAGCCCATCCGATCCAATTCTCAGTAGAGCTTAGTAAGAACTCTAGTTATGTTAACGTAGCATTTAAGTATTCGTGTGAAGAACTAGAGATAAGTATTTTATTAATATAAAAGCCTCCAAATCGGCTACACGTAGTTTTAATTTGGAATTAATTAGTTTTTTAAAAGTAAATTAGAAGCTCCCAAAGTTTGACCAACTATTTATATTTAATTATTTCTAAAATAAATGTGTGTTTTTGTTTGTATGTGTATGCGTGGGATGTGAAAATGTGTGAAAGGTTGTCTTTGTGTGTGTATGTGTGTGAGTGTAAGCGCAAGTGTGTATGTGTTTGTATTTAAAGTTAGTATTAGTTATAAAATGTTGGTAACTACGAGCCAATTGTCTGTATATTTTCAGAGTAAATAAATATTGAATTTATTATATACAAGCGATCTACCCTGGATTCCCTCGGGTGCAATTTCCGATAGATTAAAGAAAAAAAATGCAAATAAATGTTACAAGCCTTGCCACAACAGTTACGAACACAACAGAAAAAATCAGCCAAATCGGTCGAGTAGTTCTCGAGTTTTTGTATCTCACAGTATCTCTACATAGTATAAAACAAAGTCGCTTTTCGCGTGACGATTTCTTTTATAATTACCCTACCTACTTAGGTAAATGTTTGTAATTCCCCCACGGTTATATTTTATCGAAAAAACAATTCAAATCCTCCAAATCTCCATTATCTTATTCAACAAAGCGGTAAACCAAACACCGCAAGTCTTTACCGATTATATCATTCCGATTTCACCCACCCTCGTATAATCTGGCCGCCATCTTGATATTTGAAACAAAAGTCATTCACACTTCCTCGAGAATCTTTTAAAATAGCTATCGGAATGGGAATCGCTTAAAACTTTTTACTTTTCGTCGATTTAGACAGGGCGAGGAAGGTAAGAGGCTTTCTCTGATAATAAACGCATTTACACTCGCAGCCCCACACCAAGTTCAGAGACTTGTATGGTAGGTGTATGAAACAATTACTTAACACACACAAACAGAACCAGTAGGTATGTTCCTTGGGAAGGAAAATTGAGCTTGTGTCGGTAATCGACACCACAGCCCACTGGGTCGTCAAAATTCCTTGAAAAACTTTAATTTAGCTTAACAGGTTTCCACAAGGTCGTGATCCTGATGTGAAATCTATATTAAAATTGTATAATTAAAACATTGATTTATAATTTAACTCAATCAATATAAACGCAAAATTAATTAAAACTATGCTGCTGAAATCCAAGAGACATGTAATTTATGGAGAGTAGACTTTTTTATTTTTATTTTAGATAGTCAAGCATTTGATCACCATCTCACCTGATGGAAAGTGAAGATGCGGCCGAAGATGTAGCATGCACCTATTCAATCTAGACTTGAAGTCGGCCAGATTAACAATCAAGAAACATTTTATAGTACGTCCATCCAGGCAAAACAAGGGCGAAGAGCTAGTGTAAATTTTTTTTTAAGTGGCACTAAGAAAACGATTCGAATATTACAAATATAAATATAAAATGTTTTTATTATTCTTAAAAAATAGTGGCGGTACATAGTATGTAATGGTTTTATAAAGTACTTAAAACTTGGGCATCAAGTACCTTCGTGAACCTCTGTCCCCAACACTAGGTCTCGTTAGAGCCTGTATTGTTGGATTACAGCGACCCTCTCTGGTCATATTCTATTTACATATTCTATTTAGGTAGCTATGTCTTAAGATATTCTTGACCCAAAAGCATCTTTTAATATTTGTCCCATCTCACCTGTTGGCAATCGATGATGTCGTCAACTATGGTAAGCACGCTAGACTAAAAGGAAACTAACCAATCCAAAGGACTCACTAAGTGATGTTCCTTTATACCGGCTACCAAAACAACTTGACTTCTTGAACTTGAAAGTGGTTAACTATTACGTTACTAACGATACAGTGCTAGTAGCAGGGCTTGTTAACGTTACCAAATAACATTAAAAAGTTACGTTAATTACCGTTATTATCACAATAATACCTGTATAACGATAATATCTGGGTATCGTAAAAATAAAATAACGTTAACAATTAATAGCAATTAACAATAAAATAACGTTACGAAGTGAAAAGTATCGTTATCGCATCTGAGAGTAGTTACCTAATTAATAACTTAAGCTAGCATTGTTTGGAGTCTGCACTAACGACGAACGGAGACGCGAATCACGACAAAGCAGCAAACAAAAATTGATTTGTTTTTTGAAACATGGGTCAAAGGAAATAATGTTATCAATTACCGTTACATTTACCGGTAAAATTACGTTTAACGTTATATAAATATATCGGTAACACGCCTTTTGATTACCGGTAAACCATAAAACGTTACATGTAGTAATAACGCTACCGTGTTTGACTACGGTAACGTTACCACCATTTTACCGGCATTTCAAGCCCTGGCTAGTAGACAATGTACTACTTCCAAAAAATACTCAAGAATGATTACTGAAGTGTTACTTAGTTAGCAGACAAACTACTAAGCGACACCACAATGGTAACCGTAGACATTCCACAAATGCGGAGGAAGCGTTTTGCTTTCATATCTTCCCTAAATCACGCATTAATCAAACAGTTATCAGATTCACAGAGTCGTAAAACACAGTATGGTTTTACCCAGAAACCTCGTAAAAATACTTTTAGCTAATTGATGGACGTTTTTGTAGGTAGTTTGATATTTTCGTCTTTATGGTAAAAGAGGAAGTAATGCCAAGCAAAAACCGAGGACTGGGACCAACTTTGTTTAAATTATTATTGTTAATAATTACTACCCGACGTAATGTATTTATGTATGTTTGTTTTTATTGGTGTTCTAGAGACCAACGCTTGAGCCGATTTTGATTAATTCTGACCTCAATCGATTTGTCTTAATCTTGCGAATGTCACTAAAGATATTTAATCAAAATTCAACAGCCTGACGCCATATTTTGAAAAAATAAAAAAGTCACCGAATTATAGAAGTTGGGGTATCATTAAATAAGTACTAGGTACGAAAATCATTAGGTTTCTTTTATAATTTTTCATTTCGAATGGATATGACCTATTCGCCGCGCCCCGCGGCTTCGCCCGCTATTATGGAGGAGAGAGGGATAATTTTATATAATGAGGTCGGTGGTGTAAAAACATACTAATAGACATAAATACAACTTACTTAGATGCCTATCTATACATATACACTAATAAACATAAATACAACTTACTTAGATACCTATCTATATACATTAATACATACATACATATAAACTTACATAAACAATATTTTATATAAACCTACGTAAATATTATAAACAATACCCTTTTAATAATTAATATCGGATACTAATTTGTCCTTAGTTAGTGATTGTAGATAAAACATTTTAACCTTATTTTGAAACACGGCTAAAGAAGTAGCTTGCCTGATTGTAACAGGAAGACCATTCCATAAACGCACTGCCTCTACAGAAAAGGATGCATCATAAAAACCGGTTTTATGGACAGGCATCTTCAATCTGAGGTTTTCTGAAGATCGGAGGCTAAGAGAGTGAGTGCAATGAAGCTAATCAAAACGTTCTTTGAGGTAACGGGGAGAGAAAGGATTGTGAAGGATATTGTGTAGAAGAGAAAGAATATGAGTATTCCAGCGAAGGCGAATTGGCAGCCACTTGAGTTTTGAACGAAAATTAGAAATGTGGTCATATTTCCGAAGACCGAAAATAAACCTTATGCAATAATTTTGGAGACGCTCAAGTTTATTCAGCTGATCCTCCGTAAGATCGAGGTAACAGGCATCATATATGTGTTAATCCTAGGTATAAGCTATGGACATTTCAAATTTCATCCAAATCCGTTCAGCCGTTAAAGCGTGAAGAGGGAACAAACATATTTACACGATCACAGACTTACGCACACACTTTCGCATTTATAATATTAGTAGGATAACGATTAAAACTAAAGTTTGATAGGAACTATTTTAACTTAAAAATTTCAATACTTATAATAAAGCTATGTATGATATTAAAGTTCTGGTATAATTGCATATAAGCTCTTATTAACGAAAAAACGCAAAGTAATTATTTTTATAAATTAAAAAAAAAATTTTTTTTTTTTTACGTAGACGGCTTTTTTTATTGTTAAGTAGGTCTATTGACTTGTTCCTAGTAGATTACTCAGCAAACACTAATATAATCTCATACCATCAGTGGTGACAGATCTAGACCTCGCCAGGTCAGCTTTGTTGCCGACAAGGATGACAGCTCGTCTCGCTGTGTGTCCAGCTGCCCAGAGCGCCTGCAGCCGCTTCTCAACTTCCACGAAGCTGCTACGATCTGCTGTAGAGTATACCACGCAGTAACCGTGTGCACAACCATCCGACTGCAAAACGATTATAATTGTTAATTTGATAAAAAATTCAAACGCATTTTAACTATTTTATACATATAATTAAAACGGGAATAATCTAGATGCCTGCAAAAATGTGTATAGTCCAATTTAGTTTAAAAAATATTGGACATGCATTTTTTCTGTCAATTATACAAAAAAAAAATTACGCTCGCATTTTCTAATATCTATTTTGGTATGAAATACGATGTTTTATGAATGAAGTTTTTTTTAACCTCAATAGGCAAGCATTTAATTATTTTTAGACATTAACAACGCGTAAATCACTCAATTCCCTTAATATGTAGTTAGAGAATAATAAAAAAAAATTGACATAGGCATTCAGTAAAGGAAAAAAAATTGATTTTGATTCAGATTACTGGCTTGCTTGTCAG
Source organism: Lomographa bimaculata (assembly GCA_948107665.1). Lineage (NCBI taxonomy): Eukaryota > Metazoa > Arthropoda > Insecta > Lepidoptera > Geometridae > Lomographa > Lomographa bimaculata. The sequence continues at coordinate 573,868 of OX403607.1, read as the reverse complement.
ATAGTCAGTATATTATATTCATCAAAACAATTGAAAGTTTAAAGGTTTTGCTAAATATTAGACTTAACTTTAGTACGTTTTACTATCTGAATAAGTAACTTACAATAACATGGTCAGGTGGAGAATCTAAGAAGGTGATCTCTGATTCCTCGCCTGCTAGTAGCACGCATACCGACCTCTCTCCTGACTCATCATCTGGAACCAAAGATCAGAAAGTACAACGCTAGACTCCTACCAAATTTGAAGTTTCTTCTCAGAGCTCCCCCTAGAGATCAACAGAAGAAACTTATCACTTTTCTTGGACTTATTGTGTGTCTTTTTCATGATTATTAAAGCCGTATGTGGTGACTTACCTATGCTAGTGTCGTAGGCGTGTAGATACTCTGATGTCATGAACTGCCCGACCAAGCTGGACTTGCCCACTCCTGGTGCTCCCAACACGAGCACCCGGTACGCGCTGAGACCTGCTGACGAGTCTCTGGCAATTGCCAAAAAAATAGTGTAAGCTTACAGTTAACTTGTCTAGTATGTCATCTGTAATAAGTTTCTTTTTTATGAGATAGACAAGCATTTGAACTGCTTATTGGCTGAGTTGGGTGGCGTTCGTTTTAAGCAGGGGTCGGGTTCGATTCCCGAGTGAAACACAAGTTAAGTTACGTCTCCTCAAGAAAAATTTATGTTTCTGGTTCTGGTTGTGATTGTGTGTGTGTGTGATGTGAATGTTTCCGGCACCCACTCACAAGTCATAGAACTTAGTGTGGGGCTAAGAAGCGTTTATTATTATTGTTATTATTTGACCACCATCTCACCTAATGGAAAGTGAAGACGCGGCTGATGATGTAGCATACTTGCCTTGAAGATACCTGTTCACTCTAGACTTAAAGACTCCAAGATTATACCGTGCAGAAAACAAAGACGCAGGTAATGTCAGCTCCTTCGCCGTACGGATGATAAACAAAGCAAATCACTTCGAGCGAACTAGAGGTATCTCAACCATAAATAGATGGCGTTTGACATTTTGTGTTGCTGTTAGATGGTAAAATGGTCATGGGGGAATTAACTCATGTAATTCATTTGCACAAATGTAAACGTTAGTATACTCGTACCGATTGACTTACCGTAAGTACTCTGGTGCTCACATTCTCGAGATGGCTGTAATTTTGCGAATCTGGCAATAGATTCATTAACTTTCTTTATGAGTGCCTCTTTGGGGCCCATGTGAATAAACGATTTTGATTTTGCTCAGTATTCTGGTGCCCAAATACACGAAGCTATTTTCGCCGTAAGTGTATCACCATCAAAAGTATTACATAATTGTATCATGTTCGTTTGAACACGTTTCTTTTAACGCCTGGAAATTTAAGAGTTTATGAAGTCTAACCTGGAAGATGCCAAAGAGCAAGGTGCTGAAGCTCTGGTCGCTGCTTCTGTGCTGGATGCACTCGAAGCCACGGATGTGTTAGATCTGGATCTTCTAGAACGGAGCGAGTCCCCCCGGTTAACTACACCTTTACCTGTAAATAGGAGACGTTATTGAAACATCCATACAATTTTAAGGAAATTAAAAAACATTTACAAATTTTTAATCATTTGGAAAAAAAAAAACTAAAAAATACAACCGGTAGTACAAATGATATGCTTTATAGGGTTCCGTACCCAAAAGGTAAAAATGGGACCCTATTACTGAGAATTCGCTGTCCGTCCGTCCGTCCGTCAGTCCGTCTGTCACCAGGCTGTATCTCAAGAACGGTGATAGCTAGACAGTTGAAATTTTCACAGATGATGTATTTCTATTGCCGCTATAACAACAAATACTAAAAATATAATAAATATTTAAGGGGGGCTCCCATACAACAAACTTGATTTTTTATATATAATGGTACGGAATCCTTCGTGCGCGAGTCCGACTCACACTTGGCCGGTTTTATTTATTATATCTAAATTTTCCGCTATCTCCAAATGAAGTCAATATATTACGAGTAAATCAATTTAACTGGGAAGTAAGTTTATTTTCCTTTTGAATAAATAATATATAAAATCTCAAATTGATTAATCTGTCCCAGCGATTACCACAAACCAAAGATCAAAATTAATTTAAACGCAAGCATAGCTTAAAAATCCGACTTCACTGCTTTATGTTCTGAATCCTTGATTAGATAAATTAATATTACTATTACTAAATTAATACTGATATAAAGCTTAATTCATTTATTAAATATGTTTTTTTTTATACTATATAGGCAAGCATTTGACCGCTATCTCACCTGATGGAAAGTGACGATGCGGCCAAAGATGGAACATGCTTGCCTAGAAGGTACCTATTCACTCTAGACTTGAAGATGCGTCTTTGTTCCCTGAACGGTATAATCTGGGTGTTATACCGTTTAGGGAACAAAGACGCAGGCAATGAGTTCCACTCCTTCGCTGTACGGATGATGAACGTAGAAGCAAAACGCTTCGAGCGAACTGGAGGTATGTCAACCATAAATGGATGACGTTTGACAGTTTGTCTTGTTGTTTGATGGTAAAAAGGGCATGGAGGAATTATATTATGTAATTCCTGAGCACACTCTCCAAAATGTAAGCGATAGAATACCGATAGGCTTGCTACCTTACGTCGGTGACCAAGTATGTATTATTAAGAATAACTCGAAAAACTACGGGTCAGATCTTAATCAAATTTAAATGGGACCATATGGAAAGCACCAGATTTCAAATAAAAAATCATTAAAATCGGTTCACCTAGAAAATAGTTCAAAGGTACATTAAAAAAAAAAAATATAGCCAGCCAGGTTCTTCTCGAGATTGCTGTTAGTTTGTGAATGTATCAATTAGTTTTTTTTATTCTTTCACACTCACAGCGTCACTCTTTAAGTTGGATAACTTGTGTCGTGAGTGCCGGAAAAATTCACATCACACACACAATCACAAACATAACTAGAAACACAAATTTACCTTGGGGAGAAAATTTGTGTTCCCGCCAGGAATCAAACCGAACTTCTCAGAAAGCGAAGCGTACCTAACTACGCAAATGAGTCATTGATGAGCTCTATCATCGTCTATCCCCGGTTGGAAGCAATAGGATAATAGACAAAGTATATTCTCCTCAGACTGACCTGTGATACTAAAATGTCTGAGCCTGTAGTACTCTTCTTCTACACCGGTGTTTGGCATAGACGCCACTCTAGCCCGCTGCTGCGGCAGACCCAGGAGCTGTCTCTCACCAGCTCTCGACCTTCCAGCCTTCACGGATTGGGAGCGGGAATGATGCGGGCTGCCATATCTGCAATCAATGGAAAACCGATTCAGAGTATGAAATGAATATACTTAGATAATTTCTCCTAGATTAATTTACTTTTGACCGTATTTACTTGTAAAAATTAGTAACAAAGAGATATTTTGCTAATTTCCCAAGAAGAGGTTCTGAATTCAAACCAATTTTTTGTAAACTTGTCACATATATTCGTCGTGCGATTGATTATTTTTTGCACTGTCTAGTTGGTCCCATAAATGTTTTATCGAAACCAAATAAACTTATTTTCTAAGTTAAAAAAAATATTGGACAGTAGATCATTTTCCTGTAGCTACAGGGTTAAGGTTAAGGCCCTTACAGCCCTGTTTAAAAAAATCACTCTGTATACTGATAACTTATATAAACGTGTTCACACTCTTTCACACTTTTAAGTTCTAAAACTCTGCGTTAGTCAAATGCTTACTGACAATGAGTCTTGGATTTGAGCTGCATGGCGGTGTTCAAATGCATATTATTATAATTATATTTTTCATTAATATTAAACAAAGTAAAATTTACTAAAATAGCTCAATAATTCGACTGCTTGTGTTGATGTTCATCGGTATCAAAACTTTTGATTTACCAATCATCAAAAAGCTATATATAGGATGTACTAACTAAATTTTACCCTCCTTCAATATTTTATTAACAAAATCTGAATCTATGTACACAATAATAAACGCAAGCAAAGCTTAAAAAAACCGACTTCACCGCTTTATCTTCGGAACCTTGATCAGATTTAACGTAGGTATTAAACACGCATTATTAACAATAACTCAAAAAATTGTGATTAGATCAGAGCCCAAATTTAAACGGGACCATAAAGAAAGCACCAGCTTTTAAATAAAAAAAATATCATCAAAATCGGCGCACAAAGAAAGAAGTTATGAGGCAACTTTTGAAGTGGGTTAATAACGAGAACATCGTCAATGCAGTTTTGGACTGCATTGACGATGCTCTGAACTCTGACTACGAATTATTGAGGTTATATAAAAAACTACTGGTCAGATCTTGATCAAATTTAAATGGGACCAACTGGAAAACAACATCTATCAAACAAAAAAATCAAAATCGGTTCACGTGAAACGAAGTTATGTGGTAATTCAACAGTTGATACAGTATACAGGGTTATTTGTAAAAATAAAGTACCAGAAAGACCCTGATTCTTGTTCCAACCCTTAGCTCATTTAGCCACCACTTTCTTCTTAATGCCTTATCTGTCTGGTTGAGTGTGTGTGGATGAACATAATTAAACTAACATTTTATTAAGGCTCTATCTTTTAACCCAAATTACGTAGGTAGCTTGCTAATCAAAGAATAGTGTCCGAATAAGTAATAAATTAAATAAAAGTTCGCTTTCATCAAAACAGTACTAGGTACACAAGTTTGAACCTTGAAGTGTATATATAGTTCCTCAAAGTAAAAGTAAGCGATTCACATTCGCAATTTATGGAGGAGTACTATTATAAGTTCAACGTGTGAATCTGTGTATCTATCTGTGCAATCGTAGTTCCAAATTAACTGAATATATTTTTTACAGTTTTTTGTTTGAAAGGTGATCGAGAGTGTTCTTACTCGTACCTACGTTTGGTGTAAATCGGTGCAAACGTTTTCCAGAAAGAATATAGGTTATTTAAAAAATAATTAAACGCAAGCAAAGCATAAAAAAACGACTTCACCGCTTTATCTTCGGAACCTTGATCAGATTTAAACACGCATTATTGACTATAACTCAAAAACTAATAATCTGATCTTAATCAAATTTTCAATGGGACCACATGAAAAGTACCAGCTTTCAAATAAAAAAATAATCATCAAAATCGGCTCACAACGAAAGAATTAACGAAGTAACTTTTGAAGTCGGGTAAACGAGAACATCGTCAAAGTAGTCCACAAAATAGGCATTATTGACGATATTTCAAAAACTTCTGATTAGATCTTGTTCAAATTTATATGGGAACAATTAGAAAGCAACACCTTTCAAACTATAAAAAAAAATACAGTCGACTTGAGTACCTCCTCCTTTTTTCGGAAGTCGGTAAAAATTGATTTTCCCTCTCTTTGATTGTGTAATAAAATTGTCGAACAATTCGTATCATCCTGTGTTGCTCAACAGTTGAACTACTTTGTAAACGTTTCAGAAACTTTACGTATTTCTGAACACCTAATTGGACCGAAAACTTCGGAGGTCGAACCGTGAACAATACATTTGTTTACATTGTGCGAGAGATAATAGAACTGGGGAAAGATAGAAGATACATTCGTAATAGAGTTCCAGACGATGTTTAGTATTTCAATTCAAGTAAATATGTGGTACTGTTAAAACAATAACTAGGCATATAAACATCTTTATATATATATATAATTTTTCTGTACGTGTGTAAAAAGAGTAAACCTTTCGGAAAATTCTAAACATTAACAAAATCAACGATAAAAAAACAACAACACCTAGCGGCTTTGACGCGAACTTGTATTTTCCAAGTAGGTCTAACTACACGTCCACCACGTTTGGCTAACTCTCTACTAAACACCCTGTATAATTAAATTATTTAATTGACGGATCCGATAGTTATGACAAAGATATACTGCAACAAACTTATCTACCTACTTTATAGCTAATTCAAAGAATCAAATCCTTGGCTATATATAATTATTTGTAAAAATGTATCATAATTTTTTTATGTCTCATCCAAAACCACGAAGAAAATACAAATTGTTGTTACCAGAACCCAAAATAAAGTTATATAGAAAAGGACCAGAATACATGCTTATTAGAATTTATAATAATATTCTCCAAAATATAAAAACCGAATGTAATGATAAATCTTTCCAATCAAAACTGCGTAAATTACTGATAAAAAAATACTACTACAACATCAATGAATATTTTGAAGATAAAACGTTACAATCTCATAGCTAAATAAAACCTAAAATAAATAACTTGTATATACTATGTGAAATTAGAAGATACTAACTCTAAATGATCTCAACTCCAATATTATATTAGATAGATATATAGATAACATACTTGCTTATACCCTACATTACAGGGTGAATGACTTTCTAAGTTTAGTCTTATGACCTACTGTACATTCAATGCATATGAATAAATAAATAAAAAAAATAGTTGCAAACTATCCTGTTCCGCAAAGAACGACATCGCCGTACCGCGCCTCGTAATATGGACGCAGATGCGAGTTGACACCTGACTCCTTAGACTTAACACAGAAGATAAATATTTTAAAATATATTTGAAAAGTCATACCTATATCAATTTGCAACAGTCGATAAATGATGTCTCAAGAGGTTTCTGGTTTTTTACAAATTACCCTGTATATTATATGTATATGTATATATATATATATACATAATATAATAATAAATGTTTAAATTTTATTGGTAAGTTCGGGAATAGGGAAAAGGCTCGTGACGTCAGCCGTAGTAGACTTTTTACTGTGTCACGCGGAATTACAACGCTTCAATCTTCGTATTTTTTTGTTTAATTGACAAAAGAAAAAATACGTTTCTGAATTTTTTTGATAATGATAACGACAGACTAATTGGCATTTTTCAGGCATCTAGCTAATTGCGTGTATTAATTAGCATCGCGTTAATGTAAATAAGACACATGTCATCACGTTTGATGACGTAGGTAATCCTACCGTAAGCAATGAATAAATTTATTAAAACGACACACACCGCAACAAGGGAGGCTTGGCGCGACAGTTGACATAGTGTAAGTAGGTTCGTAAGTCATGTTTCAAAATAATCAATAGTGAATTTTTACTTCCAGTTTGCTTAAAGCGTTTTGCTTCTACGTTCATCATCGGTATAGCAAAGGAGTGGAACTCATTGCCTGCGTCATTGTTTCCCGAGGGGTATAATCTGGGAGTCGTCAAATCAAGAGTGAAATATATCTTCTAGGAAAGCATGTCACATTTTCGCCCGCATCATTACTTTCCATCAGGTCAAATAGTGGCAAGTATTTATAATGCTTGCTATTTAGCATAAAAAAAATGCATGAATATATTTGTCATAATAGCTGCTGCACATGGGACGCGTTTGTTTCAAGCGGACATGATGCGGGGGCGCAGACGCGGGCACCGCTACACGGGACGCGATCGACGACACCCTTGATAAATGTCAATTTCGTGTATACCGACCACATTTCCTTACTCTATCAAATCCATACGTTGTCAATGACACAAAAAAAAAAAATATGTTATCGATATGTAACAAAAAAAAACAGGATGTGTCGTAAAGACACGATAAAAGTGAAACTTTTGTATTACAGGGAAATATTTTAATAATTCATAACAGTGTTTTCCCCCACCCCTTTTCGTCACACAAAAAGGTGACGGATCAGAATTTCAAAGCTCTTCCAAAAAAAGTTTCACTTCAAAACGATTCCCTTCTAATTCGACTGTATTTTTTTTTATGTGTGTTACCTCATCACTTCTTTCGTTGTAAGCCGATTTTTTTATTTTAAAACTGGTGCTTTTCATTTGGTTCATGTTTAAGTTTGATCAAGATCTGATTACTAGTTTTTGAGTTATCGTCAATAATGCGTGTTTAATACAATAAATCTGATCAAGGTTCCGAAGATAAAGCGATGAAGTCGGTTTTTCAAGCTTTGCTTGCGTTTAATTATCTTTCACTATATTCGACTAAGATTGATACATGCTATGAGTAGACAAATAAAACTGAATGATTTAAAAACTGTCTCTACTGTTTCATTAACTGTGGTTCAGACAATTCCAGTACAGAAGAATAGATTCGAAACGTAGATTCGATAACGAAAATTCAGTTGGAATATACGCATCAACGGTGAATACGAATGGCTTGATTTTCTCTGCTTCGTTGTGGTGGTAAAGGTGTCGTACAGATTGCTATATCGTGAAATTCAGTTGGAATATATAAGGTAATACTTTATTATGCAAATTGTTTGTAATTGCTGTCATACACTGGACACATACATTTCTATCGGACAGATCGGAACGTGCGGGGTCGCGGGTGCCTTCGATTCGTTCAAGCCAGCTGCTTTCAGTGTGGGGCAGCTATTTATCGAATATTTTTGCTTATTTACTTGGCATTAATTAACGGCTTTACACTAACTTTTAGATATGAAGTACTAATATGTGTGTGTGTTTATTATTATTTATTATATATATATATATATACTTATATATATAATATATATATATATAAGTCAATTGTTCTACGATAATCTCGCAAAAACTCGAGAACAGCTCGACCGATATGGCCTATTCTTTTATGTTGTGTTCGAAATTGCCCTATTGCTATATCCTATTATAATTAGGGTCATGTGTTTATAAAATGTATTTTTGTAAACATTATTGCAATAAATGATTGAGTATTGTCAGGGCAAGATTTGATGAAACATTTTTGTTAATCCACCGGAAATAGCACCCGGGCGAAGCCGGGGCGGATCGCTATTAGTTAATAAATATTGAACTAAAACAACAAAACACAAGAATTTCCTCATCTATTTTATGGCGTTTGTGATCGGTGACCCGTTTCCTCATCCATCCAATATTCTCATCTGACTGATTCATAAAAGGCTAAAGGTCTGTACACACTGTATTGCGACGGCTATAAAATATCGGAATGAAGATGAACAAGGGGAATTACTAATAAAGTGTTTTGTGCTACGAAATTGAGATTTTTTTCTATAATATTATTTACGCATACACGAATACGCGTATACATATATAAAGATGTATAAAGATACAAACGTACACACTGATACATTATTGTTTCTGCAAAAACTGAAACTCCTTTAAGGAAAGTGAATTCAATTATTTTTAGATATTTATTATGCCGAATATTGACCGGTTTAGTAACAGTTTTATAGTTGAAATGTATCTCGTTCGTGAGTGTTCTTAGCTGTTTGGTTTAAGCCGTTTTCCAGATAGAGTAGGTGTATTTTTACAATTTTAATTTTGGCTATTCGTGTAAAGAATAAGAATTCTCTAATTAATTGGTTGACTTTGACTATGTATAGAGTATGTCTAATAGGTATATAGGCTATTTTCTCAATTTATTTGAAAAAAATCAAGATTTCATCTAAGAAATGCTTTTACTATAGGTATGTAGGTATAAGCTCCTATTTAAGGTATCGCACGGAAACATGTATCGTGTTCAGACCGATTTATTTTATACTAGCCGTGTCCCGCGGCTTCGCCCGCTATCATAAAGTTATAATGTAGCCTATGTGCTAGTCCTAGGTATAATCTATATACATTCCTAATTTCATCCAAATCCGTGCAGCCGTTAAAGCGTGAAGAGGGAACAAAGATACTTACACACTTACAAACACACTTGCAGACTTACACACAAACTTTCGGATTTATAATATTAGTAGGATTCCTTTTGAATCTCGTGATCAGAATCATGTAATCCGACCGGATAGATCCAAGTATTACAATTTGCATTAATTAAACTGATTTTAGAAAGAGAAAGAAAAAATAAAACATTTGGCCGATTGTATCGCGTATATTAGATAACAATCGCGATGTATCGAAAGTTATCGTCCCTCCAATGTAGAACTGTAGTGCCATTGACTGTAGTCCAAAGTTTTTATTATAAAAGCGTTAAAATATATTTTTTATCCTTTATGTCTACAGCCTTATAGAAAGGCTTAACACATCAACGCTTGTTCATTTATTTCGTTTTATAACAACGGATTATGTTCACGGGACAATTATCTTTTGTGTTATTCACAGAGGGGACAAAATGGAGATCCTACTTGTCAACAACATTCATTTAATTATTTGTTTCTGATAAATGTATTCTTCGGGGAGATGAGTTACGTATGGTACGTTACGTATCTATATATATAAAAATCAATGCCACTTTTCGTTGTTATTTTATAACTCAAGAACGGGCTCACCTATCCAAACCCAATGTTTAGGCTTTATTCGGACTATTTAGTAGATGGTTTATGTGAAGTTTGCACAAAATCGGTCGAGCGGTTCTTCACTTATCACACCCGGGCGAAGCCGGGGCGGATTGCTAGTATATTATATTTATTTTAGTTAAGTCACGTTTAAAACACAAACAAACTTATCCACCCCGCTGTCCCAGAATAAATTCCGATCGTGTATGGAGTAAGTATGGAATTAAATTAACACATTTTTTGACATTTATTTATTTACAAACTATATTATTATAATTTTTTAGTTAAGTGTCAAATTATTATAAATATAGATTAGTTTATCCTACTGTTATTTAAGATGTACATATAAATTTATTGGATTTTAATTGTAACAATATGACTTGCCCAGTGAATAATCTTTGTTATAAGGCGAATAAATCATTCCATTTTATTCTACTGCTGCCACCTTCGGAGGGATTCGCTAAGTACCAGCTTGAAGCTCTTGAGTCAATCGACCGGCGAGGAAAAAGACTCATTGTCGATGATAAGCTAGTCGGAGTCCAAATTGCAGTCTCGGTCACCGACCTAAACTCGCAAATTTGCTCGAAGCGTTTCGCTTCTACATAAAATTGCCCGCGTCTTTGTTTCCCGAACTATCAGATTGATAAATAAAAAGTTTACTGGGTATTACATTGAACATTGGGTATTACGTTGCGAATCTGGCAATAGAATCATTAACTTTCATGAGTGCCTTTTTGGGGCCCATGTGAATAAACGATTTTGATTTGATTTGAATAGATAAACTTATTGGTTTCATAACTACCACTGACAATTTGTCCAAGGACTGAAAAATGTATCCTAAAAATATTTAACACTAGCTGCGCCCCGCAGCTTTACCCGCGTAAGTCCCGGAACCCACGGGAATTCCAGGATAAAAAGTGTTGTAGGCTATGTGTTAATCCAGGGCATCAGCTACCTCCATTCCAAATTTCATCAAAATTGGTCCAGTCGTTTAAGCGTGAAGAAGTAACGAACATACAAACACACTCACACACTTTCACCTTTATAATATTAGTCAGACTATCTATGTTTATAATTCAAAGTTCCGGGCAGCAGGCAGATACAAATGTTGCTAACCATCAGACAAGTGTCCTGATTGTCTCTTTTTTTATAAAAAACTACTTTCTGACAATTAATCTTTTAAACAAATTAATTCAAAAGTAACAAAACTAATCCTTAGGAAACCAACAACAGCTTTTGGTGACAGCTACAATACATAGCCACCAATTAACGGTAACTTATTCAGAACATAAGTTACGGCACTTGTTAGCGAAGCAACAGTGTAACGAAGCAGTGCTCAAACTTCAGACAAATCTGTACTTATATTATATATAAATGCGAAATAACTCTGTTTGTCTGTTACGTTTTCACGCCTAAGCCTATAATATATATATATATATATATACTAGCTGACCCGCCCGGCGTTGCCCGGGTAAACAAAAGCTTACATATAAACGCTTTCTCACTCACAGCCCCACTGTTAAAGTACTATAAGTTGTATCGTGGGGCCGTAAACAATTAACACCACACACACAACATTCACGTCATACCCAGAACCAGAAACATAAACTGCCCGTGGGGAAAAAACTTTTGTTATTGTGTTCCCACCGAGATTCGAACCCGCTGCTTTAAAGACGAACGCGCACTCATCTACGCCAGTGGGTAGTTCAAAGTTCAAAGATTCCCCACCCTGCGTCGCCCGGTTAAAAAATCTACACATAAACACTTCCACATTCACAGCCCCACACTAAGTTCAGTGACTTGTAGCGTGGGGCCGTAAAAATCCAAGATTCACAACATATTAAAAACCAGGAACACAAATTTCCCGTAGGGAGAAAACTTCTGTCACCACCGCGAATCGATCCCGCTGCTTTGAAGGCAAACGCGCACCCATTTACGCCAGCGAGCAATTCAAAGTTCAGGAACGACCCACCCGGCGTCGGCCGGGTAGTAAATATTAAAAAACATACCCATAAACGCTTTCACATTCACAACCCCACACTAAGTTCAATGACTTGTATCAAGGGGCTGTAAACATCCAAGATTCACACAACATTCACAACATACTCAAAACCAGAAACACAAATTCCCGTGGGAAAACACCTGTGTTCCCACCGGGCATCAAACCCGGTGCTTTAAAGGCAAACGCCCACCTAACTACGCTAGCGGGCAGTTCAAACTTCAATGATAAGACTAAACAAAAAAAAAACAGTCGAATTTATATCCCCCTTCTTATGTTAGTCGGTTCAAAACATAGACGTATGCCGGATTACGCAGTAACTGTTCCATTCTGTGATCCACCGTTTTCACCCTCAAATAAACTTAACGATTTCTCCTAGACTATGGGTTCAAATTATGTGCAGTAAAAAGCAAATTGCATCTACCTGAACTAAGTAAGCCGATGAAATAGGTTTTTTTGATAAGAATTAATATTAAATACTTAAAAAAAGCCAACGAAATAGAAGCCGCTATTTTTTAGTGCAGGATTTCGTAGTACGTTTCTGTACATTTCTGACCCGTCCCGTTCACGGGCGGGCTCCCGTGAAACTAATTTCACGATTTCTCATAGACTATTTATCCAAATCATATGCAGTAAAAAGCAAAATGTATCTACATGAACTACGTAAGACGATGAAATAGTTTATTTTGATAAGGATTAATACTGAATGTCTCAAAAAGCCAACTAAACAGAGGCCGCTTTTTTTTCAGATTTTTAACAAAGAAAAGTATTTTTTCTGAGCTATACATACATGTTAGATATATGCTGTCGCGGACTTTTTTGTAAAACTCATGAAGGCCAATATTTTTGCCATACATTGTATTCAACTATGTCTTACCGTTTAGTCAGCGTACGCCGATAAAGCGGAAAGTTAGCAAATTTTTCTCCGACTTGTCTTACGAATATTATTATTTCGAACTGATAACTAACTTCTATCCCGACAAAACATAGCCTATGACACTCAGTGATAGTGTAGCTATCTATTGGTGAAAGAATTTTCAGAATCGGATCAGTAGTTTCAGAGATTACCTTTTACATACAAACAAACAAACAAACAAACAAACAAACAAACAAACTTTACCTCTTTATAATATTAGTATAGATTAGCTGTACCCCAAGTCCGGAACCCACGGCTATTCAGGGATAAAAATAGATTTCATTTCAAATCTAATCAAAACCGTTTATTCACATGGGCCCCAAAGAGGCACTCATGAAAGTTAATGATTCTAATGCCAAAAACGCAAAATTACAGCCATCTCGAGAAGAACCTGGAAAGAAACTCGGCCTTTCCCAAGCTCTAGACTTTCTCTGTAACAAATTTAGTTTCTGTAAAACATGTTGATATTTCAAAATTTCAAAATATATTTCACTTTGATATTAACATACCGCAGCTAGCCCAATCCATCTCCCTATTGACATATTGACTTATAACTTTTGTATCAAAGTCATTTAAAAGAAATAAAAACATATTCATTTATTGCAATGTTGTATGCAAAGAGACTAAATGCCACGACACAGGACTCATCTTAGTGTGGGATTCAGGGCTCACCAGAAACATTATGTGTAATGTAATGTTAGTTGTGTTTAATTATTTCAGTGTAAATAAAGCATTCAATAAAAATAATTTATCAAGTCCAATCTTTAGTCTATATAACTATATCCATATTTACCCTTCTAGGAAGATGAGGGTTGAGTAGATACATAATACTTTATCATAATTAGACTTTTCGTAGAAAACGTTAATTGGCTCATTCATAAAATTATGCTCAATTTAACCCTCAGCGAATAATATATTCCAATTTCGTGTTTTGGTGTGTTCGGGTCGGTAACTTAATAAGACTGATCAAATTTGGGCAGTAGGTATCTACGCAGCTTCCTGTATTATTATTTATTTTAATTTATATACAGTTATGTTAGCTTTTGAAGATTGTACTAGGGAAAAATCAAACTAATAAACATTAATTTTATGGCGAATACAGCGATATAGGCAATAGGCTTATTCTGGTCAAACTACGATTGTTCGAATTGGTGCGACGTCGATACGACATCGACAGTCGATCGGTTAAAAGTTCAGTCGATTCGATGGTTCATAAAAGAAAATCGTTCGATTTCGACGTTTTTTTTTATTTGAGACTAAGCTAGCGTTTGACCACAATCTCACCTGATGGAAAGCGACGATGCGGTCGAAGATGGAGCACGCTTGCTCAGTAAATAGCTATTCACTCTCTTCTTTAACAACCCCATATTATACTTTTCGGGAAAAACAGTAGACGGCGCGGCAGGGCGTTCCACTCCTTGGCAGTTCTCATAATGAAAGTGGAAGCGAAACGCTTCGTGCGAATGTTCGGTATTTTTACCATTAGCGGATGCCGCATCGCCGTCTGTCTAGATGTTCGTTAGTAGAACGGTGATGCGGGAATAAGATCATGCAATTCCTTTGAACACTCTCCGTAGTGCAATTTGTAAAAAATTGAGAGGCTTGCTACTTTTCACCGATGATCGAGACTCTGTAAAGTCGTCGATGTAAATATTATTTATTATTATTTATTTATTTAATACTTTATTGCACAGTAAAAAGTGTACAAAAGGAGGACTTAATGCTAAAAGCATTCTCTACCAGTCATCCAGCGGTGGAAAATGAAATGACATGAGGCGTGCATCAATCAGGGGTAAAGAAAATATATGTTAATGAAATTTATATCGAATTGTAATGTACACAAATATAATCGGTACCCGGAATAGATCACCCGAATCTAACGCGCTGGCTTCTTGCTCTATGCGCCATTCTATAGGGCGTCAAAGATAGGTAAAGCGAGCTCATTTCACGGTCTTATTCCACATACTATACTTATTGTAAAAATAATGGGAAAAACACTTTTTCTCCCGCTTACACAACAAAACCTAGTACCACAAAAATAGAACAGATTTAATAACCGAGTTTTTTATTTATAAGTCTAGTTTCACATTTCCACCAATTTTCCGTCTACCAATCTGCCCCAAAAATCTGTAACACTGTAACAGCTACCCGTATATGCCATCTACGTGCAAAAACGGTCATATTTAGCACAAGTGGGTAATTAATTACCCCTTGTTATGGAACACGTCGAAAGAATGTGTCACGCGATGTTTTATATCGAACGGTATTGCTATAAATGTTTACAATATTATTTAGGTAGCGTTTCAATTAGTAACGTTTGTAACCATTTATTTCACTTAAATACGGCAATTATACAAGATCCCATATTGGGTTACACAATCATACCCAGAACTAGAAAATCAAAGTTCTCTTGGGGAGAAAACTTATGTTTGCACCGGGACTAAACCCGATACCCGCTGCATGGATAGCGAATACTCACCTTATATCTATGATTATTTACAAATAGACAGTACCAGTACTTTGATACTTTATGAGCGTCCCCACGGGCCCAGTGTTTTAACACCAAATGGCCCAAATATGAAACCACTGATAAGGTTTCGATGTTTTTGCCGTTTGCGCTGCTCTGCCGAAGCCGCGGCACCAACCTCATTATGTGTTTCAGGAAGATGTGACGGAGCAAAAGTGACACCCACACAAAGGCCGTCCCATTTTCCATGGAATTAAGGTCATGCCCTCGGGTCTTTTACCATCAAAAAATAGATATTTCAGCAGTCTCTTTTCCATTTTTGATAGGCAAGCTAATATTATGAAATATTTGTCCACTATCTCACCTGATGGAAAGTGACGATGTGAAAATAATTTTACACACTAACAAGAGTAAACGCATAAACATAAACGCTTTCACACTCACAGCCCCACACTAAGTTCAATAGTAACTTAATTTCTTCTTTCAGTTAATCGTTCAAAATAAACTTCTATCAATAGGTACCGAGTTTAAAATTTGAATTATTTTGAATTAAGACAATACAGTGAAGATGGGGGACGGTAATTTAAATGAAAAGTTTTAATTACTCGGCTACCAGTTAGGGGATGTAATTTATTAGGGGGTGGAAGTTTTACCTTAAACCAATATAAACACAGCGGTGGGGCTGTTAAAACGACGAAATGTAATTTTACGATAATTTTATTGTTAATTAAATTAAACCACTTTTAACGGAGCCTATCGCGTATATTTTACACTAGCTTTTGCCCGCGGCTTCGCTCGCGTTAAGAAGTATTATTTTAAAATTGACAAACTTTCATCCCCTATTTTATCCCCTTGGGGGTAGAATTAATCAAAATCCTTTCTTAGCGGATGCCTACGTCATAACATCTACCTGCATGCCAAATTTCAGCCCGATCCGTCCAGTGGTTTGGGCTGTGCGTTGATAGATCACTATGTCAGTCAGTCAGTCAGTCACCTTTGAGTTATATATATTTAGATTTTGTTTAATTTGTGACTCTTATAACGATTTACTGAGATCCTAGTGACAGAGAGACTAGGCCCAGATAATGTTTGTCGGAGTATGGTTATATAATGTTATGCAAAGTATTCCACATTCACTACCGTTTCCGGTGTACTCATATTTAACAGAAGGAATCAAAAGGCATAGCACAACAATCTAACATCTTTGTTTATGTTTTTTTTATTATTCGCGATAAAATCCTTTAACATTAGTGCCAACTTCACCCACGTTTTAAAAGTTAAAAAGTAGCCTATTTGTTAAGCCTAGGTATAAGCACATGTACATTCAAAATTTCGTCAATACCCGTCAACCGTTGCAGTGTGACGAGAAAACTAACATACTTACACACAAGCTTTCGGATTTATAATATTAGATTGATTAGCACACAGCTGAGATGGTGGTCAAAAGTTTGGCTATGTCGAATAAAACATAAAACACGAAATTACCTCATCGGCCTACAGGAATAAAAAGTGAATAGCGATGTCAAATTAATGATGAATAAAGTAGAAAGACAGGTTTAACAATATCAGTCGTTACATGTCTACTTTTAGGTAAAAACAATTAAAATAAATTATGTTTAAGTACGAGTAGGTTACGAGTTTAGTATGTTCCCATCACCTATATCAGATTGTGTATAATAATAATATTAACATTTGTCTCTAGCCTAACGCATTATCTATTGTCGTCCATGTTGTTGAACAGTAATCGAATCACATTTACGATAAGACCTATCTGTTTGTATAAACTGAACTGCCCGTTGGCTAAGTTGTGTGAGCGTTCGCCTTCTAAGCAGGGGTATCGGGTTCGATTCCCGGCGGGAACACAAGTTTTCTCACCAAGGAAAATTTGTGTTTCTGGTTCTGGTTGTGATTGTGTGTGTGATGTGAATGTTTCCGGCACCCACGACACAAGTCATTGAACTTAGTGTGGGGCTGTGAGTGTAAAAGCGTTTATGTTTATGTTTATAACATTTCTTCGAAATACTTTCTTCGAGTAGATATCACAGATAAGGAAAAGGCCGACCATTGGATATAAAACAATAGCCAGTTTTGTGGCCCTACATCAAAGAGCCGACCATCAATCATGCCGACGCGACGCGTGGGGGCGCGGTTAGCCGCTTTACCGCTTTGCCGCTTTATACCGTTTTTATACCGCTTATCGCTTTACATCCCTCGCATTTATTGCTACTCGAAATGCTATCAAAAAGAGATTCATTAATGGTGGACGTCGTTTAGCGGATACGGAATCGATTTAGGATCTTTGTCTAGTTAGGGCTTTCACCAGATGTAGGATTAAAAAGTTATATGACCAGATAACTTATCAAGACGAATCAAACGAGCCCAAACTCTATAGGTTTATTTTGTTTAGTTAAGAAGTTCCTATGGCCATCTTCCGTCTCCATCATCAGACCAGGTTCATGGTACCATATCATTGTATTATCACCAATGACACATAAGTATACCAAATTTGAGTTTAATCAGAGATCGAAAAGTGGGTTTAATTCAGCTTCCAAGGTTTGATTACAGACCGACAGATTACGGGACAGGTGAAATATATGACTAAATAAAACCCTGTACAAATCAGTAGGCCTATTCTGGTCGTCAAAATACGTTTGTTCGAATTGATGCGACGTCGATACTACAGTCGATTGGTTGAAATTTCAGTTGATTCGATGTTCATAACAAAAGAAAATCGTTCGTATTCGACCTCGATGTAAAGATAACCTATGCCCGGAATAGACCCCCAGAGAAAGCATTGTTTCTGCTTATTAAAAAAAAACCGCTAATAGTTTATGTGCTCTTCCGATTGCGACTTTTAGGAAAACCAAGACAGCTGTTTTTGAATTGACTCCTGAAAACAGTTTTTTTTGTTTTGCCAGTACTGGGTCAAACAAAAACGATTTAATTTGCCATCACTAGTTCAATGTCTTCAGAGTCCCGAACATCGGTGTAAGGTAGCTAGCTTGTGCGTGTTTTACTTGTATATTTCGGAGACTGCGACAACTGCATGATTTGATTCCTCCAGCTCCCTTCCATCATTGCACAACAAGGCGTACTAAAACGAGAGGTCAATTTTATGGTGGACATTCCTCCGATTCGAACCAAGCGATTCGCCAAACTTTTATTATGCGAGTTGCAAAGGAATGGACCACCCTGCCTTCTCTCTTTTTTCCAGATAAGTTTAATTTAGGCCTCTTCAAGTCGAGAGTGAACATGTATTTTCTAGGCAAGCATGCCCTAGCCCTTGACATACTGACTGACTGACTGACTTAGAGACAACGCACAGCCTATACCGCTGGTCGTAGAGACTTAAAATTTGGAGGGTACATTTGTCTTAGTACGTAGAGGGTATTTAGAATGGCTTTTTGGAAATTCTACCCCCAAGAGGGTTAAATGAAACGTTTGTATGAAAGTTCTTTGTTTTTTAACTTATAGCGCTGAAAATTGGTATTTGAGTAGTAAATTTTTTTTTCCAGGGGTGTTTTAAGATGGTGGCATAGGGATGAAAGTTCATGTCGAAAGTTCTTTATTTATGAAGTTTCGCTGATGGAAATTGGTATTTGAGTAGGTCATTTAAAATAGAAAAATGATGTTATCAATATTTTTTGCCAGGAGTGCATTAAGGTGGTGCAATGGGGAAATAAAAGTTCATTTGGAAAGTTTTTTATTTATGAAGTTTGTGTGTTAATGTGTCAGTATGTAAGTATGTTTGTTTTATCTTTACGCAGTAACGGCTAAACTGATTTGGCTCAAATTTCCAATTTAGTACATAGCTTACAGTCAGGATTAACAAATAGGCCAATTTTTTACTTAATTAACGCGGATGAAGCCGTGGGACACGGCTAGTTAACCATATAAAAAGTAAGAATATTGAATGTGGAATGCTTTTTTATTTTATTTTAAACGACGTTTTCTAAAAAAAACCTACGTAGATCGATTTTTCGCCCCCGAAACCGCGTATATACAAAATGCATACAAAATTTCATTAGAATCGTTGGAGCCGTTTCCGAGATTCAGATTATATATACCCACAAGAATTGCTCATTTAAAGGTATGATATAGATAGATAGATATCCCAAAAGTACAAAATAAAATAGTCACAACAGTGATTAATATGAACATTGGAGAAATCTTAATTATATTTGAATATATTCAAATTTCTTTATATATATTTTCCTACAGAATAATTTTCTAAAAAACATGAGCAAGCTCATTAAAATGGATAGGCAGCTTTCGTAAGCCACAAAGAAATGTGCCTAATAAAGCAAAATTATTTAACGAAGAGATTTGTTCCTAAATAAGAATTCTTGTAAGTTATTACGGTCCAATGTCAGCATTAAAAACTAAAATTATTATAACTTTTAAACTATACACAAAGAAGCCTTATCCAATGAAAGATATTGAATGGTGAGCAAAATTCTCTATCTAAAGCCCGCTAAGTTATGACATGCCATGGGTTACATCTTTCATGAGTGGCCCCATGAGGGGCCTTTTGGGCCCCATGTGAATGAACGATTTTTATTTTGTATTGATAAATTTAGAAAGGAAAAAATATCGATTGAGGCGGGGTTTGAACCCGCGGCCATAGTATGCCCTATTGCTCTAACCGCTGAGCTACTCAAGCCCTGCCTGAAGCGACGAAATTATCCTTTCCTTATTATTAACGTCTTACGGGGACGTGCGATGTCATATACCGAAACAGTTTTTAGAAGATTTTTATTTTTTTATTTGAATTTGAAGTCACATAATAGACTTATAGTACTAGTAGATAATAGACAAGTAAACCGGTGCTGAGAGAGCCTCTGCAGGTGAGGTTATATGGATCCGGATAAGTAACTTTGCATGTGTACCCTATTATAAACTATGTCTCATATGCCCCTGGGCAATTCTTCCTTTCCCTTTTGAGTGGAAGTTGCTGAACACTGCTCCAACAATATAAGGAGATGATCCTTATATTGTTGGAGCAGTGTTCAGCAACTTGGTTACGACAAAAAAGCGATCGAAAAAATTTAATCAATGAGATTAGGTATACAGGTTTTAGTAATAATTGCCAGGATGTTGATCACTCGTCGCCTCCACCAGACGCTCTGATAGAGTTTTGAAAATAGAATGAGCTCCCGGTTCCCACAGGCCCAGTGTTTCAACTCCAAAGGCTCAAATATGTAACAACTGCTAAGGCTTCCATATTTTCGTTTTTTTCCGTTTATATAAATATTTGAAATAATGATACTACTTTCATCAAAAAAGACTCCTAACTTAACCCGATGAGCAAGCAACTCAGACGTTAACTAACGTACCTAAAACATATCAAGTTTAAAATTTATTAAGTCAGCCCAATACTTGACACCCTCATCACCTGTCGGGGTATTATAGACCCTTGTAATTCTAAGATAAATATATCGAAAGGGTTATGAGATGTTAATGAAATTGGGCTTTTGATGTTTATGATTAAGCTATCTTATGTAAAGTAAAGATAATAATTGTGTTAACATTAACTTTGATGCAGAGATGAAGCTTCTGACGGCTATTTGTTTTGAGCATCCGTGTATACGGAACTACTATTACTATTATACTAGTAACACGGAATATTAATTGACTATTACGCACTAAGTGTCTTGTTTAATCCTACTAATATTATAAATCCGAAAGTTTGTGTGTAAGTGTGTAAGTATGTTTGTTCCCTCTTCACGCTTTCAACGGCTGAACGGATTTGGATGAAATTTGGAATGTACATAGATTATACCTAGGATTAACACATCGGCTACTTTTTAACTTGATACTAGCGGGCGAAGCCGCGGGACACGGCTAGTAATTAATATATTCTAGTGCCCCATTGCAGGAAGTTTGTTATGATTATCAATTTATAAGTAAATATCCGGATGACCGAGCTTTGCTCGGTTTTTTGTTTTGAATGTGTTTGAATTTGTAGCCTCAGAAAGCTCCATCTAGTGTCGGTTAGAAACAGTTTTTTTACATCGGTCATGGCGTAATATATGGCGCTGATAGTTTTTTAAATCCGTTTTTTTAAATGCAGTTTGGAAACCGAGCATTTCTCGGACCTGGAACGTTGATAAATCGATTCCTTGGGCCGAAAAACCCCTAATCTATAACTTTCATGAAAATCGTTGGAGCCGTTTCCGAGATCCTGATTACACACACACACATATATATATATATACAAGAATTGCTCGTTTAAAGATATTAGATAGATAGATAGATTTTTTTAATGGGACCAAAACTAACTACGGGCCAATTGCCTATATTTCCTAAAAAAAAACTAAAACTATGTACAGCAAAGAACTAAAGTTACCTACAAGACATCGAGCTTATAGGTAACTCAAGTGCTCAAGCCCACTACCAGTGGGTAGCGTTCCCATCATGCTGGCGGCATTGCCTCTCTGAATTGCAATGCTAATACGTTGAGCCAAATAAGTGCCAGCATTTTGATCACGCGTCGCTTCAACCAGGCGCTCTGATAGAATTTTGAAAATAGAATGAGCTCCCGGTCCCCACGGACCCAGTGTATACGATACAGTCACTTCGTGACAAGCATCCGCCTGCGGCAACAAATCTCCATTTACCTGATCCACCTCAACAGAGTGACGTCACTGTTGAGGCGACCGCTCAGGATGTTGCTTCGGCTGTTATGTCTTTTAAAGGTGGATCTGCCGGTGGCCTAGATGGCTTAACACCGCAAATTCTAAAAGATCTTTTATGTGCTAGTTCTGGCGAGATTGGTGAGATACTTTTAAAAGATCTAACGGCTTTAGTTAACCTGATGTTGTCAGGTCAAGTCAATAATGACGTCACAGATATTTTGTACGGCGCAAATTTATGCGCACTTAACAAAAAAGATGGTGGCATCAGGCCCATAGCGGTGGGCACCACATATCGCCGCCTCGCGGCTAAAATCGGTTGTAAGAAAATGTTTGTTTCTTTAAGCAATCTTTTTCAGCCTATACAGCTTGGTTTTGGTTCGCGGGGCGGATGTGAGGCTGCTGTCCATTCCCTTAGAACATTTTTAAATCAAAATTGTGGAGAGGTGTTGCTAAAGGTGGATGTTAAGAATGCTTTTAATTCTGTTGATAGAGGCACCCTTCTGACCCAGGTGAAAGATAAAATTCCAGAGTTATATAATTTTATTTGGCAATGCTATGGCAAACCATCAAAATTAATTTACAAAAACGATGTTCTTTTGTCTTCCCATGGCTGTCAGCAGGGTGACCCGTGCGGCCCAGCAATTTTTTCTTTAGCTGTCAATCCAATAATTCAACGTCTCCAATCCAAACTAAATGTTTGGTATTTGGATGACGGAACTCTGGGAGGTGATGTGAATACTGTCTTAAGTGATTTAAAATTAATAATTGATGAATTTAAAAAGATTGGGCTTGAACTAAATTTTTCGAAATGCGAACTTTTTGTTTGCAATAACTGTTCAGACAAATTATCGGTTTTACAAAAATTTAACTCATTGGCTTACAATATAAAACTAGTAGACAAGTGTTCACTTCGCCTTTTGGGTTCGCCGATATTAGATGAATCATTTTCACCTTTTGTAGAAGAAAAAATTCAAAATTTTAAAAATTCTTCTGACAGATTGCTCAAAATTAACACTCATATGGCTTTTACAATTATTAGATTCTGTCTTTTTGTCCCAAAATTTACGTATTCTTTAAGATGTTGTCCGCTATGGAAACATGGCGCGCTCCTCGAGAGCATGGACAATATCGTAAAGAATACTCTTATATCGGTTTTGAATATAGACATAGATGACAGGGCTTGGTCGCAAGCTTCTTTACCTGTAAGACTAGGAGGCTTAGGTATACGTAAAATTTCTAGTGTTGCGTTACCGGCTTTCTTGTCCTCAGTTCATGGCACTTCTAAATTAGTCGAAAAAATACTTTCACATAGTTTGGGTTCTTTAGAAATAGCAAACCTGACTGAGGCCAGAAGCGCCTGGGAGATGGCATGCCCAAATACCGGGCTCCCAGTGAGGTTATCCTCACAGAGGCTGTGGGATCGGCCGCTCTGTGAACTAGCACGGAAACATCTTTTAGATACGTGTCCTAGCGTCACAGAGCGTGCTCGACTTCTAGCAGTTTCTGTATGGGAGTCAGGGCTTTGGTTGCAGGCCATTCCCTCTTTTAATACTGGTACACTTATAGATCCATCTGCTTTCCGTCTCGCTATATGCTTACGTTTGGGTGCAAGGTGCTATGTTGCCCATAGCTGTCAGTGTGGTACTGCTGTTGACCAGCTTGGTCACCACGGCCTCTCGTGCCAGAAAAGTGCTGGCCGAATTTCCCGCCACGCCAGCCTCAACGATATCATCCGCCGGGCTTTTACCAGTGCCAACGTTCCAGCCATTCTCGAACCGAATGGTCTGATGCGTGACGATGGTAAAAGACCCGACGGCATGACTTTAATTCCATGGAAGATGGGACGGCCTTTAGTATGGGATGCAACTTGTGTCGATACTTTAGCTCCGTCACATCTTCCTGAAACACAGAATGGGGTTGGCATTGCGGCAACTTCGGCAGAGCAGCGTAAACGGCGCAAATATGGAAACCTTGGCAGTAGTTACATATTTGAGCCGTTTGGTGTTGAGACACTGGGTCCGTGGGGACCGGGAGCTCATTCTATTTTCAAAATTCTATCAGATAGATAGATTAGATATTTCCATTTATGGTTGACATACCTCCAGTTTGCTCGAAGCGTTTTGCTTCTACGTTCATCATCCGTACAGCGAAGGAGGGGAACTCATTGCCTGGTCTTTGTTCCCTGAACAGTATAATCTGGGTGTCTTCAAGTCTAGAGTGAATAGGTACCTTCTAGGCATGCATGTTCCATCTTTGGCCGCATCGTCACTTTCTATCAGGTGATATAGCGGTGAAATGCTTTCCTATCTAGTATAAAAAAAAACAATTATTTGTCCGTAGCGTCCAAACCATATAAGCACATAACTTTAGTGAATGTAAAAAGCTGCGACCAAAGCCAAAATTGGAAATTATAATGATGTAAAACAAAATAATGAGGCACCCATACACGTAGGCGCAATTTTTTTATATTTTTTCTGCTCGTGTGCGTCGTTGAAAAGAACTTTGTAAGTACAAACGGTTTAAGAATAACTATGTTGGAAAATAACAATAATTACGTTGGTCACCAAAGTCACTGTTTTTATACCTATTTTTGGTCCCGTGTCTAGTCTATCTCAACAATAGCTACGCATTTAAAAATGAAACTTGGTTTAATATCCCACACAATTGTTAAAACAGTGATGATGCGGCCGAAGATGAGACATGCTTGCCTAAAAGAGACCTATTCACTCGAGACTTGAAGACTTCCAGATAATACCGTTCGGGAAAAAAGACGCAGGCAATGAGTTCCACTCTTTTGCTGTACGGATGATGAACGTAGAAGCAAAACGCTTACTCACAAGATACTTAATTTGTTAAGTATATGCTATTGAAGTTAATTAAAAACGTTAAACTACTATTGAAATGTAGAGTATTACTCGAAGACAAACAATAGTATAGACATGAATTTGTATCATTTATATTTTTATTTGTTCCGGTCCAATATTTTCATTTCCAATGATTTTGTGATTGACAAGTACAAGATGAAAGCAATATACTCAAAGTTTCCAATATCAAAGAACGAAGGATCGGAATTTTCGTTACATTCGAGCCGTTTTCCATTAGGAGTAATTTAATTTATTTATTTATTGCGAGTGATCGAACCGTGTGAAATTAAAAATGCCAATAATAAGTAGAGATCGATATCCGTTTGCATTCTTTGGTGACAAATAATAGTTGATTTATATTAAGAAATCCAGTAGAGATAGATAGATAGATAATACTTTATTGATCCACTTTATAAGATGCAATAAAACAAAGGTAACAAAAAAGCTTATACGTAAAGTATCACAACAGGCGGCCTTATCACTAATAGCGATCTCTACCAGGTAGAGCTGGCGCCTGAGTGGTGACTTACTGCTATTATTTGATTTAAATATTCATAAGTATTAAACATATTACGTTTCGCTTCTACGTTTATCATCCGTACTGCGAAATAATGAAACTCATTACCTGCGTCTTTGTTCCCTGAACAGTACAATCTGGATGTCTTCAAGTCTAGAGTGAATATGTACTTACCTTCTTGGCAAGTATGTTCCACCATCGGCCGCATCGTCACTTTATATCAGGTGAGAAAAGCTTGCCTATCCAGTATAATTCAAAAATATTTTAAGTATTTATACGTAACTCACGGTTGTTTTCTCGCATTGTTACAAGGCTAATTTCGGAACAGTCGGTGCTCCCTCCCTCCTTCGAGTACGCCCGTAGAGCGTCTGGCGTACACGCTTAGTACACGCCGAGAGTCTTTTTTGGTAGTCTTCAAGTCTAGAGTGAATAGGTATCTTTTATGTAGACATGCTGCATCTTTGGCCGCATCGTCACTTTCCATCAGGTGACATAGCGGCCAAATGATTTAACCGGCATAAAAAAACCCTTGAAGAATGTATACAATTGTAAACGTAACTGCCGTATGATGCTGTAGTAAACCGAGATCAAAAAAGGAGGTTCTCAATTTGACAGTATTTTTTCTTTTTGTATGTATGTTACGCGATATCTGCGTCAATTATGAATCGATTTTGATATTTTTGTTTTTGTTTGGTAAAGGTAGTCCCATATAAATTTTATCGAAATCGGTCAGGCCAGATGATGACGGTTTTTTTTTAACTTTGCTTGCGTTTCAATTACTTTACTTGATTGTATGAATTGTTGTGTATTGTATATTAACTTGTATTGTATGTAAGCCCAGTAAACTGTTCATAATTAGATTTCTCATGTAAGCATGCTAACCACCTTCGATCATATCATCACGTATATGTGCTCAAACTATAGCATGAAATATAAGTTAAGCAATAAAGAGTCTTGTTTAAAATGCTCCTTTTTTAAATTTCCCGATACTCTACACGCCCTTATTACAAATATGCGCATATTGAAGAAGCTTACGACGGCTCTATAAGTGTAGAGCGCTTCGCGATCATATTTTGCATACAAGCGTTTTTTGATGAAACACTTGAAAAGAAACTTCAAAATTTTGTCAAGGGAATATAGATCCAACTGGATGCCTAGGCTGTTGATAAAATAGAGTTTTTTTTTTAACGCTTTCACACTCACAGCCCCGCACTAAATTCGATGACTTGTGTCGTGGGCGCTGGAAACATTCACATCAAATACACAATCACAACCAGAACCAGTAACACACATTTCCTTGGGGAGAAAACTTGTGTTCCCGCTGGGAATCGAACCCGATACCCCTGCTTGGAGCGAACGCCACCCGACTAAGCCAACGAGCAGTTCTATCAGTAATTAGACGTCTGTAAAATAGAAAAAAAGCAAGTTAAAAAATTAATGCCGGCTTTCATGTTATAGCAATAACTTAAAATAATCCCTCTCACACTCACAGCCTACACCAAGGTCCACGACTTGTGTTGTGAGTGCCGGTCAAACGCCTGCCACTAGACTTAAAGACTCCCAGATTGTACCATACAGGGAACAAAGACGCTGGCAATGTGTTCCTTTGCTGAATAGAATAGAAGAGAATAATTATTTATTGAAAAACTGATGTGACCAACATTGCAAGATGGCTGAACTTAACTATATGGATGATAAGCCTTGAACCAAACCGACGTTTGCCAGTTCGTCTTGTTTTAAGATGATAAAAAGTTCATAGTGGATTTAACTTGTGCAATTCCTACGCACACTCTCTGAAATTTAAACGATAGACAACCAATAGGCTCGCGACCTTACGTCGATCACCGAGACTCAGCAGTTTGGACTCGACTAGTTTACTATCGTCAATAAGACTTGGTCGTGGTGGCTAGTTGGTCCATAGTGCTTGTTTTAAATTTATTTGGCTTTAGTTAATATTTTTTAAGCTTTAATAGACTATTATCCTTTTAGAATTGTATGTAATCTGTTACAGTTTAAACTTTCACCCAAAAAGACGTGATGTCAACATGGAACAGTATCTTGTCGTCGGAGACAAGATAAGTTTTAAACCGTTTACCCTATTCCTTTCCTTATTCAAAAGTCAAACATCACAAATTCGAAAAGGTACAAACTTTTTAGGAAAAGGACAAAACTTCTGCGACAAATCTCCTTTGAAACCGAAAGAGGGTAAGTTTAAAAGGCAATTGTGCCAATAGTGCAGAACTTCGAATTGTTAATTATTGCGATTTGTTAATTGTTAAACGAGGTTTGGTCCTTGATTCGAAAAGTTTGCATAATTAATTAATAATTGATTATAATGTTAACTTCGTTGTTAGGTTCCCTTCTCTGGGGCTTTTAACGACGCTTTGGGTTATTTTTACCCGACTAAGGCGAAGCAGAAAGTGTAATGATTTTAGCACCGTATGTACGTATATATGCTCGTTTGTTCCTTCCCAGCGTACAAACTAATAAACCACAGTAATAAACCGATTTTACTGGGTCATAGCTAATAATATTTATATATATAAATTAAAGAGCTCTAAAATACTAATACAAAAATATATAACACATAATATAGTAAGCTAGCCGTGACCCGCGGCTTTGCTCGCGTCAAATAAGTTAAAAAGTAGCATATGCGTTAATCCTGAGTATAAGCTACGTACATTGGAAATTTCTTAAACTAGGAACTTTCACACAAACGTATTCACCCCATGTAACCCTCTTAGGGGCAGAATTTTAAAAATCCTTTCTAAGTACACCTCTACGTACTAAGACAAATGGGTACATTTGCCTTAGTACCTAAATTTCAAGTCTCTAAGACAAGCGGTTTAGGCTGTGCGTTGTCTCTAAGTCAGTCAGTCAGTATGTCAGGACAAAGATTCTTATAGTATTCGAATAGGAAGAATAGCGTTAAACGTTATGTGTTTGTTTGAAACTATTAGAAGCTATTTTGTAATGAGAAGAAGTCATTGTTTCTGTTTATGATCTTTCGTCTTGTAATTTTTAATTTGTGTTTTTATAACGTTTGAGTTTCTACTTGATATTGATTTTCACTTGATTGTGGTAGATTGAGTAGAACTTTACCACCTCTCTCTATTTTTTTTAATTATTGTACTCGTTGTTAGGTGCGATCGTTCACGTTGGTATATTTTTTACCGACTTCCCAAAAAAGGAGGAGGTACTCAAGTCGACTGTATTTTTTTTTTATGTTCTCGTT
The DNA here is from genome assembly GCA_948107665.1 of Lomographa bimaculata. Classification (NCBI taxonomy): domain Eukaryota; kingdom Metazoa; phylum Arthropoda; class Insecta; order Lepidoptera; family Geometridae; genus Lomographa; species Lomographa bimaculata. The sequence continues at coordinate 545,021 of OX403607.1, read as the reverse complement.
TACCCGACTTCAAAAGTTACCTCATAACTTCTTTCGTTGTGACCCGATTTTGATGATTTTTTCTTATTTGTAAGCTGGTGCTTTTCTTGTGGTCCCATTGAAATTTGGTCAAGATCTGATCTCTTGTTTTTGAGTTATCGTCAATAATGCGTGTTTAATACATTAAATCTGATCAAGGTTCTGAAGATGAAGCGGTGAAATCGGTTTTTTTAAGCTTTGCTAAATTTTTTTTAAGTTTGCGTTCAATTATTTTAAGAATAAATAATTTGTGAAGCCCATTCGAAATTAGCTTATTTTTTAAACCAACTATGTATACAACGCTTTTCTCTCCTTGAGACTTAAGGTGATAGTCTCATATGCCCATATATTACACTGGCAACTCGATTTTTTAGCTCAAAACAAAACACCTGTTTTTGCAGTCCTGATTTTCAGCTAAACATTAGCACAAATTATAATGAAATACAATCCATAATACATTATCTATTCTTCAAAATCAACATTAATCCCCACGACAGTCAATGAAAAGAAAATCAGGAAAATCCCCGAAATCCTTGCTTTTATAAATAGGTTAGGGATCTCCACCCTCGGAAATGTTATCTGTATATAATGATCTTAAAAATATACCCCAACCCTTATAAAAAAACATCTCTGGGGTAGATAAAAATACAATTAAGAAAAGCTACAGGAACTGTCTCTTTCAAATTAGGAGTTAATTTTTTATTATTATGATATACAGTTCATTCGTTTGTTTTTAGAAGAGCCAACATCAAAATCACGGTATTTTTTTATTTATATATTTCTAATAAAATTATATATCACAAGGAATCTATACCTATATAGATATGTGTTTAAATCAAATACAGTGCGAATGATTTGTTTTTTTTTTGTTTGCTTCAGTACATGGGTAGTTATGAAAAAAAATGATTATATAATTACCCTAAGAACTTTCAATAGATGGCGTGGTACGATCGTGGTGAGTTCATCGGGTCATCTAACAGAAAATATTTTGCTTTCAATATTTTTTTACTTCATTTATAAAACAAGTCTAACAGTCACCAACAAATGTTACCAGCCTAATTTTTCACATAAATAAAACCTCTCACTTACCTTTTATCAAATTCGTGTAGATCTTCACTAGTGAACTGGCTGGTCACGTCCAGCAGCTGCTGTATGTGATCGCTGCAGACCCTACTTTTGCGTCTTCCGTCCTCTCCATCCCTAAGAAGGATGGTAGCACATCCCCCATAGTCCAAGGATAGTGAAGGCTGTTGGACCACAATAGTGGTGCGACCTGCTGGGATCGTCGTGGAAGCTGAGTCTAGTGGATTGGCTGTGACGTGTACTTGGGCGGCTGTAACAAAATACGGGTAAACAGACGGATGCAGATTAAGAAGGATAGAAGTTAGTCAAGAAGACCATATAGTATCCTATCACACTAATGAACTCTATAGGGTTCGCTAAATTATTTGCCCTTTAAGCACTGTTTACGAAAGCGAAACAAATAAACTTTGGGTATTTTTGTCACATTTATGTCAGGAATTTTTACCCGCTTAAAATTGGAAAACTTATATCGCGGATGCTGGAAACCACATACATACACACTCAAAATCAGGTAAACAAAATTCCCTTCGGAGTCGAAATTGGTGAGATTGTTATTCTAAGAAAAAACTAAAGCCTCAGGAGTTCCGTTCGGTCGTCATTGCTACTGAGTTTAAATATCAAGACATACTGTCTTTATTAACTGCTCTATTTCACATGTATCTCGCTCTTCTGCCAAGTTTTACTGATTCACGTTTAAATGGGTTAACGCAAATAAACAATTTACTAATCTTACCTGTTGACTGTCTTCTCGCAGACACCGGCGGCACGGAATGCTGATGTGTAGATGAGCGTCTCCTATTTGTCGTTGTGAACACCTCAGTTCCCTCCAACTGTCTCCTTAACTTTGACACTTCATCTTTGTAATACTCCTTCTCTTTCTGTTTGTGCTTCATTCTTGGTTCACTGCCTCTCCGCTTAACTGGTTCAGGCTCGAAATTGAAATGAGTCTCTAACTTCTGCTGGGCTTTTGGACTCTTTGGTGTATCACTTTTAGAATCGTATTGCACTTGAATTGAAGTCGACGGCCCGCCTATCGTCGTAACTTGAGCTTTATTTCTGGGTTTCTTAGGGTCGGGAATGGGGACATCAAAAACAAATCTAGCTGGCCCTGGTCGAGGAGATTCTAGAACATCGGTAGCTGATTGTGGCTTGGTGTAGGCTGGTGAATTGATTTCGCAGCCATTCTGGTTTCTGTGGTAGTGAGGTGGAGCAGTGCTGGGAGGGTTCTGGTTGGTTGTTGGCTCTGAGTCGATAAGACAAGGCTGCTGATGTGATGGTTCGGGTGGTTCGGCCTCTGCGTCCATGGAGTCATCTGTACAGGTGATTGAGGTGAGTGCGGTAGCTGCTGAGTCAGTACTGGTGTTTATGGTCTTCTCGGAGGTAGTGCTGCTGCCCATGACGACCACCTGCTGAAAAGGAAATGATACGGTAAAGGTTCAGCTCTTGGAGAACACTTCAAGGTAGGACATTTTATAATCCTCACCTGACTAGCTACCACTAACGAAACTCAGTAGTAGTTCACCATATTCATGCAAACAATCTGTCGCCATAAGCCAAGTTATTCTGGCCGCTATAACTTTGAGATTCAGTACCTTTCTAGATCTAGAGCTTGTACCCTCGGACAAAAGTTTTGCGTCTTCGTTCATTTATAGAACAGCAAAAGAATGGAACGCTTTGCCGTCGTCTGTGCTTCCTGAAAGGTACTATTTGGGTGTGTTCAAAAGTAAAGTGAATAGGTATTTACTAAGCAAGCGTGCTCCACCTTAGTCCACATCGTCACTTTCCATCAGGTGTGATTGTGGTCAAACGTTTGCTTAGTCTGTAATAAAAAAAAACCCTCTACCACATCATAACTTACCAGTACCAAGTAAATAGTGGTCAAATCTTTTTGAGATTAAAAATACTGGTGAAGCGTCTTTGCCTTTTATAATATAAAAAATAAGTATAAATTATACATCTGTGAATAAATACTTCACTTTATATACCTAATATTCATATTGTGTGTGTGATGTGAATGTTTCCGGCACCCACGATACAAGTCTTTGAACTTAGTGTGGGGCTGTGAGTGTGAAAGCGTTTATATTTATTTATATTTATTTATTGGCAAGAATCTTTGGATATTTGTGTACATTTGCAGTGTATTAGGCTCTCTGCTGACCACTGTTAGAGATCGTTCAAAGGAAATCCTAGAGATGGCGCTATTTGCAGTTGTATCGAGTGACATTTTTGCGCTCGCGACTTCATCGTGTGTGTCTTGTCTGTGTGGTTGACAAAAACGCTCCGCTATTGAATTTTGTGACGTAGAAAACTAATGAAATAATTATCATCTAATTAACCAGGACTTAAAATAAAAACTTCATCGTGTCTATTGTGATCGACCGCTTCATCGGTGATGTGACTTAGTGATCAGTGCCTCGTATATTTTCGGATGTTTTCGGATTCAAACTCGCCGGCCGGAGCGACGTGGAGTTGTGTGTGTGCGCTTAGGCATACATACAGTTTGCTGTAGTTCCTTTCTTGGGGAGCTCCGGAGGCGGTTTCGAAGCAGTCTAAGGTACGTGGGCTTAAATAAACACTGTAAATTGATTCGTGTATCCCTACTGATATTTGCCAATGTTTTAATCCAAAATAATTTACCGCTATCATTAAAAATATTAACACGTAAATGGTGGGCTATTTACACGCCAGCGATTTTACTCGCGCCACCAAATACCCTCAAACATTAGACATTTAGTATATTTATCGTTAATTTACATCAGGTAAGATAGTGGTCAAAGGCTTGCCTATCCAGAAATAAACAAATTATTACGGTAGTTAATAAAAATATAATTATTTCCGGGAATGTTGACAGTAATTACTAATGATAGTAAGTACTTAATCACAATAATATTAAAAATTCAAACGTATAAGTATGTTGTTTGTCTCTTCACGCTGTAACAACTGAATGGATTAGGGTGAAATTTGGAATATACACAGCTTATACCTAGGTAATACATACGCTACGTTTTTACTTGATAAATGCGGGCGAAGGCGCGAGGCATGGCTAGTTGGAATATAATTTAAAACAGAAATGAAAACCAGACATAACCAGCAGTTTCAAAAATATCTATTTATAATATTATTTTATCAGTATTGAAACTAATTGTGGTTGTACGTTTCGAGGCCGTTAAGGAGATGAGAGTAATTTAGATATCGTTCAATGTCTTTTAATAGTTTTCCAATATCGCAAAATTCATAGCGGGCTTCATAAATAAATTGGAAAATAAGCTTTATTTTATGTACGTAGTTACAAAGTTATTGGAAAACGAGTAGAGCTCTCGCGCGGTTTTGTAGTTTATAAAAGATAACTACATTTTAAGATAACTGCATGCATAAAGGTGAAAAACATTAGGTATGAAACAATGCTCACTATTTCAGGTACCTTTTTATAGCTACTGTACCCTTAAATTATTTCTCAGATTATGCTCAAGCATCTACAATAAAGTAAAAGGCAATAAATAGAATAGTTATTGAAAACATAATATTAGGAAAAGAAAACAACGGGTTGCACTCCGGGAGTGCCGGCAAAAGTGAAAACTTGAACAATTTTTTCCGCGCGGTAGAAAGAGATGAGGATATTTCTTCCTCTACGAATTCTTCGAATTTTCGATCAGGTCATGCTGACGTGAGTTTAACATTTTTTACCCATCCCAAAAAAAGTGCACAACGCCGCTAAAGTTTTCACTTCAAAAAATATTATTCTGACATTAAAGATACGTTTTCACATAGACGAAATTTTAAAATTTATCTAGTTTTAAAGTCATATTTTTTATATTTTTCTTCAATTTATAAAATTCCATTTAGCAGTTTCAGCGTAAAGGAATAACAAACAAACTTATTTTATAGTCTATACACATACTCAAGAAATGTAACAGTACAGACACGATTTCTTTCCGAAGCAGATTTGTGTATATAGATAGGTATATAAGTTTAGATATACCTAATTAAGTTACGTCCAAAAATATTTGTATTACTTAAGAAATGCTTTTCGCATAAATCTTATTAGAAATATGTATAAATTATACTCATCTGTCGCCTACAAAGAAAAAAATAAGGCCAAATAAAATTGCTTTCTGCAAAACCGATCGACACACCTACTTAATTTGTAGAAAGCTTTACCAATTTGGTTCATATAATTTGAAATCTTTTGAAGTTCAAAGTAATTTTCACTAGAAACTAGAAACAAAACATTCAATTAGTAATAGAGATCGAGATTTGGGGCCGGGTTTTAGGGACAAAGTACCAATTTAGGGAGTTGAGCTTAATGTCGTTTGTGTACTTAAATCAATTGAATTTAAAAGTTTTAAACTAGTTTTGAAAAAAAAAGTTTATATGTAAATCAAATTTAATGTAACGCTCACCCAAAAGCGTTCGCTTTTTAAGCATCGGGTATCGGGTTCGATTCCCGGCTGAAACACAGGTTTTCTCCCCAAGGAAAATTTGTGTTTCTGGTTCTGAATGTGATTTTGTGTGTGTGATTTGAATGTTTCCGGCACCCACGACACACGTCATAGAACTTAGTAAGGGGCTGTGAGTGTAAAAGCGTTTATGTTATGTTTATACTTTGTATAGATAGTTTGTACGTGGCCTTATCCATACAAAACTTAACCGGCCAGCGACGGAGTGGAACTCATTGCCCGCGCCTTTGTACCTGGACCGGTATAAACAGAAGATCTTCACATCTAAAGCTGAATAGGTGTCTTATAGACAAAGCTTCTTGAAGCAGTATGTGCTGCATCGTTGCTTTTCTGCAGATAGGACAGTAGTCTAAGGTACATTATATGCAAAGCGCCCGACGAGCGCGCTCCGGGCGCTACACAAGACTATCCGGTATTATATCGTTGCAATCTATCGCTGGAGAGATTGTGTTCAGGAGTTACATGATATAATTTCTCCATGCTATTACCATCTAAGAACAAGACAAACTGTCAACTTCATACATTTATGGTTGACATACCTCCAGTTCGCTTGAAACGTTTCGCTTCTACGTTAATCATCCGTACAGCGAAGGAGTGGACCTCATTGCATCTTTGTTTCGTGAACGGTATAATATGGTTGTCTTCAAATCTAAAGTGGATAGGTTTTTTCTAGGCAAGCATGCTACATTTTCAGCCGTCACCTTCACTTTCCATCAGGTGAAATGGTGGTCAAATGCTTATCTATCTAGCATTAAAAAAATCTATTTCGCATAAAACAGCCATATTGGACACCCCTTCAATAATAAATAAGGGCATTTACAAACGAGAGCTGTACATGTATCGTAAATACGGCCCATATTTCATTCGCAAGTCAAGAATTCACCTAAATCATAGCCATATTTTATTCCTCAGGTAAAATATAGCATTGCCCAATGGCAGTTGAAAAGTGCCTCGCTTGATGGAATCCCAGTTATTTCGTATGAATGGAAAAATTATTGGGAAAATCGCGTTAGGATTTACAAGGAATGTGTTTCTCGTGTCGGCAATCCTGTGGTGCCAATTTTTCTTTATTTTTCATACTGGTAAGAGCAATGAAATTTAAAATTGTTTTTTATAAGCTGCCTCGGTCACTCTCACTATTAATGTTTGTGACTCCGTGATCATGGCGCTTACAACAGTGCTGAAATATCAGAAACTCAAAACAAACGAAGTGCATGGTAAATATCCCGTTATTTACAAATCAGGTCTATCTACGGGCCAATTGCCTATATTTCCTAAAACTAAACTAAAATTATGTACATCTATACAGCAAAGACCCATGTTACCTACAAGTCATCGAGCTCATAGGTAGCTCAAATCCACTACCAGTGGATAGCGTTCCCATCATGCTGGCGGCACATTGCCTCTCTGAATTGCAATGTTAATACGTTGAGCCAAATAAGAACCAGCATTTTGATCACGCGTCGCCTCAACCAGGCGCTCTGATATTTTTTTGAAAATAGAATGAGCCCGCGGTCCCCACATCCAATAGTAAGCGTCATGCCTAGATGACATCAGCAGTGCCACCATGGATTTGGAACAACGAAGTCCAGTGTGGCACTCCAACGCGCTTCTATCCTAATAGCTCTTTAGCCTGAACCAGTACTGCTTTCTCAGTGCTGCTATACTGAAAATACCGAAAGACTAGCTTGGTACCTTGCGACGATGTTCGCTCAATGGTATCAAGAGATATACGTCGTAATTAAATACTTTATTGATCATATTACGGTGGATTTACATTAGAAAGTTACAGATATTTGGAACTTACACTGCAAATGGAGAACATTAAAATTGTGTCACCAATACGTGAACACCTCTAGTTCGCTCGAACCGTTAAGCTTCTACGTTTATCATTCGTACTGCGAATGAGTGAAACTCATTGCCTGCGTCTTTAGTCCCCAAACGCTATAATCTGTGAGTCTTCAAATTAAGAGTGAATAGGTATCTACTGCGCAAGCAAGCTACGCCTTCGGTCGCATCATCACTTTCCATCGGGTGAAATATTGGTCATATGCTTGCCTATTGAGTATTAAAATAATATTTATTACATATTAGCTGCAGGTGGTCGTGTTATACAGTTATTTTAATGTAAACCTGATGGCATGCACAGCGACGTCTGTGCAATATAATACACATGAGTGAACGGTTACGGTGACGTTGCCAACGCTGGACAAGGAAAAGGTAGTAATTATATGTAAATATGTTTAATTTTATTTATTTAAAAACTTCATGCACAAATACTATGTACATAGGAGGACTCAATCAATTGATCAATTTTATGTTTATTAATAAAGATATAAATCATTAATCGATATAATTTATCATGCTTCGTGACTCAATCAATTTGTTATTAAGGCACATGTCCTTCAATAACAAATTGAGGACGTTTTGTATATCATGATATACAAAACGCCCGAGGCGCGCGCCCCGGGCGCTGTGAAGGTAAAGTGTATGGCGCGTAAGGGACGTTTAAAATATACAAAGCGCCCGAGGTAGCGGCGGGCGCGCAGTCGCTACTTCTATAACTCAATTTTGTCAAAAATGATGTTTACGTTTTTTTTCTTATGACGGCAGTACAGACCGCGCGCCCTTTACGCGCGCCTCGGGCGCTTTGTATATATTAAGTCCCTAAAAGCAATCCAATCATCTATGAATTCATTTTACTTACATCAAAAGATACGTCGTAAAATCATATTTTTGCTTTAGCCTCAAATTTGATAAGCGATGTAACTGACCCTTGAAAGCTGTATACTACATTATTTTAAAGTAACCACTTTTAAATAGAAGATCCACCTAATTGTCAAAGAAAAATCACTTTGAGCATAACAAAAAGAACTAAGACCCTCAAGTTTTTACAAATAAAACTTAAAGTTCAACTTTAAGAGGTCTGTGTGCGACCTTAGCCTGTTCTGGACGGTTGTTAGCCTTTCGAGACCGTTTCGAGGTTCAGGGTCAATATTTTTTCAGATTGGCTTTTAGTAAATTAGATTTTTACTAATTAAAAGTGGCAGACGAAATATTATGTGTATATTTTTATGTCAACCAATTGATCAGTGTGTGTTACCAGTGATAACATATGGTACTGAAACGTAGCCTCTTACTGCGGGCCTTATAAATAAGCTCAGAGTCGCACAACGAGCTATGGAAAGGGCTATGCTCGGAATCTCTCTACGAGATCGAATCGGAAGTGAGGAGATCCGTAGACGAATGAAAGTCACCGACATAGCCCGGCGGATAAGCAAGTTGAAGTGGCAATGGGCAGCATAGTACGCAGAACTGATGGCCGATGGGGCCGAAAGGTTCTCGAATGGAGGCCAAGGACTGGCAAGAGCAGTATCGGAAGACCGCCCACAAGGTGGACGGACGACATAATGAAGGTCGTAGGAAGATCCTGGATGCAGGCCGCTAATAACCGTTCTTTTTGGAAATCTTTGGGGGAGGCCTATATCCAGCAGTGGACTTCTTGTGGCTGAGATGAAAATGATGATTTTTTATGTAATTGTAAAATGAGACGAGCATGTCGCCTGCTTATGGTAAGCTTCACGCTTGTCTATTGAGTGCCACCCAGAGTTTTGAACTACAATAGTCCAAATTCTGCAAGGCGCAGAGTACTGTGCCACCCTGAAATATTAGATGTTAAAACTCTTTATGTCCTACAACTTCAGTGGTAACAACCGTCAATCAGAAATACAGTAATGTTTATACATTACTGCTAGTAGTTGCATGTCTGGCAATGGTCTGTAATATTACATTGAAATAGGTACACAATCTAATCAGTGATTTTAAAAGTAAAAGTTGGTGGGTGTATATGTTTGTTACGAGGTATAAAATATATTCTCTGTAACAGTTGAACGGATTTGGTATGCGCATAATTTAGAACCTGAAAGAGGGCATAGATAGACACGGAGAGAGGAACGTTTTATCTTTATTAAAAGTGCCCTGTAGGTACAGGTAGGAGAATACTGGCGTGGTTAGGTGCGTTTTCTACGAGATATGTTCGCCAGTATCCGGCACCCACGACACAAGTCATCGAACTTTTGTGGGGGAGTGCGTGTGAAAGTATTTATGAATCAATAATTTTATAGACCTGTATTGCGCTTAATATTTATTGTTAATGCTATGAAGCTTACTACATTACAGCATATTTACAGCTTACTACATACGTATACTATATACTTATATATGTAATCAATTTATACACAAGTTATAAGTCTCAAACTGTATTTGTTATATTTTATGACAAGGCGTTATATTTAGTGCAAGAGTACAAGTACCACTAGCACGAGTGCTAGTAGCAATAAGTACAAAACTATAAATCTACAAACCTAATACAATATTTTTCGATACCTACATTTGATTTAAAATCCCTGTGAACGCTAAATAGAAAAATAAATCGCTGGCTCATTCAGAAACGTAAATAAATTCTACGAGGGAAAGTATTTGGCACAAAAAGCTCTTTTAACCAAAGAAAGGTGCGACTAAAATGTATATGAATGCTGGTTTCGAAATAGGTTTAAAATTGTATGTCATCGTTTTAGAGCGCAAATGGAAAAACGCTATATAGAGATTTTTTACATCACACTAATATTATTAAGGTGAAAGTTTGTGCGTGAACAATACACCAATACAATAACTCTTTATTGACACCTAAAAATACATACAGCTTACAGATAAACTTTTAAAATATAGGTACAATGGGCGGTCTTATCGCTAAGAGCGATCTCTTCCAGACATCCTTTGGATGGAAATATAAACGAAAAGTGAAAGTGGCGCGTAAAAATGAATGAAATAGATTATAAAAATAATAATACTAGCACTTAATACTAAAACTAACTACATAAACAATGCCTACTATTAAAAATAACAGAATATCTAATTAAATACATTAAGTATATTTGTATGTTTGTCACTTCTTCAGGCTCAAACGGCTGGACCAATTTTGATGAAATATTAGAATCAGAATCAGAATCAGAATATCGTTTATTGTCAGACTGTGGTTACAAAAGATCTTATATAAAATATATACAGTTTCAACAGCTTGCCCATTTCGAGCGTACAATATTTTCATAAAAATATTAAAAGTATTATCTTAATGTATTAGAATTTGTGATAGATAGATGTTAGATGATGTGATAGATGTTAGGACCAAAGGTAGCTGACACCCTGGATTAACTCATAGGTTTTTTATCCCAGAATTCCCGCGGGTCCAGGACTTACGCGGGTGCAACTAAATCTATCAAAAAGACAAAATAAATTTGTAATATCAAGTATCCTAAATGTAAATAATCCTTACTAATAATATAAATGCGAAACTAACTATTACTGTCTATCGCGCTATCACGCCAAAACTACTGAACCGATTTAATTGAAACTTGGTACACAGATAATCTAGAGCCTGAGAAAGGACAAAGACTACTTTTTAATGCGAAAAAAGGGTTGTAAGGCGTTGAAAGGGAGGATGAAAAGTTGTATGGAAGTATTGTCATTTTTAGAGCTAGAAGCTTGAAACTTATTTTTTAGGCTGTTGATTCGATATAAATAGATATGACATTTAAAGTTTGTAAAAGTTTAACCCTCAAGGGTGTAAAATAACAATAAGGAATAGGGGATGAACGTTTGTATGGTAATATGAACTAATATGAAAGGTTTATGTGAATGTTTCATAAGTTTGCGACAAAATATTAATTCTTTATACCTTATGTACTTATAAACTTAAATAATTTAATAAGCTCATTGCAGTAAAACACTGCAAATGGCCCATTAAAGTATTTATACGTATGTGTCTTATTTGTAAAATAATTAGCCTAAGTAATTGAAAATGCTCCCCAAAGACACTATTCCACGCGAACGAATCTTTATAAAATTTTAATTAAATTGCAAAATATCTCAGCTTTACTTCATCTACACATATTCAACAAATCAACAAACAAGCATGACAAACAGAAAAAAAATAAATGTATGAACCATCTTAGGTAAAAAGTGTGTGCTTGAATAATATTCCTGCTGCAAGTTTTGCATCGGATACGACAGGAGATGTCCCCGATGGCATAATATGCTGTGTCACTTTTCGCTGCTGATACAACGCGGAGCTATTAGAAGGTATTGTGCTGCAAATTGGATCCCATTTGCTGGGAAAGGTCGCTGTTTAAGTTATAAGATGCGGGTGTTAGGGTGCGACGACCCAGTTGGCGCAGTGGACACAAGGAGCACAAATTCCTTCCCAAGGGATATTTGTGCTTCTGGTTCTGGGTGTAATGTGTGTGTGATGTGAATGTTTCCGGCACCCACGATACAAGTCTTTGAACTTAGTGTGGGGCTGTGAGTGTGAAAGCGTTTGTCTGTTTGTTTGTTAAAGACGATCAAATCTTGAATTTATTATTATCATTATTTAAGAACAAGTATCTCGCTTTGTACCAAAAAAGGTATGTATTAAAACAGTTGTTAATAAAATTTTTTTTTTTTTTGTAATTAATTAAGTTTTTAATTAGCCTTCTCGTTTTTTGTTAACAAAAAAATTCAAAATTTAATATTTTAATTCGTTTATTCACTTTAACCCTAACCTACTGCCAGATTCGTAAAATTACAGCCATCTGAAAAGAACCTGACAAGAAACTCGGCGGCGCATTTTTTCACTTTTTTTTTAAACACTCTTAAATGACTAATACAGAAATTATATTATCCTAGGTATATCTATATTATGTAGTCACCAGAAAGCGCTTGTGCAGATTGTTTCAATGCATTCCCGTGAAACTGTAAGGTTTGTAACGGTATAGCTACTTTTTCTTATTCGAATTTGGATCTAAAAAGTCATATAATAATAAAAAAAAATACAAATATTGAAGAACTCAGGCATAACATATAATTTCAATTATTGTAATTTATACTTATTTTTGACGATGTCATTATTAGGTAGAGATTGTCTAAGCTGAAATGACGCGCCCCACCTTCGCATTTACGCACACTTTTTACTTCGGATTTATCACCCGACTAGTCGACCGTCTTGTACACGTGCAGATCCATTGTTCACTGAACAATCGACGCTCCCATACAGATGAAGTGTCGTCATTAATATTTGCACTCACACATCTTAATAAACTAATTAAGTAGTGGGGCGCGTCAGTTCAGCTTGGACGAGCTCTACTACAATTCGCTACTAAGACCTTCTTAACACTATGGACTTTATCTGTTTAATTAATGAATTGAATTGAATAACGATTATACGCAAGCCTATCATTGAGCCGTTGCCCAATTAACGAAAGTTCTATAAAAAATGATTATTTCTACCGTAATGTTTGAACACACTGAATCCTATTTCTTTCCCTAATATGTTAAAACCCGCTGCCGGCTCCTACTTGTACCACTCCCATTTGTCGCAGGTAACAGGTAAAAAGCGACATTATAAATTAGGTATGCAAAGCTTTTAGCTACCAAGATAGTAGAGCACACATAGGATGCATTTCTTAGACTTAATGCTCATGTTTTCGAAAACGTGTACAAATTTGATGTCAACAAGTATGAAGTTATATCTAGACAGCAGATAAATATCTGATATTTTTTTGGTTTGTATAACATTGTTTACGTTAAATGTTGCCGGTCAAAACATAATTAAACATAACATTACATTTCTTAATAAAATAAATATTTTAAAATGTAATCAAAATCGGGAAAATTTAACCATGGCCATTATGTCGTTCTTTTTATGACGTGGAAGACCTAATCACGGCTGCCGTAAAAAAAGTTGACCAATCAATCACATCTCAAATCTGGAAAGTAACATCACAAATCATATATAACAGTTTAGCTATATCATTGAAACGCAAGCAAAGCTTAAAAAACCGACTTCATCGCTTAAATATTTCGTTTTTGGCTTGACCGATTTCGATAAAATTTACATGGGATCACCTCTGAAGTATACTCTACCAAACAAAAGAAAATCGATAAATCGATTTATAATTGGCGGAGATATCGCGTAACATACATACAACAAAAAACATACAGTTGAGAACCTCCTTTTATGAAGTCGGCTGAAAATAGCTATTTTTTATCATAAAATTATTTGAAATATCATAAAACTGAATTTGCAATAGCCGTTCCACGAATAACGTTGGTCTCAATGATTGAAATGATGTAAGTAGTTTCAGTATTTTACAAATTACCTTATACCTATATTATTTTTGTTGCGACTGGAGCATCTTCTTTAAAAGTAAAGGAAATATAAACACTCACAAAATCCTGACGCTCAACTCAGTAATATTATTTGATTCAATTGATATAACATAACATAAACGCTTTTTACACTCACAGCCCCACACTAAGTTCAATGACTTGTGTCGTGGGCGTCGGAAACATTCACATCCACACAGACAATCAAAACCAAAAACACACATTTTTGGGGAGAAAACTTATGTTCCCACCGGGAATTGAACCCGAAAAGGCGAACGCTCAACCAACTAAGCCAACAGGCAGTTCAAATATTATTATACATTTGTACATATACTGATTGATATATGAAGCTATAAAAATGCTAGCATGTGTAACCAACATTGACCGTGACAGGCTGTCGAAGCCACGTACAGAAAGCTTTTTACGATAATTTATGCAAAGAAGGGAAGGAATAAAATCCACTTAGTGAAGCTCTACTTTTGGATTTCCTGTGACTTAAGGATTGCATTAACCTCTGACAGGGGATTCTTTTTACCCAACTGACAAGAAAGGGTTATGAAAAAAACACAGTGTGTCGTCAAGACAAACGATATCACAAGGAAACATTTTAACTATTCATCACAATGTTTACACTTACCACTTTTTGTCACACAAAAAAGTTGCGGACCTGAATTTCAAAGGCCTCCATAAGAAATTTCACTTAACATAATAGTGTAAGCGTTGTACGCTCGATTACACGATCGAGCTACACATCTATCTTAAGTTGTGTAATCTCAACTTAAAATAACTTGCAGCATTTCAAAGATTCGAACAGTAAGCCCTCAAGTGATTTTCAATTAGTAGCACAGCACTAAGCCGGTATCAACGGCTTAAATCAGTTTTAAGTTGGGTTTAAGCACAGGGTTTCTTCAAAGTGAAATAGAGCGGTTTTGGAGATATTTTTATTTCTTTTATTCATGAAACACAATATTTTAACCATTTTTACACCTGATTGACGATTATATGAATCAATACAATAATCCTACTATAAAATATACTAGTCATTCGCCCCGAACTGAAATCTCGCGCCTACATTTTGCTTAATAGAGAAAAACTTATGAGGATCTATTTAAAACCAGCTCAAACTATTGGTTATTTTGATATTTTGAGCTCAGTTGAGCTTAGTTTTACGATATTTGCTCCGAGCGTATTCCTACTATCTATAAAACTTCAATCGTATGTTATTGTTACACCAAATCTAGTAGGAATTTACTTTCAAGTCCAAATTTGGTAACAGCACGGGACACGATTTCCTCTTTCTTTTAGTAGGTAGGTACTGGTAGGAGCAGTAGAGTGGAAAAAATGTTTACGCATGTATTACTAGGAGTAATACCCATTTAATACTTTTCAATTGGAGATTAATTAATAGCAGTCGTTATTTTTTATTTTGTATTTTTTTTTTTAGACATTCTTATTTTTTCATTGTATTTGTAAGTTAGCAATATCTCATTCTCGACTGTGCTATAAGACTAGAATAAAGTAATGTTTATGAATAAATGAGTATTTGAGTAATACATTACATAATATACAGAGCACAATTCTGTACAACACATTTATTGTACGCAAAGATATTCCAAAATACACATTATTATTGTGGTATGATATTTAACCTAGATGGTTTATAAACGTTAAGATATAGTTTCATGGAGCAATTAAAAAAAAAGGTAGTTATTTACAAGTAATTAAGTTTTTGACTACTTTTCGCACTATTTGGCTCCTACTTGGCTATTAAGGCAATCGCTGAATAGTGATTGTCGTAATAGCCAAGTAGCAGCGCGTGCTAATATAAACGTTATTAAAATGAGCATTCGTTTGATATTTATACCGAACGAACTAAAGTAGGTAACTCGAAGAATTCTCAACTCTTCACACCCGGCTGCGAGCCGACGCGTGACTCACCTCTCGCTGTATTTCACTCCGCTCGTAAACTTTACAACCGTGAGTCGTTCAATTACATCCATCGGAATCCAGGTTTATAGATGTGTTACAAAGTCGGCTGGTACACTTTATATTAGTTTTGTTCTCTGGTAACGCCAGATGATCCACCGTATCAACGGAGTTCAAAAGTTTTCGGAAAGCTAAGACGGCGATAAGCTTATAGAGCTTCTTAACAGTGTAAGTAATATCATTTTGTTTCATATCTACATTATTAGGAAGCAAAGTCATTTGGTGAGCTTGTGAGTTTGTACAGATTCGATTCTGAAAAGTTTTTTCACTAATAGAAAGCTTCTTTATTAGTATAGGATATGTTTATTCATATAAAGATGAGCATAAACAAGGAATCACATGGGAATCACAATGCGGTTAATAAATATGAATTAAATATAAGCCGTCTGTCTGCTTTACCGACGTGCCTTGTGGATGAAATTTACTAAGCTTTTTCTAACTATTTAAGCTACAAAAAAAAATCTAAAAAGACGAAAATAATATTTTTTTCGACCAAGTTAGAGCTGTGGGCAAATTTCTGCCCTTTGTGCCATAGATCCTGGGCTCGATTCTCGCAGAAGCACAAATTTTCTTCCCAATTTTGTGGTCCTGGGTTTAATTGTGTGTGATATGTAAACGCATGATACAAGTATTTGAACTTAGTGTGGGGCTAGAGTGTAAATTTTGTTGTTTATTTTTTTAAAGAGGTAATAATTTATTCATTGAGTTTGCTTATATTATGATAATAAAGTACTAGGTAACCATAAACGTGAAAGAGGTAAAACCTTATTTTCTTTACGTGGCATTGCAACTCAGTGCAGCTCAATCAATAAGGCACATCTCATTTCTTTCTCAGAACACCTACCCGTACTTTGTAGCTGCTACAAAAGCCTGACGTCACCGATACACTTTATACGGCTATGGGTGCGGCGAGATAACACGGTTTGCGTCGGCAGCTCTTTGCTTTTTTGCTCTTATTTTGTTATATCTAGTACAGGAGCACGTGGCTAGCTTTTACTCTTACTGTTTTAGCTGTAACTTATCACAAAGCTTTACTGATAACGCAGTGAAACTGGTCTCGTAATTAGATAATACAAACGGGACTCTATTACCTTAGTAATAGAGCCTTAGTTTCGCCGTCTGTCTGTTCTAACGTTTAAAGGTATCTTATGAACAGTAATAGATAAGTAGCTGAAATTTTACCGTGCTTCAGAGGGCACATTAAGGCATCGGTTTTGGTTGTTAGTCGTAAAACAGTTAGGCCATGTTGGATGCCTTCAAGCGGCATGAAAAAGCTTGACTGCCTGTACTAGTTTATACGACAAGAATGCAAGAAAGCTAACTACACGGATCAATATGTCGCAAATCCATTTATATAATATCCAAGTTATAAAATAACACAAAATTTAAGGATGTATCCTTGAATTTGCGTTGTGTTCAAGTCAGTGTTTGACATCCAGGTCGTCTGTATCCTAGCGCTGTTTTTTTTTTACTCAGCAATATGTTGAGCCTATCGTGGTAAAAAATACTTAAAATCTATATGAATATCAGAACGATAATACAAGAAACATGTTTTTTTCATAGTTGTTTGTTTTCACTTCTCAAGCTAAACTATAAAAAACATCGGTAGTATGGTCAGACTCGCGACATTGTGTGGTGATACTGAACCCTTGGAGAAAGAGTTAGCGGTTTTATATAAATAGTAAAAAGATAGTGCATTTTTTTAATTTGTAAAGGCTTCGCCAAACAGGCTGCGTTTGACTCGAAGAGATTGGCGTACGTAGGCGACTGCGTCTGCGTCTCCACACGCCATCTGTTTAGGTGTGTCCTCTATGGCGAGGCCTTAAGATATCGCTTACGATCTACAAAGCTTTGCTAAATCTCCACGCAACATTTTATTTAGTAGCTACCTCCTGAACCAGAAACGCATTACTTATGCCCTCCGGCTTTGAGACACGCAACCGGATGTAAGCGGATAAAGCCGGATAAAAACCGGATAAATTACGTTTCTCACGCCGCTACAGCCATTTGCATGAATTTCATGCATTACAGGCTATCTTCAGAGCTTGAGAGTAAGAGGTTTCGATGGGATTCGTAATTGAAAGAAATATCTTTGCCAGAGTAAGTTACTACGTGGATATATGTGGAGTAGGTACAGTCAGTATTAAAAGTGTAACAGTTTTTCAAAATAGCTGTACATCTTTCAATTTAATATGTAATTGTATTAAGATGTTTCGAAAAAGCTACGTATTATCAACGTTTATAATTTAAATACAATTTGGCATAAGTAATTTCTCATTTAATTATAGTTGGGATACTTTGTCGACAGTACCTACTTACATAGGTTAAAATAAGAAATACATATTATGTTTGGAATGTCTAAATATACATATTTATCTCATAGTGTCATGACAAAAAGTTCACGCGGGTCGTAGGTTTGGAAACCACGATCGGCCGATCGGGACAACTACTTCTTTACAATTAAAATTGTAAATGTGTATGTTATGCAGGTCAAATAATTAACCAAATATTACAGTTACAAATTACATCATTGGTATAATATTTAACTACCTCCTAATATTCACAAGAGCATAGCATAGCTTAACGTATTATGACTAAAAACGAAAATAAATCTCCCTACAATTTTAAAAATTAAGAGGTACATTTTATTTGTCACATCTCCCCTTCGTGTGAGTCGTTAATGCCACAGCTTTGACTGAAAATCCGGTTAACGGAGTGGAGGCAATTATAAATTTAATAATTATACATCATAAAAACGAAGCTATATAATATATTCATAGCTTTTTATTTATGTGTATATAATTCTGAAAGGTTCAAATCTAACACTGTAATCTCACGAGTACGCTGAACCTGATTTCAAAATAATTAAACGCAAGCAAAGCTTAAAAAAACCAACTTCACCGCTTTATCTTCGGAACCTTGATCAGATTTAACGTATTAAACACGCATTATTGACTATAACTCAAAAACTAGAAATCAGATCTTGATCAAATTTAAATGGGACCACAAATTTTAAATAAAAAATTATCAATATCGGCTCACAACGAAAGAAGTTCTCAGGTAATTTTTGAAGTCGGTTAAACGAGAACATCAAAATCAAAAATCAAAATCAAAATGTATTTATTTGTCAGAGTATGGTAAGTAATTAATAGTAGGACATAGTATTAGTTTCACATACTCTACCGTTTCCGGTATCATCACAGTAGTCCACAAAAATAGGCATTATTGACGATATTTCAAGAACTAGTAAACAGATCTTGATCAAATTTAAATGAGACCAATTAGAACGCAATACTTTCAAACTAATTTTTTTTTTTTTGAAATCGGCTCACGTGGAGAGAATATATGAGGTAACTGAGGTAACATTAAAAAAAAAAATTTTAAAAATACTGTCGACTTGAGTACCTCCTCCTTTTTTAGGAAGTCGGTAAGAACGAAGCTATATAATATATTCATAGCTTTTTATTTATGTGTATATAATTCTGCAAGGTTCAAATCTAACACTGTCATCTCACGAGTACGCTGAACTTAAGTTCAAAACAAGGAAAAAAATCTTTGTCTAGAATCAAGAGCGTGTTCGCTTCAAGTGAATGCTTGGAACCGTTCGGCCCGATGCCATATCCACTAGACCGTGTGAGATTCCACTTACTGCACGTTTATCCCTACCTTACTATTTGCCTTACGGGAACGCATTATAATTATCCTAGACTAGCTAAGCCCCACGGTTTTACCCACGTAAGTCTCGGACCCGCAGGAATTCCTGGATAAAATAGCCTATGTATTAAACAAGGGTATCAGCTACCTCCATACCAAATTTCATCGAAATTGGTACAGCCGTTTGAGCGTGAAGAAGTAACAAACATACAAACATACTCTAGCCAACTTCAATAAACTTTCGCCTTTATAATATTAATATGATAGAAACTGAATACCTCGGTCAACAGTTCGGTGATGACGCAATTCATTTCATGGATCTAAACCAAATATTACCGGTTCACTGTTAAAAAGACAGAAGCTTGTAGAAATCTATTTACAAACAACTAACTGACAAATATGGTCGGATAAAAGTACTTGTTCAGAGAAAATTACTATCGCTCTTGCGAATAAAAGGAAATTTGGTGTTTATTTGTTAGCAATGGGTTCCGTAACATAAAGTTTTTTTTATTGTATAGTATAAATACCAAGAATAAGATATGGATGACTTTTTGACTCGTGTTTTTATAAGAAAATCGGATCTTATTAAACAACATTTTTTCTTCAATATGAACATTATTTTACTGGACTGTAGCGGTACTGTGTTTTAATTTATTTCACGATTGAACAAGTATAGTGTCTACAAGTATACGTCCAGATCTACAGTTTAGGGTCCCGAATGCTCCAGTCATCAGTATTCTTTTAATTCAAGGTTTTATTGTGTTTGTAATGAAAATGGAGTGTATTTTACATACCAGGAACAACGGTTCTTCGACCAGAGCAAGCGGAGTCCTAAAACTACTTCGGACAAAAGCTCTCCAGGACAAAAGCCCGGAAAAAAAAAGCGGACGCGAGCTAACGCCACTTGTTCCGGAGTTCTGTTATTGTCACAGGTTATGAAAAAAGTTCGGGTGATTTTTTAGGGCAAAGTAAGCTATGGCATAAAATAACAGCATTATTTTAGTAATGAAACCCATAACTGGCAAGAAGTTGTGCAGAACCGAGACCAATGGTCAGCGACCCAAAGTTGGCCTTGGCATCTGAATGCCAAGGCTGACTTTGGGTCGCTGAGCCAGCGGAGTAAGTAAGTCATTTGGTTATGCTCAATTAACTTATTTAACTAGTTAATGGCAAACGCGGTGGGTACCAGAAGCTGACGTCAACAAAATATGGCGGACCGCGTTTGCTACGTTTGTTGCCTGTGGTCCAGCTCTGAGTTAGCCTACGTACCGGTATGTGAAAAGAGGCAGAATGCCAACAAATTAGTGCCACGGAGGGACCGCTAGGATACCTAGGATACGCTAGGATTTGGCAACTGTTTTATACCGACAAACGGTATTACTGGACACATTTAATTCATTGTATTTTTTTAACGCAATTACTTTAAATCAAGTAATACATTAAATTAAAAAAAAATCTAGCTTTTTTCAGTTGTAAATAAAAAGGACTAAAAAGTTATACAACCAGAACACTTGTCAAGACGAATCAAACGAGCACAAACTGGATGGGTTTTTTATATGTTTGATAGGCAAGCGTTTGACCACTATCTCACCTGAAAGCAATGATTTGGCCGAAGATATCTTGTTTATTTTAGAAGTCCCAATGGTCTTACGGCTCCGTCATCAGACCAGCTCCATGTTACCAGATCATTGTATTGTCAACGAAGATACATAAGTACACCAAATTTGAAAAACAAGTCCAATCGGGCGGAGATTTGATTACAGACCGACAGGTAACGAGATATGTGAAACTAAATAAAACCTTGTAAATACTTTTGTATTTTCCCAAATAACAAATGCCAAGTGATGTTTTTTGGCACGGCTGTTAAGTTTTTAATGGATACCTCCATGTTAATGTTCTATATTCACGCAATTTTGCACCCGAATGCGTAGCAGAACCACGTTGTATTGATTTGCAATATTTATAGCTCTCCTTGACACTACTATCGCACCGTAACACAAAAAGCGAATAATGAGTAAACTTTTGTATCATCATGGGTATTTTGCGAAATGATAAAATATTATATTTAAATATAGTTTGTTTAATGTAATTCTGAAATGTATAAAGCCTAGTACATTTTTTAACACAGTTTTTTACCCGACTGACAAGAGTTATGTTTTTGGCGCGTGCATGTATTTATGCATTTATCTGTATATTTGTAAATGTAATTTATTACCTCGTATCTTCCGAATTGCTGTTAGGATTTACACATCAAAGGTATCGTTATATTCCTCTTAAAACCCAAGTGTTCTTAGATAGATGTTTGAAAAATAAAAACAAAAGGGGGCCTTTTGGTGCAAAATAGTAATACGTTAGTAAAAAATAACCAAACCTATCGACTAGGGTATCAAAATGATGGAAATTAAAAAGGGATTACCTACATAAATTTATATAATACATAAAAAGTAGTTTAACATTTTTCGTAGTCAGAATTCTTTGGGTTGTTGATTTCAGTTGTTCAAACAACTGAAATCAAACACATTATATAGTTGATATCTATACCACGCGCATAACAATACAAAACAATTTGCTACAAAAGCTACGTCAGCGCCGCGTAGACAGCGCTACGGTAAATGCAGCTACGACCATGTAGCAAACTGAAATGCGTTGTGTAGAACGCTACGATAGCACTTCGTAGAAAAATAAATTTTGATCATAGGAAAATGCACTTATCTTCTATAAGAATTTTGTCTGGATATACGATTCGGATAAGTGTATTCATAGTAGTATAAACACGTAATAGAATTGTTATAATCCGTGACTGTCATTATCAAAATCGGTTTACCCAGAAAGAAGTTATGAGAAAGCACACATAAAAAAATACAGTTGAATTGAGAACCTCCTCCTTTTTGTAGAGTCAGTTAAAGAAGAGAAACTCCTCCGTATTGACAAATTATAACACTAAAATCTATTCTCTTCCGTGTATATAATATAATACAATACAATACAAAACTCTTTATTGTATAACCAGTTTTCAAAGTGTACAACTAAACAATTCTTAGAAATTATATATTTTTAGTGGTAATACAATCGGCGGTCTTATCGCGTATAGCAATTTCTTCCAGACAACCTTAGTATGGACATAAATGTAACTGGAATGTGTTAGACGGTGGTGTACACTAGTCAAGGAAAAATAATAAAGTACAAGAACCTATCAAAGCAATTACATACTAAATATACATACATATATACGTAATGTAAATATACCTACATAAAATACTCAATATAAGTGGTAGTACATAAATAAAAATAAAAAAATAAAATAATAATAATAATTACGAATTAATGTGCAGCAGTTTTAACTGTTTTGGGATAAATAGTAATTTTTTACCATAGTCTTAAAAATTTGAAGGGATTTAGCACGTCTGATATCTACAGGCAGCGCGTTCCATAAGCGGACCGATTGCACTGTAAATGAGTGATCGTAAAAACGCGTGGTATGCTGAGGCATCTTTAGTTGAAGTGTTTCTGAAGAGCGCAAAGGTAATTGATGTGTGAGATGCAGAAATTTAAAGCGCTCTTTGAGATAGACAGGAGTAGAGGGAATAAAGAGAATAGAGTAAAGAAGAGAAAGAATATGAGTATTCCTGCGAAAACGTATAGGCAACCACTTCAGCTTATTGCGAAATACGGAGATATGGTCATATTTTCGTAGTCCAAATATGAACCGGATACAAAAGTTTTGTAAACGTTCCAGTTTATTAAGCTGTTCCTCGGTTAGATCCAGGTAGCTGGCGTCGGCATAGTCAAGAATGGGAAGTAAGAGTGATTGTGCTAGTGCTGTTTTGGTGGTGATTGGCAGAAAATTGCGAATTCTACGGAGCGAACCTGCAGAAGCAAATAATTTCCGACTTACCTCAGCTATTTGTGGCACCCAGGAAAATTGCCTATCAAAAATTACCCCAAGATTTTTAACTTTATCACTAATAGGTATAGGCGTACCGTTGAAAATCACTTGAGGAAGGCAGGACCAATCAATTTTTGAAATCATCCTGGAGCTACCAATTACTATTACTTGGGTCTTTGATGTGTTAACACTGATGCCATAAGACTTACTCCAGCTAAGTATTTGCTGCAAGTCAGAGTTGTTTTCATTAATTGCTTCGTCTAATTTGTCAACCGGTGAATGCCTATAGATTTGCAAGTCGTCTGCATACAGGTGGTAGGATGAAGTGAGATGATTAGAAATGGAATTAATAAATATTGCGAAGAGAAGGGGGGATAAAACGCCGCCCTGAGGAACACCAGCAGTAGTATTACACCACGATGAAAAAACATCGTCAATACGGATACGTTGCCGGCGTCCACACAGGTAATTTCGAAACCAGCCAATTGCTGTAGGAGATACGTTAAGAGAGCGAAGGAGTTCAAGCAATACATCAAAATCGACATTGTTGAACGCGTTACTAAAATCAAGTAGCGAAAGAATAGTTACATGGCCATCAGCCATACCATGCCGCACATCATCACTTATTTTCAATAAAGCTGAAACAGTGCTGTGGCCAGGACGAAATCCGGATTGGAAAGGGTTGAGGAGATTATTTGTGTTAAGGAAATAACTAAGTTGCTGATGGACGAGGCGTTCCAGGACTTTAGATAGAAAAGGTAAAATAGAGATAGGGCGAAATTCGGAAAAGGAAGAAGGATTGGGTTTCTTCGGAAGAGGAACAATTTGGGCCTTATGGATTCATTAAGAATATGTGATAATATAGGTAATATTTCGTCCAGGACAAGCATAATCATATTGCGGCTAATGTTGTCGCTACCTACAGCATTTGACGAGATTGATGATAAGGCTCTCTTAACGTCACTATCAACAAATTGGCGGAAAACAAAGGAGGAATAGTCAGGAGCAGGAGAAGAAGAATTAATATAGTTTAAAGTTGAAGATTTAGTGATTTTATCGAAATTTGAAGATTCTGAAAAATGTTGGTTAAGCGAGTCTATGTTAAAGTTTTTAGGGAAATGGTCTTGACGTTGCTTTCCAACACCTAAAGTTCGAAGGAACTTCCATACTTTTGATGGGTCTTCACTGTCCACGGATTGATGAATGTGCTGGCGTTGTGCGTTCCTACACAGCCTGTTGCAGCGGTTTCGACTTTCTATATAGCGTTCCTTATTTCGATCGGTCGGACGCATCTTAAATCTAGCCTTGGCAACCAGTTTTTTATGCATAAAATTTTTAATATCATCTGAGAGCCAAGGAGCAGGAAGATGTTTTAACTTGACCGGGCGAAGAGGGGCGTGTTTATCGTATAGATTAATAATTATTCTACTGAAGCTTTCTACTTTGTCATCAATAGTAGTTTCATTTATAACACCTGACCAATCTATTTTCAGAGCGTCCATACGTAATTGTTCTAGATCAATTCCACCAAAACAGCGTTGCAAGAGAATTTTTGGCTTAGCTTTGGGCGGACGGACTTTGTATGAAAGAAATATCATGTTGTGACAAGAAAAAGCGTCTGCCGCACATTGCCCATACTTGTAAACAAGATCGCTAGAGGAGACAAAGATTAAATCGAGAAGAGAAGGAATAGAGTTTGGAAAGAAGTGTGTAGCATTTAAAGGAAGTATAGTTAAATTGCTAGCAGTAGCTACTGTTTCTAATCGACGAGAGCGGGTATCTTTCTTGAGAAGACAGGTGTTAAAATCACCCATTACAATGGTGTGATTGAAAGAAGGAGAAATGTCTTCCAAGAGTTTTTCAAAAGAATCAAAAAAGTCAATGCGAAGGGAAGGGCAATAGTACACTCCGAGTAATATTTTAGAGTGAGATAGGTTTACTTCTATGAAAAGATGTTCTCCTGCATTAGCGGGCGGTGGTTGTGGTGACATATTTAAAACAGTGTAAGGAATATGAGTACGAAGATAAATGGCAACGCCGCCACCACCACTACCAACGCGATCATTTCGAATAAGTTTGAAGCCAGGTAGAGAGTAAGAGACAGTAGGGTGACAAGGTTTCAACCAGGACTCAGAAACCAGAAGTGCGTGTATATTTTTATGATCAAATGACGCCAGCATATCGGGGAAATGTGCAGGGATACTCTGGGCGTTGATATGTACAACGTTGAAATTTCGAGGTGCGTCATCAAAATGTGATTCTAATATATTCGTGAGACTAGGGATTGTAGAAATGCTGTCAAAACTGTTATCACTTGAATTTGAATTGCTTAAACACGATAAATAGTCATCATCGCTGCTATTATCAAAAATATTCATAACTACTATACTACTATATATTACAAATAAAAAATATATTAATTCAAAATACAATATACAACTAATAAATACAATGTACAAAATATAAACTATTAAGTATATATTTTTAAATCTGCCTAGTACATTTATGTCCACCTGCCAGTTGTGTAAACAAACAAATACATTAATATCTTAAAAGTAAAAGGTAGATTAATTTGAACGCTGACCGACTTGGAAGCATGAAAAGTAAGTAAGATTAATAAGACCAAACGTCATTATTTATTTTTATTGAATGGCATACTTTACCGCAAGCTTGCCTTAATCGCTGAGTGGAACGTAGCTATTAGCAATCGACGTTAATTATGTCAAAGTCATTTCATAGTTTACTTGTCACAAAATTTTAACAGAGTTGAGAGTAGGTTAACGAAGTAATATTTGAGAGGAGGTAAAGCTAAATAATAAATATCTGTACGAAATGACGGTGTTTTAAAAAGGGTAGATCTATGAATTGGATTCGGAACTGCTTACCTAATCGGCATACTCAAGGAAAATATGTTAAAAATACGAAATTATTAACCACAAGGATTCATCAACTTCATTTCTTTGTCTTCCGGATCCTTTTTGACGTACCGGCGGCGGCTTTTTCCTCAGTCTTGTGAGCAGGCTTATGCTGGATAGCGTCGAGGTCCGCCAGACTGCTGACACAGTGACGAACTGCATCATCAGTAAGAACGTAGACTTGACCTTGGTTCGTCCAAGACTTTGTGACGCCGAACCGCTTCCGGGCTTCCAGAAAAACGTCATGGCGGAGCTTCGTAAGGAATTCGGATACGGTTATGCCAGAACCCTTGAGATTCGTTTTTGCTGCCCAAATCTTGTCACGCACGGATACATCGCGAAACTTACAAAGAATAGGCCGTGGCCTGCCGGCAATCCCAGTGCAGCCCATCCTGTGGCAGCGGCTGATGTCCTCCAGCACAAATGATGATTGTTTTAATCGCTCCACAGTAGCACGAGTCACAACGTCAGCCGTGTTTTCGTTTGGGTCTTCAGGAAGGCCATGAAGTAGCAAAATTTTGCGTCTGTTTTGCATCTCAAGCCTATCAACACTTGTGGCCAGACATTCAATCTGACTTTGGATCACCCGCAGTGACTTCAGTACAAAATCCTTGAAGGTAGCAAACTCGGCAGCTAGCTCATCTCTACTAGGAGAGGGGTTTGGAGTCTTGGCGAGTTTACTTTCAAAGCTGTCCATCCGGTCAAGGAAAAATGCCATAAGATCACTTGCAGAATGTTTCCCAGCAGCGGTAGTTCGTCGTAGTTCAGCCGCGTCGCGCGTCTTTGTGTCGGTCTGAGTTCCCTCCCGCACCTCGCCGCGCCCCTCGCTCAACTACGTACCGAGCTCACAGCTCCGTGCGTCCGCGTGCCCAGTGATTGGCCGACCTCCGCTTTCGCGTCGAGGTCGCTACTCACTGAACCGCCGCGTTCCGTTCGGTGCGATTTCGTCGTGTTTGCTTCTTCTTGTTCGCGAGTGAAGTGCGCCCCAAATCTTTTGACACCTAGTGACTCGCTAGGTGTTTCTTGTGAAACACCAGTGCAGTACGAAGTGCGGAGAACCACAGTGTATTAGTGTTGCCCCCGACCTCCAACCGCTAGTTGTGCTGATCGTCCTCACCCGGCCTTCCGAAAGGATCTCACCCGGTGGGGGCTGTATCGCCTCTGGCAAGTTGGTAACCGCGGGACACCTAGTACACAAACACTCCAGTAATACTGCAGCAGCCCTAATCCGCCATGGCGGAGAAGGGCGATTCCGAGTCTTCGGGCTCACGCCCCGCCTCCCCCAACCCCGAGTTGGAACTATCAGCCGGCGAGATGATCGTCGCGAGAAGCCTTTTCTTCCCGGAACAATCGGTGATTGTTCCGGCATCCACCATCAGCCTGCGCCGTGCTCCCCGGCCGCGCTCGGCCGAGGCAGCAGCCGGAAGAGGTGCCTCGAGGGGAAATTCCATTCCCCGTCGGGACAAAACAGCCGGACGCTCGTCCGAGCGCGCTGCGCAGCCGCGCAAGCGTGTTCCGTCGTCAGGAGACGAAGAGGGGGATGAGAAGCGACTTAGGTACAAGTCAGCCTCTCCTCCTACACCGCCTCCGACGGAAACAAACAAGGTACCAGTGCCTAAAATAACAACTACTGCCGCACCCCAAAAAGGGCAAGTCCTGGCCCCACAGCCACAGAGGGGGAGACGCACAATGCGCTCCTTCTCCACGGACCCCCCCGCCTCCCCTGACGCGGTTCCGCTATGCCGCCCCGTCACTAAATCACCCGACCCGGCGGAAAACATAACCCACTCCTCCGCCACTACGTCGTCATCGGGCAAGCTATCTGCGCCAGAGACGAATCGTTCGGCCGCGAGCTCGCCCGTGGCGAGTAACGACGACGTTTTATTAGAGACGGAAATGTCTTACGCCGGGACTTCATATAGGGGAATAGAATCGGTTCCCCTCGACCACGCCCCGATGCCATCGATGAGCACCCCCTCCCCCACTGCCGCAGCGACTTACGCCGCGACACTAGCTTCTCCTCCGGCGTCCCGCCCGCCCACGCCGGTCCAACCGCCCACGGTCGTGCACCATGATCGACCGCAGTCCGCCCAAACAGCCCCAACCAAGGATAAGGGCTATCCCCCGATTATGGTGGAAGCCCTACCTAACTGGCCAGCCCACCTGCGCGAACTGCGCGCGAGATTGGGCCACCTACCCAATGCCCGCCCCTTCAACAAAGGGGTAAAATTTTACCCCAAAACCGGAAACGAATTTAGGGTAATCCAGAAATACCTAGTCGAAGAGTCTGCCAGGACACCAGCAATATCCTGGTATTGCTACAGCGTCCAGGAGGAGCTCCCCCAGAAGGTGGCTCTTTGGGGACTTCCCCAGGATACTGATGTGGAGGCCATAGTGGAGGACCTCCAAGCCAAAGAGTTCCCGGCCCGATTCGCCAGAGCCCTGCCGACGCGCCGAAACACCAACAAGTGCGTCTACCACGTCCAGCTCGACCACATGTCAAAGGAACAGCTGGACCAACTTTACGCCACCAAGGAACTTCTGGGGATGCCCAACATCACCATAGAGGCTTGGAGAGGCGCCACAACCATGCCCCAATGTCACAGATGCCAGGCATTTGGGCATTCATCAAAAAACTGCCACAGGCCGCAGAAGTGTGTGAAGTGCGCCGGCCCCCACTTCGGGAGTGAATGCCCCCGCACCGACAGCGACCCGCTGAACTGCGCCAACTGCCAACAACAGCACGCAGCCAACAGCCGCACGTGCGCGGTATACCGACGGGAGGCGCGGAAGCGTGACATCCGCATCCCTGGTGCGTACCGCGCCAACTCAGGCGAGCGGAAACAGAAGCCGATGGGCCGCGAGGCCTCCCCCGACAACCGCCCCAACAGAAGAGGGACTCACGCGCCCGCTCGCACCTCCCAGGCCACCCCATACCAACCGCCCGCCCAACCACACCTGCCCGCCCAATCGCAACAATACTCCAGCTGGCCCTGGAAGACCGTGCAGTATGGAGGCCACTACATGCCAACAACGTTGTGCCCCTCAGCTAACCTCCCCGGCCCTCACCCCGCACACCTTGCGGGGGGGGGGGAAAAGGAAGAGGCAGAGAAGGAAGCGCAAGACGAAGAAGGAAGCAGCACCAGTAGCGTCCTCAACCCCGGTGCCCACCAGCAGCGCCCCTCCACCCGACACTGCCCCCCCACCCTCAGCAGCCCCAGCCGAAACACTGGCAGCTCCGTCCACCTCCCGCGACCCCCCGCGAAGAGAGTGGGCCCACACAGAGTCGGGAACGCCCCATGCGAACCAACCGCAAAGCGAGGCGCCCCCGACCTCCACCACGAGGCTCCACCCCCACGAGCCGCCACCTAATGCCCCAGCAGCGACGTCCGAAGTTCAAGCGCACGCAGACGAGTGCGAGTATGCCGGACCACCCCCGCTGAAGAGACCCAGGCACAGGGGCCGGCGCGCCAATCGCAAGCGCCGGCTCCCAGATGCCGGGCCTCAAGGAGAGCCATATCCCTTTATGGCCCCCCCGACCCCCCACTTCCCCGGTCGACTGACATCCACCGTGCCAATCGTCTGGGGCCAACAGCCGCTTCGCCCCGACCCCAGGGTCCACTTCGCGCCGGTCACGCGCGCAGCACCCACCCCCGGAGCGACATCACGCCCGATGTCAACGACTACCCCAACCACTCCTCATCCCGGACGCACCGGTTACGGTGCACCCTACCAAGGAGGACAGCAGTACGGGTCGAGTAACATAGGCGCTCCCCGTACCACCTACCAAACCAGCAGGGGCCCCCTTGCTCCCCCCCCAGGCATGGGGCCCTTCCCCCCTGCCGGCGCCTACCCAAGGGCGCAGCAGCACCAGCACCAACAACCACAACAGGTGAGACCCACCAGCGAACCCATTTTCGCTATAATGGGAGCGCTGGTGGACCTTCTCACTGCCATCGCCGCCGGGGAGAACCTCCAGGTGGCAGCGATGCGCGGACTGGCCTCACTGAACGGGTGCCTTTATGGATAGAGGCCAGCTGCGCATCCTTTACTGGAACCCGGGGGGCGTCAGGGACAAGGTCTCCGCCCTTCGACTCCTCGCCCAGTCGCAGGACATCCATATTGTCCTCCTGGGCGAGACCAAGCTCACCCCAACTCAACCTCTGAAACTGCCCAACTTCTTCGTGTATCGCCGCGACGAGATCTCTCCCCAGGGCATGGCCTACCGTGGAACGGCCGCCCTGGTGCGGAGGGACGTAATACACGAGGAAATGGACGACATCGACTTCCATCAAATAAGGACCAAGGGAGTGAAGGTAAAGTTGGCAGGCGTCGAGACCCGCGTTCTCGCCGGGTACCGCCCCCCCACCTCCTCCCTAGACACCCACGACCTGAAGACTATCATGGACCAGAAGACCCCCACGTTGATGGCAGCGGACCTCAATGCCAAACACCTAGCGTGGGGTTCGAGAGTGATCAACCCGGCCGGCCGCCGACTCCAAACGGACTCCGAAGCAAGAGGATACGAGGTAATCGGCCCGGATTCCCCTACTCACATCCCCACCAACCCGCTCCACTACGCAGACGTACTGGATATCGTAGTGAAGCAAAAGATACAGGCTCCAGTCAGCATTGAAGTCCTGTACGACCTGGACGAGAACCACCTGCCGCTACTTATCACGGTAGGAGGTTCCGCAGTCTGCACGCTGTCCCGAACCCCGAGAATGAAAATCGACTGGAACATATACCAGAGGGAAGTACAGTCGATGTCCGTCAGCCAGCTGTCCACGGCCACAGAGGTTGAGTCGTGTGCGATAGCGCTGACGGACTACATCAAGACAGCCACTGCGACGGCTTCCTCCCCCATGCCGAAGTCCAACAGGCGTGAAGAGCTCCCCTTGAGGCTGCAAGCTATGCGCGTCAAGAAACGCCGGCTGAGGAAACTGTGGGCCCACTCCCGCTGTCCTCGCGCCAAGAGGGAGCTAAACGCCGTATCCGAGAGGTTTGCAGAAGAGGTAAGAGCCTGGAGGGGCTCGACATGGGATGCGCACATCTCCCATGTCGCCGAGAACAATACCGACCTGCATACCCTCAACCGCCACCTGACCCGAGCTAAAGCGGCCGTGTGTCCGTTGCTGGATAGTACGGGCACACGACGTTACTCTGCTCTAGAGAGGGCAGAGCTACTCGCTGACCACTTGGCAGGTCAGTTCCAACCACACCCTGTCCCCAACGACGCAACGAAAGCCACACGCGACCACCACGACGAAGTACAGAGGGAAGTGACCAAAATCCTGCAGACCCCGGCCCCGCCGCTGGGAGGTGATGATTTCATCTCCCCAGCCGAGGTAGCCCGGGCCGCGAGGAGTCTGCAGTCGAAGAAGGCACCTGGTGACGACGCAATATCAAATACCGCACAGCGATGGATGCCTCCAAGGGGTCTGACCTGCCTGGCCAGACTCTTCAATGGCATCCTACGAACTGGACACTTCCCCTCGTCCTGGAAGCTGGGAAGAGTCATTGTCCTACCAAAGCCAGGCAAAGACAAGCGCCAAGCCGCCAGCTACCGTCCGATCACCCTCCTGTCATCAATCGCCAAGCTGTTTGAGCGGCTGCTGTTGCGAAGGCTGCGCCCTCACCTTGTTCCCCGTGAGGAGCAGTTCGGCTTTCGCACGCGGCACTCAACAACGCTCCAGCTGACGCGTGTGCTACACCAGATGACAGTCGAGAAGAACGCTGGTAGGACAACAGTCGCCGTCTTCTTAGACGTGGAAAAGGCTTTCGACAGGGTGTGGCACGAAGGTCTCATCTTCAAGTTAGCACAGAAGACGCTGCCGCCGGCGCTGCTAAGCGTGGTGGCATCGTTCCTCGCCGAGCGAAGCTTCTACGTGACCGTCGAGGGCGTCAACTCCGGTCACCGTACGATCGCCGCGGGGGTGCCCCAGGGGAGCTGCCTCTCACCAGCTCTCTACGCCGTCTACACCGATGACATCCCGACTCTTGAGGAAGACCAGCGGCTACCAGGAGAACGGGAGGTCACACTTGCCCTCTTTGCAGACGATAGTGCATACCTGGCCTCGTCCACAAGCGCCGTTATAGCCGCTCGCAGAATGCAGCGGCTATTAGACACACTGCCAGAATGGCTGGACAAGTGGCGGATGGCCGTCAATGTGGGAAAGACGGCCGCGCTGCTGACAGGCCGGCAGCGTAGGAAAATCCCTCCTCAGCTGAAGCTGAGAGGTGAAGACATCGCGTGGGAAAGCACTGTCAAGTACCTGGGTGTCCACATAGATCGGTTGTTGAGCATGAAGCCGCACGTGGACCACGCTGTACGCTCGGCGAAGGCGGCCCGCGCCATGCTCCGACCGGTCCTCTCCTCCAAGCTTCCTCTGAGGACAAAACTAGGAATTTACAAAACATACATAAGAACCAGGCTAACCTACGCTGCCCCCGCATGGTATGCACTATGTTCGGAGTCGCAGAAGAAACGACTGCAGGTCGTGCAGAACGTCGTCCTAAGGCAGTGCACAGGAGCCGGCCGTTACGTCCGCAATGACGTGATAGCACGGGACGTCAAGATGGAGCAGGTGGGGGAGTTCGTGGTTCGTCTGGCGCGCGGCATTTACGACCGCGCAGACAACGGACCCCACCCCCACCTAAGGAACATTGCGCCGCACCACGCCCGGCCACCTGACGTAACGGCATGGAGTGCACTCCCTCGAGACATCATCCCCAAGGACGACGACAACGAGAGGGCAAGTGACGGCAACGGAAGATGAGACCTAATACCGGACGAGACACGCGACCACCGACCCGACCCAGGAAAGGCCGTGAGACCCTCGGGCTTCACACCCGCGCCTGATAGGCACGAACAAGCCCTGAGGTTGACTCCGGCCCAGTACGGACAGAGGAGGATTAAACAAGACCACGCAAGGGGGGCCAGCTCGGAGCAAGATGGCTCAAGCCCAGCCCAAGCTCGTTCCCCCCCCCAAAACACCGGACCCCACCAGAGCGCGACGACCACCATCGACGCGCTCGACACATTCCCTGGGAGTAACTGCTCCCAGCGCCCAGCCCAGGCAGACTGGTAGAACCAGAAGGCCATATTCCCACCACGGCAATAAAGGCCACGTGGAAGGACTACTACTACTACTTTCCCAGCAGCGTCCATCTTGAATAATGTTGCAGTAAGCGATGAAGTGAATTTGGACAGTTAATAATTCTTGAGATTGGGGTGAAAAGTAATACCTATTGTTTGAGTAGCAGTATACATTTATTTAAAAAGCTATCGTATTTTCTGTTTTTATATAGTCTCGAGGTTTAGTGTAGATTCTGATAGCCTTGTATAAAGACTCTCGCCGAGTGCTCTAAAAGAATAATGAGTATTAGTAGATAATATGAATTTATTTCTGTACCTATGTTATAAAGATACATTTTATAAAGAAAAAAAATACACGAAATTCGCAATATATTATTATAAATAGCGATTCTTAGTACTACACAATTAAGGTGTATTTCAGATCGCGCTGCGCTGCCTTTGATTTGGTAATGGAAGGACGCTTTAACAGAGTCCGCCTGGACACATTTTCTGTGCTATAAATGCTCTCTCAATTGCTAGGAAGTTATGTCATAACAATAAAATATTTTACTACTCAAAAATAAAAGCAAACAACCGAAAGTATCCCTGAAACAGAGGTAACGGTCGATAAATCAGAGGTCTGTCGGTTTCCAGTTAATGTCAGAACGCTAACAGCGTCGTTAAACTGTTAACGGAGCCATTAACGGTAACGCTTTGCAGTTGACGATAGAACCGAGATATTAAAGGGTATGTTTAACCCGACTGTATAAGAACATAAACAATAACATTGGAATTTATGTGTTCGAACTCAGGTGCTTTTGATATGTCATATTGTTTGATATGTTGACGAGTCAGTTGGCACAGTGGGTGGGTCTCTGCGTTCTGCATCGTGGGTCTTGGGTTCTGCCCGGCAGGAATATATTTTTTTTAAATTTTTCTTCCCAAGCAACTTTTGTGCTTCTGGTTCTGCGTGTGATTATGTGTGTGTGATGAAAATGTTTCAGGGTGCAAGTCTTTGAAATAAGACTTTGGTAGTGAGCTTGAGCACTTGAGTTACCTATAAGTGCAATACCTTGTAGGCAATTTAGTTTATAGCTGTATAAATGAATATAGTTTTAGTTTAGTTTTAGATAGGTAATTATTCTGTAGATAGTGGAATAAGTGGAAAAAATATATAATTTATAAACTTGTTTTCAATGAAACTGTATCTATTAACCACGACGACCAGTTGGCGCAGTGGACGGGTATTCGCCCTCTGCGCCGTGGGTCCTGGGTTCGATTCTTGGCAGGAGCACAAATTCCTTCCTGAGGGATATTTGTGCTTCTGGTTCTGGGTGTAATGTGTGTGTGATGTGAATGTTTCCGGCACCCACGATACAAGTCTTTGAACTTAGTGTGAGGCTTTGAGTGTGAATGCGGCACACTCACAGCCTCACATTCCTCGCACTCAATTGTTTTGTTTGTTTATCAATATATAAATATATTATTAAGTAGTATAAAGACTGAAAAACTAACATAGCTATCATAAAGTACAACTTTTTGAAAGTGGTTGTTACCAGAAAGTTCTACTTGTGTTTTTCATCCGTTTGTTCATGTTTAAACTGTTTGTATATTTAAACTGAACGTTTTTTTTCTGACGCTACAGTTAACTGAACACATATTTCAGTATATTTTACAGGAAGCTTTCACAAACGTGTCCTGTGCTACATGATATCATAGTAGAAGTAAAAGAGATTGGTAACTCAATAGCTTGTTCAAGTTTATGTTCACGTTAGAAGGTTTGTTCAAACCGATAGAGCGATTAGTTAAAATAAATGAGTAAGCACTTTTGGCCTCAAAGTTATGTAATTTGAAACAGCAATAGAAAAACTTACAGTTTTATCAAGTTCTTACATCGCGATGAAGCTTTATCTGTAAGGAAGAAGTTTGTTTAATTGGTAGATCCTTTGAAATAAACGTCACTATACTTTGAGACAAAAAATCTTCATCGCAGTGACGACATTCTCCGCGATGACATGTAACCATTTGGCGTATAATTTTAACCATGGAACCAAGAGTGAAAGTATTTATTGTGTTTACACCTACCACCAGCCCCCCCTTACCAAAAACCAAAACGCTTCGTCATCTCTATTCTATTAAAAGAAATGTTTATGGTTGACATACCTCTAGTTCGCTCGAAGCGTTTCGCTTCTACGTTTATCATCCGTACAGCAAAGGAGTGGAACTCATTGCCTGCGTCTTTGTTCCCTGATCGGTACAATCTGGGTGTCTTCAAGTCTAGAGTAAATCCATCTCCACTTGGTACTTTCCATCAGGTGAGATAGCAGTCAAATGTTTGCCTCTCTAGCATTAAAAAAAATTATTACAATCGAGCAGTAAAGTTGTTTGTTATATTATGTTATATTATATCCTACATGTTTTTTAAGTTATTTAATATCTATGAGTGGAGACTTTTAATTAACTCTTTGTTATATACTAAAATTGCCATATTGTATTACAATAGTTGTTAGTCTTCCTACAAAATAAATAAATAAATAAAAAGCGTTTTTTGATGATTTCTATTAAACTTGTTATCATCATGTTAGGCACTTGAGTTGCAAGTGCAATTAATCTCAAAAACTTACGTCAATCACCCCAGTTCGTAATCGAATGTAATCGATTATTTCCACGTAATCGAGCGATTACAGAACAGCTCAGCGAGTTTGTCTCGCAGATTATGCTAATGCCGTACTTATTGACACTCGATTAATATTTGAGTAGAATTTACGAATCGAGTTCTTTTATGATGATAATTGTGTGTTGTATAAAAGAATATCGTTTTCATCAGCAGGGGCCGCGATATTATTTTCGAAATCCACGACTAGAAGGTGACTTTCCGACGACGGCACCATGACGGCTTTGATTACTACAAAATAGTTTCCATAGTCTCTTTTTATGCCCGATAGGCAAGCGTTTGACCACAATACAAACAAACGCATTCACACTCACAGCCCCACACTAAGTTTAAAGACTATATCGTGGGTGCCGAAAACATTCACATGTGTGTGTGTGATGTGAATGTTACACCCAGAACCAGAAGAACAAATATCCGCACAATATCATCTGATGGAAAGTGATGATGCGGCCGAAGATGTATCTATTCACTCTTGACTCCGAAGACTCCCAGATTATACCGTTCGGGGAGCAAAGACGAGGGCAATGAGTTTCACTCCTTCTTAGTACGGATGATAAACGTAGCAGCGAATCGCTTTGAGCGAACTGGAGGTATGTCAACCATATATGGATGACGCTTGACTGTTTGTCGCGTTGTAAAATAAGTTACTAAAAAGCCTACCATAGTAATGATACTAACATAATGAAATGGGTGTGTTGATGTTTTTGTGCGTTATTGTGTGTGTAATATGATTTGATAAAGTTTGGTCAAAGATAGACTCCAGATAATAAGACATAGACTTAACATTTTTTTTTACTTAGTTGGGTAAACGTTCGCCTTCTGACCAAGAGTATCGGGTTCAATTCCCGGCGGAAACACAAGTTTTCTCCCCAAGGAACATGAGAGTTTCTGGTTGTGATTGTGTGTGTGATGTGAATGTTTCCAGCACCCACGACACAATTCATCGAACTTAATGTAGGGCTGTTCGTATGAAAGCGTTTATGTTTATATTCTGACTAACGCAAGCGAAACAGGAATATCTAAAATTCAATAGAACACGAATTCTTAAAAATACAAAAATCCTAAGAAATGTATGCGACATTTCTCGACTACGATAAAGTGATCACAGTTTTCCCAGAACAGCGGGGCAATCTAAATAGATATAATGTTTTATACACTACATAATTTTGCAGTATGGATACTTAGGCGCAAAATATACTCTTACAGGATCGACTAGGAACTGGAAATAAATGCGGATAGATTTTTATGGTAGGCACAAAATATTTTGTTATTTTAATGTTAAAACTATCGTGAGTATTACACATTATGTTTCAATGTTATATTCGGCTTAAAACACAAAAATTTCGACTTACTTTATAGTCAACTAGTTTCGGACAAATTAGTTGTCCTTCATCAGGATGATGACGTATCGCGCGTCTGACTCATCCTGATGAAGGACAATTAATTTGTCCGAAACTAGTTGACTACAAAGTAAGTCGAAATTTTCGTGTTTTAAGCCGAATATAAAATTGAAACATATTTTGTTATTGTTGCTACAAATCTGAATTGCCTATGATCATGGTACTGCTTTGGTAGTAAGTAAATTTAAATTCAAAATCGGTTATTCATATGGGCCCCAAAGAGGGATGCATGTTTAATGGCTTTAATTTTCTGATTATCTTAATTACTCCTATTTCGAGAAGAACCTGGCAAGAAACTCGGTGACGCATTTGTTTCGCGAATTGATTACATGACTAAACTCTTTCACGCTCACAGCCACACACTAAGTTCGATGACTTGTGGCGTGAGTGCTGGAAACATTTACATCACACCCAGAAACACAAATTCTCTGGAGGATATATGGAAAACCTGTGTTTCCACCAGAAATAGAAACTGATACCCGCTTAGAAGGCAAATGCGCTACTAACAAGGCTAGCGAGGCTACTGTTAAAAAGATACCTTACTGTCCGTAAACTATATCCCAAGAGATTACCGTCGGTTGACATCGCTCGGTTAAAAGTTTAACATCGAGAATATCTTCTCTTAAGAAAATATATCCTCTATCCTCGAGGGTACAGAGGGAGACTAAACTATATAATATATATTAAGAATCGCGTAGACTAGCTCATCCTTCGTTCCCACCCCTGCGGCTTATGTTTTTATACCAGGATCTAAAGTCTAGACTATTTTACGTAGGTTGGTATATGATATTCAAAGGAAGATCAGATTCCGGTAAGTAAGTGTAGTTTAGTGAATGTGGGTGTTTAGAGAAACACTAATACTCAAACGCTCTCGCCATTTTGAAAACTAAGCTACTTATTGCCAAACTGCCCACTGGCTTAGTTGGGCGTGCGTTCGCTTTCTAAATAGTGGGGGTTTTTTTCCCTGTGGGAAATTTATGTTTCTGGTTGTCATTGTGTGTGTGATATGAAAATGTTTCCAGCACCCACGAGAGTGAGGCTGTGAGTGTGAATGTGTTTGTTTTTGTTTTATTAGCCTAATACTGGCTAGATTGTAGTTATCATAGGGAAAACGCCTTAGAGCTCTTTAATAACGAAATCATAAAAAAACATGCCCTCGTAGTCAAGAAAACTTGTGTTCACCGGGGCTCGATCCAGATATACGCTGCTTAGAAAGCAGACGTGCACCCAACTACGGCAACAGGCAAGTCAAATATGGTAGTGGTAATTCTTTAAATATAAATATAATAATATCCTCTCCTATATTTAAGCTTTCTGCCGAATAATTAGCTGCATCTTAAGTGTAACAGCTTTGTAATACAGATTACGTGAACCACTTAAACTGTGAAATTGTGTACGTAGACGAGGTGAAAAGCGTGTAATTTTAGCTAAAACGAACTAACCTTCTACTATATAATTAAACTTTCTTCACTACCTTATCTTTGGAACCTTGATCAGATAAAATGCATATAAGTGTATACGATAACTCAAAATCTACTGATCAGATATTGATCAAATTTAAATGGGACCAAAAGGAAAGCAACAGCTTCCAAACAAAAAAAAATATTCAAAATCGGTTCACGTGGTAAGATGTTGTGAAGTAACTTACATTAAAAAAACCCTCGAATTGAGTACCTCCTCCTTTTTTGTGAAGTCGTTGGAAAAAGTAAAATTATTTTTGTGTGGTAGTAATTTGTTAGGTTCTCAGTTTTAATGTAAGAGGTAATCCCGATACATAACGATGACTTTAATTAATAATCTCAGGCAAATTAGAATAACTCATTAGCCGGATACATACGAGGTTATAATAAAAATAGGAATCATGAGTAGTGTAACTTAGAAGAACAAAACATTTTAAGAAGCTACATTATCCCTGAGTGATAAACGATATTTTTATCCCGATATTTACTCAGCCTCGTTACGAAATAAAAATATAATACAATTTATAATTACGAAAGTAAGGTTGCTATCTCCTTATTTAAATGTTTTATTTAGACGCTTATCCTTTAAACATATAACGTTATCTACTTTAAACGTTAAAAAGCAACAATATGCACTGACTACCGACTGTAACTAACTGTAACGAATAAATTCTAGAATCCATGTAGAGAAGAGGATATCTCTAGACAGTTTAAGATGTCTAGACGTGGTTTATGTTCGGATAACAACGTTTATTACAGATTATGTTTAACACAAAGGGAATAGGGAATCAATAACGAATTAAACTAATAATATTTTTAAAAGTTTTTAAAAATAAAGGTTTGACCAGTTGTTTCTAAAAAAGAACTTAAATGTTATATAACTAGAGAACTTGTTAAGACGAATCAAACAAGCCCAAACTCGATGGGTTTATCTTGTTTAGTTCAGAAGATCTTATAGCCTTCTTCCATATCCATCATCAGACCAGCGACATAGTACCATATCATTGTATTGTCAACGAAGGTACATACTTTGTCTTGATTTCGTTTTGAAAGTAGAGTCATAAATTTTCGTGAGTGCTTCTTTGGGGCCCATGTGAATAAACGATTTTGATTTGATTTGATTTGACAAGTTTTCTGGTTATAATTTTTGTGTCCACTTTTTTACAACTGGTAGAGGCTTGTTTTAAAAAGCTTTTTAGAGTAGTACTTGATTTTGAACTTAGTTTCAGCATAATGTAGCCAAATGATGTACAAATAAATATCTGTTTCGATTATTCTTCAAATTCACGTATAAAATACAATTTTACGGGCGTTACTAAAGCCTCACTCAAACTCTCCAAAATTGTTAACAATCAAACAAAATGGTTCGTTACAAATAACAATAAATCCTTCAAAAAGGTTATCAAATCACGATTCATTATACAGTTCAACAGAACATTCCAATCAATTAAACCTGAAAATCAGCCGACTGTTCAAAAACAATTGTATACAAGGCTCGGTCTACTTGGTTGGACAAATGAGTTGATCGGTCCATTTCACTCGAAGCTGGATGGATGCTAATTGATCTTGAGTACATGAATGGTTGTGTAAAGCTGGGTGAATCAAGTGAAATTATTTTTTATTAGCAATTCGACTTATGAAGTAGAGTGCGAAACCGTTATAATTATAATGTAACATAATTATAAACAAACGCATACAGTCCCACACTAAATTCAAAGACTTG
The DNA here is from genome assembly GCA_948107665.1 of Lomographa bimaculata. Classification (NCBI taxonomy): domain Eukaryota; kingdom Metazoa; phylum Arthropoda; class Insecta; order Lepidoptera; family Geometridae; genus Lomographa; species Lomographa bimaculata. The sequence continues at coordinate 504,485 of OX403607.1, read as the reverse complement.
TATCGTGGGCGCCGGATACATTTATCCCACACACACAAATACACCTAGAACCAGAGGCACAAGCGTCCTTTGGAAAGGAACATAGTGTTATTGCCGCCTGCTCGCTGCGTCAACTGGCAACTCACGCCTCGTTAGATCATTTGTTAAGATACCAGAGATTGTTTCTAGACCTATTCTGTTTCGGGGTCTATCTAATAAATGCTTACTCATTTATACCTAAAACGTACGTATAATTATATCCTAAATAATTATATGAGCAACAAATACATCAAACAATTATTATTTGTCAAAAAATATTAGGAGCAATTAAACTCAAAAGTTTTTCTCTATTAAGCAACATGCAGGCGAGAGGTCTAAGTCCGAAGTGAACTACTAGGTTAACTTAATCGCTTTCACACTCACGCTAAGTTCGATGACATGTGTCATGAATGCAGAAAATATTCACAGCACACACAATTACCAGTGCCCACCCAGAACCAGAAACAAATTTCCTTAGGAAAGAAAACGTGTGTGTTTTATGTTTCCGCCGGGAATCGAATCCGATACCTGTTTCTCAAAAGGTAAACCAACTTAGCTGGCGGGCTTTTCTAAGAATGAACCCTTAGATAATCTGTAGTACAAAGCGCAACGATTGTAGATCTATGAATTAACCTGACAACATTACAAAAGATCACGTATTTGATTGAACATGTACTGTGTTTACTAGATACCACTTGATTTCAAATAACTTTTATATTTACACGACAAAGCGTATATTCTATATAAATAAACTAAAGGAATCAATTTACTAGAACGTGGTGGCAACAATCTTTATTATACAGGGCTATTTAAAAATACCAGATAGCTCTCAGACTGTCATTCTAATTGTAACCCTTGGCTAATTAAATTCTACGACATTCATTTGAATGATATATATACCTACCATAAAATATGATGTTTGCTTTTTTTTAATGCAAAATAGGCAAGCATTTGAATACTATTTCAACTGATGGAAAGTGACGATGCGGCCGAAGATGTGACATGCTTGCCTAGAAGATACCTATTCACTCTTGACTTGAAGACTCCCAAATTATACCCCTCGGCGAACAATGACGCAGGCAATGAATTCCACTCCTTCGCTGTACGGATGATAAACGTAGAAGCAAAACGCTTTGAGCGAACTGGAGGTATATCATTCATAAATGGATGACGTTTGACAGTTTGTCTTTTTGTTAGATGGTAAAATGGGCATGGTGGAATTAACTCATGTAATTCCTGCGCACACTCTCCAAAATGCAAACGATAGAATAACGATAGACTTGCGACCATACGTCTGTGACCGAGGCTCTGCAATCTGGACTCAACTAGGTTATTATCGCCAATGAGTCTTTTTGCTATATCCTCTATAAATATAGTTGATTAAACTACATTGTCCCGCAAAGAACCAACCGCAAAGCCGCGGCGCGCCTCGTATGCACGCCGACGCCAGTAGACACTTGACGCCTTAGAATTAACACAGAATACATTTTTAATTATATTTTAATGACCAGAAACCATAATTTGCAATTGCCGTACCTCAAGAGACGTTGGCCATTATGGTTGGATAGGCAAACGTGAATGGTAAGCGACTATGTGGTCGACGATGGAGCAAGCTTGCCTAGAAGATACTTATTCACCCGCGACTTAAAGACTCCCATATTGTACTCATTAGGAAAAACCGAGTCAGGCGATGGGTTCCGTTCCTTTGTGGTTCGCGCAATTAATGTGGAAGCAAAACGCTTCGTCCACAGGTTTCTGATATTTTACAAATTAAGTACTGTGTACAATTCAATTATTATATTATGATTAAGATACATTTTGAGCACGGAAGTAAGGACAGCAGCCACAGATCACAGGTGCTCCGAAGACGCGGGTCCACGAGGCCAAAAAAGTATTTTTTACGTATTCACACTTACAATCCCTCAATAAGTTCAAATGCTTCTATCGTGGTCTACGGGAAGGCGGTCCGAAAGAAGACCAACTAAAACGGGAGAAAACGGAACCTCCCGAACGAGTAATTTTAAGGCATGATACTGTAAGAGCGTTTTGAATGGATCTCCATTCAAAACGCTCTCACAATGCCATGCCTTTACGTCGCAAGAGGCCGGATGTAGAATCACCTGAATGCACCGGAATTGTTCTATGCATAGCCCGACTAATCACTCTTCAGTGAACAATATGCAATTTATGGGCCTTTACACGTAGCCGCTTTTTGTCACTCGGTATTTATATATTTACTATAATAAAATAAAATTAATAGTACATTTTTTGTTTTACTTTATACGTACAATTCTTCGGTATGTGTTTATGTGACTGAACTCCATCTAAAGGGCTGGACCGATTTTGATGAAATTGCGGTCGTCTCTAAATACAATCATAGTTTACCACCCTCTTTGAAACATCTGTTGCCGAGCTTTGAATGGTGTTCCGGCTGGCTTAGCGTGCGTACCTTCGTAGCATGTCACTATCACTTAGTAGCATGTGAAATAGTAGTCTAACGCTAGCCTATCACAGAAATAAAATACGCCAGAATGTGAAAAAATATAAATTGAAATTTCATAGTATTTAAAAATGTAAGGGTAAAGACAGTGGCGGATCCAGGATTGTCGTTTGAAGGGAGGGGCTTGACTCCACTGAAGGTAGGTTTTGTTTCTGCTGCCCCACCGCCCACGGTAATGTTCGTGTTTCTGAGAGGGGGGAAGGGGTCTTAAGCCCCTTATCCCCTAGTGGTTGACGATGGTGCACGTTTGTTAGGTATGTTGACTTGAAGACACACCCAGATTGTACTTATAGGGAAACACAGATTCGGGTAAATATCGTGACAAACATGAAAACTGCAGCTTAATATCGCTGCGTGTAAGGGCTCTCCGTCCATGACCACACTGTGAAGAGAACAATACATGCGATCTCGCATGTTTACGAATAATAAATGGGTTCTTAATTAGGACATGTTTATCCCAAAAGACCGATGTTTGTACGAACGGGGCATAAACATCGTTTTATAATGTTTAAAACACGTAATAATCTTTTCTACCTAATTTTCAAATACATTTTTCTAATGGGCTTCAAAGAGGCACTTATATGAGGTTTTTAGTAATCATAGCGCGGTTGTAGTGAAAGCGACTCCCTATCTGGCGGTCGCGGTTTTGATTCTTACGACGAGCTTGTCCTCCGGCGAAAGCCGAGTCAGTCAGTACCGAGTCATAGTTTATCATCGCCAAATCACTAAATAATGTTCCGGTGGCTATCGTAGGGAGTAATTCATTATAGACTACCATATTTACCACCCTCGACCACATAATAAGTTACCATCAGATGCAATAGTAGTCAAACGCTAGCCGATCAGAGATAAGAAAAATGTTGAGACACTAACACTATGTACTAGTATGTGTGTACATGTATAATGAGAGAACAAACGGAGTCTATAGCGCCATTCCACTATGTATATTATCATAGACAGGCCCCATGCTTAAAAACTACCTAGTGAAAATCCAGTAGACATGTAGGTCACAAAAAAATGTAAATAAACAATTCAGTCGACTGACTCCACTTCTCCAGACTGCCCTGAGTTTATTAATAGTGTTCATTCGTCGCAGGTGGCTGCACATATCTAATGAGAATTTTAACTTGCGGTTGTATACTAGGTTACGTATAGGTAGTGGTCATATATAACCCGGTGACTCAATTGAGACAATTAGAAAAATAAAATAATTTAAAGCGAACTGCCCGTTAGGTTAGTAGGCTGAGTGTTCGCCTTCTAAGCAGGGGTATCGGGTTTGATTCTTGGCGGGAACACAAGTTTTCTCCCAAAGGAAAACATGTGGGGTATAAGTCAAACACTTACCCACTGCGCTAACTGTATCGTAAAATGGTGTTATGACGCAGTGAAGTAAAAAGGCTAAATGTTGAATGATTCTTAATAGTGCAGGGCGGTGAGTGTAAAAGTATTTTTTTTAAATCAAGACGCAACAATTAATACTTAGCTTATCGAGTGTTTAAGTGTCCAATAGTACATGTCGATATTTAAGCGTCGTTATTCTCCATACTTAATTTTGCCCTTGGCCCTTGTGGTGATTATTATGGTCGATATTTTCAACATAGAAATAAAGGATCTTCTAGCATTGTATGTTTTTAATCTTCGTAAGAAAGGAGACTCATAAGACGCGCGCCTGATGGTAAGCGATGTGGCCGCCTAATTACGTCTGTATCAACTTTCAATAATAAAGTTCCAAGTGGGATTTCAATGCGCTCTTTTCCCTAAGACTTGGAAGTTTTGTAAAATCTCATATATCCAAGTTATTACAATGGCAACTCGCTCTTTTAAGTCGATCCTTTCGGCATAGTATTAAACATAACCGACGTCGGCAATGGTAGAGTATGTTTACCGATATGAGAAGTACGTAGAGTCCACATTATTACATTGAACAAATAATTATTATTTTATTTATTAACCACGAGCATCCCGCGCGAGTTCACACAAGCAATTTCCGGTGATTTTCCAAAATTTCTTTTTATATAAACCTTGACCTGACACTTACGAACACAAAAAAAAATCAATTTAAAAAAATTAAAAAAAAAATATTTAAATTTATCAAAGATATCAAAAATATTTGTAAAGAATGACTATTTTCCCAACTCCCCTTATAGTGCTTTATTCTATGATTGTTTTGTATTTAGTACCTAAAAAAAAAATATACCTAAAAAAATTCTAACTCTTATTAGTGCAACATTTATTGGCTGTGCATAATGATAAAAATTTCTAAGTTAACGCAATCTAAATATAGTCCCGTGAGTTTTATGCACTAGTCCTTAGAATATATATAACAAAAAAAAATTAATCTCTCTCAAACTTTATGTTCGGCAAGCTGAGGGATAAATCAACTTACGTTTTTTTCTTCCATCTCCGTTCCATAGTAGATCAGCTCATTGTTAAAACTCCAATTCACGCGTCACTTCAGTTAACAAGAGAAAACTTATAACAATTCACAATACGGAATTCACACTTGGTAAATACCTCGAAGCTTTCTCGAAGTTCAACGAGGTCATATTAATTATTGTGGCTTACAGGGCGAATCTAATTAGATAACTTTATATTATTTTGATGTAGATTTATCATTTCATCCCGAACTTAGCGTTTAACTTTATAATCTCTAACTTTGAGAGTTATTATATTCAAATGTTCAATTATCAAACAAAAATATTTATGTTGTTGGGACGAATAATAACAACAACAATCTTATTCAATTGATTATTGGTATTATAGAAATTTACATCGTTCCCATTATTATAATGTTTTCTGTCCATCACAGTTTCACAAAATGTATTTCAATATATTGTTGCAAAGTAAAATGCTTAGTTGTATAAAATATGCAAAACTCCTTTAATACAAAGCGCCCAGACCTCCAGAGGTATCGAATGCCTCCTGAACAATGTGTGAGTTGTGACGCTCGCTGCCCGGTGAGCACTTAACGCCCTCACGTTTGTTAGGTCTAAATTGTAAGATAGAGCGAACATAGAATAGAATGAACAACGACAATAGGTCTTACTATCTCGAATCCATTAACTAATTTGCTGTCTTTATTACAATCCAAACCCACTATATCCAGTACTCCAGTTCACTCGAAGTGTTTCGCTTCTACGTTTATCATACTTCATTGTTAATTATAATACGTCTTTGTTCCCCGAACGGTACAATCTGGGTGTCTTCAAGTCTAAAGTGAATAGGTATTTTCTTGGCAATCATGTCCCATCTTCGGCCGCATCGTCACTTTCCATAAGGTGAGATAGGGGTCAAATGTTTGCTTATTTGGCTAAAAAAAGATCGTCAAAATCCTCGTTAGCTTTAATTTTTATTTTATCTCTGATAGACAAGCTTTTGAATATTATCTCATGTGATGTTAAGTAATGGTAAGTTTATAGCGTGAGTGAGTGTGAAAGCGCTCATATTTGTAACATTTTAATATTCTAATGAAAAACTGCACATTTAAAAATGGATATAACAAAAAAAATATCATTTTAACTGTTTTACTTTATCCAACCCCATAGAAAACTAATCATACGTTATGTATGATCGAGAAGTGTTCAAATGATATGGTATAGGGAAACATGTCGACATTTAGTCGTATCGTCCGTATCGTCAATTTTCGCCAGGTGAGAAAGTGGCCAAAACCTAGCCTTATTGCAAAAGAATTACTCAAAGTTTGATTCAATTACCAAATAAACGCAGCTTATTTGGCACAGTACACTTTTGAAATAAAATTGTGACAACCTATTATCAGATGTTTAAACTAATCTATTTATATATATATATACACATTTGTTTTATTTTATATTAAAATAAACGCATGTCGTTCATTCATCCACATAAATTGTTTCCCATTTGCATAAAGCGACAGCGGGAGTACTGCCGATTTCGCTGTCTCTCATCCCCTATCCCCTAACACGTCGTCAATCCTCACATCCTGACGTTCGATTCGTACTCGGCACTCGCGTCACACGCTGAAGTGGACTCTCTGATTTGAGTTATCTTTGACGTCACTTCTTTATTGCACTGAAATGGCAAAGATGACCGAAAACATGTAAACAAGACGATGTGGGTAGTTATTTCATATCAACAAGGTGATCGTAGTAACAGGGGGTAATGTTTGATGTCAGAATTAGTCTTCTTTTACCCGACTGCCCGATGCAAAGCAGTGTAATGTGTTTGTTAACCTATGTATGTTTGTTCCTTTGTGCGCTCTAAAGATTGGCAATATTTTTTACATGAGTGTGGGTGCTCATATTATTATCATTATCATCAATTAAATTCCAATCCGGTCCTACTGCTGTACTGCTCTCATGTTTTGCCACTCACTTGGTAGTATGAGTGAACAAGTTAGTGTATGTTATTTTTGGAACGAAAGTTCCTTATCGCGCGTTGCGAAAGGGGGCTAGACGGAAAAAATTAAGACCAAAAGTTGTAACGACACTTTTTGCTATATTTGTAAGCCATACCACGTTCTCGTCCGATCACCGAAGTTAAGTAACGTCGGGCGCGGTCAGTACTTGGATGGGTGACCGCCTGGGAACACCGCGTGATGTTGGTTTTTGCATGTTTCTTTTAATTTTGGAACGAAAGTTCCTCATCGCGCGTTGCGAAAGGGGGCTAGACGGATATTGAACTTCGTTCCATCCGGGTGTCCCTTGACACTTCTCAAGTTTTTTTTTACTTTCACACTCATAGCCTCAATCTCAGATCGTCATGTATCGTGGGTGCCGGAAACAATCACACGCACAATAATACCCAAAACACAAATATTCTTTGCACAAAAACACAAATTGCCAAAAAGCTATTTGAATTTAATAATTTTTCATTGAGAATGGTTTTAAATAATTAGATCTGTAGCTGGCTTACTTTTATTTGGCTGATATATAGTAATAAGATATAATGCAGCTTTTTATCTTAATATTATATAGTAAAACCTAGCAACATGGCACAACGACGACTTTCATTTATAACAACTACTTTCACTCATCGCTCTTTTACGTTTATTTGGCGTCATCACGTACCATAATAAAGTTGTCGCGTTATCTTATTAACGCCGCCCGCCCAGCTAAATGCCGCCCTGGATAACGCCCAACGAGTGTAGGGTGGATATGTCATTGTGGAGGAATTAGATTGCTTACATTAATTTTGCAAATCTGGCAGTAGAAACAGCCATTAACTTTCAAGAGTGTCTCCTTAGGGCCTATGTTAATAAATATTTGTTTGATATTGAATAGATTATTCATTTTTAATTTTAAATGGAGCACTCTTTTTGTTAACAGTGTTTCTGTTTTAGTTAATAATAATTAATGAATTTTGGTTGAAATGCTTACATCAGTCCAGACTGATAAACTACAGATCTTTTTTTTAAAGTACATAAACACTAACTACTTCCTCACCTGATGGAAAGCGACGGTGTGGTCGAAGAGTACGCCTGCCTAGAAGATGTTCACTCGATATTTAAAGACTCTCAGGTTGTACTTACCAGGAAACATAGACTCGGGCAAAAAGTTCCACTACTTCACGTGTAGTAAATGTGGAAGCAAAATAATTTGTGTTTGCATCCTTGGAATATCAATCGATGTCCGGTTGTCCAATAGTAAAAAGGGGATAGGAGAATTAGGTCAATTAGATCTAATCGAAAGTTTTTTAGTAGTCTTTTAACTCCATTACAGTTACTAGTATATTTTATACAATGTAACTTGGAGATTATTGTATTTAAAAGTACTATATTACAGCAAATACTTTTCTTTATAATAATAACAAGCTGTACCCCGCAATTTTGCCCGTGTCAATTGGGGTTATAAGTCCTATCCCCGTGTCTCTACTAGAATTTCTATAGATTTCTAATCCCTTTCTCTAAATTTCATTTCTTTACCTCGTTTTGGATTTATAATATTAGTGTGATAATTCTATACCAGCTGTGTCTCATGACACTTCTACCTCGCAATGGCCTCCTTAGGATTGGCATACAATTAGGCGTCTTATTGTCTTCTTTCATACAACTATAAAAACACATATAAAAAGTAATGTCCTATTCCAAGGCTAAACTATCTACATACACACCTAAATTTCATCTAAATCCATTTAGCTGTTACAAAGATATCTCATTCAAACTATTTCAAACATTCTCACGCACAAACATCTGAATTTGCAGTTAAGTAAATAATAAAAGTGTGATACAAGTGTTTCTTATGTGTTAACCTACTTCTAGACTTATTTTTTCTGACTGTACTACCAATGCTTTGAACAAATCGTTGTCACTGTGTCCTGAACAAAAACACGTAGCTTATAGTTTTGGCGCGTGTCCTGCCGCCGATTAGCCAACATTATCTTGGAATCCTGGATATGAAAAGAGATTGCCTCGAATCGTGTATCCAAATCGATTAAAGTTTTTTTTTTAGAGACAAACGTTTGATCATTATCTCACCTGGCGGTAAGCGACAATGCGGTCGACAATGGAGCACGTTAGCCTTGAAGATGCATAATCACTCGCAACTAGACTCCCATAATGTATTTATCAGGAAACACAGACTCAGGTAAGGAGTTCTATTCCTTTACATACAAGATTCTACGGAACCTTCGGCACGCTAATCAGAGTTGCACATGACCGTTTTTATTTATTTAATACTTCTGCACAAAAAAAAACAGTACAAGGAGGACTTAATGCTAGAATAGCATTTTCTGCCAGTCATCCTGGAGGTGCAGAGAAAAGGGTGGGCGATGCAGTAAATATATTTTAAAAATAAAAGGATAATAAATGTACAAATATAAGAATACATGTTACTAATACATGTAAATAATATACATAATGATAATATATGTTTTTACTACCATATAACACTTGTTTGTACGACTTATTGTTATAATTTGTTCACTGGACATTAGAAATCACTCGGATTATACTCATCGGGTAAGAACGGTGAGAAGTTCCACACCTGCAAAGTATCAAACTCTTAAATATACGGACCAAATACATAAACATTTAGTTTAATTGTATTTTAAACTGCCTGTTGGCTTACTTAGTTGAGTGCACGTTCGCCTTCTAAGCAGCGCGTATCGGGTTCAATTCCTGGTGGGGACACAAGTGTTCTCCCCCACGGAAAACTGTGATTGTGTTTCTGGTTCTGGTTGTGATTGTGTATGGGATGTGAATGTTTCTGGCTGCAAGCGTGATAGCAATTGCATAAAGTAATTAATCAATTAAAGCTGTGCTACCAAGGAGAACTATAAAATAAACATGTTAAATAACAATATACCTTATTTAAATTATTACTCTCGACAAAGACAATTTATCTGCAACATTATTACTTCTCATAACAAATAATAAACGCCCCTTTCCAAAGTGTAGTGTTCAAACCCAGTGTCTTTGCCCCCAGTTTCGTGGCAGGCACCGTGAACAGAGACAAATCGAAGCAATTTCGTACACTCTGGTTCTGTAGTCTGTGATGATGTGTGTATGATGTGAATGTTTTCAGCATCCACGATACAAATATTAGGAGTATGAAAGTGTTGTGAGTGTTATCGTTTATGAAACGTTTATTGATAAATCGAATATAAGAATAATAATGAATGTTAATAGGAGCAAACATACGCAGGCTAAGCAAGGATCCACTTACAGATTTCGATACGGCACCCAAAACTAATGAATAAAAAGAGAAAACCCAAAAGTTACATTTTAGGGTCTCATCTGTAATAGTCGATGTGCCAAAACTTGTCAATGGTGTTATATTTCAATTCTTAGCTTATAACTTTAGATGCGTATCTCAGCGTGTTAACGAATAAAATAAAATAGTGACACATTGTATTTTTAGAAGTAATATTGTAATATTTTTGATAAAACCACAGAAAAATGTGTATAATAAAATATTTGTTCTAATAAATAATCAGGTGCTAACTAAAGCGCATTCTACTGCACCAAGAGAAATAAAACAAACATTCCGACGTTAAACCGCCTTTGTTGACGACGCCTTACAATAATAGAAATGCCCAACATGAAGAAAATGCAGACTATTCAAAGGAAAACTCAAGGAATTTTTCATATCTCTTTTCATTGAAGACTCCGCATTTTATACATCTAGAAACTGGAGACAAATCTTTAAATAATAACATTTTATCGACCGACTAGGAGGATGAAAAGTTTCTCAATTCATAACAAATTATTTTTCAAGAAGTCGTATGTTACTCGATTACTCGAACACGACTAGACTGATTAGGAAAATTATTATTATAGTGTCAAGTTGATCTCATATAATAAAAGCAAAATATATGTGTCAGGATCGTAGCAGGTGGAGAGAAGTGGCCTCTCCCTAAACCAATGGGAAAGACACGACACTATATGTATGTATGGTCCCATATAAAAGCCAGAAACACTATTTTTTCTTGCGAAGAAATCTTGTGTTTTTGCCGGTTTTCCGATTGTCCTCGAATATTGTGATTGTTGGATTCCCTTCACTTTTATTAGACCAATTGCGAATTGCGCACTTTACTTCAGAAAATCACTATAAGTTAGACCAAGTAAAATTTACTTTTTACCGACTTTCCAAAAAAGGAGGAGGTACTCAAGTCGGCTGTTTTTTTTTTTATGTGATGTACCTCATAACTTCTCTCCACGTCAGCCGATTTCGAAAAATTTTTTTTTAGTTTTAAAGATGTTGCTTTCTTATTGGTCCCATTTAAATTTGATCAAGATCTGATCAGTAGTTCTTGAAATATCGTCAATAATGTCTATTTTGTGACGAATAATGCGTACTTTGACCATGTTCTTGTTTACCCGACTTCAAAAGTTACCTCATAACTTCTTTCGTTGTGAGCCGATTTTGATGATTCTTTTTTTATTTGAAAGCTGGTGCTTTTTATGTAGTCCCATTAAAATTTGATCAAGGTCTAATTTCTAGTTTTTGAGTTATAGTTAATAATGCGTGTTTATACATTAAATCTGATCGTCTGAAGTCGGTTTTTTTAAGCTTTGCTTGCGTTTAATTATTACTTATTGTTTATTTGCATGAAGTATTTAATTGCTGTTGCGTTTTTAGGGGCAATTTGTCTGATCAAATCATGTTTTATTAAATCCAATCGACTGTACTGTCACTATTATGGACAGAAATAAAATTAATAAGATAAAACCTTGAGCCTCCACCGCCTTAAAAAATGCCGACATTGAGAAGGGTCGTTGGCATTGAACGTGTGACTTCCCGAAGCTATTATTTTTGAAACAAGGAAAGGAAGATATCTTTGAGTAGAACTTTTATTTCAAACTAGCTGTAGGTACCCGGCATGTGTTGAAAAGCCACGCAGAAGAAAAATGTTTTACCTCTTTCACGTTTATGTTTGTCTAGTACCTAACCAAGACCGACAGACGTGATCCTGTCCAAAATTATAAAGAAACAAATAATTTAAAACTTTTCCAATATTTTTTGGACAATGAACGTACGCAGACCAACTCCACAAAATGTCATCATAATCGCCAATGCGTCCTCGTGATATGATTAAAACTGCCTTTCCATACAAAATATATGTAAAATGTATATTTTTCATTAAATAAACGAAGATCATAAAGATCGGTCTGGTCGGTCTTAAGTTATGACTGATGTAACTCGACTTTGTTTTATAGATGTGTTTATCAGTGGCGATTGAGATGCAATCTGTTAGTGACTTCTGACATGTACTCAGGGCTCCTGTATTTTAAACAAAACATAAATTATCTGAATATGTACCTAATTGATCCACTAGATATCTTCAGTTGAACGGACTGAAATAGATTGTTAGGCGTTAGAGTATATTAGAAACTATTGTTATATAACAATTAATTTAAAAATATATTCACGCGTCATAGACTTGAGCAAAAACTACAATGATAGGATTTTTTATAAATGCCAACACCTAGATGTAGGTATGTAGGTAATAGTTTTATTAATATAATAGTTGTTATTAAAACTCTAAGAATAGATATGCTTTATAACGCCATATCTGCTTCATTCTAGTTTGCTATTGTAAAGCAATTTAAGTAATATTTATTATACATTTTATGCTACATATATTTATAATAACAGGAACAGTAGGTATGCCATTATTATAGATCATTAATGATACGATGATTTTAAAAAGACTCTCAATACCTTTTGTATTTTTGTTTATTTATTTATTTAAAACTTAATGCACAAATACTATGTACATAGGAGGACATAATGCCACAGCATTTTCTAGAAGTCATCCTGCTATTTTAGGGGCTTAAATGAAGCTTCACAATAAAAAGGAGGTTAGGAAACCTAAAATTAATTAACAAAATATATCTATTGACTAGTTGACCCGGCGAACTTCATACCGCCAATTGTCTGTGGTCAAATATTCAGAAACATCTCCTGTTTGACAGGTACGAACAGTTTGTATGGGAAAATAAAATGCTACTTTTTACTAATTTTATTGCAACTTCTTTATATTTTCTCACCTTTTAAACCTTCCCTGAACTTCCACAAATATTTCAAGATCAAAATTAGCCAAATAGGTCCAGCCATTCTCGAGTTTTAGCGAGACTAACGAACAGCAATTCATTTTTATATATAAGAGAAGATATATTCATTACATACATTTACATTTTAAAAACAACACCACGTAGTGTCCTTTAGTGTAATATAAGCAATGGTAAAGCAAAGGACTGCTAATCTCTCTAATTCCTTACTAATTATGATTCTTGTTCCATGTCAAATACACTCATTTAGATCGCTTCTGACATCAATACGAGGTTTTTTTCTTATTACGTATGGGCTGATCCTTATTATTTGTCTAAACTATAAGAATCTTTGTCCTGACATACTGATTCACTGACTGACTGACTGACTTAGATACAACGCACAGCCCAAACCGCTCTGGTTGTAAAGACTTGAAATTTGGAGCCTACATTTGTTTTTGTACGTAGGCGTGTACTAAAATTGGATTTCACCCCAAAGAGGTTTGTAAGACAGTTCTTTGTTTTTGAACTTATAAGCATGAAAATTAGTATATGAGTAGTTCATTTAATATAAAAAAAATTGGTATCAGTATTTTTTTGCCAGGGGTGCATTATAGTGGTGCAATGGGGGATGAAAGTTCATGTCGAAAGTTCTTTATTTATGTAGCTTGTGAGGGTGAAAGCGTTAAGTGTATGTTTTTGCAAACCGAGCGACGCCGGGCGGGTCATCTAGTAATATAATAAATGCGAAAGTAACTCTGTCTATCTGTTACGCTTTCACGCCTAAACCACAGAATACAATTTCATGAAATTTTGTACAGAGATAAAATAGAGCTTGGGTCTCTCCCAAGCTCTATTTTATCTCTACATAAGCTACTTTTTATCCCGGAATTCCCGCGGGTCCGGGACTTTGAGGCTAAAACCACGGGGCGCAGCTAGTGCATCTACGCATCAAAGACCTAAGTTACCTACAAGGCGTCGAGCTTCTGACATTGACAATGACATTCTGACGAGGCTGACGGCTTTAATAACACACAATTAATAAACTAACAATGTTCAAGTTCAGGGTTAATGTTCAGGCCAAGCATATACATTATATATAAATTAATTACCTATTAGATATATAGGCTTCATGATTAATTACTTTGGCCTTTTCACCTGTCTGTTAGAAAATACTAGCCGTGCCCCGCGTTTTCGCCCGGTTAAAAAGAAGCCTATGTGTTAATCCTAGATATAATTTATGTACATTCAAAATTTCATTCAAATCCGTTCAGCTATTAAAGCGTGAAGAGGGAACAAACATACTTACACACTTACACATTTACACACACACTTACACACAAACTTTCGGATTTATAATATTAGTAGGATATAGAGATAATTGATACACTTAAGTGGGCAGCAAAATAATTTTATATTTTTGTTGTGTAAAAAAAATCTTCACATAATAATGTAACAACTGTCAACGCCAATAGTTGCATAAATAAATAATTTAATGTACCTTGAACAAAACATACTTTTAGTACCTACTTACGTAACGTAAATATCTTGTACTGATATTCATTATAACACTTCACGCCACATCTTAAATGATAAATTAAAAGTACTAATCACAAGATAAGATTAGAAAAGGGGATTTTAGCAAATAATACTAAAAAATTTTGTAAACCGCTTGCCAAAGGAAAAGTGCCCAGAATACTGGCTACGTTTCCACCTTGAATAGAGATAGCTTGAATATAGCAAATTTTTTGAGCTAAATAAGAGCCAGCATTCTGGTCACTTGTCGCCTCGACTAAACGTTTGGATAAAAATTTAAAAATTTCGTGTGCTCCCGGTCACATCTTACTTTTTCTTAGGCAGCTAGTAAAGCCACTGTCACTGTCACTGTAGATATATTATTATTGTACGCAGGGTTTTTTGGGTTAGGCAAGCCCGGACAAGCAAGGCAAGAACTGCCCGTTGGCTAATTTGGGAGGGCGGTCGCCTTCTAAGTAGGGGGGGGTATCGGGTTCGATTACAAGTTTTCTCACCAAAGAAAATGTGTGTTAAACCACGACATAAGTCATCGAACTTAGTGTAGGGATGTGGGTGTAAAATCGTTTGTATTTATATTAAAGCATTTGTCCATTATTTATTTAACTCTTTATTGCCCAAAAAAGGAACATAAGGTGGATTTTACGCTAAAAACATTTTCTACCAGTCAACCACTCATGGTTGTAAAAGCGGAGCCTGCAGGCATGCACACGCATTTTAAAAGTTTCCTTAGAAGTAACGTTTCTGATTTTAAGAGGTAATTGGTTCCAGAGTCGGACAGCCATAACTTTGAAAGACTTGTGTAAAAATCCAGCTGTGTGCATAGAGGTGGAGAGGTCTAAAGCATCAGTAGCTCTTAGATCACGATCATGAGTGTCAGTAAGGAAAGCAAATTATTCTCTTAGATACGTTGGAGATTTTGGATCATTTAAAATTGATAAAAACAAGTTTAGTATTCTTACGTTCCTTCTAGCGCGGATTTTAAGCCATTTAAGTTTATTCCGATACTCAGAGATATGGTAAAATTAAAAAAGGTTTGATTAAAAAAGGTCCTAATTTGTTCAACAGTTCTTCCAAAAGATCCAGTATTCACTATATTACCTGAAGGAAAGTCTACGTTGTCATTAAATTGATTATGAAACTAGCTGTATCGAGACCCGCTATATATGTTGCAATCGGTTTCACTTCAAAGTTGACACAACTTAGAAATAAGGTTATAAAATATACCTATTAGGAATTAATTACGAAGTGGAAACTACTTTTATTCTACAAAAGAGAGCAGTTTGTGCAATCTATGATATGGGTCCGCGCGAACCCCTCAGAGAATTCTTTAAAGAAACGGGCATACTTACCATGCCTTCACTTAACATCTTTGAAAATATTATGCATGTTCGTAAAAATATTGATAAATACATGTTAAGAAGCGACGCACACAATCTTAATAATAGATATAAGCATGAAATGACAGTGCGCGCATTTAGATTAAGCAAAACGAATAAATATTTTATTAAAAATGGGGTTAGATTTTACAATAAAATTCCTAAAATTGTAACTGAATTATCACTGGGAAAGTTCAAATCTGTAATAAAACGGGAATTAATTAAGAAAGCTTATTATAAAACGATTGACTACATTAATGATAAGGATGCATGGAGGCAAATCGCTTTATAGCGACTACATATTATAGATATACCTAGGTTAATATAATTATGTATTAGTGTTAAAAAAATATTTAAAAAATAATAATAAAATAAACTACGATATGAAGTGTGATTTACTTTGATAATATTATAAATTGAAAACGTGGCAGTACTCGTCAGTAACACTGACCCACAGTCGAGGCTGGCCATTGACATATAACCAGGGTCAAGATAATGAGCTTATCAGTTCCAATGTGAATGACCAGACGTGCTGGCTGCACAAATCAAATAACTGTATTCTGTGCTGTAACAATGGGTTGACAATTAATTACAATATTGTTTAGAAAAAAAGATAAGCCTTAAAATTATTTTTAATCGTAGCGTAAATTCGTTTTTACCCAACTGCCAAGGAAGTTTTTCGCACGTATCTTGTGTGTGTAGCTAAATATGTATTTTTTTTAATACTTAGTATCTGCCATACAGCTGGATCGATTTCGACAGTTAATCAAGGTATCGTTACATTTGTCTTAAAACCCCAGGTTACATTAGATAGGTGTTTGAAAAAACGAAGTGGCAGTTTTTTGGCAATGGGTAATTCTCTGCTCTATGCACCGTGGGTTTTGGGTTCGATTCCTGCCAGTAGCACAATTTCCCTTTCCAACATTTGTGCTTGTGGTTTTTGGGTGCGTAAATGCTTTCGGCATCTATGATACAAATCGTTGAATGAAATGGCTGCGAGTGTAAAATTGATTGTTATTTATGAGACAAACATCTTAGAATATTTTAATTGTTTGGCATGTCGGGTATGAGCTCACGATTTCCATCGCCGTTATTATAATTACTTTTACATTATATCGAGTGCGTTGTTTTACATTGTTTAATATAAGTGTCTAGTTACTTGTTTCAAAGACTACGTAATAAATGTGATGAACACATCTTCTTCAAATCTGTAAAATGATCCATTAAGTACCTGATACATAATTACCTAAAATTTAGTGTAACCAAAAAAATTTGACATAAAAAATATTATAAAAAATATTAAGGATTTCCTTAAATTATTACGAAATTTGATGGTTTAGAAGAGTGCTATTTCTTTTATTCTTAAGCAAAATATCGAGTACATAGATTATCGTGTCATTGCTCTCTCAATGATTAAATCATACAATGTTTGCTTTCAGATATTTTTATATTAATACCCGGTTCGGTATTCGGGTCGTTCCTCCCTCAAAACTATGATTTATATTCATTTAATAACCTTGATCTTAAACTCCTTTTCGAGCTATACATTCGTATGTACCTACATTACTAGTGTTATTTACAAGTCCAGTCTTACGTAGACATCGCGTTTACTTATATTTATTCAACGATTGCTGTGGTACAGTCAGTCCAACATGGTGGCAAAGGGAAGTAACACGTTTAAATTGTTGCTCGCGTCATTCGCCGTCGGGGTGATAGGGTACGTGGTACGTCTGCAACCTCTGCTGCCCTTGAGCACGGAAACAAAGGTCTCCCTAGGGTATCCCAAGGAATCCTTGCTCAATGTGACGGAACGTGCGATCAGGCATGGCTATCTTGCCAGCGAGTATAGTGTGCTGACGAAAGATGGATATGTTCTAAAGATGTTCAGGCTGCAACGACCTAGAGCTGAGACAATAGGACCTCCAGTGTTGTTGATGCATGGCCTGCTGCAGAGTGCCGCTTCTTGGATTGACGCCGGCCCCAACGCTGGGTTAGCCTACCTTCTAGCTGCTGCTGGTTATGACCTCTGGCTGGGGAATGCTCGCGGTACGCACTACTCCCGCCAGCACGCCTGGCTTGACCCTGACAAAGACTCCAAATACTGGGACTTTTGCGTAGATGACATTGGACGGAACGACCTCCCAGCTTTCATCGACCAGGTCCTCTACCAAACTGGAAGTGACAAACTCAACTATATTGGATTTTCCCAAGGAGCTGGAACGTTTTTTATTATGTGCTCCGAAAGACCTGAATACTGTGATAAAGTAAGTGTGATGATTGCTCTAGCGCCAGCTGCGAGGCAGACGCATACAAAGTCAATGCTGTATCGGTTTCTGACGGAATCTTTTACGAAATTCGAAGGGGTGTTTAACGCATTGGGAATTAATGAAGTGTTTTCTAAAGGCGCAATCAGCCAAGAGTTTCTAGCGTTCTTTTGCCAGCTATCTGGTATCACTACTAGGATATGCGAGAGCGGGAAGGATTTACTAGATTCATTAAATTCTCCACATCCTGGGTCTATGAAAAACGATACAATCCGGACTCTATTTGGGCATTTTCCCGCTGGAACTTCTGTTCACAATATGGCGCGGTACGGGCAGAGCATGGTCAGTCCATATTTCCAGAAGTTTGATTACGGAAAGGAGCAGAATATGGTGCAGTATGGTAGCGAAACTCCTCCTCGGTATAATTTAAATGCTGTAAGTGTTCCTGTAGTAGCAATTTACGGTAAAAATGATGGTTTAGTGGATACTAAAGACGTTGAATGGCTTTTGAAGAAGTTACCAAACGTGTTAGAATCAGTGGAAGTGAAAGACCCTCTGTGGAACCATTTGGACGTTACTTATAGTCAATATACTGGTGAAATGATACTTCCAAAGATTGAACAGTACTTGTATAGATATAATGCAACACACGGTTGAGATAACTGTTGTATATGTACAATGATGATACAGCGTTTGTAAACAATAGTACGTAGATATACACATTGGCATTTATTTGAGAAGGATGATTAAGCATGTTAAAATTATTATTTATTTTATTAATATTTAATTATTGTAGATAACTATTTTTGACATTACATATATTAACTTTACATAGATATTTTCATTATTCCGATAACTAATATACTAAATTTAAAAAGGTGACTTATTAGATTTAATTTAATTATTTCTCATAAACTAAGTAGACTTTTCTGGGCCACAGTTTAATGACGTTTGTTATTGAATTATTTAATTACAATGTAAGTATTTCGTAAAATGACGGTTAGACTTGTTAAAATAAGGTTAATTAAGTTCAGTGTAATGGATGACTACACATTACAACTGCTTGTATTTGATTTTAATTCTAATTATTCTAGTGATGTTTTACAATATTAATTTGAATTGATGGATCTCTTACTGTTTTATAACTTCCTGGTATTTAGTTAATGGTGCGTCTCCAGCGATAGTTGGCATACTTTCTAATAAATGTTTTTTTCAATTGTTCGATAATTGTATTTTGATCTATTAATTTTTTTTGACGCCATTCATTTATTTTTCCGAAAGAACGCCGATGAATATTCCTACATCGTAAGTGTTTTTAGAAGAATATTTTCAAATAATTTATAAAAAATAATAATGTATAACCAAAGATATTTTTATCTTGATGAGCTTGTGAAAGTCACTTTCGTTAACATAATATTATTTTAATGGCAATAATAATACAAGATAAAATGATGAAAGTGTACAAAAAGTAGGTAAACTTAGTGCAGTGTGTTAATTTACCTAGTTGAAATAAATAACAAACCTAACCTAAGATTATTTGACTTTATATTTTTAAGAAACAAACGCACTCACACATCCCGACACTAAGTTCTTAGACTTGTATCGTGAGAGCCGGAAACATTCACATCACACACACAAACACGCCCAAAACAAAATTTATTACCTAAATTAATAATTTAATATATTCAATTAGATTTTCATTTTGATTAGATGACCACATATTGAAGTTTGTAAACTGAAATTAGCAAAATTTTGTAAACTGAAAACGCTAATTGAAATCGCTTCAATGTAAATGCTAAAGTAGAGCGCTAGATATTTATCTAGAATATATATGTAAGTACTGATAAATAAACAAACAAATAACTTCCACATTTCTTTGTTATGCAATGTATAACTAAAAATTGAGAAATAAACACCTACTGGTAAATTATATAAAAAATACAAATACTCCATCCAATAATTCCATCCTCGCAAGGTGACGAGTCTCATGAATACACTTCGGAGAGTGTGCCACAGAATTACACAATCTAATTCTCCCATCTCCGTTCTAGCATCGGACACCCAAACAAACTGCTAAGCGACACAAATACATATCCGTGAGTGTGCGACAATTACACGATCTAATTCTCACATCTCCATTCTAGCATCGGACACCCAAACATACTACTAAGCCCCACAAATACATTTCGGAGAGCACAAAATTACACGATCCAATTCTCCCATCTCCGTTCTAGCATCGGACACCCAAACAAACTGCTAAGCGACACAAATACATTTCGGAGAATGTGCCACAGAATTACACAATCTAATTATCCCATCTCCATTCTAGCATCGGATACCTAAACAAATTGCTAAGCGACACAAATACATTGCCGAGAGTGTACCACAGAATTACACGATCTAATTATCCTATCTCCATTCTAGCATCGGACACCCAAACAAACTGCTAAGCGACACAAATACATTTCGGAGAATGTGCCACAGAATTACACAATCTAATTATCCCATCTCCATTCTAGCATCGGATACCTAAACAAATTGCTAAGCGACACAAATACATTGCCGAGAGTGTACCACAGAATTACACGATCTAATTATCCTATCTCCATTCTAGCATCGGACACCCAAACAAACTGCTAAGCAACACAAATACATTTCGGAGACTGTGCCACAGAATTACACAATCTAATTCCCCCATCTCCCTTCTAGCATCGGACACCCAAACAAACTGCTAAGCGACACCGCTATATGGTAGACATTCCACGAATTAAAAGAACCGTTTGGCTTCCCCATTCACTATGCGAACTGCAAAGAAATGGAACTCCTTGTCTGAATCTATGTTGCTTGATAACTACAGCATGGTGTTCAATAATTCGCCAGTGAATAGGCATTTTCTAGGCAAACATGTCCCATCTTTTACTGCCCTGGCTTGGTTAGATTCGTATTTGCCTTCTAAGCAGCGGGTGGCGAGTTCGATTCCCGGTGGGATACAAGTTTTCTATCCAAGGGAAATTTGTCTTTCTGGTTCTGATTGTGTGTGATGTGAATGTTTTCGGAACCCACGACAAATACCATAGTGGCTGTGAGTGAGAAAGCGTTTATATTTATGTTTGTCGTGGTATGGGCAAAATGCTAATCTTAAAAGATGTAAGAACTTCAAAGTAAGTCCATTGTAGATTGCGGTAAATAAAAAATGATTTTTTTGAAGTTGCGCTGGAATACATGCTTATCTGTGTTGCTGTTAGCACAAGAGCTGACGCAAGCGTTTCACGCTCCACTTGAATAGTCGAAAGTACACGAAATGTTAGGGAAAGTTACTTATTATGTCATTAGGTACACATATGAAAGTTTGTTGTTTTATGTCATTACATTGTTATTAGACGAACAAGACCATTCTAATTTCGTTTTAAGAAGTACTGACTTATTTTCTTGGCACCGCCGTACAGGACACACCTGGCTCGAACGGATGGCGTGTGCGGACGCGAGCGCGGTCGCCTTCCATACAGCGGTGCGCGCACCCGCATCCCAACACGCCGCCGACCTGTTCGAACCAAATGCGTCTTGTGTGACGCAGCCTTTATATTAATATTTTTTTCTATCGATAAGAGTATTAAATTAAAATGAGAGTGAGAAGCCTGCGCTCGTACTTTGCCGCGCAAGATTTTGACCTATATAAGTTCAAATATCTCTGGATGACACTAGCTGTAATAGACAAGCGTGACGCTTACCATCAGGCGAGAGGCATGCTCGTCTCATCGATCTATAATAAAAAAAAACTATACAAATAATACACGGTATATTATTATAACAGACCTAGTTTTTTCTATTATTGTATGAGTTTTATATACTGTGATGAGATAAGGTTTGACTACTATCAGTTACGGTTACTAAGTAATGTTCTGTATGTCTATAATCGCAGCTGTCTCTAAAGGATAGCTGCTGGAACACCGTTTGCTTTAAGGCGATTATTTTACTTAGAAGTATTAGTAGGATAGTTACCATAGATAAAAACTTAAGTAATGTTACACAAGAACATGGGCAATAAGCAATATCACGCATTTACACCCACAACCCCAAACTAAGTGCAAAGACGTAGATGTTAGAAACGTTCACATCACATACACACAATTAAATCCAGAACAAGAAAACAATATCCCTGGAAGAATATTTGTGTTGCTACCGAGAATCGAACCATGCACCCGCAGCATAGAAGACACGGTATTAATACGCCAACGGGCAGTTTAATCTTCTCTTCTCTTGTCTGTCTTTGCCTGGCAATAAAATGCATTTAATAAGGTATGTGCTTCATTACTTATAGTAAAATGTGACCTTTCAATAAATACTTCCTTAATCCTTGAATTATTAAAAAGTCATTGCACCCGTAGTTGTTTACGAATATGTGGAATTAAACATAAATGATATCACACTCACAGCCTTACAGTAAGCTCGATGACTTGTATCGTGAGTGCCGGAAACACTCTCATCACACAAACAATTACAACCAAAACCAGAAACAAAATAATTCCTTGAAGAGAAAACTTGTGTACCCGCCGGGAATCGAACTCGATACCCCCCTGCTTAGAATGCGACCGCTCACCCAATCAAACCAACGGGCAGTTTAAACAGAACGGTTTAAATTAGACTTATTTATATCATTGTTTTATTAAAAACTAGACGTACCCCGCGGCTTGGCACGCTATTATCAAGTTAAAGTAGCCTATGTGTTAATCCTAGGTATGTACATTTCAAATTTCATCCAGATCCGTTCAGCCGTTAAACCGTGAAGAGGGAACAAACATACTTACATACTTACACACACACTTACACAAACTTTCGGATTTATAATATTAGTAGGATAGGAAGTAGGATGTATGTAACTTTTATACAAGCATGTTACATGTTCGGCTGCATCCTCGTTTTTTCAAATACCATCACAAATATTAATTGAATTTTACAATCTCGTAATAAAACATAACTCTGAGCTATATTTAAGTTAGGTACTTTAACACTGTTCACCAGCATGTGAAATTTTTAATTCCAAGTTACTAAAATATGTTAAATTTTAACAAACAGGCTTAAAAAACTTTGTGAAGACATTAATTAATTAATTAATTAGAACCTACTTTGGTAATAATATGTAAACATATTTACCTAAGTTTTGAGGCTTCAGTACATTTTGTAGTTGTGTTTTTATAAACTGTGTAATAAAAATGTTATGTGAAACCTGTAGGTCTACTCTGGTCGTCAAAATACGATTGTTCGAATTGATGACGTCGATACGACAGTCGATTGGTTGAAATTTCAGTTGATTCGATGTTTATAACAAAAGAAAATCGTTCGAGTTCGACGTCGATGTGTGCCCGGAATAGACCCCCTGGACTTTATATGCAGTTGTTTTTTTTTTATTGCTGATGATAGACAGGCATTTGACAAAAAGTAATTATACTGTCGAAAATGTAACATACTTGTCTAGAAGATTCTTATTCACTACTAGCCGTGCCACGCTGTTTCGCTCGCGTTGATCAAGTTAAAAAGTAGCCTGTGTGTTGATCCTAGGTATAAGCTATTTACTTTCCAAATTTCATCCAAATTCGTTCAGCCTTTAAAGCGTGAAGAGGAAACAAACATACTTAGGTACATACTTACACATTTACACAAACTTTCGCATTTTTTATATTAGGATAAGAAGATATACTTGTAGATAAACTTGAACATTTCTAGATAATACTGTTCTAGGAACAAAGATGGAGGGAATGGGTTCCACTTCTTCGCAATACTGATGTTAAATGTAGAAGCCAAACGCTTCGACTGCACTTCATACACGATCAGACTTGAGCTTTTGAAGAAGCCTCGGTGGGAAATACTGCCAAGCTTTGGCGAAATACCCAGCTTCTTAGCGGTCAGCTCTGGCTTCAATGTTGGTGCCAAAGTTAAGATTTAACGATAAAGGTAGGCAAGAAGCTTTATTTGCTATTGCTATGGCACATCCAAATATAACCTTACTAGTCGTTCGCGCCGAACTGAGATCTAGCGCCTTCATTTTGCCTAAAAAAGAAAAACTTTTGAGGTTAATTACTTTTAACATTTAAAAAACTTTAAAAACTAAAAAAAAAAGTAGTAAAGTTTTCCGAAAAGTAACGCCTAATTCAATTAATTTTGCTTTTAACTTTTTCCTTAAGATAATTTGTTTGATTTCTGTATTGTTGTTCAAGTACAGGATATAACAGATAATTATATCTGTGAACAACAATACAGAAATCAAACAATTATACATCATCAAATCGGGGTACATCTCAAAAACTACTTCACATATAAAGCTGAAACTTACGTTTATACCTACGTACGGGACAAAACAGATCTAAAAACAGGGTATCCTACCAAATTTTTATTTTCCAGCATAGATTTTTTTACCCTTACTCTACTTGCCAAGCTCTTTTCAACGATACCCCATAAGGGTAGATGAATAAATAAAAAAATTTGGTCCCCGCTTACGTGTATGGGTTTCCCTTAACATTTTGATATATATTATTTTAATTGCCATTTCTGGCTTTGGGCCATAGCTTTACGTATTCCCTGAGAATTTGAAGTTATTCAATTTGTATGGTATAGACGCTAGATGCCTCTTACAGACGCACGGACGGGCAAAGTACTGAACCATCCAAGTCAACATAGAGATCTCACTTTGCTTGATTAGTAAGTGATTTATATAAAACTATAAACAGACAAGAGACTCGGCTACATAATTACGGTGTACCTGGGCGCTGATAATTTTCTTCCAGCACTAAAAAAAATCTTACGATGTAAATAATAATACCATCACACTTTGTTCTACAAGGTAAACTAAACTCGAATGAAGTAAAAAATTAAACATACTTATCCTTTGTTATTATTGATTTATTGACTACTAGCCGTGCTCCGCGGCTTCACCCGCTATTATCAAGTTAAAAAGTAACCTATGTGGTAATCCTAGGTATAAGCTATGTACATTCCAAATTTCATCCACATCCGTTCAGACGTTAAAGCGTGAAGAGGGAACAGCCATACAAACAGAGGGAACAGACAAACGCTTGCCTATCGAGTATATAAAAAAAAAACTTACACATTTAAACACAAACTTTCAGATTTATAATATTAGTAGGAGTGTAGGATTTATTCCGTTTGTTTTATGACAATCAATTGGCGACTACTAACACAATAACACTGTATAAACACAATACATCTTTTGAAATTTACAAACAATATAGTGATTAGAATATCAAGTTATTTACATAATTTCTTCCTGCTTTTATTGTTAGTTTTTCTCAATTTATCCTTTATCGTAATTAATACCATGAGGAGAAAAAAGAACAAGAGGTGTCGTTGGGCTCCCATTTAGAAGGAATTTCCTTTTGCTATAGTATGTACTTTTATAACAGGAAATGAATTTTGTTTTTACTTTTTATTCTTATATTTGATGAGTTGAGTATTAGATGAGTATATGAAACCGTTAACCGTTATTAAAGACAGTGCCATCTAGAGGAAGCTTATCATGTACATACCAACACTACTCAATCCTTCCGTCTGTAAAGTCTGCCCCGCTTTCGATCAGGGGGATCTCTATTTAACGATAGTAAGTCGATAGTATACATTTTTTTTTTTTTGACCGGCTAGTGTTTGACCACTATCTCACCTGATGGTAAGTGACGATGTGATCGAAGCTGGTAAACACACTAGACCTGGAATACGCAGGCTCTAAACATCATAATTCATTCTCATCTAACATTTAAACTTTTTTGTTATAAATAATAGTTATGAAATTATATTTGGATGGTACAGGGATATTCAGGATATACAGGTGTATTATTAACACAATAACGTCATTCATGAACACCACATACCAAATAAATGACACGCCTTTTCACGTCGCTGTTGGTTTATGGTAAATGTGTCACAACACAGTTGGCAGCTGGGATCAGCTTAAACCATTGTTTATTTCTCTTACTTCAATCTCTATCAGAAACACAGATTTACACCTACATTACAAAACTGAGAGTGTGTGTGTAAATATGGCAATGTTTCAGACGAGGTCATGTCAGACTCTTTTATAGAACGTTGGTAACTTTTTATTGTATTTCGCATTCTCGTCTCCTCCTGCAGTGTCGTGATTGTTTTGTATTGTTCATCGTTCGTATAGACCTCCCAACGACCTTTTAGCAATGAGATTACGTACACCTGGCAGATGTCGACAGTAGAAAAGGGAAAGTCTTTGCCTGCTACGTCGCATGTGCTGAGTTTGATTCCCGGTAGGAGAACAATTATTTCCTTCCCAAGAGATATTTATTTTTCTTTCTTCTTTCGTTCTTTCTTCTGAATCTGTGTAATTGCTCGTTTTAAACTTAGTGTAAGGCTGTGAGTTGTAATATATTTATTTGTAAGATTCCTGCCTCCGCTGGTGAGTTGATATGCAAATAAACGCAAAACCGACTTCGCCGCTTATAATACTATTAACTAAAAGATACTGAAGAGTTAATACTTGTGAAAACCTCTATCTCCCTCCCCCTGTGGGACTCTATAACATAATTGACCTTAGATGTGTGACTTAAGTGTTGATTTTCACAAAAAGCACTAACTCAATTTCGATAATATTTATATGGGACCACCTCTGAAGTGTAATCTACCAAACAAAAAAATAATTATCAAAATCGATTCATACTTGGCGGAACGACCACGTAACATACATACAAAAAAATATACAGTCGATTTGAGGACATCCTCCTTTTTTACCGACTTCCCTAAAAAGGAGGAGGTACTCAAGTCGACTGTATTTTTTTATGTGTTTTACCTCATAACTTTTTTCCACGTGAACCGATTTCGAAATTTGATCAAGATCTGATCAGAAGTTCTTGAAATATCGTCAATAATGCGTATTCTGTGGACTTCATTGACGATGTTTTCGTTTTTAACCGACTTCAAATGTTACCTCATAACTTCTTTCGTTATGAGCCGATTTTGATGATTATTTTTTTATTTGAAAGCTGGTGCTTTTCATGTGGTCCAGTGATCAAGATCTGATCACTGGTTTTGGAATTATCGTCAATAATGCGTGTTTAATACATTAAATCTGATCAAGGTTCCAAAGATAAAGCGAGGAAGTCGGTTTTTTTAATCTTTGCTTGCGTTTAATTATTTGAAGTCAGTTAAGGAAATTGGCTTCATGCGCCATCAACTGACTAACACAATCTTTGATCAAACATTGCTAAACGGAAGCCTCGTTGCGTGAATAAGGATACCTACCACTATCATTTATCCGGTAGGTTATATTTTCTTTGCTTATGCCATACAAGTGAAGTAGGTTAAGAGTGGTTACGAGTTACGAAACTGTTTGTAACAAAACTGGACGACTATGTTAGCACATTTCCACGTCACTACGTCATTTGGCATTGTAGTTCTGTCACGGAATTACAATAAATTAACATGCACGCACGGATCAATTAAAATGCATGTTATTTTAAATAAGTAGTTTTCAGTACTGTTCTAGTAGAAAATGCAGATTATAAGCGTTCAAACAACATTGTTTTTATGCTCGATAGGCAAGCATTTGACCACTATCTCACCCAATGGTAAGCGATGATGCGGCCGAAGATGTTATATGCTCGCCTAGAAGTTAACTATTCACACTTGACTTGAAGACTCCCAGATTATACCGTTCGGGGAGCAAAGACGCGGGCAAAGAGTTCCACTTTTTCGCAGTACGGATGACAAACGTAGAAGCGAAACGCTTCGAGCGAACTGGAGGTATGTCAGCCATAAATAGACGACGTTTGCCAGTTTGTCTTGTTGGTAGATGGCCTGATATTTAGCCGTAGCGTCATTTTAACCTCTGTTTACTAGATATGTTGGAATATAAATAAATATTAGAGTCATTTATTGAAAGATTTTCATTGGAAAATGAAAAAATGGAGTCGATTTCGTATAATTTTCTAATTAATGTAATTATTTGAGTTTTAATTTGTCAATAGTTCGTGAACAAGCATTTGTGTAGTCAAATAACAAAAAAAAATCGTTTTCGCTTAAACACTCCAATAAAACTTCTAGTAAAGTTTCTACCACTCTAGGGCATCACTTGAATATCGGTCCATGACTCTTTCACCATGACTGGTGACTAGGACTATTTGTATCAACTACTTAAATAAACTTTAAACATGTTCTTCACTTGACACTGGCCAAAAGCATAAAGTGTGCTGGGCCAAAATAAAAAAAGAATAAATATTTTTTTACAAAGAACGTTGCATTATTAACCTCGGAGTAGCCTTGTACCCTAGAAGCTGACAAACATCTCATCTGATGGTAAGCGACGATGATCAGGATGCGGTCAACGATACAATACGATATATTATACGATCTAAGCTAATTATTTTTTTGAGTTTTTTTTTTGTTCATAACCATAATCATAATCATTTATTGCATAATGTAACATATTGGACAGATTGTTGAATGGTCATGATGGTTTTTATGATGAATCAATGAGGTAAACAAATTGTTTGTATCCTCTCATAATTGCAAAACATTAAAATTGAGGGCGTCAGCCACGGCTCCACTAATGCCTTTCAAAGGTTTATCAAAGACCCAAAAATATCAAAATAAATTAAGTTCATAAATATAATAACTTAAACTTTCCTTGTGAAGAAAACTTGTGTTTCAGTCGGTAATAAAAACGCTTTCACACTTACAGCCCCACACTAAGATCAATGACTTGTGTCGTCGCAGGAAACAGTCACATCACATACACAATCACAACCAGAACCAAAAGCCAAATTTTCCTTGGGGAAAAACCTAGTGTTCCCGCAGGGAATCGAACCCGATACATACTTAGAATGCAAACGCCACCCAACTAAGCCAACGAGCAGTACAATAACAATATAAAAACTACAAACGAACTACGTACCACTTCGTTTTAACTATAACCCAACTAGCGTGAAATACCTCAATAAATTATTTCAGTCACGTTATATTATATAAAATTATATTATGAGGCCTATTTTCATAAAGAAGTGAATTAATTATCGTGGGACATAAGGAGTGTAATTAATTTTAAGGGTTTACTCAAATAGATTTTTTGTTCAATGGACCTCAGTACATGAACTCGGCCAAATTAGTAATGATAACACTTTTTTGTAACGATTTTATATTGAATGCTTTTGCAATCTCACTCACAGCTCAACTCTCGATTTGAAGACTTGTATTTTGGGTGCCGGAAACCTTTATATCGCACACATAATCACACCCAAACAAAACCTGATACAAATTTACCTGTGAGAGAAAACTTGCGTTTCCACTGGGAATTGAATCTGATACCCTTTTTTTTTTTTTTTTTTTTTTTATTTGTGACAGGCTAGTGTTTGTCCACTATCTCACCTGATGGTAAGTGACGATGTGATCGAAGCTGGTAAACACACTAGACCTGGAATACGCAGGCTCTCAAGGATAACTGCCGGAACACCGTATTTGGTTTGGCGGCAGACTTTCAACTTGATGGTGGTAAGCTACTTTGGTAGCAAGCCAGGCGAGCAACTCACAAAATGCTCTACCACCTCTCAAATGTCACCTGATTAGCACCACCCGGGGACCACGTGTAGGGAGTCAGACTTAAGGGGTATCCTCCTACGGACGGGGGTGACTCAGCCCCCAAAAACCCAAAACCCACTTGTCAGAAGGCGGACGCGCAATCAACTTCGCGGGTAAATATATCCACGCACCCGTAATCATCTAAGAAACAATATAAACATTAATATATAATTATATTTTATTATTAATTGTTTTTTATTAGATTTTTTACAATGCCGCAAATACTGGCATAAGCACAATTTTCCTTCCCAAAGGACATTCGTGCTTCTGGTTCTGGGTGTGATGTAAATGTTACCGAAACATACCTCCGGTTCGCCCTAAACGTTTAGTTTCTACATTTATCATCCGTATAGCCCTCGCACTACGGATAATAAACTTGGAAGTCATTGCCAGCGTCTTTGTTCCCCGAACGGTACAATCTGGGTGTGCATGTTTTATCTTCGGCCTCATCTTCACTTTCCATCAGAAGAGAAACTGGTGCCTATCTAGCATAAAAAAAGTCTTTAAACTAAAAAGCTGTGAGTGTGAATTCGTTTGTTTATTTGTTTATTCTAATTGACTTCAAAGAGGCACGTATGATATATGACTCTATTATTTATACGTAGAGTCGTATCTATGTATATGACTCTACAATCAAAGTTTTTTTTTTTAAGTTTTCGTACTCTACTTCAATGTTCTATATCAACGAGCGAATTGCCTATATTTCCTAAAACTAAACTAAAACTATGTATATCAAAGAACTAAGTTACCTAAAAGACATAGCTTATAGGTAACTTAGTTATCAAAGTTACTGTACATAATTTGTGACGACGAAGTTCATGTACTGTTTATTCAGTACATTGTTTCAGGTATTTTAGACAAGAGTGCAACGCTCTTGTCCGCTGAGTAACCTTGTCTGCCCGTGGCCCAAAACGAGATTAACCTGTTCACGCCTAAATCTCGGAATTATTATCACTTATTGATTTGATTTATATAGCATTAGCCATGCTAGGCAGAACTATAGTGATAAATTTAGAAAGGAAAAATTATCGCTTGAGGCGGGATTTGAACCCGCGGCCATAGGGTGTTATGCCCTATTGCTCTAACCTCTGAGCTACTCAGGCCCTGCCTGAAGCGACGAAATTAACCTTTCCTTATTATTAACGTCTTACGGGGACGTGTGACGTCATGACACCCTATGGCCGTGGGTTCAAATCCCATCTCAAGCGATAATTTTTCCTTTCTCTTATTTGACTAATATAACTGGACTATAGGTAGTTTTGTAATTAAAAAAATCACCATAATGTAACTAACATAAAAAGTTAATTTTATCATTTAGTTCTTTTCGTTTTTATAGACAAAAAGTAATAAATGACTGAATAAAATCATAAGATATTGCTTACCAACAATCTATGGATAATTTCCGTTACTATTATTTTTGTCTATGCAATATTATGCATAATGTAATATATTTACGCAACCAGTTTATATAATAAGGGCACATTTCCTGCTATGCTAACTATCGTTTGGCCCTGATCTTTAACTATATTGCGGAATAGTGCATGCTTGTACACAATGTTATTGTATTAAATGTATGATGAAATATATCTATAACATGATGGAGTGTGTGCGCACTAAACACATGAATCAATTCCTCCATGCCCATATTACCATCTCATAAAAATACAAACTTTCAAAAGTCCAGTTTGCTCGAAGCGTATCGCTTCTACGTTCATCATCCTTACGCGACGGAGTGGAACTCATTGCCTGCATTTTCCCTAGAAGATACATTCTAGGCAAGCTTGCTACATCTTCCGCCGCAACATCACTTTTAATGTCATGAGATATTGTAGTCAAATGCTAGCTTGTCGAGCATAAACTTGGCCATTTGGCCACTATCTCACATGATGGAAAGTGATGATACGGCCAAAGATGAAACATGCTTACCTAGAAGATACCTATTCACTCTAGACTTGAAGACTCCCAGATTATACTGTTCGGGGAAAAAAGACGCGGGCAGTGAGTTCCTTCGCTGTACGATTGATAAATGTAGAAGCAAAACGCTTAGATCGGATATGAGGTATGTCAAACATAAATGGATGACGTTGGTAAGGTCGTCTTGGGGTCGATTATAGAAAGGGCATAGGGAATCAACTGGTGTAATTCGTGTGCACATTAACCGAAATGTAAGCTATAGAACACCGATAGGCTAGCTACCTTACGTCCATGACTGAGGCTCTGCAATTTGGACTGAACTAGCTAAACTTAGAGATTCTACTGGAAATAAGAGAGTTTTAACTTTTTGTCAACGAAAACTTACAGAGTTTTGATCCAAGCGCCTGTTCTAAGTGGTTGGCATCTGTCATCGTTTAAAACTTGTGAAACAAGTATTTCTGACGGATTACGAAAATGTCAGTACATGTACACAACAATACGAGATGAATCATGAATCTCGTAACGTTTAGTGACATAACTGCTGGAATTGTAGGTCCTCTATCAAAAGTTGATTGCAAAAAATGTTTTTTGCCAGTTTGCCTTATTTCTTATGCGTCATAGACAAACATTTGACCACCATCTCACCTGATGTAAAGTGATGATGCGGCCGAAGATATGACATATTTGTCTAGAAGATACCTATTCACTCTTGACTTGAAGACTCCCAAATTATACCCCTCGGGAAAAGACGCAGGTAATGAGTTCCACTCCTTCGCCGTTAGAATGATGAACGTAGAAACGAAACGCTTCAGGCGAACTGGTGGTATGTCAACCATATATGGATGACGCTTAACAGTTTGTCTTGTTGTTAGATGGTGGAAGGGGCATGGTGAAATTAACTCATGTAATTCCTGCGCACACTCTCCAAAATGTAGACGATAGAATACCGATAGACCAGCGACCT
Organism: Lomographa bimaculata; assembly: GCA_948107665.1. NCBI lineage: Eukaryota > Metazoa > Arthropoda > Insecta > Lepidoptera > Geometridae > Lomographa > Lomographa bimaculata. Next base: position 471,838 of record OX403607.1, on the reverse strand, counting down.
TACGTCGGTGACTGAGACTCCGCAATTTAGACTCGACTAGCTTATCATCGCTATTGAGTCTTTTTGCTCGCCGGTCGATGAACTCAAGAGCTTCAAGCTGGTAATTAGCGGAACTATCCCATACCAGCCTTTGTTGCCAATTTAACTTTGTTCGTAAGTCCTGCTTTAATACTTTTAGAGCATTCAAAAATACGCACATTAGGGAATTGTATACCTGCTGCCCCGCGCGGGTCATCGGGAGAAAACTTATAAACGACTATTCAATCTGAAAAAAAAATAACTAAGATAATTTTGAGAGGTGGTAGAGCATTTTGTGAGTTGCTCGCCTGGCTTGCTACCAAAGTAGCTTACCACCATCAAGTTGAAAGTCTGCCGCCAAGCCAAATACGGTGTTCCGACAGTTATCCTTGAGAGCCTGCGTATTCCAGGTCTAGTGTGTTTACCAGCTTCGATCACATCGTCACTTACCATCAGGTGAAATAGTGGTCAAACATCAGCCTGTCAAAAATAAAAAAATATATCATCAAAACGAACTAAGATAGCAATTAAAATTGAATACCTTTAAAATCAAACTAAATATAGTCCACTTTATTTTCAGATTTAAACAAAGAAAGTGATTATTCCGGGCTAAATATAAATGTTAAATAGCAATTAAAATTGAACGAAATTACTCTCGGCTCTACTTATGCTCGGCTGTCATTAAGTTAAATGTTAAATTAATAGAGAGCAATATTTTTAACATACATTTTATTCAAAATTCAAAATTGTTTTTTCACATCGGCCCCAAAGACCACTCATGAAAGTTCGTGACTCATGACTCTACTGCCAGATTTGCAAAATTACACCTTTATTTGTTCACTAAGGTAAAACTACGGTTTTAGTCAAATACGCTAAGAAGACGGTCATTAGCTCATTTGAAATATGATTTCGTATGTAAACTAACTTGAATCCCAATAAAACTTATATGCATAAGCCTACGACACGTCACACACACTTCAGGGATAGTCTAGCTGTTTATTAGTGTAAAAATATCAGAATAAGATCAGTATTTACAGAAATTAGCGTTGACAAACAAACAAACTATTGATGATCCAGTGGGCGCAATGGGCAGTTCCCATTGTGGCGTGGGTCTTGGGTTTGATTCCCGGTAGCAGCACAATTTTCCATTCCAAAAGACATTTAAGAAGAGATCTCTCTTAGCGATAAGACTGCCCATTGTACCTATATTTTATAAGTTTCTCTGTAAGCTGTATTTATCTTTCGGTGTCAATAAATAGTTATTGTATTGTATCTATACTGGTTCTGGGTGTGATTATGTGTGATCTAATGGTTGATGGCCACCAAGATATAAGTCTTTGAACTTAGTAAGGGGATGTGACGTTAAAAAGTTTATAATTCAAATAATCTTCAAGTCGCGAGCGAATAGGTATCTTTCAGGCAAGGTTGCTACATTGTCGACCACGTCGTCGCTTACCATCAGGTGAGATGGACGTCAAAAGTTTTCCTATCTTGAATAAAAAAAAGCAATAGTAAAAAGTTATAAAATTAATATATTGTAATAGGTTTAGTTCATACGGGCCCAAGTTAAATATTTTTATATGGAAAAATATTTTGTATGACTCGTTTCTCTAAATAAATAAAATAATAAAAAGTTATAGGTACGTATAGCAGATAACCTCTGCATTAAATAAGCACGTACGGAGTACGTGAGGTAACGTTACATTATTTAATTTCTTAGTTTTTTCACGAATGTTCTTTATTTATTTATTAAAACAACTTTAAGCTAATTTTATCGCTATTGTAAGCGTTGAAATTGAATTTAATAGACGGTAGATTTTTAAATGTCTCAAAAAATTTATATATTATAATACCTTTAATATTATGTAAAATGTACAAAAATATAATTCAATGATACAAATAATTTATTGTAATAATAATGTTTACATAAGTACATATTAAGATACAAGTTATAAAAAGAAAGGTTAAAGATGATTTAGACGATCTTTAATGTTCGGCAAAGTTCCCAAAATGCTTGCTGCATTACCACGCTGTATAGCAAGGCTTATCCTCTGCCCCAAATACAAACCAGCATTTTGGTCATGTGCCGAATCAATCAGTCTCTTAGACAAATCTTTGAAAATTTCTAATGCACCCGGTCCCCATGGGCCTAGCGTTTCAACCCCAAATGGCACAAATATAAAACCTTTGTCAAGTTTGGAATACTTGCGCCGTTTGAGAGATTCAGCTGCCATAGCTGCGCCACTAAATATATACTATATTATATGATTCTTAATGAATATTTCTTTCAAATAAATAATCGTAAAGAATTATATAAATTACAAATTGTGTTTGATATCTTGGCTACGGATCCTATTTCGGAACAAAGACTTCGCCATAAAAACATTTTAAAACAACTTACATCATAATAATAATAAACATATAAAAATTAATCAATTTTTAAAATGTAATTATACCAAAGGGCCTCTTAGCGTGGGCTACGGCTCCGCTAATGCCTTACAAAGGTCTGGGCACAGACCCGTGAGATTAAATAAACATATTACATCTTCGGCCGCATTTTCACTTTCCATCTTGGCTTGCCTATCTAGCATAAAAAAAATAATGCGTTTCACTCATTACAGTATAGATGTATCATCAATATACATCATCCCTCTCCTTTCTTTAAGAAGAAGAAGAGATGATGTGAACGCTTGCCTGGTGGTAGCCGTCACGCATGCCCATTTCTCCAGGACCGACGATACAAACCTTTGAACTCAGTGTGGGACTTTGAGTAATTGATGATTTTTAATTTTCCCTTTTTTGTTAAATATTTTCAAAGTTGAGTATTATGTCAATTATGTATCACATAGATCAAGAAACGAATAAGAATATAAATTTTGCATTATATTTTATTTAAATGATGTCATTCATAACAACAGAACACTCTCGAATTTTAGGTATTCCAACTGTCTAAATAAAGCACCTAACATTTTTATCTCCAACTCATTTTATTTATTTTGGTAAAGATTGTGTGCTATTTCTGTTAGATATAGCGCTTAAGCTCGCTTCATTATTTTCTCTGGATGGTAGGTACTATATTTATGGATCCTGAATCCTGGAAAACTTCACCAAAATGGGTAGGTAAGAGCTGGTGAATCCAGCGATGCGAGCGTGTTTGAAACCGCATTCAATCATCACGCTTTAACTGTAGCGTATAGGCACGGACATAAAAATAACATGTACGTAATGCTGCATACAAAAAGGGTGACGCACCCTAGTCTTACAAATTTCACTTGTCATAACGAGAGTTACACGCACACAAATACACAAAAGGTCCAACAATCAACGCCAATACAAGTTGTAACAATTTAGTCTGGGTTTACGGCGAGTTGCTCCATGGACATTTGCATGCTTCAGCCATGAAGGCATAAGATTACGTTCTTTCAAGAGGTTTGCATTTGGCACATCTTTGACATCTCTGGACATTATAACTTCAATGGCAATTTTTCCATTTCCACTTATTATAATTGGGCCACATATAGAATATATTAACAATAACCAAAATTATTACTATGACACTATAAAGATATCTAACTACCTTTTTTTTTATACTAGATAAGCAAGCATTTGACCGCTATCTCACCTGATGGAAAGTGACGATGCGGCCAAAGATGGAACATGCTTGCCTAGAAGGTACCTATTCACACTAGACTTGAAGACACCCTGATTATACCGTTCAGGGAACAAAGACGCAGGCAATGAGTTCCACTCCTTCGCTGCACGGATGATGAACGTAGAAGCAAAACGCTTCGAGCGAACTGGAGGTATGTTAACCATAAATGGATGACGTTTGACAGTTTGTCTTGTTGTTCGATGGTAAAAAGGGCATGGAGGAATTATATAATGTAATTCCTGAGCACACTCTCCAAAATGTAAGCGATAGAATACCGATAGGCTTGCTACCTTATGTCGGTGACCAAGACTTTGCAGTTTTGACTCTACTAGCTTACTATCGCCAATGAGTCTTTTGGCTCGCCGGTCAATAGACTCAAGAGCTTCTAGCTGGTACTTAGCGGATCCATCCCAAAGGTTGCCGCAGTACTCCATACACGATCGGACTTGAGCTTGATATAAAATTAGAAGCTGCGCCGGTGTGAAGTACTGCCTGACCTTAGCAAGGATACCCAGCTTCTTAGCAGCCAGTTGAGCTCTGGCTTCGATGTAAGTGCCAAAGTTGAGATTCGACGTTAAGGTAACGCCAAGTAGCTCAAGCTTGTTAGCTACCGGTATTGGCACATCTTGAAAAGTTGGAGACCTAGCCCTCAAATCAATATTTGCATGTCACTAATATGACCAAGTGTGTGAACTATATTGATACACTTAACCCTACATCTGTTTATACCTACTCTTGAAGCAAATAAATGCATTTCATTTAATTTCATTTCACAGCAAAAATAGTGCAGTTACACATCACATTTGTCAATTTACGCTTTCAGAAAGTAGGAAAAGGAACTACATATCACGGCCGATTTAAACGTATTTTAACGTCGTATTCAAGACTACCCGTGCCCCGCGACTTCTTCCGCTATTATCAAGTTAAAAAGTAACATATGTATTAATCCTGTATAATGTACATTTCAAATGTCATCCAAATCCGTTCAGCCGTTAAAGCGTGAAGAGGGAACAAATATACTTACACACTTACAAACAAACTTTCGGATTTATAAATAGCCGTAAGTAAGTATTTAAATAAAAAATCGTATCCTAGGTTTTAATGATAAACATTCCAAATTTCATCCAAATCCGTTCAGCCGTTGAAGCGTGAAACACACACTTACACATATTCACACAAACTTTTGGATTTATAATATTATTAGTAGGAAGAAGGATAATACACAGACGAATATCCTTTTAAAGTCATGATAATTCTTCCTTTGTTTACCTTTTATATGTTATTTTAAGAATCAAGGTAAAGTTTTACCTGTCGCTTATCCGTTATCCATAATCCAAGTTATTTAGTTTATATTACCAACATCACACTAATATCATAAATCCGAAAGTGTTTGTATGTTTGAAACGAGGTATGTAACGCCTGGACTGATTTGGATATTCGGTATGTATTCAAGACACTATGGGACTTGAGTTTCTATTTATCCTGATAACGCAAGTAAAGCCGCGTGACATAGCTATAGCAGTAAACAAATTGTATTTATCCATTGACCAGTGGCATTGTAAATAAAATATTGACATTTGACTGATGTGCAATCTTGACCAGTTATGTTATCAGGATGTGGACATCTTAAAACAATATGTAATCAATGTTTTGGAAACATTGCAGCCTACTTGCAAACGCCTGGTGTAAGAAGTAAGCAATAATCCACCAAAAGACCTTTCGATACTTATTATATTACAGGCCCTTTAATCTTAAACTCAACTAATTTAAGTTTGTCAAACGGTTGACTTTCAAATGAATGTTTTTGTATGAAAATATATTTTCTTTCTTTCTTTCTTTCTTTCTTTCAAAATTTGGTAGAGGAGCCCAATGTTATAAATTAAGGTCAATGACCTTAATTTATAAATAGGGCCGAAATATGATAATGGAATACCAAACATCAACGCTACCTTTTGTTTACTATCTCACCTGATGGTAACTTGGAAGAGGATGGTCAGCATTCTAGGTCTAATAATTAAACAAATTCTCTCTACATGTTGTGCCGAACGCGACTCTACATGAAGTAGTATAAGGCTCAGAATTGATGATGATGACTCTATGTCCCGTTAAATAAAACATCTTTTCTTCCTGTTTAAATTGGTATCGATTAATAACGCTTTTAAATTAAAATTAACACGGGAATTAGCGTGACTTACGCGTTGTCGATGTCTAGATCAACAATTGTTTCGGCTTCATTCGGAAGCCTTCGTCAGGCTTATCAAATTACTATAACGCCTTCTGATTTACGCACACATATTCACTAAAGTTTCACTAAAGTTTGCTCTTGGCTTTTATCATGAAATTATGGATATAGATTAGGAATATATATATACACAAGATATATATTTTAAAGTGAGAAATTCAACATATTTTTTTTTTATCCATTTTTAGATATACATTAAAAACCTAAGCTTTTATAACTTATCGTTATCTTTTATACTTATAAAGTAAGTATGTATATGGCTTTTAATTAAAATCTTATCTTATGTATTTATCTTTATTATAAGTCCTATAATATAAGCTATCATTTATAAAGAAAAAATTGATCTACCTGTTCGGGTCACATGTGTGATTTAATATACTTGTTGGTATTAATATTTATAGTAACATATTTGATTGTATGTTTGAAACGAATAAACTGTTGTAACAACGTAAATATTTTAAGATCTCTTTATATATACACAGTTACAGAATTAATTGAACTCTCATTCTTAAAAAAAAATGCTTCCCACGCATATAGACAGCCAGAAAGACAGTGAGACAAGAGCTTCAGAATCATGAAACCTTCTTTAAAGTATGGGATTAAGCATACCCATGTCTCACAAGATAACAGAGATAACTTTCCAGGGACAGGATATAAATCATTACCTTATATTATTATAACCTACTCTCGACCCTAATAAGGGTAACTTATTTCAATGTCACTTATCCTGAAGGGGTACTATTTATATACAGCCCCTGTCGTTAGGGGATGATAATAAAATTGTCAAAGTCTGTTAAATTTTATGGTGGGACCGTAGCTCTCCCTGATTAAAGGGGTGTCTGTATAAATTAGGATAAAGACTGTAGAGAAGGGTTTTGGTGTTTTACTTCATAAAGCTGCTTTGAGTTGTTTTTTCGCTTTGGTACCATATAAATATCGATCATTCTGTTTTTGTTTTATTATATTTGAATAAGCATCTCAAGTGGTAAAAGTATTATTACTTAAGTAAGTACCACAGTACGATTATAATGCCTTAAAATCACATAAATTGCCAGCCATGTACAGAGTAGGACTTTCTTATCAGCCTTCAAATAACACATTATATGGCGATGATAAAGTAAAACGAGTTAAAACGTATAAAATGTATATTCTAAAAATAAAGTTGACGCAGGCACTCCGTTATTTCGACTTGACTTTGTGACAAAGTAGAAATATAACAATTTAAATAAATAATTAAATGCAAGCAAAGCTTAAAAAACCGACTTCACCGCTTTATCATCGGAACCTTAATCAGATTTAATATATAAACACGAATTATTGACTATAACTCAAAAACTAGAGATCAGACCTTGATCAAATTTAAATGGGACCACATAAAAAGCACCAGCTTTCAAATAAAAAAAGAATCATCAAAATCGGCTCACAACGAAAGAAGTTATGAGGTAACTTTTGAAGTCGGGTAAACGAGAACATCGTCAAAGTAGGCGTACAAAATAGGCTTTATTGACGATATTTCAAAAACCACTGATCAGATCTTAATCAAATTTTAATAGGACCAATTAAAAAGCAACATCTTTCAAACTAAAAAAAAAAATTTCGAAATCGGCTCTCGTGGAGAGAAGTTATGAGGTAACACACATAAAAAAATAAAAAAAAATACTGTCGACTTGAGTACCTCTTCCTTTTTTGGGAAGTCGGTAAAAAAAGTAACAGTTCTCTTTTAGTAAGAAGGTACTTATACCTAAAAAATCATATAATAATTGAGATGTCTCTCTCACACGATGACGGAATTTAATGTATTTTTCAAATCTACTATGTAACGAAATCAAATATGTATGCCCAAATTTTTATTTGATTCCAAATAAATCTTGGTTAAATAAATTTATCTAAATATTCTTTAATCTTAGGATATAACAACTTAGGTATATTTCTACTTAATTGTACGTCTAAATGCGACCAATATGGATCCCTCACTTCAAAACTTTCCAAAACATTCGGCAATTTTCTCACGAGCCATTTCACATCTCTACTGTCTACAATTCCATCATTATTGCCATATATGATGACTGTAGGAACTGTAACTGAACTCAAATTGTACACAGGAGGTGTCACACTTCCATATATCACCAAGTTTTGATCGGGACCGTGATCATACTTATGGAACTTTTTAGACTTAATCATCTGACCAAACCTGGCCATGTTATGCACCGAAGTTCCAGCAGGAAAACCAGCCAAGGCTACTCGTATCGCTGTCCTTGATATAGGCTTCGGGTTCGAAGCATCTATAATATCTTTTAAGGACTCGCAGATGTTGGTAGCTTCTTCTGATATTGTACAGAACATTTGTGAAACCAATTGCATTACATTTCCTTTTTCCATGACTTCCCAAACACCTTGCTCACGAAGTGCATCTTCAGTCGAACGATAATATTCACATATTGTTCTAAAAATTATTGATTTGGTGTGCAGATGCCTTGATGATGGAGCTATACTTATTGCACCACTCACTTTGTCACGATACTCCGGTCTTACAGAACACATGATGAAGAAAATTCCGCCACCTTGAGAAAATCCAATATATTTGATTTTTAAAGCACGAGTCTGAGATAGTATATAGTCTATGAGAGCTGGCAGGTCGTTGTATCCAATGTCGTCAGCAGAAAACTGCCAGTACTGTGAATCTGTATCTGGATTAAGCCAGGCATGTTGTCTGGAATAATAATTTCCACGAGCGTTCCCAAGCCATACATCATGGCCTGCATCTGCTAGGAGATAGGCTACAGCTACTCCTGATCCAGCATCCAGCCACATTGCTGCACTCTGAAGGAGCCCGTGCATAAGTAAAACTGGAGAACCTCCCACTCTTTTACTTTGTTGGATCCGGAACAGTGTGAGCAGGTATCCATCTTCTGTCTTGACTACATGTTCACTGGATATATATCCCTGTTTTTCTGCGCGTTCTTTCACACCCAGGAATGTTTCTGCGTCTTCTTCAGAATCGAGGAATTTTCTTAGCTGGTTTCTGCATCCGCAAGCTCCAACAATAAATATCACGTAGAAGACGTAAGTACGTGAGGAGTTCATGGCATAGACTAAACTGGTTACTTGGAAAACAGGTCTGCTACAATGTTAATAAATTCTTAAAGGAAAAAACTCGTGTAAAAAACGAAACTGACCTTACACATTCAGTAATCATGTAATTAGATCGTCTGACAAAGTATCAGAGTATAGTGATGTTGTAGGGGTAATAGGTATAAGAGCATACATAAGAGTCTGTGTCAGCCCTCAAATTAATTATTATTATTGCTTTAAGCATTTATTGACATAAAATATTATTTTATTCTATCCTGACATTAAAATTCTTGACTAATTATTACGAGTTTAATAAAAAATACCTACTTAATAAATATATTTTTGATATTAAAAAAATTACATGTATATCAATTTATTTTTAATTGCTTGATATTGCTGAAATCAGAATTTGTTTTGATAAGAAGTTGTTGTAAACTGTTAACAGAAATATAGTGGGCTAATTGACATTACTACGATCGACGGAAGTAAGGATGAAAACTTTTTAAAACCATGACAATAATAAGCTTGACCATTGACTCATCTCACTCTAGATTGCGACTGTGCTGTCAATGTACCACAAATTTGGTGTATGGTATGAAGATAGTGCACACCTTGAATTGCGATATAATATTTGTTTGTATGTGTGATTAAGTTAAAAACGAGATATCCCTCTTTTGTGCGTATTATATCAATATTTATTGATATAATGCACACAAATAATACATGAATTCACAGCCCCACACTAATTTCGATGACTTGTGTCGTTGGTGCCGGAAACACTCACTTTATACTCTCACTAACAACCAGAACCAGAACTCAAATTTTCCTTAGGAAGAAAATTTATGTTCCCGCCGGGAATCGACACCCCCGCTTAGAAGGCGAACGCTCACCCGACTGAGCCAACGACCAGTTCATGAAATAAATAAATTAAAATTTGCTGTTATTTAATTGAAATGTTTTATTATTCTTACTACCGCAAAAAAATTGTATCTCTCTCAATTAAGTTAAAGCTATGAATGTCCTTTATTAGTCATATATTTGTATAAAATATATTTGTTTTTGTATGTTTACACTATATTATTATTATTTATGTAGGTTTTTGTAGGTATGTTATGTATCTAATAAATATAAATATTTGTAAGTACATTTATTTATTTAAATAAGTATTGAAGTACACCACCGTCCCTGTTTGTAATATTTTTATCATCTCCCTTTGGTTGTCTAGAAGAAATCGCTTTTAGCGATAACACCGCCCTTTGTGCTCCTATTTTAAATTTAAGATTTCTTTGTAAGTGTTATTTTTTCGAGTGCAAATAAAGATTTTATATATCTACAGCAGGCGTGCCTGTGGGGCACAGCTAGTTCAAGCAACGATGGTGACGATTCGATGGAACCGGTTAAGCTTGCTGGCACTCATAGACACAACAATATCCCAAAATAACTTGACAAATTAACAACTTTATTGGATTTCATCTCACATGTTTTACATTTACATGTTACACGCCCACCGACTTCCAAAAAGAAGCATGTTCTTAATTCCACTAATTATTCCTTATTGCAAAAATAATTGTTAAATCTGGAAGTGTGTTTGTGTTCGCTTTAAAACGCATTAGGATGAAACGTGAAATGCACATATAGCAAAGACCATAGAAGAATTTAAACGCAATATTTTTAAGATTTAAAAATATTTTTAAAATACGGCTATGCTCTTCTTCGCCGAAAAAGAGAAGAGCATCGTACATGCTAGAAATCTAGGTCTACAATATAGATCAAATGTCGTAAGGGATAGCCGTATTTTAATAATATTACTTATAACGTCTTATTCTCACGAAAACTTTAATTGTATAAAATCTTTAAAAAAATCCAGTCGACTTGAGTAGGTACCTCTTCCTTTTTTGTGAAGTCGGTCGGAAAATCCGACTTCACCGCTTATCTCCGGAACAGTCGATCAGATTAAATTAATTAAATATGCAATACTGAGGATAACTTTATGTTTATGTTTTAACTCAAAAACTACTGGTCAGATTTCGATCAAATTATAATGGGACTACCTGGAAGTATAAACTATTTAAACAAAAAAAAGTATTTCTCGAATCGTATCGAGTAATTGGGGAACATACATAAAAAAAGATTTCGACAAATTGAGGACCTCTTCTATTTTGTGAAGTCGGGTAAAAAGTCAAATGCAACAACAATAAAGTTCACTGTCATTCATTGTCAATGCATTTCTTGACAAGATTTCATATTCATATCTTTTTCTTCTTCTTGTGCCATCTTCTAATGTAAGTCGGCGATCGTTAAGGAGATTAGGACTTTTGACACCGCAACTTGAAACGAAGATCGGCTGCTCTGGTTAAACCATTGGCGTAAGTTTTTGAGCCAAGACATTCTTCTTCTACCTACACTTCTCAGTCCTTATATTTTGCCTTGGATTATCAAATGCAACAGATCGTTCTTTAGGTTTCTCATATAGCCCAGACATTGAAGTTTTCTACATTTGATGGTGTTGAGCACTTCACGTTTTCTAACAAACTATTCTTAATTAAAATTTCTATAGCTTTTTATTTATTTTGTATTATTGTACCAAAGCCATTTACCGGATTATAGTTATATAACTTCCGTCTTGTTCAAAAGATCGATACTCGTGACCTGATGCTGTCCCTTTCTCCAAAAACAAAATCGACATCTACTCTTTTAGGAAAGTGGGTCCTACAAACAAAACTAAAAGAAAACTCATAATTGAACCTTAGAGCTAGGCCAATTTCTAACTTGACGATATACAAACTGAAAGACAAACTTGGAAATTAATTATGTACGGAACTTGTTTGTTTTACAGTTTGTACCAGTTGGGAAGTTCTCTTGTTAGTAAATAAAACAAAGGAACTGTGATCTTTTGTCTAATGTATATATATAATGTATATAATGTGAATAATATTTACTATACCAGTTTGTAGATATCAGTGTCTTTTATATTATAACTTAAACAAAAATAATTTAAATAACAAATGTAAAACTTTTAGCGCAATGGCAAAAGACTGTCTCCGGAACAATAGTATACTACTGAGTAGTTTAACTGGTATTACAAATGATACAACTATGTATCTCTAGTACTACTACAACTAGTGGCTCTGTGAGTTGAAAGCTCTGACATCTAGCGTATTTTTCGAAATTGCTGAAATATGTTGTTTTACAAGCTTTTATTAAGCTTGCACTGTATTGTATGTAAGTATGTTAGTTCGGGTGGAATCTTGCAACTCAATTTTGAAGCAGATATCTTAAACCAATTGAGCTGAAATCAATATTGATTTTGTGCTGCTATTTTGCATTATCATTTGAGCGAACATCGACGTAAAGTCTTTTACTAAATAGGTACCTTCTTATGCAGGAAAAGCAGACAGAAACCAAGTTAGCGCTGTGGGCAAGTGTCAGCCTTTCGCGCCGTGGGTTCTGGTTTCAAATTATAATAGGATCGACTACGTATCGAATACGAGAAAATATTGCCTTCCGAAAAAAACAAAGATTTAGAACATCGTTTAATATATGACGGAGTTCTGAGGTAATATATATATAAAAAAACGCAAGCTTAAAAAAACCGACTTCACCGCTTTATCTTCGATACTTGATCAGATCAAATGAATGAAATACGGATTATTGAGATAACTCAAAAACTACTACTGGTGTCTTTACTGGTCACATCAATTTTAAATGGAAAGCACCAGATTTCTAATTAAAAAAGATCAACATAATTGGTTCACCTAGAAAGATGAGGTAGAACACCTAAAAACACAGTTGAATTGAGAACTTTTTTTTGAAATCGGTTATAAATATTCCAACGAATTAACGCTTAACAAATGCTTTCACACATTCGACACAAAACAGTTTAAGTACAATTTAAAACAACGATTTTCCCTCTCGTTTTAAATATTTCTGCACAGGTTACTTTAAAACCACAGTTTTATTCAGATAAAAGCTTTCGAAGCTGTCAACAACAGTCGTTAGCGCCTGTGTGCATTGTAACAGCTATTATTTCGTGAAGTTGCCACTGCTATCGAGCAGGCTGTACACGCGAGCTGCAGGTGTTTGAAAGCATTGTTGTAATGTATGCTTACATGATTGGTACTTGAAACCATGCTAACATTCAATACACTTTGTTTACATTCCCACAAGGTACAGTTTGAGGTAAATATAGTTTACTGTGAACAGTTTAATTTAGCTGTGAACAGTTTATATAAAAGTAACTGCTCGCTGGTGTTGTTGGTGTGGTCTGCTTTCTTAGCAGCGGGTATCGGGTTCGATTCCCGATGGGCACACAAGTGTTCCTCCCAAGGGTTTGTGTTTCTGGTTCTGGGTGTAATTGTGTGTGTGATGTGAATGAGATTTGTTCAGCACCCTAGATACAACTTTTCGAACTTAGTATGATGTGAACGCGCGCGTTTATGTTCTTTTTTATTTAGTAAACTATTTTTCTTCTTTAATTTATATAAGAAGTGAAAGTATTTCTAAATACGTATTACTGTATGAGGAACATATTACGCTTAAGCTCATTTTCATGAAATTAGGATAAACCATAAAAAAGCCTACGCCACTTTGCACACAGGATAACAGACTGTGGGTAAAACAAATCAATGGTAAAAACATATTTTTAAATACAAGCTTTGAGGCGTCAATCTTGAGTGCAGCAACTATGTTGTGGTAAAACTTAAAACTATCTTTTAATTTAATGTCTACATAACATTTCATCTGTATGCTGTTGACCGATGAAGAGTTCCTTTGTCTAGAGCTCTGGATGTTGTTTCAGATCATGCTCACCATTAAAATGCATTGCCATCGGAACTGAAACTATACGTAAAAATCAACACCGTAAAATTTAAAAAGCGTTTCTAATAGCTTCCAAGATTTTACCTAAACTTTTATGTTGTAATCTGTCCCATTAAATCCAATCTGTATTCACGACATTGGTATTTATATATATGTACCTATATTATGTAGTTTACGTATTATATTATTATGCGTAATAATATGTATTTATATTAGGTCATAATTGTACATGGGTATATATAATAATGGTTTTTTTATTGTTATTTATCATTATTTAATTATTTATAATTAAGTAGGTATATTATAGTTAATATTTTTTCAAATCTTGCACCTTTCTAAATTTTTGTTATATAAATTAAAACACCGACGTCCAACTTTGTTGCGTTATTCCTCTCCATCCAAAGGTTGTCTGGAAGAGATCGCTTTTAGCGATAAGACCGCCTATTGTTACACTTATTTTGTAAGTCATTATGTTCTATTCTGTTTTATCACAAATATGGTGTTCAATAAAGAGTTTATCTATATATCTATCTATCTAAACAAACTAACTAACATACAAAAACTGCAAGTACGAGTAGCACTTACTCGTTGGCTTATTTGGGTACACTTTCATCTTCTAGACAGCAGGTATCAAATATCGCCCCCAACCCCTACAATGATACTAAAACGTAGGAAAGACCTTGGACTATATGACCTAGATTCCCTCAAAACAGAAATGAATGACCTAATGGGCGGGGTTATGCCCTGCTGGGGGCGGACTAAGCTGTCAATGTTGATACGTGATGAGTTGTTGTTTAGCATTCGTGTTCAAACCTCAGTTGTTAATAGTAATGCGGTGTATATGATACATGTACATTTATTATAAGTGATTATTGTAAGTGCATATGTATTATAATTTTATTTCAGCTATGCCCTGAGACCTCGGCGGCGTTAAACGGGATATAAGTAGGATGAAAAAAGTAAATCACCAAATTCAAGGATATGAGCCTAAATAAACACTTGATGTTATTATTCGATGTAAACATATAAATTATGTATATATTATTATTGTTATGTGTGTATTATTATTTTTATTTTACCCAACTCCAAGTCTTAACTATCAAAGTTCATCCAAATCTGTCAAGCCGGTACAGAGATGCTTTTAGAGATAGCTGCCACCATTTAAAGTTTTGTAATAGATTTTTCTACTTGAGAGTAGCAACAAGGGGCAATAGAAAATACTCTATCGCTATGAACTGAATCGCGATGAAAGCTCACGCCTGTAGTACAAAGAATTTGATACCACGACCGCCTGAACGGGGGTGTTATTTACTAAAAATATGTATGAAATTTTCTTCTGTGAAAATAAAAGTCCTTGTATTATTAAAATACAAATTGCATCCAATTTACTGATGCAAGCTTAAAAATTTGGGCATTGTCGCAATTTCTCAGTATTTTATCGGATACATTTCGGAGTGTGCTAAGGAATTACACGATCTAATTTTCCCATCCATGGGGATGGGAAAATCTATCATCGGACATCCAAGCAGACTGCTAAGCGACTCCGTTATATGGTAGACATTCCCAAAACACGGACGAGGCGATGTTTCCTCTTTAATTATATAAAAATATATAACATAGACATAAATGCTTTCACACTCACAGCCCCACACTAAGTTCGATGACCTGCGTCGTAGGTGTCGGAAACATTCACATCGTATACACATTCACAACCAGAACCGGAAACATACATTATCTTTGGGGAGAAAACTTGTGCTCCCGCTGGGAATCGAACCCGATACTCCCGCTTATAAGACGAACACCTACCAAGTCTATAGGTATATACGGAACGCAAAGAATGAAACTCCTTGCCTAAGTATGTGTTTCCTGAACTACAATATGGGAGTATTTAAGTCAATAAAAGTAAATACAACTTAGAGTGGGGCTGTGAGTTTGAATGTGTTTGTTTGTTTCATAGCAATGACTAGCTAGCCCATAGATGAGAGAGGTTGTCTGTCCAAAATCGTGAACTTTAACCAAACAACAGCCGGTATCCGTGACCTCGCGAGGTCATCGACCTCTTATCGATCCCCTTATCTAGGGCACGCTGACAATGCACGTTTGATAGAGATGAGCCGGGCCCAGCTGCAGGCACTTTACTCAACTAGCCAACGAAATAGGAGGGTTGTGTGTTTAGCACTCTATTAAGACACATCACCCTAAGCGAGATCATGTTTTTTTTTAATTTATGATAGGCAAACTTTTGACCTCCATCTCACCTGATGGTAAGCGACGATTTTGTCGACGATGGAGAATGTCGAGGCAATCTATAGATCCTTGATGTAACAGTCTTGTAGGAAGAACTAAAAGAACTAAACCATTTGAACTAGTGTAATGTTAGTTAGTATATATCAGTATAATATATAGTGAGAGTGCTGCAAAGTCAAAATAAACTTTATTGTAGAACTGTGTATAAAAGTTTTTACAGATAGGTCGTCACAATAGTTTGCCCGTTTCGTACATACAATAATAATTATTATTTACGGTAAAGTGTTACGAAAAATCACACAAGAATTACGAAATGCCTAGAAATATCAAGATGTATACAAAAATAAACAAGACAATATAAGTTAATTAATTGCAATCAACTTGTTCTGTTTCTACATTGGTAAATGGTAGAAAAACATAATATTCCTTTTTTTTATTGTTTTTTACGATGAGCTATCGGAGTCGTTTAGGTATTCTTTAACACTGTAAAACGTTTTGCATATGAGCCATGTTTTTAATTTTTTATTAAAATTAAAATTAAAATTTATTAATGCAAAAGAACAGACGAACAAAGTGTCCCTTAAATAAAGACAATAAGAAAAGCTTTAATATATACTTTCTTAAACATATCAATGTAGTAATGTCAAAGTAAATTTTCTGACTAGCCATATTTTAAAATAGGGAACTTTGTGAGAGGTACTCTAGAAACTACGGAAGAATAGTAGCTCTCGAGGCGGGCATAAGGAAACACCCCATACCCTTGGATAAATCATTCGAGAATGATACATTGGTACTAAATACGAATTCCATAAGTCAACTTTACTAATTAATTATTGTTACTTCTAACATAAACTGAAAACAGGCCATCGAGGTAATTAAAAAAAAAACCCATAGTTTTTTCTTTGTTCCGGTCGTTATAAAGGACCACAGTAAAAACTATTTCATATATGTATTTACATGAAATATAATCACTAATAATACTTTGCAATCCTATCCTACTAATATTATAAATCCGAAAGTTTGTGTGAGTGTGTAAGTATGTTTGTTCCCTCTTCACGCTATAACGGCTGAACGGATTTGGATGAAATTTGGAATGTGCATAAATTATACCTGGGATTAACACATAGGCTACTTTTTAGCTTGATAATAGCGGGCGAAGAAAATTTTTTTGTACAAGTAAACCTACGTGTGTCCAGATCCATGTCCATACTGAGGCCTATTTTTAAGAGGTTTTTTTTTTTATTCCAGATAGGAAAACATTTTACTGTTATCTCACCTGATGGTGAGCGAATAGGCATCTTCTGGGCAAACGTGTTCCATCGTCGACCGCATCGTCACTCGATGCGGTCGACGATGGAACACGTTTGCCCAGAAGATGCCTATTCGCTCGCGACTTAAAGACTCCCATATTATATTTATCAGAGAACACAGACTCAGGTAAGGAATTCCATTCTTTTGCAGTTCGCATAATGAATGTGGAGGCGAAACGCTTCGTCCGCATTTGTGGAATATCTACCATATAGCGGTGTCGCGAGTTTGTCTCGATGTCCGATAATAGAATGGTGCGTACATATTCAAATTAGTAGATCAACTTTAAAAGTAATATAATATAACCTTGCAGAAAAGTAGAATATAGAATAATCATAAAAAATAAAAAAATACGGCTGCGCAGAAAATATAAACCGACTTTTTATGTAATTTTATATCATCCTCTTTTAAATTCCTTTACTTTAATACCCTAATCGATAGGTTTGGTTAAGTTTTTATAGACGTATTTTTTTTTTCGTTTACGTTAATACACGCCATTTGTTTTTTTTTTTCATACTCTTAAGGATACCTTAACTGTCAAAATCCATCCAGCCGTTTGGACATCGTGCGTATGAGCTTGTATATATACAAGCTACATAAGCGCGAAAAACAAGCCTCCCATAACAGACGGGTAAAAAAGAAGATCTAACTTTAGATTACTATCCACTATTTGAAACGCATAAACCGTGAAACTGGCACACGTACCTATATCGTTTGTTTTTTTATTGCGCACGAAACGCTGACAAACTAGACGTGAAATGAGCACGAAACGCTCCTGTACCAGTAAATACTCGGTTACTAAAATAAATGAAAAATGTAAGTTATGATTTTAATCAAATAAAAGCCTTTAACCTTACATTTTTCGTTATTAGAATCTAATAATGACTCATCATTGAATTCAGGTCAGGGGTTATCCATGCCGCTGGTAATGAGGACAGTTCCTTCCCAAAATGGCTACTGTTCCTGTTAAGTGACAGTGATAATAAGGATCAATGGTTGCTTACAGAAGTATGTAGGAGGTAAATTTAATAAAAGTAACTTTTCTACATACATACGGAACCGAAACATGCGAGACTACATACATTGTGGGAGCATATCATGCGCAATGTTTGCTTGCTTTTCTTATGAACTAAGGAGCAGTCCTGGTTTCAGAATTATTCTGACCACCTGAACGGATCTGGCAGGGCTTAACGACTGCTGTCTTACGAGTAACTACCGGGACCGATGACAGATTGCTGCAATGCGTTTGAGCTGGCTGATTAGTGGTGATATCCCAGATACTTATTGTCACTAAACATCGGAATGTTAATGATTGAATGTATGTATGACCAGATAAATAGTTTTGTTTCTACATTCATTATACGATCCGCAAGTCTCTGTTGACGAGGAGTCAACAGAGACTTACTGAGAAGCCTTAAAAGAACCTAACCTTTTGAGTAGTTAACAAAGAAAACAAGAACAAAGTGTAGAGACAGTAAAAAGTGTAATTGGACACATTCTTATTATGCTACTCTACTCAGCAGTTTAGGTAAAAATTAAATCACTTATTAGTCTTAATAAGAATCTTTGTCCCGACATACTGATTCACTGACTGACTGACTTAGAGACAACGCACAGCCTAAACCGCTGGTCGTAGAGACTTGAAATTTAGAAGGTACATTTATCTTAGGACGTAGAAGTGTAGTAAGATTATATGTAATGATTTTTGGAAATTCAACCCATAGGAGACTTGATATGCAAAGCGCCCAAGGCGCGCCCTGTACTGCCGTCATAAGGAAAAATGACGGAACTGACATTCTTGTTATAATTCAGTACCAACTGGTAGTGGGCTTGAGCACTTGAGTTACCTATAAGCTCGATGTCTTGTAGGTAACTTAGGTCTTTGCTGTATATAGTTTTAGTTTAGTTTTAGGTAATATAGGCAATTGGCCCGTAGATATCAGGTATCAGGGGATAATTATTAATGATTTGTTTTGAAATGTAAAATTGTATAATGGGTAATAAATTGAGTTATATACATCAGAAATGTCTTTACTACTTAGTATATGTTATGACTTGTAGCAGAAACGACTAAATTAAAAGTAAGATTTAGTAGGTTGCGTTTGAATATTTTAAAATAAAAAAAATAATGTGAGATGCGTCTATTTTTCCTGATTCTGATTACGTATATAACTCTATTTTGACAAAACTGCAACTATATACAAAGAGGGAGAGAGTGCGCGCCTCGAACGCTTTGTATATCATGTCCCTTAGAGGGTTAAATGGGGTGAAAACTTTTGTATGAAAGTTCATTGTTTATGAACCTTGAGCGACGAAAATTGGTATATTATTAGTAGTTCATTGAATATAAAATATATTTACAATATTTTTTGCAAAGGGTGCATTAAGGTGGTGCAATGGGGGATGGAAGTTCATAATGTAAGTTCTTTATTTATGAAGTCATACTGATGAACATTGGTAATTAAGTAGTTCATTAAATAATTAAACGCAAGCAAAGCTTAAAAAAACCGACTTCACCAGTTTATCTTCGGAACCTTGATAAGATTTAATGTATAAACACGCATTATTGACTATAACTCAAAAACTAGAGATCAGACCTTGATCAAATTTCAATGGGACCACATGAAAAGCCTAAAATGACCAGCTTTCAAATAAAAAAATAATCATCTAAATCGGCTCACAACGAAAGAAGTTATGAGGTAACTTTTGAAGTCGGGTAAACGAGAACATCGTCAAAGTACGCATTATTCGTCACAAAATAGACATTATTGACGATATTTCAAGAACTACTGTTCAGATCTTGATCAAATTTAAATGGGACTAATTAGAAAGCAACATCTTCCAAAGTAAAAAAAAACGGCTAACGTGGAGAGAAGTTATGAGGTGACAAACAAAAAAAAATGCAGGCGTCTTGAGGCTCGAGTCTCTTTTTTGGGAAGTCGGTAAAAAAAAGATGATTATAGTATTTTTGACCAGGGATGCATTAAAGTGCGGTAATAGGGTATGAAAGTTCATATGGAAAGTTTTAGTGTTGCATTTAAAATGAAGTAAATTTTATCTGAGTATTAAAATTAAAGGTAATTTTATTAATATGTACCTATTTACAATAAATCAGAAAAACTGCAAGCGCATGGTATGGCTAGTTAGACTTAAGGCAGATCGTAATTCCAATGGTGTACAAAACGAAATTGGTATGTCATTAAAAAATCATAGAACGTGAATTATCATTGATTACGAAAAGCTTCTGATAAAGGGCACGACAGTTCCACGGGCGCTCCCAGGTCACCTGCTTAATAAAGATGAGCTCTATCTGATAGTGCATTTGCATGATGGGGTCGGCGCATGGTGCACGCCATATTGTGGTGGCTACGCCGCCGTGGCCTTGGGTTATATAATAGATATCTTACCTTATAATAGAAACTTTGAGGTCATAACTTCATAACTTAAAGATTTATATTATTATGAAAGTTAAACTTCTTCTATTTTTATTTATGTATTGATTTAATTTATAGACTCCGGGGTGTATAAGTCCAAGGTGTTAAAATGTCCATGATATAATACCAAGTTGCCGAAACGACAAAATGTCAAAACGTCCAGTTGCTAAAGCAACAAAATGCCAAAACGTAAATGCTTGCCTATCTACCATAAAAAAACGTCCAGTTGCTAAAACGACAAAATGCCAAAACGTCCAGTTTATATAAACGACTAAAATTTGTTGGGGCCCATGCCCAATGGGTCTTTCGGCCAAACAGTATATTTTTTACCCCACACTGCAATGTTGGTGAGTTGTGTATTGAAGGAAAAGGCCTTACAACTACTTTTCCAATCTTTGCAAATAGTATCCATCGAGCCACGACGCCTCGCCAGCTTATCTTCTCTTTAATTAGTCACGTAATTATTTAGGAAATAGAAAAATTACGAATATACGTAGAAGTCTGGTTGCCTAATCCCTAATCGCTACGATAATATACTCAAGTTTCTATGTACACACAAACTTCCACATACCAGATGGTTATTAGGAGAATTCCTGTAGGTGTCAGATGGTGGCAGCTTTCCAACAAGTTCAATTACTTGGAACTAACTTTATTAACTCTCAGGTACACTGAAGAGAATTGATTTCAAACTTAGTCGACACGTGTGCCTCTAATTATTGTTTATCAAACAGGTTTGCTGACATATAACAGTAGGAGAGTTCTTGGCTGTCAAAACGTTACTTTCTTTCCGAGACATAGCAAGTGCACTATCTAGCAATTCTCGTAACACTTTGCAATACCAGGAACCTTTGGGACTTCTTTTCAACCATTGAAACCTACCTTTTTAGTGGTACGACTAATGCAAATTATCTTTTATGATTTTTCAGATATATTTAAAATATACATTAAACTTCTCTGTCAAATCTTAGACTTGTCAACTGGCGTTGGCGTGCATAATGTGTGCGGCCCGGCTTCACCCCTGAAGAAAAAAATAATGAGGAAAGGAAGTGGCCTTTTCACTCCACGAATAAAAAAGGTGCGGCCCGGCAATGTCGTTTTCTGCGCGGCAGTGCAGTTTTAACAACAATTAATTAAAGATTGAATAGAATAGATCAGTTTCATAATTACGCATAATATAACATTCCGAAAAAAAGCGTATATAAAGGTTAGAAAAAGAAGCAAGGTTTAAGAGCATTTTTGGTATTTTAAAAATAACCCTTTAGACTAATGCCACTAGGATAAAAAAAAAATTACATATAAAATAAAAGCGTTTTATTTTTTGCCGAAACCTTCTATTCTTAAAATTCTCTACTGACACTGATACTGATACTCTGGGTAACGGGTAAAAATCGCCAAATAAACTACTTTATGTTATCGATGCCAACCACGTGGCTGCCAGTTTTATCCAACTTAAGAGACTTCCATAAAATATAATATGAACTTTTCATCTCGCAGCTTTACGATAGCTCAACCCGTTTATAAACGAAGCTTCTTTATTGCCGCAAGAAGAAAACTCAACCTGGTTTTTAATAAGATTGATGGTTGGAGTTGACCAACGTTGAGTTTTAGGCAAATTCAAATACATTTTTCAGATCAGCATCCATAAAATTAATTAAAATCAATATTGAACATTTAGGATAACCTATTGTTGCATTGATAATGTACTACATTTTTATAATAAATTAACTCCTCATTTATGATTTACACGTAAAAGATGGGTGACTATTGACTCGCATACTTTTCCAGTTCCTAGTTTATATTGGCCGAAAATGTTTCGCATAACAAGTTTTGGCATATTCATGATTTGGCATAATAATGTAAGGGCAAAGCGTTTATTTTTGCATAACTATTTGCTGGCCTAATGTTTAAGGCATATCCTTGCAGAGCATATTATTTGAATTGTTGAAGAGTTTTGCGTGCGAGCGTTAGGTTACTGGTGACCACAAAAACGTGCGAGCCGTGCGAGCGTAGCGAGCGTGCCGCGGCAGCGGCCGGCGAATGGCCAGGACTAAAATAAATGTAATTTATATAGTTATGCACATTCGTTTTAGGCCACTTATATTGTTATGCGGATTTTTTTTATGCCTAAAACGTTATGCTTAACATAATGTGGCGTATTGATGCGTGGGCCAAAAGTTGTTGTGGCACTTTAAATTATGACTTCAGATTTTATGCGAGCCAATAAGGACCCGTAGAAGATAAAATCATCCAGATAGAAAAATTCAATATAAAAAACAACTGTAATGCCTCAATTTTACATAAACGCAGCTAATACTTAGTCATTTATTCTTTGGAATTCCGTCACCAGATGTACGGTTAGTAATTATTGGTTTAGGGCTTAATGATAGTGAAACGTCGACGCCGACGCGCGCATCAATATAATTTTATACTCAATACCGTCTATTTAGGCCAGGGACAATCGGCTTGTCGGGTATAATGATACACTGGCTAATGTTCATCCTGCCCTTTCCATTGGCTGTTAATTCAATGTTAATGATGACGATAAAGTTTGAATTTATTTTATTTTAAGGTAGGTAAGGTAGGTAGGTAGTAATTATATGTTGTCGGTGGAACTTGTTTTACCACGATATTAATCTAGTTACAAAAATTCATGATCGATTGATTTCTAATTCGATCTTTTTCGTTTCTTTTTTCTTTTTACCCGACTACCGATTTTTGGAGCGAAATAGTAACACGGTGTTAATAAAAAACCAAACCTATCGAGTAGAGTATCAACATGAAGGAAATTAAAAGGGGATTACATAAAATTACATGAAAAGTAAGTTCACATTTTTCGCAATCGGATTTTTTAAATTGTATGTTGATAATTGGGGATGAGTATTTAATCGAATATAGTATTAAAGATAAGTCAATCCAAAGCAAACATAACAATACAGTTACATGACGATGATGGGTGCGTACAGGAATTACAAATAAGATACTTAATTATTCATGCCACTTTTACCATCTAATAAGACAAACTGTTAAACGACGTATATGGACGACATAATCCAGCACGCTCGAAACGATTCGCTTCTAAGTTTATTATTCGTACGGCGATAGAGTGGTATTCATTGCTCCCTGCGCGGCATACATAATCTAAAAATCTTCATGTCTAGAGGTAATTTGCATTTCCTAGGCAAGGATGCTACATCGTCGGCTGCATCGTCACTTTCCATCAGGTGAAATTCCTTGAGATAGTGGATATATATATTATTATTAAAACTATTGTGAGTCGTATTCATGTTGATTTAGTTCCGGTTGTACTCACGTTATGTTTAATTTAATCGAGAAACTCGACCGGTGTTCGAGCGGTACGAGGATGACCGTCTATATCGCTCGAACACCGGTCGAGTTTCTCGATTAAATTAAACAATATCCGGATGACCGAGCTTTGCTCGGTTTTTTGTTTTTAGTAGAATGTTTTTGAATTTGTAGCCTCAGAAAGCTCCATCTAGTGTCGAGTAGAAACAGTTTTTTACATCGGTCATGGCGTTACAGATGGCGCTGATAGTTTCTTAAACCCGGTTTTTTAAATGCAGTTTGGGAACCGAGCATTTCTCGGACCTGGAACGTTGAAAACCCCTAATCTGTAACTTTCATGAAAATCGTTGGAGCCGTTTCCGAGATCCAGATTACACACATATATATATATATTATATATATATGTATATATATATACAAGAATTGCTCGTTTAAAGGTATTAGATAACGTGAGTACAACCGAAACTAAATCATCATAGTGGACAGATGCTTGCGTATTTAGCATAATAAAAAAATACGCCTCTATTTGCTACGCCGCTACAATGCTACGCCACGTAGAGGCATAACACTTTCGTTGGCAAAGTTATCGTAGCGGCGTAGCCTCGTAACTCTGAAGTGCTTTCGTTACAAATGAATCTCAAATTGAATGAGATATTCGAACATTTTTGTTCAGGGTGGCGGGTGTGATGAGTTCATTAGACCCTTTTTGTTAGGGTGTTGTTGGGTTTATATTTTAGGTAAATGTACTTCGAATAAGTTCAATCAATATTTGTACGGACGACACACAGATATATTATAGTTTTAAGTCAGAAAATACAGAACAAGCTATTATAACAGTGAATGAAGATTTAGATTCAATTTACAAATGGGCAAAACGCAATTCATTAATCCTTAATCCAGAAAAATCCAAAATGTTAATCCTTGGGACCAAGAGTCAAATTATAAAAGTTCTAGATCACAATCCAAAAGTAAGTATAAATGGTGTAGATATACAGGTTGACTTAGATGCAAGGAATCTAGGACTAGTTATCGACAGTGAAATGAGATTCATTAAACATATAAATGAAAAAATTAAAAACGCATTTTACAAGCTCAAAATATTATATAATATTAGGAAATATCTGTCAGAGGATGTAAGAACTCTACTATGTGACCTTATTGTCCTCTCTCCTTTTAACTACTGCTGTGCGGTGTATGGCCCTAGGTTGTGGGTAAAAACAGAACAGTCCATCCAAAGAGTTCAGAATGCCTGCGCTCGATTCTGTTTCAATATTCCTAGGAGAGAGCACATCACTCCATATTTAGTTAAAAAGGGAATCCTGAATATGAAAAATAGAAGGGAGCTTCATCTAGCCTGTACAACGCAAAAGATAATTTGGAATAAGAAACCAGAATATCTTTTCGAAAAACTTACTTGGTGTAAGGATCTACATAAATTGAACACACGGTCAAAGCTCCAAAACTGCCTAGCCATTCCCCAACACAAAACTATACGTTTTCGAGGTTGTTTCAAATACAGGGCGTCAAAGATTTGGAATGACCTTCCGCCTCCCATGAGACAAAAGTTAAGCATAAATACATTTAAATCTAGACTTAAACTTATTTTATTTGCACGGCAAAAACACCATTTTGAAACAACCTTCAAAACTTAATCCTACGTACAACTCACTCACTTACACACACACACACACACATACACATACAAACACAGTCACTCACACACACACATACACACACAAACACAGTCACTCACACACACGCATACCCATACACTAATAATACTTTCAATTATTATATTTATATTCTTTTTCTAATAATTATTTTAATTTTGTGATCGTATTTAGTACAGTATAGTAACTTAAGAGTCACTGTTCTATTTCTTTTTTTTTTATTATAATTTGTAAACCCGCTTTTGTGACACTACCTCGGCGAACATCTTAACCGAGAACAGGGGTAGATTGAAAAACAGCGCTGCGAGTCCATGCATGCATGTACTCGCAGCACATGCTGAATCTACTCCTATTGCCCTAAACTGCACTGATAGATGCGACCGTTTCAGTCTTGGCTTGCTAGGGTTAGTTTTCAGTGGTTTTCACAATATACTAACTTAGTCCCTCAGACTGAGGCGGTCTGTCTATCACTTATAGAAAAATTATGATGTAAATGTGTTTAATGTTGTTATGTGTTATTTCTGGCAATAAATTGATTTTTTATTTATTTTTTTTTATTTTTTGTATGTAACAAAATTGCTACCAAAAGACTTTTACTTGACATAAATGTTACAATAATTTTTTCGATGTTTTAAAATATAAACATAGTTTTTTTTGTGTAATTGAAATATGAGACAAACACGCACACCTGATGATAAGTGTCACGCTTTCATTTATCATCATTTTCATTTTATTTATCATACATTCAGTGCCAGGTTGGAACTAAATTCATTACATTTCAGTGCCAGGTTGGAACTGATATAGATCAAAATTCTGTGCGGCAAGGCACTGCGCTCCTCTTCCTGAGATTCCCTGCAATTTAATTGAAAACATTGCCCTTTAGTACAAAATTCTGTGATTTTTGCACACTACTGCTTGGCGGTTGAATGTTGCTGAAATATGTATTTTATTGCAAACATGAGTATGTAAGATTTTATTCAATAAAATGTTAAGTATCTACATGTTTGGTTGATTAGGCAAACGATATTAACGTACACTGGCAAATTATGTATATATGACACTATTGAAATGTACTTATATCCCGTTATTTAGAGATTCATTTGATTTTTATGTTACTTCGAGAATAGATATTTAATATTTTTTTAATAAATAAAGAAAATACAGATAATTATTAAATATCTATTATTGAAATGTTATAATTGAAACGTGACTTCATCGCTTATATTTCGGTTTTGATTTGACCGATTTTGATAAGATTTATCTGGGACCACCTCTGAAGTATACTCCACCAAACAAAAAAGAAACATCAAAATCGATTCACAATTGGCGGAGATATCGCGTAACATACTACATACAAAAAAAAATAAAAAGCATACAGTCGAATTGAGAGCCTCCTTTTTTGAAGTCGGTTCAATTGGAATACAATTCAACTAACCAACAAAACCAAGGATTTTAAACACTTTTATGAATCCTTAATAAGTACAATGACTAACCAATAAATATTTTCCTAATTTGTTTTTTCTAAAGTATTGCTATTAAATTCGGTTATTTTGTTTCTGCCGCACGCAAGGCCAGGAACGTTGGTAGAGAATGCTATTTGGCATTAGACCGTTCCTTTGACTCTGATTTGTACAAAATGATTAACTAAATAAATAGCCGAAAGCTCCATGCGACAACCAAATGGACTTTGTTTACATTTTGTGCAAAGAATATCAAAGTACCTTCATCCAGTCAGTTTTTATTATATTTATACTTACTATAAATCTGAAATATGTTATGAACTAAAAATAATATACGTTATGTCCAGTTAATATCGAAAGTTAAATTTTAACGATTCTTATAACGAATTATTTCTTTTGAGAAATAAATATATCTTAAACCTCAAAACGTTATACTGAAGCTCAGATAGAATATCTATAATTATTTAAAAAACTTTAGTTAACTATTTCTTGATTTTTTTATAAATGAAGTGAAGAAGGGTTTCCTACACAGAATAATTTGCACGTTGTTAAATGTTTGGAACTTTTAAATTGCGAAGCTTGCCTTGAACTGATAAGATTTAAGAAGCTGGCCTTGGATCAGCAGAGATAAAGCAGGGTTACCCAATTAGTACCGAGGGCACTCCAAGAGGTTGGGCAGGCTGGCGCAATAAAATAATTGATTATACCATCGCTGAAAAGGGTCGTCTTGAGAAGTTTTTATAGTATAACTAATGCCCTTGACTTTTCCTGCGTTAATACTATACAATCTATTTGTTCTAAGATTTAAACTATTAAAAGATTATAATTATTATTAAAAGAATAAATATATTATATACAATATAATTGGTCTAGAGATGTCCTTATTTTAATTTTATCTTAATTTGACTATTAAGAAAATATTTAGTATTCTTATACTTTTATTCACTTATGAGACACTTAATGAAAGTTAAAAATGAAATGTTATATACAGCTTGAAACGCGTATAAATTACGACTTACTTTGTTGTCGACTAGTTTCGGACATCGGTCGGTTGTCAGGATGAGTCGTGCGCTGCGGCCTGAGCCACTCGCCTCCGCGTATCGCGTGTTAGACTCGTCCTGATGAAGGACAACTAATCTGTCCGAAACTAGTCGACTAAAAAGTCGAAACTTTTACGTGTTTCAAGTCGTATATAATACAAGCCGTGTCCCGCGGCTTCGCCCGCGTTAATTAAGTTAATAATTAAATGTAAGCAAAGTTTAAATATACCGACTTCACCGCTTATATTTTGGTTTCGGCTTGATCGATTTCGATGAAATGTATATGGGACCATTTCTAAAGTATAATCTACCAAACAAAAAAAGATCTATGAGAATCGGTCCACAAATGGGGGAGAAATCGATGAATATACATAAAAAAAATTACATACAGTCGAACATAGAACCTCCTCCTTTTTTGAATTCGGTTAAAAAGTAGCCTAGGTGTTATTAGGATACTTAAAATATCTACGTAATAAATTTCAGCAAAATCGGTTCATTCGTTACTGAGATACGTTACAAACATTCATACACACAAACTATCACATTTATAATATTAGTAGGATGGTAGGATTGAATTATTAAATACACCTTTGGTCAAGTAGTACTTATATTCAGACATTAACGCATTGGTGATATACCTGCGTGTTTACTCGCGTCACATTAGGAAACTAACAACTGAGGATACCGAGCATTATAGGGGTATCCTGAAAACGTCTGTAGTGTGCTCACCAGTGCTGAGTGTATCCCTTTTGTCAAATTTAATCAAAAACACACAAATACATTTTTTTAATATAATTATGTACGTCCCAGATCTGTTTAGTTTGATTTTAGTAAAAAAATTTAAACTTTTTGGCAATATTTTTTTTTTACTTTACTTTTTTTTTCAAAATATCTTAATTACTTTGTAGCTTTACATATTCTGTGAGAATTTGAAATTATTCACTTGTATGGTTTAGACGCTAAATATCTCTAACTGAGGGACAAGTCAAGTCAGAGACCTTGCTTAGCCCGGTAAAATATAAATTACACTAAAATCCTGCTATTTCAAATACAAATACAATACAAAATGTTTTTATTATTCATAAAAATAGTGGCGGTACATAGTAGATAATCCTACTAATATTATAAATCTGAAAGTTTGTGTGTAAGTGTGTAAGTATGTTTGTTCCTTCTTCACGCTTTAACGGCTGAACGGATGTGGATGAAATTTGGAATGTACATAGATTATACCGAGGATTAACACATAGGCTACTTTTTAATTGATAATAGCGGGCGAAGCCGCGGGGCACGGCTAGTCGTTTTGTAAAGTACTTAAAACTAGGACATGAAGCACCTTCGTGAACCTCTGTCCCCAACACTAGGTCTCGTTAGAGCCTTATTGTTGGGTTACAGCGACCCTCTCTGTTCATATTATTACTGACATATAAGTATGTGCACCGTGTAATTACAGTAGTTGTAGTAATTTGCCTATATAAAAATAATTGCTTTTTATTTATACTACATAACTAGTCATGCAATTTTTTTTGTTTCATTTTTTTTTTTTTTTTTATTCAGTATAGACAAGCGTTTGACCACTATCTCACCTGATGGTAAGCGATGATGTGGTCGACGATGGAGCAAACTTGCCTAGAAGATACCTATTCATATTTATATTATTACTTAGCTGATTTATATACCTGGATATTCATATCTATCTATATATCTATATGGCTGTTTCGAACCTGCCAACTCATCGCATATTCAAAGGAAAGTTTCCATTAACTTCCGCATTCGTCCCCAATCCGACATTTTCCTAATTTCTTTGGTCACATTAATTTGTATGATTCGCCGTTTTAATGAAGGTTTATTCACTGGATCCGTTTTATTCACCTCAATATAATACCTTGGTAGAGTAGGTCCATTTGAAGGAGATTGGCATATATGTAGATTATAATAAAATTTTAATTTCGGAGAAGTTCAGGTTTGACATACATAATTGAAACGCAAGCAAAGCTTAAAAAAACGAATTCACCGCTTATATTTCGCTTTTCGCTTGACTGATTTCGATATAATTTATATGGGACCACCTCTACCAAACAAAAAAATCATCGAAATCGATTCATAATTGGCGGAGATAACGTGTAACATACCTACATGCCAAGAAAAAACATACAGTCGAATTGAGAATTTCCTTTTTTGAAGTCGGTTGAAAATTATTACTTCTCCAACCGTGATGCTGAGAGTTTTGGCGCGAAAATAAAAAAAAATAGATTTTTCATTGTTCAAGTGTTTATAAACATAAATATAAACGTTTTCACACTCACAGTCCCGCACTAAGTTCGATGACTTGTGTGTAATAATGGTGGATTATTAACTATCAATAGTTTATAAACGTGCATGAGAGTAGGCAGATTATACTAAGTTGATAACGTGACTTTCGCTTTTGCTGCAAAAGTTTTGCATTCTATTAGAGTTTTGCAGCAAAACTCTAATAGAAGTTTTAGTAAGGTTTCTTACCACTCTATTGGACCATGACTTGACTATGACTCTTTACATCTTTGGCTGTGACTAATTAGGGCTGGTTTTATGAAATACCTAGGTAATTAGAAATTTATTTATAACTTGAAACTTGCCATAACTAAAAAAAACCGTGAATGTAGATGATACTTCGTTAGTTTCCATTTACAAATTTTATAATATTATAAATAAAAAAGTAGTACTACCAAATGTTACACGTAAATAATAATATATTTTGCATATATTTGAGCGACTAAAATGAAAGAATATATTTTTTAATTTTCATTAGAAGGAGATTCGTTATTAAATGGAAAATTACAGGCTTCTCTAATTAATCATCGCAGATAAAGTCGCGAAATATAGGTAGTTAACTAATAATAGTATATAATATAAAATATTACAGCCTAAATTAACCATTATACAATTTAACAAAATCAGTACTTATTCTAATTAAAATTGTTATTTTAATGTGACACACAATACATCGAAGAATATTAATAATACCGCCCGCCAGCCGTGCCGCCTGCGCCGGCCCCCAGCGCTCGTCAGGTGCGCGCGGAGAGGCGACGCGAACGTTGCAATCGGCCACTCCAGATCCCCAGATGATGGGCATCGTACATGCCCGAAACTAGTCGGAAAATCCGACAAAACTGCCGCGAGTACCAGCCGGTTAGTAAACATTAATAATGAATAACACTCGCAAAAGTTTTCAAACTCAAATTAATAGACTGTTTTAACACATATGTTTGAAATACGGAATTTATTGCTCTTAATTACACCAGGTTATTCTTACCTAAGTATGTTCTTTACTCTGTGCTATGCATCTAATACATATAAATAAATAAATTGTAATATGATAGCTAACAATATTTTCTATCGCTGTATAAAGTACGTTGGTTATGATTGAAATAATCAAAGAACTATGTTTGACGACACAGTTGAAGCAGTGGACAGGTGCCCGCCCTCTGCGCCGTGGGTCCTGGGTTCGATTCCCGGCAGGAGGACAAATTCCTTCCCAAGAGATATTTGTGCTTCTGATTCTGGGTGTAATGTGTGTGTGATGTAAATGTGATGTAGTGTGGGGCTGTGAGTGTATGAATGCGTTTTTTTTTTTAAAGATATCGGTACCTTAATCCCAGTCGTCATTACCAACCCTGCGGGCATAAAAGCAGAGTGCAGGGGTGTTCTGACTAATTTATTATGCCCGCCGTCACTTTGTGTCGCGTTTCACAAATTACCCCTTTTGTCAGCCCTGAGCTGGAATAAAAAAAACATTTCTCTTGCGTTTAGAGAGCGGTCATTTGAAAAGAGTGAATTCTTGGCCTTTGTTTTAGGTGAAATACTCATTTTTATAGCTTGTCGTCTTAAAGTAGGGAACCATTCGTTTTTCATGTTTTCTTTTTAAAGCAGCGTGGCTTATTCTCTCCCCTATAACAAACAAAAAAAATTATATTTTCGTAGTTAATATAATTAAAATTTAGTTCGGTTAAGGATCGCCTGAATTTGTTTTTTTTTTTATATACGATAGGCAAGTGTTTGACCACAATCTCACCTGATGGTAAGCGATGATGCGGCCGAAGATGTAGCACGCTTGCCTAGAAGGTACCTATTCACTCTTGACTTGAAGACTCCCAAATTATACTGTTCGGGGAACAAAAACGAGGGCAATGAGTTCCACTCCTTCGCTGTACGGATGATAAACGTAGAAGCGAAACGTTTCGAGCGAACTGGAGGTATGTCAACCATATATGGATGACGTTTGACAGTTTGTCTAGTTGTTAGATGGTAAAACGGGCATGGGGGAACTAGCTCGTGTAACTCCTGCACACTCTCCAAATGTAAACGGTAGAACACCGATAGACTTGCGACCTTACGTCGGTGACCGAGACTCTGCAATTTGGACTCGACTAGCTTATCATCGCCAATGAGTCTTTTTGCTCGTCGGTCGATGGACTCAAGAGCTTCAAGCTGGTACTTAGCGGATCCATCCCACAGGTGGCCGCAGTTGTAACTTCTTAAGAAATAAATGGGTCAATTTATGCAATAACTCCTATCGGTATTCCATCGTTTACATTTTGGAGAGTGTGCGCAGGAATTACACAAGTTAAAACCACCTTGTCCGTTTCACCATCTAACACCAAGACAAACTGTCAAACGTCATCCATATATGGTTGACATACCTCCAGTTCGCTCAAAGCGTTTCTCTTCAACCTTTATCATCCGTACTGCAAAGGAGTGGAACTCATTACCCTCGTCTTTGTTTCTTCCCGAACGGTATAATCTGGGAGTCTTCAAGTCAAGAGTGAATAGGTACCTTCTAGGCAAGCGTGCTACATCTTCGGCCGCATCATCACTTTCCATCAGGTGAGATTGTGGTCAAATGCTTGCCTATTAGGCATAAAAAAGAACTCGTAAGATTTTCTTGTCTTTATCTTTGATTGGATACCATTTGACATCAATCTCTCTTGTTGCTAAGTAAATAAAAATCACATAAATAATTTCACGCATCTGTGGAATAAAAAAATGAAAACAAAAGATACTAGCAAAGATACAAATCTTTAAACTTTGTATGGAGATGCCCTCATACTAAGTTCAGAACTTCAGACCAAGTCAACATTCAACCGACAAGCAGTAGTGTACAAATACTAAGTAGTGTGCAAATACTAAGTAGTGTGCAAATCCTACGTAGTGAGCAAATATTCTGTGTTTCGGATTGAAGGGTGATGTTTCCAGTGAAATTACTGGACTATACAGGCATAAAGAGATTTAACATATTTTAGGGTGATAAGCTGAGTACTTTACTGCGCAGGATTTTGACCTATATAACTTCACTAGCCGAGCCCCGCGGCTTCGCCCGCTATTATCAAGTTAAAAAGTAGCCTATGTGTCATCCAAATCCGTTCAGCCGTTAAAGCGTGAAGAGGGAACAAACGTACTTACACGAACTTTCAGATTTATAATATTAGTACGATACCTCTTAGTAGGGCTGAAATGTAATGGGCAAGCGTGGCGCTTACCATCATGCGAGCGACTTGCTAGTCTAGTCACTCAATAACATAAACAAAAAGTTCAAAGAGTTGTATCGCAGGTGTATATTTACATCACATATAAAATTCTGATTCGAAATACTAACACATTTTTTTTGGCAAAACAACTTTTTTTTTTTATACTAGATAGGCAAGCATTTGACCGCTATCTCACCTGATGGAAAGTGACGATGCGGCCAAAGATGGAACATGCTTGCCTAGAAGGTACCTATTCACTCTAGACTTGAAGACACCCAGATTATACCGTTCAGGGAACAAAGACGCAGGCAATGAGTTCCACTCCTTCGCTGTACGGATGATGAACGTAGAAGCAAAACGCTTCGAACGAACTGGAGGTATGTCAACCATAAATGGATGACGTTTGACAGTTTGTCTTGTTGTTTGATGGTAAAAAGGGCATGGAGGAATTATATCATGTAATTCCTGAGCACACTCTCCAAAATGTAGGCGATAGAATACCGATAGGCTACTAACTTGAGTTTCCATTTGGAATTAGACCTGAAACTTGCAGCATAACAGGCACTTAAGTCTTAAAACACACTACGCCAACTTTAGAATCACACTTAAAAACACATTCATTGGTTTAAACAACACCCAATTGTTTGGATCAAGATCTAATAAAAAAAACAATCTTCCATTACTAGTAAAGCGAGTTCTAAAAGAAAAGATACTTAGATACTTCCTCGTGACCGGATAAACTATCCAATTTTATCTGCTTGTATCCGGTAATAAGCGGTTACAGCCCCGTACCGATTTTATCCGGTTTGATAGTGCCACTTTGTGTAATCGGGGCTTAGTGTAAACGAGAGTCGTGATAGGGAAAGTTTTACTTTTACTTCTTTTGGTAGATGGATATTTTGATGAGATATTTCTTTAACTAAACGGTGACATTGATTGCTTAACTAGCCAAGCCCCGTGGCGTTTATCAAGTTAAAAATAGCCTATGTTTTCATCCTAGGTATACGCTATGTATATTCCAAATTTCACCCAAATCCGTTCAACCGATACAACGTGAAGAGAAAACAAACATACTTACACATTTACATACTTATACACAAACTTTCAGATTTTTAATATTAGTGTGTATTCACTCACAAACTTACAGCCCCACACTAAGTTCAAAGACTTAAATCAGGGGTAACGAAAACATTTACAAATCACACATACAGTCACACCCCAGAAGGACAAATATGCCTCGGGAAGGAAAACTGTGCTCCTGACGAGAATATGCGGTTATTGGGTCGTCATTATAAGGCTAAATGATTACTGACAGAATAAAACTTTTGGAGTCGTAGCGGGCAATTCCTCTACATTAGAGGTAGCTACTCTTGCCCTACATACTCAACACTTGAGAGAGTCCTTTTATTTCCCAGCATCGCTTGAAATCGTGGAGTAGTAAACAGTTTTCAAAGGAAATATGAGGTTTATTAAGTTACTTATGTAGATTTCAATTACAGATCATTTCTTTATGAATACAAATAATAAAATCGTCAATACGTGTATGTTCTACAAAAGCTTGTTACAGACTGATCAAAGATAAATAAGATGTATATATACCCAAAGAGACTGGTGTCATTATTGAAGTTTCGAAATAAGAAACCAAATGTGAAAATATGTCTTCGAACCAAACGGTCCAAAGAGTTGCTAACATCAACAGTGGAGGTCGACTATGCGCCGCCACAAACTATATTTAAGTCATGAACTGCTAACGTCATATTTCAAACATATAGGCTAGCGTTTGAACACAATCTCACTAGTCGGTAAGTGATGATGAGGTCAAGGGATGCAAGCATAGAGGAACAATTTATTGCAATCATGCTAAACTTGACAAAAACCGCCGCGAGTCCCAGTCGGTTAGTAAACAATAACAAGCATGCTATGCCTTGAATGGAAATGGATTCTGAAATTCCGAAGACAAATTTGTGTTTCTGGATGTGAATGTCCTTGTGTGGGTGCGATGTTTCCGGCATCCACGACGCAATCTCTTATCGATATTAGTATTGATTAGATTGATTGGTTGAAAGTGAAATTGTTTATATTCTTGACGATGAAGTCCTTTCTTGATATACCTATAAAAATAATGTTGCAGTCGAATCTTTGTTTTTAATAACATCTAAAACAAATTCCTCATTCAAATTTATTGTCATATTAGATTTTTTTTAATTTCGCAAAAGCCATCATGTTTTTATGAGAAAACCGGGTCTTTTCAATATATTGTCTAACCTCAACGTATCGGCAGGGTTGCACCGGCCGTGCTTGAGGTTAATCAAAATAATGTTATTTTGTAAATAAAAGCACGAAAATACGGATATTTTCATTAAAAAAAAAACATATTATCATCACACATATAACGCCCGATACTTACAAAGAGAAAATAATAAATTCAAAGCACAATCTCACCATTTCCTTAACCAAAACTTATTTAAATTCGTTCCATAGCTTGTGAAATACGAATCTCAAGTGGGTCACAGGATGGAATGAAAATTACTTCGCAGCCGCTTAGACGATATGAAATTACGATGAACACTGTGGCACCAAATTAGAATAGAGATAAAATTCATATAGACCATTGTGATGAGTTCCAAAAATCAGGTGAGATAGGTCAAATGTTGCATATTTGGAATGAAAAAATCCTGCTAATGATGATCATGATAAAAAAAGATAAAAGTTACTCGTAGTTACCGGTTTGCGTCAAATTTGTTCACATATGGCACCAATAAGAACCAAAAGTATATACCACAAAATACAATAAAATAGTGTCATGTAATAATTATTACTTAGAATTTTGCGATTGTTTTCCTTAAACAGATTCACACTCACAGCCACAATAAGTGTACTAACAGTTAAATAAGGGCGGTACTTTTTCGTCTTCACATTCATAAAAAGCCTTGTATCACTTTATTTACACATAGCACAAAATACTACAAAAGCCCGAAGGAGGGTAAACCAAACAGTTTATAATCGTGGCTGTCACTACTTGTAAAACAGAAGTTGACCCTCACATTGTATTCTTTAACTCTATTTGAAATAAACCAACGACAATAGTCGACATAACACACAATTTGAAATGCCCCCAATAATTCTAACCTACTTTTACTCACACACACATACCAAAAATTATTCAAACAACTCCACCAAAACTTCCTTTGTTCTACAAAACTCATTTTACTTCCCTTCTTTTACGTTAGAGCCATTTCCGCTCGCGCCGGCAGTGACGTCATCTAATGAGCTGATGCTGTTTCCGGTAGAATTCGACGAGCGCCAACCCATTTCCGGTTCGGGAAAGTGCGCTTGTTTTTCCCCGGTTGCGTATAAAATGGTGACGTGTTTCTGATAAATTGATGTCATATTTTGTTTATTGATGAAGCCACTGAATTGATGTGTTCAATTATTGATGCTCCGGGCTCTGTATATACCTATAGTTTATCGACCGTGCAGCAAAGGAGTGGAAGACATTGCATCATGCCGCATCTTTGTCACCTGAACGGTATAATCTGGCTCACTCGTTCAACTTTGTATGGATGCTTTATATTCCACCACATACCACCAGAATAAGTAAACTAATGTCGGTAACGACATCATGCTTCGTAATGTTATGATTTTGACGTAATAGACTTTGAACTCGAACTCATAGTAGACTCGTAGTATAATATTTTCTTAAAGTTGTGATTGTACTAAAAAATTGTTTTAAATTTAGTTTCGGCTACAGAACCTTAAACGAGAGCTTTGAACAAATAAATCGATATAATATATATATATACATTTATTGTTCAGCGTTAGTCTCGCAAAAACCGCTCGATCGATATGGCTGATTTTAATTGTTGTGTTTCTAGTTGTCAGAACAAGGTTTGTGTGTATTTTTTTTAATCCACCGACAATTGCCCCTGTATAATAGTTAGGAAAAAAAAACAATTGTAACCCAAAAAAAATCACAGCCAACCGGTGAAAATGTTATTCAAATGTCAACCATAAATGTTAATACCTCCATATTATCTTACCATCAGCTCAAACGTGCTTAGGTCCCTTGAGACTACACGGAATGCCTGTCGGAATCAACCCGGAATTAATTCTCGTAGATTTGCAAGAAGTGATCAATGGCGGCCTACTACCATTTAACAGTAGCTATGTGACTTTATGTCGGAAAATTTGTGTTTCCGGTTCCGGTCGTGATTGCGTTTGTGATGTGAATGTTTCCGGCACCCACAACATAAGTCATTGAACTTAGTGAGGGACTGAGAGTGTGAAAGCGTTTATGTTTATATTATTATCGTATGTCTAGTAAGATATGTAGGAGTGGTTACCGAGATTAACAGCTGTGACGTTACTAAGACAAGACCGAAACGAGATGTACTTACGTTCTAAATAGAGCATACAATTACACCGGCTGATAAATTAGTGATCACGACAGATGGCGCCACTGTTACCGATGGTAATAGTAATTGATTACTATCGGTAACAGACGCGAAGAACAATAAATTGTTTCTCATTCTCCGAGCGAGAGCGAGCCATGTCTATTGTGTACAATGTGATGTTTGACAAGTGACAAAATAACATTTTATACAGCTTTAAGGACTTGATATAAAAGTTTTTTTCAGTTGTTTTCAGTTCGAAATAACAATATTCGAGTAGGAAAAAAAATGCCTATTGGCCGCTTTATCGGCGTGCGCTGACTAAAATTATGGACATAAGTGAATACAAAGTGTGGCAAAAAAACTGCATATTTTTTTGGGAGTATTGGTAGGTTCCGCAAAATATTAAAAGGCCATCCGTATTTTTTTTTATCTCTAAGATTTTAAATACATTATAGGTTGTTTTGTTTCGTTAGCATTACCCAATTAACCATGCACCTACATCCTGATAAGACGATGAAGAAGATAGAGTAAGAGAAGAAGACGAACTCGATGCAGGGCTTGAGCTCAGAGGTTTGAGTAATAGGTATAACTAAATTATAGATGAATTCCATTAGCATAACACAATGCACTAAGTTCCATAGTAATATTGTATTTCTATGATGTGGAAATCGTGTAGTCATGATAAATTCCTTTATATCGATCGGCAAATCTTCACACAAAGCGTAATTTTGGTATTGGGACTAAGGGCATTCTTCGAAAATAAAACATTTGAATAACATAATATATAAAGAGCGCAATTATTCGACAAATAGCGGTACGTAAACATGTAAGAGCTCTAATGCTACTATAATTTTCAAATCAAATTTAATTTTTAACTTAACATAAACTACCAGTCCTATTTGTCTCCTCTTTTCTTTTTTTTGTGTCTCACTAAAATATCAGTCTGTAAAACATGACAAAACAATATTAATCAAAAACTGTAGAAGGCCGCATATCTAAATTTTTCAGTAACTAACCTTAGCCGGTGGCGTAGGCGCGGTGGCGGCATGGTGGCGTGCATTTGCTGAATGCGCGCGCCTGGTTGCTTTGTAGTGCAGCCGACGGAGCGCGCCGCCGAGCCGCTCGGGGGAGCCGTCACCTCGCGCCACTGTCATGCTGCCGTCTGCACCTGCACATATACCATCGTTACCTTTCATCTATTACCAACCAGTTGGCGCAGTGGACAGGTGTCCGCCCTCTGCGCCGTGGGTCCTGGGTTCGATTCCCGGCAGCACCAATTCCCTCCCAAGGGATATTTGTGCTTCTGGTTCTGGGCATAATGTGTTTGTGATGTGAATGTTTCCGGCACCCACGATACAAGTCTTTGAACTTAGTGTGGGGGCTGTGAGTGTGAAAGCGTTTTTTTTTTTTATAATACAGTGGAACCTGGTTAATTGGGATCTCAAGGGACCAAGAATGTTGTACCATTTATTGAGTGTTTCCATTAATCCAGTTTTCCAATTAGGCAGGTTTAAAATTATAGTTGTCTCATTTACAGAGGCTCCTGCTTATAGAGGTTGAAATGTACGGCTATTTCATTTTTAGAGGGAGAGGTGGAAATGTTAATAAAAATGCGTATTTTTGGTGTAATGAATCTAATATATTATGTAGGTATGAATGTACAAACATTATGTATAACGTGGAATTTTTTTTTTTTTTTTCTTCAAGTTTGATATTTACGTTTGGGCATTTTGTACACTTTTACTCCCTTGTTTTTAGGTCAAAACTTGAGATAGTACTGACAAACAAAGCGTATGCGAAAGACATTCTAATGTGTAAACAAAAGTGTCAAAACCTGTCGCAACCTGTTAATTTGTCTCATTTATAGAGGGAATTGAGTTACTGAGTCCCAATTATAAAGGTAAACATCGATTAAATCCTAGAAATCAGATCTCATTTAACCAGGTTCGAAAAGTCCCATTAATAGAGGTTATTCAATGAAAAAGTACCGGGACCTCATTGTAACTCTCAATAATAGAGGTTTCTCATTTATCCAGGTCCCATTTAACCAAGTTTCACTGTATTAACAAATTGATATCGGGTTCCGTGGTCAAAAATGTTTTAACAGAGGAGACACAACAAAATATAAGCAACAATCCTTCCTTGCTAAAAACTTCGTTAGCATAAAATCTACAGCTAAGACTGCTGCAAAGAAGCTAGGCATTCTATCGAAGGCTAGGCGGTATTTCACACCAGGTCAACTGCTTAACTTATACCAAGCTACCAACTTATACCTTCCTGAATGTGTTCATATGATTAATAAAGATTTGGAACAAATAGTTAAATGGAGCAAATCATATGGACTTAGTGTGAATCCTGATAAAAC
Source organism: Lomographa bimaculata (assembly GCA_948107665.1). Lineage (NCBI taxonomy): Eukaryota > Metazoa > Arthropoda > Insecta > Lepidoptera > Geometridae > Lomographa > Lomographa bimaculata. Next base: position 431,314 of record OX403607.1, on the reverse strand, counting down.
TCAGGTTATTGTTATCGGTAGCTCTAAAATGTTATCCAAACTTGACCAAAATAACCTGCCTTCAGTAGTTTTTAACGGAGTTATAATCCCTTACAGCAAAGAGGTCAAGAATCTTGGGATTATCATTGATCAGACTTTGTCATGGAAACCACAACTACAAGCTGTTAGTCGTAAGATTTTTGCTTCTGCAGGCTCACTACGAAGGCTGCGTAATTTTCTTCCGACTGCTACCAAAGTTGCGCTTGCACAATCTCTTTTACTTTCAATTCTTGATTATGCCGACGCCTGCTACTTGGATATCACAGAGGACCAGCTGAATAATCTTGAACGTCTCCAGAATGTTTGCATCAGGTTCATATTTGGCTTGCGTAAGTATGATCATGTCTCTCAATTTCGCACTAGACTCAAGTGGCTTCCCATACGTTTTCGTCGGAATACTCACATCCTCTCCTTATTATATACCGTACTGTTTAATCCCTCCTCCCCACGCTATCTCAAAGATCAGTTTGAATTTCTTCATCTTGGACACTCACTCTCATTGAGGTCATCCGAATCTTTAGAATTAAGAATGCCAAGCCACAGTTCTACATTTTATGACAAATCTTTTACTGTACAAGCTATTCGCCTCTGGAACAGTTTACCGGTCTCTATACGTCGCTCTCAATCACTCCACACTTTTAAAGAACAAATAAAAAAATTGTATCACTCTCAATTAAGTTAAAGCTATGAATGTCCTTTATTAGTCATACATGTATAATAATATATATTAGTTTGTGTATGTTTATAATATTTTATTATTATTTGTGTAGGTTTTTGTATGTATATTATGTATTTAATATTAATAGGTATGTGTAAGTACATTTATTAATTTAAATACGTGTTGAGGTACACCACCGTCCCTGTTTGTAATAGTTTTATCATCTCCCTTTGGTTGTCTGGAAGAAATCGCTTTGAGCGATAAGACCGCCCTTTGTGCTCCTATGTTATATTTAAGATTTCTTTGTAATTGTTATTTTTTGGTGTGCAAATAAAGAATTTATCTATCTATCTATCTATCAAGCTCAAGTTCGGTCTTGTGTGGAGTACTGTGGCCACCTTTGGGATGGATCAGCCAGGTACCAGCTGGAGGCTTTGGAATATATTGAACGACGAGCTAAAAGACTCATCAATAGCTATGCATTAGTTGAGTCTCGGCTACAGGGTCTCGATCATCGGCGAAAAGTAGCAAGCCTCCCAATTTTCTACAAATTGCATTCCGGAGAGTGTTCAAATGAATTGCATATTCTTATTCCCGCATCACCGTTTTACTACCGAACATCTAGACAGACGGTAATGCGGCATCCGCTAATGGTAAAAATACCGACCATTCGCACGAAGCGTTTCGCTTCCACTTTCATTATGAGAACTGCCAAGGAGTGGAACGCCCTGCCGTCTACTGTGTTTCCCGAAAAGTATAAAATGGGGTTATTCAAGAAGAGAGTGAATAGCTGAGCGAGCGTGCTCCATCTTCGACCGCATCGTCGCTTTCCATCAGGTCAGATTTTGGTCAAACGCTAGCTTAGTCTCAAATTAAAAAAAAAAAAAAAACATGAAAAACGCGCAAACGTCGTCAGTCAAAGCTGCGTATACGCTGATAAAATGTTGCAAGCAATATAAAATAAAATTGAAATTTATTTGCAAAAGTAAACTGTGCAGTACCTAATCGAGATTGATCCACATTTATATAGGTTGATCGGTACACTTATTTCGTGACGTTTGTGTAAAATCTGAGGTTCATCTTGCCCACAATAAGTTCGATGACTTGTGTCTTGGGTGCCCGAAACATTCATATCACACACACAATCGCAACCAGGACCAGAAACACAAATTTGCCTTGGGGAGAAAATCGAACTCTGGAAATCGAACCCGATAACCTGCTTAGAAGGCGAACGTTCCCCAACGAAGCCAACAAACAGTTCAATAATTAATATCTTATCCATTATGATATGAAGCATCCATTAACTTTCATGAGTGCCTCTTTGGGGCCCATGTGAATAAACGATTTTGATTTGATTTGATTTGATCCAAGTTGCATGCTTCATATCATAATGCAAACTGTATTGAACGTTTTCGATAACCAGTGTATATAGCCTTAAGAACAGTACTGGATTGGCAAAACATACAAAATTCAATTTATCTCCAGTTTCAAAAATAAAAAACATATATTTTCAACTCACATTGTTACGGCACGGTCCCAGTACTACGACAACAGTTTTAACGAATTGACAACGAAAACAAATTTAATCCGGGTTGTGCAAGGGGAAACTTTTTAAAGCGATTATTCAATCCCGTCCAATGACACACTCATTTAGAAACAGTATCGAGCATCCGACTAACTTATCAAAACACTTGAATCGCTAATGGGGAAAGTATGTGGTCCATGGGGTAGTCTGAATAATGTCATGCATCAAGATTGGTAATAATAATTGGACATTCCGCGAATTAGACGTTTTGCGACGAATGGACATTTTTCGAATTTGACATTCTGCGACTAAACGATGTTTACCTGTGTGATTGTATTCGTAGGAATAGCTGCGGTATCTTATAGTTTGTTTCTACGTAAGGAAATGTTATCTCCATTTTATAATAGGTATAATTATAAACATGTTAATAATGTGCACGTAATATGTAAGAGGACCATGCGCCTGGACAAATAAATCTTAAATTTAAGGAAATATATAAATAAATACAAAAAATAAATAACGATTACGTTCAATAATAATTTAATAGCAAGCTTCAAAAATTCGCCGCTATGTCTATGGAACCCTTGATTAGATCACGATAATTTTTATATAGGACTAACTTGACGCTAAATTGGTCCAGGCGTCATCGAGTGATCAAGTATCGAACATAAAAAAAAATGTGAAGCATGGACAACTTCCTCCTTTTTTGGATTCGGTTTTATTTATTTATTCCTTCTTTAAACATTACATTTGACATATTATTACACAACATGCACCTGTAAACAAAATTATGTGAAAATAATTGACATTGTTACTGTCTGTAAAATTGTATATCAACGGGTTTTAACTTCTATGTTTTAGCGTACAATAGTAATACTGGTTATTGATAATTTGTGATATATACATTTTGTTTGATCATTTCTCACACAGTACAATAAAATATTTTTGATTTTGGACATATTTGTCTTGGCGCAAGGTTCTCTCAAATAATACATGCAATGAGCAGTGAGCAAAACAAACATTGGTTATCTAAATCTGTGCAATCGTCATAGATGTACCTCATTTCAAACATACAGAGAGGCTTACACGCGCACTTATCTATACAAAATTTGGGATCTCAAATATGATTAAAATGTTACTACGTTCTTTTATGTAGTGTAACTATAATGTTCTGTTTTATTTTTTTTTTATTCAATATATTCACTAATATACGGGCCAATTATGTACAGCAAAGAACTAAGTTATAGGTAACTGAAGTGCTCAAGCCCACTACCAGTGGGTAGCGTTCCCATCGTGCTGGCGGCATTGCCTCTCTGAATTGCAATGCTAATACGTTCAGCCAAATAATGTTCTGTTGTATATAATATTTTTTCTACTCTGTCCAATATAGAGTATTTGTATTGTATTGTTTGATAGCTGCTGTTGTTTAGTACTGTACGTCCATACTGGGAAAACTGGTATTCTTCCTTTGTTCTACTGCAAAATAATAGCTCCACGTTACTAGCGGGATGTTAGGGAAATCTACAAACTAGAGCAACGAATACAATATTATGAATGCATACCGGAATCTAGAACATTTCTGTCTGAGTTTGGATAAATCCTCAAAAAAAATAACAAAAAGAGAAGTTGGGAGGTTGCAGGATGTTTCCACTATGCATGTAAGTAGAGGTCTTCAAAATGAAAAGTCAACTAAATTGTTTGTAGATTTTGTTGTGTGCTATGATGTTAATGACTATTAAGAATTGAGACATCATTTTATAGAAATAGTATTTTTTAAAAACTTGAAATCAATTTGTATAGTTACTTAATAAGGAGTAATTGCGTTAATTAATTTGACCTAATAATGAAAATGTATCTTAAAATCTTTAAAATTGATATATTTTTTAATTGTTATAAATTTAATTTATTTTTTTAATATTGCACTCCTCTGAAGGAGGTAGATTGTATAGGGGTATTTATAATAATCTTAATAACTCTGTAATCCACGTACATTCTAAGCAATACATTATTCGAATTTGAATTTACTAATTTAGTGAAGTATACAGGGTTATTTGTTAAATACCAGAAACTTCCTGGGACATCATTTTAACCATAGATACCAACTACTTTCTTGGTACGGCTATTTCAAATTCTGTCTTTTGTTTTTTCAAATAAATTTAAAAATGTATTATTTATATCTTCTCTGTGAAGTCTAAGGTGTCAAACTTAGGAGGCGCGGCGCAACTATACTATTCTTTGGGGGAAAGTGTAGTTTTAAAACTATTTATTACAGTTTATATGGAATATATCATCTTAATAATAACGGAAAAAAGCTTTATGAGCTTAGGGATAGAACAAGAATGGCGATCTGAGAGCTTTCTAGTACTTTACAATTATTCTATATATCTAATTACCCTGTATATCTAATTGGTATCAGATGTCAACACAAGGCTAACAGATGAAGTCACGTGGTGCAGCTGCTGAATATTATTATATTATCTTCTTTAAAAGTCGAGTAATCAATAACATTTTTAAGGAACATTGACTATTTAAACGTCACTTGAATTTAACTTTTCCATATACATATTTTATAACTTGTATTTACACCCCCGTTTCACAGAATTATTAAAATCTTCTCCATCCAAAGGTTGTCTGGAAGAGATCGCTTTTAGCGATAAGACCGCCGATTGTACACTTTAATTTAAGTTTTAAAACTTTTTGTAAGTGATTTATGAAAGGTGTGACAATAAAGCGTTATCTATGTATTTCATTAGGTTATTCAGTCCCTGCTTCGTATGTATTAATTGGACAAAGTTGTCCAGCGCTCAAATTATCAACTCTGACATGGACCGGACCAGTCACGGACACTTATCGAACATGTTTGGTCTTTGGTGGGCACTTCGTTAATTAGTCACGGTAGGCATTTGAGTGTACTAGATCTAAGCTTGGCTTTGTTAAGTGAGACATTGTACTAGGAAGGTCAGGCATCTGAAGACACGTCAAGGAAGAATTACTTGCTAGTCTAGTTATTAGAAACTGGGTGTTCCCTGTGGCTTCACCCGCGTTGCAGATGATGCTGAATGATGATGAAAGGGACGGTATGCGGTTCAGTGATAAAGCTGTTAGTGGTAACAACAGTGTCACAGAGGCAGTCAGACTTAGTTTCGGATTCACATATCAGTGTGAGTGTGTTGTGATGTGAAATGTGATGATGATGTGATGCAAGGCAATAATAATTTCAAGCTACACACCTGCGACAATTTCTGGAGAGGGTCGAGACGACTGGATTTTGGGAGATTGGTGACGCCCATCCGCCTGTAACAAAACAAATAGAAGAAGTTATTAAACTGAATATTAATAATTTTACTTAAAGCTCTGCCCAGAATCACTACCTAATTATACATAATTACATAAATGTATTCTAATTGATACAATTCAACTAATAGACAACGGACAGCCTAAGCCAGTAGAAAAAGCATAAAACCTTTGCAAGACTAAAAGATCATATTAAAATTGGGATGTAAAATTTGTATGAAAGTTCTTCAATTCCCATCAGGAGCATAATTTTCCTTCGCAAGAATATACAATCTACAAAACATACACAAACATAAACGCTTTCACACTTACAGCCCCACACTAGGTTCGAAGACTTGTGTTATGGGTGCCGAAAACATTACACACACAATCACAACCAGAACCAGAAAACCAAAATTTCCTTGGGGTGAAAACTTGTGTTCCCGCCGGGAATTGAATTCCTGCTGAATTAGAAGGCCAACACGGCTCACCTAACTAAGCCAATGGGCAGTTCTACAAACAGAACAATGTTTTAAAAAATATTTTACCAGTCATTTTCCCTGCAGTCCTAAACACGTCTTAGCTATAAAGCCTCTTAACCTTACCCTTTATTAAATAACATTTCATCAATCGCATTATCTATAAGGTCAGCAGCACAAAGCGACCCGTTCGGCAGACAACCTGATTATAGGGTTTGAAGGTCCAGAAGGCCCTCGTACACGAGGTCTGCATGCAATATATACCGGAATTACACATTATTTCTAGCAGAACCGGGTATGATTTGTTTTGAAAGATAACTGTATAAATCGTGCTGCTGTATAAATCGGGCCGCGCGCCTGGGGCGCTTCGTATATCAAGTCCCTTACCCTTTCTCTCAAATATCGTTTTAAAATTTAGTTTACTTTATTTTTGAACACTTGGATTGTTTACAAATCCCTACTAATATTATGAATCCGAAAGTTTGTATATATGTGAGTGTGTAAACTAAAAATGTTTGAAATGAGGTATCTCTGTAGCTGTAGGTCGGATTTCGATATAATTTGGTTGGTAAATAGCTTAGACCCTAGAATCGGACAAAGGCTAATTGATTATAAATCACAATGAATTTGGATAATGATATTGTTTACCCGATGAGTCTATTAGATTTAATCTTTGTGATATTTGTCTAATACAATTTACCATATACATTTATTTCGGTGAGTTTAGACATTTATATTAAAACATTTCTAATCATATATTACATTAAACTAAAACCTAAATTAAAATTAACAAAAAAAAACTATAATTAGATATAAATATGTACAAAACTTAATCTAATAGACCGCTACCAGTAGGCAAAGTACCCAAAATGCTGGCTGCATTGCCACGTTGAATAGCAATACTCAATCTCTGTCCAAAATATTTGCTAGCATTTTGGTCACGAGTTGCTTCGACCAAACGCTAATTTACCATTGATTCGATTTATATCCACTATTGGCGATATAGAACTAAAATTAAATAATTTCAACAACACAATTTTTTAAAACAAAAAAACACGAGCACAGATCTATCATTTTGCGGTACATTTTAACTTGTCACGATGGAAATGAAAATACCGATTTCCGCTTAATCGGTCCCTGGGTCGAACCCCGTCGATTGACCTACATAGGGTTAGGTGAATGGGCTAGGATAAATACTGTGGTCGTGTTCCCTTTACCCCGATATGGGCCTTATCTGTTAGGGGCGGATATCTAGGCTTTCCGGATAATTTTGTGGTGGGTACTGTTTACTTATATAGGGCGGGAGATTTTAAGATAATGGCTCGTCACAATGGGCTCACGTGATTTATTGCTCAAAAAACTTAATATTTTTGTACTCCAGCAGCAACCTTTGGCAGCACCATCGCCCGCCTCCTAATTGGAGGTCACAGTTACGAATACTACGACGGACTCTGATTTTGGTGAAGGTGTAAAATCACGATGAAATCCATGGTGGTAGGGTGTACAATACGTGGGTGAATTCTTGGAAGTGAAGGAAGTAATAGATAACTTTGTATATACTATTTTACTCTATTTATTAATTACAGAACAGATATTTATAATTTTTATGGGATGATTGCTGATGAACGATCGGCTCTCGCTGCTGATAGAGCACTGCCGCGGTCGCGGTTTCCACGAGCCGCGTCCATTTAGGTCGATGCTGTGTCAGCTTTTTAATATTCGAGTGTCTCGAACATAGGGCATTTTCTCGTACTCTGCTGACTACCTTGTACATACAGTCGAAGGTAGCATACCACCCTCAACAAATAAAAATTTTGTGCTTCCCATTATACATATCATCAATTTAATAAAAAAAAAATGTTGTAGTATTTATGTGTGGGGTGAATTGGGAATTTCTGTAATGTATCTCGCATGTATCATAATAAATCAACAACTATGACTAAATTATTTATTGATGGGAACGCTATTACGCATTGGGAGTGTGCTTTCGATGTCTTATATGTAACGTAGGTGTTTGCTGTAAATAAGTATTTAGTTTTAGAAAATATAGGTAATTGGCCTCTATATAGCCTGAGATATGTTCACATACACAATCTAATATATAAAATTCTCATGTCACAGTTTTCGTTGCCATACTCCTCCGAAACGGCTTGACCGATTTTGATGAAATTTTTTGTGCTTATCCGGTATCTATGAGAATCGGCCAACATCTATTTTTCATCATCATCATCATCATCATCATCATCACTTTTCATCATTATCAACGCGGGTGAAACCGCGGGGCGCAGCTAGTATCTTTATAAACTATAATTATAGCCTAGATGTTTATCTGATTTAAGTACTCATAGAAATAGTGGTTCAATGTTAGAGGTAACAAAGACCTTCTCGATGTCTCTAGGCATCCAGTGCTTTTCCATTATTATCAACTAATAGAAAAGCACCGGATACTTTTCGTTCAAAATATATCTTGGCAACTAAAGCTGCTCAAAAGAATAGCAGTAGTTTTTTTTATTCTAATTATTGACGGCTGAATGAACTTGCTCAAAAGAATAGTAGTTGAATTTTATATGATTGACAATTGAATAAAGATTGTGGTAACAATGAAATATACTATTACATAAACAGTCAATGAGACGACTTCTCCCCGCAAGATGGGGTGAACCGTCCGCGGGGTCACCGTGCCAGCGATTGACCTAAATTATATGACGCCTCGAAAGGTGCGAGCCTATTAAGATAGATATGTTAGATTAGACCCAAACGGTTTCGTAGTGCGATACGTATCTGAGTTTCTAGTATTGTGGATCGCCAAATCCTATATATAAGCCATTTTAGCTAACACTATCCAATTACAAAAACAATACCTGCCCAAACCAACCGCGATGTTCCGGTAAAACTCAAAAGCAATCCCAAAGACGTCAGGCCGATCAAAAAATTTAAGCCAAATAATTTTACAACTTAAATTAGTTCATGTTTGCTTTACTGAAAACCTCTTAAGTACTCTGAAGCTAACCAATATAGACTTCAGCAGCATGTGAATGTCGATGCCATCCAGTTGCTCGACCACATGGACATAGTAAGATTAGAAGAAACTAAAAAACAAAACTACATGCCTTAACTTCGGCCGCATCATCACTTTCCATCAGGCGAGATTGTGGTCAAATGCTTGACTATCAGATATAAAAAAATTGTTTGAACTAGTAAGTGTAGTGTCAATGTGATTTAGTGTAGATGATCTCATAAACAAAGTATCTGCCCCTTAATAGAGACAATAAAAAAAGTGACAATGAACACAATTAAATGATGATGGCTCTAGACGTTGAACGAGAATTCGTAGTTTGGTATTGAACTATAGCTTACACGACTGCTTATAAAAATACAAATGTTATTTCTAGGACTCATAGTCCGACGATACAAGATACTCATTGGCGATAGCGCCTTCTTTGTATAAATATGTAATTATAACAAGTATATCAAACTACTACATTACAAAAGCATGCGGTCTACAGGCATATTGCCTACTTACGGAAGTGAACCCATCAAGGTTCAAAAGCCTTTGAATCTTGATGTGGGGACTGAGAGTACTTACGCTCTCAGTTAAAAATACTCTAAGAGTACTCACTCTTTCTCTCTTTTAAAAAATAAGAAAAGAGGCTTTTATGATACTTGGCAAAATCTAAGCATTCTTTTAAAAAAGCATACCTAGGTCAAAGGAATGTTTCGGTCTACTTTCGATCTTATAGCCTAGACAAAAAAAACGGTTCATAATATTTTACTTGTCTTAACAGAAAAAATATTGGAATTTGTATATTATCAAAGAAATACTTCTAATTTCTTTGTAGGTAGTCGATTTTTTTTCTTCACACTCATACGTTGTGCCTTGCTGCGTAAACAGTGTTTGCTCTTCCTTTGATGTCAAATTTAATTTCTATCCGATTGCCATAAAAAATTAACCAACAGAACAGAATAACTTTCAGGTTTGTTATATTAAAGTGAAGTTCATATACTCAAACATACATATTAATACATTTATATACTCACTAGATTTTGCCGCGGCTTCGGTCGCGTTAAGAAGTATTATTCTAAAATTGACAAAGTTTCATACAAACTTTCATCCCCTATTTTTTCCCCTTGGGAGTAGAATTAATCAAATTCCTTTCTTAGCGGATGCCTACGTCATAACATCTACCTGCATGCCAAATTTCAGCCCGATCCGTCCAGTGGTTTGGGCTGTGCGTTGATAGATCACTATGTCAGTCAGTCAGTCACCTTTGAGTTATATATATTTAGATAGATACATACATTTATCCGAGGCTGAAAGCTTTACTGCTGCAAGGCTTCCCTTGTTAGGAGGCGGTATTAAATTTCTGCTCCTACCAAAGAACTATAAAACTGCCATCGCTTTCTTGTTGAATGTGGGGAGCTTATTATTCTAGGAAAGCTAACCAAAAAATCTATTTCGTCTCGCGTTGACGTGATAAGTACTAGCAAAGGTTGTCTTAGTAATCTGTCTGTCAAACAGTTTTCTTAGCCAATGGCCTATATTTTCTATAACTAAATTCAGGCTATATATATATATATATATATATATAAATACAATAAAAGACCTTAGGCACCTTAAAGCTCACTAAAAGCCACCTTACTTTTAGGTACCCTAGTGCTCAACCCCACTACCAGTGGGTAGCGTGCTCATCATGGCGGCATGGCCGTTCTAAATTTCAATACTAATTCGTTGAGCCAAATAAATATCAGCGTCATCATGCGTCGCCTCAATCAGGCCCTCTAATTTTGTTATTTATTTTTCTCTTGATATCAATTAAGTATTTTGTAATATTGTTTAAATACGGCTATCACTCACGTCATTTGATCTCGGGGCGTAAACTCATCCTGAAGAAGAGCAGCGTACATGCTCGAAACCTAGCTCGACAATATCGATCAAATGACGTGAGTGATAGCCGTAATTTAATAATATTATAATGTCTAATGCTCACGAAAACTTTAATGGTAAGAAAAAGTATTGTGTATATTTTTTTAATGCTGGATAGGCAAGCATTTCACCACTATTTCACCTTATGGAAAGTGACGATGACGCCGAAGATGGGGCATGCTTGCCTAGTATTAAAAGGAAAATATTTCTAGTGGGAATTACGGGAATGAAGAGTTTTAACATCCTATATCTTAGCGACGAGTGCAGTGCTTCACCGCGCCGGATTTTGGACTATTTAAATTCAAATCTCTAGATGGCACTGAACCGAAATCGGCAAGTGTAACTTAAGCCATCAAGCCAGGCAAGCGACTTGCTCGTCTTCTCTCAATAAAATAAAAAAATCGTGAGCGTAGCCACGGGACACAGCTAGTATTTATATAATAACAGTGCTAACTGGTATCGGTCCCCTGTCCTCAATCGGCATTCAACCGAGATAATTAGCCTACTGGAGAGGAAGAAGGATAAAGACATAAGTGAGAAGCGTATATTCGACTACTAATGTATTTTGTTTTCTGTTTGCTGTTAAAAGAAAGAAAGAAAGAGAGAAAGAAAGAATCTTTCTTTCTTTCAGTTTGCTGTTAGTACTTATTCATTGAAATTATACGGGTATAATTTAACTTATTTATGAAGTCCGATCTAAAAATAAACTTTACCCGTGTAGCAAAATTACAAGAGCCTCTCTTTGTCGTCTGGTCAAGTGCCAAAAGCATGGAAGTTTGCCAACGTGCAACCAGTGCCCAAAAAAGGAAGTCGTGCCGACCCTGCCAACTATAGGCCCATCTCAGTCACGTCCATTCTCTGCAAGACAATGGAACGTGTATTGAACAAGAAGCTCCTAGTCTACCTTGAAGCGAATGACCTCCTGAGTGACCGGCAATATGGGTTTCGCCAGAACCGGTCTACAGGAGACCTTCTTGTGTATGCCACTCATATATGGAGTGAGGCCTTGGAAAAACACGGCGAAGCGCTTGCGGTATCGCTTGACATTTCCAAGGCCTTTGACAGGGTATGGCATGACAGGCAAGCTTCCTGCGTATGGTGTACCTCCCGGTTTATGCGCTTGGATTTCGGATTTCTTGAGGGAACGATCGATTCGAGTTGTCGTCGACGGCTGCTCGTCCGATCTAATGGCTATTAATGCCGGGGTACCTCAAGGGTCTGTTCTTTCGGCAACGCTCTTTTTGCTCCATATAAACGATCTGCTAAAGCCCGGTATCTTTGGGTACGCAGACGACAGCACTGTTTTCGAAAGATACCTATCCAATGCATGAGCTGATGAGATACAAGTCCAGTTACAAAGAGAGGCAATGATCAGACGATTGAACTCGAGCCTGATGGCCGTGTCCGATTGGGGCGATGCCAACTTAGTTCGATTCAATGCGTCAAAAACACAGGCGTGTCTCTTCTCTGCAAAACGGAGACCATTCCATCTATCTCCGACCTTCCAAGATGTAGCAATACCGATGGCGAACAAGCTTGAGATTCTTGGCGTTACCTTATCGTCGAACCTTAATTTTGGCACATACATAGAAGCAAGAGCACAACTGGCCGCTAAGAAACTGGGTATCCTCGCTAAGGTCAGGCAGTACTTCACTCCGTGACAGCTTCTTAACCTTTATCAAGCTCAAGTCCGATCGTGTATGGAGTACTGCGGTCACCTCTGGGATGGATCCGCCAAGTACCAGTTTGAGACTCTTGAATCTATTGACCGGCGAGCCAAAAGACTCATTGGCGACAGTAAGCTAATCGAGTCTAGGTTGCAAAGTCTCGGTCACCGACGTAAGGTGGCAAGCTTATCGGTATTCTATCGCTTACATTTTGTGTGCACAGGAATTACATGACTTAATTCCCCCATGCCCTTTTTACCATCTAACAACAAGACAAACTATTAAACGTCATCCATTTATGGTCGACATACCTCCAGTTCGCTCAAAGCGTTTTGCTTCTACATTCATCATCCGTACAGCGAAGGAGTGGAACTCATTGCCTGCGTCTTTGTTCCCCGAACGGTATAATCTGGGAGTCTTCAAGTCTCGAGTGAATAGGTATCTTCTAGGCAAGCATGTCACACCTTCGGCCGCATCATCACTTTCCATCAGGTGAGATAGTGGTCAAATGCTTGCCTACTCAACATAAAAAAAAAAAAAAAAGAAAGAGTACCTACTGACTGCTTTCCCGCGCTGAATAATATTACAGTTGCAGTTCGTTTAGCAAGCAACAAGCCAAATCTCTTGTGCTCAGCGGCATCGACAAGGCTATATTGTTTTGAAACTGTTTACAAAGATTCATTAATAACCTTTTTTTATATTAATTAAAAAAAAAAAGTTCGTGTTTATGCGAATTTATGTGAAATACTGGAAAAAAAACTTATAAAGCGCCAGCGTATCTATGCGCATATCGACAGGATTTAAGTCACGTTTCCGCTGTCTCCCACATTTGCACCACACAACAAAGGCCGCGCGGCCATCACTTTTCTAAACTTAATAAAATCATTTTATCCAGTCTGAGAGCACTCGGACGTGATACCGCTTTTATTGCGATACCGCTTTTACTGCTATCGGTTAAATAGAATTGAATTATTAGCGACCCAAACTTTTTTATTCTGATCGCTTTGCCACGGGGATTGTTACGGTAATATAATTTTATACAACAACGCCACAATACCGGATCGACTCCCATACAATGATAAATTATTTTTGAATTTGTTTGATATAGTATTATAAAAAGTGCCAAAGCTTCCTAGACTTTTTAAAATAAAATTATTTTCAACATTATACTTTTAGGCACAGCGCTGTATCAATCAGCCTCAAGGTAGCCTCATATCATTCCGATTGCGTACCCAGGTTGGGAGGGAAAACTACCAAAACATCTTCGCCGGCAAGACTGGTTCCAACTTAATGAGCGAGTGTGATTTCTGGACATATGTAATGAGACATAACACTTAAGTCTTTGGAGAGGAGCGAATTGCAGTCCCACGTCAAACTTTGAAACTTGAAAATTTAAAAAAAAATGCTCCTGGTATAAATCGAACCTATGCACAAAAACTGGGTGAGCAGTTAAAGCAGTTTAGACAGCACACATCTATAAAGCAGCCTGATTGTTTTTTTTTCTGACTTGCGTTATCTCTGTAACGATTAAACGTCTTTAGATGGAATTTGGTATATACATAGCTTCCAGGGTCCAGAGACCCTGGAAGCTTTAAAACCCTGAGCCTATGAAATACATAGGCTTAAAACCACTCTAGATCCGCTTATTTATGTACTTTAATACGTAATCTCAATGTTTTCCCCACAAAAATACTCTCAAGACAGTAAACATTAGAAGCCATTACAAAAATCGTAAAGCAGAATTAGCTTTTTAACAATCTTGTTAAAAGGTTTCTTTACTTCCATGTCGTTAGGCAGTAATACGAGCCAATATAAATTAGAGAAACCTTCGTTTAACTGAATTACGCTTGATTGCTTCGGGAATATATTGTGAGGAATCATTCGTTCTGTAAACCTGTATGATATAATTTGGTAAATTAACTAGACTAAACATCTGTATATCTAAAAGAAAGTCGTGTTAGTTACACTATTTATAACTCAAGAACGGCTGAACCGATTTTGCTGAAAATTGGTGGGGAGGTAGCTTAGAACCAGGAGACGGACATAAGATAACACATTTTTTTTTTAGGTGTATAAAAATAATTTTCTTATACGTCACTCGGATTTTGGTGAAGTACTAGGCAAACATAAACATGAAGTAGGTAATAATATAGTCACGTGGCATTATAACTCATGCCGGGTTTGACTTCCTAAACATGCATATTCTTTGAATGCAAGGCGGAACGAAGGTCGCCGGGACAGCTAATATAGTATATACATAAACATAAACGCTTTCACACTCATAACCACACTAAGTTCGATGACTTGTGTCGTGGGTGCCGGAACCATTCATATCTCACACATTCACAACCAGAACCAGGGAGAAAACTTGTGTTCCCGCCGGGAATCAAGCCCGATTCCTCTGCTTAGAAGGCGAACGCGCACCCAACTAACGGGCAGTACATATTATTATATGTATGTATTGGTATTGGTATATATATATTAATAAACTCAAATTATAGTATAATTATATTTAGAAACTTTTCGTTAGACGGCCCAGAGTGTTGTTACATTACAGTTTGCAGACTTGTAGACTATCTAGGGCCAATTGCCTATATTTCCTTAAACTAAACTAAAATTATATACAGCAAAGACCAAGTTACCTACAAGGCATCGAGCTTGTAGGTAAGCTCACTACCGTTGGGTAGCGTTTCCATCATACTGGCGGCGTTGCCGCTCTGTATTGCAATGCTAATACGTTGAGCAAAATAAGTACCAGCATTTTGATCACACCTCAACCAGGCTCTCTGATAGATTTTTGAAAATAGAATGAGCTCTCGGTCCCCAAAGCACAGTGTCTCAACTCAAAACGGATCAATATGAAACCATTTCCGAGGTTTCCATAATACAAGACTTTATTATATGCTACGAACCGTTATTCTAGACCTTAAACAGTGAGATAACATCACTTCCGGAACCTACGTCACGACCTCTTTTGTATCCCTCACATCCGGCTCCGCCCCACTTGAGCCGGGGGAGGGGGGAAGAGCTTGCCCGAACTGTCAGGCGCGCTCCTCACATTGGCATTTGCTATCGGCGTGAACACACCTCTTAGAGCGGGTAACAGCGTTGCTGTTGGTATAATAATATTATTTTACTTTTTGTATTTTAAAAAAAAAAACATTTAATAATCGACTTTAATCTTTACTGTAGAAAGAAGATGGAAAGTTCTCCGAAGATGGAAGAAGGTGAACGGAGTCGCCCGCCTCCGCCAGCTTTACCGCTGACATCTTCGTCGTCGTCATCGAGTAGCCCAGCCCCACGTCGACGTCGAGCAGGCATGAAGAGGAAGATATCGGATGGTGACAGGTTAGACATGCTTTCAAATCAAGTTAAGGATATTTTAAGCTACTTGAAAAGTAACGAATCCGCTAAAGTGTCTAATAAAGAAGCAGAGCCCGACTCTGATTCAGATATTTCATTGCATCCATCTGATGACTTACGAGTCCAACTTGGAGATACTGAGCCGCTTTTCAACAAGCCGAAAAAATCTAAAGTTTTTGAATTCGCAATTTCAACCAATTTAAAAGAACCAACAGTTGAAAATGCTCCTGAGAGTAGGTTGCAAATTCTTAATAAACTGCACCATTTCGATTCCAACGATTGGCAAAGAGTTAGATATGTAGAAACTGAGAAAAAATATGTAGCTAAGCCAGGTTTCTTTGAGCTTGATGTCAATACCGAGCTTCGACATTGCGATACTGACTCTTCCTGGCTCAAGTCGCTTGATAGAACCTTTGGAGCCCTGACGCATGGTCTTATCCAGCAAAATGAATTATTAAGAAATAACTTTCAACAAATAATTGAATGGACTCACTCTCCTGGCTGTGTTTTGACTGCAGACACTCTTTTTGAAAAAATTAATATTTTTTTTTCTGAAAAGTCACCTTACATGAATGTGTCTCAAGATCTTTTACAACTGAGTTGTGGAAGGCGTGCCGATATCATCCAGAGACGTCGCGATTGTATAATATCAGGCGCCAAAGATAAATTTGTAAAGGAGGACTTGCGCAAGATTCCTCCAACAAATTCAAACCTTTTCAATCCACAGGAATTATCCTCCTTTTTGCAAAAAGCAGGTGGCACCAACAAACTGTTTACAACTCGAAAACGCTCGGCAGAAGATCCTCAGTCGTTGTCTATGCGTAATAGACACGACATGAATGCTAAGAGACCGCGGAGGTTGTTTAATGGCACCAACAACGAGTTCGAGCCCCGACCGTCCACGAGTTTTCAACCGACGGCAGGCAAAGGCAAAAGTGGTAAGGCAAACAATAAATCCGGTCCGAGACGTAATGATAATTTCAAAAGAGGCCCATCAGGCAACCGTAAATTCGATAAACATAAAAAGTGACTGTCATTTAAAGACTTTTTATGGGGGGCGTATAAAAAATTACATTCAAATTTGGAAGAATTTCGGTGCTCCAGATCATATATTAAAAATGATAGAAGGTTACCGAATTCCTTTTTCAGTCATACCCCCGCTTGTAAATCCAAATATGTTGATTCGATTTCAAACGCCCACCGACAAATTAATGTCAGAACAGATAAAAATACTAAAACAACAAAAAGTGTTGGTACCGACAAAATGTTCACCAAGTTTTGTGTCCCCGATGTTTTTGGTGCAAAAATCAAACACCAGCAATCGGCCGATATTCAATTTGAAGAATTTAAATCTTTACCTAGTTCAAACCAGATTTCGACTTATAAACATGTTTCGCGTACCGGATTTTTTGCAGGCAAACGATTGGGTTGTCAAAATAGATTTATCCCAGGCCTATTTTCACCTGCCAATTGCCGACGCCCATCTGCCGTTTCTACGAGTATTATACGCGCCAGACAAGAACTCGGATCCAGAGTTGCTACAAATCACGTGTCTTCCGTTTGGGCTGTCCTCGGCACCCAAAGCATTTTCGACCGTGACAAATTGGGTTGCTCATCTTTTACGCAACAAGGGCATGTTATATGTTAATTGTTTACCTAGACGATTTCCTGATGGCCAATCAGGATCGCCTTACCTTAAGGGACCAAGCTGCGGAGGCTGTTGGAATCCTAAACTCACTCGGGTGGATAGTGAACCACCAGAAATCATTTCTGACGCCGACGAAATTATTAGACTATCTCGGCATCACGTGGAATCTCGGCCAGAATTCCAAATATTTGCCCGAGGACAAGATTCAAAAAATGTCAACTGCAATACGCTGCATTCTAAGAACAAATCAGTGGAGCCTAGACGATGCCCAACGCCTAATAGGTATGTTAAATTTCGCGGCATTCGTTGTGCCCAGAGGTCGACTTCATTGCCGGCCTCTGCAGATTGCTTGCAGAAAACTACCCACACATGTATTTTTAAAATGTCCGATCGATCAAAAAGTGTCGACAGCGCTGTCTTGGTGGCTACAAATGATCTCGGCAAAAACAGCGATCCATTCAAATCCTGTTTCACACTTTCTAACGACCGATGCATCGGACAAAGGCTGGGGAAGTATTTTAGACGGAGCTACTTTAAGCGGAGTTTGGTCCCCAAGACAAGAAAGATGGCACAGCAACATGAAGGAGATGTGGGCCGTGATAAAAACTCTATCTATACATCAGCGTTCGTTGCAAAACTCGACGATATTAATACAATCGGACAACAAAAGCGTGGTGAGCTACATACGCAACCAAGGTGGCCTACGATCCAAGAATCTATATCAGCTAACATGTACCCTGTTCAAAATACTAGACAAGAACAGGATTCAAGTAGTTCCACAGTATATACCGGGTCAGTTCAACGTGGACGCCGACCTGCTTTCAAGACACGCACTACCCGGCGAGTGGACACTTGTAAAGGAGGCTTGTCTAGAGGTATTTCAAAACTACGGAATGCCCGAGATAGATTTGTTCGCCTCGAAGAGCGCACACGTTCTTGCGCGGTACGTCTCTCGAGATTGCAAGGACTTGAACGCAGAATTTCACGACGCCTTCAGCAGAAGTTGGTCATACCGTCGGGCGTGGGTATTTCCACCCCCACATCTCATCCCACGAGTACTGTCGCACCTGAACAATTGCAAAGGCCGATACATATTGATAGTTCCACGGTGGTCGAAAGTATTTTGGCGTCCGGATCTCAAGAAAAGGTCAGTCAGTGCACCCTTACGGATTTTCGACCTCCAACACCGGTTACTAGACACTCGAACGTATCTACCTCCCCCTCGAGTAGACCAGATCTGCCTGGAAGCATGGTTAGTGAAGGGTGGTGTCAAAATTTAACCGGATGGACACAAAGAGAAATGGATTTATTAAACTCTAGTTGGCGTCATTCTACAAAAAAGATTTATTCTGGTATTTGGAAAAAATGGTTGGCCTGGTGTTCTCACAATAACCTCGTTCAGGTAAACCCCACCGGGGTACAGTTAGCAAAATACCTTGCTTATTTGCATTTAGAAGTAAAATTATCTTACAAAACTATTTTGGTTTATAAATCTGCCATTTCCACTTTGGCTTGTACTAATGGTAATAATACTCTTAGTAGTGAACCTATTGTTCAAAGAATTTTGAAGGCGATTTCACTAGCTAACGTAAATTCTCATTCCAAAAAGCCCAATATTTGGGATCCGAGGCTAGTTGTCGAGTGGCTTAGTGCCAACCAACCGCCGTTATTAAATTTATTTCATGTTGCACGACGCACTGCTCTTCTATTGTTACTCGCATCTAGTCGTCGAGTCCATGACCTTACACTTTTATTTATAGACAGAGAACACTTTGAAGATCATTCCAATTACATTATTTTACACCCTTCTTTTGGGTCTAAGACTGACAGCTATACTCATAGACAATCATCGTGGAAATTACGAGTTCACAAGAATACGCAAATATGTACAGTTTGGTGGATTCGAAAATTAATTAATTTGTCGTCATCTCGTAGGGTAGGCACTGATTTAAATAACTTGTTTGTAACTACCCAGGGCGAAGTGAAACCCGCCTCCCGGACTGTTATTGGTGGTTGGGTAAAGACCATTTTAAAAGAGGCAGGTATCGAAGCCTCTCCCGGTAGTACTCGGAGTGCTTCAGCGTCTCTTAACTGGCTTGAGAGCTCTAATATTGAAGAAGTCATGTCTAAAGGTAACTGGAGTGTTCCTAATACATTTGCACGTTACTACTCGGCTGAAATAAATCGATTACCTCATAGTAATAATTTAGCACAAATCTTTGAAGCAGTATAAATGTATACATGTACCTACTTTTGTGATTGCTAAAGTGTAATTCATTAAACATAATTGTCAGTATTAACATTTCATTTTTTATTGTTATGTTTATATACTTAATAATTAGAAATAAAACGTATTTATTTAGTAATTATTACAGTACAGTATGATTGGAAAACTTATGATTGTTTCTATAAATAACTATTTTGTTGTATTACATTGTGTCAAAGGTATAATAAATGGTTGTTGTCTATATTAATGTTTTATATTCAATGTTTTGGTTCCTTACTCTCTTCTACTACTACGTTGAACTTTATAGAATTATTTAAGAAATTCTTACTAAGCTATATTCTGAACTACCTTAGATTACATATAGTTACAGATATCTAATATTTACTACTGAGTACCTAATAGATATATCATCTTTATTCACACATTGGCATACTTCTTAGCTTGCCACCAGGCGATAATAAACACATCGCACTGTTTAAGGTCTAGAATAACGGTTCGTAGCATATAATATAATGTTTTACCTGAAAATAAAACAGTTATTATATGCGAAACCTTATTCTAGACCTATATTTAGAATACTGCCTGGTGGACTTTTCTTGTCCACCGAAAGTGAGATGCAATGTGAGGAGCGCGCCAGACAGTTCGGGCAAGCTCTTCCCCCCTCCCCCGGCTCAAGTGGGGCGGAGCCGGATGTGAGGGATACAAAAGAGGTCGTGACGTAGGTTCCGGAAGTGATGTTATCTCACTGTTTAAGGTCTAGAATAAGGTTTCGCATATAATAACTGTTTTATTTTCAGGTAAAACATTATATTAAATTATTTTCAAAACTAGCCGAGTCTCATGGCTTCACCTGCCTTACTTGGTACCCATCATAAGTAACCTATGTCCTATTTAAGACTGTCTACATACCAGATCAAATCTGATAGGCTAGCGTTCGACCACTATTTCACCTGTTAGTAAGTGATGATGTTATAGAAGATGATAAACTCGCTAGCCATAATACGACTGGCTCTCGAAAATAACTAAACATCATTTTTATTGATTTCTGCGACAGCATGTCTGAAGAAATCTAGTACAATGTATGTTTTTAAATTCATAATTCAAGAATTTTCAAATCTTAAACTCAAGAAGCGAACAGCAACCTCGACTGAACAAACCTCCCCCACCCCTTCCCAGCCCTACAGTAAACAATAAACATTACTGACAAACACACTCGGTTCAAAGTCTCCATTGTCAAAATAATACATAGAGTTTATGTTAATAATTAAATGAACTCACGCTGCGGATTGGATTCTAAGATATTATAATGTAAAGTGCTTTTAGTTCTGACGAGTGGGGCCATTAGATCGGCGCGTAACACGAGCGGGCGCGACAAAGAAAACAAGCTACATTGAAATCGATCAACAGCGACCTACGAAGCGACATTCATACACTAACAGACGTAGGTGGTAAACTTATAACAACCCTCGTTTTTAGATTATTAAATAATGTAAAAATGAACTCAGTCAATCAATTCGTTTTTAAGAGTAAATAAAAACATTCGTTGACAATATCGTTCTATGTAGAAAAGGAAGCCAACCTACAAAACATTATAAGTAGTAATAAAAGTTTTGTAAAGCTTGTTTAAACACATAATTGCAGCTGAACATCGAGAGCTTTGGTTTCATATCGTTTCCATTTCGAACAGTGTGCGCAGGAATTATACAAGTTAATTCCCCCATGCCCGTTTTACCATCTAACAACGAGACAAACTGCCAAACGTCATTCATATATGGTAAACATACCTCCAGTTCGGTCATAGCGTTTTGCTTCTACGTTTATCATCCATACTGCGAAGGAGTGAAACTTATTGCCCGCGTCTTTGTTTCTTGAACGGTATAATCTGGGAGTCAAAAGTAAATAAGTATCTTATAGGCAAGCATGCTACATCTTCGACTGCGACTGCATCAGGTTAGATAGTGGTCAAATGCTTGCCTTTCGAACACAAAAAATAACCAATTTGATTAATAAAGATAGACAATTAATACACGTTACGCATGACTATAAAAGTAAGATGTTTAAAGTTACACCCACTAGAGTTGAGAACACCTAAAAACTCTATGAAATATTTGTAGAGTTTTTAAAAGCTGTGTTAGTGGCCCAATCAAGATTAATATGGTTTTAATTGTCAAGTTAAGGTTATGCATATGTATGATGAAGATAGAGTTTCAGTAACTTAGTATAGAATTAATTGTTCAAACATAGCTTTGTTGGCACATTTTGTTTGCAGGGAGTGTACAGCTGCTGTACAAATATAGATTGTAAGTAGTAATGTATTAATATTAGTAGTATTTTGTGTAGTAGATTACTTTGAAACTTTGTATAGTAAATACAATCACGAGTGAGGTATATTCTAGGCAAACGCACACCATCGTCGACCACATATTCACTTTCTATCAGGTGTGATAGAAAGTTTGTGTGCAAGTACGTAAGTATGTTTGTTCCCTCTGCACGCTTTAACGACTGAACAGATTTGGATAACATTTGGAATGTACATAGATTATACCTAGGATTAACACATAGGCTACTTTTTAACTTAATAATTGCGGGTGAAGCGATTCCTCAATGAGAGGTCTACAACTATGCAAATAGAGTACAACCTATCATAACTACAGAAAAGACAATTTTGAGAGTTTGAAGGGAAAGGTACTGAGTATTTAGGTTCAAAAGCCAATCTATCAGAACGCAACTACATCGTCACTTTCTATCAGGTGTCAATCATTTGCTTAGTCAGTTATAAAAAAAAATATATCTGTATAATGTAGGTACACACGTATCGTTGTACGCAACGTCAAAATAAAATCCCCTTAGAAACAGACCACTGAAGTGGTATTGCGTAAAAATCCAATAAACAATTCTTTCTACAAGGGATCAACCTGAGGGCACAGAATACATACCAGTACTGAGGGCGAGTACGTGCCTAAGCGGTACCCCACTTTCTCAAATCCCTCCTCCAATGGCTTTTCAGAAAGATTATGATTACTTTCGTATAATTATAATATTCTACTTTACCTGCCTGAATCGGGATAAAACGTACCTAGTGTGTTGACTTTGTCATTTCATCTGATTTTTTACCGACTTCCGAAAAAAGAAGGAGGTACTCAAGTCGACTGTTTTTTTTTTTTATATTTGTTACCTCATATCTTCTCTCCACGTGAACCGATTTCAAAATTTTTTTTTACTTTGAAAGATGTCGCTTTCTAATTGGTCCCATTTAAATTTGATCAAGATCTAATCAGTAGTTCTTGAAATATCGTCAAAAATGTCTATTACGTGACGATTAATGCGTACTTTGACGATGTTCTCGTTTACCCGACTTTATAAGTTATCTCATAACTTCTTTCGTTGTGAGCCGATTTTGATGATTCTTTTTTTATTTGAAAGCTGGTGCTTTTTATGTGGTCCCACTAAAAATTGATCAAGGTCTGATCCCTAGTTTTTGACTTAAGCTCAATAATGCGTGTTTATACATTAAATCTGATCAAGGTTCCGATGATAAAGCGGTGAAGTCAGTTTTTTTAAGCTTTGCTTGCGTTTAATTATTTTATAAATAAACAAAATAACATCCGTAGTACTCCATGAAAAGAAAAACATGCGAGGCAGTCTTCGGTGACTGCCGATATAAGTGAAAACTATATACATAATACTAGCTGACCCGGCAAACGTTGACTTTTATTTCCCACTCGTACCCAGTGGGGACGACCGTGTGGGGACGACCGGGAATGAACCGTGTTTTGCCATATTACATTATTTCTAGGAAATATTTTTTATTTCAATAAAAAAATAGGGGTTGATCGTAGAAGGGTGAAAATTTAGGGTTGAAAAAAATAAAGCTGACCCAGCAAACGTTGTTTTGCCATATACATTATTTCATGCTTAATCATAAAAAAAATAAAAACAAAAAATTTTGTCCAAAAATTAAAAAAATATGTTTTGGTTTGGACCACCCTTAATATTTAGGGGTGTAAAAAACAGATGTTCACCGATTCTCAGACCTACCCGATGAAACACAAAAATTCATAAAAATCGGTCGAGCCGTTTCGGAGGAGTTTGGTAACAAACACCGCGACACGAGAATTTTATATATTAGATATTTTTTATATATTTACTTTTGATCCAGCCGTTCCTGAAACGAAAAACAAATTTTTTTTTTTTCGCCACAATCATCCAATTGGTATAATTTGCCCTGAGGCTTGTTAAATATGTTATTATGATGTATACGTACCTACCCAACATTAATTAAACAGCTAACGAGGTCGTGATTGATTGCTCTACGTTAATTAATTATACCTATGACTGTCGGTACCAAAGAAACCTTTCTATATCACACTAATATTACGGTTCTGGGAATTCAACGGGTAAAACCACGAGGCGCAGCTAGTTATGCTTAGTAAAAGGGAGACAAGAAAATTGTCCAATTAAAAGTTTTTTTTTACATACCGTCTAACCAAACGTTTGACTACAATCACTCCTGATGGAAAGTGACGATGTAGTCTAAGGTGGAGCACGATTGCTCAGTAAATACCTATTCACTTTACTTTTGAACACACCCGAATTGTACCTTTCGGCAAATACAGTTGACGGCAAAGCGTTTAATTTTTTTGCTGTTTTATAAATGAACGAAGACGCGAAACGTTTCGTGCGAATGAACGGTATATCAACCATGAATGGGTGACGCGACGCCGTCCGTAGGGTGTAAGGTGGAAAAAAAGGTGAAGCGGGAACAAGGTCGTGTAGGTCCTTTGCACATTTATTATTATAGAATACTGTCAGGCTAGCAACTTTACGCCGATGATCCATTCCTTTGTCGTTCACACAATGAATATATACATAACTAGCTGACCCGCCCGGCGTTGCCCGGGTAAACAAAAACTTACACATAAACGCTTTCTCACTCACAGCCCCACTGTAAAAGTACTATAAGTTGTGTCGTGGGGCCGTAAACATTAACACCATATTTTTTTTTTTTTTTTTTTTATTTGTGACAGGCTAGTGTTTGACCACTATCTCACCTGATGGTAAGTGACGATGTGATCGAAGCTGGTAAACACACTAAACCTGGAATACGCGGGCTCTCAAGGATAACTGCCGGAACACCGTATTTGGCTTGGCGGCAGACTTTCAACTTGATGGTGGTAAGCTACTTTGGTAGCAAGCCAGGCGAGCAACTCACAAAATGCTCTACCACCTCTCAAATGTCACCTGATTAGCACCACCCGGGGACCACGTGTAGGGAGTCAGACTTAAGGGGTATCCTCCTACGGACGTGGGTGACTCAGCCCCCAAAAACACTTCCACATTCACAGCCCCACACTAAGTTCAGTGAATTGTAGCATGGGGCCGTAAACATCCAAGATTCACAAAGCATTCACAACATATTAAAAACCAGGAACACAAATTTCCCGTAGGGAGAAAACTTCTGTTACCACCGCGAATCGATCCCGCTGCTTTGAAGGCAAACGCGCACCCATTTACGCGAGTACATAGTTCAAAAGATGACCCGCCCGGCGTCGCCCGGTTAAAAAATATACAAATAAACACTTCCACATTCACAGCCCCACACTAAGTTCAATGACTTGTATCGGGGGGGCCGTAAACATCCAAGATTCACAAAGCATTCACAACATACTCAAAACCAGGAACACAAATTTCTCGTGGAGAAACATTAAAGGCAAACGCCCACCTAACTACGCCAGTGGGTAGTTCAAAGTTTAAAGATTCCCCACCCTGCGTCGCGTCGCCCTGTTATAAAATCTACACATAAACACTTCCACATTCACAGCCCCACACTAAGTTCAGTGAATTGTAGCGTGGGGCCGTAAACATCCAAGATTCACAAAGCATTCACAACATATTAAAAACCAGGAACACAAATTTCCCGTAGGGAGAAAACTTCTGTTACCACCGCGAATCGATCCCGCTGCTTTGAAGGCAAACGCGCACCCATTTACGCGAGTACATAGTTCAAAAGATGACCCGCCCGGCGTCGCCCGGTTAAAAAATATACAAATAAACACTTCCACATTCACAGCCCCACACTAAGTTCAATGACTTGTATCGGGGGGCCGTAAACATCCAAGATTCACAAAGCATTCACAACATACTCAAAACCAGGAACACAAATTTCTCGTGGAGAAACATTAAAGGCAAACGCCCACCTAACTACGCCAGCGGGCAGTTCAAAGTTCAATGATAAGACTAAACAAAAAAAAACAGTCGAATTTATATCCTCCTTCTTATGTTAGTCGGTTCAAAACATAGACGTATGCCGGATTACGCAGTAACTGTTCCTTTCTGTGATTTCACCCTCAAATAAACTTAACAATTTCTCCTAGACTATAGGTCCAAATTATGTGCAGTAAAGAGCAAATTGCATCTACGAGAACTACGTAAGCCGATGAAATAGGTTTTTTTGATAAGGATTAATATTAAATACTTAAAAAAAGCCAACGAAATAGAAGCCGCTATTTTTTAATGTGCAGGAATTTGTAGTACGTGTCGGTACATTTCTTACCCGTCCCGTTCACGGGCGGACTCCCGTGAAACTAATTTCACGATTTCTCATAGACTATTTATCCAAATCATATGCAGTAAAAAGCAAAATGTATCTACATGAACTACGTAAGACAAAGAAATAGTTTATTTTGATAAGGATTAATACTGAATGTCTCAAAAGCCAACTAAACAGAGGCCGCTTTTTTTTCAGATTATTAACAAAGAAAAGTATTTTTTCTGAGCTATACATACATGTTAGATATATGCTGTCGCGGACTTTTTTGTAAAACTCACGAAGGCCAACATTTTTGCCATACATTGTTTTCAACTATGTCTTACCGTTTAGTCAGCGTACGACGATAAAGCGGAAAGTTAGCAAATTTTTCTCCGACTTGTCTTACGAATATTATTATTTGGAAATGATAACTAACTTCTATCCCAACAAAACATAGCCTATGACACTCAGTGATAGTGTAGCTATCTATTGGTGAACGAATTTTCAGAATCGGATCAGTAGTTTCAGAGATTACCTTTTACATACAAACAAACAAACTTTACCTCTTTATAATATTAGTATAGACAATTAATCGGAAGCAGAGCTTAAAAAAACCGACTTCACCGCTTTATCTTCGGAACTTTGATCAGATTAGATTTACTAAACACAAATTATTGACGATATTTCAAGGACTAAATTAAATAGGACCAATTAGAAAGCAACATCATTCAAACAAAAAAAAAATCAATATAGGTTCACGTGGAAAGAAGATATGAGGTAACACACATAACAAATAATACTTACAGTAGACTTGAGTACCTCCTCCTTTTTTTGTGAAGTCGGTAGAAAAATACCGACTAATATTGGATAAAAACAACTCACACAAAGTTGATTCAAATAATAATAAGTTAATTCATGGAAATAAATTAATAATAATTGCATGCGCACAATATCGATACTAACTGTAAACCAGTTCAGTATCTAATTATGGAACTGTGGTCAGCTACAGATTTTATAGTTGTTAGTCAGCCATTTAGTAGCTACCACATAGTTAAATGAGCTGTGGACAAATTATATTTATTAGTAAATCAAACGTGATTTATGTTAGGATATAAACTCGATGGCTTGTAAGTAACTTAGGTCATTGCATAGTATGGATGCATAAACATTTATGAGATATAGGCAATTGGTCCATAGGTTAGGAAAGTTTTCTAAGACAGTCATGTATACGTTTACATAATTAAACGCAAGCAAAGCTTAAAAAACCGACTGAACCGCTTTATCTTCGGAACCGTGACCAGATTTAACGAATTAAACACGCATAATTGACAATAACTCAAAAACTAGTGATCAGATCTTGACCAAATTTAAATGGGACCACATGGAAAGCACCGAAATCCACCCGAAAACCATAGACATTCGATGCAAAGTGTTATACATATATTTCTACTATGGTTATACCTACCTACATTTGATTATGTATTGCTACCCGCATTCGATGTCATGAATCTATGATATTTTTTCAGCAAAGTATTTTATCCCCCGACGCACAAAGAGGGGTGTTATAAGATTAACGGGTGTATCGTATCGATATATCGTGTGTCTATGGCATCGTATGGCTGGACTGATTTTGATTTAGTTTTTTGTTTGTAAGGTGACTTAATCGAGAGTGTTCTTAGTTATGATTAGTGAAAATCGGTGCAGCTGTTTTAATTTTTTTATTTAGTCACTTGTTTTTATGTAATTAAGAAATTAGACGAGCAAGTCGCCTCGCCTGAAGGTAAGCGTCACGCTTGCATATAACCGTTTAGTACCACCCAATGGTTTGAACTTAAATAGTTCAAAATCCTCCTCTTCTCTTCTTCCTCTTCTCCTATATACTTCCTCTTCGCTTATATACTTTGTTATTTTACAGGAAAAATGGCCTTTTCATCTTGCATATAGTAATGTTTGCACACTTAGATGTCTGGCGATGGTGAACTATACTGCCCCAGGCGGACCTCCGAAAAGTCCTACCACTAAAACAACATTCTTAATATTAATAAAACCTCAAAAAGTATAAAGAGCAGCGATTGTTATTTTTTATCCATCTCTTTCTTCCAAATAATAAAAAAACATTCCTAGAATAACAAGAGTCTGATTATTCGCATGATAACTATTTGTTAGTTTGGGATTGATATTTGTACAACTGGTGTGCACAGTTTGATTCTGTGGTTAGAATGATAAGAAAATATATCTAAGTGATACGATCAAGCGGGAGAGGTTAAAGTAGCGTTTCGCTTCCACTTTCATTATGAGAACTGCCAAGGAGTGGAACGCCCTGCCGTCTACTGTGTTTCCCGAAAAGTATAATATGGGGTTGTTCAAGAAGAGAGTCAATAGGTATTTACTGAGCAAGCGTGCTCCATCTTCGACCGCATCGTCGTTTTCCATCAGGTGAGATTGTGGTCAAACGCTAAAAAAAAAACCTATGGGCTGTCACAAATGATGCCACAAAGCTTCGCTTACGTTATTTAGGGTTATAAAGTATGCGAGGTCCGCACCCCCATTAAAAAAAAACAATGTGGACGTTGGGGATTTAAATTCCCATCGGCCCATTAGTAAAAGTCATTTTTTAATGGGGCAGATGAGAAATCCAATTCCCGTATGCCTATTTTTAATTATATCTGATGGCATATAAATTCCCATATGCCTTTAGAGAGTCACAAAGTAAGATAAAACATATTTTAAATATTATACTTCGATTATCTTTTATACTTACATGGACATCAATAATTCGACAACTAGTAGGAAATAAAGTTCATTTTTGCTTAATTCTAATTGAAACTGCTCGCAACAGATATATGTAGGTAAAAAGTAAAGTAAAAAGTAAAAATTATTTATTTCATAAATTATTGTACATTTTACAAATTGCGGCCCTAGTTACCAAACTGGGTGTGAGTAACACCCGTATCTTGGTAATTAGTTCCTTCCTATAAGGTGAAAATTTTATTAAGTACTTCTTATCTAGGTCGTTAAAATATTGAAAAATTAGATTAAAAAACAAGACAAAATAAAATTTAAATCAAGCGTTATTTTGAAATTATAAGAACATTTTAGACAGTTTATATAAGTCAAATAAGTTCCGCAGCTCAATTTTAGGAAAAACTACCTAAGTCTACATAAGTCACGTTTTGGTAGGTAACAGAGGGTCGGGTATCATACCGAATTTTATCCCCGCTCTCGCTGTCGCTGTACTTCATACATTGGTATGGCTGAACGTTTGCCTTACATCAAGTAAGGATGTATTAAACGAGCATATCCCGAGCTTCCTTTGCAGTGACAACATTACCGCTCCACTGACTTGAGAGGTATTCCTTTGGAACATATTGTTCAGTGTAAATACTCATTGCGAAACACGTTACGTTTGCCTACAAAATTAAACGTTACATTCGCTTTGTACGTAACTAATCCAAATTGTAGCACCGATGCAATTTATATTGCATTTATTTCTTAAAAAAACCGGCCGGCCAAGTGCGAGTCGGACTCGCACACGAAAGGTACCATTATTATATATAATGCAAAACAAATATTTAAGGAGGGCAAATATTTGTTTTATTTTAATCAAAAACCAAAAATATATTTATTTCGGACAACATGATCTATTTTAATTTGATGATTTATTTTTAAAGTGAATAAAATATTCAGTGAATATTTAACTACTACTACTAACTTTAATTTAACGTTTGTTGTATGGGAGCCCCCTTAAATATTTGTTTCATTCTGTTTTTTAGTATTTGTTGTTATAGCGGCGACAGAAATACATCATCTGTGAAAATTTCAACTGCCTAACCGTAGAAAAGAATATACTCTACCCGAGAAGAATGCCAACTCAATAGAAATTGCAGTGAACCAGTTTTTACGTTTATAGCACAATACGCCATCTATGCTTTGACCATTAAAATAAACGTCACATTCAAATAAACCATTGTAGCACTTTATTTATATATAGTAATACTACTAAATGCCCGGAAGGATGCTGTTGGACTAAACTAGACCAAACAGATTTCAATCATATTTTCCGCTACTTGTAGAACAGAAGTTGACCCCTCCCCCCTGTGCCTAACTATCACGGTTCATGAGATACAGCCTCGTGACAGACGGACAGTCTTAGTAATAGAGCCTCGTTTTACCCTTTGGGTACGGAACCCTAAAAAAAACGTTATATCTTATAGCACGTGTGTGTTATTATATTTAAGAAAAGGTATTCTGGAGTAAAAGTTTTTAAGTTAGCACGGTCACATTAATTGATATTTATTTATTTATTGACAATCAACTGTCACATATCGCTTACACTAATTAACACAATATATCATTATTAAGTTAAACATTTTATAAATTACTGGTAAAATTAAATAAAAAAATATGATAATATCAATACAATTATAAATCCCACTCGAAATATCTAATACCAATTAAACCTTATTAATAATATAATTAAAACGAAAATGAGAGAATAAATTGATAAATAGCGACATGGAATATGTAAAAATAACATTAAATATCTAAATCAGAATGTACCCGTACATGGTAAATATCAATATCCTGTATTAAATATAAATTAAAGGTATCATGGAGCTCTTTCCTTCAATGCCGAAGACGATAAGTATTTGACATTTTCGAACTTCTTTAGGCGCGTTGAGTATTTTTCAACCGATTTCAAAAAAGGAGGTTCTCAATTCTACTGTAATTATGTTTTTTTTAATTGTATGTTACGCGATATTTCCGCCAATTATGAAACGTATTTGATGTTTTTTTTTTGTTTTGGTATAGTATACTTCAAGGGGCCATATAAATTTTATCGAAATCGGTCAAGCCAATCCCGAAATATAAGCGATGAAGCCGGTTTTTAAAAGATTTGCTTGCATTTCAATTATTGGGTGAACAAAAATCATGGAACTCGCGTGATAGTCACCGAACGCTTCCCATGAGCTATAAATGTATACTGTGTGTATATATATATATATATATCTTAAATATTAAGCAAAAATAATCATAACATATGTTATAGAATAAATATGTACAAAACTTAATCTAACATCTAATAGTTTTTTTTAAGTAATAAAACATAACTGTAATTAACTTTTTTTTAGTATCAGTATTGTGGACTATCTACGGGCCAATTGCCTATATTTCCTAAAACTAAACTAAAACTATGTACAGCAAAGAACCAAGTTACCTACAAGACATCGAGCCTATAGGTAACTCAAGTGCTCAAGCCCACTACCAGTGGGTAGCGTTCCCATTATGCTGGCGGCATTTGGTGACGTTGAGCTAAATAAGTGCCAGCATTTTGATTAACTCTTACCAGGGACAGCATTTTAGGAAACCACATTTTTTTTGGAAGTATCTTTTCACACTCTATGTACTCGTATCTAGTAAAAAGGTAATAAGGACGCGACACCCGGTAGCAAGATGTTACCACTGTCTGACGCATTGCAGACTCGTTTACACTCTTTTTTAATTCAGCTCCTTATATTATAGTTTTTCAGAATAATCAGCACAAAAATCCTCTATAGCTATCCTTGAACTACGCTAAAAATAATATTCAGTGTATTGTACTAACAAAATTATGGCATAAAGAAAATATTCCACATTATTTTCTAGGCTAGCTTGCTCCATCGTCGACCACATCGTCGTTTAATATCAGTTAAGATTATGGTCAAAAGTTTACCTATATTAAAAAAAAAAAATATGATTATGTCAAATAACGAACTAATAATTATTGTTACGTATAAAAAAAGCTACTTCCTATTTCCATCAGTTTTAAAATAAGTAACTTTTCCATTACTGTTTCTATTTCAGATTTTTAAAGCGTTTCCTTCATTCACGTTAATTCAAAATTAATTAACAACTTTTCTACTTAGAGGAACTTCGGCAAAACTTTCGTTTTTAGATTAATGTTGCCCAGATTTTACCTAATGTAGGTTAAAAATACAACCAGAAATGTTCATTTACCTTTATAGAAGTTCGATTAAAGTAAATAATATTAGTATAATAAGTTATTCGCTCAAATTAAAATTCAAATGCATGTAGTCTTCTCCTTTAAATATAGTGACATTTGGTTTGAAATTTTTAAGATAATGCTGTTGTGAATGTTTTGATGTACACTATGTTGGTGATCTTATAGATAAATAAATAAATAAATAATATTTAGAACACTAAGTACCTACGGGCCAATTGCCTATATTTCCGAAAACTAAACTAAAATTATATACATCTATACTTACTACCTACATTGCCTCTCGGAATTGCAATGCTAATACGAATAATAATAGCTAACAATTAATTTTTGATATTCGTTGAAATATTATATAGTATACAAAATACTATATTATATAATTTAATTATGTTTTAGTATTGCCTTAACGAGTCAACATTTTCATTTTAGATTAAACGAAAAATTTACGGGCGTTACATATACTTGCATATATTTTTAAGCTATACCAAATGTGGAAGATGGGACGGGATGCAACTTGCGTAGACACCCTAGCACCGTCTCATCTTTCTGGAACTAAAAATAAGACTGGTGTTGCGGCTGAATCAGCAGAGACTCTCAAAAGGCGCAAATATACAGTAGAACTCCAATTATCCGAACTCCGACTATCCGAATCACAAAATGCGTGACCTGGCTGCCCGAAAACGGTTGAAAACCGCAAAACAGCTTACATTGACGGAGATGTTTAAAAAACAATGATTTTTATTTCTAAACTTGTACATAAGTACATTTTATTTATATTTAAAACATGTGAAAATTTCATGTTTCTTTCATTTAATTCAATAAAAAAATAGTGCAATATCAAAACGTAGCTTTTATTCCCTCCAATGGCAATTTTTTTTTTAAAATCCGATTATCCGAATATTTGATTATCCGAATGGGTCCCGGTCCCCATTAATTCGGATAATTGGAGTTCTACTGTAGTAATATTGATGGTGGTTATATATTTGTGCCTTTTGGGGTTGAGACGTTGGGACCGTGCGGACCGGGAGCACATACAATCTTCAATGAATTATCAAAGCGTTTGGTCGAAGCAACTCGTGACCAAAATGCTGGCAAATATTTTAGACAGAGATTGAGTATTGCCATTCAACGTGGCAATGCTGCCAGCATTTTGGGTACTTTACCTACTGGTCTATCTAGTTATAGTACTTATTATTATTGTTTTGGTTAATTTTAATTTAGTTTTTAGTTTAATGTAATATTCAATAAAGTGTATATTTTTCACAGTGTACATATAAAATAGCTAT
This sequence comes from Lomographa bimaculata, assembly GCA_948107665.1. Taxonomy (NCBI): domain Eukaryota; kingdom Metazoa; phylum Arthropoda; class Insecta; order Lepidoptera; family Geometridae; genus Lomographa; species Lomographa bimaculata. Next base: position 397,695 of record OX403607.1, on the reverse strand, counting down.
ACCTACATACTGATCCGAAATATATAAGATACATAGAAATATTACTGCACTTCCAAAATGGATATTTACAGGAAGTCTAGTAGGTACCAGGTACGGATCGTTTGCAAAAATTTGATATATTTTTTATATAATTGAGAGACAAGTCGCTCTCCTGATTGCAAGCGTCACGTCTTCTCATTACAGTACAGTGTTACCTAGAGTTTTGGACTTATGTACACTTATGTAAACTCTTTAAGCCTTGTAATTTCATTGGCAACATTGCCCTTCAATCCTGTATACAGTAATATGAAACAATATGAAATGAAGCTTTTCGAACAATCAAAACTTGTAATCGGCCTACTGTTACTATGTAAAATAATTGTATAACTAAATTTTTATTGATGTCTTATAATCTCAAGCTTGCGATTAAAATTCTGGTTGTGAAGTAATTACTCATAACTGCTGTCGCAGCATCGTGTTGCTGTTGCTTTCTCGAAAGGCGCTGTTAAGGCGAAGGTATCGAGTTGGCGGACTGGAGCCAAACTGTAGTCTTGTAGAATTGCCTGCATAGGCAGTGTGCGTGCTTTCATATATTTTTTAAAATTAATCTTACCCTTTTACAAAAAACTTGAGTTCACAACGAGGTTTGAATGTTTGTTGGGATTACACCCAATATTTTTTGTACAAAATATTTTTATAGAAACAGAATAAAATTGATTCATTCCACTGAACGGGAAATTTGGTATTTTTTAGTAAAGTTTAATGTTTTTTTTTTATCGAGCCTAATTTATTCAATCGTATATCGCTGAACATATTCGAATAAAATATTTTGTGAACATTTATTACACATAAAAAAATGCTGTTAATCGACCGTCAAATCTTTAATATTTGTGAGGACGAATCGTCCAATTTAGAGCCTACTTCACCTTAAAGCATATAAACACAGAAATTTAAAACATTAGTAGGATAGAATATATACATCAAAATAATATTTATTAGTATTTCGATGAACAAACAAACTATATAATCCTACTAATATAATAAATCCGAAAGTTTGTGTGTATAAGTGTGTATAAGTATGTTTGTCCCCTCTTCACGCTTTAACGGGTGAACGGATTTGGATGAAATTTGCAATGTACGTAGCTTATACCTAGGATTAACACATAGGCTTTTTTTTAACTTGATAATAGCGGGCGGAGCAGGGTTAATAATTTGTAAACTACGTTCAAAAATCTCTTTTAAAGTATTATATATTTATTATATATATATTTATACACTGGTGAGAGTATAAACAAGTCTATGACTTATGATTTTACGTAGGCAGTTTTTTTAATTCTCACATAAATGTGTATATTTTGAAAATTTAACTTAGTATTTATTACAAATAAAAATGGCCTAACCATGGAACTTTTTATTTGAAATCGTTTAATAACGGTTTGCTCGCTGGGCACGATACAGTACGGACGTGTTGCTAAAAATTCTTAAACTTTAAATACAAATGGTAAATAACAGTGTTAACAAATTTCAATCTCATTAAAATCAGTTTAAAAAGTGAAGTTGGCCGAGTTGTAGTGTGTTAGTTACGCTATTATACTTTTACGAAACAAGTGGTCACTACTGAAGAAAGAGACAGCGTTCTATCTCTTACCCGCTTCTACAAAAACAAGTTGGCAAACAACACAGATCATGAGTGCGAGACAGTCACCAACTGGAAGTGGCCTAGCTGTTGGGCGAAGTGGCTCGCAACCAAATTTGACAAACAAAGACCTTCTTTTAGAAGGTTTCGATAACAATAGAGTAACTATGCGCAATAAACGTAAACATAGTGATAATGACAACGAGATTAAAGAAGATTTAAAGGATATTCGCCAACAATTGTCACAAATGATGGAAGTAATGACATCACTTAGCAATAACCAGAAAGAGTTCATGACCAAAGTATCTGGAGATATATCTGAAATCAAGGAAGAAATACATGATATTAAACAGATGACAAATAATCTAACTTTAGAGCAAGGTACTATTAAGACAGATATCTTGAACTTACAAACTAGAACTACAGACACAGAAAAGACAATTGAAAATATCAAATCAGATATTACCCAACTTCAATCCAAAGATTCCCTTACTGTTTCCGCAGCTGGAACTATAGAGGAAATGTTAACAGAAGTTAAAGAAAGAGAGGAACGAATTAAGAACATCATTATTGTTGGAGTAAATGAGCCAGTATTGGAGAATAAAGATGAAAGAAAAAACAACGACAAAGAGGAAGTACTAAAAATTACTAGAGCTATTAGTAATGCATGCCCTGAACCTGAAAACATAATTCGTCTTGGGAAATACAACCCAAATAAAAATCGTCCCCTAAAAGTTTGTTTTAAAACACAAGAAATAGCTGTATCCGTACTACGTAACAGGAATAGCTTGAAATCAGATGCTATTAAAATATATTCGGATCAAACACCGCAACAGAAAATGTATTTAAAAAACCTTAAAGAAGAGCTCAAGCGCCGAAATGATAATGGTGAGAAGGATTTAACTATTAGGTATGTCAGAGGTGCCCCCAAAATTACTAAATTACTTACAAAAAACTAGAAGATCCCCCGACCCCACCAGGAGCTATATGTAATGGTATATCTTATCAATTAGTCCACAATTATGATAATGTTACAACGAGCAGAAAGTCCTTAAAATTTCTATATGCAAACACCCGAAGTATTGTGAAAAGTGGTAAATTTGATGAAATAAAATGTATCGTCAAATCATTCACAAGTACCCTTCATATCATTATTCTTACTGAAACATGGATAAAATCATCAGAAGAAGCGAAGCGGTTTCAAATACCAGGATATTGCCATTATTATAATCACAGATGCACCAAAAGGGGTGGTGGCGTATCAATTTTTGTTAACAACGATCTCAAACACAGCTTCATTGAGGATGAATGTCATAACGATAACCATTATCTTTGGATCCATATTGAGAGACTCGGCTTAGATATAGGTGCTATTTATAGACAACCTAAACCTGCAAACCTTGATAACTTTTTAGACATTTATTCAGCTCAACTGCATAAAAGAAAGAGAGGTGTGGCATTCGGTGATTTTAACATAGACCTATTGAATTCAGAACGTGCGACTGCACTGTATAATGAAACATTGCAAGAAACCGGCTATAAAGTCCTAAACAAAATACATCAAGATTATTGCACTAGAGAAACGAACTCGAGTAAAGCCATTTTGGATCACATATGCTCAAACCTTAAAGACACAGACTTTTCCATTACCATTATTGACACACCGATGTCGGATCACAAACAAATATATTTCGAGATTAAAAGACAACAAACAAAGCCTCTTAAAAAAATTAAATATGAAGCAATAGACTATGAAAAATTAAAAAATATTATGGAAGCGGACAAAAACATCGAGAAAAGCAATAGTCAATACGAAGTATTCGAAAAGAAGTTGATAGGTTACATTGAAAACAGTAAAATCATAAAAACAAAATACATGAACCCTCCTAAACAAGAATGGATAAATAAAACAATAATACATGAAATCAACGAAAGAAATAAAATATGGAGTGAATATAAAAACAACCAAAATGACAAAGTAAAAGAAGAACAATTTATTAAGAAAAGAAATGAAGTCACTGGAAAAATCCAACATACCAAAAGTAAATACTACCTTAAAGCTTTCGGGGAGTGCAAGAAGAAGCCAAAGAAAATGTGGAAACTTATAAATAGCCTTTATTTTAATAAGATTAAAGAAACAACAGCTCCAAGTAAACTTGAAACATCAAATGGCTTTATCATAAGTGATGCAAATGAAATATGTGAAACTTTTAATACTTTCTTTTCTAATGTTGGTTCGACCCTTGCTGAGCAAATTTTAAATTCAGTTTCTAAAAATTCAAAATCAAATCACGTCATACGCGCAACTGGAAGTACTTCTAGCAACTTTAACAAATTACCACTTACAACAACGGAGGAAGTAGCTAAAATCATTCACAATTTAAAGTCCAACACTAGTTCAGGTATAGACGGTATTAATACAAAATCTATTAAATGTGTTAAAAACTTAATACTTGAGGAACTTACTCAGTGCGTTAATAAATGTTTAGAAGATGGAACTTTTCCAGACAGCCTTAAAAATGCAAAAGTCACGCCCATCTTTAAATCTGGTAGTAAGTCAGACCCTGGTAATTATCGGCCTATCTCTGTTTTACCGATTCTCTCGAAAATTCTTGAAAGAGTTATATATAACCGGCTTGAAAGTATTTTAACCTCAATCAACTTTCTATACGAGAAGCAGTACGGTTTCAGACCCAAGTCAAATACACTCTCAGCTTCAATAGATATTGTTACGAAGATAAAGCTCTGCATAGATAAAAAGCAAATAGCACTGGGTGTATTCATCGACTTAAAAAAGGCATTCGACACCGTAAGTCACAATCTGCTTCTCAATAAACTGTGTGAAATTGGTATTACCGGCTCTGCACTTGAAATATTTAAGTCTTATTTATCAAATCGTAAGCAGACAGTGAAGATAGGTCAAACCAAAAGCGAACCAAATTTAATAACTTTTGGTGTACCACAAGGTTCAATCTTAGGACCCCTCCTGTTTTTAATTTACATAAATGATATACATAAAATTGGACTAAGGGGTGATGTGACGCTCTACGCTGATGACACCAGTTTGTTTTATTTTGGTAAATCAGTGGACACTGTAATTGCAGACGCACAGTACGATCTAGATCAGCTAAATACATGGTTCCAGTGCAATTTGCTCACCATAAATATTGCTAAAACTAACTATATTATCTTTAAAGCAATTAATAAAAACATACCAAATTTTTTACCTCTGACTATCAATAACGTTGCTATAAACAGAGTGTACCAAGAAAAATACCTAGGCTTAATCTTAGACAGCAATATGACCTGGAAACCGCATTTACTTAAATTAAAATCTAAAATAATATCGCTCGTGGGAATGCTGCGTGGAGTCGTACGATGCCTCCCACGTCAAGTACGATACACAATATACAATTCACTCGCTAAACCCCACATTGATTACCTTGTGGAAGTATGGGGCACAGCTGCTAAGACAAACTTAAATATGATACAAATAGCACAAAACAAATTAATAAAAAGACTATTTAACTATAACTTTCTTACATCTACAGCCAAAATATATAAAGAAACAAAATTATTAAATATCAAACAAACTTATGTCTACCAAAACTGCATTTTAATCCGTAAAATCTTAACTAAAGATGTACACATACAAATAACATTTACCAAGAAACAACAATACCAAAAAATTAAACTAAGAAATGCTAACGAGATAAATCTACATACACCACGAACTAACTACGGTAAAAAAAGTATTATGTATGAAGGTGCCCAATTATACAATAAATTGCCAAAAGACATAAAACAAGCAAAAACTATGTTCACTTTTAAAAAACTTTTAAAACACTACGTAATGACCAATCAATAATATTAATAATAATTAAACTATTTTTACATTATTAAGATTTAAAACATTCTTAAGACGCATTTATATCATTATCAGATAAACTTAAAACTATTATTTACTACAATTAAAGCTATTAATAACAAAAATTTAAAATATTACATTGTATCATATCATATATAGGACGATAAATGTTACAATTATAATCTAAATCTAAAACTGCATGCCACTTCCAGTTGCGCTTATTCCGTGAGCGTTGTTGTTGTTGTGTAGGTACGGTGGTGAGTCAGCCGGTTCGGTCGCGGCCGGGCCGGCCATGCCGCCGCGCGCTGCCCGGTATCAATGCACACAATTGCAAATGCAACTGCCAACATTATATTCATATTAGCTAGTATTATGCTGTAGTTATTATTATTTGTTTATTTACTTAGATCGTATGTAAGCCCAGTAAACTATTTATAATTATTATTAGATTTCTCATGTAAGTGAAGTAATTCTTTTTGAGAAATAAATAATCTTAAACCGGAATAACATGTAAATATTTCCATTGAGTCTCCGGAAGCGTGATTTTGATATTTTGTTACCCCAAGATAACGTAACCTTCCAGCCCCTGTAAGGAGACGCCTACAAATGTTATTTGTAGACAGACCCTTATCAAAATTTCAAATAGGAAACAACTTTGTTCCACAACATGGGTGTTCGGAAACCCTGACATGTGAGTTAAGTAATCGTTGGTATTCTCTGTTTTATAATATAATCTGTATTTGATAACTAAGGTTACGTTTCGAGGATACCATTGTTTTATTTGGGATACATGTATGAAAGGTTTAATAGACAATAACTGGCAAGAAACGTGGGAACTTCATAGGCTTCAAGACATTAACTTCTTCGATAAGATACGTAAAGTTACTTTTTTGTATAAAATAAGTACAACTTCATCTCTTCGATCAAAATATTATGACATATTTACATATGAAGCAAATTCACTGTTCGGATTTTGATGCGGTACGTAGCTTTCGTCTAATATTAAAATTTGTTTTTATGTGCGATAGGCAAGCATTTATCCGTATCTCTCATGCCCTTTAAAAAAACATTTACATGATTTTGCTATCCCTGACACTTATTATCACACTTATATAATAAATGCAAAAGTTTGTGTGTAAATGTGTTTCTTTTTCTTCACGATGCAACGGCTGAACGGATTAAGATACAATTTGGAATGAGCATAGCTTATGACACATCATAGGCTACTTTTCATCCTGAACAACGAAGGCGAAGCCGCGTGGAACATCTAGACTTATATCTATCTATCGCACCTAATGAAACGTAAAAATCATAGCTTGGAATATCTACTCGTTTTATGTCTCGTTCGTTTACAATTCAAATGAGTTTTTTGGTAACGAATAAGTTTTTATAAATTGTTATTACGTTTTAATTTGTCTTAACTTACAAAGTTCTAACTCTCTAAGTCTTAACTTTCAAAACTTGGCTAAGTTTAATTTCTGATTACTTATAATAAGACCCATGTAACACTTGGTTTGCAAATAAACGTATGAGTATGAGTATTATTATAGTACTATTTCAATTGTTTTTGCATTTCGTATTATAATTTTCATATTTCCTATTAAACATTTGTAGTATGTTATAAAATATATTGTAGATACGTCCGGAGTGAATAAAATGTTTAAACAATACCATTCACTTCAATAACAACTTAACTTTGTACACAGTTGATGACTCTAACGTATTTTCTGATTCTGATCAGCAAGGGGTGAAATTATGCAGCTAGGTTTTTTGCCACCCTTATCCCCCAGATCATGATTTAAGGGGTTCCAAATCAGATTACATTAGACAACCATCGAAGTGGGCTAGATATTGTTAACTATTACTGACCCAGTTATCGATGCTTCCAGGATCCAATAATTGTGTTAAAACTGGCTTTGATCTCAGCGTTACTTAATTACTCTGAAACATGATCGTGGATGAATATTGACTGCACGCATTGGAAAAAGGAACTGGGACTGTTTTAAGCACAGAGATACCTTATACCTTTAGTTTCTGTGATCTGTGGTTTTAACATATACACTGGTGACAGTATAAACAAGTCAATGTACCAAAAATTCAAATACCCGAATGTAAAATTACTTTTTATGTAATACCCTTTTTAATTTCTAATTCAAATTGTGATTGTGTGTGTGATATGAATGTTTCCGACACCCACTACACAAGTCATCGAACTTAGTGTGGTGCTGTGAGTGTGAAAGCGTTTATATTTTATGTTTAGATACGAGGTAATAAAGAAATTTACAAATATACCTTATAATACATACATGATACTCGCGAAAAACATAACCATTCCTTGGTAGTCGGTTAATTACTGCCCGAAGAAACTCTTTGCTTGTTCCATTCCTTCGCTGTACGGATGATAAACGTAGAAGCGAAATGTTTCGAGCGAACTGGAGGTATGTCAATCATAAATGGATGACGTTTGACAGTTTGTCTTGTTGTATATATTTCAAGTGTATTTGAATTAAGCAAAAATGTACCTTATTTCTATAGTAGTAGTATTCCGTTTTCTAATTAAAACTGTTCGCAACAGAGATAGGTAATAAGGGTCTAATTGCGTTGATATGCGAGTCTACGTATCAAACCCGTGCAGTTTGAGTTTTGCAGCAAAAGTGAAAAAATGGTGTTGTTAATTTGTATAATTTTCCAAAACCTGTTATTCTTCGAGTGTTAATGTGTAAAAATTGTGGATTATTAACGTAGTACCAAAATCATGCAAATTGAAAGACGCCTTCGCTCCAAAACTACCATAGAAGTTCTAGTAAAGTTTCTACCACTTTACTATAGACTATATATGACTTGACTATGACTGAACCTGGACCTGGAAGTAGTAGACTACTTGACTTTAATTGTGACCTATGACTAGGACTTTTTAATATGACATACACTTGAAATATATTATTATTTGACACTGGCTAAATGCACAATTGCGAAGCCAAAACTAAAAGAATAAAAAACAACCCGTGCAATTGTTGTAAGTTCACAGTAGCCCCGACACGACAGGTCCGTTTCCGCTGTCGACCGTACATAAAGCATAACTTTTCATCTGCAGTACCTCGGCACGTTGCCAACAGTACTGCAATGTAATGCATTTGCATATTTGTTTAACATTTTGATTGATTGCTTCATATAGGTTCATTTCAATGCGGAGTGCGTGTGACACATTGTTCAATAAGTTTCGAATGCTTAATAACTGTAATATAACTGTTTCGCCTGCGTTTATGATAATGGATATAATAGAGGATACGAAAACACAATTTTTATTTTATTTTACTTATTCAATACTATCAGAGTCCCACGACTTCGCTCATGTTGATCAAGTTAACAAGGTAGGCATAAGCTATGTATATTCCAAATTTCATCTAAATCCGTTCAGCCGTTACAGCGTGAAGAAGGAACAAACAAACACAAATTTTCGGATTTGTAATATTAGTAAAAAGAAAAAAAAACAACCCGTGCAATTGTTGTAAGTTCACAGTAGCCACGATATGACAGGTCTGTTTCCGCTGCAGACCGTACATACATTTTCTTTTTTTGGCGGTCAAACGGTTGCCTATCTTGAATTTAAAAAAAGTAGGTATAAATATAAACCCTTAATAAAAATATAGACATTTTCGCACTCACAGCTTCATACTAAGTTCGATGACTTGTGTCGTGGGCGCCGAAAACATTTACATCAGACACGCAATCACAACCAGAACCAGAAACACAAATTTTCACGTAGTATGATTTTATTTACAACAATTTTTACAAGATTATCCTAATATAATAGTATAAGTCTCAATACAAAGTCTACAATAGTAATTGACCGAGCGAGTGCAAAGCGCAAGCGAAGCGTCTCCGTTACAGTTTGGGCAAAATTGCTTTCGGATGTCCAGATTTCCGGTTGTTCTCATCTACAAGTTGCATTTCTCAACCGATTCTCGTGAAATTTTGTGAGCAGGTTTGATAATTGTACAGTTTTTTTGACAATTTTATATATATACGATGTATTTCAAAATGGCGGAGATATTGGAGTTGAAACGTTAAAAAAAACATATATCTGTCATTCCGAAAAATACGCGAGGTCGTCAGCTCACTGAGCCACTAGTTTCTAATATTTGAGCTGTTTGGTGTCGAGACTGGACTTATTTGGCTCAACGTTTCAGCTCAGTACTGCAATTCATATGATCAATGCCGCCAGCATGATGGAAACGCTACCCATTGGTTGCGGGCTTGAGCACTTGAGCTACCATAAGCTCGTATGGATGACAAACGTAGAAACGAAATGCTTCGAGCGTAGGTACTACAGGTAGGTCAATGATAAATGGATAATGTTTGACAATTTGTCTTGTTGATGGGTGGGAAAATAATTTAAACGAACGCAAACCTTAAAAACCGATTTCACTGCTTTATCTTCGGTACCTTTGATCACATTAAATTAATGAAATACGCATTATTATGGATCAAATTTAAATTGGATTATATGGAATGCACCAGTTTACAAATAAAAAAAGAACCATCAAAATCAGTTTACCTAGAAAAAAAAGTTCTAAGATAAAACACATAAAAATTACAGTCGAATTGGGAAACTCCTCCTTTTTTTGGGAGTCCTTTAAAAGTTTTAAACCCTACCTAAACCCAATCGAAAAATGTTTGGGTTTAGCAATGTATCAATGCTCAACGATAAAATTAAATGAACATGTATCTCAACAGCTGTAAATTTAAAACAACGTCCATCCAGCAGAGATTCTTTGGAGACAATAACCATCTATCAAAAATCAAATCGGAATTTCAAAGTTCTCACACTGGAGCAAATGCTTTGACCTATTCTCTGCAATTTTCACATTTTCCACACTAAGTAGCAAAAACCAGGCATTCTTGATATTCTTGCACCTAGAAAGTTTTAATTGGTGCTGTCTAGAACAGATGCTGGGTGCCTTTTAATTTCGGAGAAAGGTTTTTGCAGATACTTGTAATATGGGAAACTGAGCCTTGCGCTCGGGTTTTGTTGCAAATGTTATTTTTCAATAATAATTGCTATTATGGGCTAGTGAGACTCCTATTTTTCCATATCCGGGTTTTTAAGCTAATACCTACTAGAACTTTACTGATACTGCTTGCTCTTGTCTTAGGACACTCTTAACTTTTTCTCTTGACTTGATTAGGGACATTTGTACTTCTGGTTACGGGTGTGATTGTGCGTGTGACGTAAATGTTTCCAGCACCCACGATACAAGTCTTTGAACTTAGTCCATACTAAGTGTGTACTATGAGTGTGAATGCGTTTGTTTTGTTTGTTTGTTAATACCGAATTGAACCCTATTTTTGGACCCCTGGGGAACTCAAGGACGCTTAGGTACTATATTCCTCGTGAGTCTATCCTTGTAGTCTCTTCGAGTCTAGAGTGAATAGGTATATTTTAGGCATGAATGTTTACATTTTCAGCAGCGTCGTCCATTTTATGGTAGTCATATGCTTGCCTAGAATCAATAATTTTTTAAACTCCTTCGCAGTAAAAACTTCATCTTTCGTATTCCATTTAGCTTCATATTTCGTATATCATATTATTATGTACTTCATTTTATATTATATTTCGTATGCCCCATATGCTGGAGAGCCAAGGGTACCAAAAAATCTAGCATTGGAACATAAATGAAAATCGAAAAACAAACGAAGTCGAAAATGAGTAACTGTAGGTGTCTATGGACAGAATGACTGTTGTAACCTTAATTCCAACCTGTTGTATTATTATGACCACGGACTGGAGCCAAACGTGACGATCGTTTCAAAGGAAATCTTAAGTAACGGAAACTGTGCGGCGCGACGCTATAATAAAAGAAATTTCTGTTGGTGGAGCAAAGCAGCGAAATTTCGTATCATAATGTAAGTAATATGTATCTGTCTGAGGGAGAGCAGCGCAACATAATGAATATCATTTTACTCACCATAATATATTTTTCGGATATTTCATGACGACAAAATATTTGTTAATCTACTTACATCACACTTGCCAACAACCTCGTGAAGCCAAATTACACCATTATACGACCGCTATACGACATATAATCACACCTGGTAGCGCTATATTACTCGTATTCGGCTAACAACGTGTTTACACAAGAAAATTGTGGAAGCGAGTCAATAATTACTCTCAATTATACTCTGTAATTATTCCTCACTCAGGAGATGTAATTGGTTACAGGATATTACGTACGAGATAAATTGGATCCTGTAATGTGTGTATCTACATATTGTGACACAGCTATAAGCTTTATACGTCTCACACGCGTTGTGTAAAAATATAGGCTCGTTAAAAAGTTTAAAAACAAGGGTGATAATGTATAAGACGTTTACTAATAATGTTAGCTTTTTCTAGGAGAGGATACTTTCTTTTTCATTTATCTGATAGGCTAGTGTTTCACCACTATCTCACCTGTTGGTAAGTTATGATGTGGTCGAGGATGTTAAACATGCTAGGCCTAGAATAACTCGCTTTTAATTATCAAGTAATATTTGTAATGTAAACCCATGTTTTAAATAAGACTTGGTATGATTTTTTACAACCGGCCGCCTGCCTGATTTCAACCCTTCTTAGTCATGCTTGTTTTGAGGTCGGAGCCACGTTCGTTGGTAGGTAACCGAAGTGGTATGTGATTCTAGAGTTTAAAGGCTCTATATTTTAGACATTAAAGACATACAGACATAGACATCCATTTATGCTTGACCTACCTCCTATTTGCTTGAAACGTATTGCTTCTATATACATATATCATCTGTACAGCAAAAGAGTGGACTTAATTCCCTGCGTCTTTGTTACTATTTTAGAATCCTTATATTTACCGTGACAAGGATCTTGTAGCCAAATAATAGTATATGTATAATGCTACATCTTTAACCGCATTGTTGCTATCCAGCAAAATCGTTTATTCACAAGGGCTCCAAATAGGCACTCATGAAAGTTAATGACTTTACTGCCAGATTCGCAAAAATACAGCTATCTCGTGAAGAACCTGGCGAGAAACACGGCGGCGCATTTTTTTTATAATTTTTAAACATTATTAAATTACCTAATACATAAATTATATTAGTCTAGGTATATCTATATTATGTAGTCGCCAGAAAGTAGATCAATTGAGACAGGGTAAGGATTTTTTTATTTCATGCCCGATAGGTAAGCATTTTTCCGTTTTATCACCTGATGGAAAGTGATGATGTAGTCGAAGATGCAGCATACTAACCTAGAAGATACCTATATACTCTAGATTTGAAGACTTCCAGATTATACTGTTTGAGGAACAAAGACGCGTGCAGACGTTCCACTCCTTCGCTGTACGGATGATAAATGTAGAAGCAAAACGCTTCAAAATCCAATGTAAAACACTCCAATCACAATACTCGTGAACATTATCCCGCTACCTTGACGTTCCTAATAAAATCCCAGCGATAGTCCCGTATTATGAGCCCATAGTTTGCAGCCGGCGTCGGCAGAATGTCTTGATAAGTCTTAAAATGCTGTTTTTTATGTCGCTGTTGATCTGGATCTGGAACGAATGGTCTTTTAGCTTCTGCTGTTTTTAAGGTACGGAAAAACTTGACTTTCTTCGTTTGTATGTGATGCGATTGTACATGTCAGAACGTACGTATTAAAAGTTTATTACCAGTTAATGTTTTAATAAGCATGCTACATCTTCGGCCGCATCATCATCAGGCATAAAAATTTACTAAAGATTTAAATGAAAAAATGTGAACCTTTTTTGTTTTTTGGTTAGTGAGACTTAATATGTCATTAAGAAGAAGATAATTAAAGTTTTATTATAAGTATTGAATATTTAAGTGAGATTATGTTTGGTAACCAACTTTAAGTATTTATAGATCCTTAATGGTAATTCGAAATTTAAAATGGTAAATAAAATCTAAATATGATTTTTAAATACATATTCAACGATACCACACTTAATACATCATAATAATATTCATCCTAATTATATGTAATTACATGTATATCGATACAATATTCGATGCAACTAGCTATTTATTACCAAATGTTCATTATATTTATAAATCGATCATTAAATATCGACTTTCATTGTATTTGTATGAATTTTTCGCGGTCGAGTTAACAACCAACTCTAGTATTCATTTTTCGAATTTCACCGTCGAAATTTTCAAATGTATCTACGTTAGGCAAACGTTTGACCACTATCTCACCTAATGTTAAGTGGAGATGCAGCCGACGATGGAGCACGCTTACCTAGAAAATACCTGTTCACTCTCTATTATTTTTCACAATATAGCGTCTTGCGGTCGCCATTTTGAATTTTGATTACTTTCATGTATTTAATGACGCTCGGACACATAAGACAAATCGATTGACGCAATAATCATCAAAATCAGCTCGCGCGTTTGGTCTCTATAATGCCACAAAGGAACAAATAAAGGTACATACGTATGGGCTGATAAACACATTACCCTTCTTTGCGTCGCGCAGTTATGTAATAAAGCTAGTGACGCTTGAGACAAATTTTCTTGCAATACAATCATAGGTCTTATTAACGAAAAAAGGTAAAATAAAAAAGTATACCTGTACCTAAAATATGTGTTCGAATCGCGAAAGTTTAAAAATTACAAAAATAAAGTATGTTCACCTTTAAGCAGTCGGGTTTTTTATTTTTTAGCATATTGACTTGTTTAATATCACGTCGATTGTTAACTACCAAAACTCAAGCAAACTCAATAAAGTCGACGACTAAAACAACTTCAATCCTAATATAGTCATCTTTAATGCATAGAAAATTACTTTCCATCCACACAACACCCAGTGAGGTGAACCAATAACATTAATACAACAAATTCGATTTCCAATATACCATGGCAAAGGGGACAGCACAGTTTTAAAAAGCATTTTGGCACAGAATGTAAGCGCATTCGCCAAGAGAGACCCAGCCAGGGCCGCCTGCCAAGTGCTGAAGCGAATGCGGGGATCATTTGATCCTTAAATATAGGTTTCAGAGTTGTTTCTATAGGTACCGATACTGTACTTATCCTACAGTATATACCAACTAGCACAATAAATAATAGTACACAGTACACGTACTACAGGGAAAAAAGCTTTTAGAACGGTACGCCATCCACGCAAAGTAAACGGCGTAAAATATACACCAAGATAATTAAACGCAAGCAAAGCTTAAAAAAACCGACTTCACCGCTTTATCATCGGAACCTTGATCAGATTTAATGTATAAACACGCATTATTGATTATAACTCAAAAACTAGAGATCAGATCTTGATCAATGGGACCACATGAAAAGCACCAGCTTTCAAATCAAAAAATAATCATCAAAATCAGCTCACAACGAAAGAAGTTATGAGGTAACTTTTGAAGTCGGGTAAACGAGAACATCGTCAAAGTACGCATTATTCGTCACAAAATAGGCATTATTGACGATATTTCAAGAACTACTGATCAGATTTTGAATCAAATTTAAATGGGACCAATAAGAAAGCAACATCTTTCAAACTAAAAAAAAAATTCGAAATCGGCTCACGTGGAGAGAAGTTATGAGGTAACACACATGAAAAAAAAATAAAAATACAGTCGACTTGAGTACCTCCTCCTTTTTTGGGAAGTCCTTTTACCTGTTGTAAATAATAAAGGTAAAATTTGATTGCTGACCGACAGACAACAAGACAAGTAAAAATAAATGTTTGTAATAAAACTATACTGAGATATATTTTATCTCAATTCTCTCAGTTTCATCAATATTTTACATCGCTTTTCAATTACGGATTTTCAATAGTAACAAATTTGCACCGTCCAGAGCCGGCGGCAGGTTATCCCCGTTATTATATAATATCATGCAGGTGTACGAAATTGATATTCTATTCGTTTGTCAGAAGAGCGAACATTCAGATCACGCACAGCAAATGCTCGGGCTTCCTGTTTTTACCATTCAAACTTGCATGATCTTTGTTTAACTAGATGTGACCGCGGCTACGCCCGTGTTTATGTTGATGGCATTGTTCAGTAGTTCCATGGAACCAACGAAGAATGAATAATTCATTTTATCTAACCTTGAGATTTAGCCATTGACATGTGAAGAGAGTTTGAGTGTACACGCAAAATATCCGATTTAAATTTATTGTATGACTAGTTGTCGCCCGAGACTTCGTTCGTGTTAGCGATAGTTCTTTGAGATAAATAAAAAAATTCGTTTAAATATTAGTAGCTTAATAATTTTTTTTTATTGAGTAGCTCATCGGTTAGAACAATAGGGTGACACCCTATTACTTACCCCCTACTTAATTATAAATAATTTTAAATTGTTTTTATCTAATAATGTACTACACCGATTAATATTTATAATTCTGTCAATCTAATTTATTGATTAACATAATGTTTTACCTCGCTATATCACTTTTTTTTTTCAATTCCGGTATATATATTTTTTTATGATAGATAGTCAAGTATTTGACCACTATCTCACCTGAAGTATATATGAGTGAGTAAGTGATATATATCTAAGGCCGAGGATCGTGGTAAATTGAAAACCAGCACTGTGTGCTCATGTAAATGAACACGCAGTACAAAGCTGAATTTACTCCGATTGCTCTATAAAAGTATATAATAAAGAATTTTAGTTTAATTTGTTGTATTTCAGTTTTTTATAGTAGCAATAAATATATTTCTTTCTTTCTTTCTATTACTGCGGGTTCAAATATCCTCCATGGAATATTTTCTCTTTAAAATTTAAGTTACACTACTAAATAGACGTTATTATTAAATCGTTTTATTTAGTACATTATCATGACTTGATATGAATGTAATGAATAAAAAAAATCATAGGAACTTCAACGTGAACCTGTCACGACACGAACCTAAAATGTACTGGTCATTTCATACTTATGAAGTGACCCGTGAGTTTCGAAAAATCGTTTTTAGTACACCCCTACTAAATGAACATTTTGAGTGGTTCTGGTTGTGATTGTGTGTGTGATGTGAATATTTCCGGCACCTAGGGTTTTGCCTCCACATTCATTGTGCGAACCTCAAAGGAATGGAAGTCCTTACCTGTGTTTCCTGATGAATTCAATATTGGAATTTTCAAGTCGCGAGTGAATAGGCAAGTTTGCTCCATCATCGACCACATCGTCGCTTACCATGTGCGTCAAAAGTTTGCCTATCCTGAAAAAAACTTTGCCCTGTGGGATCAAAACGGGCGGATGATGTTGCCTGTAAGAGACTGATAGGTTCCTGCTGATGATGAGATGTTTACTCACAGAGCGTGCGGGGTGAGCGGAGGGGTGTGGGGCGTGGCGCAGGCGGGCCAGGGCGCTGAGCAGCCCGTCCGTGGTCACTCCGCTGGAGTCGCCATCTATAACAAAATAAAGACTAGATTAAACTAGACCATTAAACTAGATTGGTAAATGTGATAGTTTCTTGCTTATATATATTTTGTATAAAAAGCTCACGTCCGATCGTGTATGGAGTATTGTGGCTAGAGATAACATGTTGAGTGACTTAGGTAACTATGTATTTTTACGTTGGTGACCTTTCCACAGATGCATATAATAATATAAATGCTTGTACAAATTTTGCGCATGCATACACGGACTGCTACATTGCTAAACTAAGAATATGTCTATCAACACTTTTCTTATTGTCTCTATTTCAGGGTAAGACACTTTGTTCATTTGTTCTTTTGCAGCACTCTCACTATATATTACACTGATATATATTAGCAATGTAGCAGTTTAAGTTAAAGTTAAATTACTGACTAGCCATAGTTTGGCTAGATTGTAATTATAATAGGGCACTTCGCAAGAGGTACTCTAGAAGTTAAAAATAAAATGCATACACGGATGATTTACTCATGATTAGGTGTTATGTCCGTGTTTATTTTGATCCGTGATTAAGAACCAGTCAAATTCTATGCATAGCTTACAAACCATGACCCCGTAAAATCAGGTAGGATAACTGAGAATAAAAACAGGTAGTCTAACGCCAGCCCTTTCAGAGATAATAATAATGTAATTAAACGCAAGCAAAGCTTAAAAAACCGACTTCACCGTTTTATCTTCGGAACTTTGATCAGATTAGATGTACTAAACACGCATTATTGACGATATTTCAAGAACTGCTGATCGGATCTTGATCAAATTTAAATGTGACCAATTGGAAAGCAACATCTTTCAAACAAAAAAATATATGTCAAAATCGTTTTGCGTGGAAAGAAGATATGAGGTATTATATAACAAACCTTAGTAGTTTTTAAATGCTATACTTTCAAATTTTTGTATACTTTTTAAATGGTAAATAAATGAAGAAAAAAAAGGTAACAAACACAAAAAAATAAGTTGACTTGAGCACCTCACCCTTTTTTGTGAAGTCGTTAGAAAATGACATGTAGTTTTATCAAAGGTTTCGAGTGGGCACTCGTTAGTTTATTATTGTATACAGTAAAATTAATGCACTGTACCTACCCACCGCTGACATTTACAAGTTGTACGTTGAATGAATGAACGTCCGGCGCCGTGTAAATATTCAATCACTGGACGGAATGAAATCTGGCGAGGCTTTATTAAAATTGCATGTTATGTTGTCTTTAATAATAAAAGTGTAGGTATAATTTGGCTTGGTAGATGAGAATACCTACGTTGTTTATCAAATTCAAAATCGTTTATCCACATGGGTCCCAAAGAAGCAGTCATGAAATTTAATGACTCTACTGCCAGATAGACTTATATATACTTAGGTATATTTGTTCATCTTCACCTGGATATTTATATATATCTTAGACTTAAGTCCGTAGGTACGTCACCCTTACACAAGTTGGAGCTGAAAACCAGCGCTGAGGCTCTGTCTCCAGCATTATGTTGAGCTTGCAGACGTTTTCCGGAAAACTTTTGTAACACCAATAACGATCAGTTTTATCACAAAAAAAAATTAAACGACTGTTTAATATATTTTTTACCGACTTCACAAAAAAGGAGGAGGTACTCAAGTCCGCTTTAGTTTTTTTATGTGTTTTACCTCATAACTTCGTTCCACGTGAACCGATTTTGAATTATTTTTTTTTGGTTGATAGATGTTGTTTTTCAATTGGTCCCATTTAAATTTGATCAAGATCTGACAAGTAGCTTTTGAGTTATCCTCAATAATGCGTATTCTGTGGACTACTTTGACGATGTTCTCGTTATTAGCCGACTTCAAAGTTACCTCATAAAGCTGTAAGCCGATTTTGATGATTATTTTTTTATTTAAAAGCTGGTGATTTCCATGTGGTCTCATTTAAATTTGATCAATATCTGATCACTTGTTTTTGAGTTATCGTCAATAATGCGTGTTTAATACATTAAATCTGATCAAGGTTCCGAAGGTGAAGGTTTTTTGTAAGTTTTGCTTTTAATAAAGAAGCAAACAATAAGTTCCGCTCCTTCACTGTTACGGATGATAAACGTAAAAGTGAAACGCTTCGAGTGACCTGGAGGTATGTCAACTATTAATAGATGACGTTTGATAGTTTGTCTTTATTAGAATGTACTCATTAGTTTCACTCTCTCATTAGTTTGGTGAGATTATTCAGTGAAAACTACGACTGTATACGTTTTGGTAGAGTTGCTGCTAACATGGTGAATTTTAGAAAATGCTCTGAAATGGAGATGTAACCCAACCTCGACAACATTTTAATTGAAATTCGCGTCGCTCTAAAACAATGTAGCAAGCTGCTCTGGTTAACGACTATCCTCTAACGACTACACGCTCCAGGACTAACTTCAGTTTGTAGTTAACTTCGGCTCGTAGTTAACTTCAGGCATGTTAATTACGTCAGTGGCCAGTAACTTGTAGCTGTTAGATTTGGCTACATACAATGTTAATGGGGTTAGACAACCTCGACATGAGCTTATGAAGATGTTGAATCTTTGTATCCGAATTAAACGAAGGGTATTTATGAGTAGCATATATTTTTAGAAGAAATTTATCAAAATCATGACATAAAAATAAAGAAGAAATAGAAAAGAGTCGCTGAATGCAGGTCGATTACAACCGTTCTTTTTGGAAATCTTGAAATGAGGCCTACGTCCAGCAGTGGACTTCTTTCGGCTGATATAATAATGAAAATTATAAATGCGAAAGTTGAACGGATATGGATGAAATTTGGAATGTAAACAGCATATAAACCTAGATTAGGACATGGTCACTGAGGTTACTTTTAAACTTGATCGATTTTCGAAATGTGTTTCAGTCATTATGTTTGAAAAAAATATTATTCTTTATATGCTTTTGCAGCTAACTTTACCAATATTTTAAGGCATTGGAATCTTGAGTTAATTTGTCCGTCTTACGAGTTAGTTGGACCACGGGCAACAAAACTAATTATTTTTATACTTTTATTGCCCGTGGTGATGTAATTTAAATAAACTTCCAGAGCAGAATACCAATTTTATAAAAAATTGTCTGAAAAAATATATATTTCCAATAAAAAAATATTGGCCCATCAAAATAGAAAGGTATTTCCTGCTCGCAAAGTCAACGAAGTCGATGACAAACGCGACAAAAACAGAAAAACGTTTGAAAATATACAAAGTTCCATTAAATATCCATTTGGAAGTTATGGACCGTTTCGAAGATACGGAGGAGACATCTGTGGGATTCCACGCATTTTACTCTGGCGTAAAAAATACTTCAGTTACCGCACAAGGGCGCGACAAAAAACTTATAATAAGTATTTGACCAATATTCCCCGTATTTGTTCACTGAATGGTATAATCTGGAAGTCGATTGTTATCAAGATTTTATATACCAACTTAAGATACAAACACATACACACATGCGTTTACACACAAAGACATCTTAAGATAAATTTTCACCTCCCATGCATACATACACTTAAACATATACTTAAACATATACACACAAAAACACATATATTTTTGAAATAATAAAAAGACTTCCTAGATAATTAACTGTTTAGACATAATTTAATTAGTCAACTCTGATGGGAATACAGTTTAAGACTCTAGTTATAGACTTTAGTTCGGGAGCCTACAGGTTCGTGATAATAGTGTTTTATCCTACTACGTCAATAAATGGATTTGTATTTGTGTGAAACCAATTAAATTGCGTCTTCGGTCGCATCATCAACTTTCCATCCATCCGTGAATTAGAGATCAAATGCTTGCATTTCATTATCTAAATTAAAATACTAGCATCGTGGGTGCTCAAAATGTACATCACACACTCCCGGACCCAATCACACCCAGAACCTGAAGCACATATATCCATTGTAAAGGAAATAATAAAACTGAACTGATTTTGATGAAATTTCTAACAGGGCTAATTTAAAAGTATTTCCTTTTAAACAAAAAAAAATCAGTTTATAAATGACGGAATTTAAAAGTCATCAATTAATGGTTGACATACCTCCAGTTCGCTCGAAGCGTTTCGCTTCTACGTTTATCATCTGTACAGCGAAGGAGTGAAACTCATTGTCTGCGGCTTTGTTCCCTGAACGGTACAATCTGGGTGACTTTAAGTTTAGAATGAACCTTCAATAAGAACAAGTTCTATCTTCGGCCGCATCGTCACTTTCAATTAGGTGAGATAGCGGTCAAATGCTTGCCTATCTAGCATAAAAATAACAGAATTTTAAATATTTGATCACTACCACTCCTGATGATAAGTGATGGTGACCGAGGATGGTAAACACGCTAGGCTAGTTGTCCACTATCTATCTCCTGGCTCTATCATCTTTGTGTACATAATTATTAAACTGCCATCACGAAACAATAATTATTATAAATAGTTTAAAAGTAGCTCTCTAATCAATTCAAATCAAAATCGTTTATTCGCATGTGCCCCAAAGAAGCACTCATGAAAGTTAATGACTCTACAGCTATATTCGCATCGCTCTACGCCATCTCGAGAAGAACCTGGCAAGAAACTGGGCGACGACACATTTTTTTTTTTTTTTTAAATCATTCTTAAGTAACAACACATAATTATATTAACCTAGGTCTATATATATTATGTAGTCGCTAGAAAGCGCTTGTGCAGTTTGCCTTCCTGCATCCTAGTCATTAATGTAGTCAGTCGTTTTATAATAAGCATTCTTAATTTGTCCGTTTTATTACTGATTTGAACTTTCCCAGTCGTAATCGTAGATTTGTTTAGTTTCTTTACATATAAATTAAGCTTATAATTAGTATTAATCAATATCCAATACTTTCAAATCTTTTCAGATCAACCAACTAGAAGGTGCGATTATGGTCGAAGCAATTTTCAGTCAAAAAAGAATGAGATTCTTTTTACTATGTTAAAGTTTCTTAAGAATAAATGCTAGTTCTTAACCGTTGTCTCATTTCTGCGGGTTTTCTATATGTAAAACCACAAACGTGATATTATTTCAATGGCTTTAGGTACGTTATACACTAGCACACACAGGCTTAAGGCATGTACACACCTACGTAGGTGTGTACAATTGTACATGCCGGACAGAACCTACCTGAGGAATGGTCGGAACTTTTGATAAACATGTTTTGGGGGGTTTGGGGATTCACCTGTAGGTAACTACATTCCCTTTAATAACAGGCTGACTTTTCAGTCCATGGATCGTCTATACCGTGGGAACCAATACACATTCTTTGAAAATTTTAAGTTATTCGCTTGCAAAATTTATATTCGATGATGGTAAAGAAAGAAGAAAGAAAGAAAGAAAATACATTTATTATTATTACTATATAAACACGCTAGGGTAGCTGTCCACTATCCATCTCATGGCTCCATCATCTTGAGTACCAAATTATTAAACTGTCATCACGAAACGATAATTATTAAAACTAGTCTAAAAGATTTGTAAGGTTTATTTGCCTCTGAGAGACAGAAGGACGGACAGACAAAGTGCTGAACCACCCAGGTCAAATTAACTGATCAATTAATTTTACTTACATTCTTACCCCTAAGGATTCGTAAATCCGGTCCTGATAGCACATTTTTTTATGCTCGAAAAACGATTACTTTGCCTCTACCTCATCTGATAGAAAGTAGCGATGTGGCCGAAGATGTAGCATGTATTATATGTAGGGCTGTGAGTGTGAATCATTTGTTACAATGATCACAACGGCTTCAGCAAAATATTGTGTATGCATAACATGGCAACATTGCTTGAATCCACATGAATAATTAATTTATTCAAATATATGCCATACACCCGCGAAATAAAGCCGAGATTGAGTTGTCCAAAGCCGGGAATAAATTAAAGTATGGACTTCATTAAAATGTATGCGTCAGAAGAGTCCAGCATAGACTTGTTAATGAACATAAGAAATTCTCTTTCGGTTCGTAATTTTGCCTAACGAAAGATTTACTCTGTGAATACATTTGCATGCATGATGTTTATCTTATATTAAAAACAATTATCTAAACATTAATCTATTATAAATAAAATATTTGTATAAAGCCATCGAAAATGTTATTGCTCTTTACAAACCAATATAATTTTCGAATTTATAATTTTAATGTGTCTTACTACGTCCGTCTTACCAATGATTACGGGAGTCCATATACTAGACTGTTTGAAATGACCAGCGTTTTTAACCGATTACCGAATAAGAGCAGGTTCTCAAGTCGGATATAAAAGTAGTGATAGATTTTGAAAGGAAACTATGGCTTAGAGCGGGGTTTGAACCCACTGCCATAGAGCTCAAAATTTTGTATATCAGAGCTTTTTTTTGGTATGAGTCTTCGTCGCCATCTCGGGCGGCGTAAACAAATCCCGGGGAAACCGAGGTCTACAATTTTGATCAAATGACATGAGTGAAAAATCTTTTCATAGTAATTTTGTTGTATGTGTTTCTCTCACTTTAATAGTTAAATCTATGGGTTTCTAATTATACCACTTTAGTTTTTGCCTAGCATAGCAAATTGTTTTCTACCATCTCTCAAAAAAGGAGATGGTAGTCAAGTCAACTGTTATTTGTGTTACCTCATAAGTTTCTTACGAACCAATTTTTTTTTAAAGGTGTTGCTTTCCAATTGGTCCCATTCAAATTTGATCAAGATCTGATCAGTTATTCTTGAGATATATTCAATAATGCGTGTTTAGTTATTTATAATGCATTATTAATAATGCGGGTTAGTTTTGTTTTACATGTAATCTGTCGTTCCGAAGATAAAGCGGTGAAGTCGGTTTTTTTTAAGCTTTGCTTGCGTTTAATTATTAAAAACATACCTGTTTCTTTAGGTATACCATTAGAATTACGGTCTAGCCATAAGACTAATAAGTAATTTAATTTTGACCTAGGCTGTTAAGCCTAGCATAGCTGATGAGTATTTCTTTTTTGTCTAGAATTTAAAAATATTACAATTATCAGCTTCATCTGATCCATAGTATATTGTATTTAAAAAAATTATGCACTACTTGACAGCTCCCTTTCTTTTTTTGAGGCACGACAATATAATTTTTAAGCTATTGCATAGCTTCTATCGCGGGACTTGAGCGTGGAGACCGAATCCAGAAATTCGGTAACGAAAATAACCTAACACCCCCCACTCCGACCGGCACAGCGGTGATACTTTTTTGTTTTGCCATCTATCGATGAATAGCAGAACTTTTAATGACTTTTTTGAAATATCACGCTTGTCTCTTTAGTTCAGCAACTCGCCTCTAGGTGGCAGGAAATAAATAATAAACAAACAAACAAACGCTTTCACACTCACAGCCCCACACTACACGATACAAGTTCAAAAACTTGTATCGTGGGTGCTGGAAACATTCACATCACACACACATAATTATAATTGCATAAATAAAATAATTATAATTGCATAAGTTGATAAAAATGCTATGCAATAGCTTTACCGCGGCAGTCCACGAGTGCCACACGTCTTTTTTTTCTGTTGTTCATGTTGTCTATAAATGTTTTGTAGCCAGTAAAAGTTATTTCAAGTATGTAATAGGTTCATAAAACATGTCGAAAACCATTCCTAGTCACAGTTCATACTCGTATCTAGTATATGAGTCATCGTCAAGTTATGGCCTAGTAAAGTGGTAGAAACTTTACTAGAAGTATATATTGTAGTTTTGGAAAAACGAAAATCACGTTTTTCAACTATGTATGATTTTTTTAGTCTCAAAAACTCAACAATCACACGTTATGGAAAATAATACAAAATAGACGGCGGCATTTTTTCACCCACGCAGCCAAACTCTCTCCAAAAATATTATGTTAGGTTTTAACATTTCACATATTTTTATCAATGTCGTTTAGGATAATTATTTTAACTAAGGTGAAGTGTTATCACAATTATCATATATAATATAACCTTGTCTAAGGTTTTCGCTACATCAAATGTTGACAAACTGATTAGACGAGGTTATTCGTTAACCCTGTTCTGGAGTCATAAACAACAACGTGACTGAATGTTTGCTTGTGTAGATATCCTACTAATATTTTGAATCCGACAGTTTGTGTATAAGTGTGTAAGTATGTTTGTTCCCTCTTCACGCTTTAATGCCTAAAAGGATTTGGTTGAAGTTTGGAATGTCCATAGCTTATACCTAGGATCAACACAAAGGCTACTTTTTAACTTAATAATAGCGGGCTAAGCCGCGGGGCACGGCTAGTTTGTTATAAAACTTTAAGTTTGATGGGTAGCATTGACACGCATTTTCTAACGCCCCGTAGTTTACTTGCTTTTTTATCTATAAGATCACCAACAAAGTGTTCATCAAAAAATTCACAAATACAAATACAAAATCTTTATTTGCTTGAATATGGGTACAATTAGCTAGTGAGAGTTATGACAAATAGTGCTCCATATTCCGCCATTGCGGCATGCAAAAATTAAACAATATCAGTGACCAGAGATCACATTTTATACCATGTTAATGTATTAATTAACACATACACACATAAATCGGTACTAAAACGCACAACAGCATTATCTTAAAATATTCAAACCAAATGTCACTATATTCAAAGGTGAAGACTACATTAATATAAATCTTAATTTGAGCGAATAGCTTATTATACTGTAATATTTAAACAGAATTATAATAAAATAGCAAATAAATAGAATAGGTAATAATAATACACTAAGTGCTAGAATGGACTAAATAAAAATTAAACCTAATCAATAAATTTTAAGTTAGTTTAAATGTACAATTCATCGAGATACAACCTGCGGATTACTTATGCGTCAATAGCGTTGGTACATTTTCAGCGGTTTACCACAATTAACGAACACTACTTCTTGATATGACCACTACTAACTAGTCTGACACGTCACGACATTGCATTGTTAACAACGATATATTTAATCTCCTTTAATTATTTATTTTGATACATATCGACTGTCTACGGACCAATATTTCCTATATTTCTGCCTATATTTCCTAAAATTATATACAGCAAAGAACTAAGTTACCTACAAGAAGTAAGTAACTTAGTTAACTTAGTTCTTTATAAGTAATCTCCTTTAATTTCTCTACAATTTAACAACACAACTCACAATCGATCATTTTGTAATTTGATATGTTTATGGTAGGATTATACGGACACACAATTTGTCATGGTATATAAACCACCTAGAAATATTACTTAATGAATACTGTTCCGTATTAACCACTAATAGAAAAAATATAAAATTAGTAGGATTAGGTTTTTATATGAACTAGTGACATCTACATTTTGAAAAAACCCCGACGCTCTGTCTGGAAAACAGCTGCACTAATTTTCACCTAATAGCTATAAGCCACTTCTATTCCAGTTACTCGTGAACAAAAAATACTAAATCATAATAATCGGTTCAGCCGTTTGGGAGCTACGATGCCCACACAAACACAAATACCACGGATAACACGGATACACACTACAAACGTAAAACTTCCTCTTTTTATCGAGAGTTAAAATCATGTATGGCTGACATTACTTCTCGGATGTAAATATCTTCATTAACCATTAACCATATAACCATACCATTACCTACGTACATTAAAATAATAAAAACTATTGACGTACTTTAATAGACTTGACAGTTATCGTCACTAACGTGTATCTTTTATCAGCAAGGATTTTGTAACTAAACCTGAGATTTGTTTCCTATCTCGATGATTGTTAGTAATTAGAGTGTCAAAAGTCAAAACCATTGAATATAAAATTAATCGTTACAATAATAACACAATACCATAGAAATACGAAAAAATGGAGGAAACAAAAACAACAATAGCATTGCTTAACATTAAAAGGTAATAGAAAAACGAGGTTTTTCCGAACAATTGTGCTACAGTGAGGCCACATTATGGACAATAGAGACCTACATATACAGTGAATCATCGTTCAAGCTAGGCTAATTCATTAGGCAAGTTTACCGTCACATCTGCGAATTAGCCAATCACTTATTCGCCGGTTCTATATAGCGGAAAATATTCTTTTTTTGTAGACGCGGGCAGAGATGTAAACAGTCTGGCGAAGGAAGGCACCGCGAGCGCATGTGCGTCATTTATGTCGGATCTTCGAATGTCGCGGTCGATTTTTAATTTAAAATCGTAAATGACGTGAAGTTTTATGTCCAGTATACAAAGAGTTTTACAGCCAGCGATACAAAGTGCACAAACAGTTATAATGGAGATAAATATAATATGTTTAACTTGCTTGATATTATCTGTGAATGGACAATTCTTAGGCACTGAATACAAACTAGACAGCGTTCCTTTAAATGTAAGGCACAGACACAGTAGTGCTAGATATGAAATACAGCCAAGCGTGAGTCAAGAAGTTGAATACCATAGTCCCGAAACCGCAAGGATCTCCAACCAAGGTCGTAGACATATAGAGGATCATCATAGAAGTAACGAACAACCAAATAATAGAAACGTTAACGAATTTGAACCAAAATTGTTTACAAATCATAATGTTCACGGTGAGCGCGTGGAAGATAACTATCGCGCTGATAACAGAGGGCAAATAATACACAATGATGATCAATACTCACGGACTCCACACAGTCAAGACCATGCTTCAGGAAGCAGTCATAATAGTTACAACGAACGGAACACTAATCAAAACATCAGAAATGATGGTGAAAGCTATCCTTACGATAGCAATTTAAAAACTAATCTTGATAATACCCGTCAGTCTCCAAATATCCGAACTTCTAGTAACCGAGATTCAATGTCTGTTCAACGAAGTTACCCCTCTAACGATAATGTAAGGATAAATCAAAATCCTACCAACCAACAAAGTGAAAGAGGATATGAAAACAACAGACGTAGTGAACCACCAAATACTCCAAATTATGCTCCAAATAACCAAGATTATTTTTCGACTAGCCATAATGTGAGAGTGGGAGAGTATCCGATCAATCAAGATGGTAGTAAAGTTTATGTAAATGACAGAATCAATCACACTGAATACGAGCTAAGCAGAGAAACAACTAAACGGGCAGAAAATAACAACAAAGAAAGGAAAAACTCAGAACCTACGATTAACGGTGATAACGTATCTAAACTGCACAGTCAAGACATTGACGCAAGACATGAATATAATAACAGGAACTATGAAAGTAACAGACAAACAACGGAACCTTCCAGAAAGATCACAACAGCAGATAGAATTGTGACAAGCGGCACTAAATCTACACAGGACAATGAACTAGCATCCAGAACATACCTTGAAGGGAGATCAGAGAACAAGGATGAGAACCAATGGCTCTGGCCAGATCAAAAAGAAACAGTTATAACAACAACAGTATCAACAGTGCAACCTGCTGTAGATGATAGAGCAGCGTTCAACGGAGATAAATGCCCTACTGGAAAGGTTAGATTTAACAATATTTGTGTAGATAAACACTAATGTATTACAGTGTTAAAGAACTATATAATAAGAAATTCGTAGCTTTAATAGTTGTATATTGTTTTATGTGTGAGAATGTGTAAATATAATTTAAAAGTGAGTAAGTAAATTGAAGAAAATATTTGCCGACTATTGTGTAGGCTATTTTAATAAGTAGTGATTCAAAATCTATTACAAAACTTTTAAATAACGGTCGATGTCAAGCGCAATAAACCTACGATATCATAAAACCAAAACGTCTTAATAATCATGCATACAAACTATGTTATCTGCCTTCAATTGGCATTGACCTCGATTAAGATGAGACAGGTAGGTATAGAGCCGTATAAATTACGTAATCGTATTGTTAGAAAACACTATCAGTCTAACCAGGCAATATTTTAGAAAAACTGAGATTGATGTTATAGGCAAGATAAATGAAAAATCAATAAATGCAGGTATATACAATAATTGGTCTTATTTCTATTAAATGTAGGAGGGTTATGTGTATCGAGTGTATGTTACATAATGTATAATAATATGTATTATGTTTTATTGTGGCGCGTAAGGTGTCATTGTATACGTATTTCGTAGATCTTCAAAGCACCAAGGATTTTTTTTTATTTTCAAAAGTTGTGACTTTTGAACGCATTCTCAACAAGTCTATTAATGTACAGTCTAATAAAGTATCGTTTTTGACTGCATTTTTATCGATATATTAATAATTAGATGTTTGTTTCTATCAGTTAGTTTACGAGGTTATGATTTTGAGCCGTTTATGTTTGTGCGTGTTTTAATTATTGTGATGAAACAATAGAGGGACACAATAACATAAAGTTGGTTAAAAATGAATGCTGAGAAATCTGCCATTATATTTATTCAATTATTTGATCTTTTTTTGCTTAATTAAGGGCTATTATAATAATATATTCAAACGCAGGTATTATTATTATGCCGTCATAACTTATTGTTGACTGAGAGGTAGTTTATTTATGATTCTATCATACTTTGTTGCTATGAAAAAACAACAAAAAGTGATAAAAATAATGTTTAATTTTGTATAAAAGAACTTATTTATTTATTTTCATGTTCGCACAAAAAATAATAATTAATGATTCTAGAATGTCGCCAGGTGGAAAGTTCAAGGTTCTTTTTACTTCCTTCACGTTGAGATATCCAAAGTATGTTCTGTTTATATATAGGTACGTAGTTAAAATTTAAAAAGCATGACTTGATCGAGAGTGTTCCGAGCTGTTTGGTGAAAATCGGTGCAGCCGATTACCAAATAGAGCGTCAGGGTTATTGAAAACAAAACTATATTACCGCTTGTATTTGTAGAGTCTATATTTAGTGCCAATTCATTTTGTTCTAGATCCCCGAGTGTTAAAATATTGTAATTTTTGTACTTGGACAGAAGTATATGCCTCTTTTTAAATATCGGTAACCCATCCCAGGATTACAAAAATAAGTAATGAATCGAGATAAGAAATCCCAAAATTTCCATTAAATTAATATTGGAAATCCTAAAGTTTTTAATTTTTTATGTACGATAGGCAAGCTTTTGACCACAATCTCACCTGATGGAAAGCGATGATGCGGCCGAAGATGCAGCATGCTTGCCTAGAAGGTACCTATTCACTCTTGACTTGAAGACTCCCAGATTGTACTGTTTGGGGAACAAAGACGAGGGCAATGAGTTCCACTCCTTCACTGAACGGATGATAAACTAGAAGCGAAACGCTTCGAGCGACCTGGAGGTATGTCAACCATATATGGATGACGTTTGACAGTTTGTCTTGTTGTTAGATGGTAAAACGGGCATGGGGGAATTAGCTCGTGTAATTCCTACGCACACTCTCCAAAGTGTAAACGGTAGAATACCGGTAGACTTGATGACTATGTATGACAGATTATTTGTGCATTTCCTCACAAATAATCTCATCCTGAATATTCATGAGCTGTTTAAAAGAGAAAGTGACCTGAACCATTACTGTTCATGTTTCACAAGAACAATGTTCAAGTACCTGTAATTTGTCTGTCTTCAACTGTTGTAATCTTTGAAAGCACATGAGCAGCTTCCATGAATAGAGTGCGAGGTCGAGGATCTCTATTATGTCTAATGATATAATAGAAATAGGTCTGTAAGAGTGTTGACATAAGTTATTGTTGTTTATATTGGGTAAGACAACGTTGTCAGTGTGTATGTTTGTTCATCTTCAAAGATATGTTTGGTTAAACGGTTCCATTAACTTAAGTATGATGATGAGATTTGATCTTTGAAACTAAGTTCATGCTAAATCGCATAATAGTCGTAATAAATGGAATAAGTGTCATGAAAACATGATAACTAACCCAAGTCATGGAAATATGATTCAGACCTTTAAAAGCATTTGCCACCTTTGGAATGAACTTCGTTCCGCGATTTTTTGAAGTGGTTTGTACTCCATTCATGATATATAATATGAAACTATGAGGCAAGTGTAAAAGATGGTCATCAGAGACCAGTGCAGGGGGCAAAGTACGGGATTACTTCGATTGCGAATACCCACTTTTTTTTTTGGGCGTGATTTGCTAGCCTTTGGACTCTAAAATGGGACACATCATCGCTTTCCTTCAGTATACTTATGTTTAAGGTATCTCTAGATGGCAAGCGATGATGCGGCCGAAGGCAGTAGAGTCATTCACTTTCATGAGTGCCTCTTTGGGGCCAATGTGAATAAACGATTTTGATTTTGATGTAGCATACTTCCTTTTGTTTGTAGTAATTACGTTTGCTTTCGGCATTTACTTACAGCTATGTATGCGAGGAAAGGAAATGTTACATAGGTACAATTATTTATTTATTTATTTACTTTAATTAAAACGGTACATGCATACACCAATTAAGTACAATAATTAAAGGATTGTTTCATTACTCATACATAAAAATTCAAATACCCAATATTAATTATTCACAAAAAATAAAACTTATGTCAAATATGCATAAAATTAAAATTAAAACGTTTACTCGCAGAATGTCCCATTCGCAAAATGTCCAGTGGTCGCGGAACGTCTTCCATCCATGCACAAACAGGTCGCATTCAGGATTATAACTCGTAAAAAGCTCTAATATGACATAAGATACTCTCTGATATCTTTAAGCGATCTCTGTCGCTTTCACACTCACAGCCTCACACTAAGTTCGATGACTTGTGTCGTAGGTATCGGAAATATTTACATAACACCACAATCACAGCCTTAAAGCTTAACTCTATTAATCATTGATTCGTTTCACACAACTTCGGATACATTTGTGGTTGTTTTTATATGTATATATTTAAATAAATATCGTCAAGCGCGTCATTGAATCACCAGATTGATTGACCACTCCTACCGTTTTCAGACACAAGTTATTTTTTTATATGAAGTCCTGTCCGATGTCGTCATGGTTTCATTTTAATTATTTTCTACACAATGTATTTTTTTTATTTAAATATCAACTTAATTATACAAATGAAATAAGTACTACTATAATAGTTACTACTACGCATAATAATTGTGCGTAAGTATGTGTTCTTTTAAAATTTACAAAGTGTCGTTGACTGTTTTATATTTCGGATAGCCGAATCGAGTTTATTAAAGAATAATTTGTAATTTAAATTGTGCATAATATCATTATAATAACAACTGTAAATATTTTATGCTATATGATTGTAATTGTTATTGTATATGTGCGCTAGAAATTACCCCTTTATTCAAAAACATATTATAATTATAAATTAAAGTTATTATTTATAATATAAACATAGCAATTATATATTTCTTAGTTTTTTTATTATTTTTTCTTAGTTGTTGTTGTTTTTTATTAGTTTTACGTAGTTTTTTTTTATATTCGATAGTGTAGATTTAAGATTGCTATTAAACATATAGTTTAATACTGTTTATGAAGTTGTACAAAACTAATTAGTGGTTATTACTATATAAAATGGAGATTTTTTTATTATTAATAAAACACATTGTCAAAAACTAGAATAAAACGTAGTCTTCTTCAAAACATATAATTTCTATGATTAATAATTAATTTATAATTAATATATATATGAAAGGGGTAGTAGAATGTACCCGTCCAGTTTGTATATAAATCCACTATCGTTACTGTGATTTTATTAGTAAACCGAAACATTTATAATGTAATGTTTTTTTATTTAACCTTTCCAACGGTCAGAGTAATATGTACTAACTACGGGCCAATTGCCTATATTTCCTAAAACTAAACTAAAACTATGTACAGCAAAGAACTAAAGTTACCTACAAGACATCGAGCTTATAGGTAACTCAAGTGCTCAAGCCCACTACCAGTGGGTAGCGTTCCCATCATGCTGGCGGCATTGCCTCTCTGAATTGCAATGCTAATACGTTGAGCCAAATAAGTGCCAGCATTTTGATCACGCGTCGCTTCAACCAGGCGCTCTGATAGAATTTTGAAAATAGAATGAGCTCCCGGTCCCCACGGACCCAGTGTCTCAACACCAAACGGCTCAAATATGTAACCACTGCCAAGGTTTCCATATTTGCGCCGTTTACGCTGCTCTGCCGAAGTTGCCGCGACGCCAACCCCATTCTGTGTTTCAGGAAGATGTGACGGAGCTAAAGTATCGACACAAGTTGCATCCCATACTAAAGGCCGTCCCATCTTCCATGGAATTAAAGTCATGCCGTCGGGTCTTTTACCATCGTCACGCATCAGACCATTCGGTTCGAGAATGGCTGGAACGTTGGCACTGGTAAAAGCCCGGCGGATGATATCGTTGAGGCTGGCGTGGCGGGAAATTCGGCCAGCACTTTTCTGGCACGAGAGGCCGTGGTGACCGAGCTGGTCAACAGCAGTACCACACTGACAGCTATGGGCAACATAGCACCTTGCACCCAAACGTAAGCATATAGCGAGACGGAAAGCAGATGGATCTATAAGTGTACCAGTATTAAAAGAGGGAATGGCCTGCAACCAAAGCCCTGACTCCCATACAGAAACTGCTAGAAGTCGAGCACGCTCTGTGACGCTAGGACACGTATCTAAAAGATGTTTCCGTGCTAGTTCACAGAGCGGCCGATCCCACAGTCTCTGTGAGGATAAACTCACTGGGAGCCCGGTATTTGGGCATGCCATCTCATAAAAGAGTAATATTAGTTCTTATATATTTCTTTTTAAATTGATTTTATGTGAGCCGAGGTAAATGAATACTTTCGCCGTGAAAATGCAAATTTATTTTCAATATGATGTTTTATAAGAGCTCATTTATTTACTTAAAAGTACACATTACTTTTGTTTTTATAGTTAATTTTACCTAGTTTTACAATATAAATATTTAGGTAATAAAAATAAGGTTAAAGATGGTTTAGACGATCTTTGATGTTCGGCAAAGTTCCCAAAATGCTTGCTGCATTACCACGCTGTATATATAGCAAGGCTTATCATAAAATCATATTGGAAACATGAATATGATGGCATTTATTTTCATATATTAATATAATTTAATTAACGACATTCTAGTGTTCAATACCTACATTATATTCTTTGCTATGAGTCCCCTCGTGACCTAGGTCAACATGTTCACAAAATTTAAAATGATACAACTAGAAATGTCAACTTTTAAAATTGTTTTCACATATATCATATTTTATTTTCATGTTTAATTCATACGTACGGTAACGGAGTGGAACTCATTATTCTCGTGTTTCTTAGAACAGTATTATTTATGAGACACATTTTAAAGTTAATAATTTCTAGGTTGCTGTCCTGGGCTGGTAGCAGCAGCTCCCAAGGAGCGTATCTGCTGCATCTCTAGTGTGGATTTCTTTTTAAAATGTCCCATTCTGTGACCGCTGGGTCGCATTTTAGGTCCTTCCGATCAGTCTTGGACCAAATAGTCCACCAGGAGCATCTGAGCTGAGTTTTAGACTCCTGGGCCCTTTCTGGGCCACGTTATATTGAACAAAGTTCAGCTGGGCATTCGAATATTCTGCTCGGGATTTGTGTTCAATTTGACTTATGTAATTATCGGCCTTACCGTTTAGAACATATCACGATAAAAAAGTCGAGGTCAATGATATTGAACAAAGTTACATATACTATAGTTGTTTTAGGTATTAAGTTAATTTCCATTATGAATATTGAACATTTATTGAGAAATATATTGTCATTATGAGCGAGGTCGACCCGATCGGACCGGTGTGGAAGATATAAATAAACCTTGCACTTGAAGGCACAGAATAAAGTATAATAGTCACTGCGTATGCGGTCACAGTTGATTACTTCAGTAATTATTTAATAATTACCGATTTATTAATCTAGCGAAGCGAGGTCTCTAAATAACACAGGTGATCACAATTATGTCAGTTCGTCTGTCCGTTGTCTGAGGCTAATACCTTCTGAACCAATCAAGTTTATTACTTCAAATGTTCAAACAATATGTAAAGCTATAGCCCAAACCAAAAAATATTATATGTGGGTAGTAAAAAATATGCAGGGGTTTCTAGCGCGTTAGAACTAGCTTTGAAAAGAGCTTTGCAAGTATCGCGTAAATCTTTTTAAGAAAAAAATAACTATTTAATACGACAGCAAAGTTGCTGTTTTTAGATACATTTTGTCCCGAACTCTCTCTTAAAATCGATACTTTATCCAAAGTTAGTACGTACTCGTACATCTGTATAACTTAACTCATTTGCTTTATTCTAAGAAGACTTAAATCCAATACTAAAAACAAACAATTAGAAACACAGGTTTTAAAGCAAAAATAATTCTAGTCCACATTTTAAAGTTTTTGTCTGACAGTTATCAATTTGTTGTTACTTGAGGTCTGTAATAAATTCTTTATTCAGACCATTGATCCATTACAAATAGTTAGTACACACAATCTTAAACACTATGTTAGGTCACGTAAAAGTTACTGTAATAAAATTACAGTTATTACTGGGACACTAGTTGCACATGCGGCTGTAGCCTGCACAACCAGTGTCTGATAATATTGGAGCTCACATCTCCATTTACAATGGTCATAAGACCATTGGTGCACCCACGTATGCGGCTCAACAGGGATGCTGTTCTTTTTCACATGATGGTAAAGAAGCCATCCACGTGTGCGTCTGCAAACATCGCTGCTGCGCTACAAAAACGTGGCAGCCCTAACAGCATCCTGAAAAAATGAAATCATATCCAGAGCCAGGAGCACAAGCTTCCTCAGGAAGGAACATTGTGATCCTGCTGGGATTCGAACCCAGGGCCCACGGCACAGAGGGCATAGACTAACTCACTATGCCAACTAGGTATTTTATTCTGTATCTGCATTTATTTTTCCATACGTACACATAAATAAAAAAAATCGCCACCTCGTTCTAAAACCAGACCATATAAAACATACAACAAAAAATTACCAGACTATTTATAGCATGATATTTACGGCGTATAAATAGAAGCAACAACATCGGCGAACTAGTTTTAAGTAAGGTGCAAATAACTTGTACTTCAACTGTGTACTCATTACGTCTTTTTCCCACGGCTTTATATAGATAATATCATGATAACTAGCTATAACCTGGGAGTCTTCAAATCAAGAGTGGATATTCTAGGGATCTTCTAGGCAATCATGTCACATCTTCGGCCGCATCATCACTTTCCATCAGGTGAGTTAGTGGTAAAATTCTTGCCTATTTAGCATAAAAGTAGTTTGCTTGCGTACAGCTTCATAAAAAAAAAGTTAGATAGATAGATAGATAATACTCTATTGATCCACTTTATAAGATGAGATAAAACAAAGGTAACAAACAAGCTTATACGTAAAGTATCACAACAGGCGGCCTAATCACTAATAGCGATCTCTACCAGTTAGGTTACTCACTAAGTTAGGTTCTAACTTATAATTCTTATGAAGCATTTGAGCCAAATAGGTTACACAGCATTTTGATTATGCGTCACTTCAACCAGAAGACGTGGTATTTAAAAGAAGTTGAATAAGCTCCCGGACGCTACGGAGTCCAATCCAGTGTCTCAACACTGAACGACCCAAATGTGTATTGTGACCACAGCGGCGGAGGTTTATTTTTTTTATAGATTATTATTTATTACATTAAACTAAAAACTAAATTAAAATTAAACAAAAAACCTATAATTAGACATAAATATGTACAAAACTTAATCTAATAGACCGCTACCAGTAGGCAAAGTACCCAAAATGCTGGCAGCATTGCCACGTTGAATGGCAATACTCAATCTCTGTCCAAAATATTTGCCAGCATTTTGGTCACGAGTTGCTTCGACTAAACGCTTTGTTAATTCATTGTAGATTGTGTGTGCACCATTAATAACTAACACTATTAATTATTTTACGTATAAATTTCTTAGTAAACGTGGTGTGATTGCTTTGAATATAATAAAAGTAATAAATGAGAGGCCATCGATAAACCTAAACCCTGAAAAACTCACCTGTTAAACTATGAAAGCATTTTTTTTTATTTGAGTACAATCACTGATAAACAGTTATCACACTAATATTATAAATGCAAGAGTTTGTGTGTAAGTATGTTTGTTTTGCGTTCACGCCATAACGGCAGACAGGATTTGTATAAAATTTGGAACGTAAAGTGTTAATCCTAGGTATAAGCTACCAAGTTCATAGCTAATGCCTAGGATTGAACCTGATTAACGCGGGCTGTTCAGAAAACAAACTCGATAACTCGATAAGTGCTCTATGGGTCAAACGTAGTTTTTTTACACATTTCATTTTCAACCCCGTTTGACCCTAGTGTATTCTTATTCTGGTTTCTCTCTTTGATTTTCTCCGCCGCCGGCCAGATGTATAAATTTATTACTATTCGTTTTGCTGATTGTATCAATATAAAAATACTAAAAAATCAGACATCTTATCAATTGTTATCCTATCCACGGGCGAAGCCGCGGGGATCGCCTAGTGCTTATATAAATATCAGTGTAGGGAGCTGCTATGTAGGTAGAAACAGACATTCAAGATAGTTTTATATCATACTGGGTCCATAATCGTAAACCTAGGTACCTTTAGGTTTATTGCAGCCAAGCTCGTCTAGCCCGTCTGGGTATGCTAGAAAACTAGCAATTATATCCAAGACGTGTTGAGGATAGATAAATTATGGTCTTTAAAGCTACATTGCTTAAAATCAAGAGTACCATTCAACTATGAGCTATTTTCTAAAAAATACAATACAATAGTAATTGGCACTGCGACAACTTCGGCAGAGCAGCGCATACGGCGTAATATGGAAACCTCGGCAGTGGTTACATAATTGAGCCGTTTGGTGTTGAGTCGCTAGGCCTGTGGGGACCGGGAGCTTATTCTATTTACAACAATCTATCAGAGCACCTGATTGCGGCTAGGCGTGATCAAAATGTCGGTACTTATTTGGCTCAACGTATTAGCATTGCAATTCACAGAGGCTATGCCGACAGCATGATGGGAACGCTACCTCACCCGGCTTGAGCACTTGACTTACCTAAGCTCGATGCCTTGTAGGTAATGGAAAAAGGGAAAGGAAATAATACGCAATTGGCACGTAGATATATCTTTAGGATGCCGTCGTTAGAGCTAAGCTCGCCCATATAAAACTGGGATCAGTTAGAACCAATATGTCACCGAAGAGAAATATAAATAATTAACGAAATTAATGTCGTGATAGTTAAAGATTAAAGAAGGAGGTAGGTGCTTATATAAATTTTAATAATAACGCGCACATTTCGTGCTAATTGTAACGCCCATTGGGACAAATTTGCCTGTTTTAAAACCATTAATTATCACTTACAAGGTATATAACAAACTGAACTAGAAGTGTCGGGGGGCATCCGTTTAGATCTAAGTTCCATTCGCTATATTAAATTTTAGACACAAAGAAACATACATTAACTAACGATGAAGAGTAATTAAATGAATTCATAATCCAGGCTTTCTCTTTTAATTCTAGAAATTTCTACAGAACCAAATTTACCAAAACTCTTCGAGTAGAATTTTGGTGTCATTTCGACAAGTGTCCGGACTACTCCGGAGTGTGATTACGTCTTGCGATTAGGAACTTTGTTCCAAAAATATGAACCGTCCGCTCAAGGGTATATTTAATCTACTGTTATTTACTTGTAAATCGTAGAAGGCTCTCAGTGAGTACCTACATATAACTTTGCCAGCGTTTTTAAGTAAAAAATTAGTCTATATTGTGTTGTCCCTAGATTAATCTATGTACCTCTACATTCTAAATTTCATCCAAATCCGTTACAGCGTGAAGATAAAACAAACATTTGCACACTTACATACAAACTTTCGCATTCATAACATTAGTGAGAAGTGTGATAAAATTTAATTTCGTCCGGCTTAATAACATAACGTAACATGAAACGCTTTTACACTCACAGCCCCACATTAAACTCAATTACTTCTGTCGGAAACACAAATTCCCTTCAGTATAAAACTTATATTTTTGCCAGGAATCGAACTCGATACAAAGCCAAGGGTCAGTTCAATATAGTAAATAGCAAATCATCATAATTATATAGAAATGGACCGAGACTACTATGCTCCTAGTCAAAGACTAAACTCCTAGCATTAGCAATTTGTATAGCAAACAGCGCAACACTACTTTTTTACCGAGTCAGGATCTTACAAAGTCCCATGCTGAGTCACAGAGCCGTGTTAAGCGATCAATATGTTATGGTCGATATAGTCGAACGGCTTAGAAAGGTCACAATATATTTCCAATGACGTCTGCCTTTTCTCACGCCTCCAAGACGCACAATATCTTTGCTCAGCGTGGATGGTGGACCGCCCGACATAATGACGATTTCACATAATAATGATTGCTTACCTTGTTTGCCCAGAATTAAATTAAACTTGAATAAACCTTTTGCTACGTAAACCTTAGTGACGCGCCGTGTTAACGCCCGCGTGCCATCCTAAGCCGTCCTATAAAAGCTTTTAGTTGAATTGTGTTACCATGTTTTCTTTGATTTTAATATCAATTTTAGAATTTAAATATTTAACATGTTAATTGAGACCGCTGCTATCTTTACTAATTTTATTATGTTGATTGAGGGTCAAACAGATGAAAATGTAGGTGCATTTTTATTTTGGATTTTCTACTTAGCTGCTTAGGTGCTGGAGCGGTAGTCACCATTTCATTATTAGCTTATTAGCAGGACCACGAATACGTAGGTCATTCGTGGGACAACATTCCGGATTAGAATGCGTGTGTGTATATTTGTATGTGTGTGAGTATTTTAAGTATTGTACAAAAACAATTAATATTAGCATTAAAATTAACAAGCCGTCGTAAATATTGATGCAATATAGGGAACAAATCAAAAGAAAATGTACTGGTTGGTTCCGAGAACTAAAATAACATTGTCTATTATTATAATACACGTTATTATTTTATCGGCATCACACGTGCAATACAATGTGCAACATAATTATATTATTATGATAGCAATAATGAACTTGATTTATTGTCCTCTTGTAAATAAGGTAAATATATATGTATGTACTATATTTTAATTAATTATATACCTACACAATATGTAAGTATTGCGCATTCAAATATGAAGCATTATTTATGAGCAGTAAGTATTTTGTTTTTAAAAGCCCTCATTGAACTGCCCGCTGGCGCACGGGTACCAGGTACCGGTACCTACCTACGATTCCCTGGGGAAACAAGATTTTCCCAAATAAAAAATTGTCTTTCCAGTTCTGGGTGTGATTGTGTTAGTGTTGTGTTTTCGGCACCCATGACACTTTTTTGGTGCTGTTAGTGTGAAAATATTTATGTTTATGTTTATGTCGTAAAAGTGGTATCTTTGTTATTTGTTTTTCGTCTGATGTCAATAAAGAGATTTGTAGTATTGTATAATTATTGTACCTTGTACTGATGACATCAGAAGGACGTCGTATCTTTTCTATGTCATGGCTTCTTCTTGAACAAATAGAAAATTCCCCAAAAATAGAAAATTCTGTGTATCTGATTCCCGCTAGTGGTCGATTTAATCACCAATAAATAGTATAAAATTAAAGGTGGCAACTCGACCACGTTGTCGAGTTTATCTCGGTCGAGAGAACTACCATCTCTATCTGTAGCATCGTAGCTCCTAAACGTCTGAACAAATTTTGATTTAGCTTTTTTTTTGTTTGACTTGATCGACTGTTAGCTTTTTGGTGAAAATCTATGCAATAGTTTTTAATAGTGTCGGGTGTATTTTCAAATGTTGATTTTGCCTCTTGTTATCCCGAGTCGTCATGATCATCAACACAGCCTAGCTGCGGTGGAGTTGTCCCACTTTAGCGCCGCAAGAGTAAATATCAGAAGGAACAAGGGTTGCGTTGTTATTCCGAACGGTTGATTGGAACCGGGTTTCGGCAAAAACAAATTTATGCTGAATTTGCTTTGGCGGAGGAAGTGAAGCCGAAATTTTGGGTTCCGCAGTGATTTAT
The DNA here is from genome assembly GCA_948107665.1 of Lomographa bimaculata. NCBI lineage: Eukaryota > Metazoa > Arthropoda > Insecta > Lepidoptera > Geometridae > Lomographa > Lomographa bimaculata. The sequence continues at coordinate 356,884 of OX403607.1, read as the reverse complement.
TAAGTTGTGTGTTCTGCGGCAAAGCTGGGTTTATTAAGCACTAATTGCTTCCGGTGGCTTCACCTGCGTCCATGATGACGGTATTTTTATCTCGAACTAGCAGTAGCAGGATAAATAGTAAACCTAATTCTACAGGATTTAAAATATTTCATATAGCTAAAACAAAATGATATAATACATTTTCTTTTGCCGAAAATCAAGAGTACTATTTTTTTATCGTACAATGTTTTAACTTGATCTTGCACACTGAGTGTTCCACACAACTCGATCCCGACTCGCACTTGCCGATTTCTTATTTGTTTTTTTATTTCAGAGTTTGTAATCCAAGTTTAAAGTTTGTTTGTATTACCGATAGAATAAAAAGAAAAACTGTGAATGAAAACATCTTTCCTGTTTGGCTAAAAATATAACCCCTAGCTTATTGTTTTTGTATTTTATCAGAATTTTCGCCACAATAATACACCCACTCTGTAAAAATTTCATACGAGTCGATCTTAGTGAAAAAAGTCAGATAAAACGCAAGGGACATGATAGTGACGCTGAAAAAGAGGATACAACTCCATTTCATACTCCATAACAGTAACATTAAACTTTTGACACGCTTGTGTATATGGAAATGTGAAAATGTGTAGGTAAGTATGTTTGTTTTCTCTTCACGCTGTAACAAATTTACGGAGTTGGATGAAATTTGGAATGTACATAGCTTATACCTAGGATAAACACAAAGGCCATTTTTAACTTAATAAACGCGGGCGATGCCTCGGAGCATGGTTAGTATAAAATATGTTAAAAGTAATGGGCTACAAGCAAAACCATTCGTAAATAAATAGGAGTGATATCTAGAGTGATAGCAATAAAAAGAAAAAAAATGAGTTATTAGTGGAAGTGTATCCGCTTTTTCGGTTTCACTCCTACGTTCCATGCATATGTGCATATGTATTTTAACCGACTTAAAAAAAACAAGGAGGTTCTCAATTCTTAATTCATTACAATAAATATATTTTTGTATGTACTCGTATCTACTCAATTACTCGAAGACGTCTGGACCGATTCGGAAAATTAATTTTATTTGAAAGGATATTGTGTCAAGTTGGTCCCATATAATACTAGTCAGGATCTGATCAAGAGTTCATAATATTAAGTACTGAATTTAGTTTTTAGAAGCTTTCCTTGCGCTTAAACTATTTACTAAATCTATGGAATACGGTTCAAAAGATCAAACTGTTTAAATGTCAGGACAGGCAGAGATAATAAACGGTGTAAGTATAGGATCTTGTTTGCACCCTTTGTGTACGATACCGTGAAACAGGAACATGTAATACTATTAAATTTATAAAAAAAAAAATCTTTTACCAGTTGTAAATAAAATAAGGACAAAAAAGTAATACAACCAAACAATTTGTCAAGACGAATCAAACGAGCCCAAACTCGATGGGTTTATCTTATTTAGTTAAGAAGTTCCTATGGTCATCTTCCGTCTCTATCATCAAACCAGCTCCATGGTATCATATCATTGTATTTTATTTAATATCACTCTAATTCGAAAGTCGGTTAAAACCGAAACGTTACAATCCCACGGTCGCCTAACAAAACATTTACATATTTGCGTATTTTCGTTGTTTTTGTTCGAAGTTCCTTTTTAAATATTAATGGAACGGGGACAGGGGACAAACTGCGGTTTGGGGTCGTTGGGGACAGGTTGGGGACCTCTGGGGTCTAACGGGGACTTGCTAATTGTTCCCCTTTGATTGCTGACTTCGGACTTTGTAACTAGCAGTGGCTGATGGTTCTCGTAAAGTTATATTTCGGTTACATTAGTTTGGAATTCGACGAAATGTTGGGAATGACAGGTTACACTTAGTTGACACTTTGGCAGGTATTCAAATTCAAGGTAGATTGGTATAGTCCTTTCGTGATAGTATTTGTGGCTGCAGAATTATTGAAGTAAAACTTCTTATGGCCTTGAAATTCTGATCCGCAATTTTTTGTGTGACGAAAAGTAGTGGTGGTAACTCAGTCGTCGAGTGTCCAGGTTACAGGATCAGCAAATTGGACTCCAAAGCTTTAAGAGTTTCCCATACCGCAGTTCTTAGCACTCCCTTCCGTTCCCCACGTGAAGAGTAGGTACTGAAATTAAGGCAAGCCAAGCGGCCCGTACCTCCTAACTATGGACCTGCTGCGACTTTACTGGAGACTCGACACTTATAGTCGTGTTCTTCGTGTCCAAATTCTTGCACAACAAAAGATCTAACAAATGCCTCTAAGAAAGCGTTAGCTCTTGAGACGCATTTAACAATAATCATTTAAATAGTGTGACTGATTCACTCTATAAAAATATAAAAAACGTATACTTAACTGTACATACGTCCGGAAACCTCGTTATAACCAATATGTCGAATAATATAAGGGCAATTATAACTTATGACATTAAATATTTATGGCATAAAACTCAATAGTCAGGGCGTTTAAGGTTATTGCTTTTAAATATTGGGAATACTAACATTATGACAAGTGATATTAGGGGCAGTGATATTGTATGTAATGATGATTAGTAGTAACTAATATTAGGAGGCAAATTTTTATGCGATTCAATTTTAGGGCTAAAGATATTAGTCGAATCAATAGGGAACCCTGCTTAGCTGATCCTGTATTAATTCAGTTGCGTTTTGAAGACATCCAACATGGCTGACTATTGTCTTGCTACTGACATCCAGAAAACGTGCCTTCCGTAGAGCACTCAGTAAAAATCGCAAATATATAATCTCTATACACGTACTCATCCAAATTGGTACAGAATTGCTAAACGTTGTTTACCTCATCGATTTTCATTGATGGTGCGTAGTTACGATAATTGTACTTAGGTGTGTGATATTGTCTATGTTTAGAATGACCTGGATTACAGAGTAATAGCAGTGAATCTATGTTCCTCTCTATAGTCTCCCGATATAGCCTGAGGTCTCCCGCGGCTCGTTCTAGTTTGTAATTTGTACGATCCAATCATTCTCATATATATGGGGTGTCATCATCCAATCAGTTCAGTCTTTTCAACCGTTATCGAGTAACTACATTTCAAACATACATACTCACACACACACACACAACGACAGCCTTGTTTTATCGATCTCACTTCATGATGCAGTACAGTAGAGATTAAAATGAACGCCCGTCATCTCGAACAAAATAAATAAATTAGATTTATCTATAGGCAAATGCAGGAGCTGAGTGCGCACCATGCTAACCAATCACGTCCAGTTTGCTGGAAGCGTTTCGCTTCTACGTTTATCATCCTTACTGCAAAGTGGAACTCATTGCCTTCGTCTTTGTTACCCGAACGGTATAATCTGGGAGTCTTTAAGTCAAGAGTAAATGGGTATCATGCTACATTTTCTGCCGCATGATCGCTTTCCATCAGGCGAGATTGGGTCAAATGCTTGCCTATTGAGCATAGGAAAAGGCGCATGTTTCTGGAACAATACTATCAAATACCTGACTATGTTTATGACTCCAACAAATTGAACGTCATAGAAGCAATAAAGAATTGAGTATATATTGAGTATTGAAACAGGTACAGTATAGGTTGGGAAAACAGATCACAAAAATAATCCTGCGCTACATTAGCTGGCTGTTGTCTTTTCACATCGTAAGAATGCGACTTGTAATCCTTCGCTTTACAGCTCATTAAGTTTTACCTGCATTAAAAAGCTTCTAGTCCATATTTGAATTTAGCTACGCAAGTTCTTGGTATTACTGTCCCCGTGTAACTTGGGAGTTCATTAGGGTGGGATTAGGTACACATTAGGCTAGGATTACAAACATAGCCCGCCACGGTACGTCACTCCAATGGCCGTGAACAATCACTGTCGCGACTAGACTGCTCCTTCATTGATGAGCTCCGTGTAATGCAGACTGGGCGGAGCTAGGGCTTTTGAAAGCATTAAGGGATTTTCTTTATTTGTTTTTAGATAAATCTTTGCCTAATCTGAAGCCACTGAAGGAGTAGCTACTACTGCGCTTAATTAACGATAGCTCCAAAGCACTGCCCGCTGGCGTAGTCGCGTCTGCCTTTTAAGCAGCCGATATCGGATTAGATTCCCGAAACAAACACAACTTTTCTCCCCAAGAGAAATTGGTACGATTGTGTGTCTGATGTGACCCACAATACAAATCATCGAACTTAGAGTGAGTGTAAAAGCGTTTATGTTTTGTTAAAATTTTAATATCAGGCTTAAAGTAAGAGGAACCACCGAGTTCAACTGTTTTCAATTTTTTTTCTTAAATTTTCTTACACTACCAGTATACATGTGTTTGTGTGATGTGATATTAGATTGACTGAAGGTGTGCTAGTGTGAATATGTATTCAATAGTGTGAATACGTATACAATAATAGCCAACGGTCGGAAAGTGGACCCTGGCATAGGCCATCTAAGCAAATGAAGAAGAAAGTCCCTGAAGAATCAAAAACACATTAAAATTTGTAAAATATAGGTGGGATTCGGCTTAAACTGGTTTGTGAATTACTCATAATATATTGTGCAGCCTACCAACTTTATCTTCTTACTTTAAATAAAGACACTTATACAAGTTTTAGACTGCGTACGATACATATTAAACATAAATTCTTAAAATATCTTCTTACTGATGTAACTCTTACTGATAACTTAGTTCACAGTACTTTTATCTTTGAAAATACATTAATTTCGGTGAGTGAATGAAAAAAAATACTTGCTAATTATGCGCCGTATAAATGCTAGAATTTGACTAACTTTGAAAAAGTCACGTGGGCAACGAAACCTCAGAAAATTGACGGTGAGTTATTCCCAGTCCGCCCCAGCAATACATCAATCTGACCGCCTCGGAACAGCCATTTGTGTTGATGGCTGCAATTCCATTTCTCTAAGTACAGGTCGGTCAATGGACACGGACTGTTGGAAAGATCGATTGAGTCACAGTAGCTTTTCTAAACGAAACCTATATACTCACACAGGCTCGATACAATGCGCCTACAACTGACCATCTTCGACTCGAAAAAATTGAAAACCTAATGTATATGTTGGACTCAAAAAGACTGTTTGTTTGTAGCACCCGTAATTACTAAACGGATGCACCGATTCTCATTGCATTTGTATTTAGTTTTTACATATGTAGAATGTTGCTTGCCAGTAACGAGTGTCAAGTGTAATTTGATTACTCCTCGTTGGCTTAGTTGGGTGGCGTTTGCCTTCTAAGCCATATCAGGTTCGACTCCCGGCTGGAACACCCCCAAGGAAAATTTGTGTTTCTGGTTCTGGTTGTGTTTTCTGTGAGATGTGAATGTTTCCAGCAACCACGACACAAGTCATCGAACTTAGTGTAGAGCTGTGAGTGTGAATGCGTTTATGTTTATGTATGTATGTATTTATAATAGCTATGTATTTATAATTTCTTAGTCAAATGACTTATGACTACAACATACTTCATGTCTAATAAGATAGATAATAAATAGATAGATAATACTTTATTGAACACCAAATTACAATAGAGACATAAGAAAGATAACTAAAACTGCAAAGTGCAGTCTAATCCCTCAAAACGATCTCTTTCAGACAACCCAGCCCAAAAGAAAAAAAAACAATATAGGACACAATGAGAACATTGATAATATCAATAATCATAGCATCACAGTAATTCATTAAGAGATGTCAAGGGACACCCGGATGGAACGAAGTTCAATTTCCGTCTAGCCCCCTTTCGCAACGCGCGATAAGGAACTTTCGTTCCAAAATTAAAAGAAACATGCAAAAACCAACATCACTCGGTATTCCCAGGCGGTCACCCATCCAAGTACTGACCGCGCCCGACGTTGCTTAACTTCGGTGATTGGAAGAGAACGTGGTATGGCTTACAACTATAGCGAAAAGTGTCGTTACAACTTTTGGTCTTAATTTTTTCTGTCTAGCCCCCTTTCGCAACGCGCGATAAGGAATTTTCGTTCCAATATTTTTGACTGAGCGAGCGCGAAGCGTCTCCGTTTCAGCTTGAACAAAATTACTTTTGTATGTCCGAATGTCCAGTTGAGTTCCTCTACAGGTCGCCGCATTCCTCCACTAATTCTCTTGCAATTCTGTGAGCAGGTTCGATAATTATAAAGATCTTTCTTTTCGATTGTTTTTGTTTTTTTTTTTTCAAAATAACGGAGATATGGGTGTTTTAATCGTAACAATTTTCATAAAAAATACGCGAGGTCTCTAACTCACAGACCCACTAGTTTCAGTGATCACAATAAACGAATCTTAACTTTTAAAACTATTGATTCCTTATTTACGATTATTTCTTGCTCTGGTGGACAATTTTCAATGATAGATAGATTTTAAAAAATAAAAGATCTATCTGCTACTTCCAGTAAGCTTGGTCCACACTCAGTTCCTGCACATGCCTATGAATATTTCTAGTTTATAAATTTTGCATGCTAGTGATGAACATCAGTTTTTAAACTGTTAGGTTGTAATTATAAGGCCGGTACGTAGTCTCAGCCACTAACATAAAATCCTAAGCTATCCCGCTGTTAATAGATATACGCTGTTGTATACCGATATGGTAGTATTCTTTACGATGTTCAAGCAGTTTTATGGTAGCGTAGTGCTTAATAAAAAGCTGACTTAGCCTCAGCCCCCAATAACTTAGCTTTATGAAGGTCTATCGCTGCAAAGCCATTTGAGGAGCTGAAAGGATCCGCGGCTTCGATAACACTAGTTATGGGTATCCCTATAAAAGGGTTGTGGGGCAGGGAAATAGATCAAACGTTTTAGAAAGTACCAGGCCTTTGGTGCGCGGCACACTCAACGATAAAAGAAACGAAACGGACCTCGTATTTCTTAATAACAAACATTATTAAAATTAAAGAACGATTGTGAGGTGCTTTTAAAAACTAGGCGGACTATTTTTATTTTTTTTATATTTTTATTCATAGGCAAACGTTTAACCACTTTCTCAAATGATGTTTTATTAACACGTAGGTAGTCATTATTAAATTCCTTTGGTAGGATATTTTCCAACGCTTCCGTGGCTTGCTATGGTTCACTCCGTGGCGTGGCTTGCTGTGTACTTTAAAAATACAATCGTAGAAAACCTTCAAGAAAAAAAGTTCAGTCCAAGCAAAGCACCAAATGGTTAAATTAAAATTAAAACGGGAATTAGCGTGACTAACGCGTTGTCGATGTGTAAATCGACAATTGTTTCGGCTTCATTCGGAAGCCTTCTTCAGGATGAGTGCGGAGCGCTCGCCGTCGCGTCCCACCTCGCACTGCGAGCAGCAGCACGAAGAGCGCGGGAGGACGGCGGGGGTGGTTGTGGTGGTGGGGGTTGAGACATCATACACCGTATAGCAGGATCCTGCTCCGGAGAACCATCTTCATCACTGCTGCTGGATGACACCATTCTACTCCGGCAGGCGAAACTTATAGTGTCCCTACTCACTTTGTTGACATTGCCCAGAGTACCATGAAGACAAGTTTTCCAGCTTTGTGACAGCGCCCACCCTCTGTCTCGATTGAAATTTAGACGACGACTAATTTCTATCGCCTCGCGGATTTTACGAGGAACAAAAAACTTTTCTCTCGCTAAAATCTGGGCCTTGTCGAATCTTATGTAGTGCGTCGTGTCGGAGGACAGGGCGTGCTCTGCCACTGCGGAGCTGTTGCTGTCGATGTTTTTCATGGACCGGATGTGCTCTCTGAGTCTGGTGGACACGTTCCTACCGGTTTCGCCGATGTAACAATCACCACAGTCACATGGAATCATGTAAACACCAGGAGTTCCTAGTGGATCCTTATCTTTAGGAGAGCGCAGTAATTGCCTAATCTGTGAAGGGGGGCGAAATATCGTCTTGATGCAAAATTTCCGGCGTAACAAGTGTCCGATTTTATCCGTCACCCCTTTAATAAAAGGTAGGTACGTCACTGCTCTCTCTACCGACGTCTTTTCCGAATGAAGCCGAAACAATTGTCGATTTACACATCGACAACGCGTAAGTCACGTTAATTCCCGTTTTAATTTTAATTTAATAGTTCAAAATGTGCGTGAGTTTTTATCGCACCAAATGGTGTTCTGAAAACTATAAATACGAGTTGTTTCTTAAGAGAGTTTATTCTTATTTGTATTGTATTGTATTGTATTGCGGACGAAGTCACGGAGCATTGCAACTAGTCCAATACAGTGCGAACCAGCCTCTGCATAAAAAGGTCAAGTTCTAAAGCTAAATAACGTCAGCCGACATCCATTTGTGTTCATTGTGGACGTGTCCGGGATTACGTGATCCGGCGCTATGGACCAGGGATTGTCGTAATCCTCGCGAGACGTACACTGAATGGAGGAATGGTCAAAACACGCAAACAATGAAATTGGTAGAGGATTTGGCTGGGCTGAGAAGTCGAAGTGGCAGACAGGGTTATAAAAATAAAACTTATCCAAAACTTATGAGAATGTTGACGCGTATAACAGAATGTAGAGAGGAAAACATGTAAAAGCGAGAGCGCTTAGCTTCGATGCCCTAGTTTACTATATTTTGCATTGTGGCTAAATCTTAACAAGTTTTATCGTTATTTTACAGTGTCTGGTAGTAGAGATTACGCGTAGTATATGCGGATTAGAAGACATAATTTCCTATGGCTTGGCGAGACACAAGCAAGATGCTTGACTGATGGACTACAAGCCCGCCACTCCAGTGCCACTTTCAACTTTCAATAATACCTAACAAAGTTCCGCGTGGAACTGCAATGAGCTCCTCTCTCTGTGAATGGGTGTTACATCTCATATTCTCCAATTGCGTGCATTTTTAATTTCTCATGAATGCCGGGAGCATTCACATCACACACACAATCACAACCGCCGGGCATCGAACCCGAAACACGCCCTGCTTAGAAGGCGAACGCACACACAACTAAGTCAACACGCAGTTATTAACTGTAAAACTCCCAAATACTTCATTTCACTCCATTCAAATAAAAAAGCATATTTAAGGTGTTATTCTATACCTATAAAGATTATACACTTTCCTCGAGATGTAACCCGAACTGTAGCCCGTAACTCTCGAGTCTTCACGCCCAGTCACCGGAATAATATCTAATATCGGATTTCCTCACTAGAGAAGTGTGAGACCGTGATATTAAGTATTTTATGTGATTCCCGACTATACCTAAGTGCTAGTATGTGACAGGTTAAGCCGGTAAGTACTAAGTGCGTAAAATTCATACACGATTAGAATTTTCCATCATGTAGTTCTGTATTTGGTTACTGCATTAACCAAGCTATACGTATAGGTACAGAATAAAAATATCTGACCACGGTTAGTTAGTTTTGTGTTATGCTCGATAGGCAAGCATTTGAACACTATTTCACTTTCCAAGTGATGATTTGACAGAGGTAGCATGCTTGTCTAACAGAAGATATTTATTCACTCTTGACTTGAAGACTCCCAGATTACCCGCTGCTTACGCAAATGCGCTACCAATAACGCCAGCAGACAGTTTCACAAGGTGACAGTTTGTCTTTTTGTTAGATGGTTTTTTAATGATTAATAGGCAAGCATTTGACCACTATCTCGTTTGATGGAAAGTGAAAAAACGGCCGATGATGTAGCAAGCTTGTCTTGAAGATAGGTATCTTCTTTTTCACTCTTGACTTGAAGGCTCCTAGATTATACCGTTCCAGGACAAAGACGCGAGCAATGAGTACCACTCCTTGGAAGTACGTTGGTAAACGTAGAAGTGAAAATCGATAAAAGAAAACGATGAAATGGTAAAACGGGCATTAACTCGTTTAATTCCTCCACACACTGGAGAGTATTTGGTACTATACTTTTTGTAATCTTGCTTTTACATTAGTCTCATCCGGTCCCTTAGCTAGGTACACCGGACTCGGTAGGTGGAGAGTGGAGACTATAAAATATTTACTTATTTAAAAGGGCCCGTTGAGGCTCTCAATTGCCGGTACAGATTTTTCGAGATATGCTCGCCAAAAATTTACCGGCGATATTTTTTATTTTCACATTGTAAGACGGGAATACACCTAGCTGCCTGACATGCACGGGGTATCCCTGCCGTTCAAAGAGGCTCAGGTGACTCACAATACGCATTGCTAGGGAGTTTTCGTCAGGCTGGTGGCCATTTTTTAAGACTTCGTCAAACCTTATTCTCAACGTGTGTCGAATGAGTCAGTGAAGAATCCATCCTTCACTCTTAGGTACTCTACCTCCGAAATAAGCAAATGGAGCCCAGTGCTTTGCCGCGCAAGGATTTTAAACTTCAAAATTCTGGGTGGCACTGAATTTTAATGAGCAATGGCCTCGATTCTGATGTCACACACTAAATTTAATTTAAACTATTCCTGTCTTTTACAAAATAGGAACACAAGACAGAGATAACATACATTTAAGTGCTGTCAAACTAGTCAGAACTTAAATGTCTATGCAAGCTTAGTCGCAAAACACGCGCCTTTCTGCTTCTGCTGTTCATATTTTAATTAATAAACTAGCTTGACAGCATTAAAATGTATGCTATCTCTGTCTTGTGTTTTTGTTTTGTAAGAGACGGGGATAGTTTAAATTTAATTTAGTGAGTGTACATCAGAATCGAGGCTTACCGTCAGGCGAGTGTCTTGAAAAAAAGAAATGTACATGCATTCCACTGTACAAAAAAACTAACGTATGCAAACTCACTGTCCTATACTAAATTTAACTATTTGTATCGTGGGTGCCGGAAAAATTTACGTCACACCAAGAACCGGCAGCACAAATGGCTCTCGGAAATCAAATTGTCTCCCTGCCCCTGCCCAACTCAAAACTACGTCACCAGGAGACCTGTCCTTGTGACAACTGTGTCGTAAATCTGATAAAGAAAGTAACAGAGATGAAGTTAAGAGGTAGGTAGAGTAGAACCATTTTAAATGTGCACGCCCCTCCACCAAATTTGCCAAACGATCGAGTGTCAAATGTATGATTTTTTTGTAGAGGGGCGTGCACATTTAGAATGGTTCTTCTCTACGTCGTACCTTCATTTCTAAAAATAAAGGTTAGGTACGATATAAATTGCAATTTCGACCAACAAAAAAATACCTATGTCCGCTGAAAAAAGCGATCGCGGCATTCACGTCCGCGATGCCCATATTGCCTTTCCATCCTTACCGCGTGAGTGCTATTGGCTTTTGGTTTCAGAGTAACGACAACGCAAATGCAAAAATATAAAATGAAAAAGGCTGGACAAACTGGGGCTTTTTAAACGAAAATTTTAATCACGATTCCAATACACCCAAGTATTTTTATATTTAGATGAAGCACAAAAGCATTCTCGAGGAGGTAGATTATAAAACCTCATCCCAAAACTTTTTACAACTTGAATTCACAAGCGCCAACGCTCATTGGTATTTTCCCCTATGCTATTTTTAACATGTAATTATAAGACAAACTGTCAAACGTCATCAATTTATTATTGATAACTTCATGATAATAAAGGATTTTTGCCGCGAAAGTGAAAAAATGGCGTTGTTGATTTTGTATAATTTTCCAAAACTTGTGATTCTTCGAGTGCTAATGTGTAATAATGGTGGATTATTCACCGTTAATACTTAGCAAACGTGCATGAGTGTAGGCAAATCATACAGAGCTGAAAAACCTGATTTTCGCCTTCGCTCAAAAACTCTAACAGAAGTTCTAGTAAAGTTTCTACCACTTTACTAGGGCATGACTTGACTATGGCTGGACCTTAACTCTTTTATTTGACTTTGACTGTGACTTGTGACTAAGACTTCTAATAATATGAAATATATTATATTTTGACACTGGCTAAATGCACAAGATTGCGAAGCCAAAATAAAAAAATAACTTCATATGATCATCCGTGCAGCAAAGGAGTCCGCATTTTTGTTCCCTGAACGGGTTACCTTCGGGTGAAGTAGTGGCAAATGCCGACTTCAAATAATTTAAATGCGAGCAAAGCTTAAAAACAACCGGCTTTATCTTTGGAACCCTTGATCAGATTAAATGAATTAAATACGCATTGATCAAATTTAAATGGGACCAATGGGAAAGCACCAGCTTTAAAAAAAAAAAAAAATAATAATCAAAATCGGTTCACCTAGGAAGAATTTATTAGGTAACACGCATAACTTACAAATAAGTTGATGACCGGCGGTTTTTTAATTATCCTCAATAATACGTATTTAATTAATTTAATCTGATCAAGGGTTCCAAGTAGGTATAAGCGGTGAAGTCTGATTTTTAAGGTCTGCTTACGTTTAAATTGTTTGTAATCGATAAAAAAATGATATGACATTCACGACATTCCCTTTGTGTTTAATATGTTTTAGCTGTATATATAGTAGCTAAGTATATGCCATTTTAATCACGAGACGAGATTTTATATATCATGTGTGCATAATTATGCAATAGTCCGGACTATGCCAGAACGACTGCATATTTATGCACAAACGCGTCTTCCAACCACAATCCATTGGATGCCTTTATATAACCTAGATTTGGTAACCCACTATATACGAGTAGTTGGTTAGCTAGTTCTTTATGGCACCACTAAATCATAGTAAGTTTATGAGGAGTTTTGCCGCGAACGTGAAAAAATGGCGTTGTTGATTTTGTATAATTTTCCAAAACCTGTGATTCTTCGAGTGTTAAAGTGTAATAATGGTGGATTATTAACCGTTAATACTTAGTAAATGTTCATAAGTGTAGGCAAGTCATACAAAGTTGAAAAACGTGATTTTCGCCTTCGCTCCAAAACTCCAATAGAAGTTCTAGTAAAGTTTCTACCACTTTACTAGGGCATGACTTGACTATGACTGACTACTTGACTTTGACTGTGACTTGTGACTAAGACTTTTATTATGAAGAATAGAAATTGTTAATATTTGTTTAATATTTCGACTGAAGGACTATGCATCCATGGTCATGAAATAAAAAAAAAATGTAAGTTTATGAGAAGGTAGGTAGGTATAAAAGCAGTCCTGTTTCTTATACTAAGATCACAGAAGAGATAACGTTTATAGGGTGTTTTATGATGTAATGAAATACTTCAAAAGAGTAATTTAAGATTATACTCAAGTCATCTTAAAGTTTTGTCTAAATGTCATAATGCGCTCCGAGTCCCGTGTGATGTAATTTTTTATTTTAACTAGCTGGATCCCGCGGCTTCGCCCACGTTACTTTTCGAAATATCATCAAAACCTCAATTCCGTTTGTTGTTTTCTTTTCGTAAATTTTTCCGATAATTTAATAGTAATTCTGCTATTCGGGGTGGAGATAAATCCAATAAATCAAAGATCTTTAAAATTGGTCCACCCGTTCTCGAGTTATAAGTGTTGTAACAAACTCGTCTTTGTTTACAAACACGGTAGACAAGTGTGTGTAGAGTGTGTGTTAAATACACTCCAAACACACACTTACACATGCACACACTCCTTTAATACACATTATAATTATTTATTAAAGTTGATCGAACTGCTCGTTGGTTTAATTGGGTGCGCGTTCGCCTTCTAAGCAAGGGTATGGGGTTCGATAGCCGGCGTGAACACAAGTTTTCTCCCCAAGGAAAATTGTGTTTTTGTTCTGGTTGTGACTGTGTGTGTGTGATTTAAATGTTTTCGGAATTCACGACACAAGTGTGGGATTGTGTATGAAATGATAATTGATTTATATTTAAAGAGATAAAAGTAAATCCATAGTTGGATGTATGTAATAACTATTGTTGTTATTTAAAGACCTGTGTTTAATAACTCCTAATTCTACTAATATTATAAATGCGAAATTTTGTCTGTGTGTGATTTGAATGAAATTAAGAATGTAGATAGTTTAGGTTCAGGAATAACACACAGGCTATTTTTTTACTCAATTAGAGCGGGTACAGCTACTAAAAATAAAGAGACAAAACGAAACGTGTTAGAACTTTCTAAACTCTCCTAGAGTCGTAGGTAGGTAATACGAGTGCTGTATCAACGAAGGAAAATAAATTGCAGGTGTTACAGAGTTAACAGGATCCTCTCCATCAAGCCAGCGTTCTGCTGGCAACATAAATATAACTATTAAGTATCTTTACAATTTAGTAGAGCAGAGCTGATTCAGCGCTATATTAATGCCACGCATCATGCAAAAGCTTTGAGGAAACCTTTTTACGCCACTTATAAAATATCGTTTTTAGCTAAAGATACAATATATGTAATTTAGAATAGATACTTAACCTAAATTACATATATTATATCATATATTTATACATTTTCATAGATATATTATAATACTACTACTACAAGCTCTGAATTAGTACATCATTATTGAACTAAACGATGCAATTGATGTTGTTAATTTTAGTTAAAGTTTTAAGTTAAATTATGTGTATGTTAATGTTATGAGCTTTTACACTCACAGCATAATTTCGACGACTTGTGTCTTTGGTGCCGGAAACATTCACCACACTTAAAAGGCGAACGCGCGCTCAACTTCTGCATCTATATTATATACATAAATATTTCTAAGTAATTATGTGAATAAGCAAAGGTGATGATCCTTGTTTATTTGTATGTCGTAAGCACTAGTTTGCAGTCTTGGTGTCACGATTTTTTAAGCTACCTGAGAGCATTCGACATAGCTTAAATCCGGTGATGCCCGAGATATATACAACTTATAATGCTCTGTGGTGGTTCCTTATCAGGGACTGCTCGGAATTGATGTTTTAGAAAAGTGATAAGCTATTTTATAAGTTTTCACAAATTATACCTAAATTCTAATGCATGTGTGAAAGCAACCATGTCTACATCAAATAATAATGTCAGCTATAAGATGTTACAACTTCTCAACAAGACCTAACTGTGCCTAGACAGTGGTATTAAAAGAACAAAGAAATTTGATACGGGTTCAAGGAACAGAGGTCAGGAGAGCGACGACCCAAGAGACAAGACATTGTATTATAGGTTCAGATGAAGTTATTTAAACTACTGACAATCCTTGTGAACCAGCTATTCTAGGCCAAGCGTGTTTATAATACTCAACAACATCACTTCCGTCTCATCAGGTGATACAGTGGTCAAACACCGATCAGAAATAAAACCGCTAGTAATTTCACTAAAGTAAAGGGATGATCTTATTAAACACCTACGTATATGTATGAGGAGAATATCTTATATAAAAATATCTGCACGTTGGGCCCATAACCTCCAAATGTAAACATATAGTCAAACGATGCTATACAGTAGAGGCAACTGTGTAATTAACACGACCAGCTCAACTTTATCGGACATACATCGGTAAGCTCTACGCCTACTAATTTTACGTAGTAACTAACTGTAATTCATAATCTGTGCGTAAGAGCAAATCGGTTTTAATAGGGCCTTCCCATCGGTAATTACAAAAGTTATATCCTTAAAGAGAAAGACTAACTAACGTAGCTTTTAGTTGAATAATTACAGTCATAATATTATGGTTACATATAATTGTATTTAAACAATAGTAAAGTATTAGAACTAGTACGTATTTAAACTACGACCCTTGTATATTGTAAAATACTTTAAGTTGCTGACATTACGAACGAAAGATAACCGGAAATCAATTCATTCATTCAATATTCATAATTCAACCATAAAGCTGATCGCTCCAAATGTGGCACGCATAGACAAACAAAAGCGTCCCTTAAACACCTAAATTTACTCGTAGAGCACGTTGGATTATTATTGTATTATTTTGTGGCGTCGTAAACATCTACCCGATGATAATGATCAGTCTATACAAGCGTTACACACTCGGCGAGGCGACAAAGTGAGCAATTTATTTATATTTCCAAAATCGGGTCACAGGATCTCAGGCATGTTTCATAATAACACCACCTTCGTTATCTTAATAAATGTCAACCAACTTACCCCAAGAATTACACAGCAATCGGTTGCAAGTCACAAACACTGACAGTGGGATTACAATCAATGGGAATGCACAATTGAAACACGCGGCGGAGAGGCGCTGGAGCTCCGAGACACGCGGCTGTCCGGAGCGACGGTCGTCGTACGACTGGCACGGACGGTGTTTACGCCGCGACGCGCAAGCGTACTGCCTACCCTCTTTTATGGAATAAATATTATTTCATTCTACAACGCTTTCTTTCACTGGCACCTTTATGCCTTTGAAATAAAAGCTACAATTGTAAAAAGGCGACGGATACATTGCCGTTCCTTTTGACGTGTCGTTTGTCAGGATGTCCTTTTTACGGATAAGAAAAGTGGCCGGCCATGTGACCTTTTAATTATAAATTCATTCATTCAAGCGGAAAATGGCATATCTCTCACGCCACGTGCATGTGGGTCAGATCCGGTGTTACATCGTTACCGCCGCGCGCCGTGGATGGCAAACGAGGGTGCTTTTTGCATGTGTATGCTTGGTAAAACGTTTTTAATGTTGATTATAAGTGTGGCGCCCCACGTGGGGCAGATGTTGTAAAATTTGGATCTTGTTTTGTTCTTGATTTTGATTATAAGGAAGATTCTCTTTACGTATTAATTTTAATTACGGAATTAATCAATGTACCTTATAATATTACCTACATATGATAGTCCCTACGTGCAAATAGATTTTGTAAGCTTCTTATTACAATCGTCTTCCAAACAACAGAACAAATCAGTATGCTGATAATTTTACCCTCAATGTAGACTTTAGTAAAGTCTATTTTTCGGTAATATTTGAATATTAGTTCGCCCAAACCGTTCCGTATACTGTTCCGTAAGACCTATTGATAACTAATTGGCAACCCCGACTAAAATTATGAATTGTTTTGACTATTTGTCCCGTTTAGACGATTTGTACCGGAAACGAAACTCTTGCGCAAGCTAACATTAACCAGTGATGCCATCTAAAGACAACTTAGGAACATTTTTGCTATAACACCTGAGGTTTATTGCTTATTATACTTTTTTTGTAATTAATCATTCTTTTAAGTATTTTAAATTTCAGCGCAGGTTAAGTATCTAAAATTATACATAAGTAGTTAACAACTTTAGACATTTTATTATATAAATTTTCAAGAGTTTGACTCATTATAAACTTAGGACATAACGCCGTTTTTTTAAATAGTTCCCGGGACAAAATAGATCAAGAAACAGTGACTTTGCTGTCCTACAGCAAAAAATAAATAACATGAAAAAAAACTTGTACTATACCACCCGAATGCTTACTAACGGACTTCTAGATCCAGCCAAAACTGCTACATTAACTATAACACTTCACACTGAACATTCATATACCTAATTGATTGATTAAATTCATTATCTACACACCTAGTAATTGTATGAGAAAAATAATATTTATAACGGTATACAACTACCTAGCTATACCCCCCTAGACCGCGTTAATCTCAGGTATAGGCTATCTACTTACATTCCAAATTTTATTCAAATACATTCAGCATTTACAGCGTGAATGCTAAACTAAAGGCAAGCATGTTCCATCTTTGGCCGCATCGTCACTTTCCATCAGGTGAGATAGCGGTCAAATGCTTGCCTATGCAGTATAAAAAAAAAAAAAAGAACTAAAAAGGAAAATACAGACTCGGGTAAGGAGTTCGACTCCTTAGAAGGAAGTAGATTACGTAGTTATAATACTTGCTATGTTATAATACTAATAACTTATATAATAAAATAACTTGCCAAGTTATATAATGTTATAATACTGCACTCTTGGAATATCAACCATAAACCGATGTCGCATGGCTTATTTTCTGGTTGTCCGATGGTTAATCGGGGAAATGAAGATGATTATTATATGCTAGTAACTGGAAGATACAATATTAGTACATGATTCCCATGATAGTCTTTTTTCTTAATTGATGAAGTGGTTAGTGCATTAATCATTAATTACGTCATATGTACTTATCACCTATTCTTATTGACAGATATAGATATTTAAATCCTGTCTGCGTCTGTCAAAATTAATGCATAAATAAAATAAAATAAGTAATCTATTGAAACTTTGTGCTAGGGTCTGAAAATAAAAGTCAAGATTGCTTTTTCGACTTCATACTCCTGTATGTATTTATTTCTTTTTTTGTGTTTTTTTATAAATTTATTTTTAAAACTTTTCTTTAAATCAAATTTTATAATAATATTAAATATATAATATATCTTGAGGTGTATTTACAAGCTATATACAATAGTCGTATGTACACGAATCAGCTATGTACAACAACATGTTATATCTAAAACAACGTACTGTACTACCTAACCATACATTCGATACACTGATATACAAAACTGTAGAAACACTGCGCGGTGAGGAAAACTGTCCACCGACTGTAGTTAAATGCATAATTGGTATTAACCTAATCATTTTAGGATATTGTAGATTATCGACAACTTGGTTCGTGTTCAGTTTTTCTCGCGAGGCCGCTCTGTGTCACACAAGTACTTACAGATACATTCCTACAATAATTATAGTTGCACTCGTTACGATTATCATTTTTTTGTTTTTTTTTTAGTATATTTACTAGAGAAATGTAGGCTTCGATCTAATTATTGCGAAGTTTAATAAGAATAAGTACTTGATATAGTAGTTCCCGTCATTTACGTACAGGCAGCGTCAAATATATGTATCTAAAAAAGATACACTTAATACGTGCATGGTCAGAACACGTTTACAATTATAATTATTATTTCAAGAGTTAAAACTAGTTAATATATCTACAGCAACAATTTTCTTTTTTAATAAATTAGTTGTATTGGATTTAAAGAAGTTCATATCTGAATTTTTAGGGCATGCTATTGAAAACTGTTGCTGAGATATTTCAACTACTTTGAATACATACAAAAATACTTTGCGTTCTCTGACTGCACTTAAATTAATTTATATCCATGAGTTATTTTTGGTCTTAACATTAAAATTAGCATTGTTGACGCTGACTTTACCCCAAGACTCGACTGACAAGCCTCATTTCATTTATAATTTTATTGTTAACATTTATACGTTCGGTTAGCGAGTGCACGCATTTCATACAGTAATCAATACTTGGCAGTTTTATACTAAACCATATTTTTGAATGACCTAAGCTTAGTTCTTTTCCTGTCATTAGCCCATGCATTTGAATCGTTCCATCATTTCACATTAAAATTAAAAGCGTAAAATAGCTTTCGCAAACAGTTTCTTTGTTTATAAATGGGGCATTTTTTTTAAATCATGTTCTAAATAAAGTATGTGTTTTCTCGAGTTTCTTTTTTCACAGTGTGAATTAATGTCTATGTTGTCATGAAATGTGATTTACCATTGATTTTAGGAATGCAAGGATAGCAATGAGAATGGCCCAAGTGAAGTTGTAGATAGCACCAACAAGAGGCTATTTATGAACTCGAAACTAATATTATTAAAGTTTAGGGACATAGATTTGTCGTTAGTAAGTCTCAAGTTGAGATGGAACTTTCGGTTTGGACTTATTATTATTGTAATACTCGCATCTAGACACAATTTGACACTATTTTGGTGGAGATAGGTATAGAATTTTGAATATGTATTTTGTAGACACAATTAAGGCTATGATATAGGATTTTGACTCCCAAATTTTTATATATCTGGGTGTGCAGAATCAATTCTATTTATAATAATATAAGAGGTGTTTTTCTTTTTTAGGAGTATGATATTTTAACTGTTTTTAATTTTTATGTAATTTTCTTGCTTTTAAGAAAATATCAATATGATAATTTGTGTCAAACATAAATATTGTATTAGATTTGATATTTATTTATCAATTAGCATATCCATATTTGTGTATAAACATTGACACTTTTAGAGCCTTAAGTGCTTTCTTTAAATTTTCGTCGACCGCATCGTTACTTACCATCAGGTGAGATGGCGGTCAAACATTTGCCTATCTAGAAAAAAAACGATGTTGAGGATCTATTTATAGATATGGCATATCTATTTCCTTAAAATATAATGAATCGATTTGTTTAAAAAACTACGACCTCAAAATTCTGTTTAAATAATACCATGTCCAGTTTGATTCTCGTCAAAGGTTTTGTGGCTACTAATAACACGATTAGTATTGGTCACACGTTTGCTTATCACAGATAAAAAACATTTTAGAAAATGCTGCAGCAGGCTTTTTATATGATTTTTAGAGCAACATTTTTGTAATTATGTTGTATTACTTATAAGCAAACGTTTAAGTAATGTCTGAGAAACTCTTCGTAGCGTTATAATTTGTGTCAAACATAAATATTGTATTAGATTTGATATTTATTTATCAATTAGCATATCCATATTTGTGTATAAACATTGACACCAACTTTTAGAGCCTTAAGTGCTTTCTTTAAATTTTGTTTAGCATACAGATAAATATACGTACATTATTAACATTTGAGAGATCTACTATTCTTAGTAAATTAAATTAGTTTATTATATTAGTCTAGTCCGATAATAAGGCCGTAACACACATGCTCATAACTGGCGAACCGGGCACAGACAATCTGGCAACCAGCATGCAGTTTCCTGTGAGATATTATTGAAAGATTTCTACTTTTCCGCTTCTACAGATGGCTAACCTTTTGTGATGTAGCATGCTTAGTTCTAAGCACATGAGCTATTAGTAGAGCTTAGTACATAGCATCCCGTACTTACCAGTATCTGGCACGCTTCTGCGAGCTACATGCAAGTGTATCGCGGCCTTTAGCGAGGCACTTTATACAATCACGCAATACGTTGGTTCGAATTGATCCAGTGGCTAGACCCAGATGTTATACATCAATAAGTTGACTTTGAAAGATTAGATGAGATGCACGCTTAGAAATAATCTGATCTAGTTGTAAGCTATTGTAAATAAAAATTCTGAATAGTACGAAGTGGAACTAAAATTTAATTTAAGAAATACGCGTTGACAGTTATAACAACGTAATGGCTGAGGAATCTAGGAAAACATAAACGAATCAGTAGCGCAAGTGTTGAAACCAGTTATTCTACAAGCAACCATATTATTACACGTAGACTATTGACTGGCACGACTTTAAATTCATGCTCTTACTCTTGAATTGTGATGTATTTTATTTTGCATGTACGTACGTTGTATATTCTAAAGCTCTCACATTTAAATTGTGATGTATTTTATTTTGCACGTACGTACGTTGCATTTTCTAACAACAAAACATAGGCGTTATGTAAAAAATATCACCATATGATACTTTATATCTACATAAATAAAATCAATTGTCACATGTATGAAAGATGTTCTAATTTTTTTTAATGCCCGATATGCATTTGATCCAAATCTATATAGCCGAATTGAACTTTGGCAATTTTTTTATTCTGATCGCCAATGAAATTAAAACGCGAGTTATTAATTCTGCTTCATTTGGTTTAATTTCGAAGCTCCAATGGTGTACATATTGCGTTAGACTAAGATATGTATAGATATCAGATGACTTGCTCAAACACTGTCTCGACGACTAGATCAATCCAAACCAACATTTACAACTTCTTAACTGTCAATATAACCTTTTTATTACAATATCCAATAATTACAACACCAAAATATATGTAATCTACAAGCGTAACTATATTTGTACTCGACCCTAGGGCAGTGTTGCTAAACATTAATGAGTGTTATATATTATAGATAACCCTTTGATAAATAAATGCAGAAGATGTGTTATACAATGCAAATAACTAAAGAGCTATATTAGTTAGGTCCTAGTGAAGGTTTATGTCATATTTCATGTTTATATACCAATACTAATTGTATTCTAAAATAGTTTATATGACATGCACCAAAAAGCATAGAGTCCTATGCGTAAGTATTGTAGCAGGACGACTTTAGCTTACGATTTCGTGTGAATTTGATTTAAAACAAAATCATCTTCTATTTTGACTTATCAGAGGATTATTTGAGGCACTATTGTTGCTTACTAAATTGAGTACATGTAAAAATAAATACATTTTTTATTATCTTGTATAACGACTTACAAGCAAATTGGTGTTATTGTACACGTTATTTGTATGTTTCATAAGATTAGGTCAAAGGCTATTTATGTAGTTAACTAGATACTGTGGTTTCAAACTTACCACAATAATATTATAAATACAAAAGTATGTCACTACGCGTGTGTATATGCGAAAACAAGCTGCATCTTTGTAACGGCTGGATAGATTTGGATGAAATTTGGTATGTATAGTCTAAATTCAGGAAAAGGACATGGCTTTTCATCCCGATTAACACGGGACACGTCACGGAGCACAACAATTATTTTTGTAAATACAAAATTATACACTAGCCTATATCATATTCCAGGGTTTCAACTATTAACATACCGATTTCATCTAAATCCAGCCGTTACAGAGATACCTCGTCTCGTACATACACACAACTATCGCATTTATAATATTAGTGATTATTTTATACATTTCCTACGCGCCAAACACCACATCATACACGTATTAACTGTTACTTAATCTATGATACAGAACTCACAACGCGAGCTCCAGTCACAAACCTACAGTGTTAGTCCCCGCGCCACATATTCAACTAAGTGTATGTTATCACTATACAATAAGTCCAAGTAAATAAATAAAATTCGGTCAATTTTCATGCTGCAATCGTTTACAATTCTCGGTGAGGGTGTCAGTAGATACGAAGAGAGGGAAAGATTGAGAGGGAAAGAGACATCTATCTTTACACAACTGCGCTTCAAATGTTTAATAGAGAGTAGTCAACTTTTCAGTAGATGCGGACGAAGCGTTTTGCCTCCACATTCATTATGCGCACTTCAAAGGAGTGAAATTCCTTGCCTGAGTCTGTTTCCTGATAAATACAATATGGGAGTCTTTAAGTCACGAGTGAATAGGCATCTTCTAGGCAAACGTGCTCCATCGTCGACCGCATCGTCACTTATCATCAGGTGAGATGGAGGTCAAACGTTTGCCTACCTAGGAAAAAAAAAAGATGTTGAGGATCTATTTATAGATATGGCATATCTATTTTCTTAAAATATAATGAATCGATTTGTTTAAAAAACTACTGCTTATGACCTCAAAATTCTGTTTAAATAATACCCCTAGTTTGATTATTTATGTGTCAAAGGTTTTGTGGCTACTAATAACACTATTAGTATTGATCAAACGTTTGCATCACAGAAAAAAAAATGTTAGAAAATGCTGTAGCAGGCCTTTTATATGATTTTTAGAGCAACATTTTTGTAATTATGTTGTTTTACTTATAAGCTTTATTAATTGTTTAAGTCAAGCCTGAGAAACTCTTCGTAGTATTTTCTTCAACTTTTTTGACAAAACCGTGACAGCTCAGCGAATCCAAAAGATATGTAAATTATTTCCCATAAGCAAAAACTGTATTAAAACCTTTTTTCGAGCGAAAACACACGCGGCAGCGAAGGACTTTTACTTATTTGAACAGACTAAGATTTATAAAAAAAACAGTAATTCTTTAATTGAGTTACTGCATTGTGCCTACACAGTCAAGATATTGTTGCTAACTAAGTTGGCATTTAGGAGCACTGATTTTTAGAATGTTTGTTATCTATAGAAATAGTGAAAAACTACTGGACGGATTTTGATGTGATTTAGTTTGATAGGTTTCTTCTTAACTTATAATCTGCAGTATGTCTCAATGCATTCTGACGTAAGAGTGAAGATATTCACTTGAAGAACAGCATTAAGAGTTAAACAAACCACTAAATCTCGAACCCTGGTTCAATAGAGCTCTTATGCAATCATGGGTCGAGCAGGTAAGATACCTTAATAGATGTTATATGAATATTTTTTCTTTTTCTAAATAGAGTATGCAACATGTGATAATTTGCATGCTTTTAATAGTACAGGGAAAAGGCAACATTGCAATTGCTGCTCGTTATCTGCACTTGAATCGATTGTACTGTATATGGTATACACAATTTAATAAAGAAAACATCTGGGGTTGATAGGTGTAATGATATTTCACTCCTATTGCCGCTAATCGCTTGTGAGAGTGAGATGCCATTTCAGCTAACAATATCAAACTTTTCTTTATTAAATCGGGTTATACCAATGCCTCTCCAAGCTCACTCATCCCTTCATTAAATCGTGTAACATGTAACATGTTAATGTTATGTTATATTCGGCTTAAAACACGAAAATTTGACTTACTTTGTAGTCGACTAGTTTCGGACTAATTAGTTGTCCTTCATCAGGATGAGTCAGACGCGCGATACGCAGAGGCGTGCGGCTCGGGCCTCGGCGCGTGACAGTTTAAGCCGAATATAACATAACATAACGTGTAATACTCACGATAGTTTTAACATTAAAAATGTAGGTTAATGTTTATGCAATTTACACAACCATTGTATCAACGTTAATAATTGTATTGTGGAGTAGGTTTTACATCATTATTACTAAACATCAGCCTCCACCAAGCCTCTGTGCGATCCGCCCTCCCTCCCGCACAGAAATCTCGGTGAAAGCATTAGTCTACTAAAAACATTGATTACCATTTGAGTCTACTAGAGTTACACACGCATAGTTTATATTGGTGTAAGTATTATCATTGTTACAATGTTTTTTATTAGTTATAATTTGTTTTTAAATGCTGGCTTTTTCCTCAGTATCAGTACAACAGTCAACAATAAGTAAAAATATTATTATGCCACAGTTCCACCATCTATTGGGGTCTAGTGGAGTTTAGTCCTGGACTTAATTACATTTGAAAGTGTAAAACAAAAACTTACAGAGTTCTAAAAAAGAGAATCTATATACATAAATAAATATTTTTACAACTGTCGCAACAATAAAATTAAATGAATATTATTTCGTCCCTTTTATTAACATGTAACACTAAGCGTAGTTGTAATTTAAGATAAGTAAGGTTTGCTCCAACAATATATACACTAAAATCGGCGGAAACTGCTGATCTTAGCTATCACTGAATTATGTCAGTGTTGTTCTTTTCTTTTACCCTATTTCCAATCCAAATAAAAGATCTGTGACCATCTCACCTGTTGGTAAGTGGGATGGTATGGCACTGGCTCTGAAGAGTAGCTTTCCAGCAGACCATTTGTTGCTTGGCATCAGAATTTTCTACTTGAGGTATAGTTATTAGAATTTTGAACTTGATATTTTGTATTTTTTTTATCATTTTCTTTTTAGTTTTACTACAACTTATTTAACTTATTTGGTTATTTAATACATATTGATTAACACATTTTGAATTATTGGTTATTTTTTTTATGTCTAGCACAAAATAGTGCACAAATAATAAACCTAATGCTTCTATGAAGGTCACAGATAAAGGTAATTAAGTGTTAACAGAAAACATGAGTCTAATAAATTTGTGTTAATTTCTTAGCAGAAAGAAGTCAAATGCAGAGTGTTATGTCAGTTTACTTTTAATGAACAGCATAATGGTCCCGCACAACTTACTGCCACCAGTATTCTTATACATTTGACCATTTGAATTTAAATCTGGGATCACATGACAGCTAATTCAATCAACAAAGTGAAACAAACAAACAGTCGACTTAACGCGTTCATGTTTTTTATAATGACCCGTTAATTCATAAGTCTTTAAAAAGTAAGTTTAAACTACATTTATCTCATATAAAAATACATAACAAATTGAAGACTGCAATGTAATATAGAATTCAGTGTGAATTAAAATAAGAGTGCATTTTCAACAAATAATATGTAAAGAGATATACTGTTGAACACATGTTAGGAAAGCTTTTTTATATATTAACGAATAATTCGTTAAATCGTTATAACTCGATTGAAAACCATAGTTATGCAGATTTTAGTTTTACACCAGACTTATTACCTCTCTATTGCTATCGGATTCAATACAAAGACGTCAAAACTCCTAAATAAATAAGGTTCATTTTTATAAAATTCAAATAGAAACCAATCGTAACAAAGTTAGGGAATAGAGAGTCAAACTTATAACCTATCATAGTTAAGATTGGTTTCTATTTTAATTAGGCTAAAATTAACCTTATTTCTAAGGTGTTAAGTTGCTTTTGAATTGAAACTGATTGCTACAGAGATATGTGATGGCAGTCTGATCTCTTCGAGTTTAAAAGATAAAGTTTGTGTCACAGGGATATTGTTTAACAATAAAATTATCAAGTGCAACAATGGAACAGTAACACCACTAGTCGAAAGTTCGCGTAATCCTAGATTTACAGTTCTACAAAGATATAACTGAATGTGGAGTACTAAAGACAATTTAAACCCTCATTGCATGCTACATTCATTTAGAACCATGGAGAACTATATCACAATCGCGACGTCACATCGTGCCAGGGCACGGAGCTTACAACCTTTAGATCTTACTTGTTTGCTGTTATCACTTAGGCTATGTTTCCTTTAGTGTCCGCAACGATCGTAACGTCCGCGTGGCCGATTAACTCCCGAGTGCTGTCATTGCAGTCGTCCATCTTTAGACTGTACCGTCAGGATGAGAACATAGATTAAGAGTTGTCTGCGCGGTAGTATACTATAAGATTTTATTTTGAATTATTTTTCTTTAACAATAGCCCGTGCCGATTGCGTTACCGTTCTGTCAGATGTCATCGCCAGAATGCTCACGTTTTGTAGAACGGCAAATTCAACTTGCTGGCTTACAGTGGTTCAGTTCTAAGTAAAACCTGCGTTGATAAAAAAGGTACTAGAATTGACGACAAGCGACTTGGTTTCTCACTCCCACCGATCTGTTAATTGCTTGTGGGAGTGAGATGTATCGTCGGCTGTCATCAATCCTAGTCTCTTTCTTTATTGACGACAAGGTCACTACAGCCAGAAGAAGCACACGGCGAACTCGCCCAGACGATTTCAAGATAAGCAGACGTATCGATAGACAGCGGTTCGTAAGGACCACTGTATGTTTTGATACTACTACACATGGCACATATTCAGTAGGTGTGCGTTATAAAATTCGTTCATACGATCGGGGCAGACACGCCTGCAGCACTCGTTTACCGTTCCACAAAATTAGAGCGTCGACGGCGTTAGATCTAAGCGGAACGACAAAGCGATAGTTACCGGTTTACCTAAAAATAAAATTTTGTTTACTAATTTTGGCAGCCTAACGCTAGTCGACCGCGGGGAAGACGGGGCCCGTGCGCCACGTCTCACCCGCGGTCGGAGCGCTATTTACGGCGTCATCTCGACGTCGCGACGGGGGCCCGAGATGGACGATCCAACGATAGCAATAGGGGAACAACTTCCGGGGGCGTCGCGATCGTTGCGGAAATCGGGATGAATTTCGGAACGTAGCCCAGCCGCGGGAAAGTCACCGGGTCGGAAGGATCTCACCCGCACAGGTCACCGGAGCCGCCACATACGTCGCGGGACGAGGCGCCGCCCACAAAGTAGGTTCGAGCCGCGCCGCACGATCCTCATCGCACCACTCGGTCGGACACGACACTCCCGGCTCGGCGGCCGCGGTCGTCCATCGTTCACCGAGCGGCCGCCGCACACACATCACTAACACTATCAGGGGAAGGGTCCTCGGGCGGCGGGGGGCGGGGGGGCGCGGCGTCATCGCGGCGGCGCGGCGGGGATCTGGCGGCGCTTCTTGTGGCGCGCGTCGCCGCGGAACCGCTGCGGCGGCGGTGACGAGTAGCGCCGCGCGCGCGCAGAGAACGAGCGCGCGCCGCCCGCGCCGCCGCCGCCGCCGCCGCCGCCGCCGCCGCCGCCGCGGGCCTTCGCGCCCTCGCCCGACCCGTAGCGCTGGATCACGCCTGCGGGGGGACGGACGGTTACTGACGACACTACACACTATGTATCTATTTTTTTTTTTATTCAATATAGGCAAACTTTTGACCATTATCTCACCTGATGGTAAGCGACTATGTTTAGTTCGTTTGTAATGTATTCCATCATAAGATATTTACTATTTCTTTTTATGCTCGATAGGCGAGCGTTTGACTACGATCTCGGGAGATGGAAAGCGATTCTAGTACTATTTTATATTTATGTATGTGTATTATACTTAAATCATATTTAAGAACTGCCCGTTGGCTCGGTTGGGGGGCGTTCGCCTATTAAACGGGGGTATCGAGTTCGATTCCCGGCGGGAACGCAAGTTTTCTCCCCGTGGAAAATTTGTGTTTCTGGTTCTAGTTGTGATTATGTGTGTGTAATGTGAATGTTTCCGGCATCCCCGACGCAAGTCTTCGAACTTAGAGTGAGGCTGTGTATGTGAAAGCATTTGTTTTTTACGAAATCCGTTCATCAATATCGAATACTATACTAACAAGAGAAAGAGAGACAGACTACTTTTTGGCGCCGCGCTCGAGTCCCGGTCGCGTTTCCATCGTATACAATTACAGCACTCACACAGACGCACGGCGCGCTAAGACACGGCGTCTATTAAAGCGATGCTTTCTGCCCCCGAAGGCACAAAATATGATCCTTCCAAGAGAAGAATAATATACTATACCATATATAGAATAATAAAACAGGAGAGTAATCATACCTGAGGGTATGTTATTGAAGTCGGAGTTGCTGGTGATGTGGTGTATGATGAGGCTCTGGTGCGCGCTCACGCGGCGCGGCGTGGGAGACGAGCACTGCAGCGCCGACAGCGGCGGCGGGGAGGGGGGCGCCGCCGGGGGGGCGGGGGGAGCCGCCGGGGGGGCGGGGGGCGGCGACGGCGGCGCGCTCCAGCACTCCGGCTCCGAGTCTGCAGGGTATACCACGTGAGGAACATGCGACCACGTCACGTCCTAACTAGTGTGCGTCATACGAATGTCGGCACGTACTCCGATCGTGTGCATGTCACATACATGCACTCCTACAGCACGCGAAATGCATGCGTGGGATTATCTCGTAAGCTTACAACGACCAGCAAGTCGGCGCTTGTTGGGGGCCCGGCTGAGTACAATAGGCTTCCTAATACCATATTAGAAGCAAAATCAATGTATTGTTTCAACGGGTAGTATTCGAAACTCAGTCAAGCTTTGACATTTGATCCGGTTTATAATCATTGCGAATCGTGTTAGCAGCGTCCATTAAAATAGCCACAGCGCTGATTCTGCCTCTGTGCCACTTCAAGGGGGACGCCGTGTATGCACGTAAAAAAACTTCAGATAGGATCGTATTTGAGTTCACAGTAGATTGGTGACGTGAGAATAAGATCATGCAAGACAAACTGTCAAACGTCATCCACATATGGTTGACATACCTCCAGCGTTTAGCTTCTACGTTTATCATCCGTCCTGCGAAGAAGTGGAACTGACTGCCCTCGTCTTTGTTCGCCAAACGGAGTAGTAGGATATTTTTTTTTTTTTATTCAGTATAGGCAAACGTGTGACCACTATCTCACCTGATGGTGAATCGGGCGGAAAATCTGACAGTCTTCGAGTCAATAGTGAATAGGTACCATCAATTGATCGCCTATCAGGCATAAAAAATAAACCTTCCCCCAGGGTCCACGGTGCAGGAGTATGGGCATATGGCCATACTCCCATGCCCATAGGTGACAGTAGAGTGTGTTCGTACCGGGCGCGGGGTCGGGGTCGCGGCGCGGCGGGAAGAAGTATGGGTGGAAGGTGTCGCGCACCCAGCGGCGGTACTGCAGCACGTGGTCCGTGACGCGCACCACGCGGCCCAGCGCCGACGCCCGCCCCGCCGCCCGCCCCGCCGCCGGGCCCGCCGCCGCCTGCAGCACTATGTACCCGTAGTCGAACGCCTGCAACACACACACTTATATTGAAACACACGATTCATCACGCAATTAACATTTAAAAAAAAAAAACAAAACATTTAAAAAAAAAATATTGCATTAAATATACACAATATAAAAAACACATAATTTAACAAGTGATAGACGGTTAGACCGCTTCAGTCTCAGGGACGAGGTCATTTAGTCTATGTCTTGTGTAGTAAACCCAGCCCTGTCTTTATTTTTAACAGGCTTCAAAGAAAGGGGAAGGTTATCAATTCGACTTTTTACTAACTTTTATTTAAATGGCAATGTTTGTTCGGGTGGAATCTTGCAACTCAATTTTGAAGCAGAGATCTTCAACCGATTGAGCTGAAATTTTTTCACGCTTAGTTTGGATGAAGATGCACGTTTAACTGTGTGACGTCATTCTAAATCCAACATTAATTAAATTAAATTAAATTTGTTTATTGAGACAAAAACGAATTACTACACTTACATTTATCTCACATATATCATAATTAAGTTAAAGCATGTCAGAAATAATAATAAATTATACACAATCAAAATCATAACCTAAATTAAATAACAAATGTCACAATATAATATAATCAAAATTAATGTCAATAGAACTTTCATGCTTTTTGCTCCTATCCCATTGATCTATTAAATTTTCACAATATGTCAAAAAAGCAATTAAAAGAATTCTCCAATTGTCAAACATGATATCACAATCAGGGTTAGCGGCGAGGAGTGCGTTGAGATGGTGTCGGGCGCGAATAAGTGGTGACATCGATCTTGCCACAGTACGACTACAATCAACGTGGAACAAGTTATGCAGACGACCACGCCTATTTGCTGGAATCCCTGGTTCATCCGGCACAAACAATCTACACAACAACCCGTGCAGGAAAAGCGAGTCGACTGACCCTCTAAGCACCTTGCACGAGATAGTGAGCTGGTCCAGTAATCTTCTCACTTCAAGCGAGTTGTAGCCAAGTTGGCCAAGCAAAAACTTTGTCGGGTACATGTAGGGATAATATCCGTAGAGTTTTTTATACAGGGACCTTAAAAATACTTTTTGGACTTTTTCAAGCATTCTCGTGTAAGTGACCTGATAGGGATTCCAGATACATGCACCCGATTCAAGTTTGCTTCTGACCAGTGAATTATAAAGAGTTCTAATCACTTGTGGATTTTCAAATTCTTTAGCGTTTCGCAAAACAAAGCCAAGGCGTCTGTAAGCCTCTTTAGCGAGATCAGAAATATGAGTGTGGAATGTCAGGCCGCGATCAAATGTTACCCCAAGATCTTTAATACATTGAACTCTGTTTAATGCGGAGTTGTTTAATCTATAATCAAAACAAATTGGATTTCGTTTACGGTCAAAGGTTATAACATTACATTTACTTATATTAAATAGCATTTTATTTTTGAGGCTCCATTGGTAAATTAAATTGATGTCATTTTGTAAGCCGAGGCAGTCATTAAGAGATTTTATTTCTAGGTAAAGCTTAAGATCGTCAGCGTACAGGAGACATATAGCGGCAGTCAACACCTTAGGTAGATCATGAACCATTATCAGAAAGAGTAGTGGGCCGGTAATAGAACCCTGGCTTACACCAGATCTAGTAACGTAAGGTTCAGATACGTGTGTGCCATATTTCACATATTGCTGCCGGTCTCTCATGTAGTCACAGAAGAAATGTAGAAGGCTGGGAGTGAAACCGATAGAAGACAGTTCATTTAATAATACGTCGTTATCAATTTTGTCAAAGGCTTTCTGAAAATCTAAATAAATAACATCGGTCTGGAGTCCCCGGTCCATGGCATTGGATACATAGTCAACCAAGCATAACAGGTTAGTATTCACAGAGCGTCCCGGCCTAAAGCCGTGTTGCTCTTCGCCTATCTGCTGTCGCACCTGTCTGTATATTTCATCGTGAAGAATATATTCAAAGATCTTGGCAGGAGCACATAAGATTGCTATTGGGCGGTATTCCTCGACAATAGTCCTTTTGCTACTCTTAGGGATTGGGGTCACCCTAGATAACTTCCACTGGGAGGGGTACTTTCCATTCTTAAGAGAGATATTTAAAATATGGTGAAGAGGAAGAATGATGTGTTTTTTACTCATTTTAAGAACAGAGCTTGGAAAGTTATCAGAGCCTGGTGAGCTACTAGACTTTAGTTTATTAATACCGCGCTCAATATCTTCTGGCAACACCCTAGGCAAACTAACGTTACCGCCAAGACCATCATGTTCCGAACATACATTTATATTCAAAACTGGTTTATCATCTAAGAAAACACTTGCAAAATAACTTGCAAAAGCCTCGGCTGCTTCAGCACCTTTGCACAAACTTCCCTTATATGAAACACAGGGTTCAAAACCACCCTTGGATCTAAGTCGATGCACATGGCTCCAAAAGTACTGAGGATGCTGCTGTAAGTTTTCTTCAACACGATTTATATAAGAATTATACCCTTGGGAGATCCGGCGGAACACCCAAAATAGCACAAGTTATTTTTAATGCACTCCTACGATATGGGTATGAAATGAAAAAGCTTGCTGAGAATAACTCGAAAAATAAAGTGACGTTACTCTAAATCCAATATGGCGGACTTCTAAAAGCTTGTTTTTACAAAAGCTTTTTACAAGTAGCTTATTTTTTACATATTTTTCTGCCGGAATACGTGTAAGTAAAGAGCTTAACGTAAATAGAGACACAATATATTTGGTCTGCAAATTTATGTGCATCTTGAAGACAGGACCGATTTTGAAAATGGAATCTTTGTTTTGCAAGCCAAGCTTCAAAAACAGACTTCATCGCTTTATCTCCGAAACCTTCGATCATATCTTGATCAAAATATGATCGAAGGTTTCGGCAATAAAGCAATAAAGTCGGTCTTTAAAGCTTGCCTTTAAATTGTTTTGATCCGGAAGATTTTATCCGCGCATTATCGTGATTGTCGTGCGTGCAAGTCGCTATGGTATCACGCAAGTCCGTCTGTTTCTCATTCTTGATTATCATGAGTGTTTTGTGTTTATGTGCCGGGAGAGTGATTGAGTGTATGTGTGTGTGTGTGTGTGTAAGCCACATTTTGAGCTACGGACCAAAACTAAAACAATCATACAAACGCAAAAGAAATGAGAAAGTCGCAAGTGTATTGAAAACGAAAAATACGCTAAAAATTGCTAATATCAAACGAAACGCATTATTGGTTGCCGGTTACATTTACATATCGCACACCCAGGACCAGAAGCACATAATATGTCCCTTGGAAAGAAAAATTGTGCTCCTGCTGGGAATCGAACCCAGCACCCACGACTATCCATTACCTCGTGTCGCCACAAATATATACACCGCGCTAAGAGCGACGTGGACCTTCTGTTATCTAGTTACCCTGTTCTTACCCGTTCCACCTGTAATCCTCTCTTACCTGTTTATACCTGCTGTACGACACGTACCTGTTTAACCTGTATGGCTCCGTAGCTCGAGCGGCCGATGTCGTTCCCGGGAGTCAGCGGATCTTCTATACAAAGCAGCGAGGGTCGGTGTCCTTCATTCATCTCCTGTAAAACAGACATATTTATTTCAATGCTGGAGCAGCAGAATGCCTACATTTCTTTATAACACAGTGTTGAGTCGTAACAGTTCACTTTTGTAACAAAGTTAGTTTATTAATTCGCAACTAGTTTTCAAGCTTGTTTTTAAATCCATTTATTGTGGTAGCAGAAACCACACCTTTCGGTAATCTGTTCAAATTGCAGAACTCCACGTTTTTTTTTTTCTGCACCTTCTCGGTTGACTGGCAGAAAATGCCGTATTAGCATTAAGTCCTCCGTGTACATTTATACTGTACAAAAGAATAAATAAATAAACTCTGTTGCTCAAATAATAGTAGGCTTTTTTTAGGATACACTAATGATTATAGCGGGCGAAGCCGCAGGGCACGGCTAGTTAGTTTCGTTTTGTTTTTATGCCCGATAGGCAAGCATTTGACCACATCACACCTGATGGAAAGTGATGATGCGGCCGAAGATGTAGCATGCTTGCCTAGAAGGTACCGATTCACTCTTGACTCGAAGACTCCCAGATTAGTAATAAGGTTCTAATTGTAGCATTATATTGTTAGATTGAATACCTTCTGTATTTCGTCCTTGGAGACGTAAGAGCCGCCGTTCTTGACACGAATGGCGGTCTTCACGTAGTTGAACTTCCGTCCGTACAGTTCGAAGAATTCTATCAGAAGCACGCCCAAGTTGTGCGGTTGGCGGAGACGCTCCGGTCGCGGGTGCAGCTGCAAACAACGTGTACTTCAGGTAAATATCTACGAGGTGGAACACAATCACTCTTGCTCATTTTAGATATACTTAGCTTAAGAATAATTAAACGCAAGCAAAGCTTAAAAAAACCAACTTCACCGCTTTAACTTCGGAACTTTGATCAGATTATATGGGTGTACTAAACACGCATTATTGACGATATTTTAAGAACTACTGATCAGATCTTGATCAAATTTCAATGGGACCACATGATTAGCACCAGCTTTCAAAAAAAAAAATCATCAAAATCGGTTCACAACGAAAGAAGTTATGAGGTAACTTTTGAAGTCGGTCAAAAACGAGAACATCGTCAATGTAGTCCACAGAATACGCATTATTGACGATATCTCAAGAACTACCGACCAGATCTTGATCAAATTTATATGGGACCAATTGAAAAGCAACATCTTTCAAACTAAAAAAAAAACGAAATCGGTTCACGTGAAAAGAAGTTAAGAGGTAACACAATAAAAAAAAATGTATTAGTGATATAAGTATTTTAAAAAAGAATGGAAGCAAAGCGCCGCCTCGTTCATATTGCATTCATATCTGCAGGAGTAATACAAATTATTCCTGCAGATATGATGTGGGTGTGATGTGAATGTTTCCGGCACCCACGATACAAGTATTTGAACTTAGTGTGGGGCTGTGAGTGTGAATGCGTTTGTTTGTTTGTTGTTTATTTGATCCATGAATAAATCGTAAGGCCGCTTTATTAGCTGTTCATACAGCATCATCTGAATCATCTGTAATCCTACTATCCTACTAATATTATAAATCCGAAAGTAAGTGTGTAAGTATGTTTGTTCCCTCTTCACGCTTTAACGGCTGGACGGATTTGGATGAAATTTGGAATATACATAGATTATACCTAGGATTAACACATAGGCTACTTTTTAACTTGATAATAGGGGGCGAAGCCGCGGGGCATGGCTAGTATCTGAATAAATCATACACGGCGCCTACATGAGTCATCCGCATTACCTGCAGGAAGCTGATGCACATGAGTATGAGCGAGTAGGAGGAGATGCCGCCGGTGAACACCTCGTTGAGGTCACGCTGCAGCAGGAACTGCTTCAGCACCATCACCAGCCGCGACAGCACCGGATACTTCTCCTGGAACGGACAGATATACTGGTATACGAACTGGCGTGCGATGAGGATGTATGAATTATCTCTGCAGGCTACGTTCGAAACACATCTATGTTTGACCATACAGCAGAATACTTAATAGAACAAGTACAGAAGATTCACTCCATAAAGGCATTTAAATAAATGAGAATCTCGCTACAACGCAATAAAGTTGCAAATGAGCTGGCACAGCGCAGCCCGCGTAAACTATCAATCTATCTGACCATCGAGTACTCTATCTGTTCGGGCTCGCGGCAAATTATTGAACTCCACGCTCATAAAGTTGGGCCAGTCTATACTACCGCTGACTAGCAGGTCTAGCAAGATGATAATCTTTAGCAAAAAAAAAATTGGTTGTCTGTAAAGTTGTTTTACGGACGATAATTTTACGTGATAACGTCATAAGACGAACGCTTAGGCCGATCGTGCCTCTCTATCGCTTGTTCCGCGCTCTCGCTTGCACGCTCAGACTCTTCAGACACTTTTACGTGCGTGCAGCCGGTGTTCATCGATTTATAAGACGTTATCACGTCAAAAACATAATTTCATCTTGTTTCCTTCCATAAATTGCCGGGAGTAAATGTATGGAACAAAACAAAACAAAATCGAGTGTTAGTAAACGATCAAAGGACCCCAGTAATTCTATTACGAGATTTGTAATTTCTATCCGTATTGGCTATAGTGATATAATATATATAAACTCTTCTAGTTACATATAAATGCGGCTAGAGGCTCTACGCTGGATTTCAAACAGCTATAACGAGACTCTAGTAACAAGTGATATTGACAACACGTACTGGACTGTGCGAAAGCCGCTTAAAGAACTAAATTGAACCATCCTGTTGGTGAATTTGTCAATTATTACAGTGTAATTTCTTCTTCGCATCACACGGCTCTTAACATACAGCGGGTAAATTTATTCTAATTATGCTAATGGAAAGGAGACATTTTTTTTTCTAATGGTAAGATTATTTTATATGCGGCAGTGTCAACCGAAACTAAATAACATGCGACGCAATCATTACAGCTCGTTTCTCTTTAAAACTTAAGGTCTTTTTTAGGTGTCATCCCAACAAATGCAGGATGAATTTAACAAAATTTATCGCGTATATAAAAAAAAATATCATAATCAAAACATACGCGATAAAATCAGTTTTATTAAGCGATGATTATGCAATTAGCATTTCCATCGCGTATTGAAGTAAATTAAATATTGCCATAAGTCGCTATTATAAATAAAAGCGCGAAAGGACCCGGTTTCATATAATAATAAGTCGTTAGTAGGGCTTTGTTATCTTTAAAGACATTCGCAGCCGAGAATATAAAAATAATATATCT
Source organism: Lomographa bimaculata (assembly GCA_948107665.1). Classification (NCBI taxonomy): domain Eukaryota; kingdom Metazoa; phylum Arthropoda; class Insecta; order Lepidoptera; family Geometridae; genus Lomographa; species Lomographa bimaculata. Next base: position 320,446 of record OX403607.1, on the reverse strand, counting down.
TTATCATTCAAAAAATGTTAGATATTACACAAATATGTGAACACTAAGGAATTGGTTCAAGATCGTTAGTCAGCTACAGTAACTATAGTGATCACTGTATCTCACACTAGGCCACCCTGTGTTGTGAGATACAGATTCTTCCAATATGTTTGTATCTTGAATGGCGCAATAGTTATAGGAATTTTATAAATGGCGTAGAATGAATCAGCTGTGAACACAATATGTTATTGTTATTGTTGCATAACTGCACTGACCTTAAAGTGTTTGATAAGCTCGGCGCTCTTCACTCCACTGCTCATGTTGAACGATATGTCGACCTGCGGAGATAACAAAATGTTACAAGTAATTATTATTTAAAAAAAAAATCTCGAAGCTGTTTTACTATCGTCCACAGCCTTTTTAATCTTCTTGGGTGCGAATCTTTCTTTCACTATACTATTTGCTCTTGCGTGTTGCATGTGTTAAACCAAACACATGTTGAAAAGCAACTATGTATGGGCAGTTATTCTTGAGTCAGTTCTCATTCTAACAGTGTCGGTGTGAAACACCGTCAACAATCGAGGTGGTAGGGAAGACTTTTGCGAGTCTCAAAGCCGTGATGGTGGCGTCATCGTAAAGCTCGCCGCATGATTGGATGGTTCGCAGTTTCAAATCCTACGACTGGCTTCTGAGAAGGTAACATCGCGATGAAATGCATGGTGGTATAGGACATCTCGCGCGCTCCTGCCTTGTTTCCCTGTACCCAATAGACTTAGTGCACCACCCATAATTTAAATCAATCCGTTGTTAAAATCACTGAAAATATGTATAGCTAGGTGAAATGTAATGGTCAACCACTAGCGTATCAGAAATAAATTAGTATTTAGGGCCGTACCACCCTTTTACCAAACAGCCGAATAGCAGCACTGTTAGCAGGATTGTAAGAATGAACGGCAGTGTAGACTGCAGATGTATCGGATCATTATTACACGACAAAAAACTGTGGTTGTTTTCTATTTTCCAATTTTTTTCCTATTATCATAAATAGTGGCGCCACGTACCTTGACATCTGAGTATTTATCCGTCATCTTGACTATGGGCACGGTGGCCTTCTCTAGCACCTTGATGCTTTCCTTCTCAGCGATGTCCTGCACTACCAGCTCACGCTCCAGCGTCCACAGCGGTAGCTTCTCCCACTGACCTGGGGAACAACATCATAGGAACTATAGAAGGTAAATTGGTGTGTACAAGTTCAAAATATATTCGGGCTCCTTTGCCCAACAGCCTAGCAAGACTAGTTCTGGCTGACAGAGCGAGTCGCCAGTGGGCATATGAGACGTCACACTTTGAAAGAAAAAGAAAGAAAGAAACAAATCGTTGACAGATACGAGTAAGTAACTTTACCATACTATTATTTATTATGTGTTCAAACGAACACATAACAAATAATAGTACGATAAATCAATGAGCGTTTGCTCATTGATTTAATTTTACCATTCTTTAATAAAACTTCATTACCGTCATCATATTCAGCATCTTTTAGTAGACATACCTCACTCCTTCCAAAAAGTCAAAATATGAAGGTTTTTATACAGCATGGGCAAAGATTTGACCACTATATCACCCGATGGTAATGCAATCGATGCGATCGAAAAAAGGTTTATATAACCAGCTACTGCCTTTATTTTATCAGATCATCTCGCTTTTGGCGTTTGACGTCCGTGTATTCTAAAATTATCTACTCGGTGTGGCTCCATCGTGGGTTATCAGAACATCGCATACGCCCTGCCCATTGCCACTTTAATCTGGCATCCCTGTTAACTAGGTTTTAATTATAGTGCAAGATAATAACAGGCACCAAGGAAACACAGCAGCTACAAACAAAAAACTGAGTTCCTCGATCAGCTAAGCAGAACCTATTCACGTTCTGTTCAATGAAGTGGGTTCATTCATGAGGCGCGTGCGTGCGCGCCTATCAATTAACTATAACATGATTCTGCGTGACGTACGACTATATCAAATTCGTGATGCGGGCGCTTTAGCTGCCGATATTGTGTTAATCGAAGACGCATATCAGTCGTTATGTAACAAAATCTTCGAATCGTTCTTGATCTTGAACTAAATCTATGATAGCTGAGCAATCACAGCATTTTATCGTACCACGTATGTGTTCTTCAGACGTGTTCATGGGAAAAAAATAATAGATTAAACAACTTATTTATTGTTATGAGTTAGAACTTTTTTGTGGCAATAGTACAAGCAGTATATATCCTATCTAATGCTCAACTAGCTGAGTAACTACCACTCTATTGTACAGTATGTACGGTCGTAGCTTACCATTTGAAATAATATATAAAAATAGCGTTTGACCATTATCTCACTTCCCAAGTGATGATGTGGTCGAGGATGATAGACACGCAAGGCCTGGAATGACAGGCACGCATATATAGCGGTAGGAAGATTTTTTTTGTGACAGATTTTACTACTTATTAGAGGTGAACTACGACTGCATTTCGATACAGGTTAGGTAGGTAGGCGAGCACGAAAAATGCCCTACTACCATGAATTTCATCACGATGTTACATTTACTGAAACAATAGCCCGTCGTAGGATTCGAAACCACAACCCTCGAATAGAAGGCGGGCATTATTCGACGTCGCCGTCTAGGCTTCGGGCAAGTTCCGTTCTAGGCAAGTTGGGGTTTTCTAGAGTCTATAGAGTGATTACAAGCCATTCATTCATGAATACCATAGAACTATATCTCTCGACATTTCGTCGTATACGTTTCGAACTGTGCCATGGAATTACACGATCTAATTCCCCCATCCCCATTCTATCATCACCCAGACATCGAACATTCACCGCAATATGGAAGACATTTCACAAATGCGAATGAAAATGTTTGCTTCCACTTTTATTATGCGAACAGCAAAGTAATAGAACTCCTTGCCCAAAATCGTTTATTCACATGGGCCCAAAGAGGCACTCATGAAAGTTAATGATTCTATTGCCAGATTCGCAAAATTACAGCCATCTCGAGAAGAACCTGACAAGAAACTCGGCGGCGCATTTTATTTCATTTTTTTTTTTAATCATTTCCTAACTCTAATACATAATAGTATTAACCTAGTTATGTCTATATTATTTAGTCGCAAGAAAGCGCTTGTGCAGTTTGCCCGAGTCTGTGTATCCTGTTAAGTAATAATTATCTTTACTTTACTATTAGATATATATAAATAATAATCGTTGCTTACCATCAAGTGAGATAGTGGTCAAACGATCTTAAATAAAATTGTTTTCGACTTGACGATTCAGATATGTTACCTCACATTATTCACTTTATCCGTCTTGGATATTTTTTGTTTGTTTGAGAGAGTAGCGTATCTCCGTAACGAATAAACCGATTTTGATAAAATTTAGAATGTAAGGTACCGGACTAACACAGGCTACTTTTTAGTTTAATTAACGCGGGTTAAGCCGCGGGGCACGGCTAGTAATTACAATATATAGAATAGTATCGTAATAATTTAATAAAGAGAAGCTCAGATACCGACGAAAGCTGACATGCATCTCACTTCCACGATTGCCGATAATCGCTTGCGGGAGTGAGATGCCATCGTCTGTCGTAATTTCAGAACTTTTCTTTACTAAATCGGGTTATATCATAAAATAAGTGTAACAAGATCCTTCAGTATTGAAACGGCATGATAGATGCCGCGTAGACCGGCCGCATCCCACTATCAATCGGCCAAGACAAGTGACTCACGCGCAGGCCATGCCGTGATGTAATACTCAAGTTTGTATACTGTATCTGTCTGTACAGTATATACACGTTGGAATTACTTACATTCCTTTGTATGGTAATAGACATTTTCTTGGCTGAGTGTTGTGTTTTGAAAAACAAAGAGACCATACAGTCTATCGTCAAAGGCCTATACTACCAATAGGTATAACCCGGGTCATAAAAGAAAGGGACTAGAATTAACGACAGCTGAGATTGTATCTCACTCCCAAGCGATTATAGGCAACAATAAGAGTGAAACCTAGGATTCACAACAATGACATGTCATGGTCGTGAATCCTAGGCCCTTTATTTATCTACGAGGATTATACCCAACTAGTACTAACATGCATACAAAGCAATCAGCACGTATCTTTATCAACCGACATTATTATGCTATTAAGAGAGGATACAAGCAATTGCAAAAGCACACCTACACATGACATAATTATGCAGTGGCATCCGGACATGGGTAGATTCAGATAAAAATTACAGTTTCGGTCCATACAATAATTTCCTCAGATAAAACGGTCTATACACTACAATCCCCAGATAAAATCTACACATTACGGATCATATTACAACTAACATAACATAAAGGCTTTCACACTCACGGCCACACACTGAGTTCGATGACTTGTGTCGTGGGTGCCGGACACATTCTCATCACACACACAAAATCACAACCAGAACCGGAAACAGTTTCTTGGGAAGAAAACTTGTGATCCCGCCGGGAATCAAACTCGATACCCCTGCTTATAAGGCAAACGCGCACCCAACAAAGTCAACGGACAGATCAAATAAAAACAGTATTGTTATATATATCGATCGTCTTTACAACTCATCCAAGCCGAAACAGCAAGACCACTGATATAGATTTAAACACGTGATCGGATCATGCAAGAGCTACAGGAAACGCACTGCCTGCCATTTATGGCTTCTATGCACTTTAGATCTATGTCACTTTGGTCCTTTTACGTACTTTATAGTTCATAGTTTGACCACTATGTCACCTGTTAGCAAAATGACGAATTTTCGATGGTAGTAATCATGTTAGGCCTAGAATAGAAAATGCCTCTCAGGGTTTTGACTGAACCGTTTGGTGCTTGGCGATTGGTTGTTACTTTAATACTTTAAGACTAGGCTGTACCAACATGTATGGCCAATGTAGTGGAGATCGATCTGCCGATCGCCTTTCCTACGATATTATAGCTTAGTCATAGTAGAGGCGGCCCAGTCGGACCGGATTCTACGATGGGCTGAAGCTTTCATGCCATTTCTCATGATCGTCAGACTTATAGAAATACTGTCGTAGTTCACCATCAGTACAAAATATTATTACCAAATCACTCGGCATTATTTCGACAGCCATTCCTAACAGCCAGTAACTTCCAAACTTATGTAACTTACAATTAGGCGATATTGAAAATTTAAATAAGTAATACTTCAAAATTTTTTTTTAAATCAAGCTTACCAGTTGTTTATAAAAAAAAAGGACTAAAAAGTTATATCACCAGAGAACTTGTCAAGACGAATCAAACGAGCCTAACCTCGATGGGTTTATCTTGTTTAGTTCAGAAGTTCCTACGAGGCGGAAGATGGCCATCTTCCGTCTCCATCATCAGACCAGCTCCATGGTACCATATCATTGTATTGTCACCGAAGATACATATGTACACCTAATTTGAGTCCAATCTGACATCGGGAAGTGGGTCTTGTTTAGCTTCCAAGATTTGATTGCAGACAGACAACGGGACAGATGATACTAAATAAAAGCTTGTAAAAAACATTACTCATACTGTTAAAACAAAAACAATAAAACTGACAATAATTGTATCCCTCCCAGCGCCTGATCAAGCCAATAGCTTGAGAACTAGGTGTCAGCCGAGTCGTCTATTTATAACCAGACGGCTAGCCTCGCGTTCCACTGTGTCGCGAAAACGTTTGCATCCTTCTCGGTGCATGCGTACGAGTGGATGACGTCGCTACACGCCACGCCAAAATGTGACGTCAGCGTGAAGGCGCTAATTTACTGTGACGTGTGGCGTAATGGGAGTTCCGAAGCGCCAAGTGAAAACAGACAGTACAGGTGTAAGGGGGCGTTGGGAATGTGGCGTTTATGTAGCTATTCTCTATTCTCGATTACGTAGGCACTGGGGCTCACTAGTTCAACAATATAAAGTCTAACAGCACTCCTGTAACTCCTTAGAGAATTAAAGGATACGCCATATTATCATTATCAATCTGTGACTAGCACTAACAAGACGGAAGTTCAAAGACTAAAGCCCGACTTATTATTATTATTAATTATGTATTAGAAATTAAAAATGTTTTTAAAAAAAATGAATGAAAAAAAAAATGCGCCGCCGAGTTTTTGCCAGGTTCTTCTCGAGATGGCTGTAATTTTGCGAATCTGGCAATAGATTCATTAACTTGCATGAGTGCCTCTTTGGGGCCCATGTGAATAAACGATTTTGATTTGATTTTGACTTCTAGTATGAAATAAATAACCCTCAACTCCAGAACACTCGAATGCCTTAATGGTGGTGGCTCTGCAGCAAACAGCATCTCACCGTATCTATCTTACCTTTGGCTTTGAGGCTTTCATAGGTCTATTTTAATTTTTCCGTTATCTAGGTTTTTCCTAACGTTGCTTGGTGACATAGGCATATGTGATATTGGACCGGCCATAATGGGTATTAAAATTTTCGATATCTTGGAAAGATGTTATTATTTCCCTAACCCAGTTACGTTCGTCGTTTCTGGGTAAGATTATCAGTCAAATAAGATATTGGGAGGTTCTCTGCCGGCACTGTATATGGGAAAATTGCTCAGGTATATAAGACCTGACCTTGTAAGGTATATTCGCACTGGTTCCATTTAAAAGCAAAGAGTATTAAGGGGACAGAAGATCCACATAGAAACAAAAGGACAGAAGATCCACATGGTAACAAGGGGACAGAAGATGCTAAATAATGCTTGACTATCCAGTATACAATTTTAAAATAAAAGATCCCCAGGGTAACAAGGATACAGAAGATTCCCAGGTTAATTTTTAATATCGGACAGGTTTGCGTCTGACTACAATCGTAAGATGAGTTAGAGTTAATTTTTTAAGATTACCTATGTATTATTATTTCTTTCTAGTTTTACATGAATTATATAGGTAGTTTTATTTGGATTGGACTACAATGTAGTATGACTTGCTTATACCAACTCTGTTAATATAAGGCTGATAAATAATTCAAATTCTAAGGTTATATTATTATGGTCGTGGTTTAGCTTAAAATAGAAAAAGGCTCTTATTAGCTGCATACGCTTACTAAGTTTCAAATCGATACAACATAAGTGGGGTAAAATCGACTTCATGCTTTCGTTTACAGTTGCAAAATAAGTTTAAATTTGCTAGTTACATCTTTGTTTCTTTACATACAAGTAAAGATCCAAATATAAGGTGTGTAAAATAATAAGAACAATTCAAGAAATTGAAGAATCATTTAAATTGGAATTCGTACCAAAGCAACTACATAAATTTTCTGAATTCACTGGTTTACTTTTTTAGTGTGAATATTTTAACCAATAACAATATTTCAAAATTCAAAAGAATCCACGTAATACAGATCACGTAACCACACCCTCAACGAAAAGTACAAGATTCCCTTCTGTTTTCAGCCCACTCTGTGACTATACTTATCCGAGACGGTCGGCCTTGGGACGGACTTTATAGCTCAAAGTCTGAGCCGCCCGCGCCGCCACCTAAAGCCTTGCCGTGTTTAGGTCTAGCTTACTAAGAAACATGTTTATGTTTATGAAGCTTGTCTCGTGTTTAAAAGATCAAAGAGCTCAAGATGCTTGAAATATGTAAGATAGGCTGTCTGTCCTTCCGTATTCTGTGATGTTTCGGTTATCACCCGGAAAATTATGAATAAACGATGTCAAATGTAAATATGGAGACTTGTACGGTTTATCGTGTAACAATGCAGATATTACTTAATAGTTAGCATGCTACATCTTTGGTCGCATCATCGCTTTTCATCAGGTGATATAGATTAAAATCCTTGCCTATAAAGCATTAAAGAACTAACTGAGATCTTAATATCCGTGCAATATATACACACAAAGGGTCAAAGAAAACTGTTGTAAGTTTATATAAATACCTCTGAAACTACGATGGATTGATGTCACATAGATTTAGATACATACATTTCACTCTGTAGCTTCTGGAATTTAAACATTTTAAGAATATTCAATGATACTGACAAACAAATTATAATGAGTGTGCAAAATAATGTAAAATCATTGATATCAATTTGACATAAATTGTATATTTTTCCGCGAAATTATAATTGTATTATGACACGCGCTCTCCGATAAGATAAATATACTCGAATCACATGAACAATTCTAACACAGTGTGCGAAGAATTTAGGCTAAGAGTTGAACCAACTCGCGAGGGCAATCACCCCAGCTGCCACTTTCACTAAGGAGTTACAAAAGCTAAGGCCAATGCAGTTTAACTATAAACCACCACATTTCTGAGGCTTCTGAATTAATCTGATCAAACGGACCTTCGTATTTTCAATCTTATGCCAAAATAATGATTAGCCATTCAAAACATAATTGATTTTTTATTCAGAGGCTTTCTATTCATAACTTTCCGCTCGGTTGATTATTATGGCCGTAAGAAAGAAACTCTTAACAATAAGGTATTTATAAATCTTTTGACATTTGGTGAGGAAAATAGAAAACTTTTTATAAATAGTCCCAAAATAAAGTGTAACATTTAGAGAACTTACACATATCGCAAATATATAACCTCGAGGTCAGAGTTCACAAAACTCGCTAGACAGAACAAGTACGTTACGATTACGACTCCTTTGTGACACACCGAGTGAGGCCATACATTATCCCGAAAATGTTTCTCACTATACTTTGTAAATGATACGACTTGCGTCACGATTTAGAGTCGACTCTTGCGACCTAGGTTTCGGGATGTCCGATCCCATCATCATCAATGTTTCTCACTAGTCTTGATTATTGGAAACTTCCAATAATCATCATACATCTTATTTCTACTTAACTGCTTCACGCAGAAGTTCTATTCAATACCTTTAAAACGCCATCATATGCAAGAATGTTGGTAATTATCAATCATATTATTATATATAGAGCAGTTGCCATCCAAAATGCAAATCTAAATAGGTATTGTAGACCTAAATATACTATCTATATTGATCGAATGCCTACATAATCTTGTTCTCGGACCAGATAAGATAAAGAATGGTTTTTGGCCCAAAACGATGATGATATCTTAACGCAGCTACTTATTGAGATAAATAATAGATAGTGGGGTATTATCGTATACGTCAACATTACTCCGTATATGGCCGAGACATAAGAAAGCTTGTGCATTCTCGCTACAAGGCCGTAGATTATAAACATTATTGATATTTGGACTTGAAATAATGTGATATTCTCTTAGCTGATAAATACAACCATAGAATTCTACATAATCGTATATTAAATCATAATGTAATATCACGAATACACGATGCTGGTTAAGAAACGTCAAGAAACAGGAAAAATATTAAATGATGTGAGAGACACAGCTTACAGTGACAAAGTGCAGTCGTAATTTGTTCAAAATCAGTTCTCCCATTGGCTTCCATTATTATCAAATGGTAACAAACCAACCTCATATCTATATTATTTTTATTTTTTTTATTTATTTATTAGGTCTGCCAACAATTGTTACATCGATACATGCTTAATACAAACTAGACAACTAGACATACTTGCTAAATGTACAACCTTTTACAGGCAAACACTTCATGCTATGTAAAAAAAGATACGACAAATAGTCGGGTAAATAATTTAAATGAAATTAATGCTTACATTACAAATCGGCAGATAGGACAGTTCCAGTAGAATTATTAATGTCTTCTGTAAAGCAATAATATTTTTTTGCTGTAAAAAATGCAGTATATCGCTTTACATGACTATAAAGACTAATTTGAACTAGAACTGTCGCATCATAAGTGAACAGTGGTTTTCTTAAATACAATAATTATAATATGTAAGAATATTTATTTACATCAGATACAACAAAAGCGGTTTTTATATATTTACGTAATAAAACTTAAATTATGTGTACAGAGGAAAGATATCACATCTTTCCGGAATTTGGAGATATTATCTCCGAATATATCTACTTGATTATTACATTCATTAAGAATCCTACAAAGTCTCGGAATAGGCGAATTTAATTAATATGATTTATCAGACTATTTCTTTGTATTACCAAATTAAGAAAATATCTTTTATTTCATAGTGTACAAGTATACATTTGCGCAACTTGCAAAATTAAAATCGTTTATTCACATGGGCCCCAAAGAAGCACTCATGAAAGTTAATGATTCTATTGCCAGATTCGCAAAATTACAGCCATCTCAAGAAGAACCTGGCAAGAAACTCAGCGGCGCATTTTTTGTTTACATAATTTTTTTTTAACATTCTTAATTTTATTGACCTAGGGGTTATTATGGTAGTCGCTAGAAAGAGCTTGTGCAGTTTGCCTCCATGCATCCTAGTCATTAATATAGTCGATCGTTTTATAGTAACCTTTCTTAATTAATGCCCGTTTTATTACAGATTTGAACTTTCCATTTAACATATCCAGTAGTCTGTTAGTGGCCTCATTCCCACTCTCGAAACTGGGTCAGGAATCGGTCTAGTTAACAGAGCTAGAGGTTTTTGACTCATCGCGTCGCTGCATAGATGCTGTGACTAGAAGTGTGATCCTCGTTAAAATAGGTAATTCGTCTATTACACCGGCGGCGGCACGGTACTAATCAATGGAGACACTCAATAATCTTGCTTCCAACTTCCGACTTATTTATGTGCTTCCGGGCAATTGGCAGAGCAGGGCATTTGTCTTGCTATCTTATTATTTACCGATATAAATACTACGATTACATTTACCAAACCTGCCATTGTCCCAGTTCCTACAGCATTTCTATACACCCTACGTCAAATCGGTTCTATGGCAAAAGTGAAGCCTTACCATTGCTTGTATTATTGTGATTTGTGACTTACCTATAACGACCAGGTCGATGTCGCTGGTGGGCAGGTACAGGCCGGTGCGGAAGGATCCAAACACTTCAACCCGGGCTTGGGGCCACAGTGCGAGGATGGCCCCGCGGATTCTGTTTACCACTGTCGACCGAACGAGGTGTTCCGTCTCCGTTGGAGACATGTACACGTAGAAGTGTTCGATTTCTTCATGCAATCTGGGGAATGGAACACTGGTTACATAAACGCTTTCACATTCACAGCCCCACACTAACATCGATGATTTGTGTCGTGGGTGGCGGAAAGATACATACACACATAATCACAACCAGAACCAGAAACACAAATTTATCTTGGAGAGAAAACTTGTGTTCCCGCCGGGAATCGAACCCGATACCTCTGCTTAGAAGGCGAACGCTCACCCAATTAAGCCAACGGGTAGATTATAAATGAGCGTGACTTAGCCTTCTTTGCTTTGTCTAGATACTCTAGATCAACAATTCTTTCGGCTTCATTCAGAAGCCTTCTTCAGTACGAGTACGGAGCGCTCGCCGTGCATCCCACCTCGCACAATATAATTTATAATTCTTCAAATTGTGCGGGAGTTTTTATCAATCAATCATCAATATTCATTATCTCTTGCCATTTTTGCAGTGAATTCACTTCATGTTCAAGTTTACACAACGATATGCGAAAGCCCTATGGACGTCAGGGAGATATGAAACAGTTAAAAATATCGTGTAACAACAAATTTACGTTTGTTTACACATTACGCGAGTTGTGCAACTGATGGCTGTAATCGACATGCTTGTTGATAAATTCCCTCAAGCCAGCTGGCAACGGCCCATGTCAAACTCTATCACACGAAAATATTTTCTAAGAGACTTTATGACGATGGAGTACGAGTGATAATAGAATAAGACTTGCCGTCGATCAACATCGTATCCATTACTTGTCCATATTAGACCGAATTCTGGTGCTATAATATGTAATAGACTAATTTGCTAAAGGAAATGATGACGGGCTGGTTTCTTTAACAAGAGTGACGAATACATTTGGAACGAACATGACCAAGTGACGTTAGTAGTGAACGCTAATATTGTCATAGGCAGTACATACAGCCATTCCTGTGACTGCCCGCGCGAATTAATTTGATTTTGACATGCCGATTGTATGCCGTTAGTTAGCTACATTATATATATAATTATGTAAAGGCTTATAATATAGAGGGAAATTAGGGGCCGCCCAAGCCGACTTCACCCGCACGTGGTGCCTCTGCTATTCCTAAGGCAGGTCGAAGGGAAGCGGGCGCGAGGCGATATATAAACTTTTACAACGTGGATTCATGCGACATCTCCGGAGCATCAACACTTTTCATCAGGTGTGATAGTGGTCAAATGCCAACATAGCAATTAAAAGTGAGTTCACGAGTAAGGACATTGAAATGCTGATATTGGGGAGTTCATATGTTGGGGGCGACAAGTATTCATATGCTTATAAAACACTGTAATGTAAATAAATAGGTACCTCTAATAATGAGATTAGCATGTTCCTTAAGGATTACTTCTACAGCATGCCATATTAGTTATCTGTTGCCTCAGGGGAGCCTAATCACCTGTATTAATCAATTTACGAAGCAAAAAACTTACTTGATCAAAGCGCTATTTCCCTCGTGTTTCCAATTAAATGGCATTAGCATAAGATAATAAATATCAACGAGTTCGCAAACGACAGCAAAACCTGTTCGTAAACAGGATGGATCAACTTAATTCGATTAAGAGCTACCACAGGATATTCTTAGCAGAACAGTTTTACTCGGCCGGTTTATAGGATCTGCAACCATATTAAGTGGAATAAGCCACAGGTCTGTAGAATCTTAAGCCGAACGAGATCGTTGTTTTAGGTGTTCCAACACTGTGCAGCGCTACGAAATATTTTTTCGAGCTTTCGGACGCTACAACAGATGCAGACAAGCAAACGTGACGTGTACCATCAGACAAACTAGTTGGTCCTGTATCAATATTGAGCAAAAGTCTGCTACGAAGAATTTTCTACATTATCAGTAGTCACGAACGTCACTGTATTCGTCTGTTCTCTTAGTTGCAAAATATCCTCAGCTTCCAGCCGACAAACTGTCATCACTTCTGTAAGAGCTCTAAAGTTACCATCATGAAACACTCACGCTCGAAGCAATCAAGCACGATATATGCGGGATTTTTATTTATTTATTTAATTATATTCATACTTTCAATCCTACTTCATATTATAAATGCGAAATGTTGTGTGTGGATGTTTGTTACCACGTATCTCTGTAACGAATAAACCGATTTTGATGAAATTTAGAATGTAGATAGTTTAGGATTCGAAATAACACCAGCTACTTTTAAACTTAATTAATTAAGTGGCGTGTTCGAAGCCGCGGGGTACGGGTAGTTATTTATATTTTCAAGAATCATTACATATCTACTGCCAAATTATAATTAAATTTAACTGATCCGTCTAAAGCCATCTTCATTCTCTAGCCATCAGTCAACCGCCTCAACCAAAGAGATTTCAAGTGCTGGATTCGTAAAGTTTAACCAAACTGATTCCGATGTGGAGCAAGGAGGCACGCACGAAATATACAGAGGGAAAAATATGACCTATACCAGATGTGGTTTCTTTTTAAGGACAGCTTTGCATTTTTCAAATTTGACGAAGGAACGAGGGAGTTTTCAACGCAGACTATTTTTGAAGAGATGGAGTTCACGAGATGGCTGTGTTTCTTAATCAGAAACTTTACACATTTTTCTTAATCTTTCATAGTGATCTATAGCGGATTGTAACTAGCAGCAACATTAACAATCTCAGGTGCTTAAGGACAAAATGTCATTATAGACATAGCTTCAGCCAGCCAAATTTGGCAAGTATTTCACAAGCCGATACGAAAGTTCGTAAGTACTGACGAGGACAACTTCCTTTGATTCTGATAGTGTGCGTACGCGACTTGTTCCGATTACAACGGACACTTGAATCGTTGTCAAAGAGCTGTTAATTAGCTTGCTATTTATTTCAGAAGCAAAGCTTCCTAGTTTATTTACTTCATAATCATATTTATTGCAGATATCATAATACATGTGGTAAAACAAGTAACAGTAATGACATAAAACATGGTGTTAGTATTATAGTATAAAAAGTAGTAATTCTCTAGGGGCCCCAAACTAGGCATAGCCTGTATCTTGGGCGCCTGACTTAACTATTAGATTATAATAATAGTTTAGATATTAATTTAAAAATAACACCTATATACCACAACATCTCTGGTTTGAATTAAGGGTGCTAGAAACATTCTGATTACAAACCCAGAACCAGAATTAAAATTGTATTTCCACTGAGAATCGAACCTTAGACCGAGAAATAATCCACCTACGGGGTGTAGGTACCTAACGATGCAATACACCTTAATTTTGAAGTGCCCCGCCGACTGTTTTTCATCGTAATAAAAATCTAAATTTTATCACGTATTGGCGAATTGACACTTCAAGATGATTTTTCGATTTTAGTGTACTGCATAGCTGGCGTCGAGGGTACCACTACCTCACGTAAGTGATGATGTGGTCGACCCTCACGTAAGTGATGATGTGGTTGACGATGGTGAAACATCTGATAAAATATAAAAAGCTACTCCAAAATTACAAAAATACAATTCAAGTAGCTAGACTTTAGCGGTTTCTGTTTAGATGATTACTACAGATCACTAAGGAAACGTAAGAAATAATGTAAACCTTCAATTGTCCAGCTAAGGACAGTATAGATAAATAATACAACTATAACCTAACCTAACGTTTCCTATTCTCAAGCGCGGTGTAGCCTAGACTGCCGCGACTAGACGACCTCGTTTCGGGCACTAAAGTCGCTCCGACACGCTAGCTCTTAGCCCAAAGCACACAAGCACTAAAATAGATCACGATGTCGAACATTGCGGATAGTTTTTACTTCAAAAGAAACGTTTTCTAAGACAGCCGGACATGATCACGATCCCAATTTTTTCTATAGACTTGATTATTTATTTGCAAGTTTTTATTGCGTTACGTATTTTGGGACGAGCGATGCCCGTTGCCGAGTAGAGTGAAAAAGTTAAAGTACTAGTAATAGTAACTGTATTGACTCGAATATCACTCGTTGAGCTCATGCTGTCTTAAATTTAATTGACATCTGCGTGTTGTGGTATTTTACCTCTGGTAGTTATCCTCATTCCCCTTTGTGTCGAAGTTGCCGTCTTGTTTCTGTACACTGAATAATTCCATCATTTTAGATCGACGTCACAAACTACGATTGCGTCCTAAGGAGATATTTTAAAGTATTTTTGATAATTTAAATTGTCGTGTCATGAAAAGATTTCTTCTTTATCTTAACAATAAGTGGCTAGGCAATTCTAAATAGAAATCACATCAATAGTAAAAATACCCAAAGTAACTCCAGCTAAATAGTCATTCATATCGCGTTGATCCTTAAGAAATTTTTCGACAAGACCTCAATTACCTAAGCCTCGTACTGTGCCTCCAGCTGTTAGGCCTTAAACCATCAATCTCATAGATTCGTCACAAGTTCAAGAGATAAACTACTTGACATTCGATGGAAACTCGCACGGTGAGTGCGGGTGTCGATGTCCATCGTGTTGCTGAGGAACTAGAGCAGCGCCTGATAGGACTTGCGTCCTACCGGGTTCAGGGTTAGAGTATCCTACAATATGCATTTAACACTTATTTTAACCACGTTTTCCTCTAGCTAGAGTACGAAAGAAACAAGAGGGAGAGATCACGATTTCTGAAGTATTTACCAACTAACATTATTACGAGAAAAGTTATACCAAACACATAATAAAGTAGAACCTATAAAAGAACATGTAATCATGGTACCTACCAATTTATTTGTTCATGTGGAACTTCT
Organism: Lomographa bimaculata; assembly: GCA_948107665.1. NCBI lineage: Eukaryota > Metazoa > Arthropoda > Insecta > Lepidoptera > Geometridae > Lomographa > Lomographa bimaculata. Next base: position 304,686 of record OX403607.1, on the reverse strand, counting down.
GATATTTAATCAGCATTGCTATGGCGCCGCGCGGAAGTGATACGAAAACTTTTTCAATAACAATGATAAGGTCTTCTCAAGAATGTACCTACAGACATCAATTCGAGCGTCTCTACTACCCGCTTTAGGAATACGGAGCTGTAATGCATTTGTGAACATCTAACCACTGTCTGCTGCAAAATAAACATACAGGTACTCATAGTAAGTTGTCCACTGATCTTAAAATTAAATCTTTTCTCATTGATATTGTCACTGCCTGGATACAATTGTTGCAAATCAACACCATACTACTGTAACATACACATTTCCATTCTATGCGGATGATCTTGTTTCACTAACTGTTTGTGTACAAGCTGCACCTAATATTCACAAGTGTAACCTATTATAAGTTTTTTTAACAGATCTCACTATTGAGTCTCGTAAATAATTTGTATTCATTTTTTCTAACTACCCGGTACCCGATAGCATATTTTAGAACAAAGAACAAATTTTAATTTCATTTGTATTTGTTTGTAACGTAACTTCATTTAAAGTGTTTGGTGAAAATTGTTGCACCTGTCTGCCAAGGACGTCCTTGAGGCCCTTTCATCTAGGCCTCAACTGGCACTATGTCATAGGGTGTGTAAGCTGCATTTTCTAAATCTTACCTGTCTCTCCTAGACCAACTTTAATGGCCAAGGTACCATCAATTGTCGTGTCCTCTGTGGAACATGACTTATGTCTGTCTGTAGTCACGAGCATAGGACCACATATGCGGAATCGGAGGTAAGGGTATCCTCCTATAGACATAGGTGATTCAGTCTCCCACAGCTTACAAATAAGATAATTCAACCATTCAAGCAATTGAAGCAAGCAAATTCCAGACAACTTCACAAACTGACTCATCCAACTCACACATACAAATTTAATTACAATTTACACTCAATTAGGTAAAGCCCCCAGTTTCATTCTACTTTATCGGAACTGATTACTCATAAAATATATGCTATTTAAAATATGTTATTGACATGTTGCAATCCCATAACATGTGATACTTATTGGTATTACCAAAAAATAATATTTGTATACATATATATTTAATCAGGCTAGCTTATGACTGCCGGAAAACCGTATTTGGCTTGGCGGCAGACTTTCAACTTGATGGTGGTAAGCTACTTAGGTAGCAAGCCAGGCGAGCAACTCACAAAATGCTCTACCACCTCTCAAATGTCACCTGATTAGCACCACCCGGGGACCACGTGTAGGGAGTCAGACTTAAGGGGTATCCTCCTACGGACGTGGGTGACCAAGTTTCTGTCTGTTTCTGTAACTTTTTTGTAGCCTCTGTATTTTCTTACAGGTTACCTGTCACAAAAACCCATGTCATATCTCTTTCCTCCATATATTCAGAAGCGAAGTCATGTTGTGCCGACTCCACTAGCAATCTATCTAATAGGCCTCATCATTGATGTTGGAGTCTTGGTAACTTATAACATGTGCCAACTAAAACTAACTTTCCTAATTACACAGCCTAGCATATTAGAATTCCCTTGATAATGGCTTACCTAGTTAGAAAATTTAATTGTATTAAGTAGTGAAAAAGTCTCCAAAATGTTAGGTACTTATTAAACATGAAATAAACACAATTTCACCCAGAACTAGAAACAGAAATTTCCTTTCACAAGAAAACTTGAGTTTCCATAGAGAAATGGACCCGATATCCACTGCTGAGAAGACAGACACTGTACCTACAATACCAGCGGACAGTGCAAATAAATAAATAAACAAATATATAAATAAATATTTATTACCCAAAATTATTATAACTAACTTACATAATAATATATATTTAATTTTGTCTTCATGTAGAATAAGTTTAAAAATTGAATTGCAAACTAATCCCGAGGCCTATATTTTAAGACTTGACTGTGACTGTTTGTACCGACTACACAAAAAAGAAGGAGGTATCAAGTCGACTGTGTATTTTTATTTTATTTGTGTTACCTCTTTACTACTAACTTCATTCCACATGAACCGATTTTGTAATTTTTTTTTGTTTAAAAAAAGGTTATTTTCCAATCGGTCCCATTTAAATTTGATCAAAATCTGATCAGTAGTTCTTGAAATATCTTCAATAATGCGTGTTCATTACGTCTAATCTGATGAAAGTTCCGAAGATATAGCGTTGAAGTTATTTTTTTTTATGCAAAATAGGCAAGCATTTGACTACTTTCTCACCTGATGGAAAGTGACGATGTGGCAAAAGATGTGACGAAATAATGTTAAATAAAGTAGGTTTTTTTAAGTGTCCGGTTACTAATGGTGTAATTTTCATGCATTTTGTTATTGGTAACATAAATTGTGTAAATGATTACATCTTTGTTTATATGAGAGAGGAGACTGGGTTTCTATTCTGTGCAAATTCTGAGCTTTCTCTGAGTTTTAGGAGTTGCATCAAGTTTAAGGAGCCGATAGGAGCGCAGCACTTGAAATCTTCATACAAAGAACCAGTTAAATATTGAAAAGGTTTCCATAATAATACTTCTTGTAAAATATGTTTTTTGCAGCACTACCCCATACAGAGATGCAATATTGGATAATTGACTAACAAAACGCAGTGTAGATTTTACATAAAAGCAGTAACTTTGACATAGTATCTTTGGCAAAGCAAACAGAAATAGTTATTTTTAAATCCACTTCTAAATATAGCACATTGGTAAACTGTCGGAGGCAGGAGAGGAGCCATTGAGCAAATTGGTGTCTATTTAAACTGTGTACCTGGCGAATGTCCAGATATATCGTCGCATGGTGTCAACCACCTGAATGTAGTTATTTAATTGGATCTGTTTTAATAACTGATAACAAAAGTAAAAAGCGAGTGCTAGATAGATGGTAAGCGCGAATTGTGAATAGCATATGAATTGTGAACTTTAACCTTTTGAACATTGAACTGCTCATTGGCTAAGTTAAATGTGCATTCGCACACCAAGGATAATTTGTGTTTCTGGTTCTAATTTTGCGATTGATGTGAATGTATCCAGCACCCATGACACAAGTCATCAAACATAATGTGGGCATGAAATTGTTTATTAATTCAGTTTTGGGTAGAAGCTTGCATTCAATTTTACACTTTTAACTTAATACAACAACAAACAAAACAATTTCAAAAGATTGTTTTGAGGGTGCAGGAAAGATTCACATGACACACACACACACACACACACACACACACACAAGTACAACCAGAACCAAATCACAAATTTACGTAGGGGTCAATTTACTGTGTTCTTTCTAATTTTCTTTTAATGCTCGATAGACAAGTATTTGACCACTATCTAACTTGATGGTAAGTGATGATGCAGCCGAAGATGTAAATAAGGAACCATAATGTTTGTGCCTGAAATGCATGCCTATAGCTTGCAGATAAGTGCATACTACAAGCATGTGATTTGGGTTTGCTAATAGATTGCATCTTTGTACTTAAAGGAGGCAAGAAAGTTGCATGCTATTTTAAATTTTGTTCCATGTCAATGCACTCAAAAGTAGGAAATCCTTTTTTTTATTTTTCTTAAGTTTTTGCAAAGCTCTTTTAGAAACTGTCATGCACTGCATATCACAACTTTAAAGGATTTCTAGATGCTGGCTTGCATGGTACCACCATAAACACAAGAAACCGGTAAAACTCTGAAATTCTTACCAGTTCCTGGTACTTCTGAAGGCACATTAAGTTGATGGTTTTCAGTGGAATGTCACCGGCAACTTCATGTTATCAATTTAACTGGCTCAAAGGAATATTTGCATGTGCACACTAAGCTGTTTAAGTTTTCACACATAGGTCCCTACCTAATAAACATTTATATGCATAACTGAAGTACCTACCTAAGTAGTAACATTATTTCAGAATGCTTAGGATTTTTAGCCAAATGCACACCAGATATAAGCACAAACCCACTTCCTTGTTTACCTCAATGAGGGAAAGAGACAACAAATGTATTAGATCATAAATTGCACAACATAAACAAATCCTGCCACTTGCACACTTCCTACTTTTCTATCCATCCTGTGATACAAACACAATTAGGATAGTGGATAAATTTTACTGATGATTGTATTTGATTTCAGAGAACTAAATAATATTTGCCATCCGTTTTTTTTATAGAAAATGACTGCTACCTACGACGTTCGATACGAGTAATGAGAACTTCCAACATGAACCACGAATGGATACGAATATCTCATACGATACAGGCCTTGCCGCCAAACAGGACTATCAATTACCGCGGTAACCACTGCGCACCACACCGTCCCAAAACCTAACCAATACGTCAAACACGTTGACCGTTTTTGAACAACTATATCGTTAGAAAATAAACAGAAACTCACCCCAGGATTCCGGGCTTGTAAACATAATCTGGTTTCCGCCACGGGCAGCCCCCGTATTCGCCTATGAGAGCATCGTGGTTTTTGTTCAGGTTAAAAGTCGACGCGCGGTTATCGTTCACTTTCCTCCGCGCGGGGTTAAAATAATTATTATTCCTACTCTCACCATTCACATCATTTATTGGTATAAAGTCTTGAGCTTTATTCACATTGGGGTTAGAATTTTCTAAGTTTTTCAAGTTCATTTTATCTATATCACTTTGGGTTTCCCAAATACGAAGCCACAGGCGCTTCGCGGGTCCTTCCTGCTCGGGCTGATACCACGCGACGGCGGGATCCATTCAGCCGGAGCTAGGTTCCACTATATTGGATAACACATACTGATGCATTTCACATTTATTTAATTGTAGGTACATTAAGAAAAATAGTCACAAAACAAAATAATATTACACCACATTACAATTTGTAGGAACATGGACGACACGAGTAGAGTTGACACTTGAACTTCATTTCACTCACTATAGAGGGCGCCATCTTTGCAAAATAAACTCAGTCAAAATTATACAAATTATTTTTTCTATATTTACAAGCGACAATAGAATTTCAGGTAATCTGCATAATGGAAAGTGCAAATGGAATTTATAAAAATGTTAATAAATAAATTTGTAAGAAATTACAAAAGTTTGGGTAATCACAATATAAAAATCGTGTTTTGACATCAAATTGCGTTGAATTGTACCGTAGTTGTAGTGATTGTCTTCTCTTTGGTAATTTGTATTGTATTGTCCTTCCTTTGGTCTATGCTGTCTGTGGTTGTCATTTCTCACCCATTTTTTTTGTTCGGATACACAACGAATAGGTAATTATTAATGTGGGTTTCTGTCAATCATAAACAATGGTGGAACTACACGATGGTCACCAATCACATCACAATCACAACACAACTAACGCACTCAAGTAACTATTGACAATCGGATACACTAAAAAGCAGTTAATCTAATAAATAAATCCTTTATTTTCTAAACACAATTATAGTAAAACTAAAATTAATTGTGATATAACTAGGCTTATGAAAATAGATTTTAGTAATTAGTACTACTTTGTGAGAGCTGGTGCCTGACATAGGCTTTACAAAAATCTGTATTACAAGTCACCAGATAAGTATAGTTTAAAGAGTAACATAAGTAAAAATAATTTCAGGCTTATTAGTTAAGCCAGAGGTGCCAAAAAAAATAACAGCTATTGGTAATTGGCCCGTAGATACCGCCACGGTCGATTATTTAAATGTTGACATGGTCCAAACTAATAGAGAATATACATTTGGCATTGGCGTGGCAAAAAATATTATCATAATATACTCGTTACCTTATGTTGATGACCGATAATCAACAGTTTCAACCTACTACGACTTGTATAGCTTGCTATATTATCGCCAATGAGTCTTTCAGCTCGTCGATCAATCAATTCCAGAACTTAAATTCAATGAACATGTACAAAATTGACAAGATTACGGAGCCATTATAAAAAATAAGATTTGTATTCGACTTGGAAATCTCTTTTTAAAGATCTATTTTAATGATCTTTGACTTGAATTAAAAATATATATCATCACTTTTTTTTTATTTTGGCTTTGAGCTATAGCTGAATTAAAATGGAGACCTCTCTTCGCAGGGTTAATAAGAATAGAGATAGTGGTCAAATGTTTGCCTATCACAGTTTAAAAAAAATAAAAATAACCCTTACTTTACGGTCGATGTATCCGAATATAGTTATTTTTACGATCCTGAAGCCAAATGCAGTCAATGTCAATATGTTACAGTTGTCATTTTCAATAATTAAAAATATTTCGCGCCTTATGCATGATAGTGTAATCATTCCGTTTTACCTTAAGTTTTAGGATCGTAAGCCTGAATTTTCAATATATTTGTACTAGAAACGTGTATGTAAAGGATGATGCACTATTTACTTTAAATAGTGACAAAAGTTTCATACAATACAATTATAACAATCTTATCTTAAAATTGTATATCATCTTTCCTTGTGACTAAGTCCTAATTTAAATTATTTTATTGTGTAAGTACTGTCTTTGTATTAATAATTAAACTGAGTAAGTAATATTATTTTATGTTTTGTGATGCGAGTTACATGTGTGATATATGTAAAAGTATTTGTGGTCAAATAATCTCTTTTAGACTACGAGATCTAAGATCTAAGATGTTCTTAGCCTCGCAAGTTGCTAGTGAGTGTCATGTTGTACCAACCCCTTGCCAACCCCACTTGATGAGATAAGGATAAGAAGAGCTCCTGGAGCGCATCGGGCTGCAAGCACATGTGTCCTCCAAGCGACCATACAGTCTGCACGTGCCCGGAGCTAAAACTAACTACCGATAGAACTTGTACCTAATAAGAGTGTTTAGGTGCTTCAATGAGCTTGCTACTGAGCATGATGTTGATCTTTTTAATACATCTAGTATACAACTATTAATTAAACGCAAGCAAAGCTTAAAAAATCTGACTTCACCATTTTATCATCGATACCTTGATCAGATTTAATGTATAAACACGCATTATTGACTATAACTTAAAAATTAGAAATTAGACCTTGATATAATTTCAATGGGACTACATAAAAAGCACCAGCTTTCAAATAAAAAAAGAATCATCAAAATCGGCTCACAACGAAAGAAGTTGTGAGGTAACTTTTGAAGTCGGGTAAACAAGAACATCGTCAAAGTACGCATTATTCGTCATAAATAGGCATTATTTTAATTACTGATCAGATCTTGACCAAATTTGAATGGGACCAATTAGAAAGCAACATCTTTCAAACAAAAAATAATTTTTGAAATTGGCGTATGTGGAGAGAAAATATGAGGTAACACACATAAAAAAAAAAATACAGTCGACTTGAGTACCTCCTCCTTTTTTGGGAAGCCGGTAAAAAGAATACTTACTAATGCGTTTTTTTGATACTTATTGATTTTTATTGTTTATCTCTATTTAATCTGTTTTTGAAATGTAACTAGACTTGCTTATAGTATTTTTTTTTTTTTTATTTAGAAACCGTCTACAAGTTTCATCTTTATTTTTATCATAGATTACTATTAATGCAAATTTTTGAATGGCATTCAATATGTATAAATGTACCTATACTCTGTAACTAGCTGTAAATTTCCCTAAAGTAAATAAATGATTGTGATAATGTTTCTATTCTATACTGAATATGCCAACAGTTATTAAAGTTATTGTATTGTTAGTAATTTTAAGAATTCCTTCTATTTTTATTTTATTATTTCTTGCTTTTTGAGTACATTTGGCAAATGATAGGCACGCCGAAATTGTCATGCATATCGGAAAATTCCCTTGTTGTTAATTTTAAGTTTAATTATAATATGTATGATGTGGCAGTGCTATATTAATAAATAAATAAATAAATAAATTATGTTGTACTTTCAGATATAACAATGGATAAATGCAGTATCAATATGAAATAGTTACTTATGAATCTCAATGTGCTTCTCAGATCTCGGAGACTACATACAGAAGCCTGTAAAGTAGTACATACTCACTTACAAAAAGGATCAAATGCTAAACTTCTCAACAGGAAGTTATATGTGACAGACTTTACAATCATGGCTCAGAGAAGTATCACATCATTTTTTAAAGTGTCTCCACCTAAAAAAGCAGTTGTGAAAAATGATAAAGAGGAAAATGAAGTGATCACTGAAAGTAAAGTAAATGGTACCAAATCACCAGCTGATGGGATTGAAAAGGTAAAATATAAAAATGGGTATTATCAGCCCTACAGGTTTTTAAACTTAATCAAAACATATAAAAAAAAGGATGTTTGAAAAAACTGGTTCTTTTTGTAATACCTTGTCATCATCTTTATTTTAAGCAACATAGTTCTGTCAGATAGTCTGTCCGTCTGTCAGAGGCATTTAGGGTCTTTTTTTTATTTTTATTAAACAAACAAACGCATTCACACTCACAGCCCCACACTTAGTTCAAAGACTTGTATATTGTCGGTGCCGGAAACATTCACATCACACACACATTACACCCAGAGCCAGAAGCACAAATATCTCTTGGGAAGGAATTTGTGCTCCTGCCGGAAATCAAACCCAGGACCCACGGCGCAGAGGGCGGACACCTGTCCACTACGCCAACTAGGTCGTCAGTTGCATGCCTACCTTGTTTAATCTCTGATAGGCTAGCATTTCACCACTATTTCAACTGATGGAAAGTTATGATTGACATTTTCTCTTGCATGTAGTCAAAATTCTTGTAATATGGCCATCTATCAAATTCTATTACAGAAATCATCAAAACGAGCGAGATTGGAGAGCAGTGGGAGTGAGACAGAAGTATCTAAGTCTACAATTAAATCAGAAAAGGTAAACCAACCTGTGTGAAAACATAAATTTATAATGAAACATAGTTTTGGATATTTAGTTATATATTTATTTGTTTTTTTTATGCTCGATGCTTGCCGCATTTGATCACAATCTCACTTGATGGAAAGTGATGATGCAACTGAAGATGTAGCTTAACTGGTATCTTCTAGGCAAGCGCCAAACTAGCGGTGATGTGGCCTTCACTGATATACCGCTTAGGGTGTATTGGTTTACTAATTTAATCTAACTATCAGCAGTGAGTCTAATACGCTGCAAATGTACCCAAATATCCCAAGATTCTTGCTAATATAAGTATTAGGTATATAAAGATCCCAACTTGGCAAAGTATTTATTCACAGATATATAATTTACATTTAAATTTAATATTATAAAAGGCAAAGATGCTTCACCTTAAACTAATTTATTTGATAGAAAAAGAAACCAAAGCGCCAAAGAATAGAAAGCTCAGGCAGTGAATCCGAACCAAGTAAATTGGATAAACAATCACCTGAAAAGCTGGTCAAGATAGAAAAATCTGACTCTCCTAAAAGTTCACCAGAAAAAGAAAAACCACAGCTCAAAGTAGAAAAATCGCCTAAAACTTATGAGTCGCCAAAAAGCAAGAAACGAAAACCCAAAGTACTATATGAGCCCAACCCGACAACTAAAACTGTGAAGAAAGAGCCACCAACGAGTAGTCCATCTCCATCTCCAAAGAGTAAGAGTAAATTAAAAGTGGAAGTGATTAAGAAAGATGAGCACTCAGAGAAACACAAGGAAAATATTGAAGTCAAGACGCAAGTGAAAGATGATGATAAGGGAGCCGGGGAAATTGTTGCTGGTAAGTACATAGTGTTGACTTTTGTTTCTTTAATAACTATGATATGTGGTGATTCCCTTATTTATTAATTTCATGGCGTTTGTGATTTTCCATATCATTCCTTGTTTGTTGTTGAAATTAGTTCCGTTGTTAAGTTTTTTAACTTTAGCATTTAATGAAAATTAAAATAATTTTGTTGTTATTGTGATTGTTATCGAAGACTTTAAATTATGAGGTTGAGGATTATTTATTTTCTCATAAAGAATTACATTCACTTAAATGACAATAATTTACATTACAAAACATTTATTAAATTTACTATTATTCTTATCTCTTTACATTTATTATATTTTCTAGCTATAGCTATTATATTATAGCTATTTTCTAGCTATAGCCAGCACAGAATTTACTGCCTATAGGCAGTAAATTCTGTGCTGGCTGACATCCCAATTAATCTTTAGTGCATTTCTCCCAATGACATCTCTAATCTTGGGCATCAGAGTATCACTTTGTTCTCAAAATATTTTCTAAGCTCTGAGTCCGACATCACTGAGCAATTTCAATCAATTAATTAACACACAAATTTAAAGAAGAATGTGGCAAAAAATCCGAGGCATATTTATACCATTTTTCTAAATGAATCCATAAACATCTAATATAAAATGTCTGTTAAGCTTCAAGAAAGCGCTTCTGCAGTTAGAAGGTGTATTTCAGAATCAGATTACAACCCTGCCAAGGCCAAATACCACCCGATCAACGACGCATGTTGGGTCGCCGGCCAGCCCGTGCCATATCTCGCCCTGGCTCGTACGCTCGAGGTGATAGAAGGCACGTCCGCGCGGCTGAAGATAGTGGACGCGCTGGCTAACTACTTCCGCTCGGTGATAGTGCTTACTCCCGAAGATCTCTTGCCGAGTGTCTATATGTGCTTGAATAAGCTGGCGCCGGCGTATCATAGCTTGGAGCTCGGTGAGAAATACCTCTACCTTTTATTTATGAATTACTTGCTGCTCCGAGCAGATTTACCTGCTCCGGATCCGCGGGTATTCCGGGATAAATAGTAAATTATGTGTTAATACAGGGAGTCAGCTACTTCCATAACAAATTTCATCAAAATTGGTCTAGCCGATTGAGCGTGAAGAATTAACAAACACACTCACAAACTTTCGCTTATATACTACTAGCCGTGCCCCGCGGGTTCGCCCGCTGTTATCAAGTTAAAAAATAGCCTATGTGTTAATCCTAGGTATTATCTATGTACATTCCAAATTTCATCCAAATCCGTTCAGCCGTTAAAGCGTGAAGAGGGAACAAACATACTTACACACTTACACACAAGCTTTCGGATTTATAATATTAGTAGGATTAGTGTGATTTTTATCACACTATTAATATATATCCTCATATTTAGGCTTGAGGTACCTGCTCAATGTAAACATATCCATAATGAAACAAACATATTGGCACACAATGAATTAACCGAGTGCCGGGTACATTGTATCGTGTTAAATTCAATTAAGTCATGTATCATGTGGACATAAATTAGGACTTATGACTCTCAAGTTAAAATTAATGTACATGTTGCGAGCGTTTCCCAGTAATACTTAGTACTTTTGAACTCATCTAAATTTCATCATCAAGTCAATTTATTCGTGACGAAGATACGTGGGAACAAACATTCCCACACACAAACTTTCGCATGTATAATATAAGTAGGAGAGGATTGGTGAGCACATGGTGTGGTGTGGTGTGTTCAGGTATCGCGGAGACGTACCTGATGAAGGCGGTGGGGCAGTGCACGGGGCGCTCGGTGGCGCAGGTGCGCGCGGCGGCCGAGCGCGCCGGCGACCTCGGCGCCGCCGCGGCCGCCGCGCGAGCCTCGCAGCGAACCATGTTCGCCGCGCAACCGCTCACCTGCAGGAAGGTGTTCGCCGCGCTCAAGGACGTAGCTCACATGACCGGTCAGTGCGATGTCTCTTGCTCTAGGTCACGGACGGCGGCAGCTGATATGACCGGTGTGGCAGATAATTAGTTCATTTGACTGGTTTGCAATTTTTGAAGTGAATCTTTTTGTGGGAGGCCTTTGAATTTCTGATCCGCAACTTTTTGCAATGAAAACTTCTTTGGCGGTGTTATGCACTTTTTTGGGATGGGTAAAAAATGTTAAACTCGCGTCTAGGCCACGTGACCTGTTCGAAAATTCGTAAGGCGGAGGGAGAGTAGACCGCCGGCGCGGCGTAGGAGAGGAAGTAATATCCCCTTCTCTTTCTACCGCGCGGCGAAAATTGATGTATGTATGTATAAATGTACGTTAATGTTAAAAAAAAAATTTCACTTCTGCCGGCACTCCCGGAGTGCAAGCGTTGTTTTTTGTGACGTAAAGTGGTGGGGGTAAACACTGTGATGAATAATTAAATGTTTCCCTGTAATACAAAAGTTTCACTTTAATCGTGTATCTTTACGACACTCCCTGTTCTTTTTATCTAATGACGAGTAAAAAGGAATCAGCAGAAGGCAGGCAATGTAAAATAAAATATTATAACAAACTGTCACTGTGACTAAATATTTTAACAACTGAGTCAATTAGAGACGTAGCTAATTATTTTCTTTATATAAATGTAAGCAAGCGTGTGTCAACTATTTCATCTCATTATTTCACCATTGTAAGCGACGAAGCGGTCGATGATGGAGCATGTTTGCCTAGAAGATGACTATTCGTGACTTATTAATCAGGAAACAGCTTGCGCAAACTTGTTTACTTTTGACAAATAACATAAACTAGAGGACTAGTATAAGTGAAAAAAGAGAGGAAGAAAAATAATTTATTTCGACACGTAGCGAAAATAGAACAATAATATTGAAAGAAAATTAAAAAAACAGTTTTGCTATACTTGTCTATATCCATGTTCTTAGAAATGCAGCCGACCATTGTTAATCGCATCTGATATCGTTTGCAGGTCACGCGTCGGTAAACAAGAAAATAAACAAGATCCAGTCGTTATTTGTAGCATGCAAACAGTCTGAAGCAAAGTTCTTGATCAGGTGGGTGATGAATTCTTTTTGACGTGATAACGTCTTATAAATCGATGAACACCGGCTGCACGCACGAAAAAGTGTCACGTTCCGCCTGAGCCTGAGCGTGCAAGCGAGAGCGCGGAACAAGCGATACAGAGGCACGATCGGCCTAAGCGTTCGTCTTATGACGTTATCACTTAAAATTATCGTCCGTAAACCGACTTTACAGACAACCATTTTTTTTTTCTTAGTATAGGCAAATGCGACGATGCTATCGACGATGGAGCATGGTTGCCTAGATAATACATATTATTATTCTACTTCGGTATTTCACGATAAGACTCCCATATTGTACTTATCGTGAAATACCGACTCGGACAAGGAACTTCTTGCCTTATTCCTTTGCGGTTCGCACAATGAATATGGAAACATAACGCTTTGTCCTCATTTCAGGAATATCTACAGGTGTCGCTTGGTTTGTTTGCTGGTCCGAGGATAGAATGGGATGGAGGAACTAGATCGTGTAATTACGTTTTGGTACTTTCATGAACTTTAAATTTTTCTAGGCTAAAGCATAATTTTTATGTCGACTCTTTTTTTTATATTGGGTTAGTTCTTTTCTCGAATGGTGTTCGGTGTGTGTAGCGTGTTTACCGCCCTCGACCACATCGTCACTTACGAACAGGTGACATAGTGGTAAAACGCTTGCTTATCAGAGATAAAACGTATGTTTTTATGTATTATAAAAACCTAAACCACGCCAAAGAGTTTATATTTTGGTTCAGAAATTTCTACTTATGGGTCGGGTTCATTTTTAATGTGTTGATATTTTTCCAACATATAATGTGTACTGCTGAACTGTCCGTTGGCTTATTTAGGTGCGCGTTCGTCTTCTAATCAGGGGGGTTCGATTCTCAGGTGGAACACAAGTTTTCTCTCCAAAGGAAATTTGTGTTTCTGGTTCTGGATCGTGTGTGTGATATGTGAATGTTTCCGGCAACCACGACACAAGTCATTGAACTTAGTGTGGGGCTGTGAGTGTGAAAGCGTTTGAGTTATGTTGTTCCAACATACATAAGCTTTTTTTTTATACGTTTATCTTTTAGTTGCATGCCCAAACACATCTTACATGCCCAGGAAGGCTGGTAGATAATGCTTCATAGAATGAAGCTTATTCCTTGTATGCTGTTTTGTGCTATACTATTAAATAAATAAGCTAGTTTTAGTGTAAATGAACGCGGGTGAAGCCTCGGGTCAGGGCTAGTCAGACATAAAGTGGTACACCTCGTCAGGTCGCTGGAAGGCAAGTTGCGCATCGGTCTGGCGGAGCAGTCCGTGCTGCAGGCGCTGGGCGTCGCCACGGCTCTCACGCCGCCGCGGCACGACGGACCCGCTGTACTCGACGCCACCAGGGGACTCTCGCCGGAAGCTGTTAAAGTTTGTATACACCATTTTAGATTTAATTTTAGATTGACGACCCTGCTGGCGCGGTGGGCAAGCCTCTGTCCTCTGCGCCCTTGGTCCTGGATTCGATTCCCGGCAGGAGCACGCTTTTCCTTGCCCGGCGACATTTGTGCTTCTGGTTCTGGGTGTGCTTGCGTGTTTGATATGTAAATGTTTGGCACCCACGATACAAGTGTCTGAACTTATTCCGGGGCTGGGAGTGTAAATGCGTTCGTTTGTTTGTTTTTTTTTTAGTTTGGCAAATACGGCTGCACCGGTTTACAACGAAAATGGCTGAGCTCGATTCATTCACCTTTCAAACAAAATAAACGATATCGAAATCGGTTTAGCCCCTTGGGAGTCTACATGCCTCATACGGACATGTACACAGGTTAAACTAACTTAACTCTCCCTTTTTGCGTCTGGGTAAATTAATTTGATCGATTGCAACTATAATCACCCCTAGAACCAGTGTGGTTTTTTACAAGCTTTTATTTAGCTTGCACTGTATGTATGTATGTTTGTTCGGGTGGAATTTTGCAACTCAATTTTGAAGCAGATATCTTCAACCCATTGAGCTGACATTTTGTATTCACGTTTAGTTTGGATGACAATGCATGGTTAGCTGTGTGACGTCATTCTATGCCCAACATGGCGAAACATACAAAATGGCGGACAAGTAATTTTTAATGTACTCCTACGATATGGGCATCAAATAAAAGGGCTTGCTGAGAATAACTCAAAAAATAAAGTGACGTCACTTTTAATCCAATATGGCGGACTTCTAAAAGCTTGTCTTTAAAAAAGTTTTTAATAAGTAACTTATTGGTTCATCGGTTTACAAATTCAAGAGCTTATTAATATATATCGATAGAGTCGCATCGACGAGCACGCGTTAGTGATCAAGACGACGTACTGCGAGTGCCCCAACTACGAGCTCGTGATCCCGGCACTGCTGCAGCACGGCGTGCTGGCATTGCCGCAGCACTGCCGCCTCTCCGTCGGCATTCCGCTCAAGCCGATGTTGGCGCATCCTACCAAAGGGGTGCACGAGGTGTTCAATAGGTAACACTAACACCACATAACAGGTGATAGTGGTCGAACAGCCGATAAAAAAAACCTCAGTATAGCAGATTAATTTTACAACTAAATTAATTTCTCAGGCAAGACAATGGATTGTATTATAATTCTAATAGAATTTAGCACCGATACAGTATCCTAATTCCTACTAATATTATAAATCTGAAAGTTTGTGTGTAAGTATGTTTGTTCCTTCTTCACGCTTTAACGGCTGAACGGATTTGGATGAAATTTGGAATGTACATAGATTATACCTAGGATTAACACATAGGCTACTTTTTAACTTGATATATAGCGGGCGAAGCCGCGGGGCACGGCTAGGACTCGGGGCTTTCTTTCACTGGACATCTAGCTAGGCCAATGTCCATCATGCTGGCCAAGTGCAGGTTAGTTGACACATGTCCTTGTTTGTGATTGTTGGACGCGCCAGTTTCCTCACGATATTTTCCTCCACCGTTATTGGGAGTGTAAATTCCACACATACGTAGTATAATCGTGGTACCATTAGATAGATAATACTTTATTGATCCACTTTACAAGATGAGATAATACAAAGGTAACGAACGTGAGCAAAAAGTGCGTAACCTATTTTTATTTTTAGTTTACGCAAAAAAAGAGCTGAGCATACTCCTATTGCCAACCACTATTGTTTGTGTCTATAACTATGTATGTGACTATTTTATAATTATGTAACTGTATCTTATTTATCTGTATAATTTAATTGTTTTTTTATTGTATGAATATAGGTAGGTATACGTTGTATTATATTGTAGAATATAAGAAAAAATGTTTCTGGTGTCAATAAATACTTTATTTATTTATTTATTCAAACAAGCTTATACGTAAAGTATCACAAAAGGCGGCCTTATCACTAATAGCGATTTCTACCAGGCAACCTTCGGATGGAGAGAACTATAGAATGCCATTTTTACTTCTTTAAATCCTACGCTCCCTGGTTTGAATCCCGCTCGGCCCTACCACGATTCATCAACTGACCCTTGTCTTAATAGCCTTAATACTATTTGCAAAGCCAACATTAAAATATAATTAGTAATTGTTGTGTTCAGATTCGAAGGCACGTCGTTCACGTGCGAGTACAAGTACGACGGCGAGCGCGCGCAGATCCACGTGCCCGGGGGTGACGCGCCCGATCTCACCAATGCTGCCATCTTTAGCCGGAACCAGGAGAACAACACCAGGTACAATAACACCAATCTTATTAATCAGAAAGTTTTTTTGACGCCATCATGGCGCAGTCGTAGTGAGAGCGCCCGATCGTGCGGTCGCGGTTTCGTATCCTACGCGTGCTTTAACTTCCGGAGAAGTAGCACCGCAATAAAATTTAATTTTAATTAGGATTGTATTTTGGTACAGAGTAACGTATTATTTTGCATCGAAATAAATATAATTTAAACGCAAACAAAGCTTCAAATACCGACTTCACCGCTTTATCTTCGGAACCCTTGATCAGATTATTAAAATAATTAAATACGCATTATTGAGGATAATTAAAAAACCACTGATCAGATCCTAATCAAATTTAAATGGGAAGCACCCAATTCAAATAAAAAAAAAAAAAAAAATTCTCAGAATAAAGTTCTGAGCTAACACAAAAAAATACAGTCGTATTGAGTACCTCTTTTTTTTAAAGTCGGTTTTAAATAGGCTTAAAGATTTGATTATTAGCTTATTCAAATTAAATCAAAATGTTTTGTATTTCGGACAGCATGGATCCCTTAGCTAGTAACAAAGAACAATAAATTATGTTAGTAACTATAAAATAAAATATACTTTTAAACATTGCCTGCATTATTTATGTTGTACTTGAGAACGGCGCACCATAATATTTATATAATCCGCGCGCGGTGCGAATGGGATGCGACCTTTTGAAACTGAGACGTGCGCGGTCCGCCGGCCAGCCGTAGCGTCGGCAAACTCGCGTCGAAGCTCGCATATGCTAGTTGTGTTTTCGGTGTTCTAACGCAATTAAAATAATGACACAGTTGGCTACGGTAACGTAACTAGAGATTCAGGAATTACATTGTCAAGAGATCTGTTTGACGTAATTATGGGTTTGCACATAATACAAAAAGTTTAATAAATACACCTGAACATTATTATTAAATTATTACAACCATGAAACATTTTTGTATATTTTCATAACTCTACGATAGATCATAGAAATAAATTATTAATAATTAATATTCAGAACTTTTTTGCTAACGCTACTTGGGAAATGTCATTTTAGTTTTTTTTATTTGAGACTAAGTGAGCGTTTGACCACAATCTCACCTGATGAAAAGCGACGATGCGGTCGAAAATGCAGCACGTTTGGAATAGGTATTTACTGAGTTACCTATTCACTCTCTTCTTGAACAACCCCATATTATATTTTTCGGGAAACACAGTAGAAGGCAGGGCGTTCCATTCATTGGCAGTTCTCATAATAAAAGTGAAAGCGAAACGCTTCGTGCGAATGGTCGGTATTTTTATCTTAAAATGAAATGAAATGAGTATATTTCACACAAAATAGAGTATACATATTGGTCTTCATGGTTGAATCGTCCTTCTATTTTGCCATGTGTTGGCATGTGAAATTACATGATAAATTAATATAATGACAGTATTAAATTAAATTAATTATATTATATTAAATGTCAATAAAATAATTAAAATACCATATCAAAAATAATAATAACGAGTTAAGTAGAAATACAGTTATTGATTTTAATATAACATTACGATGTCAATCCAATTTAATTTTGAAAAAATCTTTCAGACCGTAAAAAGTCTTGTCAAGTAACCACGACTTCAGTTTTTTTCTAAACATTCCTATAGGTAGGTCTTTTATTGCATGTAATATTTAATTATAAACTGTTATACACATTGGGTAGTAGTTTTTTTTTTATAATTAGAGGATGCCGCATTGCCGTCTGTCTAGAATCTAGATGTTCGGTAGTAGAACGGTGATGCGGGAATAAGATAAAGTTTGCCAAGGTTCCATCCCATAGTTCCATTGTTGCAGCAAGTACCCGGACGTGCTGCGCCGCCTGCCGACGCTGCTCAAGGAGTCCGTGCGGAGCTGCGTGTTGGACTGTGAAGCCGTCGCGTACGATACTGACAACAAGCAGATACTGCCCTTCCAGGTTACTAACGAGACTATGTTCGGCCATACGTAAACACTGTTATTTATGCTCGATAAGTAGGCATTTGACCACTATCTCTCCTGATGGAAAGTCATGATGCGGCCGATGTAGCACGCTAGCCTAGAAAATACCTATTCACTTGACTTAAAGATTCCCAGATTATACCGTTCATTATCTCACAGATTTTTCGGGGGTTAAATAAAATAACTGTGTGTAACTAAGTTTCTCAACTTAGTTGCCTACACTTCTGCACGGTCGCGAACTACAAATTTTAATAATCCACCATCAATACAGATTAACACGCGAAGAAATACAAGTTTTATAAAATAACTAGTTTTTGCCCGCGGCTTCGCTCGAGTTAAAAGTATTATTTTAAAATTGACTAAGTTTCATACAAACTTTCATCTCCTATTTTTTCCCCTTGGGGGTAGAATTTATCAAAATCCTTTCTTAGCGGATGCCTACGTCATAACATCTACCTGCATGCCAAATTTCAGCCCGATCCGTCCAGTGATTTGGGCTGTGCGTTGATAGATCACTATGTCAGTCAGTCAGTCACCTTTGAGTTATATATATTTAGATACTTAATCGACAACACCACTTTTTCACTTTCGCGGTAAAACTCCAATGTTTCTAACGAGGATAGTCTTTGTTCGAAGCTAGAACTTTTTAAATGCAAGCAAAGCTTAAAAATAAACCGACTTCCCTGCGTTATCTTCGGAGCCCTCGATCAGATTAAACGAATTAAATACGCATTATTGAGGATAACTCAAAACTACTGGTCAGATCTTGATCAAATTTAAAACGGGATCATATAAATTCGGAGGTAACACTCAAAAACAATATTTCCGGCACCCACGAAACAAGTCATCGAGCTTAGTTTGGGACTGTGAGTGTGACAGCGTATTTGTTATGCTTTTACTAGCTTTTATTCAATTTGCAATGTTGCAAAACTATGTTAGTTCGGGTGGAATCTTGCAACTCAATTTTGAAGCAGATATCTTCAACCGATTGAGCTGACATTTTGTATTCACATTCAGTTTGAATGACAATGCATAACCATGCATGGATTTGGAATGACGTCAACGTGGAACAACTAAAATGGCGGACAAGTTATTTTTAATTCACTTTTACAATATAGGTATCAAATGAAAGGGCTCGCTGAGAATAACTCGAAATAAAAACTGACGTAACTCCAAATCCAATATGGCGGACTTCTAAAAGCTTGTTTTTAAAGAAAGTATCTTATTTTATGTGTGTTTCAGATCCTGTCGACCCGCAAGCGCAAGGATGCGCAGGAGGCGGACATCAAGGTGCAGGTGTGTGTGTTCGTGTTCGACTTGTTGTTCCTCAACGGCACTCCGCTCGTCAGGGAACCCTTCAGCGAGCGGCGACGCCTGCTCAGGGAGAACTTCAACGAGGTGGAGGGTGAGCATATACTTTGTAACTTCCTATCAGGTCAGATGGTGGTGGAAACTGTACCTTAGTATTAGACGGAACTGCCCGTTGCCTTAGTTGGGTGCGCGTTCGCCTTCTAAGCGGCGGGTATCGGGTTTGATATCCGGTGGAAACGCAAATTTTCTCCCCGAGGGAAGTTTTTGTTTCTGGTTTTGCTTGTACTGCCCGTTTGCGTAGTCGATCGCGCTTCTGCTTTCTAATACGCGGTATCGGCTTTCGATTCCCGGTGGAAACGAACCCGAACACGAGTATTCACCCCAAGGCAAAATAGTTTTTGGTTGGAGGTGTGATTGTAGGGGCGATGTGAATGATTTCGGCACCGATGCTACAAGATCATCCACGTTGTTGTGCAGGGCTGCGTTCAGTGCCTACGCTCTGGTTGCAACTTTTCATTCTAGCCCATTTGGAGGCACGGCTAGTGCGAGTCGAAACGCTCTAGCGTGTTCAGTGCCTCGGTTAATCACAATCAAAAGATCGCCTCGAGAGATGATCGTAAAATATTCGGACTCCTGTCGATGTCAAATTTCTATGAGGATTTCCGCGAAAAGCTAGACTTGAAACTAAAATGTATTAACGTATTCACACTCACAGCCCCAAACGTAGTTCAAAGACTGGTATCGTGGCTGCTGGATACATTGACATATCACACCCACAACCAGAAGCACAAATCTCCCCTAGCATGGAAAATAGAGCTCCTGCCGGGATGAAATCGACTGTCATATGTAGATTCAAAATTCAAATTCATAATCATCTATTATATTAACATGGGCCCCAACGAGGTGCTCATGAAAGTTAATGACTCTACTGCCAAATTCGCAAAATTACAGCCATCTCGGGAGGAACGATTTCGAGAGAGATTACTGTACTAAGTATAAACTATTCCATGGCGCTGTGGTGTTTGTCGGCAGGCGCGTGGCAGTTCGCCGTGTCGCGCGACTGCGGCAGCATGGAGGAGGTGCAACAGTTCCTGGAGCTGGCCGTGGCGGGCTCCTGCGAGGGACTCATGGTCAAGACGCTCGCCGGCGACCACGCGCACTACGACATCGCACGCAGGAGCCACAACTGGCTTAAGGTGCCGCATCTCTGTTAACGCTAGCCGTGGCTGTCGAAAACGACGTCTCCCTGGCACCGGCTGGCGGCTTCCTAATTAAAAAACCTGTTTAATACGCGCTACTAATGTTGCATGTGTATTTTCTTTTTTAATGAACTTAAATTTTAATCTGTCTGTCTTCGCGACGTTCGATTGTTCGTGTTTAATAACGAGGAAGGAGAACATCGTGAAAATACCGGAACGACCAAAATACGGAATATGCATTCACTCACTCTAATGAGTGAGTGTAATTCCGCACGCAACTTCACATCTTCTATACAAAGTGTCCCAAGAAATAGTGTGAGTGGAAATTTAGAACTAGAACGGCCTATGTCCTCCCCCATGTACTAAACAGCCCCATGTATAATCCGCCATTTTCATAGTTTTTGAGTTAGTTTTTTGTCGAATTTAGGTTTGCAATACAATATTTATTGATCAGATACGTGGATTACTTTGATATATAAACATAACATAACATAAACGCTTTCACACATGCTTGATTTTTTCCCAAAATAGGTGAATAGTATGCTTTGCAGATACGAAACCGATTGTACGTCTGATACCATTGTACCATAACAACATGTCGAATCCCAGTTAGCTAAACGAATAAATAAGCCGTTCGTTTTCCAACTTAAATAACATTTAATTCTTCTATAAATTAATTTAAATGAAATACATAAATATTAGCATTATCAGTCAACAAAATTATTTGAATTCATTTAATTTCATTATCACACATAAAAAGTCACATTTAAAAGTCTTCTAAAGCTAAAATTTTTGAGGACGATTTAAAAATAAAGTTATTTTCTGATTTTCTACACCTATCTTTTGTCGTTGTGTTAAGGGGGCTGTGATAGAGAAATCGTTTATTATGAATTAATAAAATATTTGTCGTATAGCTAAAGAAGGACTACCTGGAGGGCGTGGGCGACACGATCGACGTGGTGATAATCGGCGCGTACCGCGGGCGCGGGCGCCGCCACAACACCTACGGCGGCTTCCTGGCGGCCGCGAGGGACCCGCACCACGACGCCTACCACTCGCTGTGCAAGCTCGGCACCGGCTTCTCCGACGACGACCTGCACACCCTCACGGATGCTCTCAATCAACACGTCATCCCGGCGCCTAGGACCTACTATAGGTACTTTACCCGCGCGACTAATTTCTCTAACGCGACGTGTTGTGTTAGAATATTAATTTTACGGTTCCACGTTAATTCTTATCTAGTCTATGGGCGAACGGCCCCTGGCGCCTCTGATGGTCGAATAAGAATATTTTACATCTTAGAATTGAGAGGTAGAGGGGTGTGCGACTTTACCTTACGGATGTATTAAACTAAAATTAAAACGGGAATTAGTGGTCCTTATGCGTAGTCCACGTGACTTCCTTACTAAATGTATTCCCCTTATTTCTTCCCGAATAATGGCTCTAGGGCATTTTGTTTTTCACAAAATCTAGTGCTACCGTGGACGGCTCCCTGTCGTTTCCTTTTTCACGGCTACTCATTACTGAGGAAAATATGACCCTAAAATCACAATTCCACCCACCTACCACACAAAAGAGATGTTTCATTTTGGGCCACCACTATGTACACTACATATAAAAAATACATTTTCATAAAAGTGCAAATAAATTAATCAGAAGAAGATTACAAATTTGAATTGCAAACTATTATTTAGTGAGTTTTTTAATATGTTAACCCTATTTTTGGGGCACATAACGGGAGACGATAATGTACTCGGGTAGAGTATTCTTTTCTATGATAATGTACGACCCATTTTTTCATGGCCCGATTTTGTACAGCCAGTAATTCACACCGTGATATTTCATGCACTACATGGACTCGAAATATCAGGACCCGAATCCCCGGGTCGCCAATTATTGCTTGCTACATAGTGCATCGGTCCGTATCGATTATCTATGGTTAACAATGCATAGCCGATAATTCATTTACATGGCTTCCAAATATCAGGGAGTGTAATACTGTGTCTGCATTACTGGCTGCGTAAATAAGTCTGTCGATTTGAACGGCCAGCATTGCACAGCCGATTATTGGAAGCCCACCATAGACAAACATATGCTCTCTATACAATGCCTCGCTTGTTTAAGCAAGTCACCAGGAAGAGTTGGGACAGACTGTTGAAAGATTCTTACCACAGAACATTAAAAACATTTGTGCCAGAACTGAGTCGGATGTCAGTAGGTTTAGGTTATTTTTTTAACCACCAAGAATCTTTTTCTGGGGCAGAACATCCACTCGATGACTACACAAACTACATAAGTAAACTATACACACTAAGTATATATTTCTATTAATCTATGGATATTTTTGAATTGTCCTAACGAGGCATTGACTTTGACATTTGCTTTACACGAATTATCAGCTTTACATTATCAGCTCGTCAATATTTGCCGATATGTTTTGTACGGCCAGTTTGCACATCCTGATATTTCGTGTATATGGTATTCAAATATTGGTTACGTTTTTCTGGTTGCGTATTAAGATGTAGCCGCGGGATCTCAGTTCGGCGCGAACGACTAGTTATAACGAAATCCAAATATTTTCGGAATTAGTATGTTGTTTACAATAGATGGTTAACATATATTACTATTATTTTATTTATTTTATGTGGAATAGGCAAGTATTTGAACACTATCTCATCTGAATTCAATATTGACAGTTCAATATTGTCGCCATCCGCCATTTGTATTTGTGTTGTGTTGTTAAAATTAAAAGGAACTAGACATATTAAAATTGTAATGCAAATAAAATATTTAATCGGCTCAGTTTTGGAGGAGAAAACAGAACTGCCGGGCAATGGTACGATAACGATAATTTACGATCCAATATTTCACAGCCCGATTTTGTACATCGAATATTGCATACCCTGATATTTCGGGTCGAGAGTTAAGAGTCGGGCCCTGTAGGATAAGGTTTTTTTTACCCACCCAGAAATCCTTTCCGGTGCGGAACCAAGGCGGATGACAGTAGGTTAAGGTTTTATTTTTTTTGACCACTCAGAAACTCGTTCTGAGGCGGAACCGAGTCGGATAAATACACAAACTACATCAGTATACTATACCCACTAAGCATGTTTGAGGCTTTCTATCTTTTTTAAAATCTATGGAAATTACTGGATCGTCCAAACGAGGCTCTGATTTTAACGTTTACTGTACACGAATATAATATATACTGTACACGAATATAAATATCGGTTGTGCATCATTGGCCGTACATTATCACCTCGTGCCAATATTTTCCGACGTGTATCGCTCTCCCTGATATTTCGTGTACAGTATTTCGTGTTCGAATACAATACGAATGTGTGATTACGTTTTACTGGCTGCAAATTATAGGCTGGACAAAATCGGTCCGTATCGATATTTTAAAACCAATAATTCGTACGGCCCGTATTGCACAGCTTGATAGTTGGAATCCAAGCCATGGAATACTGCTTGCAAATTATCGTCCGTACATTATCACGCCGTGCTTTATTGGTCGTACAATATAGGGACTCTACTGCCCAATCAAGAGGAGATAGTTTTTGTTCGACCCGTGATTTTGGTCATCGGTTGACGTTACCTATTCCGACACTAATGGTGCGAGTGTGCCTTGCAGCTATGACGCGAGCCACGCGGCCGACGTGTGGTTCGCGGCGGCGTGCGTGTGGGAGGTGCGCTGCGCAGACCTGTCGCTGTCGCCGGTGCACCGCGCCGCCATCGGCCTCGTCGACCCCGACAAGGGCATCTCGCTGCGGTTCCCGAGGTATGTACTAGTACTACACTACGCACTGTCGCTGTCGCCGGTGCACCGCGCCGCCATCGGCCTCGTCGACCCCGACAAGGGCATCTCGCTGCGGTTCCCGAGGTATGTACTAGTACTACACTACGCACTGTCGCTGTCGCCGGTGCACCGCGCCGCCATCGGCCTCGTCGACCCCGACAAGGGCATCTCGCTGCGGTTCCCGAGGTATGTACTAGTACTACACTACGCACTGTCGCTGTCGCCGGTGCACCGCGCCGCCATCGGCCTCGTCGACCCCGACAAGGGCATCTCGCTGCGGTTCCCGAGGTATGTACTAGTACTACACTACGCACTGTCGCTGTCGCCGGTGCACCGCGCCGCCATCGGCCTCGTCGACCCCGACAAGGGCATCTCGCTGCGGTTCCCGAGGTATGTACTAGTACTACACTACGCACTGTCGCTGTCGCCGGTGCACCGCGCCGCCATCGGCCTCGTCGACCCCGACAAGGGCATCTCGCTGCGGTTCCCGAGGTATGTACTAGTACTACACTACGCACTGTCGCTGTCGCCGGTGCACCGCGCCGCCATCGGCCTCGTCGACCCCGACAAGGGCATCTCGCTGCGGTTCCCGAGGTATGTACTAGTACTACACTACGCACTGTCGCTGTCGCCGGTGCACCGCGCCGCCATCGGCCTCGTCGACCCCGACAAGGGCATCTCGCTGCGGTTCCCGAGGTATGTACTAGTACTACACTACGCACTGTCGCTGTCGCCGGTGCACCGCGCCGCCATCGGCCTCGTCGACCCCGACAAGGGCATCTCGCTGCGGTTCCCGAGGTATGTACTAGTACTACACTACGCACTGTCGCTGTCGCCGGTGCACCGCGCCGCCATCGGCCTCGTCGACCCCGACAAGGGCATCTCGCTGCGGTTCCCGAGGTATGTACTAGTACTACACTACGCACTGTCGCTGTCGCCGGTGCACCGCGCCGCCATCGGCCTCGTCGACCCCGACAAGGGCATCTCGCTGCGGTTCCCGAGGTATGTACTAGTACTACACTACGCACTGTCGCTGTCGCCGGTGCACCGCGCCGCCATCGGCCTCGTCGACCCCGACAAGGGCATCTCGCTGCGGTTCCCGAGGTATGTACTAGTACTACACTACGCACTGTCGCTGTCGCCGGTGCACCGCGCCGCCATCGGCCTCGTCGACCCCGACAAGGGCATCTCGCTGCGGTTCCCGAGGTATGTACTAGTACTACACTACGCACTGTCGCTGTCGCCGGTGCACCGCGCCGCCATCGGCCTCGTCGACCCCGACAAGGGCATCTCGCTGCGGTTCCCGAGGTATGTACTAGTACTACACTACGCACTGTCGCTGTCGCCGGTGCACCGCGCCGCCATCGGCCTCGTCGACCCCGACAAGGGCATCTCGCTGCGGTTCCCGAGGTATGTACTAGTACTACACTACGCACTGTCGCTGTCGCCGGTGCACCGCGCCGCCATCGGCCTCGTCGACCCCGACAAGGGCATCTCGCTGCGGTTCCCGAGGTATGTACTAGTACTACACTACGCACTGTCGCTGTCGCCGGTGCACCGCGCCGCCATCGGCCTCGTCGACCCCGACAAGGGCATCTCGCTGCGGTTCCCGAGGTATGTACTAGTACTACACTACGCACTGTCGCTGTCGCCGGTGCACCGCGCCGCCATCGGCCTCGTCGACCCCGACAAGGGCATCTCGCTGCGGTTCCCGAGGTATGTACTAGTACTACACTACGCACTGTCGCTGTCGCCGGTGCACCGCGCCGCCATCGGCCTCGTCGACCCCGACAAGGGCATCTCGCTGCGGTTCCCGAGGTATGTACTAGTACTACACTACGCACTGTCGCTGTCGCCGGTGCACCGCGCCGCCATCGGCCTCGTCGACCCCGACAAGGGCATCTCGCTGCGGTTCCCGAGGTATGTACTAGTACTACACTACGCACTGTCGCTGTCGCCGGTGCACCGCGCCGCCATCGGCCTCGTCGACCCCGACAAGGGCATCTCGCTGCGGTTCCCGAGGTATGTACTAGTACTACACTACGCACTGTCGCTGTCGCCGGTGCACCGCGCCGCCATCGGCCTCGTCGACCCCGACAAGGGCATCTCGCTGCGGTTCCCGAGGTATGTACTAGTACTACACTACGCACTGTCGCTGTCGCCGGTGCACCGCGCCGCCATCGGCCTCGTCGACCCCGACAAGGGCATCTCGCTGCGGTTCCCGAGGTATGTACTAGTACTACACTACGCACTGTCGCTGTCGCCGGTGCACCGCGCCGCCATCGGCCTCGTCGACCCCGACAAGGGCATCTCGCTGCGGTTCCCGAGGTATGTACTAGTACTACACTACGCACTGTCGCTGTCGCCGGTGCACCGCGCCGCCATCGGCCTCGTCGACCCCGACAAGGGCATCTCGCTGCGGTTCCCGAGGTATGTACTAGTACTACACTACGCACTGTCGCTGTCGCCGGTGCACCGCGCCGCCATCGGCCTCGTCGACCCCGACAAGGGCATCTCGCTGCGGTTCCCGAGGTATGTACTAGTACTACACTACGCACTGTCGCTGTCGCCGGTGCACCGCGCCGCCATCGGCCTCGTCGACCCCGACAAGGGCATCTCGCTGCGGTTCCCGAGGTATGTACTAGTACTACACTACGCACTGTCGCTGTCGCCGGTGCACCGCGCCGCCATCGGCCTCGTCGACCCCGACAAGGGCATCTCGCTGCGGTTCCCGAGGTATGTACTAGTACTACACTACGCACTGTCGCTGTCGCCGGTGCACCGCGCCGCCATCGGCCTCGTCGACCCCGACAAGGGCATCTCGCTGCGGTTCCCGAGGTATGTACTAGTACTACACTACGCACTGTCGCTGTCGCCGGTGCACCGCGCCGCCATCGGCCTCGTCGACCCCGACAAGGGCATCTCGCTGCGGTTCCCGAGGTATGTACTAGTACTACACTACGCACTGTCGCTGTCGCCGGTGCACCGCGCCGCCATCGGCCTCGTCGACCCCGACAAGGGCATCTCGCTGCGGTTCCCGAGGTATGTACTAGTACTACACTACGCACTGTCGCTGTCGCCGGTGCACCGCGCCGCCATCGGCCTCGTCGACCCCGACAAGGGCATCTCGCTGCGGTTCCCGAGGTATGTACTAGTACTACACTACGCACTGTCGCTGTCGCCGGTGCACCGCGCCGCCATCGGCCTCGTCGACCCCGACAAGGGCATCTCGCTGCGGTTCCCGAGGTATGTACTAGTACTACACTACGCACTGTCGCTGTCGCCGGTGCACCGCGCCGCCATCGGCCTCGTCGACCCCGACAAGGGCATCTCGCTGCGGTTCCCGAGGTATGTACTAGTACTACACTACGCACTGTCGCTGTCGCCGGTGCACCGCGCCGCCATCGGCCTCGTCGACCCCGACAAGGGCATCTCGCTGCGGTTCCCGAGGTATGTACTAGTACTACACTACGCACTGTCGCTGTCGCCGGTGCACCGCGCCGCCATCGGCCTCGTCGACCCCGACAAGGGCATCTCGCTGCGGTTCCCGAGGTATGTACTAGTACTACACTACGCACTGTCGCTGTCGACCGTGTCGACCCCGACAAAGGCATTTATTTAATCAAGTAGGTTATCAATATTACTAAATATTTATTTCTAAAAAAACTGAGTCACCCACGTCCGTAGGAGGATACCCCTTAAGTCTGACTCCCTACACGTGGTCCCCGGGTGGTGCTAATCAGGTGACATTTGGGAGGTGGTAGACCATTTTGTGAGTTGCTCGCCTGGCTTGCTACCAAAGTAGCTTACCACCATCAAGTTGAAAGTCTGCCGCCAAGCCAAATACGGTGTTCCGGCAGTTATCCTTGAGAGCCTGCGTATTCCAGGTCTAGTGTGTTTACCAGCTTCGATCACATCGTCACTTACCATCAGGTGAGATAGTGGTCAAATACTAGCCTGTCACAAATAAAAAAAAAAAAAAAACTATATACATCTATACAGCAAAGACCCAAGTTAGTATGTACTAACTACATAACACAATTATATTGTTGTCCGTTTGCTGAAACTACATTTTATGATGCAGGTTCATCAGAGTCCGCGAGGATAAAACTCCTGAAGAAGCGACGACGGCGCAACAGATAGCGGACATGTACCTCTCGCAGGACCAAGTCAAGAACCAGGCCGGGAAGACCAAGGTCAACTACGACGATTTCTACTAGACGCCGCACAAGGGTCAAGTTGGCAACACGTCACTGTGACTCGTACGAGTATGTTCTAATGTGTGTGTTGTGAACGCCGCTAAAAAGGCATTCGACTTTGAAAAACGCTAAGCATTTATACTTGTAATTATTGATTTATTATAGGTCAAAATTGCTACGTCACGTAAACTCACATTGGTGTGGTCGAGGGTAGTAAACACACTAAACATAGAATGTGTCCGGCTCTCGCGCAGGTTAATGTATGTCACTCACGTTAATGTACCACGGGACTTATAACAGTCGAGACGACATCTTTTTTAAGTCTTTCCTACTTCACGCCGGAGAGTGTTCCATAGTGACTAGTCTATACTTTATAATAACGTGCAACAGTAATAATGTCGAATGTCACGAGTTCTAAAATCAAGGTAAAATATTGCAACGGTCTACACCGTATGAAAACTATGTAATGATACGCGTATTACGTTTTACGAGAAGCTGTTGGCGTCGACAGCTGACCAAAATCCACCCAAATAATTACAAGAGTGTTAATGATCTATTAAATGCAAGAACAACGTTTTATAGCTCAAAACCACTTCGTGTTACAATTAAAGATAAGCTTTAAAATAATGAAACTATATTATTTTAAAAATAAAATACTTGAATGTTCATGATTTGTTTTATTTCAATATTATTAATACACTTAGATGATATACACTTAATATTTATTACATTCGGCCGACATCAAAATTAGGATATGTTTTAAAAATCAACTATCGATTAAATGTGCCGAACATGTACTTCAAAGTATATCATTTAATTATAGTCACAAATATATCACAAAACTTAAATAAAAGGTTTATAATTGTACTCGAATTTCCGATATGTACTTTATTAGAAATGCTGCCACTACTGAAAATGTTAGTAAAGTCCTATCTAGAAGTCCTGATAAACTGATGACTGAGCATTAACTTTTAAAAATAGTTGCAAACTAAGCAAAATCAATTTGCCGAGGTCAAATTATAACTAGTATTATAGATAACAAAAAGTCATCTACTGGAAAATAAAGTGATAGTCACGGTGTTTGTTTCTCGTTGGAGATATCATCGAACCGTTCGTCCACGCAGTATGATACTCCTTGAAATGCTTCTAGCGCTCGGTACATCGTCAACTATTATTGAAGAGTAAATATTAAACTATAGAGTGAATATCTATGTTTAGTAAACATCAAATATTAAAGCTGCCCTGGAAACTATGCTTATTCGATGTACACATTAAGCACGTAATAAGTAACCATCCTTGTGCCATAGGAGGGTTGAAACCTTAAATTAAATTCGTAGAAATCACAAATATGTCATGTTATAATGTTACCTATTTAACTATAGCTGTCCGTAGGTACTTTACGACTGACTTTTGTTTGCTATTTACGGAACGAACATATTCGATAGCAATGGAAGAATTATAAGTCCGCATTTTTATTTATGCCAAAAGAACAAATTACAATAATATTATTTTGAGCAATATTACGTACAACGAAAGTTGCTAATTGAGTATTACTTATATTATAATTTTGTTCACATTACTAAATACCTAAAACAATTTTAACTGAACTATAACCATGAAGTTATCATCAAAAACCAAGTTAATACTTGATACGAGATCATCATCATCCTGTTTATTTTAAAACGTAATGGTGTAAATTATATGTTATTCTACTGTTGATCAAAATATGATCACTGACGAGTGGTAGAATTAACACGAGTATGAAAATTGTTTAATATTTTTGTTTCAATTATTACTAATTCACTACCTACAATATTATCGTGGACAACTTAATTTATGGCACGCCGTTCCTAATTGAGACAAAAATCGAGTATTTGTTTGTAAAGAAAATACGTCGTCGCGCCGCCGCGCCGGGGCACCACAAGCTTTTATACATTTATAGCCTACACTCTGGTCTAAGAGGCGTGTCCCGTCCGGCCGATTATGTTAGTGTTTAGTACATATGCAAGAGATACAATTTATTTAATTCGCTATAAATTCATCAAATTCCTTTTACAAACACTTACCTAAACTACAGTTATTATGTCACTAACCAGGTAATAAGTAAATAATTCAATTCTGACTGTATGATATAGAAATTCAAATAATAATATCCTAAACTTTTATGATAATTATTACAAGCAAAAATTATGTCGAATGAGATGTGAAATAATATGATTACAATATTCGTACAGATCAGGGCAAGAGTAATCTAAAATAGATCAGTGCATTTTATCACTTAATACTAGGGGGTTCAATTATTCTACTACTACTTAATCTATTTGTAATCTCCGTATTACAACCACAGTAAAATAAGTAAAATTATTAAGAATAGAACATAATATAATGTAAAATACCAAATCAAATTCATGCCAAAATTACTACAATAATATTAAATATTCCTTATTTTTGGTTTTCAAATATGCGTTAAAAAATAATTCTATATCTCAATAAAAATTACCTAAGCTGCGAAAATCAATAAGATCATGTCATTACAAAGCTGCCATTAGTGCAGTTGCCGATTCAGATTAATAGTTTTATAATCGAAAAATGCTATTTATAATTAAAAGGTCGCAATTATACGAAAATAAATACTACTCGAACGTGGAATACTTTCTACGTTTTATAATAAAAAAAGTATAGTTAGTAGTATAAAGCGGTCACACATTTATCGCGTTCGTTAGCAATTGAACTTTATACTTGCAATCTCAGAGAAAACAGAACGTTAGAAAGCGTGATCGCCTCATCATCTAAATAGATAGTGTGGTTTGCATCGGTTACGATTATTTGTAGATATATACACAGAGAGTAGAGCAGTTTGGCACAGTGAGGAGACGAAGCCCGCGGATGTAGCCGCGGCACGGCGCGGATGTTCCCTCTAGAGCAGCGCGGCTCGCTCGGGCGGCGGCGAAGTGCCGCCCGCCTCGCCCAGCAAGATGGCGTGCTCCTGTACACAACGACACGATACTATACCTTGTGCTTATCGAATTAAATTCATTTTAGGCATCCATTGACAATTTTTGAGCTTAATTTGTATCGACAATTAGTCTTAATAATGGTGATGCCCTAGAAATAATAAGTTTTGTCGCGAAGGAAGAGGTGTTGCGACTTCAGTATTCATGTAGAGACCAAAGGACTAAACCGCCAAAGCGTAGTTGGCGTCGGACTACTAGTTTAATAAAGTATAGTGCAACGTCGAAGGGCGCTCGAAACGGCATAACGACAACGCACGCGCACATGACCTTCATTATTGATTATAGTCTCTAGTTTCTCATACCCTAGTTAGGTTAGAGATTCTTTTACCTACAAACGACGAATTACATTAAGGTCAGAGTAAAGTCGGAAATAATATCACGTTTCACATCCCGTGATATAGATGTGCACTCACAAAAAAATATGTTCCCCTACTGACATTTTGTAATAGTAGCATGATGCGGCGCGACCTTGTCGCTAGTCGGTCGCAGCTTAGCTCGCATTAATACCTATCTTAACTATATTATACATAATAGTACTAAATGCACTATGTGATTTATGACAAACTGAATTGGTGATTTGCATTTAAAACATCTGAACTTTAAAATAAATTATGCTTAGAAATAATTTAATAACGTTGTTGTTTTTGTTGTCGTCCATTCAAGGCCGATGTCAATCTTTTTCTTGAGATGTACACAATCTTTAAAAACTGTGTTTTGTGTGTGTGACTATAAGAAAATATTTTTAAAAGTTTGTGTTCTAAGAAACATTAACGTCATGTCACACGTACAGTTACACCCAGAACCATAAACATACATAAAAAAATGTTTGCCAGGAATCGAACCCAATGGCGACGTAGATGTCTAAAGTTGTCATCTACATTAAAAAACTAACTAACTAGCTTTTAAGCGGACTCCCGCTCGAGGAACAGTAACTCTTAAATTTTAAGAGAAGCTACCGTACTTATAAGTTTTTATTGTAGGTATTTACCTCAGCGGGGTTGTTCTGTTGTGGCGCGTACATGCTTTCATACACGGGGTTCGCAAAATGGTTGCCGCCGTTCTGAAATAACAAATAAAAAAATAAATTATGTATGGGCTCGATCTGATTGCAGGTCGCTAAACAACAATTTTTTTAATGCTCGATAGGCTAGCATTTGACCACTTTCTAACCTCATGGAAAGTGTATCGAATGTAGCATGCTTGCCTAAAATATACCTATTCAATATTGACTTGAAAATTGCCAGATTATACCGTGATTGACTTCGGAAGTAGTATGATTGAAATGTGTGTGTGTGTGTGTGTGTGTGTGTGTGTGTGTGTACTCACGGTGTGCGTGTGCGGCTCGATCTCGTCCTCCCCGGCAAGGTACATGGGGTTGTTGATCTCCACGTTGTCGGACAGCCGCGCGTGCACGAACGCTCCCCTGCGGAAGATAACAAACTATTATACACCTATTTTCGAGTCGTTACACGCCATTTTGTATGCATCGTGTCATCGCGACACGTACGTCGCGTCGTCTTGGCGGTTAGTGTTTTAGTGACCACTGAAATAGCCCGATCAAGACTCCCGAGCCCGATGCCCACTGAAATCTTACATCGATTCTGAACATACGATTCCAACTATGAGCTGATCGTTCCTTCACCACGCTCATAAGTCGTGTGCCGGTCGAGGCGGGCGATAGCGGCGGAATCGACGGCAGCAAAGGGATTCGCCCTCCGCTTCCGACTTCCGCCCACCGAAGGAGGCGGGACGGCACGGTAACGACACCAAGTAAATATGCAAACTACAAGCACGTGCACGCACCACTCTCAGCCCACACGACGACGTTCCAGAACCGGCCGCAGCGATCGCAACGCTCGCGAAGTCGGGCCGTCGCCGCCGCTGCCGTCGAGCGTCATCGTCGCCGTCGGGCGGCCGGGCGAGATTCGTTCGGGGGTAGCAATTTAAAATTCGAATATTTTTCCAGAGGAGAGGACACGACGATCGCGTCGATGCTTACTTCTATATCGAACACCATCACCTTTCGGAACGGAGCGTCGGGAGCAGGAACGCCTCGATCGAGAACGAGGCCAAGTACAAAGGCCCGGATCAGGGGGAGGGTCGGAAACGTTCACATCAGACACACAATTACACTCGGAAACGGAAGCACAAACGTCCCGGGAACCCCGGACCCGGGGCGGAGTGAGCAGCCTCGGGCAGGGTCTAGTGTCGGGAGCATTAGTGGTACTCACTGCCTCCTCCTGGCGACGTAGAGCAGCGCGGCGACGCCGGCGACGGCGGCCAGCGACAGCAGCGCCAGCACGGCGGCGATCCACGCGCCGCCCGCCCCCGCCCCGCCCGCCCCCGCCCCCGCGCCCGCGCCGCGCGCCTCGCAGGCGCCGCGCAGCTCGGCGGGGCAGGCGCACTGCACGCCGCCCGGCACGCTCGCACTCACTGACAACAAATAAAACATATTAACGGGCTGGGCGCGACGACCGATGTTCGATTTGTTAAATATTAAGTACGACCACTTAAAGTCGTTGGCGGGGGAATCGAGTGCCCTGTCCCGTTCCCGCAAAGGCCTGTGAAAAAAACTAACGATGCAAACGCCCATGAAACTAAATTTTTTTCATATGTTGTAAGTCCCGTGGTAGTAGCTTATATCTATAGTAAGTTTGCAACGCCGAAAACCCTGTGCTCGAAAAACAGCAAAATTCTGGCACTCGTTTCAGGTTTTTCAAACAAATTAATGAATCGTTTTTCAGGTATCGTTGTATATACTTTGATGGGTAATTTTTGACAAAAAACTTTAGTTCCGCGTTTGCGATATTTCGATATCGGAACCGCCTGGCCAACGATGCGTATTGGCGAACTTGAACTTTACCGGACCTATTGTATCGCCACCCGGAGATAAGAAGCTACATAAAAAAAATCAGTCCCTCCACCAAATTCGAGTTCACGGCCATGTGGCGGGAAGGGGGTCAATTTAGCTTGCAAGATTTTATTTTCAGCCCGACAGATAACGGGACAAGGGCAACTAAATAAAACCTTACAAAAAAGATGCAGATCCTCTATAAGGTATAAAGTAGACACGAAGGTGAAGTAGGTGACGTACCGTCGGGTCCCCAGAAGCAGACCTCCGGCGGCGCGCAGGTGGCGGCGTCGCACGCGTGGTCCCAGCCCACGTAGTGCCGGCACGCGGCGCCGCCCCACGGGCCCGCGCACACGCACACTGCCCCGCCGCGCCACGTGCGCACGCACCGGCCCTCGTGCGCGCACGCCGGCTCGCACAGCGACTCTGGAACACAAAGCGACGCGTTACTACACCCCCGAACCCGCATAGCATCCGATGAATGCCGGTGCCCGGTTTTACCCAATTATTCAAACGTCGGGCTTCTCGTGTATCGATATGTGTGTGATGTGTTTATGTTGTATAATTAATGTTACATTACCCCCTGGAACGAGTATACGCCCCTCGCCGACCGAAAATGTAATCTGCTCGACATAAAAAATAAATTAACGCGACGCCCCCGATTAGAAAAGCTTCCGTTTCTCGGATCGAATCGTAATATGTAGGTGTATGCGATTATTAGTCGAACTTGCGAGTGAAATGAATTACTAAACCGATTACTAAAATACGGACGGGTGGTTTAATATGCTTTTATATTTATTATAGACACTCTCTTAAACGGTCCGACGAAGTATTCGACGCGGTCCGGTTTGTTTGATAATGACATTGTGTAAGAGGCGAACCGAAACCGGTCGATCGAGTGTCGCGCACAATAGGGGGCCAGTTCGCGGACCGTGTCACTGGGTAAAACTGCCACTAGTATGGAGTACCTCCTGTTGCTACTTTTAGGTATCTTCTCTCCGATTGCTGCTCTAAAATTACTGCACTTGCCACTTACGATTACAGTTCATTGAATGAAATAAGAATTTTTAACAGAATTTCTGATTTATATAACTTTTTTCTTTTTATAACGTAAAAAAATTCATAAGCCTACAAAAGTGCATTCGAGTCGAATATATCTATTATCCCGACTCCTAAAAGCAGTTCAGGAAACTTTATCAGTGGTTTGAGGCATCTGTAAAAAAGGTGTAGTTACATTATTAAGTATGTTTTTGTGAATTGATACAATATTAGCTATCGTAAGCTGTAACACAACCATACAGAGACAACGGTCAATGGCAAGAAGCCTCAGCAGTCGTCGCGCGGCGCAAACGATGACGCGACGGGTCCCCTAACAAGATTGTAGCCCCGGCCCCGTGTCTCGACAGTGTATAATATATACTGCAAGTTGCATATTCGATAGACATGTATAAGAATGTGGCACGAATTAGATTTTCTTTATGATAGAATTGCATTACTCCAAGGCTAGATTAAATCGACCTATTTCAATGCAGACACATAAATGAACCATAATGGCCGTGTGGAGTATAAACAGTCACTTTGGCAAGTTATGTAATAATTATTTATTAGGGCTCAAGTATTAGTAGCTGAAATATTTTTTTTTAGCTATAATAGGACCATAAAAGAAACGAACGTATACGGGGTCTGTGAAATGCCTTATTATTTTTTAATCTCTAGGAAGAAATTCTTACGATATAAGAACTTAAGTTGGCATTTTTACTTCCCACTATACAAATAAGGTATTGTAAAACTGCCGTCGAGTCGTTCGCCCAGTCAGAACATCGCCAGTATCGCCACGGCTCCTGAAAATCCCGCCCAAAGTAGTTGAGCCTCATTACGTGCGGCCACTCGCCAAGTTAGTCTGCAGACAGTCTAACCTACTTGTGCTATCGATTTCTTAGCGAACGCCTACGCTAACTAAAGACCGATGTTACAGTAAGGAAGCTTCTACCCTGTCGGTGTAAAGTATATCTTGTTTATATTCGTTAAAGTAATGGTACTGGTAGCATACAAAAAAAATATTTCTTCTATCCCGACGTAAAAGAAAGTGTTCCGCAAATAAATGAATTAATAGAATTAAAATAATGAAACTTTTAGCACTTTATTGATGTACTCAAACTTTGGGAACCGAATCTAAACTTAAGTTAACTAAACTATGTTCACTCTTTAGAAGTGTGAAAACCACAATTCTCTCGCAAGCCTAGTGTTCGTAATGAGCTATCACGTCGGGCCTCACCTGCCCTTTTATTCGCGGAATTCCAAGTTTTACCTCGCCCTGTGCAAACAATTTAACGAAGTGCTAGCACGCAGAAGTAAACACACGCTATTTCAGACCAAGGAGCGGAATATTTAGGCCAAACCGATCTCAGCCAAGATAGAGCCGTCAACACGTATAAAACATATTCTGTTTACTTCATCTGTTTACAGTATAATATCATCGGCTATAACGATACGAACGTAACGAGCATGTGTTTATTTAATGTATTCGATTCCTTTTAATAATTAATGCAGTATTTTTTTTTTTTTTTTTTATTTGTGACAGGCTAGTGTTTGACCACTATCTCACCTGATGGTAAGTGACGATGTGATCGAAGCTGGTAAACACACTAGACCTGGAATACGCAGTAGTATACAGAGCATACAGAGTATAATGCTTGCCTAAACTAAATAATATTAAAAAGTAAATAACGTAAATAATAAATAGATATTTGGCTTCCAAGATACAGGCCTAGACTAGTTTGGAGCCCTAAAGAAAATGTTTATGTTAACTTGTAAGTGCTAATGTTTTCATACACTGTGAAAAATTAATACATGAAATGAATAAATTAATGGGGTGTAATTTGGCAGTAAACAGCTATTGATTTATCCAATAGTATACAAAAAAGATGAATTTAATTTATATAACTGTATTTATTTTTATTCTACTGCTGACTGCAGCGAATTGGTAAATGCTATGAAAATTAAGTAGGTAACTGGAACAGTAATAATCAGGTAAAAATATCTATATTCCGTCTAGTAAGTAACATCCTAATTTTTTTAGGATCGTTAAAAGATGATATAACTTGCGGTTAAATCATACAGTGGATATGGTTGGCATACTTAGCTATTTAAATTTGTCTAAACTTACCATTTACAACAGATTGCCTTTTTCTTCGTCCCATACTATTAAATTATATATTGTTCCGCACTAGGTTCAGATCCAAGTTCTTACTTTTATTTTAAAAAGTCCCCTTTATTCTTTTTGGTCACATATTTTAGTTTCGTTGCACTTTTATTGAAGTTAACACTGAATAGTCTAAATAGAGCTAATACAAACTAAATAACTGTCAACATTTCTGCGGTTGCTAAAGATAAGTAAGCATTTTTTAAACATGATAATTGTCACAACGTTACAATATATTTTAAGTCCTCAGCACTATTCTTTTATATTATGTAGTTCGCTACAATAATCTCGATATTTGCGCGCGTACAGTGCCGTGAGACGCGGGCGGCTCGCACGTCCGTCCGCAGCGCCGGCGGTACCTTCTGAAGTCTACACTTGCACGTTGCCCTGAAGTAACGTGACGTGACTACTATGTATAACGTGTGCCGGTACACGTAGTATGGGCTATTCTGTGGCAGCAGGTTTGCGTCTCCGTAGCCATGGCGACGCTTGATCTTTGCCAACCCAACGGCATCCCGTATGCTGGACGAACTGTGTACACGAAGCTCGTCTGCATTGGCGTCGTTCTTGGCAAAAATTGATGAAGATTGCACTATAACTATCCCTCTTGCGTTATTTAAATTTCACGATGATTTTTAATAATAATTCAATATCTAAATCTTTTATTCACACGAGCCCTAAAGAGGCATTCATGAAAGTTAATAACTCTACTGCCAGATTCGCAAATTTACAGCCATATCGAGTAGAACTTGTCAGGAAACTAGGCGGCGCATTTTTTCATAATTAAAAAAAAACATTCTTAAATAATAATACATCAACTATATTAAACTAGGTATATCTATGTTATGTAGTCGCTAGAAAGCGCTTGTGCAGTTTACCTCCATGCACCCTTGTCATCAATGTAGTCATTCGTTTTATAATAAGCTTTCTTGATTAATGCCCTTCTTATATAGTGATTGGAACTTTCCTAGTGGTAATTCAGTTACAATTTTAGGAATATTATTGCAAAATCTAACCCCATTTGCCATAATATTTATTCGTTTTGCTTAATCTAAATGCGCGCACTGTCATTTTATGCCTATATCTAGTATTAAGATTAATATTTATTAATATTATTGCGAACATGCATAATATTTTCAAAGATGTAAAGCGAAAGCATGGTAAGTATGTAACCTGTTTCTTTAAAGAATTCCCTGAGAGATTCGCGCGGACCCATACCATAGATTGTACGAACCGCTCTCTTTTGTATTAATGCTGCAGCAAAATCTACCGTCAGCTGAGTCAAGCCCCTTCGAAACGACAATCCTGATTCCACCACTATATCGATGTATACTTATACGTTATGAAATTAACAAACAAAGCTGTCCTATATACCACTACCATTTCCTGAATTTTGGACAAAATTACATATTTTATACGATATATCAAAGTATGCTTGAGACACCACGAAACAATTTGTAAGGTAAGGTAACAGGAAGTTTATAAATGTATTAACGCAAACGACTCTACGAATAATTTACTTGTGATTAACCAAAAATACATCACCTTGTCTTAAGTGGAAGTGCATTAAAACAACAAAGCCGTGCAAATAAATACCGCTTGTTGCCAAAGAACAGATCGGAAGGTCGAACAACGTATTATAAGTATATATATATAAATCATTTACAATATTTATTTTATAAAGCAACGTAGTTATTTAAATACAGACACGTTTATTCTAATTATTTTGTAAAATGACCTTAAGCGATGAACAGTTATTATAATTTGTACATATTAGATACTGCATTCTAAGCACATCACTGCGGGATTTATCAAACCAGTTCACTCTGCCACTAAAACCAGTATAAATGAAGGTGTCTTAGTAACACGTTTTCAACAACCTCAAAGTCATTACATGTTACGTAGGTACCTAAACACGCTGGTAGCGCACAAAAAATATCTAGTAAAAATATTAGCAATAAACTTGTTTAATCTTATTTTATTTTTCCGCGTGCTTGGTTCTCCGAAGAGGTGAGGCCGGGGTTTCCCTGGGCCGGCTAAATGTGAGTTAAGGTGTGTATATCCGTAAGTAATTAATTGTGTGTACCTGTTTGTTACGTTAAGTTAGGCTGTGTTTCCCGCTACTTGGCGGTGAATCATTAATAATAATAATAATAATAATAATAATTTATTGACACAAGATTCTTACAAGTCATGTTTATGAAGCCAGTGGCCCCTGATGTAGTTAAAAACTGTGTTTCAGGGACCAGTGTCTTCTCCCATTTGTGGCTCAATTACATGTCAATCTTACATGCTAGTTACAAGATTTTTCTGCGTTTGTATGCGTATGTGTTTGTGTGTGTGTGTGTGTGTGTATGTGTGTGTGTGTGTGTATGTGTGTGTGTGTGTGGTGTGTAGGTGTGTGTTTTAGTGTGGATGATGTGTGCATTTGCGTGACTGTATGTTAATACTACTTACACGTTACTTAGTATTCTTTCTACATCGTCATAGTCCAATTTGCTGAGCCAAGTGTGTATCACTTTATGAAATTTTTTATTTGATAATTTTTTAATGTTGTTGTTGGTATTTAATTTATTTAACTTGTTATATAGGTATGGTGCTACATAGTCAAAATGTTTTTTTGCAATTTTACAGCAAGCTCGGGGTACAGGACATCGGTCTACACGTTTGTTGGAAACAGGTAATAAAGGCACTACTAGTTTGTGATATCGGTTTAAGGCTTGAAAAATAAACATTTTTCTTACAGAAAGTACCTGCGCTTTATTGTAGACAGCTGTGGTAGGATGTCTGTAAGGTAAGTACATAAGGACTTTTAATACCGCACGTTGTGCTCTTTCTACAGAAATTAAATCTGTTTTTCCAGCATTGCCCCAGATGCAGATGCAGTATCTGATAATGGATTCACATAATGCCTTATAGGTTTGTATTAACAGTAGATGGTTAGCTACTGCTCTTAAATTTTTAAATATATATATTAGCTTTCTTATTCTTGATGAGAGTGCAGTTATGTGACAACGCCAGTTTAAGTTTGAATCTACTACTACACCAAGATATTTTACACTTTCTACTCTATTTAATTTTTGACAAGTGCAAACTAAGTCCATATTTTTGCTCAAACGATTACAGGGATACGTGTGTGTAATTAGTTCAAAATCTGATGCGGGACCGGCAGAAGCAGTCTTGCTAAAACAGATAAAATTCGTTTTACTGGTGTTTAGAGACAGTAGGCTGTCTTCAAGCCATGAGGTTACTATAGAAAGCCCTGCTTCCGCCAGCCCACGAACAGATTCCCAAGACTTCCCATGAAAAAGGAGAACTGTGTCATCCGCAAACATGAGAAGCTCCATATCTGGCAAAGATGTTTTGCACAGCTCGTTGATGTAAACGAGGAATAGGGACGGTCCTAACGTGCTTCCTTGAGGTACTCCAAATCTATTAAAACTTATGTCACTCTCGTGATCATTGACTTTAACTTTTTGCTCTCGAGCAGACAAATAGCTTTCAAACCATTTTAGAGCTACGCCTCTAACACCACAATTATTAAGTCTCGTTAATAGAATTGGGACTGACACGGTGTCGAAGGCTTTCTGAAGGTCTAGAAATATAGCAATGCAGCGCTCTCCATTATCTAGATGGTTTTTAATAAATGTGGTAAGTTTAATAACAGCATCTTCAGTAGACTTGTTTTCTCTAAAACCGTATTGATTTTCACTTAGTATGTAGTTTTTTTCAAGGAATTTCATCAACCGTTTGTTGGCGAGTCTTTCGAAAATCTTGGAAAGCGTGGTAAGTAAAGATATAGGACGATAATTAGTAGGATTGTTCTTATCCCCGGTCTTAAAGATAGGACATACTGTTGCTTTTTTACAGATATCAGGAAATGTTCCGGTCTCAAAGCTCAAGTTGCAAAGGTATGTTATGGGATCAATTATGTAAGTACTAATTTCTTTAAGCGTTGTGGTTGTTATGTTATCATATCCTGGTGCACACGTTTTTCTCAGAGTATTTATTACAGCTCTCACTTCAGAGGCATCTGTCAAGAATAGGGACAACGAGTTTAGGGGTTTATTGCCAGAATTAGATTTTTGTGCTAGTGCTTGCTCACTTGTTCTCATTTTATTTAAAATTACACCAGCTAGTTTTTCACCAACTGTAGTGAAAAAGTTATTTACTTCATTAAGTGAAGTTGTAGGATTAGGATGGATATTTAAAAGTTCTGAAGAAGATACTTTATTTTTATTGAAATTACAGACGTCTTTAATAATTTTCCATGTTTCTTTAATGTTTCCAGTGTTTGTTTGAAGTTTATATTGATAGTATTGATTTTTTAATGATTTAACTATAACATTGCATATATTTCTGTAGTTTAAGTAGCGTTTTAAAGCAGCTTCGTCATTTGGATTCTTTTTTACAGTTTTATACAGATTATTTCGTTTTCTTATAGATTTTACTACACCCATTGTTATCCAAGGTTTTAGTGGTCTATTTTTCTTTGGTAAATAGGATGTGTGAGAATTGGATTTAATATATGTCAATAGGCGAGTTGTAAAAAGTTCTATGGCAATGTTTACGTCACTTAGTTTATATAGGTCTGCCCACGACTCTTTGCATAATTCATTTTTTAATCTGTTGTAATTAATTGTGACTTTATTAGAAGCAATTTTGTTTTTAAGTAATTTTGTTTTATTTATATATAACATAATTGGAGAATGATCTGTAAGAGGTTGTTCAAACACTATAGTTTTCCAAGTATGACAACTTTTTACCATAAAGTGGTCAATACATGTACTGACTCTTGTTGGTTGATTAACTCCTTGTCTCAGTCCATACATGGCCATAAGGTTTAGGTAAATTTGTGCATTACTATTCTGATTGTTTGGCATTATATCCAAATTAATGTCTCCTGTAAAAATAATATTTTCAGTCGTGATACTTTGGAGAATTGTTTCAAGAGAATTCAAATAGTTAGTAGGATTGCGGAAACATGGCGGTCTGTACGAACAAATAATTGAGTATTGATATCCTATTGATACCACCAAACAATTTCCTTCTAATATGCTTGGTTCAAAGAATGTGGCTTTTATTTCATCGCGGACATATACAACTACACCGTCGTTTTGGTTTAAGCATTTCTTTGTGTAGGACATATTATAGTGATCAATAGAAGGTGGTTGATTATTATTACCAACCCAACTTTCTGTACAGATAATTATGTCAATTTTTATGCAAGTGCTAGCTATAAAGGCCAAAAATACATCTAGATTACGATTAATACTACGAATATTCACACAAATAATG
Organism: Lomographa bimaculata; assembly: GCA_948107665.1. NCBI lineage: Eukaryota > Metazoa > Arthropoda > Insecta > Lepidoptera > Geometridae > Lomographa > Lomographa bimaculata. Next base: position 261,530 of record OX403607.1, on the reverse strand, counting down.
CAAAGGCTGTCGTTAGTTTGAGAAGAAGTAAGGGCTTGTGAACATAGTATAGGGTCACTTAGCAATATACAGTCTGGATTTCCTATGCTGTCTATTTCAGACGCAACTATATTATTAATAGGTTTTGACTTATCCATAATCAGTTACGGCAGTAATCGGGTGCATTCTATTTGTTCTTAAAATTATAAATATCATTCTGATGTTGAATGTTACATGGTAAAGTACGTTAAGACAAGTAAAAATAAAGTATATTCGCAAATTTAGGGGTTTAGTGTATATGTAATGTTTTGTTTGTGATGATACTGGTGGTGTGTGTAAAGAGTATAATAATTGCAGCATGTGGTGAGTTTTGATTATTTTAATTTTGTTAACAAATGTTGTATATTGGGTGTAGTTGATGAATAAATATAGTACACTTACAATATAATAGTTTATAAAATCTAGTCATTTAGTTTTTAGGTTTTCGAGGTCTTCCTCGCCGTTCACTCGTATGAGTGAGGCTCCTTCTGCTCTTCTAAGGTAAATCTTTCCTCGCGATGACCAGCAGTACTTTAATCCGTTGTTTTTTGCGAATTCACGGGCTAGGAAGAATAGTTTCTTCGTCTGCACAGTAAGACTCTCTGACACGAACACTGGTTTAGGTGGCCCTTCAAGTTTCAAGTCGGAAGTGCTAAATTTGCTAGCTGTAAATTTTTTGTTATGTGCCTTCACGGACCCGATAATTGTATCCCGCAGGGAAACAGTGGAAAGCTCTACAACAATGGGCTGATTTTTTTCGTTCTTTGAGTTGATGCGATAAGCATCTCGGATCATTGGGCAGCGGTAGTGCCATTCGGTTGCTCTCGGTCTGATAATAGAGCTAAAAGTCCTAGATATGGCACTGGCATTCGAACTCTTCTAAACTGATCAAAGTCACTTTTAATATGTTTAAGGTAAAGAACATTTTATAAACACAACTAATAAAAAAGGAGGCCTTTTAAATTTAAACTGCATGCTTTGCTCTTACCTAATTTGTGGTAGGCCATTTTAAATGCTCGATCGCCAAGCATTTTACCACTATCTCACTCTATGGAAGTTGATGATGATGACGTAGTTCTAGTGACTATAATTTATACAAACATTAACCATCTCATCATCACTTATATTATCATTTAATGAAATAGAGCTGGCCTATCAAACAAAATCATATCAATATAAACAATTTGAATGAGCTTTTTATACCAGGTTCCACTTCTTGTGACCAAGACTTTGCGGGCAGAGGTCAAGGTTATGCGGAGGTGACGGCGCGCCGCATGCACCATCCAGGCTATATATAGCGCAAAATGGCGATGCCGGTCGCGCGGCCGGTCGAATCGGTCGATATCGCACTGTCTCGCGGTGCACTACAACGCGGTTAAATGACGTCACGGATTATATAACAATTGTGCACCTATGTACATGTGAACACCGAATGTAACATTTACTTTATTACCATGTATGCGAATAGGTAATCACACTCGAACGATTATCCCAAACAAGGATTTTGCAGAATTTATTTACTACCAGCTCCGTCCCGGCGTCTTACCCGCGTAAGTCCCGGATCCGCGGAAATTCTAGGATAAAAAATCCTATGTTTTAATCCAGGGTGTCAGCTAACGCCATACCAAATATTATCAAAATTGGTCCAGCCGTTTAAGCGTGAAGAAGTAACAAACATACAAACACACTCACAAACTTTCGCCTTTATAATAATTCACATTTGAATATAAAAATATCCCTTTACTATGAGGACTATAAAATGGTAGCATAGCACCCAGGCATAGAAAAACTGCTTCACGGAGCTTTTGCAGAAGGGGATAAATGCGAGTACGCGGGCAGGCGTACCGCGTCATACACTACGAGCAGGAGCTTCACATATTACTTTATCCAATTTCAAAAATATAGAAGGTATTGTATTTTGTTATATGTATACGTATCATAAGTAAACCAATTTTTTTTACTTTTTTTTACTAGGATATTTTTTGTCCATATTTTCTAGTAGTTTGATTGTTCCCGCATACTCGTGGAAGATACAAGACACCTTGGATATGAGAGTGATTTCGCCGATAGCTTAAATCTTTTGTTTAATATTATAACTGTATCTGAGATTTTACAATCTTTGACAACTATGTGATTAATTTTAGATTTTTATCTGGTTAGATATACAAGGAAATAGAAACCTATAATAAAGAACTAGTCGTCCAATAATGATATGACGCCCGAGTTGAAGCCGACGCGGAGGTCGGCCCGCCTGCGCTCTCGAGGTCAGCCGACCGCGGCCACGCTCACACACAGCGCCGCACCGCGCGCCGCCTCTCGTCTCGTTCTAATTTTCATTTACTTGAATATTAAACAGGTCGACTTACAAATCTTCATTTTTTCTCTCATATTTATTGCGATACCGATTTACTGACAGCTGATTGTAAGTATCCTCTTTGTTTGGGTGCACTTGTCCGAAACTAAGTATCTACTTAAAATTTTATCGATAAATCTTGATGTGTAGCAGGAAAATATAATACCTCGGATTGGTCGAGGTAAATGTTAATATAATCATATTTTTTTGCTGCGAAAAATGCCCGTTTTCCTTATTTGACACACATACTTGTATGGTGTAACTAAGATGAAGCTTCACATCTTTGAAGTCGATTTTAAACTAGGTATTTCTAATCGTCGCGCGCGTCGTCTCATTTCGAAACTTTGGAGTGTATGCAATACTGATGACAATGCAGTAAATTGTTACCATCGAGTTTTTTTAATGCTGGATAGGCAAGCATTTGATCACTATCTCACCTGATAGAAAGTGAGGATGCGGCCGAAGATGTAACATGCTTGCCTAGAAGATACCTATTCACTCTAGACTTGAAGACACCCAGATTGTACCGTTCAGGAAACAAAGACGCAGGCAATGAGTTGTGATGGTCTAATGATGAAGCTAGGAAGTGAACAGTGGAGCTCTCCAATGGCTAGCAAACCCATTTCACAGAGCATTTTTTTTTGTTTTTTATGCAATTAGATGAGAAAATTAAGATATGTAGTATGTGGTACTATAATAGTGAGCTTAAAAATATAAGGAATCTTTTAAGATGATGAATCGGGACTATGTGACCAACATGAGATGCAAATGTTACACTTGAAAACAACAAATTAGATCTTGTAAAGAAAACTGTTTTCTTAGGTCTGACTATGGACTCAAAACTGCAGTGGGGTCCTCATATTGATGTGCTTGCAGGTCGCTTGAGTTCCGCTGCTTTTGCGGTCCGTAAAATTAGACAGCTGACTGATGTAGCGACGGCAAGGCTGGTTTACTTTGCATATTTTCATAGTTTGATGAGTTACGGAATCTTGCTATGGGGATCTGCTGCCCATGTTGAAACTATTTTTATTCTACAAAAGAGAGCGGTTCGTGCAATATATGATATGGGTCCACGCGAATCGCTCAGGGAATTCTTTAAAGAAACAGGCATACTTACCATGCCTTCGCTTTACATCTTTGAAAATATAATGCATGTTCGCAAAAATATTAGTATATATAAATTAAGAAGCGACGCACACAATCTTAATACTAGATATAAGCATAAAATTACAGTGCGCGCATTTAGATTAAGCAAAACGAATAAATCTTTTATGGCAAATGGTGTTAGATTTTACAATAGAATTCCTAAAATCGTAACTGAATTACCACTGGGAAAGTTCAAATCTGTAATAAAACGGGCATTAATTAAGAAAGCCTACTATAATATATATATCGTCTTTGTTCCCCGAACGGTACAATCTGGGAGTCTTCAAGTCAAGAGTGAATAGGTACCTTCTAGGCAAGCATGCTACATCTTCGGCCGCATCATCACTTTCCATCAGGTGAGATTGTGGTCAAATGCTTGCCTATCAGGCATAAAAAAAAAAAAAAAAAAAAAACCTCAGACTATATTAATGACAAGGATGCATGGAGGCAAACTGCACAGGCTCTTTCTAGCGACTACCATAATAACACCTAGGTTAAGAAACTTATGTATTAGAGATTAAGAATGTTTAAAAAAAAAAATGATTGAAAAAAATATGCGCCGCCGAGTTTCTTGCCAGGTTCTTCTCGAGATGGCTGTAATTTTGCGAATCTGGCAATAGATTCATTAACTTTCATGAGTGCCTCTTTGGGGCCCATGTGAATAAACGATTTTGATTTGATTTGATTTGAACAGACTAAGATGACACCACATGCAAATACTACTCGTAGAGTCGATCATCAATTAGTTCCGGTAGCCGGCTGTTCGCGAAGGCCAATGCCCCACATAATTACGACGATGATGAGTCGGTGACGCACGGCTGATGATGTTAGAGTTAAGTCTGTGACCTACCTAGGGGTACCCTGATGAAAATTCGTAAAAGCAGATCGAGAACCTACTTTTATTTTATAGGTCGGTTAATAATGAATTGAAATTGAGACATCTAAAAACATTCAACACTTACAAAAACCATTAGCTAAATGTGTTCACATGTTAATACGTTTATGGTCTTTTAAGGGCTGAGAACTAATAACTTAGACAGATTTATTGCAGCCCAAAATCAGCATGACGTGGGTTGTGTTATGTTAGTTTTGGCCAATTGAGAATACAAGTGGTTCCAAAAACTAATAAAACTCGATATGTTATTATGCACTTCAAAAGGTTTAAATACGTGGGAACAAATCTTGGAAAATTTGCTGAAACACTTAACAAAAACTAACCCACCGGACGAAGTCCACAAAATTAACCTTTAAGAACAACCTATTAATCTATGAATTTACGACTTTGAACCCTATTTACTTGTAACACGACGCTTTAATGTGTACACAATAACTATACACACAAGTCACCTCAGCGGACCAATGATATACAGGATTCTGGGCTTAAGGGCGGTAACTTTTAAGGGAAGGGATTATTCCATTTTATTGCGCAGGAGTTTAGGAACTATGGCACGGTTATTCAGATTTCAGACGCGCGCAGAGAAAGTTAAATCACTCGAAATGTATCATATGATTTGTAAAAAGTTATAAAAGTATATAAAATAATATAACACTTTTATGTTTGTGAGTGAAAAGTGGTTATTCGGGTCACGAGTTTACGACAGGGAGCTGAGCAGATTAAAGCTAAGTATATTAATTATACTTGGTGCATTTTCTACATTTCAATACCCATCTTATAATCTTTTACCATTCATTAATGATTGTACTTATAATTTAAATCACATAATATTAAACATTTCTCCATACATAACAGCTTAAAACTTAAATTTAAAGCTTAAATACATCACAAAGATGTCATAAGCACCGGGAGTTTGTGTATAATATGTATGTACGTATGGTTGTTCCTGTTCTATGCTGCAACGGGTTAATTACTATGAAATAGCATGGCTTAAGCCTAGGTCTAACACGTTACACATTTTGGGCGAAGCTAGTTATAACAAGATCAGTTAGCGAAATTATTTTACTTCGACGAGAAACGTGTATCAACGACTTACGCTCAAAATATTAAACAATGAACTAAGGAAACTCTGCGGCTACGATTTAATAATATTATTATAATACATTGTATTATTATTCATGGAGCTCTTTTATATTAATCTCAGGAAACCGTTTATACATATTGCGTTCTTTTATGCGTACCTTCATTATGTTAAGTCTATTAATAATAAGGCATGATTGAGGTTTTATATGTATTAGTAAATGAATACTATAAAGTGCTATTTTATACAACAGTTATCCGCAATTAATAAAACATACAAAAGGATTTAGAGCTTAAATCCCACATAACATTCTCTTACTTGCACCACGTGTGCTATTAAAATTAATTGATATAAAACATAATATAATACAAAAAAAAAATACAAGGAGACTTTATGTTTTATAAATGAAATTGATGACATAAATGATCTATTTGAACGAGACGTTTCTATACTGATGAAACATGTTCTTCGATGGAGTATACATGACACTGGACCTATTTAATCCTACATAATTTTGGGATAACAAATTATGTAATACATACCTACAAAACATTTATGTCTTATAAGTGCAGTTTATGTCTTATAAGAGCAATTTATACCGACGATGGACGAAAACTTTATAATGATTAACTACTGCAGATAAAGTTCCAGCTACAATGACTAAAAGTCTTGAGGGTGAATGAAAGCATATTCCATTGAACATTTTATTACTATAGGGACTGTAGTTAGGGGACTGAACCGATTAATCAGAGAAAGCTATTTGTTCGACCATCAAGAATAGACACCGACAAGTGGAGCATACCGTCAAGCAGGAGGTATCGACTCTGGACAGATAATTCTTGTAGAACACTCAGGCCAAATGAAAGATCGTTTTCAGTCCACAGGGAAATTTGCAAAGCACTATTTCAATTTTATTTAAGTGTCATCATCAAAGAAAATCATTCCAATTAGAAAAATTTAAGTAAACATATCAATTTTGTTTACTTCAAACATAATTATATTAAACCTCATAAATATATTAAGTTGCTTCGCATAATTAAGTCTGCTTTATTGTGCAATTATTGGTGTTATTATACATATGTTATTTTGCTGCGTAACTATTACAATAGCGACATAGGCGTAACTTCATTTATTCATATTATGTAATAAAAGATTTCCTGAGAAAATAATTTATTATTCAATTTATAAGTCTTATATGCAATAGGGTACTTGAAATTTTGAAGTTGTTAGCATTTTATTAATTTTTCCAACAGGACCCTGAACTCTCCCTTCAGTAAGAAACAAGTAAAAATGCAGATAATCAGGTCAGTTGCATGTTTCCTTCCTTCGTGTTTACCGTCACAAATTTAAACCATAGAAACAATACAGAATGACTTCAAATATTATCCAATATGATAAATTTCTTTACAGCCTAACGTTACATTTTAATCTTACATAAACAAGGCGTTCAAAACGTAAGTCAGTCTAGTAAACCTCTAATATTATAAACATATCTTCTAAAATAATAGACGATCACAAATTCTTAAAATTGGCCAAAGTTATCACGTATTTTCGTTATCATCTTTTAGGTTACTTCATAAGCTTACGGGCTATTATATTATCTACTATGTTAGGTGTTATATTGTCTTGTACTTATTGTCTACATTAGCGCATTCTTTGCATATCTTTGCATACCCCCGGGGAGGAGGTTACAAGTCACATAGGAAGCCATTAAAGTAACTTTACGGAAAATTGCTAAAAACATTAATGTGATAGATGTAATGTATTTCTTGTTTCGACGACTTTTTTAGCGCAGTAGGCACCTGCCTAATGCGCTAAAAAAGTTATTTTCAAAAAATTATCGGAGCGCCTGGTTAAGGCGATGCGTGATCAAATGCTTGTATTTATTTAGCTCGTGTTAGCATTACAATTCAGAGAGGCAATGCCGCCAGCATGATGGGAACGCTATCTACTGGCAGTGGGCTTGAGCACTTGAGTTACCTATAAGCTCGATGCCCTGTAGTTAACTTAAGTCTTTGCTGTACTTGAATAAATAGTCAGTTTTAGTTTAGTTTTAAAGTATTGATATAAGTAATTGGCTCGCAGATTAAGAGAATTGACATAGAAACTGAAAGTTTTTAGGGACTTTTGTACTCTCCTCTGGTTCTAGGTGAGATTGTGGATGTGATCTAAATGTTTCCGGCGCTCACAATACAAGTCTTTGAACTTAGCATGTGGCTGTGAGTATAAATATCAATAATGTTATAATTATAGGGAGTAGAATTTTATAAATGAAACCTTATGTTTAATATACATATAAATGGCTCTAGTTAACCTATAGATGTAGAACTGTGTGACGTCATTTTCGTCTTATGCCTCGTGAATAATACCAGTCATTGAAAAAACATTATATAAGTATAGTTAAGTTCTAGTATTTCTAGTATTTTTAATAATATTTGGCTAAGCTGATAACCAATAAAATCCTTAACGTTAATATATCACTGCTTTTTCAAGATACGTAGCAACACTGTGCAAGTAAGATATTATCAGAGTTTTGCCGCGAACGTGAAAAAATGGCGTTGTTGATTTTGTATAATTTTCCAAAACCTGTGATTTTTCGAGTGTTAATGTGTAATAATGGTGGATTATTAACCGTTAATACTTAGTAAATGTTCATAAATGTAGGCAAGTCATACAAAGTTGAAAAACGTGATTTTCGCCATCGCTCCAAAACTCCAATAGAAGTTCTAGTAAAGTTTCTACCACTTTACTAGGGCATGACTTGACTATGACTGACTACTTGACTTTGACTTTGACTGTGACTTGTGACTAAGACTTTTATTATGAAGAATAGAAATTGTTAATATTTGTTTAATATTTCGACTGAAGGACTATGCATCCATGGTCATGAAATAATTAAAAAAAAAAAAAGGATATTATCAATGGGCAGAAATGTCATCATACCTGACAAGCGGCGTGCTTGTCGCTTCACTTATAAGTTGCATAATACAATATATCTGCGCGGGTTTCCCAAACCTGTCATAGTAACATGTTTTATTGTACGCAATCATGTCCCACGACAATTAAACGCAGACGAGTTTCAATATTATTCTCCCTTTGTTTAATTGATTTGTTGAAATATGTCTGTATTATTTACCTCCTACCGGATATCGTTCCCTGGACCTACGGCGGCGCAGAGGGCAGACTCGCCGACTGCGCCAACTGGGTCGTCAAGTAGTCGTCGAAGTAGTAACTTATTTAAGTTATAACCGTGTTTCCAGTAGTAACTTATTTAAGTAATCCGTAGACGAACGAAAGTCACCGAAATAGCCCGGCGGATTAACAAGTTGAAGTGATAAAGGCTAGGACGCATATAGTACGCAGAATTGATAGCCGATTTAACTTATATGACCAAACATCAGATAAAGTTTTATTTGTTGATGCCATATCAGTTGATTTTATTTATATAGCATTAGCCATGCTAGGCAGAACTATAGTGATAAATTTAGAAAGGAAAAATTATAGCTTGAGGCGGGATTTGAACCCGCGGCCTCATGCCCTATTGCTCTAACCTCTGAGCTACTCAAGCCCCGCCTGAAGCGACGAAATTAACCTTTCCTTATTATTAACGTCTTACGGGGACGTGTGACGTCATCTACCGAAACAGTTTATAGAAACTACTACGGCCAACGAGTCTAACATTGCAGTTAGCTCCACGTTGTGTTGATAACGTCTATCCAAATCAGTTGATTTTATTTATATAGAATTAGCCATGCTAGGCAGAACTATAGTGATAAATTTAGAATGGAAAAAAATAGGGCATGAGACACTATGGCCGCGGGTTCAAATACCGCCTCAAGCGATAATTTTTCCTTTTGAAATTTATCACTATAGTTCTGCCACATCAGTTGTTTTTAAAACGTATGGGAAAGACCTCATTCAATTATGCTAACAATGAAGTAAATAAAGTCTCGAAGTTAATCGATTCTAAAACTTTATATTGAATGCTGGCAAAACCATAATAATATGTAATTTCCTTTCCTATTGTACCGCTGGTTGATGCAAATGTTATACTGGGATTTACCAAATTAGACCTTCTGTGTTCTTAGGACTGACTTAAAATTAAAAATGAGTTCTTTTCCATGTTTTATCAGGTAGCTTGAGGTCTGCTACTTTTGCGGTCCAAAAAATTTGTCTATTCTCCTATGATCACCTGGGTAATCATACGCGACTCTTTAGTGTCCTTTGATCGCACGTGAATAATCACCTAGGTGATCATAGTCGACTACATTCAAATTATCTATTCAGTATCCTTAAATCACCTGTAAAGAACCATTACTACTTGTTATGTTATGTTATTTTTAATAAGGAATTTTACATGCTAAAACAGATAATTTTATATATAAAATTTATATATAAAAAATATCTAAAATTGGAAATATCATCCGTTCAGAAACACGCAAAATACTTACGATCTAAAAATAATAACAACGAGATGATTGTCAATTCTCAATGAAAAAGCAAATAAAGATAAAAAATACGGAAAAAAATATTATCTCATGGACAGGAATACGTCACTTAGATTTGTTAACGTACTAGGTAAACATGAATCAATAAGTTTTTGTTTGGTATTAAAGTAAATAAAGAAATAGTGCAACCATAAAGGCAACCATAAAAGCAACCATAAATGTGAAAAATGTAAATGCTTTGTTTCTTTAGTAGTCGCGTGTACTCACCGTGGTGCGGCTCTGTGTCGTGTGGGTCTCGTGTCGCGGGGGCCGCGCAGCCCGCGTCCTCGCACGCGGGCCGCTGGCAGCGCTCGCCCGACCACGCGCCCTACAGTAGTGTAGTCGCGTGTACTCACCGTGGTGCGGCTCTGTGTCGTGTGGGTCTCGTGTCGCGGGGGCCGCGCAGCCCGCGTCCTCGCACGCGGGCCGCTGGCAGCGCTCGCCCGACCACGCGCCCTACAGTAGTGTAGTCGCGTGTACTCACCGTGGTGCGGCTCTGTGTCGTGTGGGTCTCGTGTCGCGGGGGCCGCGCAGCCCGCGTCCTCGCACGCGGGCCGCTGGCAGCGCTCGCCCGACCACGCGCCCTACAGTAGTGTAGTCGCGTGTACTCACCGTGGTGCGGCTCTGTGTCGTGTGGGTCTCGTGTCGCGGGGGCCGCGCAGCCCGCGTCCTCGCACGCGGGCCGCTGGCAGCGCTCGCCCGACCACGCGCCCTACAGTAGTGTAGTCGCGTGTACTCACCGTGGTGCGGCTCTGTGTCGTGTGGGTCTCGTGTCGCGGGGGCCGCGCAGCCCGCGTCCTCGCACGCGGGCCGCTGGCAGCGCTCGCCCGACCACGCGCCCTACAGTAGTGTAGTCGCGTGTACTCACCGTGGTGCGGCTCTGTGTCGTGTGGGTCTCGTGTCGCGGGGGCCGCGCAGCCCGCGTCCTCGCACGCGGGCCGCTGGCAGCGCTCGCCCGACCACGCGCCCTACAGTAGTGTAGTCGCGTGTACTCACCGTGGTGCGGCTCTGTGTCGTGTGGGTCTCGTGTCGCGGGGGCCGCGCAGCCCGCGTCCTCGCACGCGGGCCGCTGGCAGCGCTCGCCCGACCACGCGCCCTACAGTAGTGTAGTCGCGTGTACTCACCGTGGTGCGGCTCTGTGTCGTGTGGGTCTCGTGTCGCGGGGGCCGCGCAGCCCGCGTCCTCGCACGCGGGCCGCTGGCAGCGCTCGCCCGACCACGCGCCCTACAGTAGTGTAGTCGCGTGTACTCACCGTGGTGCGGCTCTGTGTCGTGTGGGTCTCGTGTCGCGGGGGCCGCGCAGCCCGCGTCCTCGCACGCGGGCCGCTGGCAGCGCTCGCCCGACCACGCGCCCTACAGTAGTGTAGTCGCGTGTACTCACCGTGGTGCGGCTCTGTGTCGTGTGGGTCTCGTGTCGCGGGGGCCGCGCAGCCCGCGTCCTCGCACGCGGGCCGCTGGCAGCGCTCGCCCGACCACGCGCCCTACAGTAGTGTAGTCGCGTGTACTCACCGTGGTGCGGCTCTGTGTCGTGTGGGTCTCGTGTCGCGGGGGCCGCGCAGCCCGCGTCCTCGCACGCGGGCCGCTGGCAGCGCTCGCCCGACCACGCGCCCTACAGTAGTGTAGTCGCGTGTACTCACCGTGGTGCGGCTCTGTGTCGTGTGGGTCTCGTGTCGCGGGGGCCGCGCAGCCCGCGTCCTCGCACGCGGGCCGCTGGCAGCGCTCGCCCGACCACGCGCCGTCACACGCGCACGACACGCCGCCCACGCGTGACACCGAGCACGTGCCCTGCACACACACGCTCACACTTACACACGCAACCGGTACCATATACAAAATATAATTGCTGGTCGAAAACCTACAGTAAGCATTATATGTTTTTTCTACACATTTTCTTTTGATAGTTGATATATCTCATGCCCGTTCGAAGCGTTTTGCTTCTACATTTATCATCCGTACAGCGAAAGAGTGGAACTCGTCGCCCGCGTCTTTATTCCTTGAACAGTATAATCTGGGAGTCTTCAAGTCTAGAGTGAATAGGTATCTTCTAGGCAAGCATGCTTCATCTTCGGCCGCATCATCACTTTCCATCAGGTCAGATGGCGGCCAAAGGCTTACCAGGCATAAAAAAAAAGTCTTAAAACAGTGAGCTTTTCAACTATATCCCACAAGGATATATAAAAAATATAAAATATTTTGCTCCCTACTTACATGTACGGGAGCTCCCTTAATATTTTTATTTATATCATTTTAATTGTCATTTCTAGCTTCGGGCCGTAGTTTTACATATCCAATGAGAATTTGAAGTCAGTCATTTACTCGGACGGTTTACGTTACGACGATTATTCGCGGGCCGCGTCGCCCTAACGAGCACCTACGGCCACCGCGGCACACGGGTGCTTTCAACCTAACATTAATATTTAATAAACATCTAAACATAAGAACATTTTATAACAACAAATAGGGGGAGGTCCCACAAACAGCGATTTAACTAGCGACATGCACGGGCCGGGTAGGGACAGACACAGACACAGACACAGACACAGTGCGGCGAGCAGGTAACGTACCCCGTTGAGACAGAAGAAGCTGCAGATGTCGGGTCGGCAGGCGGCGGCGTTGTTGGTGGCCACGCACACGTCGCCGGCCGCGCACGCGCCGCGCGCCGCGCACGCCGCGCACGCCGGGTCTGCAACACGCACGCGCTCAGCACCCACCGACACATCTCCCTTCCATTTAAGTGCTCGAAGCGAACTTACATTTAAAAGTTCGTTCTCCGAGTATCGGATTGAATTCGTAAACCGTCCGTCACTTTGGGGGCGAAAACCAAACTCGGATATTATTATTCCCCCGGACCTCGTGCGCGCTGGCGAATGGTAGTCCGTGTAACGTAAGCGGTATTCATAATAAAATGATATGTCCGGACTGGGAGGAAGAACGTTTTACTCGATTAAATGTCCTCGTTAAATATCCGGGGCTACGAATGAATGAGGGCTGTTGAAATGCGAAAATAAAGAATCGGTTTCAATGTATTAATATTGGGTAAATTTGGTAATAAAATCTGTGTACGTGTAAAAAAGCAACGAAATAAAGGCAACCTCAGACCATTCGGGTGAGGTTCGACCCAATTCTGCCCCAAAACGTTATCACGCCGCAAACTTAGGTGTTGCGCTATAAACGATGATTCATCACGAGGCTGGATCCTCGAGTAGGTCACTTTTATATAATATATTCTCATTAATTCTATCTTTATGCCTATAGTAGTTTCTGCAAAAAAGCGCACGCTGCCGATACGCGGGCAGACGACAAAATTACAATGTAAATTTCCTCTCGCATGCGTAAAAACTCAAATTTCAAAGGTCAGAATCGCAATTTATTATTTTAATAAGATCGGATTTAAGTTATATACTAGTGCGATCTGTAGTGATGCGAACGCATCTCGTCGGATTGACTAAATAGAGTACATACATGTGTAGGGCGGCGCGCAGATGCAGTGCTCGGGCGTGCAGTCGTCGGCGGCGGCGGCGGCGGCGGCGGCGGTGGACACGGCGGCGGTCGGCAGCGGCGCCGGCGCCGGAGCGGTCGACGCGCAGCGCGGGCCCGTGAACCCGCGCGGACAGATGCACTGAATACGTAACGCGGGAGTTCAATGGCTTTCATTGAATCACCACTACATATCGGAGCTATCGAATGTTAATACATCGTTTTTATATATTTTAACGAGTATAATCTTTCTCATCTCGTAAAAAACATCTTCGTCTATATATCCCCCGCCATACTACGAATTATCGTGGAAACTCTTTCTTTTTGCGTACGTTCAATAACTTTAACTCTAATTTTTCTCAACATGTAGATTTATTTACATCTAGGCATAATATATTTAAAATTTTAATTAATGATCAGTTTGTCATTGTTGATGATAACATTGAAGCAAAAGAGCAATTATACCATTTGTAGTACCTATTGACTCGTTCTAGCTCTGTAATATTCTTACTTATTCATTATTATATTTGTATATATTAATTTGAATTCGCATGGCATTGCAATGATATTATTTATTTATTATTGATGTAGAACTTATATACTAATAATTTACTTTCCATTTGTTCATTTAAACTGGATATTTAATATGAGAAATTATTCGACATGTCATCTTATTGTGAAGTTTAAATGGACATATTGTTAGTTTTAGCAATCATTAATTATTTAGTTTTCGTGTACCTTTACCGAGGTGTTTATATAAGTGATAACATATGTTGGCCTAGGTGCTCTCATTCTCACGTTTTTGACTTATTTTGTGAGAAGGCTGTTTGGTTTTCCAAATAAATAAAAATAAAATAAAATAAAAATTAAAATAATTCTTCCAAAAAAATCAGAAAATTTAGAGGTACTAAATATGGACCTTGAGGTATGCCGTTAAGCATTTTTTTATTGTAAGTTCACGGAACGGCTATAAAAATAATCAACACGAGTACACCATGTATGTAACCTTGGCAGTGGTACATATTTGAGCCGTTCGGTGTTGAGACACTGGGTCCGTGGGGACCGGGAGCTCATTCTATTTTCAAAATTCTATCAGAGCGCCTGGTTGAAGCGACGCGTGATTAAAATGCTGGCACTTATTTGGCTCGACGTATTAGCATTGCAATTCAGAGAGGCAATGCCGCCAGCATGATGGGAACGCTACCCACTGGTAGTGGGCTTGAGCACTTGAGTTACCTATAAGCTCGATGTCTTGTAGAGTACTTTGCTGTACATAGTTTTACTTTTGTTTTAGGAAATATAAGCAATGGGTCCGTAGATTTAGTACACCATGTGTATAATTGAAACTTAATTATCGATGGTACTTTACAGCCTTAACGTGTGAACATAACTTCAGTGGAACGTAATAGAGTTTATCCAATCGAAGATTTCGCACCAAAGGGATATATTTTGTGCTTATGGTAGACGTAAGGTTGCGGTTGAATGTTTACAGTTCGTTTCACCTACGACCCAAGTCTTACTTAGAGTGGGGCCGTGCGTGTGAAAGCGTTTATGTAAAGTTCTCACCAATAGCGGAGGAAGTCCATCGTCAGTGTGATTGGCGGTAGTGTCGACTAGGCATTTGCCGCGGTGATGGCAGTGCCTCGCGCAGCGGTAGTGCTGGCAGTGCGCGCCGGCGTACAGTGCCGGGCACGAGCAGTAAGCGGTGCCGTTGGCGAGCCGCGCGCACGAGCCGGGCCGGCACGCCAGCGGGCACGGCTCCGCGCCGCCGCCGACCTCTCCGCCGCCGCCACCGCCGCCCGACTCCAGCGTGTCGACCGGCGACCGGTATAGCACGCACGTGCGATTAGTCTGCACGGATAAGTATGTTCAACGACGTACACGTGTTCCTCGCGTAAACGCAAAGATACGTGATCACTTAGTAAATAACCTACTCTTAATCCCGCATCCGCGATCTCATCTCGCGATAGGGATATCGATGCAGATGCCTTCTTTTATTTTGGAATCTTTCGTCTGATTTTTTCATATCTATCTAGAAAAGATACCGCTCTTGCGTGTTATTCGTTCCGGGCGCGAGGCGGGGCGGGGTGCCCGGCCCGAACAGATTACATACTCACATCCGTGGAGTGGTCCTGCAGGATGAATCCGTCGGGGCAGAGGCACGAGTAGCCGCGCGGCGCCTCGCTGCGCACGCACAGCGCGCTCGCGTCGCACGCGCGGCCGGAGCACGGGTCCCCGTCTGCAACGACACGACACGTGACCGGCGGGCGCAGGCGGAGCGCGGCGCGCGGCGCGGTACTCACCGGCGGGGAACATGGCGGCGTGCAGCACGGCCAGCGCGGACAGCGGCGCGCGCGCGGCGCGCAGGCGGCGCGGCGCGGCGTGCGGCGCGCGCGGGCGACGCGCGGCACGCGACACGCCGCGCGGCGTGGCGCACCACACCCACTCCTCCCAGGCCGCGGCGCGCACGCACGCGCGTGACCACACCACCGGCGTACCCGCCGGCCGCCCCGACCTCTCTGCGCAACGAACGGTACTCGGTTAGATCCCTCTTCGCCGGGGATCGTTCCTTGCGATCGATTTTGTTTTTGTAGGCTCAGAGTCGTTCAAATTTTTAGGTGTAAAAGTTGCCGTGGACCCGAGTGGCAAGGATTTTTCAAAAGTCTGTCCCTCCGGGCCGTTTCCCATTGAGATGGAAAAATGCGTTCATTCCTCCTAATAACAAGAAAGGTGATCGATCGTTTGTATCGAATCGTAGGCCCTTATCTATCCTCCCTGGGCTTGGCGAACTATTTGAGTCCTAGGTTGTAAGAAAAAAAATACTACCATGTTTCTCATTTACTTAATCCAAACCGACATGGCTTCTTGTCTCGAAGATCCTTCGACAAATCTCATTGGTAACTTACTGATATTCTCGAAATTCTCGATAAAGGTGAGGAAGCACGTGCTATTTACACTGATTTCAGTAAGGCTTTCGACTTAGTGGAGCATCGATTGGTGGTACCAAAGGGCTACCGGTCAATTGAAACTTAAGCTCCTTCAGGTGTGCCCCAGGTACCGTATCGGGGTCCTTTGTTATTTATCATATTCATTAACGTTTTACCTGGTCTTTTAAAATGTAAAGTTAAATTATTCACCGATGATTTGAAACCTTACCGGAGAGTTCGAGATTTGTGATGCCTACAACACATTCAGGCAACACTTCGATATATTTCATTATGGTTCACTAACCTCAATAAAATGAATACTTAATAAATTATCATATGTTTTGTCAACGGATAAACAGTCACTCAACCCATCTATTTGTTATAATATTGTTTTCTAATCTATTCCTTTCACTTATCATTCAGTTTTACTCCATCTGCCTACTTTGTATTTGTAAAAATTAAAAAAAAAAAAAAATTGTCTCAAGTTTTACAATAACAAATATTATTATTATGCAAGCTAGGTTCACATTTGGACGACATATGATGCGCTTCATATTATTAAGTTTTTTTTTGTAAGATTAAGTCATTGTATCCAGTTTTGTCATATTTCTATATATGTATAAAAAAGCCGCTTTGGGCGAGACTGAAGTGGTAAATTAAGCACCTAATTTCTCTAGGTACCGGGTGCTCCAAAATGGATTTACGTGCCGAGCGATATTCTTTCCTTTCTGAATCTCCCACGATTCTTCGCGAGGCCGAATGGACGGAATCGCTTCGGGACGGGAGCTTCGCCCTCTCGGAGCTCCGGGCACCTAGAGGAATCGGAAGAGGGAGAACCGACCCGCATCGGCGTCGGTCTCGTTCCCGTAGGCGGGCGGCGCCGCGAACACGGCGAGCGTGGCGCGGCCGGTGCCGTCGAGGCGCGCCGTCTCCAGCACCCCGCGGTGCGCGTCCACGAAGTACAGCCGCCGCGCCGCCGCGTACAGCGCCAGCGCCGACGCGCGCCGCACGCGCCGCCACACCACGCGCCGCGCCGACGCGCCGTCTGCGACAAAGCACGCGTACACACACCTGGCCCGACACACCAAATAAATGTGGCCAAAAACAAAAAGAATACGGCTATAGTTACCGAGGGAGGCGGCGTAGACCCCGGGCGCGGAGCCGCGGTCGGTCCAGTAGAGCGTGCGCGTGTCGTTGTACACGGCGATGTCATCCGGCTCGGCGGCGGCGCGGCTGTACAGCGTGGCGCGCCGCCGGCCATCCAGCTCCGCCACGTGCACGGCGCCGTCGGCCGTCCAGTACAGCCGCCGGGACACCCAGTCCACGGCCACGCCGCGCACCGAGCCCGCGTCCCGCACCTGCAACGCCGCCCTGTAGTACTCGCGCCGACGCCGCCGCCGCGCGCGCCGACACATTATATACTCACGATGACGTCGGCGTCCGCCGGCACGAGGCGCGCGGCGCGCGGCGGCGACACGCGGCGGCGCGACACGCGCCCGGCCGCGTCGCCCCACCACAGCCACCACGTGCCGTCGATCAGCGCGCCCGTTATCGAAGTTACTTCGGCTCTACAAAAAGGTAAAACCCGTCAAATCTAACTCGTGCAGCGAGCCGTATAATTTGTGTATTCCTCGATATACTTTGGAACGTGTTTGTAAGATTATATTCTTGCACTATTACATTAGGATAATCCTGTAATGATAGTTGTAATTGGAATATAATAAATAAATAAATAAATATTATAGGTGCGTTTGTGACCCTCGCCCGCGGATACGTTTTCGAGTTCGTGGTCCTTCGAACCGGGCCGGAGGCGTCGAATGGCGCATCCGCAGCTCACCTGTCGGAGGGCAGCGGCTCGTCGGGCGGCGCGGGCTCGCCGTCGGCGCCTCGCTCGTGCTTGTGCACGTCCCAGATGCGCAGCACGCCGCCTTCCGCCACTATCATCATCGCTTTGTCGCCTGCACAAAAAATACGCGTATTATGTGTCCGGTTTGCCTAGAGACGGATGCGTCCCTCAGCTCGGAGAAAGTACGTCAAATATCATAAAGATAAGCCCCAGTCTCAAAATTTACTATGAGTTTGTATTTCTAACTTCTTAACGAAGGTAAGGAGTGACGAGAGTAACGAACGCGCGAGTAGTCGCGAGAAACATGGACGTCATAAGAATAATGGTCGAGATTGTATGTATGATGTGAATGATTCCTGCACCCACGACACAAGTCATCGAACTTAGATATATTATATATTTAATTTTGAGATAATTGTCGCAATCACAAAGTAAATTTGACCCTAAGTACATTTGCGAAGTTATTGTATTGTTAGCAATTTTAAGTATTCCTACTATTTTTATTTTCATTATTTTATTATTTCTTGCTTTTTAAGTACATTCGGCAAATTATAGGCACGCCGAAATTGTCATGCATATCGGAAAATTCCCCTGTTGTACATTAAATTTTAAGTTTAATTTTAATATGTATGGTGTGGCAGTGCTATATTAAATAAATAAACTTAGTATGAGGCTGTGTATGTTTTTTTATTAATTTAACATTTTCAAAAAGACTATTACGTAAGTATGTAGTCTGCAAGATATAAAATGGATGTGCGATAGTTACCGAGCGCCTCGCAGGTCAGTGATCCGTCAGACAGCGTGCGCTGCCGAAACCCGCCCACGCATCTGCGAACAAACGATCAGACTCCTTTACATCTTGGTCAATATAATGCATATTTGGAAAAATATCAAACAAATATTAATTAAGAAGTGATGTACATAGTTTTTATAGTAGACATAAGCATTGTTCGGGATAAAACCCGAACACCTTACATAGCACTTTGCGCCGTGATGCGTATGGCATTAATTACCTAACTGAAAAAAAAAACAATGATTTTTTACTTTGCAGTGGTTTGTGGTTAATGTTCACGATCAATTTGTTTGAGTAATTAGATACTATTTTGTATTTTATAAATTGATTGTAAGTATTAAGTGCAGGATTAGGATTCAATAACAAAATTTCGTTTACATTGTATAAAAAAGATTGTAACTGAATTACCAATGGGACAATTTTAAGCAATAGCAAAATGTGAAGAAAGCTTATTATATAATTAATGATTATGTAAAAAACAAGGATGTGTGGAAAGCGCTTTTTCTTTCAGCCTTCCGCTGAAAGGAAAAGCGTTTTCACCGAATTTATTGGCAGGTTCTTCTCGACATGGCTGTAAATTTGTGATCTAGTGATTAAGAGTCATTAACTTTGATGAGTGCCAAATGCTCTAATGTAAATAAATAATATTTAATTTGAAATTGATATTATACATTTGAAAGTAAGTATGTCTGTATGTAGAGAGAGGTGTCCAGCAAGGAGACCCGATCTCACCAAAATTATTTATAGCCGTCTTACAACACGTAATGGGAGAGCTGCCAGGGTCCAATCAAGGTATTAATATAAATGGGAAATTTTTAAGTCATCTCAGATTTGCCGATGACATAATTTTACTTTCGGAAACCCCTCACCAATTAAACAAAATGGTAAATGAATTAAACCAGGCTAGTACAAAAACTGGTTTGGATATGAATCTGGAAAAAACTAAAATTATGTCCAGCCGCAGTGCAACGCCCATCTCAATAAATAGCACTCGCCTCGAGTTTGTCAACCACTACATATACTTAGGAAAACAAATCTCCTTTAGTAAGGAAATAAACAATGAAGAACTCAACCGAAGAGTGGCGATTACTTGGAACAAGTTCTGGCACCATAAGGAAATACTAAAATCGCAACTTCCGCTACAGACCAAGAAAATAGTCATGGAGACAGGACTTCTACCGTGCCTCACCTATGGTTGCCAAACTTGGACCTTCGACCTCAAAACCAGGAACAAAATTCAGACTACCCAGAGAAGAATGGAAAGAAGCTGCCTAGGTATGCAACTGAAGGATAAGGTAAAGAACGTTGACATTCGAAAGAAGACAAAAGTATGCAATGCCTTGACTTTTGCAATGAAGGCTAAATGGAGGTGGGCGGGCCACGTAGCGCGTTACAAGGACGATAGATGGACTCTACGGTCAATAAAGTGGTCTGGGCCAGGCACCAGATCAAGAGGTCGACCAAGAGCCAGATGGGCAGACGAAATTGTAGCGTGCGCGGGTGGAAGTTGGCTAGACAGAGCTAATGACAGAGAAGGATGGCATTCCTTGGGGGAGGCTTTTACCCGAACGGGGTCCATGCAATAAATAATTAGGTAGTGTATAATTAAAACAAATAATAATCAAATTAATTACAAAATAGAATTTATAATTAGAAACCAAATTCACCTAAATGTAATAAATATAAATGTATTATAGATAATAAGTTACCAACTGTTATCGTTCAATGTGTACTATGCATGGAATTAAATAAAGCTTTATTATTATTATTCTCTTTATTTATTATTTTTTCTTAAGCTAAGGTTTTTTTTTACAATATTTTTATAAAAGTAATAAACAATACAATATTACAAAATAAAGAGAACTGTAAAAAAAAACCTAAACCTAGTATGCCACCAGCAACGGGGCAGGGCCCAAGCTACCGGTAGGTCAGTGCTGCAGAGTGAGGAGTCAAGATACTTGCTTAGCTTATCCTTCTCAGCCTTCACGAGGCTTTCATCATGCGGGATAGTGACGTCAATGAGCACTGCCCGCCGTTGCGACCGATCGGTCAGAACGATATCAGGTTTATTGGCGACAATAGTCCTGTCCGTGATGACAGATCGGTCCCAATAGAGCGTAGCACGACCATTCTCGAGAACCGGCATCGGTGTGTACTTATAGTACGGCACTTCAGATTCAACAAGACCATATTGAAGAGCAAGTTGCTGATGTATGATCCTAGCTACAAGGTTATGTCTGTGCAAGTACTCGCCGTTAGCAAGATGAGAACAACCACAAATAATATGCCTGAGTGACTCACCAGGACGACGGCATGCCCGACAAATGTCGACTGTACCGTTCTTGATGATATATTTCCGGTAGTTATTCGTCTTGATAACCTCGTCAGCAATTGCACAAACCAAGCCTTCAGTTTCCCCAAAGAGGTCACCAAATCGCTTAATTTTATTATTATTATTATTATTTATGTCTGTATGTTAGACAGTTATGACCTTTTGATGCATAATTTGCTGATATAATCTTAATGAAAATTGGCAGGGAGATTGCTATTTTATTTATTTGGTCAATCCAACGTTACATCACATAATATACAAAATTAAGTTATTATACATAAAGTAAGGCCAAAAAATGATTACACTTCGATTTTACATTTACATTTAATGATCTAGAGGAGTAAAGAGGTATCTCGTATTGCATTACGAGTATATACATTTGACAATAAAAGACAGGATCGATACGTCGTCGTCGGGGAGGAATGGCACACAGATAGTTGGTGAAGTGAGTTGGTGGATAACACTGTATGTAAGATGTATTAGGGGATGTACTCACTTGCAGGTGTGGTTGTTGTGCTTGGGCAGGCAGAGCTGCGAACACGTCGTGTAGTTGCACACGACCTCCTCCGCTGTAATAATGTAGCACTCATATGTTAGTCACTTGCATATACGTTATATATAATAGGTTGAGGAAAAAGATTCTTCGCATTATTAAAAAAAATTCAAAACATTTTTTTATATAGTTTATTTACATTTAACTAAAGTATGTAGGTACCATTTTGTTCGATAACTTTTTGCCATCTTGTAGGTAGGGACATGATCCCATTGCTATAGAAATGTTGAGGATTCTGGTCAAAATACCGCGACAAGTGGTTTTGGCAGTCCTCTCGTGGTGTTAACCTGACACTGCCTAAAGAATTCTGAAAAGACCGAAACAGGTAGAAATCTAAAGGTGCAAGGTCAGGACTATACGGCGGATGCGTTAACACCTCCCAGCCAAATTCTCTTATTTTTTGCTGAGAGGCTAAAGATGTGTGAGGTCTAGCGTTATCATGATAAAAAACCACACCCCTACTGTTGATTAATCCCGGCCGCTTTCTCTCATCTTCTTGCTTAAACCTCATCAGTTGTTCGCAGTAGAGTTCAGAATCGATGGTCCTGCCTGGTGGTAACAGCTCATAATGAATAATGCCCTTCCAATCCCACCACACACACAGCATCATCTTGATGCGAGTTAACCCGGGTTTCGCCACAGTCTGTGAAGCCTGACCGGCCTTTGACCACGACCTTTCTCGCACGTTCTTGTCGTACGTGATCCACTTTTCATCACCAGTTATCAACTTCTTCAATAATGGTTCGGTTTCATTACGTCGTAATAAAGAATCACAAATGAGTACACTGTTATATGTTTATTTCAGTGAGCTCGTGAGGTACCCAAATATCGAGCTTTTTCATGTACCCAGTTTTTTTTATATGCGCCAAAACTGTTTTGAAGTTTAAATGGAGTTATTAACAATATCTCCATTTAAACTTTAAAATAAGATGACATGTAGAATAATTTAACATATAAATAGTCAGTTTAAACGAATAAATAGAAAGAAAATCATTAGTATCTAAATTCTACATCAATGATAAATAATATCATTAAAATGCCACGCGAATTCAAATAAAAATAAATAAATATATATATATATATATATATATATATTACTCTTATTCTTTATTATATACATATATATGACGTGTAAACAAATGTTTGGCGGGGGATAATATAGACTAAGATGATTTTTCATTTTCGAAAATAATCCTATAGTCATCAATCACTCATTAATAATAGTTAAATTCAAGGGTGAGAGTCACGGACCGAGATAGAAAGTTTACTAGAAATTATATTGAAATTTTGGAGCGGAATAAAGTTTTAATCTTCGTGCGATATGCCCACACTCGTGCACGTGCACAAACTATTAACGGTTAATATTCGACCATTGCGACGATAACGGGGCAGGGGTCGCGCAGGCAGGGCGGGTACCTGTGTCGGCGGGGCAGGGGTCGCGCAGGCAGGGCGCGTCCTCGCCGAGGAACCGGCGCCGCGCGCAGTAGGCGGCGGCCTCGTCGGCGCCGTCCGCGCAGTCTGCGCGCCCGTCGCACGCCAGCGCGCCCGGCACGCACGACGCGTCGCCGCACCTGCGCACCCCTCACGTCAATACCGCCGCGGCGCCCGACTCTACTTCTCGAACCGGTATTAAACTATGTCGCTGAACGTTTCATCGAAATCAGTTCCGGGACCGTCGCGTCGATCGGTTCGACGATGTCGACTCGAGGGCGGTCGTCCGTTTGCGTCCCGACGTCCCGGCGTCCGCTATATTATGGCACCTGACGCATAATATAGCGGCCCCTCCGAAAATAACGAACCGGCCGTCTCGCCGAATGCCTATTTTATTGCAAAAGGAAGTGCTTCGAGTAAATGGCGGGCAGAGCGAGCGCGGCCGGCACCGACCTGAACATTCCGTCGGCGCAGGGCAGCAGGCGGCAGGCCAGTTCGTCGCGGCCGTCGGCGCAGTCCCGGCGCCCGTCGCAGCGCCACGCGGCCGGCAGGCACGCGCCGGCGCCGCACCAAAGGCGCGCGCCGCACGCCGGCGCCGCGCCCGCGTCCGCGCCGCCCGCGCCCGCGCACGACGCCTCGTCCGACCCGTCCGCACAGTCCGCCTCGCCGTCGCACCACCACTCGCGCGTCACGCACTGCTCCACTGCGCCATACAATTTAAAACTGTATTTTTATTTATTTACAAGGAAGACCAACAGCTGAAGCCGATTACTGGTCCTCCCGGCTAGAAACGAAATATTTTACTATTTGACGCAAACGCGACATTACCGCATCGTTAAACAAAGAAAAAATAAAAAATACGTAACAAAATTTCAAAAATTGAGTGTGTATACATCCAAACGAAGGCAATAATTACAATTATTGTAAATTATTTCAAAAATTACGTGAGACACATGCTCGTCAAATAAAAGTTTTTTATCATGGATAACACCCAGATCACGAACGGGATTTGTAATTTTAAGTGACTGACCTTTTAAAGAATATGTAGGAGTTAAAGTATTAAGTTTTCTACTAAAGACGGTGATAGTGCACTTAGAGGCATTCAGATCTAGTTTATTAGTCAAACAATTTATTTTTATTTTTTATTTTCATAATCCAACAGCGTTTTCAAAATATACATAGGTAATAAAAATATTCTAATAGTATAGCCAAAATAGGATTATAACATATAATATGAACAATGTGTCTAATCATACAATCCCTATTGTTTAGAAAAAATAAGTTATGAGTGCGATTTTCTATATGTGTATGTGCGTGTGTGTGTGTGTGTGTGTGTATACAATGTATCATTCACTTACATATATACATAATATTCTGATATAATAGGTACAGGTATTATATTAAGAAATTTACAGTTAAATTATTCATTAGGTATTTTTTCATTTAATGAGGAGAAATTTAATTTTTTTATTTGCTTTTTTAGAACATTTTTTGACACATGAAAGAAATCTAAGTCGGAATAGTATTTGTTATAAGTTCGGGCGGCGCGACTTAAGACTGAGTTTTGTGCATAATTTGTGTGGACTGATGGAACGTGAAACAGGCTCGTGTGCCGTGTGCGATAAGAAGGTACTCGAAACGCTATACTGGACAAAAGATTACTGCAGTCAATTTTACCAGTAACAATGTCATACAGAAGGAGAATATCATATTGTCTTCGCCTCAGCTCTAGTGTATCGATATTGAAATAGCTGCAGGCTTCAGAATATGTTTCAAACGTTTTATACTCTTTAAAGCATAGGAATTTAATCATTTTCTTTGTATTGATTCAAGTCTTTGGATATGGTTCGAATAGCATGGAGACCAGATACTACAAGCGTATTCTAATATGCTTCGCACATATGAAAAATACAGAACTTTGATGCAACTGGTATCTTTAAAATGTTTGCAAACGCGCTTGATAAAACCCAGTTGTCTCTATGCTTTGTCAACAACAGTATCTATGTGTTCCACTAACGTCATCCCAGAGTCTAGTGCAACACCAAGGCACACAGCACACCTTTTGGATAGGAACATTGTTGATATGATAGATATTATTAATAGGTTTAGATTTACGGGTAAAAGTTATTTGAAGAGATTTTTTAGTATTTATTGATATTCTATTTTCAACGTAGTAGTTATAAAGATTGTTTATGTCGTTTTGAACTTTTACACAGTCCTCTGAGTTTCTAATTTTTAAGTAAATTTTTTTATCATCTGCAAACATAATGTATTTTGAGTCCCCCATCATTATAAAGCAAGGGGCCCAAAATTGACCCTTGTGGAACGCCAACTGATTCAGTTCTGTAAGTGTGTTCGCCATACGTCAAAGTAATAGTCGTCTATTGGCGATAAGTCATCTCGGAGTGCCTACATGTCTGTCACTGTACTTTACCGAATATTTTCATGTCGTAAGCATTCATTTGATTATTCTACCTGAATTTGTCTAGAGAAAAAGAAAATCGAGTCGAGTCGTACTCCCGCTTCCGACACCGCCTCGTCGGGCCATACCTGTGTCGCAGCGCTTGGCGGGCGGCAGGCAGGCGGCGCAGCGCTCGTCGGAGCCGTCGGCGCAGTGCGGCGCGCCGTCGCAGCGCTGCGCGGCGCGCACGCACTCGCCCGAGGCGCAGCGCCACTCCGACTCGGAGCAGGCTCGCGGCGCGCAGCCCGCCTCGTCCGCGCCGTCGCCGCAGTCGTCCTCCGCGTCGCAGCGCCAGCGGCCCGGCAAGCAGCGCCCGTCGCCGCACCGGAAGTACGTCGGCTCGCACGCCGCCGGCACCGCGCCTGCGCCGCAGCCGCGCTCGTCCTCGCGCGCCGGGCAGTCGGGCTCGCCGTCGCAGCGCCACTCGCCCGGCACGCAGCGCCCCGACGCGCAGCGCAGCTCGTCGCGCAGGCACGTGCGCCGCGCGCAGTGCGCGCCCTCGTCCGAGCCGTCCGCGCAGTCCGCGTCCGCGTCGCACTCCCACACGCGCGGCACGCACCCGGAGCCGTTGGCGCACGTGAACTGCAATCGACGCGCGACCGTGAGCGCGGCCCCCGAGGCGCCGGGGGCGGGCGGGGGCGGGGGGCGGTACTCACGTGCAGCGGCGGGCAGGTGCGCGGCGGGCAGGCGGCCTCGTCCTCGCCGGCGGGGCAGTCGCGGCGGCCGTCGCAGCGGGCGCCCAGCGGCACGCAGCGCGCTTGCACGCCGGCGCTCGCGTTGCCGGCGCACTTCCACTGCGACGCCAGGCACGTGAACTGCGACGGGACGGACGCGTTTGAATTCCACGAAAGGGAGAGGTCTCGATTCCTCCGAGTGGGAAAAGAAAATTGCCGGTTTCCGAGGAGATCGCGGGACGCGTCCGCATCGTCCCTTTCCATTGGGCGAGGTAGGGGTGAAATAATAATTGAATATACGGAATTCAAAAGGTTTTAGCACGAGACTATAGGCTATTTTGTAAGGCCCGATAGGCTATTTTTTAAGGCCCGGCTAGTACCAACTAGCCTAAGATTTTTAGGTGATTGGTGAGACATGTACTGCGGTATAGCGTATCTCGGGGCCCGGGGCCGCGGTATATACGGGGGGCGTCACCTTGTCGCAGTCTCGCTCGTCGCTGGCGTCCCCGCAGTGGTCGTGCGCGTCGCAGATGTGCGCGGGGTGCACGCAGCGGCCGTTGTCGCACTGGAACTGGCCCGGCTGGCACAGGAAGGCGCGGCAGGCGGCCGGCTCGTCCGAGCCGTCGCCGCAGTCGTCCTGCGTGTCGCACCGCCACCAGAACGGGATGCACTTGAGCGCCGTCGCGCACACGAAGTGCGCCGACGTGCAATTGTGCCGGCAGCTGCGGCCGTCTGCAAGGGAGCGAGCCGTGAGCACCGCGGGCGGCGGGGGCGGGGGAGGGCGGGGCGGGGCGCTATGTACCCGGCTGGAGCGCCCAGTGCTCGGGGCAGGCGCAGCGCGCGCCGGCGGGGCGGCCGTCGCTGGCCGGCGTCAGCAGGCACAGCCCCGAGCAGTTGAGCCGCGCGCACTCCGCCTCCAGCGCCGGCTGCGCGGGCTGCCGGGACGGGTGGTACACTCTGCAACCGACACGAACACATTCTTGTATATAATATTAGTATTTGAAAAATATATAATATTTTTCAAATACTAGAACACTGTAGTCGATAGTACACGTTGCGCGGTGGACGCGCAATGCGCTCGGTAGTGTGCGTGTGTGTGGGTGGTGGAGTACCTGAGGTCCATGGGTTTGTGCACCGTGGTGAGCAGCGTGCGGCAGCGCAGCGCGCCGCCCGCGGCGGCGGCGGCGGCGGCGCCCTCGGGCTCGCGGTAGGCGGGGTCCGGGCGGCGGCGGCACGACTCCACGCCGTGCGTCTCCCAGTCCGACCAGTACACGCGGCCCGCCCACACGCCCAGCGCGAACACGTGGTGCAGCCGCAGCCACGGCTGCCGCTCTGTGCACGCACACACACATGCAACGCTGTATCCGCCATCGAACGAATCAAAAGATACTTCAAAAATTGGCCTGAACCGACGATTCACGAGTTTGCTTCGGTATAATATTGCGGTTTATAAGTAGCGTTCTCACCTCTAGAGAAAAGTATCCGCACGTTGTTCCCGTCGAGGTCCGCGACGGCGATGTAGTCCTCCCTGGCGTCCGCGAAGTACAGCTCGCTGGAGGCGTGCGCGATGGTGAGCGCGTTGGGCCAGCCCAGCCCGGCGCGGAGCAGCACGCGCCGCCGGGAGCCGTCCATGCCGGCGCGCCCGATGTGCGGCGCCGCGCCCCAGTCCGACCAGTACAGCGTGCTGCAACCACGCTCGTTACATACAGTCGGCCGCGACGCCTCCATGTATACAGTGTGGGGTACACTCACCCTCGCTCGGGGTGCAGCGCGAGCGCGCGCGGCTCCTGCAGACCGGAGCGCAGCAGCACGCGGCGGTGCGCGCCGTCCAGCCGCGACACCTCGATGGTGTCGGTGCCCTTGTCGCACCAGTACAGGTTGCCGCCCACCCAGTCCACCGCCAGCCCGTCCGGGTTCTGCAGCGTGGCCGCGTGCAGCAACTGTCGCACCACAACGACTATCACTGCACTCGCTCTCCGAACCGCTCGTACACTCACCGATGCACTATTCGGTATCGATACCGAACGGCATAAGTTTGAATTCAAAACGTCCAGCAGGTGAAAACTCAATGTTCTCGATAAAGGTGAGGAAGCACATAATTTACACTGATTTCAGTAAGGCTTTCGACTTGTGGATCGTGACTTACCGTTGGCTAAACTACACTGCTTAGGTGGCTGTCTTGGCTCTCTTCGCCTTTGGCTTAAGTATTACTTGGAAAATAGATCTCAATTTGTAGTGACAAAGGACTTTCGGTCAAGGAAACTTCAGGTCAATGAAAATTCTTGAGGTGTGCCCCAGGAGGCACTTTTATCTGGGTCCTCAGTGATTTGTCATATTCATTAAAGTGTTCTTTTAAAATGTAAAGTGAAATTACTCGCCGATGATTTGAAACTGCATCGGAGGTTTCGCGATTATATAGATACAGAAATGTTACGATACCAGGTATATTGACATTATTACTGATTGGTGCAATCATAATCGTATGTCTAAACCATATGAGAATGAGAGAGAGGTGGGAATGAGGAATATTAACTAACGAAATGAAAACAGTTTTTAGGCGGTATTATCGCTAAAAGCGAAGCGCTAAATCTCTTCCACCTTTGGATGAAGAAGAATAACGCAATGTAATAGGACGTAGTTCTGCGTTCATAAAAGATCAGAACAGTGAATAAAAACAGAAGATATGTAAATAATGAATTTACATACACGTAAACAGATACTATATTATTATTATAAAAAATACTACATATTTTTAAATATACAATACATACATATAATAAAATTATGTCTAATTAATATGGAAAAAAAGTGAGAAAGCAAAATAAAAAGGAATGATCTTGGGCAACACTAACACTAAAACTAACAAAAAGGTACGAGAAAATTTATGAAGAGACATAGTAAGCCTTGACATGATTTTTAAAAATGTTAAGTGACTTTGCCCTTCTTATTTCTACTGGAAGAGCATTCCACAGGCGAACGGCTTCGACAGTTAACGAACTGTCATAAAAAGAGCTACCGTGTGGAGGAATCTTAACTTAAGATTCTCTGATGACCCCAGTGCTAGAGAGTTAGATGGGGTGAAAAATTGAAAACGTTCCTTTAGATAACGGGGAGAAGTGGGATTAAAAGAATATTGTAGAGAAGGGACAGAATATGAGCTTTCCGGTGAGCTCGGATGGGAAGCCACTTGTTTCTATATTAATAAAGTAAAAGCAGGTGAAAATTTAGTATGTGGTGTGAATGGCACTCGGTGATATCACAATTTGCATTCGTCCATCTTTTATAGTTTCTTGCGGTTCTCGCTCCGCAGCAATCACGTTGTTTAGCTCTTTGATGGCCTGCGCAGTCGGCTGTACTGAGCTCACTCATCGCTTCAGAACATCCCAGATATTCTCTATGGGATTGGGGTTGGGACTTCGAGCTTGCCAATACACTATAATATAAATACTGCCTAATGACCGCTAAAAATATGCTTCCACATCGCCCGATCTCAATAATTTTGTTGGGTTTTATCACTTTATTTACCGTTTTTGAGTCCACTATAAAGACTTAACAATACCTTTAAATGTCAAGGAAATTAAATAATGTATAATAAAATACAAAAGTTATTTCGAGTCGATATTAACATTCGGGAATTCGCTACACGAAATGTGGTAAAATGTTAACGTTTTCTTAAAAATCACCTCACAGTCAAACATTTGAAATTGAAAGTATTTCAAATGCCAAGGCAAATCAATAACCGGCTAATAACAAGTTCACATAAATAAAACCTTCGTCGTATTGTCATTTTTTTTTAAGAAAAGTATCTGGATTTTCCCATTTTCCGCATACGATGTATTATAACAGACACATGGATAAGTCAGTGTGTGTGTATTGACCTGGTAGTGGTCTTGCAGCGCGGGCGGGTCGCCAGGCGGGTGGCAGGCGCGCTTGATGGAGGAGCCGACGCGCGTGACGTCACTCCAGTAGAGGCAGCCCTGCGCCCACGCCAGGTCCAGCGCCACGGCGTTGGTGAGGTTGTGTTTGAGCAGCGTGCTGTCCGCCTCCGCCGCGACCTCCGCCCGCTCCGAGTCCAGCCACACGCGCCGGATGTAGTACCGGTTCGTGAAGATCAACGACGCTCGCACGTCTGCCATGGAACGATACGCTAGTTACTCCCTCAAAGCGACGAATATCGATTTCGGTTAATATGCAAAATAAATCGTGGTTTACGAGGAGCCTCATCAAAAAATAATAAAATTAAATCGAGAGCCAAACATGGTCGCGTAGGAGTCGCGGCGGTCGCGTACTAAATCAAAATCGTTTATTTACGTGGGCCTCAAAGAGGCACTCATTAAACTTAATTACTCTACTGCCAGATTCGCAAAAGTACATTATTACAGCCATCTCGTGAAGAACCTCGTCGGCGCATTTTTTTTTTGATGTAGACCTATTTTTAATAAAACAGTTTTCTTTACAAGATCTAATTTGTCGTTTTCAAGCGTAACATACGCATCTACCAAAGGAGGAGGAAGGGAAAACTCGATACATTAAGTTTTGCTAGCATCGAACAATAAGTAACTAGCGGCAAACCATTGCGAGACTAGATCTGTTTGAAAAGTAAGCGACCGTAGAGTACCGACCGGAGACGGGCGCGCAGGAGGCGGCGTCGCCGAGCAGGTGGTACCCGCGGCGGCAGGCGCACACGTAGGAGCCGGGCGTGTTGCGGCACGCGTGCTCGCACGGCGCGTCCTCGGCGCACTCGTCCACGTCGGCGCAGGCGCCGCCGGCGCGCCGCCAGCCCGCGCGGCACCAGCACGCGCGCCCCACCGGCAGGTCGGTGCAGTTGTGCGGGCACCCGCCGTTCGAAGTCGCGCACTCGTTCACGTCTGGACGATACATCATCCGCGCTCATTGTAAGTTTGTACTATTCTAAAGCTTATTTACCTGCAGCCATCTGAATCGTTAGATACGTTCTACGGCTTTATTTTACATGTATACGAATTCAAATAAATGTACGATCGATCATATACTTTAATCTATGTAGCTCCGGCTAAGGGCTCTGTAGTTGAATATATTTTTCGAAACGGCTAAAACACCCTGAGTCACCCGCGTCCGTAGGAGGATACCCCTTAAGTCTGACTCCCTACACGTGGTCCCCGGGTGGTGCTAATCAGGTGACATTTGAGAGGTGGTAGAGCATTTTGTGAGTTGCTCGCCTGGCTTGCTACCAAAGTAGCTTACCACCATCAAGTTGAAAGTCTGCCGCCAAGCCAAATACGGTGTTCCGGCAATTATCCTTGAGAGCCTGCGTATTCCAGGTCTAGTGTGTTTACCAGCTTCGATCACATCGTCACTTACCATCAGGTGAGATAGTGGTCAAACACTAGCCTGTCACAAATAAAAAAAAAACATTTTTTTTTTACGATTTCAACCGCCGTATCTCTAATATATATGTAATTTATTTTCCGAGCAATTCACACAGAGCCACTAGTTTCGTTTAATTTAGTCTTATAACTATGCATAAAAGTAAACAATAAAATAAAAACAAAAAAAATATGCATGCACATTCTTCATCGTTCGAATCGGACATCAAATGCGGATGTAGTAAATATGTAAACTAACTGCATCTCCACTCGTCGGTGTAGTCGCCGCAGTCGTCGACTCCGTCGCACAGCGCGGCGCGCGGCACGCACGCGTCGTTGGCGCAGCGCCACTCGTCCGCCGCGCACCGCGCCGCCGCCTCCGCCGCCTCCGCCGGCCCGCCCGTCGGCGCTCGCGACCCGAACGCACTCGCGTACGACGCTACAGACAATATCATTAATGACTATCGAATTAAATTAAAAGAAATGATGTCGAAGTGTCGGCACTCACAGCAGAGCGCGGGGTCCTCGTCGGAGCCGGCGCCGGCGCCGCCGCCGTCGGCGCAGTGGTCGCGACCGTCGCACACGAGGCGGCGCTCCACGCAGCGGCCGCGGCAGTACACGGCGCCGCCCGCGCCGCACAGCGGGTGCGCGGCGGGCGCCGGCGCGGCCGCCGGGCAGCCCGCCTCGTCCGACCCGTCCGCGCAGTCCGCGTCGCCGTCGCACCACATGTCCTGCGCACGCACGCACGCGTCACGGAACGGGGCGGGACCAGCCTTACTTCTACTTTTCTCAAAGATTGATGGAAGAGGTAAGTCATGGTAACACCTCATTTGAGTATTTTTCATTCGCACATCGGACGTCGCGTCGTTTTGAAAATATATCTATTAATCCTGACAAACGAGCTAAGTTCCTTATTTATATTGATCTAACACTCTGGCAGCAGTATTTTCATCATTAAAAAGTTCTTCTAGTTTCGCTTTTATTTTCAAAATAGCATTATTTTGAGTTTCATACAAAAATGATTGAAGTTCGCGAAAGTTTAAAAAAAATCTCCAAGAAATGTTTCCCTACGCAAACGATATATTATTCTAAAGCAACGTTTTTGGAGTATAAAAGTGCTGTCAATGTTTACAGAATTACCCCGGAATATGACGCCGGTCGTCAGCAACGGATGTACGTTTCCATAATAGGCGTGCTACTTCTATCGAGCAGACGTCAGCCAACACTGAAAGCGCATAACACCGACTAGAAATGTAGCTGCGCGCCGTCGCACACGCTCGCCGCGGGCCCCACGTGGGCACTCACCTGGTGCAGGCAGTGGGTGCGGTCGGCGCAGGCCCTCGCTGGCGGCGCGCAGCACCCCGCCTCGTCCTCCTGCGCGGGACACTGCGGCACGCCGTCGCACACGCTCGCCGCGGGCCCCACGTGGGCACTCACCTGGTGCAAGCAGTGGGTGCGGTCGGCGCAGGCCCTCGCTGGCGGCGCGCAGCACCCCGCCTCGTCCTCCTGCGCGGGACACTGCGGCACGCCGTCGCACACGCTCGCCGCGGGCCCCACGTGGGCACTCACCTGGTGCAGGCAGTGGGTGCGGTCGGCGCAGGCCCTCGCTGGCGGCGCGCAGCACCCCGCCTCGTCCTCCTGCGCGGGACACTGCGGCACGCCGTCGCACACGCTCGCCGCGGGCCCCACGTGGGCACTCACCTGGTGCAGGCAGTGGGTGCGGTCGGCGCAGGCCCTCGCTGGCGGCGCGCAGCACCCCGCCTCGTCCTCCTGCGCGGGACACTGCGGCACGCCGTCGCACACGCTCGCCGCGGGCCCCACGTGGGCACTCACCTGGTGCAGGCAGTGGGTGCGGTCGGCGCAGGCCCTCGCTGGCGGCGCGCAGCACCCCGCCTCGTCCTCCTGCGCGGGACACTGCGGCACGCCGTCGCACACGCTCGCCGCGGGCCCCACGTGGGCACTCACCTGGTGCAGGCAGTGGGTGCGGTCGGCGCAGGCCCTCGCTGGCGGCGCGCAGCACCCCGCCTCGTCCTCCTGCGCGGGACACTGCGGCACGCCGTCGCACACGCTCGCCGCGGGCCCCACGTGGGCACTCACCTGGTGCAGGCAGTGGGTGCGGTCGGCGCAGGCCCTCGCTGGCGGCGCGCAGCACCCCGCCTCGTCCTCCTGCGCGGGACACTGCGGCACGCCGTCGCACACGCTCGCCGCGGGCCCCACGTGGGCACTCACCTGGTGCAGGCAGTGGGTGCGGTCGGCGCAGGCCCTCGCTGGCGGCGCGCAGCACCCCGCCTCGTCCTCCTGCGCGGGACACTGCGGCACGCCGTCGCACACGCTCGCCGCGGGCCCCACGTGGGCACTCACCTGGTGCAGGCAGTGGGTGCGGTCGGCGCAGGCCCTCGCTGGCGGCGCGCAGCACCCCGCCTCGTCCTCCTGCGCGGGACACTGCGGCACGCCGTCGCACACGCTCGCCGCGGGCCCCACGTGGGCACTCACCTGGTGCAGGCAGTGGGTGCGGTCGGCGCAGGCCCTCGCTGGCGGCGCGCAGCACCCCGCCTCGTCCTCCTGCGCGGGACACTGCGGCACGCCGTCGCACACGCTCGCCGCGGGCCCCACGTGGGCACTCACCTGGTGCAGGCAGTGGGTGCGGTCGGCGCAGGCCCTCGCTGGCGGCGCGCAGCACCCCGCCTCGTCCTCCTGCGCGGGACACTGCGGCACGCCGTCGCACACGCTCGCCGCGGGCCCCACGTGGGCACTCACCTGGTGCAGGCAGTGGGTGCGGTCGGCGCAGGCCCTCGCTGGCGGCGCGCAGCACCCCGCCTCGTCCTCCTGCGCGGGACACTGCGGCACGCCGTCGCACACGCTCGCCGCGGGCCCCACGTGGGCACTCACCTGGTGCAGGCAGTGGGTGCGGTCGGCGCAGGCCCTCGCTGGCGGCGCGCAGCACCCCGCCTCGTCCTCCTGCGCGGGACACTGCGGCACGCCGTCGCACACGCTCGCCAGCGGCACGCAGACGCCCCACGCCCCGCACGCGAACTCGTCCGCCCCGCAGCTCGAGTTGTGGTGACCTGCACGAATCGTTTGAAGTTTGAAGTTTGTTTTTTTTTCGCTTTTCTTTTAATATTAGCTTCGCAATCTTGTGCATTTAGCCAGTGTCAAATAATAATATATTTCAAGATTATTTCATATTTAAAGTCCTAGTCACAAGTCACAATCAAGTAAAACAGTCAAGAATTGAGTATGATTGGAATCATAGGCAAGTCATGCCCTAGTGAAGTGGTAGAAACTTTACTAGAACTTCTATTGGAGTTTTGGCGCGAAGGCGAAAATCACGTTATTCAATATTGTACGATTTGCCTACACATATGCACGTTTGCTAAGTATTAACGGTTAATAATCTACCAATATTACACATTAACATTCGAAGAGTCACAGGTTTTGGAAATTATACAAAATCAACAACGCCATTTTTTCACTTTCGCGGCAAAACTCTACGTTTATTCGCCGCCCTAAAGGGGGGGGGGGAGGCGGGGACTGACCGCAGTGCGTGGTCTCGTCGGAGCCGTCGCTGCAGTCGGCGCGGCCGTCGCAGCGCCAGGCGAGCGGCACGCACTCGAGCCCGCGGCCCGCGCCGCGCCCGCACTCGAACTGCTCGGGCCCGCACGAATCCAGCGGGACCTCCGACTCGAACCAGAACTGCTTCTCCATCTCCGTGCTCGTTTCCGCTTCTACGGTGGACCCGAAACTTCATCATTACATTCGACGACCTCAATTATTATTTTAGGCGGGAGTAACGAAGCATCCGAAAGGTGAACGGATAAAAGGAGCGGGGACGATCAGGACGGGGGTACCTCGGGGGCAGTCGAGCTCGTCGCCGCCGTCGGGGCAGTCGGTGTGGTTGTCGCAGCGCCAGGCGGGCAGGTAGCAGGCGCCGGGAGCCGCGCAGCGCAGCGCGTCGGGCGGCAGAGCGGCGCAGGCGGCGCGCGCGCAGCCCGCCTCGTCCGCGCCGTCCGCGCACGCCGCCGCGCCGTCGCAGCGCGCCCACAGCCCCACGCACGACCCGTCGCCGCACCTGCGCGCGACCCGCGGGCGAAGGTTATCGACACGGGAACGACGAGAACATACCTTCGAGCGCGAGAATCGTGTATAGTTACTTGAAGTGGTCGTCGGTGCAGTCGCAGCCCCGCTCGTCGCGGCCGTCGTCGCAGTCGACGTTCCCGTCGCACGCGTTGCCGACGGGCACGCAGCGGCCGCCCGCGCCGCACGACAGGTAGCCCGCGGGACACGCGCGGGACGCTGCGACAGGCATCCGACGTCAACGAACGCACGACCGATCGGTGGCGACGTCATTATGTCGAGATTCGATATTTTTCTCCCAATATTTTTTTTCATCATTATATTCAAACAAAATCACCGATTTTAAACATACTTGCGTATGTTTTTTTTTTATTTTAAGAAACAAAGAACAATGGCGAAATTTTTATTGGCCTATGTTGGATCGTATTTAAATTAACGAAATTCACTCAAATAAATTACAAAGATTTACTAATACAACAGAAAAACAGACGAAGCCAGGTAAAAATTACACATTAAAAGAAACACAACGATTACTTTCAACCACTTTTCATTTTTCTGTTTTAGTCTATGCTATGGTTATATAATAAGATGTTACCATGTCCATTGCCTTATCCTTGTGCATTTTCATCTCTATATTCATAAGCCGTAATGCTAATGCTTATGATGTAGGCCTAAAACAAAAAAACAGCTGCGGTTGCCATTGCAGTCATCGACATTTAAGGGGAAAAAGCAAATGTCATGGCAATTCCTAACTGTCGTATGAATGACGTTTTCAAGTTTGAAGTTTGTTTTTTTTTTCGCTTTTCTTTTAATATTAGCTTCGCAATCTTGTGCATTTAGCCAGTGTCAAGTAATAATATATTTAAAGTTTATTTCATATTAAAAGTCCTAGTCACAAGACAAAGTCAAGTAAAACAGTCAAGGTCCAATCATAGCTAAGTCATGCCCTAGTAAAGTGGTAGAAACTTTACTAGAATTTCTATTGGAGTTTTGGAGCGAAGGCGAAAATCACGTTTTTCAATATTGTATGATTTGCCTACACATAAAGTATTAACGGTTAATAATCCACCATTATTACACATTAACACTCAAGAATGACAGGTTTTGGAAATTTTCACGTTTGCGGCAAAACTCCGACGTTTGTTTTCTCGTCCTACTTTTGTTAAAAGCTAAAACTTGGGCTAAAACGTAGTGGTGGCTCTTTGGAATGGGCTATAATCACGGCTGTCAGAACTGTTGGCGTATTCAAAAAGAGATGGGCAAAGCGTGCTGAGCCATAACCTACAAATATGTTTCGTTTAATATATCTATAATTAGGCCTTCCAAAACGACAATTCTTTTAAAATGAAGCTCAGTAGGCAACCGGCTAAGGCCGGTTGCCTACTGAGCTTCATTTTCGCCTTCGCTCCAAAACTCCAATAGAAATTCTAGTAAAGTTTCTACCACTTTACGTAAGATATTTTTTTTCCCATATAATATACGATGCTAAATTACTTCAACTAAAATGAGGTACGGGAGTTCGCCATCGTTCTTTATTGTAAAATAGGACGAAATAAAAAATAAGTGCGGCAGCAGTAAATCTCAAGCTTAAATCGATTAAAAGACTGCACTGCCAGTCGCACGTCGCACGTCGCCCTACGGAGAGCCAGTACGATTAGATGTACGTACTGCAGTAGTAGAGGTTCTCGTCGCTGGCGGAGGACTCGGCGCAGTGCGGCACGCCGTCGCAGACGAGCGCGTCGGGGATGCAGCCGCCCTCCGCGCACGCGAACTCGCCCGCGGCGCACGCGGCGGCGGCGGCGGCGGCGCGGGCCGGCTCGCACGCGCGCCCGTCCGCCGCCAGCGCGCGGCCCGCGGCGCACGCGCACGCCGCGGCCCCGCCCGCGCCGCGCGTGCAGCTCTCCGCGCAGCCGCCGTTCAGCACGCGGCACGGGTCCGCGTCGCCTGCGCACACGCACACGTGTATCTCGCCAGCCTTCGACTACACCCGACATGTATTCGACTGTAAGCTGAACGAACGCAAGTTTGCTGTCGACTGTCGACTAACACCCCCAGGTCAGAAAACATTCGGATGCGATTGAAATCATGTTGTTATTTTTACACCATTCACATATTTTGTTTGCCTGAAGGACGCGTCGTTTGTGATAGTAACATCACAAAGTTAGGAGCTAATAGTTTTAATAATTGAACTTTTTTGACCGATAAGTTCAACCGGTTGAACTTATTGGACAAAAAAGTTAAACTTATTGGAATAGGTCAATTTTAAACATGATGTAATAAATTGATGTATTCCTAAAAAATCTTCAGCGAATAGCAACGACCTACCTACTACGGTTCAAGTCGTTGATAATGTCGTTGATGAAAATAATAAAGAGAATCGGGCCAAGGTGAGACCCCTGCGGCACGCCAGAGCTAGCTTCATATGGCGGATGTGTAACCACTCACCACCACGCGATGCACACGATTGGTAAGATATAATTCAAATCAGCCCTCAGCGGCACACACTTTCAGCGATCATAGGCGGAAATCTCTCCCTGCCGAGCGTGGTAGACGCCATTGCTCGGCAGCGAGAGGTCGTGGCAAGCGGTGGTCTTGTTCATCACCGCTTCACAGAAGGAGGCCGCAGAGCGGGCCAGAGAGGTCGATCCCCGATCTGACCCGCTCCGGCGCAGACGGACGGAGGGGAGGAGGAGGCAGTTCGCCCGCCTTCTTTCTCCTCCTCTGTAGTGGGGTCACTGATGAAGAGTCAGGGCACCTCTCCATCGGCTTGTAGGCCCCACACGTCTGGGGGGTGGCTTTTGTGAGCAAGGTCACCCCTCCATGGGTGCAGTGGCCCGGAGGAGTTTGCTCCGGGCCTACCGCTGGGGCAAGATAATGACTGCTAGCGCGACCCTATCTTGCCCCACCTCGGCGAGGGACTGCTCACGGGGGGGGGGTTTTAGTGGCTTCGAGCCCCATATACCCCTTTCTTTCACCCCTGGGAAGGAAGGGAAATGCCCGACATTTTCACCCCTCCACAAAAATTTCACTGTACCAGAATGGACACTGCTTGCAAATTATATTATATGTCGTTTACCTATCTAAGCTTAAGAGTTGAATTCAATTTGTGAACCAAATAAATATAAAAAAAAAGAAAAAAAATCTGCCTCGTAATGGGTCAAAAACATCGCCCTGTTTTAGTATATAAAACAAAATTATAAAGTACGAATCAAATAACTATAGTTGTCAAGGCGTAACTTCTCCTTGTAAATAGCCAATAGCAATGCCGTGGCGATGTATGTGCAACACTAAAGATAAGGGACACTATGAATTTTTAATTGTCATTCTTCACTTGCGACGTAACCTTCTAACGGACAATAGTCCCTGTCATATATTTGTAAAAAATAAATCAATTTTCGCTGATCTGGACATTTATTTGGGCACCGACATATCCCCTAAAGATATGACATGGTGGCCCATGAGGGGAACTAGAAGAAATAACCGCGACCAGAAAAATACGGTAAATTAGCTTCGAGATTCCTACGACAAGCTGGGACGACGCGAAGCAGTTTGTACCAAATACTGGAACCTTGCAGTGAATGGACTAAAGTCACGGGATCCAGCTGGAACAGGACACGGGCACTAGAAGCAGGACGAGGCAGAATCGAAGATTCGAGCAGTGGTGCATCGAAAGCATCACATCGGGTCGACGGTTGACCGCCCGCCGACCAAAGATAAGTGTCCTTCCTACTTTCCATTAATCCTAAATTACCTATTTATATTCAGGATTGCATCCATTTGTGTTTATAAAGGTGTTTTTGTGCTTAATTTGGCCAAAAGGCTACCCAGGTAGCGAAAATTGCATCATCATATTTTTTTTTCCTACCTACAAAAAAAAAAAAAAATTGTAAAAATCTAAAATTGCCGTTAAATCTCGACTTATTACCCTAAATAAAGAAAAATTAGGTCATTTTCCGACCTTTACTTAGTACATTAATCCAACTTTGTCCCGTTTCAGTGGTTGTTACCGATTATTTGTAGTACAATTAAAATTCTTAGTTTCCAACGTCGTTGTTCTCCGTTATTCGTGCCGTTATTTCATACAATACTTAGCGCATTCTGCCGACTATTTCAGGCCATAACTACGGCATTATCGCGAATCCTTTGCGGTAATATTGCAACTAAGGGACTCCACCGGTCGACTGGTCAACGACGGATCGTCGAATCCAGGCGAGCCCAGCACGACGACGGTCCGGCTGGAGATCACCTGATCGTGCGCAACCGGATTCCTGAACGGCAGGTGACACCGAAACGAGGGACGTGAGCCAATTAATTTATTAATTTTACTTATTAATGCGAACTTAATTTACAATGGCTGAAACTAAACAAATGTATAAGGAATTTGTCACAAAACGAGCATCCGCTAAAGGACAAATAACTAAATTCAAAAATTATCTAACCAATATTTCTGATCAGAGTGAATTAAGTAACATTCAACTGACTGAATTTAAATTAAAACTTGCAAAGTTTGAGGCCTTGTCAGTTAAAGTCGATGACTTGCAGAGTGAGATAGAGGTTTTGTATCCGGAAAATTTAGCGGCTGAAGTTGATGAGCGGGATCATATTGAGAAAGATATAATAATGAGTATTGCCACTGCTAGAACTTTACTCGAAAGTTTTACAAGGACAAATGAATGCGAACAGCGACGCAATTCCACTCATAATGCTTCATGCTGCGTAGACGATCCTTGCCACAATCACGGCTCCGGTTTGAGACTTCCTCAGGTACAAATCGCCAAATTTTCCGGTGAATATTTCCGTTGGCTAGAATTTCGCGATACATTCGAAAGTTTAATTCACAATAACAACCGAATCACCGATATAAATAAATTTCATTATCTAGTATCTTATTTACAAGGTGACGCAGCCAGAATAATCTCTAATCTAGAAATTTCTACCAGTAACTACATCGAAGCATGGAAGTTGCTCTGCAACCGGTATAACAATAAAAGAATATTGATTAATCATCACTTAAACTCACTATTTAATATCAAACAGTTGCCACGCGAGTCAGAGAGATCTCTGAGGTATTTGGTCGATCACGTTACTAAGAATTTGCGCGCTTTGGCCAGCTTAGGACAACCGACTGATAAGTGGGATGTACTGGTTATTTTCATGATATCTTCTAAGTTAGACGGACAAACATTGTTGAAATGGGAGGAATGGCGTAACAATCTTGATAATGACGCGCCAACATTAGAGCAATTTTTTAAATTCATCACCGACCGCGCTAATGTACTAGAGTCTTTGAGTCGAAATAATAAAACTGATAATAATACCACTTCTAAGCCACCTATGGCACCTGTACGCTCAGCCCAGAACCACAATAATAATAACAACATACATAAACAGGGACAAAACCACTTTATAAAATCGTTCGCAAGCAGCAATGTCAAACACAATAAAAAGCCGATACGACTGTCGTGCATAATATGCAATGAAAGTCACAGAATTTATGAATGTCCGACTTTTAAGGCTAAGGGATTCGATGAGAAAATAAAAGATGTCGTCAGGTTTAAGCTTTGTAGAAATTGTCTTAGACAAGGTCACACCGAGAACGATTGCCGGATGGGACCGTGTAGGGAGCGGGACTGCACCGAGAGGCATAACAGCTTGCTGCACTGCCCGCCATCCGCTTCGAATCACTTCGCTTCCGTTGACGACCACGAACAGGTAATAGTCAACTATTCTAATCAAAAAAGTGACATTATATTGTCAACGGCCATGATCGAGGTATCGAACCCAGCTGGCCATCAAAGAGCCACAGTACGCGCTTTACTAGACTGTGGATCTCAATCTTCTTTTATTTCTGAGTCTTTAAAGTCCAAGTTAGCATTAAAATCTTATCCCATTGACTGTCTAAAGGTCATAGGCATAGGCAATACGACCACTAACAATGTAAGCGAAAGCTGTAATATCCAAATACAGTCGATTACGAGCAACTTTAATGCACAGTTTCAATGTCTTGTTTTGAAGGACTTGACGGGTCAACTGCCAAGGAACCCTATCGATATCAGCTCATTAAAGCTGCCAAAGAATATTCAGCTAGCTGATCCTAATTTCCATCAGCCGGCACCCATAGATGTCTTGATAGGCGCGGATCTATTCTGGGACATTTTAGGTAATAAACAATATTCTTTAGGAAACCATTATCCTAAATTAAGAAGTTCGCAATTAGGCTGGTTAATATCCGGTCCTATTCAATCAGC
This sequence comes from Lomographa bimaculata, assembly GCA_948107665.1. NCBI lineage: Eukaryota > Metazoa > Arthropoda > Insecta > Lepidoptera > Geometridae > Lomographa > Lomographa bimaculata. Next base: position 219,390 of record OX403607.1, on the reverse strand, counting down.
AACATCATCAAAAAATATACAATGTAATCATGCCATAATATCTGATTTTCATGGTCACTATAACGGTAATAATAATAATATTGAGAAAATGTTGACAAAGTTTTGGGACTTGGAGGAAGTACCCATAAAAGGAACTACTAGTCAGACGGAACATGAGTGTGAAAAACATTTTCGCACTCACACCACTAGAGATGAGACGGGTAGATTTTGTGTGAAATTGCCTCTAAAGGAAAATGTGGATTGCTTAGGTGATACCTACAATTTAGCAAGGCGGCGTTTCACAAACATTGAAAAACGATTTAAACGAAATCCTGATTTGAAATTTGAATATACAAAATTTATCCATGAATACGCCGAATTAGGTCACTTGTCATCGGCTGGCACTAATAATAATTTTAATTCAGGCCCATGTTACTATTTATGTCATCATGCGGTTTTCAAACAAGAAAGCGAGTCTACTCGTCTTCGAGTCGTCTTTGATGGGTCGGCTCCTTCAACATCCGGATATGCTCTCAATGACATTTTAATGGTGGGTCCAAATGTACAGGATTCTTTATTTTCAATTTTGATTCGTGCTAGGCAGTATAAGTACCTACTCACTGGGGATATTGAGAAAATGTACCGTCAAGTATTAGTACATGATGATGATAGGTATTTACAGCTCATTCTGTGGAGAGAGGATGAATCTCAGCCCATCCAGACAAAAGTGCTTAACACGTTGACCTACGGTACTGCTAGTGCGAGCTACCTGAGCACGCGTTGCCTCTGGCAGCTAGGGAGTGAGCAGGATAATGAACTTACTAAAATTATTATTCAAAGGGATTTTTATGTTGACGATTTAATAACAGGGTCAAATAATCCTGAAGAATTGAGTTACATACAGAAATCTGTAGCTAAAGCTTTAAGGTCAGGGTGTTTTAATTTAAGAAAATATAAAACAAACTATCCGGCAATTTTTGATAACATAGACATCAATGAGCAGGATAATTTGACTATAAGCGAGTCCTCGAGCACCCTCGGGCTGGGTTGGACACCTTCTAGTGACACCTTGCATTTTCCTATAGGGGGGATTTCACACGACAACAACGAAAATATAACAAAACGGTCTATAATGTCAAACGCGTTCAGAATATTCGACCCGTTAGGTATACTAAGTCCAGTTGTAGTAAAGCCAAAAATAATGTTACAAAAGCTATGGCAACAAAAACTGGACTGGGATGACCCAGTCCCTCAGGAGATAAAGGATGATTGGCTGAATTTCACTTATAGCTCAAAATGCTTGTCTGATCTACAAGTGCCTAGGTTAGTTCTAGGAGACTCGCCTAAACGTATAGAACTTCACTCTTATAGTGATGCTTCGTTAGCAGCCTATGGCGCATGCATTTACATGAGAACGATTAGCTCAACAAATGACGTCACTGTCAGGTTACTGTGTGCAAAGTCTAAAGTCGCTCCATTAAAACCAATCACCATTCCGCGGTTAGAGCTATGCGCCGCCTCACTTGCTGCTAAACTCACTAAATCGGTACAGGACTCACTGAGGTACAAACCGGATAGAATAGTTCACTGGTGCGACTCAAGTGTCGTATTAGGGTGGATTAGGAGTGACGTCACTAAACTAAAGGTGTATGTAGCCAATCGTATAAGCGAAATCAAGGAAATGACGTCAGCTTCAGCATGGCGCTATTGCCCCACTAATTCTAACCCTGCAGACCTAATTTCCAGAGGAGTAGATGCTGATCGTTTATTGTCCATGACTTTGTGGTGGTCTGGTCCTAATTTTTTACTAAAGGCTGAATCCGAATGGCCAGTCTTAACTGTCAAGGATTCGCAAGCGTTACCAGAATTGAAAGTCCATTCTGTGGCACTAAGCCAGCCAATCATTGATTTTGATAATTATTCATCTTTAACTAAATTGCAAAGATCTTTCGCATATGTGCGTAGGTTTATGTTTAATCTCAGAAATAAACATAATAAACGAGCAGGTGTACTATCACTTGACGAGTTGCGCGAGTCATTAACAATAGTAATCAATTACAACAACTATTACCGTTTATTGGACTTGCAAAATGTTCTTAAACAACGTTCATATGTTACATTCGTTAGAATTTGCTGCGGAAGGTGTTCGGGGTACATTTCGAACAAACGGAGACAACACCGAAACGGGACGGAAGCTCTTATACTGTAGCGGTTATTTTTTTAAAGATCGGGAGTACAGTATGTGCATAGTTACAGGAGGGCTCGGGCGGCGCCACGACGAGCACGGCCATGGGGCGGTGGTGCGCGGTGCGCAGGCGCAGCACGTCGCCGGCGCGCGCGTCGCACGACAGCACGGCGCGCGACACCCACTCCGACCAGTACAGCCGCCCGCCGCCCGCCGCCAGCCCGAACGGGTGCTCCGCGCCGCGCGACACCACCGCCTGCAACACGAGCCCGGCCTCACATGCCTGACCGCCGCCGACGCGACGTGGGAAACGTCTCGGCTCCTCGTTTTATTTCGAGGGAGGCGCACGTTCAGTTCGCGATCGGAGCCCCCGACGCGCCCCGGGGGCCCCGCGTACCTGGCGGTGCGAGCCGTCGTAGTGCGCGCGCTCTATCTTGTCGAGGCGCGCGTCGGCCCAGTACAGCAGCCGCGCGCCGCGGTCCAGCGACAGCGCGTTCGGCATCAAGATCTCCGTCGATATTATCGTCTGAAATCGAAGTTCCGAGTCAAAAGTCGCGCCCGGTTCGAGGGGAGGACGAGCCCTCGGCGGGAGCGTCGGCGGGTACCTGCAGGTCTCGGCCGGAGGTGTAGGCGCGCTGGATGGCGGGCCGCGACTCGTTCCAGTTGGTCCAGTAGAGGCGCGCGTCGCACGGGTCCACGTCGATGCCGCGCGGCCGGTCGCCGGGCGCCAGGCGCAGCACGGCGTCGCCGCCGGCGCCCCCGCCGCGCGCCGCCAGCAGCGGCTGCAGCGCGGCGCCGAGCACGGCGGCGGCGCTGTTGCTCGTCCAGTAGAGGCGGCCGTCCGCCGGGTTGTACACCATGCCCTCCACCGCGCCCACCTCTGCAACACGCGCGCCGAGTGGTAGCGGGCCACACGGTGGCAGTGACGTCACGCGTCGCGGCGGATACTCACGGTCCAGCAGCGTGAAGTGGCCGCTGCCGTTGAAGTGCACGCCGCCGATGGCGCCGCGCTGGATGTCCGAGTAGAACAGCAGCGAGCTGTTGTATTCGTACGCCAGCGCGATGACGTTGCGCATCAGCTCCCTGCGACGAGAGACGTAATCATCGCGCGGCTTCGTCGAGGACGTAGTATATTTTGAAATCAAAATTCCTGAATAGTATGGGCTCCAAAAGGCACTCGTGAAATTTTATGACTCTACTGCCAAATTCGCAAAGTTAGAGCTGTCTCGAGAAGAACCTGACAATTTTTACCTTTCTTTTTATTCTTACTTCTTACTTCACCAGGTATTCAGTATTTATCTAAATTGTCCCATTTAAATTTGATCAAGATCTGATCACTAGTTCTCGAAATATTGTCAATGCCTATTTTGTGGACTACTTTGACGATGTTCTCGTTTAACCGACTTCAAAAGTTGCCTCATTACTTTTTTCGTTGTCGAGCCGATTTTGATGATTATTTTTTTATTTGTCGTGGTCCCATTGAATTTGATCAAGATCTGATCAGTAGTTTTTGAGTAAAGTTATAGTCAATAATACGTGTTTAATACATTACATCTGATCAAGGATCCGAAGATAAAGCGGTGAAGTCGGTTTTTTTAAGCTATGCTTGTGTTTAATTATAGCAAATAAAATGTGTTGCTGAACACATACCAATAGGGTTGCCTAAAAAAATATGGTCAAGTAAATATACTCACTTGTGGTGTATGGCCGGGTAGGGCGCGTTGAGATTGTTGTCGTCGTCGAAGTGTATCGTCTCGAGCTGCGTCACCGTCGAGTACACCACGAACGACGCGTACGCTGCAATACGCGCCCGCACGTTACTGCCGTTCTGTGATACGTACGAACGTAGCTCCTCCTCTTACTAATTACTCGTATTCGATCCCGAATAAAATTAAGTTTTCATATTGAGGATATAATCTAAATAGATGAAAACCCGAAACACAATCGGTAAATGATTTTTAATAGAATCGTCTCCGAATTTTTCATCGTAAACTATAACGTTCGATGTTTAATCGTTTGTCGCCCGAGACAAATCGACCGGGCTCCGATGTATACGGGAATCTCTTTCCCCAGAAAGGCGAGTAAATAACTCGTCCGATTTCCGCACGCGCGGCTAAATGAAATAAAGGGGCTCGTCTTAAAATTTTGATCGCTACGCAGGGTGACGATCAAAATGTTAAGTGTGACGTAATCGTATGTTAAAGTTCCGTCGGACCATCTGCGGATGAAACCGACGATCTATACTCAAATACTCAATCTAGATAAGAGAGTCGTGTGTGTACTGACGCGTGCAGTTCCGTGCGTTGTGTGCGAGCGCGCCGTGCGGGCAGACGCAGCGCGCGCGGGCCCCGTCGAACAGGCACAGCGCCTCGCACGCCGCGCGCGCGCACGGGTTGGCGCCCGCCTCACTCTGCAGCGCGCGGGACCACATCTGCGGGCCGAGCCGTCACGTCATTGGGAACATTATAAACGGGGCAGGACGGGGAGGTTCCTCGTCCTGTCGTGTCTACAGGCCAAATATCTACTTTTGGAAATATCTATAATTGTGAATTCATTTTGCAATTAAAAAATACTCATATTTGATGTTTCTTCGACCCCATTCGATAAACGCCGAATAAACGGCTTAGAATAATTATTGGGAAACGGAAACCCTCATCGTTGCCGATCGATCCCGTTTCTTAAATGCCGCAATGAATCACCCGAAGTCAAAGTAATAAAATAAAAGCTGCCTCCTAGCACCGATCGCAAAAACAAAAAACAATTGAAATTTGCAATAAAAAATCAAAGCTTCCAATATTAATAATAAATAGTGCAATATATGGGGAGAGGGAGGGGTAACGATCGAGTAAAGTATTCACCATGACGTCCTTGAGGCTGTCCCCGAGGTTGTCCTGCAGCAGGCGCGCGGCCGACAGGTTGGCGAGCGGCGCCGCCAGCAGCGCGCCGCGCCCCACGCTGCTGCAACACGCACACACGCACGCTCACTACACGCACACACGCACGCTCACTACACGCACACAAGCACGCACACTACACGCACACACGCACGCTCACTACACGCGCACGCGCACGCACACTGCTCTGCGCGCGCGGTGCCAGGTGTAATATGTTACAAATTAATAATCTGTTGTCCCTGCTCCTCACGGGGCATGGTGGCGGCGGATATTATTTACATTAATTTAAGTTAACCTTGTCGCCGTTCTGTACTTGCGGCAATGATTTTTATACGAACGGTCGAACATCCCCCGACCGAACGCCATCGCTTCTCAATCATGAGATATAACTGCGAATGCCGAACGGACCGCCTATTGGATAAAGCAAACTTACCGGCGATCAAAAGGGACGACGATCTTCGCCCGATATTCCTCGACTTCGGCCAGCCCGATGGGCTCAAAATCGGCAAAGAAAACGGTTTTAATATTTTAAAAGATTAGTTACGGACGAGCTCCAATAAATCGAACGAGCGCCTCCGCCCACACCTACGACCGACTACCGTTGCGGCATTTTGGCAAAAATAAGGCGCGCCGCTTTAGGAACCGCAACGAGGGTTCCGCATTAACTCGGATCAACTGCAAAAAAATCATTAATAGTTTTAATAAACGGAGGGATTTTAATCTCGTAAGATTCGGTCACGATATTATCGTAAACCGCGCAACCCTCGATCGATCGAGTAGATATCCCCAGGACTGTACGGCCGGCACGGCACCGACCTGTCGAGCCAGTAGACGTGCGCGCGGTAGACGGCGAGCGCCTGCGGGCGCGGCAGGCGGCCCTCGGCGCGCACGGCGCCGCCCTCGTAGGCGGCCGACATCAGCGCGCCCGCCCAGCCCTCCAGCCAGTACACGCGCTGCGCCTGCGCACACACACGCAGCGTTACAGACGGCCACTCGAGGGGCCGGGGTCGCGGCGCGTGGAGCGGCGGTACCTCCGTGTCGAGCGCGAGGTCGACGATGGCGGAGGCGTTGGCGTCCCGCAGCAGCGCGCGCGCGGAGCCGTCGAGGCGCGCGCGCAGCACCGCGCCGCCGCCGCCCGCGAACAACCACCCGCGCGCGCCGTCCACGCACACTACTGCGCACGCACAATATAACGTTACATACTAGCAGACGCGCACATTAACAATACGCTCAACGTTTCATATATATTTCATTGTATTTTTGGTTCTTATATTCATGTATGTTCGTTCCTTTCTAGGGCCTTCTAGGGAGCGAACGCGTGGGCCGATTTTGATGATCCTTACTTCGCGTCGATTGATTTGTCTCAAGGTGAATTAGGTTCCGAATTGGTCGATTCATCCTCACGAATATTAAAGATTTGACCTTTAAAAACGGTCGATTAACAGCATTTTTTTTATGTGTAATAATTTTTCCCAAATACTTTATTCGGATATGTTCAGCGATACACGATTGAATAAATTTGACACGATAAAAAAAAACATTAAACTTTACTAAAAACACCAAATTTCCCGTTCCCGTCAGTGGAAGAATCAACTTTATTCTGTTTCTATAAAAGATATTTTTTACAAAAAATATTGGGTGTAATCCCAACAAATATTCAAACCTCGTTGTGAACTAATTTTTTTTGTAAAAGGGTAAGATTAAATAAAAAAAAATATGAAAGCGCGCGCGCTGACTATGCAGGCAATTCTACAAGGCTACAGTTTGGTTCCAGTCCGCCAACTCGACACCAAGTCGCCTTAATCGTGCGAGTGTCCCCGGAGGCATGACAGTAACCAAAATTAAAAATGGCCGCCAGGCGCCGTATTGTAAAAATAACAGAATGAAATTCGTCGAATTCTTGAAAAAGTTCGACGAATTTAATTCTGTTATGTTTAGTGTTTCAATGTTACCCACATTACATTTCTCATTATTAGAAAGATTTAAGCCGTTCCCGAATAGGTCCCGAATGTTAGTCACAATATTTACGCAGTCGGGATTATTAATTTATTGCAACAATTGAAAAAAAATTATGATAAAAAAAAAAATGCGAAAGTTTGTGTGTGAATGTTTGTTACCACCTATCTCCGTAACGAATAAACCGATTTTGATGGAATATAGAATCTATATAGTTTAGGTTCCGGAAAAAAACATATACTTTTTAACTTAAGTAACGTGGGCGAAGCCGCGATGCACTGCTAGTAATGAATATGAATGTTCGGTATTTAATTAACATATCGGATAATCGATTAAAACGATAAATAAGCTACTAGTTAAAACTTATTTTAAAATATGCTTTTAAAAGTTCGGCATATTGGATTTAGAGTTACTCTCAGCAAGCCCTCTTCTCAGAAAGTCTGCCATTTTGGGTGTTCCGCCATGTTGGATTTAGAATGACATTACACAGCTTACCATGCATTGTCATCCAAACTAAATGTGTATACAACATTTCAGCTCAATCAGTTGAAGATAATCTGCTTCAAAATTAAGTTGTAAGATTCCACCCGAACAAACAAAGTTACATACATACATAACAAATTAAATAAAAGCTTTAAAAAAATACTAGTATACCCTATAGTCTCGAGAAGAACTCGTCAAATATGCGTAAGTAGTATATATATATATGTGTGGTGAGGGCACCTGTGATGGGCACGGCGGTGTCGAACAGCACGTAGCGGTGCGAACCGTCCAGCCGCGCCGCCTCCAGCAGCCGCCGCCGCGGGTCCGACCAGAACATGTTGCCGCCCACCCAGTCGATGGCCACGCCTGCCGACGACATTACATTATACATATGCACACACAGGTTCCTACTGCACTACGGATACCAGCGCTCGAAGATTAATTATTAGAAGGTAAAAAAGGCATGGAGGAATTAACTCATGTAATTCATGTGCACACTCCCCAAAATGTAAGCGATAGAATACCGATAAACTTGTCACCATACGTCTGTGCCCGAGACTTCGCAACATGGACTCGACTAGCTCACTGTCGCCGATGAGTCTTTCGGCCCGCCGCGCGCCGGTCAATAGATTCAAGAGCTTCCAACCGGTACTCGGTGGATCCATCCCAGAGGAGACCGCAGGACTCCATACTCGATTGGACTTACACTCGATATAGGTTAGGAAGCTGTCCCGGAGTATTGTTAAGTGATGTAGAATGTAACGAGACGTGTTTATATAGTGTGGCGCGGTATAGTGTAGCGCAGGTAGCGGCGGAGGGTACCTGCGAGCGAGTCCATGGGCGCGTGGTCGGGCGGCGCACGTATAGTGTGGCGCGGTATAGTGTAGCGCAGGTAGCGGCGGAGGGTACCTGCGAGCGAGTCCATGGGCGCGTGGTCGGGCGGCGCACGTATAGTGTGGCGCGGTATAGTGTAGCGCAGGTAGCGGCGGAGGGTACCTGCGAGCGAGTCCATGGGCGCGTGGTCGGGCGGCGCACGTATAGTGTGGCGCGGTATAGTGTAGCGCAGGTAGCGGCGGAGGGTACCTGCGAGCGAGTCCATGGGCGCGTGGTCGGGCGGCGCACGTATAGTGTGGCGCGGTATAGTGTAGCGCAGGTAGCGGCGGAGGGTACCTGCGAGCGAGTCCATGGGCGCGTGGTCGGGCGGCGCACGTATAGTGTGGCGCGGTATAGTGTAGCGCAGGTAGCGGCGGAGGGTACCTGCGAGCGAGTCCATGGGCGCGTGGTCGGGCGGCGCACGTATAGTGTGGCGCGGTATAGTGTAGCGCAGGTAGCGGCGGAGGGTACCTGCGAGCGAGTCCATGGGCGCGTGGTCGGGCGGCGCACGTATAGTGTGGCGCGGTATAGTGTAGCGCAGGTAGCGGCGGAGGGTACCTGCGAGCGAGTCCATGGGCGCGTGGTCGGGCGGCGCACGTATAGTGTGGCGCGGTATAGTGTAGCGCAGGTAGCGGCGGAGGGTACCTGCGAGCGAGTCCATGGGCGCGTGGTCGGGCGGCGCACGTATAGTGTGGCGCGGTATAGTGTAGCGCAGGTAGCGGCGGAGGGTACCTGCGAGCGAGTCCATGGGCGCGTGGTCGGGCGGCGCACGTATAGTGTGGCGCGGTATAGTGTAGCGCAGGTAGCGGCGGAGGGTACCTGCGAGCGAGTCCATGGGCGCGTGGTCGGGCGGCGCGGGCTGCGCCAGCACGGCGGCGCGGTCGGTGCCGTCGCGGCGCACGCGCCACACGGCGCCCGCCTCGCCGTCCGCCCAGTACAGCCACGAGCCCTCTGCCGACAACTGCCCCGTCAGTTCCCCGCGCACACTGATGCCGAGCCGAGCTCCACGACGCACATAGCTTTTGTATTCACTTTATTTATTCGGTTCACAGATTGAACGCGACGCTCGAGCTCAGGTAGGTAAACGACTCGTAACATAATTTTATCGCAAGCGGTATCCGTTCCGGTACCACGCCCGCAGCGTGCCCGAACGATAGTGCTAAATATCTAGTTAGGATTCAATTTCGATAATGTTATTAAAGGAATAAGTCGAATCGTGGACGGGAAGCCTTCCCGGAACGGAAACGCCGGGAGGCAAAACGACACGGTCGTTTAATTTAAATGACTTTGCAGGGTAGACTTCGTTGAAGAACCATTAAATAAATCCAATTAGAAACGAGTTCCATTGTAGCGAGACATCATCCGGCACCGGCACGTACCGTCGAGGTAGGCGAGCGCGGAGGCCCCGGCGAGCTGCGGCACGGGCGGCAGCAGCGCGTCCCCGCCGCGCGCGCCCACGCCGCGCACCTCCCAGCCCACCGAGTACACCACCACCTCGTCGATCGCTGCCGACATACAACGGGTACATACTCGCTCCACGGTAACGATACACGTGCGGCCGTCGCACGGTGGTTGCTAGACAAATGCATAGTGAATTTCCCGGAAATTATACCTAAGCCCCTAACCGATACCCCGATTATCCCAAATCGGAAAATTATTTTGCACTAATGTCAACCTTAAGGAAGCCAGTCAAAGTCCCGAAAAGTGTCAAGTGATGGAGAAGTGTCGGTGTTCACGAAGAACCAAGATGTTTGTCAAAAGACGAGGTTTTAGCGTACTATGTAGACGCATATATGTATATATACCTATACAAAACATCTATCGTTAATTTTTGTTTTCTTGGAACCCGTGAACCTACCTTCCTTTTTTTAATATATAATTTGCACTTAAACTGTCATAAAAAATCCTCAGAAAGCCGTACCAAGCAAAAAAAACACAATAAATAATCAATAATTTTCAAACTCAAAAACAATAAATAATATTGTCTAGCTAGCTTGTAGTATTGGAACCACTGTGCGGACGTCGGTGCGTGCGGCGAGTTACCTTTGCAGTGGGGCCCGTCCCTCGTGTAGCCGGTGGCGCAGCGGCACTGGCTGTCGGTGCGCGACACGGGCAGGCACAGCTGCGCGCACGCGGCGCGACGCAGCGCGCACGCGCCGCCGCCGCGCGGCTGCAGCGCCGCGTCGTACACGCGCAGCGACAGCACGCCGTCTGCCGAGCACGCCCGCACGTCAGCACGGACACGGACACGAAGGGAACGGAACTACATTCTATATTACACGATCGAAATCCTTCAAAGATTGCGCTCCTATTGATAGTATTGTAGGCATTGGTGTGGCGGCACTGACCGGTGTTGTTCCGCAGCAGGCGCGCGCAGTGGTCGGCGGCGCAGGAGCGCAGCGTGCCGTCCGCGCCGTCCGCCCACAGCACGGCGCCCTCGTACACCTCCAGCGCCGTGGGTCGCCGCCACGACTCCGTCTTCAGCTGTTACAACGCACGATCCGTTACACGTTATTATATCTACGACGAAATATATTCGTAAAACGTTGTTTACGCGCCCCGTTCGAATCACACTGAATATTATTTTTGGTGATGACGCCGTGTGAGTTGTTCGAAGTCGAAGTCGTCGCTTTAAAAGGGACTCAATGTGTGAATACCGTGCCGATAGCTTCGGCTCGGCTCGTTAGCGACGATGAGACGTCCCGTCGTGGAACGACTGCGACCAGGCGGTCACGGGGACATCGAAATTAAGTCGAGTTTTGAAATTAGTCGCGCGCGCCTCGACTCGTAAACCCACAAGGCGGTTAAGCATTTGTCCGAATTTCGGTCGGAGGGTTCTTCTCCGACAATAATAATAAACGTGCGGGTGCCGGTCTACATATAAAATAACACAATCGTACACGTGTACTCACGGTAGTGTACTGTCCAGTGTCGAGGTCCAGATACTGCATGGTGTGAGTGCCCCCGTTCACCCAGTACAGTCGGTTACGGGAGATGTCCGCCACCAAGCCTGACGCAATCACAACACTCGGTATAGCAGATAATCAACGAAGGAGTCGACTCCTCCGGAGTGTCGTCCGATTCGCTTTTTACGAGCGAACCGCAAGGTGAATCGGACGGCACGGCTATTATACATGTTCGGGCACACACATGTTTCATATTAAGTTTATTTTTTATATACACATATTTTTTTAAAATTAATTTTAGATTTCTTAACCTTTTCTTTATTGCATAGCTTCATTTATCGCACGCCGATGTATCTCCTGAAATAGCAGAATGAGTGGTAGAAAATTCTGTAGCATCGAGGCCTTCGACGTACATAGTATTCGAAAGCGTGAAGTTTTTAAATAAATAAATTACAAACAAAAATTATGCTTCAGGCGGGGCTCGGCGGCCCGAGACGAGGTCCGGGTACGTACTGGTGACGGCGGACAGCAGCGGGTCGGCGCCGGCGTGCAGCAGCAGCCGGCGGCCCGAGGCGTCCCCCGCCGCCGCCTCCAGCCGCGCGCCGCCCGCGCCCGCCTGCGCCGCCCAGTACAGCCGGCCCCTGCAACCAGGCGCCGCGTTACAGCCCGCCCCCGCCTCCCGCGCCGCAGGGCTCCACCGGGGGCCGCGGGTACCTGGTGGGGTCGACGGCGAGCGCGGTCACGTCGTGCAGGTCGCGCAGCAGCACGGCGGGGCGGCGCCCCAGCGAGTCCGCCACCATGAGCCGGCCGCCCCCGGCCGCCCAGTACAGCAGCCCGGCCAGCCAGTCGAGCGCCATCGCGGCGCCGCCGCCGCCCTCGACGGCCGCGGTGGCCGCGCCGCCCTCCAGCGGGACCCACTTGATCTCGTTCGTCTGCAACGGCGGCGGCGACGTGAGGCGGGGGAGGGGGACGTGAGCGCGCGGCGGGGGCGCACGTACCTCGGAGTCGGCCCAGTAGACGGCGCGGTCGGCGGCGCGGAAGGCGAGCGCGGCGGGCGCCGTGAGCTGCGCGGCGCCCACGGGCGGCGCGGACCGCGCCCACGGTTCCGCCGGCTCCACGCACAGGATCTCGCCCACGCGCCCGATCAGCAGCACCTTCTCGTGCACTGCGGCGATTGAGCGAAGCGAGTTAGGGCAGACGGGGGACGGGGTCTATTACGCTCCCGTGTACCACTTTTCAAAAAGCTTAATAGTTTTACTTTGTCATGCTTATACATTATGCGGGCGGCTATATTTGTGCGAGAACACGCTGATGTATTTGAAAGATAACAAGCAAATATTTTCGCATCACCGGCCGAGACCCATGCAAATTAAAAATGGTCAGCTGTAGAACAGCTTTAGGCCAAAAAATTGTATAGCCATGGCAATAAAAACTTATAATAATATTCTAAAAGACATCAGGGGGCTTCCGTTACAATTATTTAAAGGAAAACTTCGGCGATGGTCGATTGAGCGTTGTGGGCACACTATGAAAGAATTTTGGTATATTAAGGTACGACATTAAAATTCTAATAATTATTGATACAATTTATTTTTTTATAATAATATTATTGAATTATTGCCATTTTGTAATTATTTCCTTGACATTATTAATAAATGAGACATACCTATATTCATAGTGATAAATAAAGATCAATTATAAAATTTTATAATGTATCGGTCAAATTTATTTAAATTGTATATAATTATTTTTATATTAAATCGTTTAAGTTTTCGCATGCCAGTCTATGGTGAAACATGGTGTTCCAACGTGTGGGCGGTACCTTCGCAGGTGGTGTGGTCGGGCGCGAGGCGCATGAGGTGCGGGCAGGCGCACAGGCGGCCGGCGGCGGCGGCGCGGTCCAGCAGGCACAGGTGCGAGCAGCCGCCGCGCGCCGCGCACGGGTTGCGCGCGGCGGGCGGCTGGCGGCTGGGGTGCACCACCTTGAGGTCGAAGGGCTGCGTGTAGGTGCGCTGCAGCTGCGTCACGCGCGCGCCCGTCCACTTGTCGGCGCGCGCCACGCTGTTGGAGCGCCAGTCCGTCCAGTACACGTGGCCCTCGAACACGGTCAGCGCGAACGGGTGCGCCAGCGCCTCGTGCCCGCGGAGCACCTCGCGGTGGTCGCCGCCCTCGTAGTCCGTCGTGTGGATCGAGTCCGACCTGCGCGCCAGAAACCGATACACGTCGGCCCGGCGGCCGAGTCGAGGCCGCCGACGTCGGGACTCGAGGCCGACGTTCATTTTTTTACGTCTGTTTCGGTACAGAATCGAACGCGGTCTACGGAAGGAGGAACCGACTAAAAAGAAAATCGAAGCGACTATCGAGCCCCGAATTCGATCGCACATCGTTCCGTACACCAGAGTCGAGAGACCGCCCGGGGGTAAAATTACATTACCCGTTAAACATAGAGTAAAACGCCGCGCGGGTACCGACCTGGCGTCGATCCAGTAGAGGCGGCGCGGGCGGTAGTCGAGCGTGATGCCGTTGGGCCAGGCGCCGTCCGCCAGCGCGTCCACGCGCACCACGGTGCGGCGGCCGCGCCCCGCCAGCGAGCAGCGCTCGATGCGCGGCGCCGCCTGCTCCCAGTCCGACCAGAACAGGTAGCCTGCAACAGTCGACACGTCGGCTCGGGCCCGGCTCCCCCCCCCTCCCCCGGCCCCAGCCCGGCCCCGGCGCTCACCTTCCCGCGGGTCCAGCGCGATGGCGCGCGGGCTGTCCATGTCGCCGGCCACCAGCGTGCGCCGGTACTCGCCGTCCAGCCGCGCCACCTGCCGCCACCACACGCTACTTACTAACCGCCGACCACGGTGCCACGATACTTATACGCTTGCTCCACGAGCGCATGATGAAGCGAGTTATTTTTTGTGATATTAAAAAAACTATATAAAAGATTGCCTATTGGGCATAAAAAAAAGTCTCGGTATTTTATTCCGATCGGAGGATGTATTTTACGGGGTTATTTGTAAAATATCAGAGAGCTCTCGGGCCCCGATCCTCGTTCTAACCCTTAGGTCGTACGGTTCTAAGATTCCCTTCTGAATGCTTTATTTTCCGTAACAATTAAGATGATGTATTCTATACGACGACGTATAGTTGCTTAAATTACCTTGTCCCGCAAAGAACGGTATCGCCGAGCCGAGTCTTGTAATATGCACGCGGCCGCCATTAATAGAAAAGTTAAATTTTAATATTTATAATATTTAAAAATGTATTTGAAAAATCACAATACAGAAATTGTATTAGCTGAACTGTTTCTGAATTAATTAATGTAACCTATTTTTGTATCGGAATCTGATTATCTATTTTGTTCTCTATGTCAATAATATATGTCATGCATGTCCTGTCAGCTGTCAAGCGTTAGCGCGCTCTTGTCATGCAATCTAGCCTCGTGATCATGTATCGTTGTCAATAAAATTAATACAATTATCTAAGAAATAAGTAGTTTTTATACAGTAGTTTTACACGAAAGACATCGGTCTCGGTGGTTAGAATGATATCCCAGGAGGTTTCTGGTATTTTGCAAATTACCCAGTACGCGTTAGTGAGTGTTGGTGTATTATCACGTCAGCTCCGTAGTCTTATTACGAAAGTTATCCTTGTGAATTGATATATCGCTTACAAGTTTCACGAAAAGAGGCAAGAGACAATTTGCTTAAAAGTAAACACATCAGAAAAGTGTATTATGATAAGTATATAAATCTTATAAATTATAATGTAAATGATTAAGTACTAGTAAAAAATGAGATAGGTAATAAATTGGACGCATTGTACTCAGGTCCTTATAAAGTCGTACGAGAAATATCTCCAAACGTAGAAATAATTAAAAATGGTAAATTAGATGTAGTTCACAAGAATAGAACTAGGTTATATCACAGTAAAATATAAAAGACATATATAATAGATTTGAAAACGTACAAAAAAAAATAGTTACATTGTAATATTTTTTCGGCATGAATGGAGATGTGATGTAGTAAATAATAGTTAATATACATATTTAGTTACCACTTGTAACCTTATTTAACTTAATATATAGTCATGCGTTATCCGAATATGGACAGTATTTATCCAACTCTCGTTAGTTTTACTCGTCACCCAATACTTTCCGTACACGACTGACCCCAAAATCGATCAGTTCATTAATATCGATGATGAGGACGGATAAATTTAAATAATACAATGAATATCCACAACAGTTAAGACGCGACGCGACAGTAAGACGATTGCCAGTTTGAAGTACCTCTATCTGGTGCAGGCGGCTCTCGACCCAGTAGAGGTTGTCTGCGACCCAGTCGACCGCGAGCCCCTCCGCGGTGGCCAGCCCCTGCCACGACACCACCGCCTTCACGTCCGTCAGCGCTGCAAATCACACTAACTTTAAAGCACATTCACCTTTTACACACTATATTGCAAGCATAGCTACCCCGACAGCATCGTAACGTAACCTACCCTGATGTACATATATACTGTGACGCGGAAGGTTGTCGATAATGTTACGTAATTAGCAAATTAGCACACAACAAAGATGAAAAGGTAGTGTCACGGGAAACTTGGTTTCTACCTCATTATTTAGAGGCGCCTGTCCAGCGAGATGGTGTCCTTGTAGGTGTATGTGTGTATGTATGTGTGACGCACCGTTCCCGCGGATGAGGCCGCTGTAGATGTAGTCGTCCACGACGTCGGTCCAGTAGAGGCGCACGGCGGCGGCCGCGTGGTCGAACCGCCAGTCCAGCGAGATGGTGTTCTTGAGCGAGGAGATGAGCGCCCGCACGGCCAGCGTCGGCAGCTCAATGCCGCGCACCTCGTGCCGGTTGCTGAACACCAGCAGCGGCGTCACGTTCACTGCAACGCGCGGCTAGGATCAGGCGAGCGATACTTGCTAGTCTCCACAGACTATAAATACAGATCTAATATACAATAATAGTTTGTAATTACCGAAAAAAAGAAAATGGGCTATGAAGAATACGTAAGACAACATAAAGGTACAGTAAATTTTAATTTTTACGCCATTATGCCAAATCTATTAAATTTATTATTTTTCAGAAATCCTGCCTAAAATTATGGACACTGTGAACAAAAATACTATTGAAACGTAACATACCAGTCATCAATGAAAGTGCGTTAGTGTTATCTCTTTCGCACAGACATGCATTTAAGATTTCAAACTTACCGCCCGCAATCAGCTGAGAATGTTTGAGTTTCTTGAACTTTTGAGATTAAGTAGTTACGAACGGTATAATCTAATCACTTTACCAAAAGCGTCTATTATGCGCTGTTTTAACATTTCTACTGTGTCCGGTTCACTAAAATAAGCACGCCGTTTTATCTCACTCCACAAAAACAAATCACAGGAAGTGAGATCAGGAGAGCGTGCCGGCCAAGCTACTGGCCCACCACGGCCTATCCAGTAATCTCCGAAGTGTGAATTTAGGAATTCGCGCACAATTCGATGATAATGCGGTGGCGTGGCGCTTCATCTTATTGGAACCACAAGCCAGATAGGTATGGTAATGGAACGTCATCTAACATAGACGACACCATCGTTTAGAGCAGCACTCAATAACTTTTTTCCGTAAGACGTTTTCTCCAGCCATGAAGTACACTCGAAGCATTAAAGTGTATTCGCGGACGTAAACGGATACGCCATCGCCATCGCGACCAAATGGGGCGGCGCGCGCGAAATTCAAATGCACGGATAACCACAACGCGCGGCGCTGCGTTTGCGACTAAGGATGAAGGAATTTATTGTTTTTGTTTCTTTCCGGCATGCCCCAACCTCGGAAGGCCGTCCCGATCACTTCCGATGATTAGCCGAGCTTCCGGGAATAATGAATGAAAATGCGACTTTTGTTTCTTTCCTTCTAGCTAGGCGGCGACACTCGAACGTCGATATAGCGATCGAGTTTTGCCGAGCTAACCCGAGCTCACTGGGAATAATGAATGAAAGTGCGGAAATAAACGTTTTATGAGTACGGCCGGATTTTTAACCAATAATTACCTATTTTTTGGGATATTTTTTCGACAAAATTTATTTCGTAAGTTGTTTGTGGATGTGTGTCAGTAACGGCAGCAGATGACGCTGGTAATTTTTTTTTGGTAATTACAAACTAGTGTTGTATAAATGTTACTATCGCCGTGTTCAACATTGAGGAGTGACAGTTGCGCTTGTTCACGCCTAGTCTCACAGATGTCAAACGATTGCTTTCGACGCAGCGAGCCCCGCCGGGTGACAGAGCGGGTAGCGGGAGACAGATACATACGTGTACTCTTGCAGGTGAACCCGTCGTCGGCGAGCTTGTAGTCTTCGTCGCACGTGCACTTGTAGCGGTGCTTCTGCGGCTGGCACGACTGCAATGGACATGCGACTACATCACAATTGTGAACTATCACAGATATACGCGACGGTAGATATATACAGGAGCATGTTTAAAATGTCAAATTGCAGAACCAATCGATACATCGTCAGCGCCAGTTTGCCGCTGCTTCGTCTTAAAAGGTACGGCAGAAATAAATTAATCTTTTTTGAGAAATTATTTATTGGCTAATTCGGCACTGACAATTAATTCGCATCGTCACTTAACTTCAGGTTAGATAGTGGTCAAACGTTTGCATATCACAGAATCAAAAAAAAAAATTTGTTCGTTCGTCCGTTCGTCTGTCAGAGGCATTTAGCGTCTAAACCATACAAGCGAATAACTTTAAATTCTCATTATGTAAAGCTACGGCCCAAAACCCAATCTTTCTTACGAATTTCCCTTAGCAGGAAAATTTTAATTTCTACCGGGAATCGAACCCGAAACCTGCCGCCGAGAAGGCGAATTATCTCCCAACTACTAGTTCTATTAAATATATTAATAAAATATTGAAGACGGTAGGTCTACAATACCTTTTTAAGGTTTAAGAATATCTCGTTCGTACATGGCATACCAGTAATCCGATACGTAACCAACAGCATGGATATTTAAGAGGTAAAACCGGCATCTCAAACCTCACATTCATATATGACGTCTCCCAATCGGTCAATGCTAGTGTTCAAGTCGACGCAATTTCCACTGATCTTAGCAGCGCTTTTGAAAAGGTCGATCACAAGATAGAGTATGATGCGGGCGGGGTACCTGGCTGCAGACGCCCCACTCGGTGCAGGAGTGGCGCGGGCCGCAGGCGGCGCCGTCCCGCTGCAGGTGGAGGCCGGCGGGACACGCGCACACGGGCCCGCCCGGCGTCGCGTGGCACTGGTGGCTGCACGCCGCCAGCTCGCACATGGGCTCCCCTGCGGACACACGGCACTGTACTCTGCCGGCCACGCACGCACACACACAAACTCGTGCGCGCGGCTCACCGCAGCGGTCGGCCTCGTCGGCGCCGTCCGCGCAGTCCCGCACGTCGTCGCACAGCTGCAGCAGCGGCACGCAGCGCGTCGCGTTGTCGCAGCGCAGCGCGGGCGCCACGCAGTCGTCCGCCGCCGGCGCGCTCGTGCTGCTCGTGCCGGGGCTCGCCTGCGCGGACACGAATAAGCTTCACGTTCCCGATGATACCCGTCCGAGCCGCCTTCGACGCCCGCGTGAAGTACGGCCTCGACTCGATACGAGGCGATAGTGAATAATGCAGACGACTTTTGATTCGAATACATTTTCGGGCGTTTAAAAACAACGTTTAAGGTGTACGAGTAAAGGGTCGGTAGTTACAGTGGTGGTGGCGGGCGGCGGCGGACAGTCCCACTCGTCGGAGCCGTCGAGGCAGTCGACGCTGGCGTCACAGCGGAACTCGCGGCGGATGCACTCCGTGTTGTTGCACTGGTACTCGTGCTGCTCGCACAGGGACGCCTCCGCGCCGTGGTGGCTGCCGAACATGCAACACAAACTACACTTCGCGTTTTTTGCGACTCGCGACTGTTGCCGGCGCACCGCGCTTTGCGTGCGAAAGTGCGTCGAAGCACTCCTTCTCCGATCCTGCCTCACCTAAAAAATTCGAAACGCTGCTTGCTCCGAATTTTTCAGGGTCGCCTTTTAAAACTCGGACTGAAACCGTATTATAAATAGTTTACCTCGTGTGATATATTTCAAGCAATAGCAACAAGTGATCTTTTAAGGGAGACATCTACAAAATAATGGAGGCGGATCATGTGAAGTAAATGCACCACACTAAATTCTAAATTCTTATACATTTTTATAACTTTATTTATTTGTATTAACTATTTTGATGTTAGGTTTTATTTTATAAATTTTAGTATATTTTATACTACCGCATAATTTTATATTAATATTAAAGCACTTAATTCTAACAGTATTCTGCTAGTTTTAAATTAAGCGTACTTTTTACACTTTGTAATTGTTATTTATGTTTACTGTCTGTTTAAAAAAATCAAAAATGTATTGTAAAAAATGTAAATCCTTTATTGGCTGTAAAATTAGTTAACTAAAAATATTATGTTGTTAAAGGCTGTGGATTTCGTATAATTAATAAATATCCTAAGATTCAAGAATTATTAGTAAGAAGAGAGCATACAATTAATTTATGCTAGTCGGTAGAGCAGCAAAATCAATCAAAAAATAATAAAAAAAAAAAAATGGGGTCATATTAAAAAATAGGGCAATAGGGGTAGATTCAGCATATGCGTGTGAAAATCAGATGTCCTCGTATCGTTAAATAGAAAAACGAGTGTTACAGGAGGCGGTACCGACATGTGGTTGTGTGTAGCGGAGGCGGGCGCGGAGGCGGGCGCGGGCGCGGGCGCGGGCGGCGGCGGGCAGGCGGCGCGCTCGTCGCCGCCGTCGGCGCAGTCGGCGCGGCCGTCGCACACGTACTGCCACGGCACGCACGCGCCGCTCGCGCACTGGAACGCGCCGCTGTCGGCGCACGCGCGGGGTTCTGCAACAGGCGCGCGCTGTAGGCGGGCGGGCGGCGGGAGGCGGGGTGGGGCGGGCGGCACTCACCGCAGTCGCGCTCGTCGCTGGGGTCGTCGGGTCCGCAGTCGCGCGCGCCGTCGCAGCGCCAGGCGGCCGGCACGCAGCGGCGCGACACGAGGCACGCGAACTGCGTGCCCGCGCACTCGGTCGCCGCGCACGCCGCCGCGCTCTCGTCCGTGCCGTCCGAGCAATCTGTTCGACGTCGGTGCGTAGTTATTTTAAATGGGATGAAATTTAATGACCACCAAAAAAACAATCGTCGCCCTAAACGGCCTCATCCAAAAAAAATATAATATGTACAAATAAATGAAACCTGTACCGAAATCTTTCGGGCTATTTAAGTCACGCCTGCCCTACAAAAATCTTTTCATAACCCGAAAAGGCCACGTGTGCACCAAATTTTAACTCGGGGTATAATTTAGATGGCCACCAAAAATAAAATTTCCTGTGACGGAACTGAATCGGATAACATTCAGTTAAGGTTATTTTTTTATTAATTAATACAAAAATATTTATAATACGAAAAAAAATATTTATAGTAACATATTTGAATGAATTTTTTTAATAAAATGCGAGTACGTAATTATTTGGTGCATGCGTGGCCTTTTTGGGTAGCTCAGCGATTATTCTGAAGATACTTGCCTTTTTTAGGTTAGCAGACTTTACGTTTATTGGTGATATTAAAATGGGGATTAAATTCCGGCAAGTACTTACGATTGTTTGGGCGTTATATTTCATTATATCTGGTGATGGCTTAAACCTAAGCCATTTTAAATAGAAGACATTTTTCCAAATTGGTTTCGGATTCTAATAGTGGAGTTCTTTTCGAAGACGTTTCGAACGCCCCGTAATTTTCACCATAATTTGAAGCTTCGGGTAGCTTTGCGTATTATTTGAGAATTTGAAGTACGAGTATATTCGAATTGGTTTCAAAGACATATAGATAAAAAAATACTTTATTCGCATTCCAATAGGGAGCACTTCCAAGGACACCTTAAATATGAATTGTTTTATCCAGATATTTGGAAATTGTCCCGAGTGGTTCCTGTTCCCAAGAGTTCTGGATCGGACATAAGCGACTTTAGACCAGTAGCTGTTTTGTCGGTTTTCGGTAAGTTGTTCGAGTCATTGCTACAGCGTCGAATCAGCAGACAGGTTGAGAGTCAATTGGCGGATGCCCAGCATGGCTTTAGACCTGGACGTTCTACAACTTCTAATCTCCTTGTCTTTTGGTCATATTCACTTGAGGCAGTAGACTCCGGAGCTCAAGTTGACGCTGCCTATTTTGACTTCCGCAAAGCATTTGATACTGTAGACAATGACATTCTCCTGCAAAAGCTATCGAGAGCAGGATTCACACCACATTTGCTCCGTTTTTTTAGCGAATACTTGCGTAACCGCCAACAATACGTGCAATACAAAGGTTATACATCGGACCCTTACTATACGTATTCAGGCGTGAGCCAAGGAAGTAACCTAGGACCGTTAGAGTTTTTGTTAATGATAAATGACCTGCCGGAGAGCATAGTGACAGCACGTTGTCTTTTGTTTGCTGATGATTTGAAACTATTTTTGAAAATCAGTGATTCCAACGATAGTCTAGCTTTACAAAATGATATCAATAATGTACAAAGGTGGAGTGAACGAAATAAACTCTTCTTCAACTCTAACAAATGCTCAGTTACCACATTCACAAGGTCCAAACATCCATTAAGAGTGGATTATCATCTTGGCAATATGATGATTCTCAGAACAAATGAAGTTAGGGACTTAGGTGTGTTCATGTGTGGAGACCTTTCCTTTAGAACACATATAAATAAAATCTGTGGCCAAGCTTTTAGAATGCTTGGGTTTGTAATGCGCCAAGTTCGGCATCTAGATAGCATACCAGCAATAAAAGCCTTATATAACGCCTTCGTCAGGAGCAAACTAGAGAGCAACGCCATAATTTGGAATCCATACGAGGCCAAGTATGTATCAATGGTTGAAAAAATACAAAAGAAATTTGTAAGGTGGCTCTACTGGAAACAATATGGTTACCCTGTTGGTTATCCATACTTGTACCCAAGCGAGTTTCTCCTAGGGATGACGGGTTATAACTCACTAGAAGTTAGGCGGACACTCTCATTGATTGAGTATATTGCGGGTATAATCCTTGGGCAAAGGTCCAACCCATCGGTGTTGGAAAGGATTATTTTTTTATATCCCAGACAACTATAATAGAGCTCGTCGACACAAGTTGTTTGCACCTCCCAGGTGCCGATGTGAATTCGGAAAGTTTGCGCCAGTACCGCGGGCATTACGTCTGCTGAATGCTGTGCTTCACCTTAACCAAGATCTGGATCTGTTCCACTCTCCCAGCAATGAGCTTTACAAGGCAGCTATGGAATTAATTACCTCGAAATGTATGTTTCTATAAGCATTTTTATTTTTAAATTTTATTTCTGAGTAATTATTGGACTGGGATGAGAGAAAAAAAATATTTTTTTTGTTTATTTTTTCTTTCTTTGTTTTTAATTTTTACTAAATATGTATAATATACTTTTAAATAAATTAGTTTTACTTTTTTGTTAAAAATTGTAGAAATTTAGGGTACTGGAGGAGGCGATTTGGGAAACTGTAAGGCCTTCTCACAGTTTTAATTTAATTTAAATTTTTTATTCATCATCAAAAACTTAAGCTTAATTAAACAGATGAATTACAAAACATGTTAGGTATGTATGCATTTGCAAGGCCTTTCTGTTTATAAAAGGTGACCACTGTGTCCCACACTAGGAAAACCTGTGTTGTGGGATTCAGTCTCTTCCTCACTGTTATTACAGTACAATGAGAGTAGCTTAACTAAAAATTAGAATAAAAAATATATATATATATCTGTTCAGACAGTATTTAAAACTATAACATAATTATCATGTTAGGTAGGTACTTATTCTTTTGAGATTTTGATTGAGAGTTTAATTATAATTATGACTACTACTTTATATAACTGTTCGTAGGGTTCACTCACTGCACAGTTGCTTAAATAAAACACTCGTCGTACTTGTTATAAGAAAGAGATATATTTCTTTGTAGCCTCGCGTTTAGTACACCTTTTCTCTGAATGAAACGCTTGCGCGATCTAATTTTACTTGTGGCGCCATCTAGTTATCTAAGTAAGAATTAAAAGTGATGTTTGTCACTAGATGGCGTTAGTTGGCTGGTTTTGTTGTTTGAACATTCCGCCCACCAAAGGACGTAGTCCTTTTTAAGAAATTAAAGAACTTTATAGATAATAATAAAAATTCAAAAATGTGAAACAAGATTACAGATTTCATCTTATCCGCCCACCATGACACAATGTTTTGAATTTAAACAAAAAAAAACTTACTTAAGTTGTTCGAAAAGAAAAGGGAAAAAATTTTTGACTCTATACATTGAAAGATGTGATTAAATTTTGAACTACTCATTACACTGTCTCCGTAGATTTAGGGAGGAAACATAACTTATTACACGGTCTTTTACAAATACCATTTTTTGTTCTAATGGATACTACTCGCGTAAGATTATCTTTCCCGCTGTGTTTCTCAATAATTCTGCCCAACCACCATTTCGCCGGGGGAATGTTTTTGTCCTTTATTATGACCATATCATCTATTTCAGGCTCGGATTTTTTGGCGGTCCACTTGTATCTCTGGTTTAAAGTGACTAAGTACTCGTCGGACCACTTTGTCCAGAAATCCATCATCATCTTTTGACAGTACTTCCATCGTTTCAAGTCCGAAATATTGTTAGTCTCGCAAGTCTCGTCCGGTATTACAATTAGGGGTTCTCCTACTAAGAAATGACCCGGGGTTAAGGGCATCGGGTCGGATGGATTGTCGCTCAAATATGACAGAGGTCGTGAATTCAAACACGCTTCTATTTGAGTTAAAACGGTTGTGAGTTCTTCAAAGGTAAGTGTGGAATCACCGATAACTCTCTTTAGATGTTTTTTTGCAGAACGGACACCCGCCTCCCAGAGTCCTCCGAAATTGGGTGCATGTGGTGGAATAAATTTCCAAGTAGTTCCTTCGTTTGTTAGAAGATGTTGTATCTCACCAGGTAGTTGAGATATAGACCGATCGAACATCTCTCGTAACTCTCTGTCTGCGCCGATAAAGTTAGTACCGTTGTCAGAATATAACGTCTGACAATGTCCTCTTCTGGATACGAACCTCCGAAAAGCGGCTATGAAACCTTTAGATGACAAATCTGAGACGGCTTCAAGGTGTATAGCTTTTGAAAATAGGCATACAAATAGGCATATGTAGCCCTTGTAAGATTTTGCTCCACGGCCTGGTGAAAACCTTATATTGATGTGACCAGTAAAATCTACTCCAGATGTTTTAAAAGCTCTCATCGGTTTTAATCTAGCTTCTGGCAGCTGTCCCATCAATTAGTTGCTAGTTTGATCGGAATATCTCACACAAGTAACGCAATTTCTATAGCACTTCTTTGTCATCTCTCGAGCACGAATGATCCAGTATTTGGACCTTAAGAAGTTCAACATAAGTTGCGGTCCTCCTTGGAGTGTTTTTAGGTGAGCGTCCAGTATTATAAGCCTAGTTATATGACTATCACTAGGTAAAATCACAGGATGACGCTTATCGTACTCCACTTGAGCCTGATGTATTCGACCTCCGACTCTTAGGAGTCCATTCTCATCAAGAATTGGATAAAGAGCATGAAGTTGGCTCTTTTTTGGCACATCTCGGGAAGACCTCAAACAGTTCAACTCGTTTTTAAAATACACTCTCTGTGATTCCTGTATACAATAATGTAATATATTATTTGTCTCTTCAATATTCACCGTTTTGCACAAACTAGTTCGTTGTTCTTTGGGTAATTTCAAATTCAAAATTTTCTTGCAATATGCCAATACGCGTAGCATTTTAGGTAAGTTTGAAAATCTCGTCCAAATAAACTCCTCTTCCTCGTTGACAGTTGTAGTTAAGGCTTTCACTGCCCTTGTCTCTTCATTTGTTTCGCAATTGTTACACTCTCTCTGTTGATAACCCTCTTGTTGTAACCAGTTTGGACCATGCCACCATAATTCATGTCTCGATAGCTCTTTAATAGATAGTCCTCGTGACGCGATGTCACCTGGATTTTGCTCCGTACTGACGTGTTTCCATTGATCACGATCCAGCATGGTAAGTATCTCGGATATTCTATTGGACACAAAAATTGTCCAACGACTTGGTTCTCCAGCTATCCAGGCCAACGTGACGGTGCTATCTGACCATGCGTATATGTTAGTCTTAGGTATGTTCATAATTTGTGAAACTTCATGAACCAGTTTTGTCGCTAATAATGCTGCGCACAATTCCATGCGAGGTATTGTGATCTCCTTCTCTACTGGCGCCACCTTCGTTTTAGCTGTTATAAGATTCACAGCGATGCTACCGTCATTGTTTCTCGATTTCAGATAGATAGCTGCCGCGTACGCCGCTTGAGATGCATCAGCGAAAGCGTGCAACTCCACATAATCATCTCCCTTACTCTGTAACCATCTTGGTATAACAATGCTCTGTATATTTCGTAAGTCTGATTTGAATCGCTCCCATTCCAAAAGGAGTTGTGGGGTAAGTTTCTCATCCCACGACAACTTCGCCTTCCACAATTTTTGAATGAAGATTTTTGCAGTTATAATTTTAGGAGCTATCCAGCCCACAGGGTCATAGAGGCGAGCTATCTCTGAGAGTACCATCCTCTTTGTCAAGTTCGTCTCATCATTTTCAGGTAAGTTGAAATGGTACTCGAAACAGTCGCTAGTTTTATTCCAGGAGATACCTAGCACCTTGATATTGTCACCGGATTTGAAGACCACTGATTGATTTCGTCTCTGACTCTCTTCTTGAATATGTTCGAGTAATATGTCGTTATTGCTACACCATTTTTGGAGCTCAAAACCTCCTTCTTTCATCAGTTTGGTCATTTGCTCGTAGATTTCTATAGCTTGCTCGGTAGTATCGCAACCCGTAAGTAAGTCATCCATGTAATAGTCTCGCAGTGTAATGTGAGCTGCAAGCGGGTACTTCATCTGCTCGTCATTTGCCAATTGCTGGAGAGACTTCACGGCCAGATACGGGGCACAAGACGTTCCGAAAGTTAGTCTCAATAATTTATAATGCTTGATAGGATCGTCTGGATTAGACCTCCATAAAATTCTTAGGAAATCTGTGTCCTGATCTTCAACTCGAACTTGCCGATACATTTGTACAAGGTCAGCCACAATGCAAATTTTATGGCGTCTCCATCTCATTAAAATTTGGCGTAAGTCGTCTTGCAGTTTGGGTCCGACAAGGAGGTTGTCGTTTAGAGCGACATTATTTAAACCTTTTGCTGAAGCGTCGAACACCAATCTCACTTTACTCGTTTCCTTATCTTGTCTAATAACTGCGTGGTGAGGTAGGTATACTACATAAGGATCTCGTAACTGCTCTTCGTCTGTTATTTGAATCATATGATTTTGTTGTATATAACCTTCAATTACATTTTTGTACTCTGCGTGTAATTGCTCATCCTTGTGTAATTTCTTCTCTAATGACTTGAATCTTTTCAGGGCTATCTCCTTGGTCTGCCCATATAAGCACTCTGGATTCGAACTCTTGAAAGGTAACCTCACAATGTATCGACCTTCACCATCTCTAGAAGTAGTTTCATCGTAGATTTCTTCACATCGTATTTCTTCTTTTGACATTCGCTTTTCAATGCTTTCTGGTTCCCTTTCTATCTCCCAAAATTGTTTTAGTAGTAGATCTTCTTTTACTTGTATATGCATACTTATAACCTTTTGATTTTCTTTTACTAACTCATTTCTTATTTTTCCAGATAATATCCATCCCAGTTGTGTGTATTTTGTGCAACTGGTCCACTCGTCGAAGGATGTTTTAGAAGACCCTCCAGTAGGATTACACCGTATACTTCAGCTCCAAGAATAACGTCTACTTTTCCAGGTGTTCCGTACGATGGATCAGCCAAAGGTAAGTTTTTTATTTCAGGCCAGTTAGATAACGACGTGTCTCTCGAAGGTAAGTCTGACGTTAGTTTTTTCAGCACGAACGCTTCAACAGGAACACTGAAGTCAAGATTATGCATTGACTCGATGGTAAAGGTAACTATATGCTTCGCTCTTGATTGGCCATCACCAATGCCGGATACAATTCCATTCACCACGGATCTCTCTAGACGAAGAGATTGTGCAGTAGCTTCGCTAATGAATGAGGCCTCAGAGCCTTGGTCAATAAGGGCTCGGACCTTTTGTGAATAGCCAGTAGGCGATTTGATTTTAATGATGGCCGTGGCCAGTAATACTCTGCTCTGGTGATTCTCGGTGGCGAAGTGAGCAACAACTTTCGTCTCACGTTGAGTGTTCAATCTCGATGCTTCAGTAGAAGACTTCTCAGAATTCGATAATTCAACAGTAGCTGAATCTTGATTTGAACTTCTTTCATAGTGCAGTAGCGTGTGGTGTCTCTTGCCGCACTTACGGCAACAAGTAGGTACGTGACAATTTTTCACGGCATGTGTACTGGATAAGCAATTGAAACACAGCCCCTTTGTTTGTGTATACTCTGATCTCTTCTCTGAAGACAATGTTGCAAATTGCTTGCACTGGTACAAAGCGTGTTGCTCGGAACACATAGCACAGGTAAAGCTCGATTTTTTCTCTTCTTGTACAGATGAGTGAAATGATCTCTGTTTCATAGGTTGTCTTGTAGTGTTGGTTGTTAAAATTTGTGTTGACTTTACTGGGAATTTGCTGTTGTTGGCTGGCTCTAGCATTTCTAAGGCTCTAAATCTCATCTCGAGGAATTTTTTAAGCTGTGACCATGTAGGTAGGTTGTCTGAAGAATCACCCGAATCAGCTCGACTCACTTCAAGCTCCCACAACTTCCTAGATTCAGGATCCAGTTTAGATACAGTCAGGTAATTTATAATTGCATCCCAGGTACTTGTATCAATCCGAACATTCTCTAAAGATTTTAGGCATGCTGATGTGGTGTCCAGAAGTTGCTTTATGGCGTTGGGTGACTCAACCGTAATATTCTTTTGTGAAAACAAACGCTTCATAATCTCATTAGCATTGTATCGCTTGTTATTGTAACGACGAATAAGTTGATTCCAAGCCTCGGTGTAATTTAACTCTGTTGTAGATAAATTTTTAAGTAGGATTTCAGCCTCTCCTGACAAGCAGCTCTTTAGATAGTGTAGCTTATGAACGGCGCTCAAAGTAGTATTTTTATTGATAAGAGAATCAAACATATCATAAAAATTCTGCCATTGTTCATAACTGCCAGAAAACTTAGGTAGATTAATTCGTGGTAATTTCACTTCACAATTTATTCCCGTATTGCCAGATATATTGCCAGAACCAGAACAAGACTCTGGTAGTAGCTTACGCACTCGTAGGTCATCTCTTAGTTTGGTTTTGTAGTCTGTGTATGTATCCTCAGCTTGACTATACAAATCATTTTCAAAATAAGTAAGCTCGGCTCTTTCTGATGGGTCTATGCCAGCGGCAATCTCATTGTGACCGGCTGAGAATAATTCCCATAACTTTTCCAAAGCTTCTAATTTTGTCTCAATATAAGTGGCAGTTAGTCTTTCTTTAGACGATTTTTGGTAATTTATTTGCGCCTTCCGCACACGGTTGAAGACGTCCTCTTGTTTCCAAAACACTGCCTTTAGTTTGTCAGACATTTTTTGTAACTAGTGATTGCTGATTTATTATAAGTTCAAAACACTTGTATTTTTTTGCAAAAAATATTTCAGAATTTTCTAAGTCCAAAACACTTGTAATTTTTCGCAAAAAATATTTCCGATTTTTCTAAGTCCAAAACACTTGTTTTTTAGCAAAAATGATTACTGTTTTTTCTAAGTCTTTTTAAACACTTGTAATATTTTTGACAAATTGTTCGAATTTACTCTAAGTCCAGAAACACGATCTGAATTTGCTAAGTGTTTTTCACTTTACTCACGATTATTCTAAGTCCAGATACTCCAAATACACGTATTGAATTTTCTAAGTGTTTTACACTTCACAAGTTCACATATCACTCACGAATATTCTAAGTCCTTGATTTACTCCCGGGTTTCGGCACCATTATGTTCGTAGGGTTCACTCACTGCACAGTTGCTTAAATAAAACACTCGTCGTACTTGTTATAAGAAAGAGATATATTTCTTTGTAGCCTCGCGTTTAGTACACCTTTTCTCTGAATGAAACG
The DNA here is from genome assembly GCA_948107665.1 of Lomographa bimaculata. Classification (NCBI taxonomy): domain Eukaryota; kingdom Metazoa; phylum Arthropoda; class Insecta; order Lepidoptera; family Geometridae; genus Lomographa; species Lomographa bimaculata. Next base: position 189,921 of record OX403607.1, on the reverse strand, counting down.
CTTGCGCGATCTAATTTTACTTGTGGCGCCATCTAGTTATCTAAGTAAGAATTAAAAGTGATGTTTGTCACTAGATGGCGTTAGTTGGCTGGTTTTGTTGTTTGAACAATAACAATACTTTTGCACCCACCTACTTGACACATAAACCAAAAATAAAATATAAGCTAATGTCAAAAATAGCGGGTAGTTTCGGCATACCTATCCATCACAAGGTAAACAAACAATAATTTGGAGTATAACTACTGTTATCCTAATATACTAATATTTAAAGGCATAGCTTAACATACGGCTAGTTTCTGTCTATTATATGTATAATATGTAATAATAAATAAATAAATAAATGAAGCGATTTCTTCCAGGCGACCAAAGCTTTTAGCGTCTTACAAACGAATAGACAAGAGTCAGCACCGAATTAACTTGGAGAATAGTCGTCTTTCGGTATGACGCATCTCACCTTTCATTCCGTCGCAGATCCAGGCCTTCGGTATGCATCGGTTGATGTCGCACTGCATCGACTGCGTCTCGTGGCACGTCACGTTCACAGCTACGCGATCGAAAGACAAAAACAATCCTTAGGGGCGATAGATCGAAAACAAAAACATATTCTTATCAAAGTATCATATACATCGCGTTTCACCAACAGGTATATTACTAAATATTATGAAAACCGATAAAACTCATCTTCGACCACATCGGCCCATAAAATTTGGTGAAAAAGCAAAAAAATACAACAATTCAGAATGGTTAATAATAGTGTGTTAGTAATAATAGTAGTGAGTATAATGATATAATAGTAACCACAGGGTCCGGCGGGCTCGGGCTCCTCGTCGGCGCCGTCGGGGCAGTCGCGGTCGCCGTCGCACACGTACTGTGCGTCCACGCAGCGCCTGTAACACGCCACCACGGTGACGGGCCTTCTACACCTCGCCGGAATATGTACCGTCCGTCACCTCACACGACTGCCTACATTTCATGTTCGCATGGATTTAGGGTCGTCGTCATTTTAGAACACCATAGGCCTATGATATTTAAATCTTTATGCAATTAAGTAATATCTTCGTCGGAGATTTTATCTCTTTACATACATTACATCTTCAGATTGTCTGCGAACATTTTAAATCTGGAAGTCGTTACGAAGCAAAGGTAATATATATAAATCAAAAAGACATCGACCCGTTATAACGAACGATGCCACGAACGATTACCAACTAAGATCGATTTTGTAGTGGTCCGACTCTTCTGCAGAGTCCGCCTGCGGCAGTACCGCACCATTGCCAGACATTCAGCGTTTCCGTACTCAAAGTGTAAAACGGGACCCTATTACTAAGACTCCGCCGTCCGTCTGTCTGTCCGTCTGTCACCAGGCCGTATCTCATAAACCGTTATAGTTAGACAGTTGACATTTTCACAGATGATGTATTTCTGTTGCCGCTATAACAACAAATACTAAAAAACAGAATAAAATAAATATTTAAGGGGTCTCCCATAAAACAAACGTGATTTTTTTGCTCGTTTTTGCTCGATATTGATAACGGCAACAGGTAGACGCTTAAAATATTCACAGAATATTTAGTTATATATTCACTTAAAAATTAATAATTAAATTAAAATAAAACAAAGACGGAAGGAGAGCGTGCAAACAGTACCGTGTTTCGGATTGAAGGGCTACGTTTTCAAAGAAATTACAGGGCTTAAAGAGAAAGAACACGAACCTTCGAAAATGATACCAAAAGGATGTTCGGGCTACGACGTGAGATACCGACCGGGGTGCGTCGTTCGAATCGGCACAAGAGAGCCACGCCTGACGTACTACCGACCGAGACGGCGTACAAAGAAAATGGAAGAGCGTAAGATGTAAGGTGCAGGAGAAGGCTCACCCGCGGCCGCAGTGGAACTGTCCCTGCGGACAGCGCACGCGACCGGCCTCGGGCGCGGCGGCGGCGGCGGGCGCGCGGCACCGCGGGCCGGCCGCCTCGCGCCCGTCCGCGCACGCGCACGTGCGCCCCGCCGGCTCCGGCGTCGCCAAGCACAGCTCGTCGCACCCGCCGTTGTTCCACGAACACTTGTTCTCGCCTGCGGGCGGGGATTTATCGCTCGTGAGAAGTCACGTCGTCGAGTCTCCCTCGCCGAAGGGAATAGCGAAATCGATAATAATGCTCGAGTTTACCCGGCGAAACGATTCGTTTCCGGCCGGGAGGATCGGCGTTCGGCTTCGGCCGGCGGCCTTCCTCGTAAATAAATAAATAACGTACGCTTCTCGAAATAAAAGGGGTGTCGATTCCGAACCCCCCGCCGGCCCCGGAATCGCGTCGGCCTTCCGAGCGGGGGGTTCGATTCCCGGGGAGAAACGCGAGTTTTCTCCCCGGGGAAAGAACAATGGCGAAATTTTAGTTGGCCTATGTTTGATCGTATTTAAATGTGAAATTAACGAAATTCACTCAAATAAATTACAAAGATTTACTAAAACAACAGAAAAGGCAGACGAAGCCAGGTAAAAAAATACACATTAAAAGAAACAAAACGATTACTTTCAACCATTTTTAATTTTTCTGTTTTTGTCTATGCTGTGGTTACATAATAAGATGTTACCATGTCCATTGCCTTACCCTAGTGCATCTCTATATTCCTAAGCCGTAATGCTAATGCTTATGATGTATTCATAAAACAAAAAATATTATGGTAACTTATGTATGAACCATCAGCTGTCTAAATCCGTCTGTCATTCACAGGTTTTCTAAAAAAAGCTGCGGTTGCTATTGCAGTCATCGACATTTAATGGGAAAAAGCAAATGTCATGGCAATACCAAACTGTCGTATGAATGACGTTTTCACTTTTGACATTTGTTTTTTTTTTCTTTTTTCTTTATTAGTAGTATATTAGTTTCGCAATCTTGTGCATTTAGCCAGTGTCAAGTAATAATATATTTCAAGTTTAAACGTAGTGGTTGCTCTTTGGAATTGGCTTTTATCACGAATTCACGACTGTCAGAACTGTTGGCGTATTCAAAAAGAGATCGGCAAAGTGTGCTGAGCCATAACCTACAAATATGTTTTGTTTAATATCTTAATAACTAGGCCTTCTAAAACGACAATTCTTTTAAAATTAAGCTCAGAAGGCAACCGGCCTTACGTAAGACATTTTTTTATCTATATACGATGCTATTTTACTTCAACTAAAATGATGTATGGGAGTTCGCCATTGTTCTTTACATTTCCGGTTCTGGGGGGGATGGGGTGGGTTTCGTGAATTTTACCGGACCGGGGGACGAATTTCGTGCTTATGTTACCCCACGTCCGCCACCGCATCCGAACGCTTTAAATCCACCGGCCGGGAGACCTCATATTATACGGTCAGAAGTGAAAGTTGAGCACTGACCCGTTCGCAGCGCGGCGGAGACCAGCTTGAGGTCGTAGAGCGGCGGCGGCAGCTGGTGCAGCAGCGTGGCCGAGCCGTTGGGCTCCAGGCGGCGCACGGCGCCCGACCCGTGCTCGCTCCACACCACCGCGCCTGCGGACACCGCGCGCACGCGGGCTGCCGTTATAGTCCATTGAAATGTTACAATTTAAGGACCGAATATTGCATTTTTTAGAGGACGCAATTTTATTTTTGGGACATGTTTGGGGGGTCAATAGAAGCTTAACCTCAAGTTTGTGGGGTCGCCACCCTTGTCCCCCGGCCGCCATCTTGGAAAAAGGGGTGAAAACACTTTTTTCGCGATATCTCGGAAACTATGCGTCTTACAAAAAAATTGTTAAAACATAATTTGTAGCAAATTGTTTTGCCTACAAATATGTTTATATAGCTTTTTGCCCTAAATTAAAAATTAAAGAAGTTATAAGCAAAAAAGAGAGAATTTTTTTATGAAAATTTTCTTTTTTGCTCTTTAACTTTTTTTTAATACATTTTACAAAAACATTACCCCAAACCAATCTTGTAGATGATCTTTTGAGGAAATTTTTTCCCTTTTTATTTTTTTTAATTTCATTTATTTAAAACGCTGTTACAGCGCTCCAAAGTTGACCGGGTTCGTCAATGCTCATGGGAATCCGGTCAAAATGAAATGTTTTACTTATTTTTTTTTTATAAATATATTCATACAAAATTCTTGTTAAATTCGTACAACTTTACTTATTCATTCCTAATTCTTTTCCGTACCATAGAACTTACCAAATTTAACTTACCGAAGGTTAAGCAGGTAGAAAAGGTTTGAGTTAATAGAAAAGGTTTCTTCATGCTTTTTCAGGATGTGATACAACATCAGCTGCCTATAATATGGGGAAATTAAAATTTATAAAAATTATGGAGAAACATCCTGAATTATCTGGTGGTACCGCGCTATTCCTGAGTGAGAAAGTCGATCCATCTTTGCTCACTCTTGTTGGCGAACGTTTTTTCATAGCTTTATACGGCGGTAATAAAGACGACTTGCAATACAAACGATTTACCAAGACAGTGACTAAAATTCATTTAATTTATCATCTCAACCTCCAACACAAGATGCTGCTCGTTTTTCCAGTCTCCGAGTATATCACCAGGTCCAGTCGTGGCTCGGAAGATATCAAAATCCTGAAGATTGGGGCTGGAAAAAGCATGCAAACATTTGGATGCCAATACAAGCTTCCAAGCCTCCAGCACCCCCCGATATCATGAAATACAGTATGCCTCCATTGTTCTGGCGAAACACGCAGCAACATTATGGAAATGTCAAAGTTAATGGAAGAAAATTAATTTGAAGATGAACTTCCAACTATGACTCCAATTTTAACTCCTGTCATTCTTCAAACTTTCACATTTGACGTTGTTTTAGAATCTGAACCACAGCCTGGACCATCGAAGAAAAGTCGATTGGAGTAGCTAACTAATAAGTGATTAAAAATATTGTGATGTCGAGGATTACCTTATAAGCAAGATGTCCGTGGAGTAGGCCTCTACCTCATAAGTAAAGTTATACGAATTTAACAAGAATTTTGTATGAATATATTTATAATAAAAAAATAAATAAAAAATAAGTTAAACATTTCATTTTGACCGGATTCTCATGAGCATTGACGAACCCGGTTAACTTTGGAGCGCTGTAACGGCGTTTTAAATGAATGAAATTAAAAAAAATATGGGAAAAAATTTTCGTAAAAAGATAATCTACAAGATTGGTCTGGGATATTTTTTTTGTAAAATGTATAAAAAAAAAGTTATAGAGCAAAAAAGATAATTTTCATAAATAAATTCTCTCTTTTTTGCTTATAACTTCTTTAATTTTTAATTTAGGGCAAAAAGCTATATAAACATATTTGTAGGCAAAACAATTTGCTACAAATTATGTTTTAACAAATTTTTTGTAAGACGCATAGTTTCCGAGATATCGCGAAAAAAGCGTTTTCACCCCTTTTTCCAAGATGGCGGCCGGGGGACAAGGGTGGCGACCCCACAAACTTGAGGTTAAGCTTCTATTGACCCCCCAAACATGTCCCAAAAATAAAATTGCGTCCTCTAAAAAATGCAAAGCTCATGTAACATTTCAATGGACTATTACTGCTCCGCCCGATACTCTTCTCGACCGCCCGATCACCTCTTGAACTACTCTGATGTTCGTGCCGATGTTGACGAGGTTCTCGTAAATGATTGTGGTTCGATCGGCTGCGCCATGTTTTTATATGTTGTGTTAGTATAAAATGGAAATGTATTACTTGTATATCCCGCTGCTCCTCCGTCGGTCTCGGTCCTCGGCCTCGACGTAGTTGTTTCGATGTTTATTGGCACCGCAATCCCGACGGTTGGTACGCATACGTATGCAGTTTTTACGACTCGTAACTCGCACTCGATTCACGATAAACAGAAATTACGCGAAGCGAGGCCCATTCGACGGACCGAAACATATGTCAATGTAATGTTTATTTTGATGAAATGAGATACGATTTACTCGTACGTGGATGTAGTTCGCGAAAGTTTTTCTTGAATTCAAAAGAGTGAAACGAGACGAAGGTTCAGTCATTTAATCGCAAGAAAATTTTCAAAAATCCTACCTCGCCGCCTCATCTGGGGTACCCTCAGATCTCAATTCGCATCTTCGGCCGCATCGTCACTTTCTATCAAGTGAGGTAGTGGGCGAATGCTTGCCTATTTAGCATAAATATTAATAATATATGTAGACATAATATTACGTTAGACCTGTTTTGCACAAGCGTGAACTCGGCGAGGCGGCTGCTTAGTAGCGACTTCTTTGATAATTAGACTCAATTGTTTAAATTATTTACAATATTCTGAGTATTTGGATGTATACTTACTCAATTTGGAAATTTTGTTACGTCTTTTCTATTATTTCTTTGTGTATCGATGCGTTAATGTCATGTTTGCGTTAAGTAGTAAAATATATTGTTTCTATCCGTGAGGACCATTAATTGGCTTCGGCTGTTGGTCTTCCTTATAAATAAATAAATAAATTAATTAATTAATAAATAAAAAAAAAGATCTTGATAATTTTTATACGACACCGACTCGAATTTATATATACCCTTTTAAATCAATAAATAATTTTTCAAATCGGTCTAGTCGTTATAGAGTAAAAACAATTTTTTTTCTTTGTTCGTTACAACAAACATAAAAAAATAACACATATCGATGAATTAAAAACCTCCTCACTTTTTTAAGGTAGTTAAAACGTCTACCCAAATATTACGGAACGGCCACCCAATGGAATACCACGGCCGCCATTTTGTTTTTTATAAAATAAATCTATTCAAACTCAACGGTACCGTAGAGGTTACAAGCGGTAAATCAGCTCGAAAACCGTCGAAGAACAAACGAACTCACTTACACACGATATACGGTGAAAAAATTATCATCGAGCTCATTTTTATTTTGCCGTAGATGGGTTAAAAGAAGAGGGCCTGCAATAAAACTCAGACACGTATCGTAGCTCGACAGAGAGTCACCATAGCGACGTGCGGACGTGCTGGCGGGTGTACCTTCGTAGAGGGCGAGGCCGTAGGGCTTGAGCAGCGGGCGGTCGGGGGAGTCCCGCGCCAGCAGCTCGCGCGCGCCGGCGCCGCCCGCCACGCGCAGGCGCTCCAGCTTGTTCAGGTACGTGTCGCACCTGCAACACGCGCGGCGTCACTCGCGGTCGTCACACGCGCGGCGCGGCGCGGCGCGGCGGCGGAGCGAGGCTTACCAGTAGAGGTAGCCGTCGTGCAGCGCCAGCCCGTTGGGCCAGTGCAGGTCGTCGGCCACCAGCACGCTGCGGCGCGCGCCGTCCATGTGCGCGCGCTCCACGCGGCCCGGCGCCGCGCCGCGCGCCCACGCCGTCCAGTACATGGAGCTGCACACAACGGGACGGTGAGCACGCGCCCCGAGAGACGACACTCACGTGCGGCGGGAGAGGGGCTCACCCGGCGGCGGGGTCGAGCGCCAGCGCGCGCGGCGCGTGCTCCGGGTCGCGCACCAGCACGCGCCGCGTGTCGCGCGCCTCCAGCCGCGCCACGGTCACCCGCCCCAGCGCCTCGTCCGTCCAGTACAGGTTGCCACCTAAACGGCGTCGGACCGGGTTAGTACCCTCGTCGATACGGCGAAACGGCCCGCCTCGGTTAAATATTATCGGCGAGGGGCAGCCTATTTTTTTGAAACGAGTTTAACCGGGGGGGGGGCCGATACGCGACCGGTAAAGGGACGAGTTCCGGGTCCTCGATGAGAAACGCGGTAGGTTGGCCGCTGAGCGACATCGACCTCCCGGTAAAGATCGGTCGCTACTAAATATGAAATACGTCAAATTATCGTTTAAGCCTCCTAATATCCAACCTCATAATCCGATCTACCTAATAATCCGAAAGTTTGTGTGTAGGTGTATGTTTGTTCCCTCTTCACGCTTCAAAAGCTGAACGGATTCAGATGAAATTTGGAATGTACATATATCGTACCTAGGATTAACACGTGGGCTACTTTTTAACTAGATAATAGCGGGCGAAGCCGTGGGGCACGGCTAGAAAACAATAATTTGACGTATTTCATCATCCGTCTCGCCTGACGTCCCGGGGAGGCCAGAGATACCCTTCCCCTCGAATTGGAATCTCATCGGAAACTTCACTCGGCTCGTCTACTTGCGGTGTAGTAAATTACGGGGAGCCTTTGTATCCGTACGATGAGATTAAATTGGTCGGCGACAACGAATCGTTTTGGAGGCGATTTTCATAACGCGGCGGTGTTTTTGGTCCTTCGAGCCTATGAATACAACGATGTACGGGGCGGACCGTTCACCCTGACTGTTCTTCAGTAGTTATAGAAGGTCGATGAGTAAACACGTGCGAGCCCAAACGTTGTTTTATTGAGTGCAAAAGTTATTGGCGCGGTGTCGCGACTTCACTTCCTCGGATCCTCGTATAATGCTCACCCGCGGGAATGTGTCTCTCGTACGATTTGCATAAACCGTACAAATAATATTTGAAAACGTATGTACATCGATTCGTTAAATTAAGTAATATTATTATAACGCTTTTATCACTATTCACTATTCGTTTTTATATATATACCTACCTACATACGTACGTTCGGTCTCATTATTATTAATTATTCGGGGGATAAGCGGCTCACCCATCCAGTCGACGGCGATGCCCTCGCAGTTGTCGACGTCGTCCGAAATGAACACCTCGCGCTCCGAACCGTCCAGCTTCTGTCGCACTATTTCATACCTGCAAGGGATAAAAGCGTCGTTACGTAGGTCCCGGGGGAGGGGCGGAAGGTCCCGGTACGAGAGAGGGCGCGGCGCGGCGGTACCTGTGCACGTCGCAGTAGTAGAGGTGGTCTCGCGCCAGGTGCACGGCGGCGGCGGTGGGGCGCGCGCAGTCGGTGGCGGGCGCCGCGGGCTCCCAGCGCGCCGCCCGCGCCGCGCCGCCCAGCGCCAGCGCCTGCACCATGGGCGGCGCGCCGCGCGCCACCACCACGTACTGCTCCAGCTCCACGCCTGCGGGACCACCACGTTACCGTTCGCGGGCTACTCCGTCGACACGTCGTCGGCGGCCCGCGCCCGGGAGGATACTCACGCACGCAGTGGTAGAGCCCCGCGAGGCGGTAGCCGTGCCGGCACAGGCACGCGCCGTGCGCCGCGCCGCCCTCGTTCGTCGTCACGCAGATGTCGGAGCAGCGCCCGTTGTGGTGCGCGCACGGGTGCTCCACTGGAACATATCGCGCACGGTCACGTTCGACTCGCCCGGACTCGCGAACGAGAGGGCGACGGGCGGCGACTCACCCGCGGGCTGCCGCTGCCGGTGGAAGACGAGCGCCGCGCGGGGCCGCGCGCTCGCTTCGACGAGCCGGCGCGCGGCGCCGCGGCGCGGCACGCGGCTCTCGGCGGACACGGCGCGCGCGCTCCACTCGGGCAGGTACAGCGTCGCCGCCAGCACCGACATGTGCTGCAGGTGCGCCGTCTGCGACACGAGCGGGGTGAGAGGGGGCGGGCGGGGCGCGGCGGGCGGGGCGGGGGAGGCGCACTCACCGAGTAGGAGCGGCGCACGGTGCGGCGGCGGGCGCCGTCGTAGTCGGCGCGCTCGACGCACTCGAGGTAGGCGTCGGCCCAGTAGACGTGGCGGTTGGCCAGGTCCAGCGCCACGCCGGTGGGGTACACGAGCTTGTGCTGCGCCACGGCCGCGCGCGCGCCGCCCGCCAGCGTGGCGCGCCACACGCCCGCCGGCGACGCGCCCCACACGCTCCAGAACATGGCGCTGCGGACGGCCGACGGGTTAGTGTCGGTGTGTGAGTGCGCGCGTGCGTGCGTGCGTGCGTGCGTGCGTACGTGCGTGCGTACGTACCCGTGCAGCGGGTCGAGTGCGGCGCCGTGCAGCTTGTTGAGGTCGGCGTCGAGCAGCAGGCGGCAGTGGCGCAGGTCGGCGCCGCACACGTACAGCGCCTCGCGCGCCTCGTCCGCCAGGTACCACGCGCCCGACAGCCAGTCCACCAGCAGGTGGCTCACCGCTGGAATGTCCCCGGTTGTTTGCGTTCGCTTTATTTTTTTCAAAGGTTCGTTCGTTTATTTGATCCGATATTAGTGGGACGTTAACGTTGACCGTCGACGACGATCAATATTGGTTCGAAGAGTTCGCGGTCGTCGTTCGTTAGCCCGGGACCGCCTAGGTCGTTCGTGAAATGAAAGGCGGACGATCGAATCTATAAAAGCCGAGCCGAAAGGTCGAAGAATCCATCTCTATTGATAATTTTGCTCCCGCCGTTATATACGATAAATGATTCCTGACGTCAGTAGGTCGTTCGAAAGCGACTCACACTTGAGGTCCGGAAACAGCGTGGGCGAAGGCAGCACGCGCCTCACGGTGAAGTCGTCCGCCGACACGCACACGATGCCCGACTTGCTTATGTTGTGGTGGATGTAGCAGATGGACCTGATTTTTTTTTTCAGTTATTTAATTGATAAACGTTTATTAGATTGAATGATTCGATAAATACAAGGAGGGCAAATAAAGTAATGTACACGTAAAAAGTAAACACGCGCGTCCCTGACGACATATCCCACATTTTGTAGGTACGAGTAGAGATCTTTCATTCCAAAAGGAGGCTGGGATGCGAGTATCGACCTGTTGGAGTAGAGGAAGTCGATGGCGCGCACGTTGAGCGCGTGCAGCGAGGAGTTGCGCGGGCGGGGCGGGGCCGCGGGGGACGCGGGGGGCGCGGGGGCCGGCCACGCGCGCTCCACGCCCGCCTCCGTCGCCACCACCAGCGACAGCGGCTCCTCCTCCGGGTCTGCGCAACGACATCCACTGTATATACCTTCATATATCGTACTTTCTAATCATACTATAGTACGTTACTCGTACCGAAACTACACGTACATTCATCCTATCGTTAAGGAGTCTACTTAACACGTCATTTAATCTCGTTTTATTCCCTAAAGCTCTAAGGCCTATATGAACTTAGCATTCACAATCGACTCGCTCGATACTATAGAAATAAAATATGGACATGTCAAAACTACAGAAACAAAATTGTGATGTGAGTGTTGTGTGTGATGTTAGTGTTTACGGCCCCACGATAAATGGCATTGAACCGAGTGTGAATGTGAAAGCGTTTATTTGTATGTTTTACGTGTTACTTTAGTCGGGCCCGCCGGGCGGGTCAGCTTGGCGTGAAACATTAAAACTTAAGTTTAACCGGCTGGACGAACGTCCCATTCCAGAAATATTTGAAGTGATATCGATCGCGCCGGCAATGACAGGCCACCTCTTTAATTTCGATGTATTACATAATATACCTTAGGCCGAGGATAGGGGTACATTGAAAACCAGCACTGTGTGCTCTTGTAAATGAACACGCAGGATTAGCTGAATTTACTCCAATCACTCTACAAAAAATAGTATTAAGTTACAAATAATAAGCTTAATTCGATGTATTTTTAGAAAATAAACATATGATTTGTTGCATTCTTGTAAACGTGTATCCAATAGGATAGTTTACGTCGGAGGATAGCTTACCGTTGATGGCCATGCAAGTGGTCTGGTCGTCCAGCAGGCGGTACCCGGGCACGCAGTCGCAGCGGTACGAGCCCTCCGTGTTGTGGCACGCCTGGTCGCAGCTCTCCTCCAGCGAGCACTCGTCGCTGTCTGCAACACACGTGCACTTGTAACATGGCGGCAGGCGCGCGGCGCTGCCGAGGCCGAGGCCGTGTGTATACTGACCGACGCAGCCCCCGGCGGCCGGCTCGTACCCGGCCCGGCAGTAGCAGGCGGGCCCGCCGTGCGTGGGCCGGCAGCCCTCCGCGCACGCCAGCCCCGCGCTCGCGCACGTCGCCTCCGTGACTGCACACACATTGGACACCGTCATTACGCTGCTTTCCTCATACGAGTTTAACACTCATCGGAACACTTTTTTGAGTTAAGCGGCCGATGAGGTGAGGTTAGTATCTACTTACGTTACCGATTCGAAAGAATACTCACAGTTGTCGCAGATATCCCACTCGTCGCTGCCATCGAGGCAGTGCCGCACGTTGTCGCAAAAGTGGTAAACGGGGACGCACGAGAATTGGCCGTCCACGGGCGTCGCACACCTCGCGCTCCCGCCCGGACACTTGAAGTCTTTCTCGCCTGGAACGAAGACCGGCGGGTCAGTCACGCCCGCTGGCATCGCACGTCGCGTGGCGGGTGCGGTACGTACACATGTAGGGCTCCTCGTCGGAGAGGTCGTTGGGCCCGCAGTCGGCGTCCCCGTCGCAGCGCCACGCGGTCGGCACGCAGCGGCCGCTGCGCGCGCACCGGAACTGGCCCGCGCCGCACGTCGTTTTCCACGCTGTAACACGGCACACGTCACGTCACGTTAGGCCGGGCCCGTGGGTGCGGGGGAGCACGCCGCATACTCACTGCAGTCGATCTCGTCGGAGGCGTCGAGGCAGTGCACGCGCGAGTCGCAGCGCCAGGCGGCCGGCACGCAGCGCAGCCCGTCGGCGCACGCGAACTGTCCCGCGCCGCACTGCAGCGTGCCGTCGCCCGCAGCCGACACGCTCTCTGCAACCGATATGCCTAACTGAACCGACGCAGCACGTAAGGATTATATGCCTCTGAGACATGTTATTGTATGGGAACTCATCTCATAAATCGTGGCATTTCACGCACACGCTTTTATTTATTGTATTAAACGCTGGCTATTAAAAAAAACACACACCAGAAGAAATACCTTCCCCACAGGGTTCACTGGGCCACTAGTTGTACGAGCGGCTTGTAGCCTGCAAAACTGGTGTCCGATAATCTTGGAGCTCATATCGTCATTTATAATGGCCAGAAGACTATTGGTACTTATGCGGCTCAATGGATGCTGTTCTTTTGCGCATAATGGGAAAGAAGTCATCTACGTGTGCGTCCGCAAACATCCATGATGCGTTACAAAAACGTGGCAGCCCTAACAGCATCCTGAAACCATTGTTAAGGGATTTCTGTGTGTATTTGGTCCAAAGACTGCACGTGTAAAACGACTGACTACTCCCTAAACAGTGTCAATTTAACTGGCATACTTAGTACAACGCACAAATCTACGAGCCAACATATTACATCCCACTTACAACGTTCTCCATTTCTTCTGAATGTTCATAATTTCATATCATCAGACAATTCCTAATTTATCCAGTGACCCAGGTATTGAACTGCTTAACCCAGCTAGGAGGAGATCCGCCAAACTTTACAGGATGAGTTTTTGCCATGTTGAAATTATACTAACTCACTCTTAGTAGCATTGTACCTGAGCTCAAGGGATGGTGCATATTGCTCACAGATCACTAACAGGCGTCTGAGAGCATTAATCGATGAACTCCATCAATGGTGTAACCGACACTAGCACTGCTGAGTTCATAGATCAGTTTATTCATGTACCTACAGATTTACAAACCATTAAGGTGAAGTTAAGCCGTCCTTAAGCTATTAAGATAAACGGTAGTTTATGTCAAACTACACTAATATAATAGAGAGGTAAAGTTCTTTTGTTTGCAGAAAGTTATTTCTTTTGAAAATTTTTTCAGTAATAGACAGATAGATCAAGTCATCCATGAGTGTCGTGGGCTATATTTAATTGTGATAATATTAGGATTTCAGTACGAAATCACGAGTACTTTATTCGTAAAACAAGGCCTAGAAAAATAAGCTGATTGGCCGCTTTATCGGCGTACGCTGAAAAAACAGTTTGACATAATATGCAAATATGTATGGCAAAATGTTGGCTCCATTAGCTTTATTAAACAGTCTGAGCCAGTATTAACAATTATTATACATTATAATCCGGATGATGCAATGGTTAATGGGGATCCTCAACATAAAACACGTAAAGTAAAAAATACGCATAAAGCGTGCATAAAGCATATATGGATCATTGGCAGAATTGGTTACGGCATTGTAACAGATATAAAAGTGCGCCAAGTCCCGATCCATATATGTTTTCCTGTACTATATTATTATGTACATGTGAACTCTGACCGAGTATTGCATACGAATATTAGCTATACAGCCAGTATAGAATAAGAGCACCACACTCTTAGAAAGCAGATAAGGTATCTGGGGTCGGGTCACGCGCACGCGTCTCGCTCGAGCGCGCGGCGCGATGCATGCCTCGGTTGTTCCACACGCGACAACCAGACCCTTGTCCTGCGGCCGGCGGAGGTATGTTATACGATGTCTTATCGAGTTACCGTTCTGGAATCATTAGTCCGAGAAGGTCTGACCGGCAAAAATACATGATAAGTTATTGTATGGAGACGTGTTTAGGCAATCGACGCGCAGTCGTTCATAATCAGAATGTTAATGAATCTTCATCGGTAAATTAAGCGTAGTTGAAAAGTTACATCCTTCTAATCCTACTAATATTATAAATCCGAAAGTTTGTGTGTAAGTGTGTAAGTATGTTTGTTCCCTCTTCACGCTTGAACGGCTGAACGGATTTAGATGAAATTTGGAATTTACATAGATTATACCTAGGATTAACACATAGGCTACTTTTTAACTTGATAATAGCGGGCGAAGCCGCAGGGCACGGCTAGTATACTAATAATATAAATCCGAAAGTTTGTGTGAAAATGTGTAAGTATTTTTGTTCCCTCTTCACGCTTTAACGATTGAACGGATTTGGATGAAATTAGAAACGTATATAGATTATACCCAGGATTAACACATAGGCTACTTTTTAACTTGATAATAGCAGGTAAAGCCGCGGGGCACGGCTAGTAAGTTATAAATCAATAGGTTGAAATGTTTTCCAAAATGATTTCTTGTAAAAATGGGTTAACATTTGTTTCATGGAACACGACGCCAATATCCAGCGAAGACAGCGTGCATCACTATGTACTTACCAATTACATAGAGATCGTCTAATCTAAAAACTCAATCTCTCAAACTTCCCTCTACTAAAATCCATAGATTGTAAGAAAAAAATGCTCAAATTTATTTCAGAATTACATCCATATTATGACTAATATTAAACAACGTAAAATTACATAAGACACTCACAAAAATTACACTAAAAATACAATCAAATTACTTGACTTGTTATTTGATAATGACGAAATAAACAGATATATTTTATGAGTTATGTTACCTCTACCATGTACTACGGTACTTTATTGATTTTTCGTAAACAAAGGAGTATGTACACTCCCGCAAGATTTTTATGATGAACGTGAAGCACAACATTGAAGTGTCATCACCCGACCAAGATCAAAGCATTGTTTTCGCAGTTGCACGTCAATGAGCGAGCCAGGTTCACGGTCGCGCGCACCTTCATCACCCGTCGCGACTCGCGTCGTACATATCAACTCGCATCATAGTACTCGTACTATGTAGTACTATGTATTATGTAGCGGTATAGCAAGGAGTGGAACTCATTGCACGCGTCTTTCTTTCCCGAATGGTACAATCTGAGAGTCATCAAGTCTTCAGGTATCTTTTAGAAAAGCATCCTACATATTCGTTCTCGATCAGGTGAGATAGTGGTCAAATACTTGCCTACTTAAACAACTGTGTAGGTACGATATTTGCGTATGATTGCACTACCTGACTCGCCACCCCCTAAATATAATTAATACAAACCACACCGAAACTTGATACTCCTCGGTTTGTATTCGTATATGTGCCTAGTCTTCCTTCGTCTCACGTGAAGCGAATCAAACCCTTAATTTGTGATGATGGCGGCGGACGATCGGCGAGTCGTGCGAGGGGGAGTAAATTGAACTGGTTTTGTCGTGGAATTGAAGGGCAACATTGGAAAACATCGTATCTTTAATTTGTTTCAGATCAAACTCAAACTTGCTCACGTCAAAAACTCTGTATATGAGGGTCTTGTATAAGTAAACATTATTTTTTTTAGGAAAATAGACAAAATCTAATGTTTGCTTACGATCGCAACATTGAGAAGTTTGAGAATTCGAGTGTAGAGTATAGACTGAATATCTATATGTCAGGTAAGTATATGTGAGGCTCAGTCCCAGTAATTTTCCCGTATTCCCATGACACAGAGGTATCAGTAATCAACCCGGCTTCGTGTGAGCACGAGCTCGACATGGTTCGCGATTAGAAGCGCGCCCGCTGCGCTGGGTTGAGCAACATTAATCAAGGATTAATCGATTCGACTCCTTTCTTTAAGTACAACATTAATCGATACATAATTCACAATTTGTATGGCAAAATTAAATTCTTAAGATTAACAATTGAAAATGTATGGTATGAATGAAATATATGGTACGAGTCTAAATTCGCAGCAACAGCCAGGATTGATCCGGGATACAATGTCGGTCGAGTGAATATGTGTGGTAGGCGAAAGAACATTCTGTGACGAAGACGTAAACAGAATATTTAATTGTACCTTGTAAGTAAGATAATAATGTAGCTGCGAACGTGTGTGGCACATGTGCATGACGAGTCAGCCCCGCACTCTACGTATAATGAAAACAGATTGCGCCATAAACTTTATTTTATAACAACCGGCTACACAGGACCACACGGACGTCTTAATGGCTAGTTAGATAGTTGTATGCGGATTTCCTCTCGTAATCTCCAACGACGCAAGCCGCAGCGTCACGTCAATCTACAAAAACCAATTATGCGATTATTTAAGAACTTTATTTGGATCTTATTTCTTTTACTTGACTTTGACTGTGACTTTTGCATACACTTGCAAAATATTATATTATTACTTGAAACTGGCATCGGTGCATTAAGCACAGGATTTCGGAGCCTAAATTAAAAAAAAAAACTTTTGAAGAAACATTGGAAGTTCGAGTAAGAATGGTTGCTTAACACCAATAGATCATTATAGACCCTAAATGTTACATAGTAAAAGGAACATAAAGAAGATTTATTAAAAAATACCTATTCAATGATACCCTACTTGACAAAGTTCGAAATTATTATTTTTCTTTTCACAATATGGCATTTGGCGGTTGCCATATTTAATTTTGATTACTGTCATGTCTTTAGTGACACAGTGATTGACGTAAGAATAATCAAAATCGGCCCACGTGTTTAGTCTCTAGAGAGCCACAAAGCAACAGCCGTATACATGCATACATACATAGGTTGATAAACACATTACCCTCCATTGCGTCGCGCAGACGGGTAAAAAGGCCATTGACAGGGTATGGCACGACATTGGCAAGCTACCAGCCTCCAACCTCCCGGTTTATGTGCTTGGATTTCGGATTTCTTCAGGGAGCGGTTGATTCGAATTGTTGCACGTCCGATCTAATGGCAATTAACGCCGGGGTACCTCAAGGGTCGGTTCTTTCAGCAATGCTCTTTTTGCTCCTTATGAACGATTTGCTTAAGCCCGGTATCTTTGGGTACGCAGACGATAGCACTGCTGGCGAAAAATATATATCCAAAAAATGCACGAGCTGGAGACGTACATTCCAGTCACAAAGAGAAGCTATGATCAGACGATTAAACTCGAATTTGATGGGGCGATACCAATGATTTCGATTCAATGTGTACAAAACACAGGCGTGTCATTTCATCCCCAAACGGAGACGTTCAAATCTGTCTCCGACACAAAGATGTGCCGATACTATCGCTAACAAGCTTGAGCTTCTTGGCGTTACCTTATCGTCGAATTTCAACTTTAACTCATAAGATCGATTTTTATGATGATTTGATTTTTATGATAGATAAGTTGAGTCCTAACTGCAAAGTCTTGGACAGCGACGTAAGGTAGCAAGCCTATCGGTATTCTATCGCTTACATGTTGGATAGTGTGTTCAGGAATCTATACTATATATAATTTATACTTATCTATACTTAATATTATAAAGCTCAAGAGTTTGTTTGTTTGTTTGAACGCGCTAATCTCAGGAACCGCTGGTCCGATTTGAAAAATTCTTTCAGTGTTGGATAGTACATTTCTCGAGGAAGGCTATATTATATTTTCAAAATAATTAGGGATCCTTACTAAAAGTCTAATAATCAGTATAAATAAGTCGTGAGAATTGCTAGTTACGAGTACATGATATAATTCCTCCATGCCCTTTTTACCATCTTACACCAAGTCAAACTGCCAAACGTCATCCATTTATGGTTGACCACCATATATATTGACCACCATATATATTGACATACCTCCAGTTCGCTCGAAGCGTTTCGCTTCTACATTTATTATCCGTACAGCGAATGAGTGGAAGTCATTGCCTGCGTCTTTCTTCCCCGGACGGTAAAATCTGGGAATCTTCAAGTCTCGAGTGAATAAGTACCTTCTATGAATAGGCAAGCATGTTCGGCCGCATCGTCACTTTCCATCAGGTGTGATGGTGGTCAAATGCTTGCCTATCCAGCATAAAAAAATAGGAGAAACTTAGCCGAATTTAAAACATGATAGGACAATACATACATTATACCTACTATTTATTGGATAATCTATGCGGGTGCGGGCGTACTCGAAATATCTCAAACGGCTTTATTATTATATTAATGACACCCATTAATATAATAAAATGTCGTTAGTCGTGTAGTTAATAATATTTATAAAAAATAAAGTACCTCCAGAGATAACATAATGTTAATTAAACTTAATTAATAAGTTAACCGCACCTTCTTTGTTCCAATATCGAAATTATCTTGACCCATACTTTTTTATTGACAAACAAGTCAGTTGTTCGCGCCACGCACATCATTTTGTGGTCATCAAATGTTTTTGCGCCAACATTGTTATTGTGTTTAAGTATAATTGTAGCTAGTTCGCGCTCGGACTCCGTCCGCGTCCGAGGCGCCACCATAGCATTATCAATAAACATAACAGACAATTTTATCAGGCAAGTTGTATATGTACCACGTACAAATACTTAGTTTTATTGTCTTTTGAATTTATTGTGTAATAATTAAAAATACAAATATAGTTAAGGTGCTTCAATGGAGAGCCAAAAAACTATGTGGAAACGAATTATACTCAAACATGCGGAAAGTTTACAATACGGCTGTTCTAGTTCTGTGATCTAGAGTATTCTAAACTAACAATTCAAATAACGAATATTGCGTTTCATTCGCACACCGGCACCGGTGTAAGTACCTATTAATCGCGAATAGCTGCCATCCCATATTAGGTACCTGCTCATGCTGCTCTAATGAACTCAGGTAACATAGTCGTCTGTAGACACGTCCGTTGACCCTTAAGAAATAAATAACTAGTTCGCTACGAACCTACATTTTACCCAATACAGAAAATCTTTTGGAATGAATTGCTTATATATTTTACTTAATGATTTTTGTGTTCGTTGTATACAATTACAAGACATAAACTAACCGTACTTCACATGTAAAACTATTTTTGACGATATCTCACGCGGCAGATTAAATGTTTTACCGACCACTTACGTGTACGGATGGGTGTCGGTGCCCCTTAATATTTTCATACATATAATTTTAATTGCCAATTTAAGGTTTGGCTAAGTCACCTATTCTCTGAGAATTTTAAGTTATTCGCTTGTAATGTTTAGAGGCTAAATGCCTCTGACAGACGGACCGACGGACAAAGTGCTGAACCCCAAGTTACACCTTAGAGATCTCGCTTCAATCAATTATTTCACTATAGACCTGAGTGACCGAGGCCACATTATAATCCACCATCTTATCGCGATAAAAAATAAAATTATAAATTATAGTATATTTCAATATTTGTAAGACAAGCCAGAGATAATTAAGCAAATTGGCCGCTTTATCGGCGTATGCTGACACTTAGACGCAAGGAAACAAAATGTATGGTAAAATTATTGGCATCTATTAGGTTTAAGCGCTGTCCACACATTTCTGGGTGTAGGCCCCGTCAGAGCTCCGTCGACTACGCATCTATATTATTATTATAACTATTTTAAATTTAAAAAAGCGGTGAAACTTCACAACGCTGTAACTTTGGAAATACTGGCCCGATTTCGATGAAACAAAACGGGATGAAATTTAATGACCACCAAAAAAACAATTGTTGCCCTAAACAGCCTCATCCAAAAAAAATATAATATGTACAAATAAATGAAACCTGTACCAAAATCTTTCGGGCTATTTAAGTCATGCCTGCACTACAAAAACTTTTCATAACCCAAAAAGGCCACGCGTGTACCAAATTTTAACTTGGGGTATAATTTAGATGGCCACCAAAAATAAAAATAAAAATCCAGTGACAGAACCGAATCGGATAACAGTAGGTTAAGGTTTTTTTTTTAATAATTAATACAAAAATATTTATAATACGAAAAAAATAATTTATAGTAACATATTCGGATGAAATTTTTAAATAAAATGCGAGTACATATTTGTTGCATGCGTGGCCTTTTTGGGTAGCTCAGAGATTATTCTGAAGATACTTGCCTTTTTTAGGTTAGCAGACTTTACGTTTATTGGTGATAATTTCATATTAATATGGGGATTAAATTCTGGTAAGTACTTAGGATTTTTGGGCGTTATATTTCATTATATCTGGTGATTGCTTAAACCTAAGCCAAACAAAACCTATTATTATTTGCACGAGAGACTTTTATAGTAATATTTTGATGTGCTGGTGTGACTCAATGAGCCATACCAACACATACAAAATTTCATGAGAATCAGTTGAAAAATGCGACCTGCGAGTCGACCGGGCGAGTCGAGTAGATGAGTGCGCATTCGCCTTCAAAGCAGCGGGTTCGAATCCAAGTGAGATCACAAGTTTGCTCCCCACGGGAAGTTTGTGTTTCTGGTTTTGTGTATGATGTGAATGTTGTGTGTGTGGTGTTAATGTTTACGGTCCCACGTAAAGTCATAGTACTTTTAGTGTAGGATTGTGAGTGTGAATGCGTTTATGTGTATGTTTTTTTTACCCGAGCGACGCCGGGCGGGTCAGCTAGTTTTAGTATACATTAGATGGGCTAGATTTTCGTTGTGCCATGTTTGCGGGCCAGCTTGGATAGAAGTTACGCTTCTCTGTATATTATTTATATGAGTGAAGGTGACCGCGGAAGGCGGACGGCTACTATACAAGTTAAATGCAATGCTAGTGATCGAGACAAGTGGGGAGCTACGCCATTGCCACCGCGCCGCGCCGCGCCGCTCTGCAGGAAATGGGATCAAATCAAGTGGCGCGCGCTTTACATTTGCGCCTCTTCCACATCCTGGCCGAGGCCGCGTCCTCTCAAATGTATTAGTACCTATTACATTATGATTGTAGTAAGTAGGTAACTCCATTCAACTATCATTTATTGTACCTATATGGAAGTATTATTTAGTAATGTCTTCTAGCAATGACTAAATTATAGATCAGAGACGATATGTTGTATTGTCTCAAGTAAGCCATAAAACGGTCATAAACAATACAAAATTGTCTCTGGTGAATCATCATTTGTTCTTCATCTATAATGTTTTTTTACTTACTTTAATTATCTAAAGAACAATATTTATAAGTATTGTTAAGCAAACAGAACAACAAAAACAAAGAATAATACTGAGATGTAGGCGTTTTGGTGTCATAGGTATATCGTCAGTATGAGTTAGAATAGTCACAGTGTGGTATCAATTTCGTAAATCATTAAAAACACCTTTACATGGAAAAAATTCTAAAAGTAAAAATCTTGCCATGAAGAAACCTTCTTATGTCGATTATTTATAAATTAGTAACAATATGGACTTACATAACATATTTGAATAGCCTCAATAATCTATTTTCACCGACTTCCCAAAAAAGGAGGAGGTACTCAAGTCGACTGTATTTTTTTAATGTTTGTTACCTCATAATTTCGTTCCACGTAAACCGATTTAGAAATTTTCTTTTTTGTTTGATAGATGTTGCTTTCCAATTCGTCCCATTTAAATTTGATCAAGATCTGATTAGTAGTTTTTGAGTTATCCTCAATAATGCGTATTCTGTGGACTACATTGACGATGTTGTTTTTAACCGACTTCAAAAGATACCTCATAACCTTTCCTTGTGCGCCGATTTGTGATGGCTATTTATTTATTTGAAAGCTGGCTTTCCATGTGGTCGCATTTAAATTTGATCAAGATCTGATCACTAGTTTTTGAGTTATTGTCAATAATGCGTGTTTAATACGTTAAATCCGATCAAGGTTCCGAAGATAAAGATTAAAACGAATTAAATAGTTCCAAAGGCTCTGCGACTAGTAACAATAGTATTCATGAATAGAATGCAACATTAATGAGTAGTACAATAATAAAAGCTATATTGCTGAGCTGAGCCTAGTGATGATTTCAAGTGATTCAAAGGTAATAAATTAAACAAACAACATAGAACCATACTTAAAGGAAATAAACAAATATGTACCATACCTAGTGTGCTTACCACCCTCAACCAGGTCATCACTTACCATGAGTTAAGATAGGTTTCAAATTCTATTTCACCTGCACATGATCATTTCCAATGGAAGCCACTACTGGCTACCATGGAAATGATCATGTGCTACTGGCTATCTGTCCGTCTAGATAACCAGAGGCCGTCATCTACTTATATCTACCACTAATCAGATGGACTCGGTAGATTTTGAGGCTGTGAAGACTGACGCTGCATTGACAGCCACTGCCTTCAGAAATTGGTAGTACAGGGCCACTTTTTTCAATGGTATTTTTTTATTACTGTGGCTCTTTTCTTGTAAAGAAGAGAGTTTCTTATTAACTGTATTCTTCTGTATTGCGTTTTACTGCACATCTTTTACAAATAAAATTATCTTTATCTAACTGTATGACAGTTAGATAAAGATAATTTAAAATCATTAAGAAAATAATGGGTACTATTGACAGTCCAAATCATGAATAGTTTACCATTGTTTTTATCTTAATGATATTCATTTTGTATATCAGCCAAAAATATACATAAGTAACATATTTTTTTACAATTAACATTCTCAGAAAGCTCTGAGACCTTGATTCTTATTCTAATCCTTAGCTTATTTGGCTCTACAGCTTTATTCAGAATGCTATATTTTCCATAATATTAAATTGACGTATTCTGTGCAAACTACAGTAAATTAATAGTTGTTTAAACTACACTATTCCACAAAGAATGGCATAGTTGTACCCTACCTCGTAAAATGCAAACCAACACCAGTTGAAGACGCCGCCTTACATTTAAAAGAGATAAATAATATATTTTGTATTTAATCGAAACATTATGAAACAGAACTTGCAATAGCCATACCACGGAAGGCTTTGATCTCAATGGTTGGAATAATGTCCCAAGAGATTCCAGGTATTTAACAAATTACCCTATAATATTTAGACGAATAGTCTAGGAGAAATGTATATAAAGAGCTTTCAAAACTAAATATAACTTACATGTATGATATATTCTATCACAGAATGAACAAAAGTTACTGAGTAATCCAATATATGAAAGATAGATGTCTACATTTAATTTTTTAATGTCTTTGATGCGTTGGATAAACGTAAGGGTTTAAGCCGACTCACAATATATATTTTTTAATTAATTTAATTATGCGACTAGCGACTATTAATGAGTGTTGAGTCAGTATTCCTCTATCAATATCGGCTCAACTATTAGCAGAATATGTGTGCAGGTCAACCAGTTAATATTATAAATCTCATGACTAATTTATATCGGTAGAATGTTTTGACTATGTTGCCTCATTTATGCTATTAATAGACCATTTTTATGTATTATAAGAACCTATGTATCACAAATAAACAATTCCTATTTAAATATGACTTGCCAAAAATGTATCATAAGTTACCTGTTAGTTCATAGAGAGCCACTAGTAATAATATAAAGCAACAACAATTACACTTGAATCTATATTTTAATGTGAGTTAGAGGTTGCAGTACTTAGACGATTCCTTCATTCTATGACGCAAAACAATATTATTTCGTGGATTTTAATTAATGAATTCGATGACTCTCTCTGATCGCTACCAAATGAATTAATGAATATTAAAATTGTAATATGAACGAAAGTTTATTTAATGTAATGCTAACCTGATGAAGAATGAGATTCCTGAGTCGTGATCCCTGGAGAGTGCGCGCGGCAGGCCACCGCGAGCGCCAGGAGCAGCACCAGCGGAGTCCCGCCGGAGCCTCCGCCGCCAGCCATCGCCGCCGCTACTCGTACGCCCGCATCACCAAACACTCGGCCATTTAGCATACAGGAATAACGATGCACCTTTATATACGTACGTAGGTACTGCACAAGATTGCACACCAATGCTCCAAATTTACGATTTTTATTTCTGTTTTTCCAGTCTATTCCAATAACAACGCAGTGTAGGCGAAATTTTAACTCTAGTTTAACATCCTGTCAGACACTTGTTCCCCTGTATTATAATTTTTAATTTATAATTCTATTTTCGAAAATAGGTACTTCTTTCCGGCAAAAAATCCGTTCATCAAGTACAATAGACGCGAACCGAGCCGCTGCTGCATTTGTTTTGTTTGGAATTGAAAGAACGACTCCTACACAGACATAGAAATAATACCTAGTATCGATAGACAATATCTTCAACCGATCGCAACAATACCTTTCTCAGTTGCGATCGACTTCTATTTTAAAACGACCACAATAATTAGTTCGGTTTCAGTGAGCAGCTGCCGTATTCTGTATCATGGATGGGCGTCATAAAATGTCAAAAAACTGTCTAAAGTGACATAAAATCTGTCAACAATGACATAATAGCGTCAAAAACCAAGCCGATTCAACGACCGAAACGAAAGAATGAAACAAAGAGAATACAATACATAAACCACAGAGCATGAAATTTGCTCAGGCTGTTACTTGTGGCGAAATTGTCTATGAATTACGTTTCATGTATATTTATCGATATTTTCGTGGTAGTGCTCGCGAATTGGGAAATTTACCAGTTGATTTGGTGAACAATAGTTATAACATATTTACAGCTAAGGCGATAGGTCTAGAAGAAACGCGAGCGAGTTCCCAATCCCATGCTCTGTGAGAGAAATACAGAGCATATATTCAGTACTACGTGAACAGTTTAAGATATCAGACTATTCGCTGATGTCAAATAAATGCAGGCCTTACATTCAGTTTATAATAATTTAATCATTACTTTTTGTTTTAATTTATGCTTTTTCAAAGATAATATAATCACTCTTTTCTCTTGAGCGTTTAATTTTTGAAAACAATTAAACAATAGATATTCGTCATGATGACAAATTAAAGTTTAAAAAATTAATGTTTTTTCAATGATTGGTTATTTTTAATAAATTCAGCCGGTTCTTATTTATTTAAAGCTATTTATTTCCAAAGAGTTCAAAAATTACTTTTAGGAACTCGATTCCACAAATAGGTTGAAATGAAACGTATTTCTTTACGTTCTTTTACTTTATTCTCGTACTAAAACAGCTGCCACCCTACTACGTAACTATGTTGCACGCGGTTTCTTTTTAAATTAAGAAAAAATGAACATTATTTCTTAGAAGTTTTGTCTTGAAACCGTTTCAACAATTTCATATTGAAACCGTTTGCAACAGAGATAGGTAACGGGGGTCTGGCCTTTCTTCGGTGGTTTTATTGCTATTTAGTCTGTGGGCTAAAACAGCTGAGATTTGTCTATGGGCGTTACGCCCATCCATGACGCTGACTTACAGAATTAGGCTGCAGTAGGTTTGTTTTCTATCTCGATGGACCATGGTCAGTGGTCACATAATAACATTGTCAAACTAGTCTATGTATTCTATGGTCAAATGGTCATACCCCCTATTACGTATCTTCGTTGCACGCGGTTTCAATTAAAATTAAGCAAAAATGAACCTTATTTCTTTGGAGTTTTGTCAATTTAGTATTGAAACCGTTTGCAACAAAGATAGGTAATCGGGGGGCATTTCTATTACGTAGTACTCTCTGTGGTCTGTGATTTCTATCA
This sequence comes from Lomographa bimaculata, assembly GCA_948107665.1. Classification (NCBI taxonomy): domain Eukaryota; kingdom Metazoa; phylum Arthropoda; class Insecta; order Lepidoptera; family Geometridae; genus Lomographa; species Lomographa bimaculata. The sequence continues at coordinate 164,106 of OX403607.1, read as the reverse complement.
CAATCATTTCTGACATTAAATTAATATAAGAACAAATTCGGTCGTCCGTTTCCTATATAGCTTGATAAATTCGAAGAAATAATTTCTTAGTATGTATTTATTAGTATCATTTAATGTGAGGTTGTATTTTAACCGTTTTAAAATGTAAACATAGTTGGAAGTTATGTAACATTTTGTAGGTTAAATTGTTTGTTGTGTGATATATTGAGACGGTTGTTTTTGCGGCAGGCATGGGCGGGCACGGACACGGGCCGCCGTACAAGGTGCCGGAGCACACAACCTTTGCCTCGATCAAGGGCATCCGACAGCTAGAGGAACTCGAGAAGGCGCTCGCCAAAAAGAACCTGCGTGACCCTTGGATTAGGTACGTGATTCGGCCAGACCGCTGTGAACATTAGTAACTACTCCAAGCGTTCTAACATGCTGTGTATGTCGTCGTCAGGAACGAAGTGTGGAGGTACAACCCTGGGTTTGGTACTCGTTGGCAGCGCGCTCGCAAGACCTTCTTCCGGGGCTTACCACTAGGGCTCGCGCTCGCTGTCGTCACCGTCGGCATCGAGAGGACCCTTGGAGATGGTGGCCATGGACATGATGGACATTGAGATAATTGATGTGGAGGACTAAGGAATTATAACATTTGAACTTTGATTACCTGTAGTGTTTATTTTAGTGATAAATTAAATATGTGTTTGAGAATGTGCAATAGCTACCTGTGTTATTGTACTCTTAGTGGCTAGTTCACAATGTTAACTGTCAAGCAAGTTTTTTGTTTACTACTTATTTATTTATTTAAATGATATTACAAATTGAGATAAGATGAAAGTAGTTTATTAAACAGTAATTTTCTGAATGAAACTTATGTTTTCTCTTTTCCTTCAATATTAAACATTAAATAAATATATACCATTGTATGTATGTTTGTAACTTTCTATGTTACTTAATATATGCGAAAAATGTAATAAGTCATAATTATGTGAACTAGTTTTGCATTAACTGTCTGATATTGAAAGGATAATTTGGATTTATTTCTGTAATGAAATGTGGTACAGATTTGTAAAGAATAGGAGTCCCTATAGGAAAAGAGTGTTGTTTTGTAAGATGAATATTAAAATTATAGTTGTTTAATATTTGGTGCCATTTTCGGGAACATCTATTGTGTCGCTTGAAATATTAGAATTTGTGAATGTAAATTTCACAATTTGAGAAATTTTGATGTTAAAAATGTTACTGAATATGCAATCAAGTTCAAATTTTTTTAAACAGGTCTAACGTCTCCTTTTTTCATGAATTTATTTGAAATTGTTTTTTTATGGTCAATAGGCAAGCATTTTATTGTGTTCACCTTGTGTAACAATAAAACAAAATCTGTTACCAAATAAAAACATTTTACTGTTATTTTCAGCCTTAACTCTAAACTCTGTACTCAGAGACCACTTCAGACTACGAGTAAGAACTCAACAAAAACCTTTACTATTTTTACACATTTTGACGTTAAAGTAGTCCCTAAACCCACTGTCTAAGCGAACCTTACACTTGGATGTGGTCCTGGACCCCTGCCATTCAACAAACGGGCTCATGCAATGCACAATAGCATTTCTAAAGGGGATTGACGTCACGCATGCGGGCTTAAAAGGCCAGGAAAATTATGATACATTAGCAATTTACACTCACGCTCATGTAATTAATAGCATGACTATTCTTTTATCATAGGCATTTCTTCCAATAAAACCCTAATTATCAAACTATGGCATACTAGCCGTGCTCTGCGGCTTCATCCGCTATTATTAAGTTAAAAAGTAGCCTACATGTGAATTCTTGGTATAAGCTATGTACATTCCAAATTTCATCCAAATCCGTTCAGCCATTAAAGCGTGAAAAAGTATCTAACATACAAACTTTCAGATTTATAATATTAGTAGGATGTGATCTAGCAAGGATTGTAAGCAACACCATGGGAACATGACTACTAGCTGGTCAACTTCTATTTGCCTGTGCAGTTGAACAGAACAACATTTATTATTACATCACAAATGCTTTACAAAAACCTGTAATTGTCACTTAATTGTAATATTTATATTTGTTTTTTAATCTTTGAGCCTAACATGTCCCACGGCCGATGCCAATTAGCATCCTCAATGCATATTATATTATACATAATATCATATGTAATATGTGTATACAGCACTAGATTTTATTTACAAAAACCAGTCATACCTTAAAAAGTTTTTTAAGATCAAGCTTTTACAAGTTGTAAATAAAGAGGACTCAAAGTTATATAACCAGAGAACTTGTCAAGACGAATCAAACCAGCCAAAACTCGATGAGGTTGCATCGTTTCAATACAGAGTTAGAGTTCATTACAGATATTATACAGTTAAAAAGTAGCCTACAGGCTATTTTTTAAGCCGCGGGGCATAGCCAGTCTAATAATTTTGTAAACTTTAATATAGAGGTCTACCTACACAACCTACATGCGACTCGTGAAAAAGTTAAGATTTTCAATAAAGGCCACAGTGGCATACTGTTACAACACATGACTCCTATATTTTTTTGTTATTATTAATTCGGAACCACAGGAGCTTGGTCTGCGAGTCCGGGACATGTCTCAAATCTATCAGGAATGTGTACTAAGATCATAAACCCACTGCAAAACATACAAACGAAACAAAATTATAAATTGTTTACTTCATCATAGCTTCTATGAGCCACTCATTTGTTTTTTGATCGAGCGAAGCGAGATCTCTTAAGTTGACTTGGGTCATTCAGCACTTTGTTTGTCCGTCCGTCTGTCAGAGGCATCTAGTGTCTAAACCATATAAGCCAATGACTTCAAATTCTCATAGAATATGTAAAATTACGGCCCAAAGCCAGAAATTACATTTAAAATTATATACATAAAAATATTAAGGGGGACCCTTTTAGGGTAGACAAAAAAATAAAATGAATGATGGAATATAAAGATTTGGTAGGCCAACAAAGTCACTGTTTTTAGACATATTTTGTTCCGGGGTCTGTCTCAAAAACAGCTTCACACTGAACGCTGAAACTTACGTATAATATACTGATTTATAGAAATAGGACATTAATTGAAAATGTAGAACATAATATTGAACAGGATGTTCCATAAGTTGTTACAATCAGTGTACCGAAAGTTTCGCTCTGAAGCACCACAGTCGGCGGTAGAGCACGTGCACGTGTGGAGACAGCGGCTGCCTCGCTGCGTCGTTTGAGGGCGAGCAGGCGCTAGGTGGGGCGCGGCTTCAGGTCGTCGAAACAGGCGCGCAAGTAGATCAAATTCTTCTTCTGCGGGTTGAAGTGCTCATGACCCTGAACAACATTAAAGTTTACATTACAATGATGAACGATGGTCTTTTAGCTTACGTTCAAAAGGTCAAAAAATGCTTCTTTATACCCGACTGCGTGACGCAAAGGAGGGGCAATGTGTTCATCAGCCCATGTATGTATTTATATATGTATATGTGCGTGTACCGACCTTGGACCAGTCGTAGCCGACGGCGTACGCGAAGATCTGTCCGGTGTGGTTGAAGGCGCACTTGGTGAGCGGCTGGTCGAGCAGCTCGGAGCCCTTGAGTTTGGTGCGCGCATCCTTGTCCCAGAAGGAGAAGGATCCGTCCGAGCCCACGGTCGCCAGCGTGCCGTGCGCCGGGTGGAACGCGATGTCGTTCACGGCGTAGATGTCCTGCGCGCGACAAACAACTGTGTAGTGCTACAACATCGTCTCTCGGTCATCTTCCACTCTTCTCACACGATCTAACCTAGTGACGAGCCTCGAGATGTCCTTTGGGATATTTATAGGATTAGGTTTAAGTATAACTCAAAATTCAAAGATTTTTTTATGGTGAAAAAATTAGTGAAATTGAATTGATATTTAAGTGAAGGATGTATCATCACACAACATTATTTTCAAGCAGCGCCAGTTTTAGATTGTCTCAATGTTTAACTATCACAATCATACATATTTATAATAATCCAAGTAATATAAATGTCAATGTTCCATGTCACAACTCGCTTTAATTAAGAAATTAACAATATATTCACAACTGTGTGACGTGAATTATGATAAATCATGAAGTAAAATAAAATGATGTTTGGCTTGGCACTCACTCTTGATTATCTTGTATTGCAATGTGAGAGTCGTGTCTGTGTGAGGTGTGCGCAAATTTACCCTTATACTAGTGTAGAAGATGTGTCAATAACATAACTTGTAAATAATTAAACGCAAGCAAAGCTTAAAAAACCGACTTCACCGCTTTATCTTCGGAACCTTGATCAGATTTAATGTATAAACACGCATTATTGACGATAACTCAAAAACTAGAGATCAGACCTTGACCAAATTTCAATGGGACTACATAAAAAGCGCAAGCTTTCAAATAAAAAAAGAATCATCAAAATCAGCTCACAACGAAAGAAGTTAAGAGGTAACTTTTGAAGTCGGGTAAACGAGAACATCGTCAAAGTACGCATTACTCGTCACAAAATATACATTATTGACGATATTTCAAGAACTACTGATCAGTCAGTCAGTCAGTCAGTCAGTGACAAAATTAAGAAACTTTTACTAGTTGTATTTCTTAAACAACTGAAATTTGAAATACATATATAGTGTTACAATGCCTGCTTGGTTACAAAAATATCAGGCTTCTAGTTTTATCCACAACAAAGATATAGGGGGTCAAAAATGGCCATGGCGTTTAATAACAACACAATCAATTTGTGTTTGTTGCGATCGTATCAATGTGTCAACCTCTTCCCCCCTGACAAAAATCTGATAGAACTGTTTGTTAGCAGATGGCGTGCTGCGTCCCTATTATATGTTAGATTGTCTAAGGCTGCAATAAAGTCGCGGTTTAAAACATTAGTGAAATTGTATTTAGTCTCAATAGGTCTGGTCGTGTATTAAACGAAGCCACTGCAATAGGAGAGGACTAACACTTACAAAGGTACGCCTGAATGGCCCAGTGGCGGCGCTTGAAGGCATCGATAACGTCTCTGGTGGACGATTTTGACACTAATTGACAAAATAAACGTGAATTCCTTTTTCCGGTTAGCCTCGGTCCACACTGCACGCGTCACGATCTCCAGTTTATACATGTTGGACGAGTGATTATTTCAATCCCTACCTTATTGGATTACGAAGTATTTCGGGGTAGCTATACAACGTCCGAGAGTGTTTTCGGTCGGTGCGCGAGCTAGGTACCTGGTAGCCGCCAGTGGTGGCGGCCGAGCGGTGGCACTTGAAGGTGAAGTTGTCCTTGGGGTTGGTGGGGCTGATGTACTGCACGGCCACGCGGCCCTCGACGGAGCCGAGCGCGAAGCCGGTGGGCTGCTTGGTCTTCTTGTCCTTGAACACGGCGATGCAGCGGTGCTGGTGCTTGAGCGGCGACTCGATGCGCTTGAACTCGGTCGGCTTGCCCTCCAGCGTGTAGATCGTGATGCCGCGGTCCGCCGTGCCCACCACCGCCATGGGGTAGTCCTGCGCCCGGGACACCATTACATTACACGCTACTGACTATACACGATGCTAATATCGCAACCCTACTTTTTGTTAGTCGTTGTTGGGTGCACAGTTACTACACTATCCACTTCATAAAACACCGAGTTTGGCTGATTGTCTGTGTGGTCTGTTTTGTATAATTTTAAATTAATTTGCCAAAACTTGGGTTTCGCCGGGTATATCCAGTATTTAATATAATGGACTGTTAGCGTTTGTTGCTGTTTGTTCGCTCCAATAAGGCCCATGGAAACTTCTATCTTGTATCTAAGGTATGCCTTGTCTATGACTGGAACGATCTAGACTAATATCTCAGCTTGATTAACTTATTCGGTATCAAATAATACTATAAATGCGAAATTGTGTGTGTGTGTGTGTGTGTGTGTGCGTATGTGTGAATGTTTGTTACCATTCCGATTTTGATGAAATTTATAATTATAGATAGTTTAGATTCCGGAATAACACATAGGCTACTTTTTAAGTTAATTAACGCGGGTGAAGCCGCGGTGCACGGCTAGTATGCAATATATATTATAAAATACTGATACAAACAAGCTCTAGACTTGTAGCGTTACTAACTATCGACTATTAACGTTACAAAAGTTAAACATCTTACAACGAAGTACTGCGGGTAACTCTGGGATGGATCCGCCAGGAACCAGCTTGAAGCTCGTAGGTACTCGTATCTCAATAACATAAAAAAAGCTTTCGTGTCCAGTTACCGAAAAGCGAAAAGACATTGGCGACAGGAAGTTAGTCGAATTCAAATTGCAATCTCGGTCACCGACCGCTGATATTCTATCGCTTACATAATGGAGAGTTTGCACAGGAATTACTCGAGTCAATGACATACGTACGGCGAAGGTATGAAACTCATTGCCCGCGTCATCGTTCCCTCAATCGTATAATCTGAGTTCATGTCGAGAGTCAATAGTTATATTCTGGGTAAGTACAGCAATCCCCCGCTTTACGCGTCCTCGCAGTGAATTGGTTATAACGCGATTTTTTTAATTCGTGCTAATTTGAGTGTTGTCGTTCAGCACCATTCAAAAGAGTCGAAAATTTATTCAGGCTTAGAAATTTTCTTGAAATCCAATAGCGATATTAATCGCATTACAAGTATATGGCCAGCAACACTTTAATAAAAATGCATTTATTCAAACAAAACAAACAAACGTGTTCACACTCACAGCCCAGTTCAAAGACTTGTATCGTGAGTGCCGGAATTATTTACATATGTTACACACAATTACACCCAGAACCAGAAGCACAAATGTCCCTTGGGAAGGAATTGTGCTCCTGCCGGGAATTGAACCCAGGACTCACTACTCAGAGGGCAGACACTTGCCCACCGCGCCAACTGGGTCGTCAAATTTGGCCTTGTTATTTCATCATACCCCGTTATAAACGAATTTAGCTTAACGCGGTTTTGCACGCAACGCATCCTTCGCGTAAAGCGGGGGATTACTGTATGCCATTCGGCCGCATCATCACTTTGATTTAGCCGAGTTAGTGGTATCCTTCGACATCCAGCATAAAAATATCTTGACAATGGCCTAATGTGCCGTTAGTGAAGCCAACATTGAAGTAAACAAGGCACTGACTGACTGATGCAGTTCCTAAACCGGTTTATAGCAAGGGAGTTTCTTCTTATATTATATGGTTAAAAGGTTCTAAGTTTAAGGTCCCTGTGGGGTTCATTAAGGACAGAAAGTTTGTATGGGAGTTCGTATTGTAGAAGTTGCGATGGGTGGGGGTTGGGTGTACTCACGACGTCGGCGCAGTAGCAGCGCTCGGACAGGGTCATGGACATGCTGGGTACCGCGGAGCGAGTGTCCCAGAACTGTAACAAGTTGACGTCATAATATTATATTGACATCAGCAACTGAATTCCTCATTCGTTATTATTATTTATGACATTGTATTTTTTAAAGCTTTTATTGACATTTATTTTGTACTTCATTTGATATTATACTTTATCTATTGCATGCAATTTAACAAGCCACCACGTGGCAAAATAGAAGGACGAATTAACAATGAAGACCAATATGTATACTCTATTTACTGTGAAATAAAAAAACGGCCGCGAGTACCAGCCGGTTAGTAAACATTAATAATGAAATAACTATACTCATTTCATTTCACAAACATAAACTGGGTTGCTAAATGCACATTACTTCAGCACTATACTATATGTTTTATACTATATAGGTACTTTGTCGTCAAGAGTTAGATATATTGCACAAAACAAGCGGAATAAGAACGAAACAGAAAGACAAGCCCAGCACTCGCCTTTGGTAAGCTAGGACTGACAACAGCTGTACTGTAATGGTATTTCACTCAAAAAATTCAATATCGTTTATTCACATGGGCCCCAAAGACGCACTCAGAAAAGTTAATGACTCTACTGACAGATTCGCAAAATGACATTACCACTATTGCCCCTTATCACTTGTGGGAGTGAGATGCCATGTCAGCTGCCATCATAACTGAACCTTTCTTTATTAAATAGTACTTGTTTACTTGGTTTTTTTTTGTAAATGACGTTTTCTAAAAATGAAACCTAGCTAGATCGATTTATCGCCTCCGAAACCCCTTGCATACTGAACTTCTAGAAAATCGTTGGTGACGTTTCCGAGATTCAGATTATATATATATATACATATAAACAAGAATTGCTTGTTTAAAGGTATTAGATAGATAGATATTAATATATCTGTGCGTGACTCCGATGCGCTCCATGGAGGTTTTCTAATATATAGAATAGAATATACATACATATAGGTATTCTAATACACACATGAATACTAATGTTACAATGGGTGTATTAAAATACCGAAAAAAAATACCGAAAAATTTTCAACTCGAGCTTACAAATCGCTTCGCTTGCCTAGAGAATTTAGCTTCGGTGGACGAAATTAGTGACGGTTTAGTAGAAACTGTCCAAACGGTGGGTTCTAAGTATTTTAGACCTCGCCGTACAGACAGACCTCAAAAGCTCTCTAGCCTCACTTTGCACCTCATGGAGAAACGACGCTCGTTATCATTGCAGTCTTCCGATGATGCTAAGTCATATGGGCAGCTCAATAAACAGATCTCGAAATCCATGCGGCACGACATCCGCTCCTTTAATACCAAAAGTATTAAGGAGACGATAGAGCGGAATCTAGGCTCCAAAGTGTTCGCAAGAGATTTGTCTATTGGGCAAAGCCGGTTGACAAAGCTGAAGAGAGAAGATGGCAGTGTAGCGTCGACCAAACCAGAGGTGTTGAGGGAGGTTGAGAGTTTCTATGGACAGCTTTACACTTCCGTCGCTAAACCCGTTACCAGCTCGGCCAAAGACCCAAGAGCCAAGCTGACCCGACACTATACCGAAGATATCCCGGACATCAGCCTATATGAGATTAGGATGGCCCTCAAACAGCTGAAAGACAACAAGGCGCCGGGTGATGATGGAATCACATCTGAGCTTTTAAGAGCGGGTGGAATACCGGTACTCAAAGTCCTCCAAAAGCTCTTCAATTCCGCGTTACTCGGAGGTACTACGCCAGAAGCATGGAACAGAGGCGTGGTGGTGCTGTTCTTCAAGAAAGGTGATAATACTTTGCTGAAGAACTACAGACCCATCACGCTTCTGAGCCATGTTTATAAGCTGTTTTCGAGGGTCATCACGAACCGTCTCAGTCGTAGGTTTGATGACTTTCAGCCTCCCGAACAAGCCGGTTTCCGAAAAGGCTATAGTACCATAGACCACATACATACGCTGCGGCAAGTAATACAGAAGACTGAGGAGTATAACTTGCCATTATGCTTAGCGTTTGTGGACTATGAGAAAGCCTTCGATTCGATCGAAACGTGGGCGGTGCTTGAGTCTCTCCAGCGATGCCATATTGACTATCGGTATATCGAAGTGCTGAAGTGTTTGTACAATAACGCCACCATGTCGGTCCGAGTACAGGAACAGAGTTCGAGGGCGATTCCACTACAAAGAGGCGTGAGACAGGGAGACGTCATTTCTCCGAAACTGTTCACTGCCGCGTTGGAAGATGCCTTCAAACTTCTGGAGTGGAAAGGGCTCGGCATCAATATCAACGGCGAGTACATCACTCACCTTCGATTTGCCGACGATATCGTGGTCATGGCAGAATCGATGGAAGATCTCAGCACAATGCTCGAAGGCCTCAATCGAGTTTCCCAACGGGTGGGCCTTAACATGAACATGGACAAGACGAAGATTATGTCGAACGTCCATGTTGTGCCCACTCCAGTATCACTTGGGAACTCGATGCTCGAAGTTGTTGACAAGTACGTTTACCTAGGACAAACGGTCCAACTAGGTAGGTCCAACTTCGAGAAAGAGGTCAATCGTCGAATCCAACTCGGCTGGGCAGCGTTCGGGAAACTTCGCAACGTCTTTTCGTCCAATATACCTCAATGCCTCAAGACGAAAGTCTTTGACCAGTGTGTGTTACCAGTGATGACTTATGGTACTGAAACGTGGCCTCTTACTGTGGGCCTTATAAATAAGCTCAAAGTCACACAACGAGCTATGGAAAGGGCTATGCTCGGGGTTTCTCTACGAGATCGAATCAGGAATGAGGAGATCCGTAGACGAACGAAAGTGACCGACATAGCCCGGCGGGTTAGCAAGTTGAAGTGGCAATGGGCAGGGCACATAGTACGTAGAACGGATGGCCGATGGGGCCGAAAAGTTCTAGAATGGAGGCCACGGACTGGCAAGCGCAGTGTCGGAAGACCGCCCACAAGGTGGACGGACGACATAGAGAAGGTCGCAGGAAGACGCTGGATGCAGGCCGCTAACAACCGTTCATTTTGGAGATCTTTGGGGGAGGCCTATATCCAGCAGTGGACTTCTTGCGGCTGAGATGATGATGATGATGATTAAAATACCTCCATATAGTAGCTAAAGCTACTTGTTCTTTCACTCCAACCAGCATAGCTGGCCACAATAGCACAGTCCTAGTATTCGGCTTTTTAGCAAATGGGGACAAGGACATCCTGTTACTCCTACAGAGTTTCATCTACTCATTCTTCTTGTGAGGTATTTTATTTCCCTACCATAGGAAGATTCGTCTTCCAATGGAGTTCGACCGCTACCTGAAGATGTGGCCTCTAGGAACCTGTAGCTAATCTCTGCTAATATTTAAAGAAGACTGATAAATTCAAGCACATGTTTGAATATCTAGTCAATAGAATCAATTTAAAATAAATTGTATGTCTTATAAATTTATTTCTGTGGAAATAGCTAATGTGTAACTACTAACATTAAACATTATTTCCACAGATATAAAATAATATACAAGCTATTTAAAGCATTAGGTGTTAGGTGGTAGTAGGTTTTTCAAACAAGGCTTTCCCTATGTTTTAACCAGAATGATGTTCTAGTTATGGAGGGTACCAACATGTCATGTATGTACCTTTAGAGTCTTGTCCCATGAGGCTGTCATGAGGCAGGTGTAGTTGGGTGTCTTCACCCAGTGGCACGTCTTCACGGGCGCGTCGTGAGCCGCTACCTGACAACAGAACAATACTGTCTGTAAACATGGGTATAATACATTTAGTAATCTACATTATATGTATATATATAAAAACAGTTTTTAACTATCAATGGCAATAATATAGTTAAATAATTTATTTTGATCTAGTGAACAAAGAACAATACTTGCCTGTATACATTGGTTAGCTCCTAAGTCCCAACATTTTACACTTTTGTCCGTAGATGCCATGAAAACCTTTGTACCATCCTGAAAGTAGAACAATTAATTAGAAAACTGCAACAATTCTAGATAATATTCCAGCAAAATAGGACTTCTCTGATGCTCACTTCATGCCACGCCACATCCAGTATGGGCCCGTCCATGCCTTGTGCTGCTTTAGGTATAGTCTTGCCGGATGCTTCCACCTCCCAGCATCTTACCTGCAGTGCAACGATCAAAGACATGTTACTTACCTATATAACAATAGTACTGTATATCAATAACTTATTATAACTACACATAATGTAGTGATCTCTGTATTGCACACTAGTATAAGATATATTTATTGAGGGGCTGAGTCACCCACGTCCGTAGGAGGATACCCCTTAAGTCTGACTCCCTACACGTGGTCCCCGGGTGGTGCTAATCAGGTGACATTTGAGAGGTGGTAGAGCATTTTGTGAGTTGCTCGCCTGGCTTGCTACCAAAGTAGCTTACCACCATCAAGTTGAAAGTCTGCCGCCAAGCCAAATACGGTGTTCCGGCAGTTATTCTTGAGAGCCTGCGTATTCCAGGTCTACTGTGTTTACCAGCTTCGATCACATCGTCACTTACCATCAGGTGAGATAGTGGTCAAACACTAGCCTGTCACAAATAAAAAAAAAAAAAAAAAAAATATCATGTGTTATGGGATCCAATCATTATCAATATTGTTTATGCAGCCCTACTTAAATGCCATATATTTTTGCTGGTAAAATTGCTTCAGACACATCTCTATAAACATTTCCAATGTTTCCATGAAAAACCATATCTAAATGGATCTACTATTTTAGACATTCTTTTATCTCTAATAGATTAGCCATTGAGCAATATCTCATCGTCTACCGAGGACAAAACAACTAATAACAGGAATTGTTAATACTTACATATTATGTTTATTTTGGTATACCTATTCAGATTTGATAAATACAGTTCACCGGTGTGCCACAGCTAATTGTATTTGTATAAAATCTTTGTAACATGCCAGTAACTGACTGACACATGAAGAGAGAAAGGGCAAAGGCTATCTGGAAAACAGATATTTTCAATATGTTGATTCCTATCAGCGATTTTGTTAAGCATCCTTGGTGATTGATAATATTATCAAATCAAATGCATGTTCATAAACTGCCTAGCCTTTCTATTGAGTCACTATTGTAACCATTACATTGCTAAAAGTGCCTTTATGACATTTATACACGAATTGTGCTCATCGAATCAAAGAAAACGTAGGTCTCAAAGGTAAAGTGAAATCTTGGAGAGCAAAAAATATTTGTTATTTATAGAGGTAGGTATTATACATTACATGATTACACATACACATCGTGGATAATCGGTAAAATAAATAAAGCCGAGTGCGACAGACGGATGTAAGCGTGAGGCACGTATGACGTACTACGAACCCGGCAGTCCCAGGAGCCGGCTACAAGGAATGTCTGCGGCACGGAGGGCGGCGAAAACTCCATGCACGACACCGTGTCGTCCGGCGGTGAAGCAACCTCCACATCCTTGTTCGGGTTGGCACCGCCGCCTCCAAGCTGATTGAACATTCTGCTACAATCCACACAAACTCTGCAAATATACCTTTTACACAAATTACTTAAAGGACAAGAGACGTGTGTACACAGCGACGAATACGTTAGTCGATACAAAAATAGAATGATAACGATATCCTCAATCAAAAAGCATTCAGAAGCATTGTTTATTTTGTTGACAATATTTGAACTTTAAACGAGAATTTGAGGTTAGCTAGTTCGTTAGAAGAGAATACAAATACTATTTTCAAAGTGTCAAAACTGTCAAAGTCAGATAGTGTTGACATAGATTTTTTCTTTTCTATTTGGCTTCGCAATCTATATGCAATCCAGTGTGAAGTAATTCCTATGACTAATAATAATTCTAAGTTATTTAGTTTCATGTGTTAAAATTAGTCCAAGTCACCACTCTCAGTCAAAGTAAATGAACTGCTCGCTGGCCTGGTAGGTTGCGTGTCACTCTTAAGCAGCGGGTATCGGTTCGATTCCAAGTGGAAACGCACTTAGGTGCAAACAGAGTACTAACTTTGCTTGCACCGACGCGACGAGTTGATATTAATTATTTCGTGATTATAATAGACGATCAATACTCAATAGTCAGATTAATAATGAAAACAAGTCGTTTGCGCCGCACTGAGATCTCGCGTCTACATAATGCCTATAAAAAAAAGCTTTTGAGGTTAATTGCTTATTGATCGAGCGAAACGAGATCTCTTAGATGACTTGGGTGGTTCAGCATTTTGTCTGTCCGTCCGTCTGTCAGAGGCATGAACTTCTAAACCATACAAGCCTTAGACACAAACGAATAACTTCAAATTCTCCGAGAATATTATTATTTAAAGCTAAGGCCCAAAGCCAGAAATGGAAATTAAAATGAAAATATTAAGGGGGACGGAAGTGGGACGCAAAATATTTTTTTTTATTGATCGTGCGAAGTGAGATCTGTACGTTGACTTGGGTCGTTCAGCACTTTATCCGTCCGTCCGTCCGTCCATCCGTCCGTCAGAGGCATCTAGCGTCTAAACTATATAGTTAAGCGAATGACTTCAAATTCTCATAGAATATCTAAAACTAAGGCCGAAAGCCTTATAACTTTTTTCTATATAATAATTTGTTTTTTATTTCTGTATTCGTTGTTCAAGTGCGTGATATAACGAATATTATACGTAAGTTTCAGCGTTCAGTGTGAAGCCGTTTTTGAGATAGGCTCCGGGACAAAATAGGTCTCAATACAGTGACTTTGGTGGCCAACCAAAATATTATTTTCCAACATAGATTGTTTATAAAACTGGTTACGTATCCTACTCGCTAAGCCCTTTTCAATAAGGGTAGATAAAAAAATAAAAATATTTTGCTCCCCACTTACGTGTATGCCCCTTTATTTTCTTTTATATAATTACTAGCCATGCCCCTCGGCTTCGCCCGCTATTATCAAGTTAAAAAGTAGCCTATGTTTTAATCCTAGGTATAATCTATGTACATTCCAAATTTCATCGAAATCCGTTCAGCCGTTAAAGCGTGAAGAGGGAACAAACATACTTACACACTTACACACACTTACAAACAAACTTTCGGATTTATAATATTATTAGGATTTTTATTTTTCTAGGAGTTTTCAAGTCAAGAGTCAATAGGCATCTTCTAGGCAAGCATGTCACATCTACGGCCACATCTTCACTGCTTGCCTATTTAGCATAAAAATATAATTTATTGCCATTTTTGGCTTTGGGCCACATCTTCACATACTCTCTGACAATAAGAAATTATTTGCTTGTATGGTTTAGACGCTAGATGCCTCTGACAGACGGACGGACAATGTGCTGAACGACTCAAGTCAACTTAGAGATCTCGCTTCATTCGATCAATCATTTTACAAGGTTTTGTACGTCCCATTATGTCACTAGCTCTAACGAGCACTCTACTGCTTGAGACGCAAGTAGTGTAGTTTCTGCTTTCTTCAGGGGCATCAGGTTGGCCTGTCTATATCACCAGTAGGTACTGTTATTATCTGCATCTTGAACTTTGTTTGTGAAGGTGTAAGTAGTGTCTATTTGGTTTCATAAACCTTAATCAAGGACGGATCAAGGGTTTCAGAAATATTTGTTTACTTAGCTAGTTTATTATAATTTTGAACAAGAGAAGTACGGCCATTTACTGTGGAGTCGGTGTGTATTGCAATTTTTATTGAGTTTTTTGTCATTTTTAAAAATGGCGGAGATGTGGGGGTTGGAAATGTAAAAAAAACATTAATTTTGAAAAATACGCGAGATCTTCAGCTCACAGACTAGTTGAGTTTGTGGTTTAGGAAACATCATAGCATTAAGCTTATGCGGGGCTAAACTATTAAATAAATAAATAACATATTATATATACTATCTACTATGCACGTGACTATTGGCATTGAGAAAGTATTTGCAATGAATTGATTAACCATGGAATACGTCGAAGAGATTAACGTTAATAATACTTAATAACTGGAGACGATTAACATCCACTCTCCAATAAAAAAATTTAAAATGATAGATTACAAACAAAGATTGACAATGTGATCAATGACAGAGGTGTCATGGACTTGTTTGAGCAATTATATCGCACTCTTCACGACTCACGGCCATGCATTTTACTGTCGTCGGTCGCACATCGATTACACGAAGTTTAGGAATGCTTTTTGATATGAACAAGGCGTTAGTTTACGAATATACCTACTCGAGATACGACA
This sequence comes from Lomographa bimaculata, assembly GCA_948107665.1. Classification (NCBI taxonomy): domain Eukaryota; kingdom Metazoa; phylum Arthropoda; class Insecta; order Lepidoptera; family Geometridae; genus Lomographa; species Lomographa bimaculata. The sequence continues at coordinate 148,581 of OX403607.1, read as the reverse complement.
GACCTACAGTCTGAAATTCAGTCCCGATTCAGACTCTCAAGATCTGACTGCGCTATAATAACAAGATCATAATTAATATAATGTAATTTAATTAAATTCATCCCTTAACTTCTTCTTGGTGGCATACTTCATTACTGAAGGTCGTGTCCTTGAAAGACATTAATATTAATCTCTTATAATATTATATTATGTATAAAAATAAAATACGATCACAGAAGAGAGATAAAAAATCCCTCTTTTGTAAATAAGAACTAGTGAGTATATTTATATATTTTTTCAATTTGGCTTCGCATATATATGCATTTAGCCAGTGTCATGTAATAAAATATTTCAAGTGTATTTTAAATTAAAAGTTCTAGTCAAAAGTCAGGTAAAAGAGTCAAGGTCCAGTCATAGTCAAGTCATGCCCTAGTAAAGTGGTAGAACCTTTACTAGAACTTTTATTGGAGTTTTGGAGCGAAGGCGAATATCTCGTTTTTCAACTTTGTATGATTTGCCAAAACTAGTGCACGTTTATTAAGTATTAACGGTTAATAATCCACCATTATTACACATTAACATCGAAGAATCACAGGTTTTGGAAAATTATACAAAATCAACAACGCCATTTTTTCACTTTCGCGGCAAAAACTCGGTGCGTATTTAGTTGTAGTTTGATATGAGGAGACAGCTGGTTTCCAACAAGTCCAAACGTGCCTGAACCTATATAATAGGTGGTCTACTATGTAAATCTGGGACCGATTATCATAACTTATTTTTTTTGTAAACAACGAAACAGGAGTCTTCACGACAATTAATTGACATCTGTCCAGCAAGGACTTTTTATTGAACCTTAGCTACTGTCGGTAAATTGTAAACAATGATGTGGCATCTAGTAACAACATAAAGGATTAATGTTATTTTTGTTTTTAAATTTTACGCCTGTGGTTGATTGATTAGCACTTTCGTTGTAATTAACAATAATTTATTTTTAGTATTTTTTTGTACATATACAGGATATAAGTAGAGTTATACAAAAGTACCTGACAACTTTCTAAAAAGACTATTAGTACAAAGATTGATAAGTGCACAATTGTATATCTACCTACGGCCTATATTTCCTAAATTTATAATAGGTATTATTACATCTGTACAGCAAAGACCTAAGTTACCTACAAGACATCGAGCTTGTAGGTAACTCAAGTGCTCAAGCCCACTAATAGTGGGTAGCGTTCCCATTATGATGGCGGCATTTCCTAAATAAAACCGTTTTTAAAATAGACCAGGGATAAAGATTTTAAAACTGACATTTCTGTCCTGCCAATTGTTATTTTCAAACATTTATTTACATTTTTTTAATTGTCATATTCTGCTTTTAGGCCTTTGCTGTATATAGTTTTAGAAAATATAGGCAATTGGCCCGTAGTTAGGAATGTTTGCTTTAAAATATATTATCAATGATCGTAACGGGTAGATTTGTTTTCTTTATTTACATCTATGATTTGGCCCAAAGCTAAAAATGGCAATTAAAATTATGATTGCTATTTTTAACTTTTGAGAACAAAGCTTAACATATTATTATAGTCGTCTTCCTTCCAACAACAACTAGCAGCAGTGTGCTGATAATTTAACACTGAATCCGTCGTTAGGTGCCTCTCTTTGGACAAAACTTCGAATAGAAATAGAAAAGTACTCTGTGGAATAGAACTATTAATTACGAAATTACAACAATTATATTTTCACAACTTCCTCTCATTTATTTTCCCGCCAAAATCATAGAGAATTACATTAACCAATTCATGTGTGAAACGAATGACCGACCACAGACTACCAATTTTAGGTACCTTTCACGGTACCGCTCAAAGGATGAGCTTTTATTTTATAAAAGGTTTATGTACTGCTAGATATTGATAACAATATTTTGTCAGAATTTGAAGTTATTCGCTTGTTTGGTTTAGATGCTATATGCCTCTGAAGGATAATGTGCTGAGTCACCCTACTTAAAACCTCGCTTATCCCATTCCATAAATTATAGTCCGTGCTTGAGTGCTCAAAGAAAAAAAATACATGGTATATATCATAGAGGAACTTTTTAGTATATATCTCGCTCGTTCACAGACGCGCAAGACGTGTGTCCCTTTTTCTAAGAATTTTCCGTTTCAGAAAATTTTATGCAATATTACCACGTCAATTACGTTAGCTAAATCACTATTCTCTAATTTCAAAGTAATATATCAACTATGGTAAGATTGATAAGTTGAAAAAGATCCTTTGTACGCTCACTTTAATATGTTTAGCGAAGTGCCGAAGTGCCCGTGAAACGGAATACTTGCTATGTATGATATGAGATGGTATGAGTGTTGTTCGCTGAAGTTCAAGGGTCGCGAGCTCGCGAGTCGCGAACGATGCAACACGGAGGAGGTCCACGGGCTTTTGTTTCTCATGTCAACATGACGCCTCTTTTAGTTTGACCTGGTACCTGGTCTAGTAAGGCTGAAGCTTTCTCACGCATCTATACGCATTTTTGTTATGTTCGCAAGGAAATAGTGAAATGATGGTATATTGGAGGCTGCTCCCGAGTGTCCCCGATCGGGGAGGGCAGCAAGGTTTCACTATCTGCGAGATTATTTTTTTCCTATAGGTGATCTGGCATATAAAAAAAAGTATAATAAAGTGATGAAATTCATTGCAGTTTCCTTATGCTCGGTTGGCCTTATCTACCCTGGGGCCTTAGCCATAAACCAATTCTACTTTCGACAACGCTCGGAGAAACGCTAGAAATGTATGAAAATGACATTTCAAGCGTAAAGTTTGATAGAATAGCTAAGTGCTAGCCATAAACCAAGATAGCGTGTCGAAAAAACGAAACTTTTCGTAAAAGTTTAACGAATACGAAAAATTCCCATACAAATATCTAAAAACGGTAGCCATAAACCACTATTTGACAGGCGTTCACGAAAGACGACAATAAAAATGGCGTCTGTTTTGGTCAGCTGTTTTCGAACGTACGGGAAGTGTCATACAATTATAAGATTAAATGTGTACACAGGCGAAGATACAATATTAATGACGGTAAACGGTTATGAACCTTTCTTTCAAAGGTTTTTAATGATGTGAAAACGCAGTGTAGAACCCAAAAAATGGATTTTATAAAATCAAAGGTAAGAGTACAAACTCTTTACATTTAGTATAAGTAACACCCACCCTTATTGCCTACCCAAGTAAGAAAATGAATTAACACACTTCTTACCTATAAATTGATGTTTGTATCTTTGTACCCAGATGCTGTGCAAGATTTCTAGAAGCCTATCATTTCAAGAAATAATATGCTCGTCCAGACATCAAACAAGTTATATACACATTAAATAAAACAGATAGAGTACAAGGTGAGTACTAAGTTAATTTGTTAAAATATTTCAATATGACTATCCATAGAGGAGTTTTTATTTATAACAAGCAATTAAATGTCATTAAAGTAATACAAATTGCATAAAACATATTTGTTCAATTTAAGTAGTTTAGTGTATACTATATTGAAACAATGGGTTATCAATATATTAAAAACAAGTAATACTTATGAAAGTTTTTTTAATATCAAGCTTTTACCTTAAAATAAAAAAATATTAAAACGGTATATAATCAGAGAATTTGTCAAGATGAATCCAACAAGCCCATACTCGATAGGTTTATCTTGTTTAGTTCAGAAGTTCCTATGGCCATCTTCCAGCTCCATCATCAGACCTTGGTTACCACTGAAAGACAAACTACTCGTCAAGACGATTCAAGTAAGCCCAAACTCGATGAGGTTGTGTTGTTTCATTGTGAAGTTCCTTTGGCCACCTCCTAGCTCCATCATTAAATCAGCACCATGTCATCATTATATTGCATTGTCACGCGATTGACACATGTATGCAAAATTTCAGGTCAATCAGTAACCAGGAAGTGGATCAAATTTAATTTGCAAGATTTGCTGACAAACATCGGGACAGGTGAAACTAAATAAAAGCTTGTAAAATAGCTAGTTCATAATTAAATCAAGTAGTATGTATGTATGTAATAAATGAACTTATATATATATACAACAGTATCTAATAAGTTCAGACTCAAAATCCTTTTTGTAATAATTGGGCTATTAGTCCGGTTGACTAATTCGTTGATTTCTATTTCATTTCTTACCATTAACTCCTATAATGATCACCTTAAATTTTGATGATGTGGAGATATGATTCTAAAAAGTATGGTGATAACCCTCTTGGCAAGTCGGATCCCAGGGCTCGATTCTCAACAAGACCAGTAGATTCAGAGTTACCTTTTACTAAGAGACAGGTGTATGTATGTGTGTTCTGAACATCCTCCTATAATACACCATTAAGTGTTCTATAAACCATCTTAATGATAGAATATCATGTCAATCATTTATAATGTTTCACAATAATATGTCTTCTGTTTCAGGTTTCACAAATGAAATTTCACCTTACAATCTATGACTTACTTATGTTATTTTCCAGTATGTAATTTAATAAAAATAAAATAAAATTCTTGTGGTTTTATTCAATACTATAAATTACACAAATTGTTACTGGCGAGTGTCTCTATAATCCAGCTATACAGGCACTTAGCAGACCTAGCGCTGGTCACAGAGAATCACAAAGGCAGATCACATAACACCGATATTTATTAAAATGTACCGCATGTTTGTTAATAATACAATAACTTTTTCACATTTTACTTAACTTGTCTTAGTGTCGGGCTGAGTGTAAATGAGTTTGTGGAATCAATTAAATATATAGTACTCAATAAAAATAACCTAAACACTCATGCATAATTAAGCTTCCTACAAGTAGAATTTGGGTACCGGAGATTAATACTTATTTAAGTGTGTAACCACTCTAACTTGTGACAGCTTTATGCCCTAAAGATAAGGTAATAAAAATAATTAAAAGTTCTTGTAGTTTTATTATATTTAATCAAACCTTTTTAAAATTATATTTACTTAATACAATTTAACACTAATAATAAGTAATGTTATGATTATATAATTAATTACATTTAAAGTAGGACATCAAGAGAGACAAGCCATTGCAGCACATGTAGGCCCTTATTATTAATTGACAGTTTGTAGTTTCTCAGTTGAAATGAACACTTAATAGATTGGTTATATTCCAATGATTTTCCATGTAATTCAAATTCTAACTGGTGGTGATAAGGCCTGCACTGATTTCTCGCTGGTGGGTGTAATGTGCATTTCCCCCTGCCAGCCACCCCAACTCCTTTATATATCGGAGTGCTGGCTCAATTGTTCCAGTGGTAATGTAAGTTTGCATGATGTCGACTCTGTTGCGTTGGAATGTTCATGTACTTATCCCAATTTTGGATAATATTTTTTTGTGGCCTCACAGTGCAACAACACGTTTTCCAGTTTCATTCTCCCGCAGGCAGGCACCAGTCTTATACATATGGCTATTTATTTATGCTCCAGATTCTAGTAAGTTTTCCTGTAGCGTATTTTGTGACAGCACATTTCCTGATGAAAGGTGATACAAAGCCGCAGTTATTATTAATACATTAATTGACAGTACGGCATATGGTAACTTCTATGTTATCCTCTTGGTAGAAATGAGCACTTCTGACTTCGCGATTGTTTTCCTTATATTTTAGTTTGGAACGCTTGATTAGTTACATTTGTGTTCGATGCATGGGCTTTTTTATCCTTCACTTGAACAAGACAATTCATAGATTTGTACATGCACAGTCGACGATAGTTTTTCGAATAGATCTTTAATTATCTGCCCTAGGGATGGAATCACAGGTTCCCTGCTTGCGTCTTCTGTCTAACATGATTCATGATGATTCTAATAAGTTTGCCAACATCTTGAAATGAAGGAAACAAATTAATAGATTTTTAGAAAACAATCGCAGACCACAGAGAGTACAATAATTCCGCCGTATTTTTTGTTTACTAATGTCAATTTCAATCATCGAGTTCTCAAACGATTTTTTTTTTCACTATACGTCATATCGATTATACAAAAATATTTGTTTTTCATTTTTCATTATTATGTTATGTTATTACATTACTATAGGTAATTTACCGAGCGCAGAAAAGTGTTTAAGTTTATTCAGGTACTCGGCGTTTTGTCCATCTGTCCATTGGCATTTAGCATCTAAATCAAACAAGCCAATGACTTCAATTTACTCTTGTTCATCGAGCGAAGCGAGGTCTATAAAGTTAATTTGGTGATTCAGTACATTGCCCGTCCATCCGTCTGTTAAAGGCATTTAGCTTCTAACCCATTAATATCACTTGAATTCTTAAATAACATGAAACGGTTGCCCTAAGCCAAAAATGGCAATTAAAATAAGGCAACTAAAATAAGCGACAAAAATGGCAATAAATTTGTATATCTTTTATTCAGGGGACTAACTATAACAATAACGGCTTTGGGGTCGTCCTTAAATCACGTGATGTTTTTAGCAACTTTTTAACCCCTCATATCTTTGGATGGATTTCGACAATTAAGATATCGTTACATGGGTATTTCTTATCAAATTTCGAAATTTGATTCCCAGGTCATTAGTGCCGAGTCATATGCATTAACTAAATAGGTAAGTCTTTTTTGATTTCAATGTTCGCTGTCTACACCACAGTTAGAAATCATCTCAAATATATCAATATTTTTAGTAAAAAAAAATGCTAATATATTAGAAAGATGTTTGTTATTGTCTATAAAAGCTTCTATCTCACAACGACGAATTTATAAAAACGATAACTCGATTTTAAATGTCCCGAAAAAAAAAACATTCACGAATTTTCGATTTCTAAACGTATCGAACGATATTTAGGAACACAACCTAAAATTTTTAGTACCTGGCAACACTCTCAAATGATTCAAACCGGCGATTTCTTCTCAACCGTAGGTGAGTTTGTGCAAAAACATGATAGGTAAAAAAAATTTAGGAGTGACATTTATTGCGATCATTATCATCCTCACGTTACATATATGCATTAAGCAATTTAGTATATATTTATATTATTTGTTCATTTTATGCGTTTTTGGGAGTAAAATCTATATTCCAAATGTAGCAAGCAATTTGAGATTATGTGCCGGTGTTTATGTAGCTTTAGTTAAAATTCGTCATTCCCTCACAGTAATTCCCTCACAGCATTTAGGAGTGAGAGAATGATTTATACAGTATTCTACAGTTATTTTAGATTTTTATTGATTTTTTGTAACATGGTATTTAATTTAAAACAGGTAAAATGGCACGACCAAAGAATTTGAGTGATGCAGAAAAAAAAATTTACATTTGTTACCTCTATAATAGTGTTTATTTTTATTTTCCGTGTTTATATAATATATTTGTATTGACTAAGTACAAAAGTTGAGTTTTTTCTTTAGAATATGATATTTCATAGTTTAATACAATTAAAATTACATAATTTCCAATATTTTTTTCATGTTTTTATTATAATATAATAATAAATCATTCTCTCACTCTATTAAACATTTACTCATTTATTTATTTTTTAATACCTTATTTTTTATAGATAATATACTAAAATATGGAAGACCAATACTTCTTCATAGATATCCTAAAATTTTTTTTTTGATATCTGCAAAAAAATCTAAGTTAATCAAAAAAAAAATTTTTTCAATGATATCTCAAATTTCGCAATTTCATGAGAAATACCCATATATATTCGTCCTAAAACCCATGTGTCCACAAATGGATTATTGATACAAAATAGTAATACTTTAATAAAAAAAATAACCAAACCAATCAAGTTGGATACCAAAATGAGGGATATTAAAACGGGATTCCATAAAATTACATAACATAAAAAACAGGTAAAAAAATTCGCAGTCGGATTATTTGAATTTTCTGTTGTTCATTGACTTGTTTTCAACACTATTTCCATTTGTTAATGATTCGTAGAAGGGCTCTGTTTCCATGGCCATGAAATTAATCGAGTCAAATCGAGTGTATATTTATTTAGCCTAGGCATTCCTACTCATTTGATGAATTTGACGTTTCCATGCGCTACCACAGACAAAGTTCCAACTTTTTACATCTTAGAAAGTAGAATAGGCGTTAGCGTAAATGTGGCTTATGGCTACCGATCTTTTTTCTCTATTCTACCGAGAGAATAGAGCAATTTCTCTATTCGAATTTTCGAATAGAATTGTACGTGTGGTTTATGGCTAAGGGGGCTGATAGCTGTTACCGTAGTAATAGTAATATCACGTATGAAACATTAGGCAATTCTCATGAATGTGACCATGTTAGCTTAAAACAATCTGCTATCTAGCATCTAATGGTGTTCTAATCTTAGTTTAGTTTGATTACCACCTTCTACCACATCATCACCTACCAATAGGTAAGTAAAGTGGTGGACTTAGGTATGTAAGTTATCCCAACAGGTATTGAAATAATTAAACGCAAGCAAAGCTTTAAAAAACCGACTTCTCCGCTTTATCTTCGGAACCTTAATCAGATTCAACGTATTAAACCCGCATTATTGACAATAGCTCTAAAAATAATGATTAAATCTTGACCAAATTTAAATGGGACATGGAAAGCACCAGCTTTCAAATAAAAAACTAATCATCAAAATCGGCGCACAAAAAAAGAAATTATGAGGTAACTTGTGAAGTCGGCTAAAATCGAGAACATTGTTAATGTAGTCCACAGAATACGCATTATTGAAGATAACTCAAAAACTACTGGTCAGATCTTGATCAAATTTAAATGGGACCAATTGGAAAGCAACATCTATCAAACAGAAAAAAACAATTTCAAAATCGGTTCACGTGGAACGAAATTATTAGGTAACACACAAAAAAATACATTCGACTTGAGTACCTCCTCCTTTTTTTGTGAAGTCGGTAAAAAATCGCATGTTATACCTACCTTACCTACTACACGTTACTATTTACTGACAGTCCTAAACTAACATCATATACCTATGTAGGCCCGGCATTTCGAACAGAAGCTCGTATGGCTCGGCATTGTGATACCAAATCGGATATGAGTTGTGCACATCGAGATCGGTGACAAACCTTCTGTAGCTGCAAAATATCTTCTTCCTAAACATAAACTGAAAACTTCCAAAATAATTTGGCAGCTTTCAGTTTAGTCACATAATAAATAGAATAAATGAGAGCACATTTAGCATCATAAAGTTCGCACATATACAAACTTTTTCTATAAATAGGTATGACAAAATTCTTAATTAAAATAAACTAGCTAAAAAGGTTATCATGTGGCTCGTGTTGACGAATGAATGTCGAGATACATTTTCTGCTTCATTTCAACAACTTAGTTTTTACAGCGTCTAGTGGATTGTTAAAGGTCAAGGCCACTGTCTGTAGGTGCTTGTTCTCATTGCATTGTAGATAGGTATGTATATAGGTATGCTGGCTTTACCCATATAAGTATTTCCTAGAAGTCGCAGCGCTTAGACTATATTCCAAACATGGTGAGGATCCTCTTCTGACACGGAATGCCCCGCGGCTTATTAAGTTATTGACGACCCTGACCTCGGCTCATCTCTGATATTTCCCAGCGCAGCCACTTGTCGCGTCGAATATATCTAAAAATAAATAAGTACGTATGCTGTTCTAATGTCAACACTTAACAATAGTTGCATCATCAATCTCAAGAAAAACCGAGAATCACTGATCAGCAATACACGGGCAGCAAACAGGTACCAAAAACTCAATCTAACTATGTAAAGAAATGTTTTTATCATTTGTTTTTTGATATGTGCTGTAGGTACATGACAAAAGCTTAGAAAAAAATCTTTTGTTGGTATTTATTTCTTCTGATTCTATATATGAGTTAAAAATAACATTATAGATGATTATTATTTATTATCATAAAACATTTCTAATTTATTGTGATCATTGGTACAAGACGAAAATAACTAGTCGTTCTCGCCGAACTGAGATCTCGAGCCTACATTTTTCCCCATAGAGGACAACTTTTGAGGTTAATTAACCCTAGTGAATGAATATGATGAACAAATCGTTATTTTACAATATAGATTTTTTTAAACTTATTCCGTACTATAATTGTTAAGCCCGTTTCAAAGATACCCCAAAAGGAAAGAAAAAAAAAAATTTTGCTTCCCACTTACATTAATTTTTATGATTTTAATATGTAATTTCTGGGCCATAGTTTTACATATTCCATGAGAATTTGAAGTAATTCGCTTATATGGTTTAGACTGAGATGCCTCTGACGGACGGACGGACGGACGGGCAGTCCTGAACGACCCAAGTTAACTTAAAGATGTCGCTTCGCTCGATCATAAATAACCCGACTACTCTACAGCTATACGATTTTAAACTGACATGGTTATATTGATACTGACGGTAAATATCCTACACAATACTGCTAATGTGAGTGCATTACAATTATTATTTGATGTTCTCGTAATCATAGTAACGGTGCCAAATTGTCGTGTCCTCAATAAAAAACCAGAAGTGCATTTTTTATGCTCGTTAGGCAAGCATTAATTAACCATTATCTCACCATGCTTGCCATGACTTGAAGACTCATAGGTTATACCGTTCGGGCAACGAGTTCTACTCCTTCGGATGCCAAACTTAGAAGCGGAACGCTTCGAGATAACCTGAGGTATGTACCATAAATGGATGACGTTCGCCAGTTTGTCTTGTTGTAAGACGGAAAAAGAGCTTAGGGAATTAACACGTGTAATTCCTGCGCACACTCACCAAAATGTAGGTAATCGATAGAATACCGATAGGCTGTGAGTGTGAAAGCGTTGAAGTTCAATTACAATATATATATGGGTAACCAGGCCTAGTTATAATATAAAAAAATTGTTATAATTTTTAATTACTGGTCAAAACTATCGCAATCACCTTAAAAAAGTAATTGACTATTCCGCTCATTCGGCATTTTTAAACCATTAACTATTCGTTTTCCGAATAGCTTACGTAAAAGTCGTTACATCACTGCCTTGATTGATAAAAAGCTCGTTTTTCCACTATGAGAAAATGATCGTTGTCTGCGCAGGTATGTAAATACACACATGTAACCACTCATTTATAACAAATGTGCCCTCAGAATGTAGAGTTGCGTAATGAGCCTCAGGCGACAACACGCACCACTCACACTCACACAATCCGTTGACCGCACACAGCACACAACCGCCCAAATGTTTTTGTCTTTGTCTACTATAAAATAATGTATGACTATATATATATATATATGTGTTATAAATAAGTTATAAACGATGACAACGCGGAAAGCACAGTTCATCAAAATCCCGAGTAACGGTTGATGTCCAATTATAAATAGCTACAGGTAATTGTTGTGATTACATTATCTTTAGCTACAGGTACAAAGCCATTTCTCGAGTAGGCTTTCCAAATGCCAGTCAATGTACCAACATAAGAAATGCAAAGATCGCAACCTCGCAGACGTTTACGAATGTTGTTCGTTAGGAATGTTTTTTTAAATACATTTTGGGTTTTTAGTAGATATGCTTATTAACATAAGTTTTCTATTGTAAATAATTTGGTCAAGTTACGATTTTGTTATACGTGCTTACATTATTATCAATTTATTTCTAAATAAAACTGAGTGATCACCAGTAAGTGATGATGTGGTCGAGGAATGAGGACGGTTACGATTTTGTTATACGTGCTTACATTATTTTAAATTTATTTCTAAATAAAACTGAGTGATCACCAGTAAGTGATGATGTGGTCAAGGAAACGGACAAGTTAAGTTGGATTCGGCCGGAATACATCTGATAACGTAAGCACAAGGATTTTGTAGCTAGAGTAATGTAGGTTTGATTCCTATCTCGATGCGTAAGCATCAATACAAAATGTCAAGCTATTTTTAGATAGACCCCAGGATTTAATAGGTTTTAAATAAAGCAACTTTTTTATAACATACTGGGATACCAAAGTATTAAAAAAGGATAAAAAAATAAAATAAATTAAAATATCTTCAATTTAAATTGAAGATATTTTAAAAATTGTTACGTTACACTGAAAAAATTCCCTAAATAGCTTGTACCAGCCGTTCCCCGCGGCTTCGCCCGCTTTTAAAATTATCCTATACCTATGTTAATCTTAGGTATAAGCTGTCTAATTCCAAATTTCATCCAAATCCGTTAAGCCGTTACTAAGTGAAGAAAAACAAACATACCTACTTACACACACACTCACGGATATTCTAATATCAATATGATGGGCGCATGCGTAATTTAAAAAAAAATTATATGCACTATTTTCGGCTTCGGACCATATAAACTAGGTACATACTTCGAATTCACACAAAGTATGTACTTGTGTAAATTCGAAGTGTGTACCTAGTATTCGCCCGAACTGAGACCTCGCGAGTACTAATTGAAAAGTATGCGACAAATATCGTTGATATTAGTCGTAGAGGCATCACAGGTGAAATTGAGTCGCACAAGCGTTTCGTTTACGGTTTATCGGCACATTTTGTTTACACCTGCAGTTATTTGCATTCTACTTTTTTCTCATATTGATAAACAATATTTAATTTTGTTTTTTGTAAATAAAGCCATCTTTGAGATTAGCCCCGGGGATAAAATAGAACAGTAACTTTGTTCTTACCAAATTGTTATATTAAATATTTTTTTTAAATCGGATTTGAAATAAGTAGAGCTTGCGAAGCGAGTCCCTCAAGGGCAGAAAAAAAATGTTGCCCTTCTTTTACACGTATGTGTATGTGCCTTTAATAATATTTTCATTTCAATTCAATTGTCTCAATGTATAAGCATTGTAATTCAGAGAGGATATTACGCCATCATCATGATGAGAACGCTACCCAGTGTGGCAGTGTGCTTGATTTCGGTGGTTTGGTTTTTATACTTCAGAGGTGGTCCCATATACATTTTATCGAAATCGATCAAGCCAAAACCAAAATATAAGCGGCGAAGTCGGTTTTTTAAGGTTTGGTTACGTTTAAGTTATAAATAAATTGTTTTTTTATGGCAGTTCATTGACAAAGCGAGCAAGTCGCTCGCCTGATGGTAAGCGACACGCTTGCCCATTACAGTGCAGTGCTACCCACAGTTTTGAACCTTAGTTTAAAATTCTGTTGGGCAATTCACTGCGTTCGTTGCCCTGAGATATTGGATGATAAATCTCTTTAAGCCTTGTAATTTCACTGGAAACATTGCCCTTCAATCCGAAATACAGTAATGTTTGCACACTACTGCTTGGCGGTTGAATGTCTGGCAAGTATGCGGTGCTCCCCTCTGCAAAACTAGTCCTACCACTACAAAAAAAATACTGTAATCATAACGTCGTCCTTGAAAATAATTAGAAGACATTTCACAGGTTCTTCTGTATGTTGAATTTATTTGTATTATTATTAGTCTGGTTATTATAGTTACATATTGCACAGAAAATGACTTACCCTGCTGTTCTTTTCGCTGCCTAGTTAAGTGGGTGTAACTCGAATCACCTTTCGTGTTTAACATTGACTATCCTTGATTGTTACACAAGTTCCAATTGTTATAATAATAATTTGCTAATATTAATGATTGAGTTCACATTTATGTCACTTGTTAATCTTTATATATATATATATATATATTATTCGTCTGTACTTGTGTATGTGACTGAACTCCTCCTGAACGGCTGGACGGATTTAGATGATTTTTTGTATGTTCAGTGGGTTCAAGAATGGTTTAGACTCACAATTCGATCCGATATTTAATGTATAAAATTACACCCGTACGGAGCCGGGGCGGGTCGCTAGTACTCAGCGAAAATATAACAGGCATATGTTAATTGGGTATAAAGAGAAATTAAATAAGTAAGTAAGTAATGCATAGGTACATCGCTAAAATACTGGCCATGATTAAAAATGTCAATGTATGTAGTAGTTTGCTGATGATAACTCAGTTAAAGTGAGGCTAATCTTTGTTTTATATGTCAATGGATGCGTGCGATCGACAAAAAGAATGTGGATGACCGTCAACTAAGTGTGTTTCGTCTAAAACTTAATTTTATGTTTATGGAACTTTGGTTAGCACACGTCGATGGCGGCCGCGCGCGCCGTTTCATATTGAGTTTCATAATTTCTATAACTTAATGCTGCGTACCGCCGTAGTACCGGTTACTAGAAAAAGAGAAAATTCAATGACGGTCATTTTCTGTTTCGCAGTGGCCGCATTCTAAGCTCCTCTAATGGGCGATAACATTGGTCTCACATATGTTATATCGGTAATTGATAAGTTACTTAACAACACATCTACTAACATCTAAACAGCAATATACGTGAAGAAGGCAAGTAATACAGTAATATGTAGAGCGTTTGGAGCTATTGCAACATGCGCCCGTTTATGTCTTTAGTATGAGCGATCGCGCTTGCCTCTGAGTGAGAACATAGTCGCTACAGAACTATGACTACTTACTGTTTCTCGAAAGTAATATGATTTTTACATTTTAATTAGGTAGGTATACATATATAGATTCGACACCGCTAAATATATAACATAAACTATTACAGCTACAGAGCTTAAGTATACCTATATCTAAATAGTTAGACCAGATTAATTGTAATCCACTTGTGTTATTTGATACCTAACTTGATGTTATTAGTCAGTTATTAAATTTTTTGGTCATATAATACTATAAGAATCTTTGTTCTGTCATTCTGATTCACTGAATGACCGACTGACTGACTGACTAAACCGCTGGTTGCTGAGACTTGAAATTTGGAGGGTATATTTGTCTTAATACGCAAAGGTGTACTAAGAATTTCACCCTGAAGAGGGTTAAATGGGGTGAAAACATTTGAATGAAAGTTCTTTGTTTTTGAACTTTAGCAATGAAAATTGGTATTTGAGTAGTTCATTGAATATTATCATCATGTTTTTGCCAGGGGTCAATTATGGTGGATCAATGGGGGATGAAAATTCATGTCGAAAGTCCTTTATTTATGAAGTTACACTGATATAAATTGGTACTTGAGTAGTTCATTTAAAATAGAAAAATAATGCTATCTCTCCGCCTCCGGTCTCCGCCCTCTACGCCGTGGGTCCTGGGTTCGATTCCCGACAAGAGCACGAATTCCTTCCCAAGGTATATTTGTGCTTCTGGTTCTGGGTGTAATGTGTGTGTGATGTGAATGTTTCCGGCACCCACGATACAAGTCTTTGAACTAAGTTTGTGGCTGTGAGTGTGAATGCGTTTTGTAATGCGTTTATTTGCCAAGGGCGCATTCAGTTGATGCAACGGGGAGGGAAAGTTTTTTTATTTTATGAATTAAAGTGATGTAAATTGTATCTGAGTGGTAATTTTATTAATAAGTCATTATAGTAAATTAGAAATAACTAGTCTAACGCGTAATTAACACTTTTATAATCATACTAATATTTTAAATGCCATGTTTATGTGTAAATGTGAAAGTGTGTAGGTATGTTTGTTTTATCCTTACGCTGTTACGGCTAGACTGGTTTGGCAGAAATTTTCAATGTACATAGCTTATACTCAAGATTAGCACATAGGCTCCTTTTAACTATAACGGCTAGTTATTTTATATGGCATCTAACAATATGGTATCCGCATGCCGTATTTTTATTTCGCTATTTACGTACCCTGCTTTCATGACATTCCACTGAAATGTCTTTTATCGCAAAGGTCGTTCTGATAGAGCCAGCTTCAAGCTCTCGAATCCATTGACCTACGGGCAAAAATATTCGTTGGCTATATATTTTTTTATTGTTATAGTAAGTAAGTCCAAAAACGCTCTGCAAGAGTCTCGGTAACCGACGTAACGTTTTTTTTTTGTCCGATAGGCAAGCGTTTGACCACAATATCATCTGATAAAAAGCTATAATGTGGCCGAAGATGTAGCATGCTTGCCTAGAAGGTACCTATTCACTCTTGACTTGAAGACTTCCAGATTATACTGTTCGGGGAACAAAGATGAGGGCGATGAGTTCCACTCCTTCGCAGCACGGATGATAAACGTAGAAGCGAAACGCTTCGAGCGAACTAGAGGTATGTCAATCATATATGGATGACGTTTGACAATTTGTCTTGTTTTTAAATGGTAAAACGGGCATGGGGGAATTAACTCGTGTAATTTCTGCGCACACTCTCTCTTATAAACATCAATGCTGCTGCACAGCTGTAGGTAGACCAAAGCTCACCACTAAAATACAAGCTCTAAAGTGTGCTTGTTATTTATATAATTATGTAATAGCTGGATAATTCGTTGGTTTGACTTTTATTTAATTAGTTTTGCTTCTGTCTTTTCGTATTAAAAATAACATTATCAAAAATGTTACTTTCCAGCGATTTATTGTCACCTAATAATGGTGATCGGGTCGCGGTCGGCGCGCGGCGCGGCGCCAGGCTCTGTTATTATTACCATTATATAACATCCGTGATATAATATTATGATAATAATATAATTTGTGGCCACGTTGACCTTTTATAAAACATGTTAAAATATGTTGTCAATACACACAAAAAATACTTATATATCATTATACAATAAAATTGCAGTGGCAAACAAAATATAATATACAAAATAAATTAGACTGCGTACTTTTTTAAGAATCTCCACAATACACAATATACCAATATGCGTGTCATACGATAATCAAATAAACATCGTCACTTAATTCCGTCGATGAGATAGTAGTCGAATGTTTGCCTATAGATAGATTAAAATAAATAATTAAACGCAAGCAAAGCTTAGCTAGATCTCTAGTTTTTGAGTAATAGTCAATAATGCGTGTTTAATACATTAAATCTGATCAAGGATCCGAAGATAAAGCGGTGAAGTAGGTTTTTTTATGCTTTGCTTGCGTTCAATTATTTCAGATTATTAACAGATATTTTTTCCAGTAACAAAAGGTGTAGTAATACTTGGTGGTGTGTACGTGTATCGTGTCAGGAATTGTCTACCCGAGAACGAAAGTCGAAATCGGACATAATTTTTTCCGTACAAAAATTTAATATTATATTTTTCAAATACTTTTGACAACCCTACAGTTACATGTGCGGCAATTGGAGATATTTGCTCTGTACAAAAATAAACAATCATTTTGTGAACCATATGATTACATCTGTGGCGCGTGACCTTGACCTTTGTTATGGCCACCACTGTCAGAAGTCTAGGTCCAAAGGCTATGTGGTGTAGAACGGTAGCTGATGAAATAGGGTTGCAAATGACATAATTTATAAAAATAGCGGCTTCTGTTTTGTTGGCTTTTTTAAGGCATTCAATATTAATCCTTATCAAAATACACTATTTCATCGTCTTACGTAGTTTATGTAGATACAATTTGCCCTTTACTGCATATAATTTGGACCTAAAATATTTAGGAGAAATCGTACCGTGATATTTGTAAAGTACATAAGAAGGAGGATATAAATTCGACTGTTAAGCTATTGCATAGCTTCAGCCGAATCCAGAAATTCCGTAACGAAAATAACCTAACACTCCGACCGGCACAGCGGTGATACTTTTTAGTTTTGCCATCTATCGATGAATTGCCGAACTTATAATGAATTTTTTGAAATATCACGCTTGTCTCTTTAGTTCAGCAACTCGCCTCTAGGTGGCAGGAAAAAAAAATACTGCATAAATAAAATAAATAAAGAATTATAATTGCATAAGTTGATAAAAAATGCTATGCAATAGCTTTACCGCGGCAGTCCCCGAGTGCCACACGTCTTTTTTTTTTTGTTTAGTTGTGTGTGGTTATAACTTATCATTGAACTTTGAACTGCCCGCTGGCGTAGTAGTGGGGCGTTTGCCTTCAAAGCACCGGGTTTGATTCCCGAAACACTGTTTTTTTTGGAATTGAATTTCGTTTTTTTGGTTTTGAGTATGCAATCTTGGATGTTTACGGCCCCACGATACAAGTCATTGAGCTTAGTGTGAAGCTGTGAATGTGGAAGTGCTTATGTGTATATTTTTTAACCGGGCGACGCCGGGCGGGTCATCTTTGAACTTCAAACTGAATCTCGGTGAGAACACAAGCTTTTCTCCCACGGGAAGTTCGTGTTTCTGGTTCTGGGTATGACGGGAATGTTGTGTGTGGGGTGTTAATGTTTACGGCTCCACGACACATTTCATAGAACTTTTAGTGTGGGGCTCTGAGAGTCAAAGCGTTCGTATGTAAACTTTTGTTTACCCGGGCGACGCCGGGCGTTTCAGCTAGTACTAACACAAAGTGTTGAAGTTTGTGCATAATAATAAAAGGTTAGTATTTTGAATAAAATGTAAGCACGAGATCTCAGTTCGGGGCGAACGACTCATAATTATAGCCAACTTTAAAAATATATGATTTTTGTTATTCGTTAATCCTTTAGCGTTCTTTCATTGATCGATAATCCTTGACCTTTCTTGTTTTTATATCCAACATTAATGACTAAATCATCGTCCTTATATGTCATGTTTTTATTCTGAGATGTATACCTAAGTATCTTACAGATTGGCAATGAAACATTTCAACGAAACCAAAAATAACAAACTTATTATCACATAATATTATGAAGCTTAGCTAGAACTATCCCTAGTAAAATTAAAAAATAAAAACGTTATGGTGATTAATCCGTTGAACGCAACGAGCCATTTCGCAAAATGTGGGCGCTCGAGCCGTAATGTATGGCGCCTGCATTTACATCGCAATTTAAAGTAGTTTCAAGGGATGATTAATATTATTTTGTGAATGAATTGATATTTTTTAACTTTTGATTTAGATTCAGTAAAGACCAAAGTCACATAAACGCATACATTTTGTGTCACAAATGTGACTATTTAAAATAAAAAATTGAAGTAAAGTAGGATTACAATAGGTTTTTTTAATTTTTTATTAATCAACATAAATAAAAATCAAAATTCCGTTCCATTATGTGTCAATAATATTACGTGCCTGATGTTTAGGCATATTTAACTAATAGATTTAATTAACTTTAATCAATGTATAAGAAGCTTAAATTTTACTCTGTTGTCGTTTTTACTAAAACTACGTTCTTAAGATTGAATATTATAAAATGATTAGAGATATTTAAAAAAATATGTTAGATTATGTGTCAATCCCAAAGATTGATCTTTATTTAACAAATATAAAACAGTATGAAATCTTTTCCCAAAATAGTAAATTAGGCGCTCCAAATCTTCTAATATTCACTAAACGTGCGAAATGGCTCTTAAGAAATCATACATAATTTCATACACTTAGTTAGATCGCTGGCTGTGCTAAGGTATCCAAAAACCTAGTAAAGTTACCTCTTGAAAAGCGTGACCAACGACGTCGGCCTCTGGTCAACGTATACGTTATAGATTATTTTCTAAATAAATAACAATTAATTAAGATCACGCGAACGGCTTGACCGACTATTTTTTTGTAATGTTAGTAATTTTTTTTTTTTTTTTTTTTTATGCCTGATAGGCAAGCATTTGACCACAATCTCACCTGATGGAAAGTGATGATGTGGCCGAAGATGTAGCATGCTTGCCTAGAAGGTACCTATTCACTCTTGACTTGAAGACTCCCAGATTGTACCGTTCGGGGAACAAAGACGAAGGCAATGAGTTCCACTCCTTCGCAGTACGAATGATAAACGTAGAAGCGAAACGCTTTGAGCGAACTGGAGGTATGTCAACCATATATGGATGACGTTTGACAGTTTGTCTTGTTGTTAGATGGTAAAATGGACAAGTTGGAATTAACTCGTATAATTCCTGCGCACACTCTCCAAAATGTATACGATAGAATACCGATAGGCTCGCGACCTTACGTCGGTGACCGAGACTCTGCAATTTGGACTCGACCAGCTTATCATCGCCAATGAGTCTTTTTGCTCGTCGGTCGATGGACTCAAGAGCTTCAAGCTGGTACTTTGCGGATCCATCCCATAAGTGGCCGCAGTACTCCATACACGATCGGACTTGTGCTTGATATAAATTAAGAAGCTGCCCCGGTGTGAAGTACTGCCTAACCTTTGCGAGGATACCCAGTTTTTTAGCAGCCAGCTGAGCTCTGGCTTCGATGTAGGTACCAAAGTTTAGGCTCGACGACAAGGAAACTCCAAGAAGCTCGAGTTTATTTGCTATCGGTATTGATACATTCTGGAAAGTCGGAGACAGGTGAAAAGGTCTCCGTTTAGCGGAGAAAAGACACGCCTGTGTTTTAGACGCATTAAAACGAACCAAGTTGGCATCGCCCCACTCGGCCACGGCCAACAAGCTCGAATTTAATCGGTCTATCATCCCCTCTCTGAGAGACTGGACTTGTACCTCGCCAGCTCGTGCATTGGATACGTATCTTTCGACAACAGTGCTATCATCTGCATACCCAAAGATACCGGGCTTGAGCAAATCGTTGATGTGAAGCAAAAAGAGCGTTGCCGAAAGAACAGACCCTTAGTAAGATAGTAATTGCCTAGAAAGGGTTTGTATGCGCAGCGCGGGTCGCAGCTAGTAAAGTAAATATATAATAATATGACAAACCGAGTCCCGCGACTTCATCCGCGTTAAAAAGTAGCCTATGTGTTATTCCGGAACCTTAACATCTACATTCTAAATTTCATCAAAATTTGTTTATCCGTTACGGAGATACGTGGTAACAAACATTCACACACACACACAAATTATTTATAGTACGTTCAGAAATTAATTTTGTGTCTAATTGTTGACAGGTACGAACAGTTTGTATTGGAAAACAAAATAGTTGCTTTTACTACTTTCCTTGAAATTCTTTATATTTTCTCACCTTTTAAACCTTCCTTGGACTTCTACAAATATTCACTATCAAAATTATGTAAATAATATATAATAAAATGTAGACCGTTTATTTGTACCGAGTTTTGAGTAAATCGAAGCAAGAAATAAGATTTTCCATACAAACTTTAGAACTACCTTGCACACACCCTAGATAGATAGATAAACTCTTTATTGAACACCATATTTGTGACAAAACATAATACTAAATTAATTAATTAATTTAATAGAAAATAATTACTTACAAAATAAGTGTAACAATAGACAGTCTTATCGCTTAAAGCGATCTCTTCCAGACAAGCTTTACCCAACCCTAGGGGTAGTTTTGTAAAAATAAAATATACGTGTTTCATTATTTACTTTAATGTTTATTTGTACCGAGTTTTGAGTGAATCAAAGCGAGGAAAAATTTCCATACAAACTTTTTCACCCTATTTAATTTAGCACCCCTAAGGGTTGAGTTTTGAAAATTGACTTATCCTATGTGTTATTCCGGAACTTGAACTATATATATATATATATATTCGAAATTTTATCAAAATCGGTTCATTCGTTACGGAGATACGTGGTAACAAACATTCACACACACAACATTTCGGATTTATAATATTAGTAAGATAGTAAGATTAAATTAAATTAAATTAAATATAGTAAGATTCTAACAAATAAATGATTGATTTATTAACTGACTATGTAATGCTTTTTTGTTTCTTCGGAGTGCGCAAATCAATCCCTCCGGCCGCATTCAATATTTTTGTTTGAACTGGAAGATTTTAATATCTGTAGTTGGTCCC
The DNA here is from genome assembly GCA_948107665.1 of Lomographa bimaculata. Taxonomy (NCBI): domain Eukaryota; kingdom Metazoa; phylum Arthropoda; class Insecta; order Lepidoptera; family Geometridae; genus Lomographa; species Lomographa bimaculata. Next base: position 127,039 of record OX403607.1, on the reverse strand, counting down.
ATAGTACTTTATTATGAAACCAAAAACCGACCTCACCGACAATGTCTGCTGCACTGTTTATTCGGTCTTTGAATTGAAATATTTGAAATTGATACAATTAATTGTACCAACATTTACACTATACCATCTTCAGCATGGTGTAACGTATGCTGGAGATAATTATTTACAGGTACTTTTAATCTATTCCATGGCAGATATTATAGGTACTATCCCATGACGGTGTTTAATACTTTCAGTCCCCTGAAAATCAGATGCTGGTCGTTGCCGATTCGAGTATCTGTACTGTTCGCTCAATGACATTAGTCAAAATCTTGCGTTGTTAAATATGTATTAATAATTCGCGAATTTGGTTCCCGGCGTTCGTTCTTTGGTCGATTCCGAACACGTGGTTCTGTGGTGTCAAGGTTGCAGTATAATCTTTATACAAGTAAAAGCTTCTTGCTCTTGATGGGTCACGAGGGTGAGAGTGGGGCGGGACAGCGGCCCGCGCATTGCTGCCAGCCACCTCACAGATAGATTCGAGCAGGGCCACGGCGCGAGAGAGCCGCGCGTTTTCAGTCAGCGCGCATCTTGCTGCTACCAGTAACATGGCGCGATCGAGGAACTTCGTCGCGCTCGGGCTGCTCGCCTGCGTCGCTTGCTTCGCCGGTCAGTTGCCACTTATACTATACAAATAACAATTCCATGTGCTAAACTGTGCTATGATGTACTTCACCCTCAACTTCACAAATACGATATACGTCGCGCCAGAATCCTTGTTTTCACTACGGTTTGTAGAGACTCGAGCCTCGCGGACGAAGAGGTAGGTATTTCAGTGAAACGACAGTAATCCAATTATAATTAACAGTCTTGTTGTGTTAGTGTCAATTTCCATTCAATCTTATTTACTTAGATTTCCAAAAACTGAAAATAAATGTTTTTAACTAGTTTATATATCTACCATTTCCTTTAATAATATATATATATATGTATATATAGTGAGAGTCTCTACACTCGAAATTAAATTCAAGAAAGAAAGTGAATAAAACTGTATACTTAATGGTCTTAAATTTAAAAGTATGTTTTACAGTCTATCCGTTTCGGATTATCAATAGTTTTTAAAGATTAAGTTATCTTATAATAATATTGCAATCAAAACAAGATTTCCATACCTAATAATAACTATTTATAACACAGATATTTGATACGACAAAAACAACCTATAATAAGTACCTTAGTTTATTATATACTAATGTAATAACACATTTACATCTCAGTCATCTTAATATTATTTCCGGTATCCATATGTATACCTAAGTATCCAGTAGGTATAATTATTATTTATAGAAGTAACTTTTATCTGTTTACTGATCTACCTTCTCTTGTAACTGGAATGAGCCTGAATAATAATTTTGTTAATGTATTCGATATCATCAAAACTGTAGTTTATATTATATGATTAATTAAGAAATTAATAGTTGTTCGAAGTATATAGGTGCGAGGAAAGCTAGGTTGGATGATGACCACAACAACCAACAACACCAAGACTAATTAAATATGTATTTTTATATGGCCTTGGCTTGGTGGAAACTTATGATTCCACCGGGAATTGAACTCCATACCCATTGCTTAGTAGGCAGTTGCACAACCAACTTCATAACAATGGTTATTAGCCGTCATATTTTACGGCTTAGACAATTCACCTTTGATATTAAATAAATCGCTCCAATAAATTATTGTTAATATTCGATGGCTACTTTGCATCTTAGACAAAAAACTGGTTTTTCATGAATTTTAAACAGGTTTTGCGACACACTTATAACAAATGCGTGAGCCTTGAAAATGTCTTATAAAACCGCATCATATATACATTTACTAATATAAATAGCGATTGGTGATATTTACAGGTAGGATAGAGTACCCGGAACCCATTTTGTCCCGGGGTACATTTTTTTTATGACAGATAGATAATTATACACAAATGTTACTTGTGTATAATTTTAATTACATTAAAAACGAGCTTACCTGCTCACCGTCGCCCCAGTAAAAAATAAAAAAATCACATAAACGCTTTTATACTCACAGCTCCACACAAAATTGAATGACTTCTGTCGTGAGGACGTAAACGCTAAAAGACTACCAGAAACACAAACTTCCCGTGTTAAGAAAATGTGTGTTACCACCGGGAATCGAACCCGGTGCTCTGAAGGGGCGGACCCAACTACGCAACGGGCAGTTCAAAGATCAAATGTATACCAAAAAAATAAACCTGCTAAACAAAGAACAGTCGAATTTATATCCTCCTTATGTAAGACGGTTCAAAACGTAGACGATCTTACACGCATAATGTGCCGGATTACGCAGATCGACTGTTGATCAACCGCACTAAGACTATATAATGTAACGATTTCCTCTACACTATTTGTCCAAATTATATGTAGTTAGGGAAAAATTGTATCTAAATGAACTCTACAATAACAAGGCGATGAAATAGTTAATGTTGATAAAGATTTATACTGAATGCGTCAAAAGCCAACAAAACAGAGGCCGCAATTTTATCAGATTTTCAACAAAGAAAAGTATTTATTCTGGGCTAAATTTAGATGTTGTCGCGGATTTTAATGCAAAACTAATCAAAGACAACATTTTTCTGAATCGTGGTCCGGTTCAGAAAAATCTGGTCTTCTAAGCAGGTATCGCGTTCGATTCCCTGCTGAAACACAAGTTTTCTTCCCAAGGCAAATTTGTGTTTCTGGTTGTTATTGTGTGTGTGATGTGAATGTTTCTGGCACCTACAACGCAAGCCATTAAACTTAGTGTGAAAGCGTTTATGTTTATGTTTGTCTTGACAATAACGAACATAACAATAAATAAATCATCCGAATGGTCGAGCCTATCAAGTGATGATCTTTCATACATGCGGCAATTGGTTCTTATCTGTTCGTCAATTATAATAATAAGCATAACATCAACACAACATGACGTTGCTTAGAATGCTTTCGCATAAATTTATTATTTGGTGGCATTACTTGAGAAACATGACGCTATTTAATAGAAGAGTGAACTGTATTTTTTTATGTGTCCGTATGTACCGATTCCTGTGTTTTTTTTTATTTGGAAGCTGCTGCTTCCCATGTGGCCCCATTTAAATTTGATCAAGATCAGACCGGTACTTTTTTAAATCATCCTCAGTAATGCGTATTTAATGCATGTATTCTGATCAAGGGTTCCGAAAATAAAGCGATGAAGTCGGATTTTTTAACTTTGCTTGCGTTAACATTTTTGTAAAGTGATTTTTGTGTGGCAGGATTGTGTGTAGCCGCTCCGCCACCGCCATCGTCAGCGCTAGCTGCTGGTCCGAACCGCGTGCGTCGCGCTGCCGGCGACGCCTGGCTGCGGCTGCTGGCAGGTGACACTCAGACGATAACCTTTTAATTAAATATTATTTAGCCATTATTACTTGAAAATAAATTTGTACGACTTATTATAGGAGTATAGCCCCATATACCGACTTCACCTGCACTTGGACTCCCTGTTAACCGAACTACACTCCGATCAGCAATCATTCCTACTAAGAGTTCACGTCAGGCAGAGGGCCGGTCATAAAAATTAATACCGAACCTTAGATTCTCAACATAGGTTAACAAGTACCTAACTACGTATGTGATGAACCCATTCTTACCTTATAGTCCTGGAAAAGTAACATAATGTTGCGCCGACCTACATACTGAAGAGAAAGCGTTTAATTGGAATATTATAGCTACATTGAAGTACAAAACTAGATATATATTTAACCCTTAACTGGTATCGTAAAATTGACTAACGTAACTGGTTTTGTGGGGGTCGCTCGGCCCCCACAAAACCACATCTTCTAGGATACAAATGTTCGCAATTTTATTTAAGTTTTATTTAAAAAAGATAAATAACAAGCTTGTTTTATTGAACCAATAAATTTTTATTAATGTTATTCTTTTTACTTAATTACTAGAAGAGATCACAAAAACGTTACAACTTTTTGGTATTTTTTTCTTACATAATACAAACTTGAAAAAAAATCTATTATTTTTTAAATCTTAGGCTAACATATATATGTTTTCATATTCTTCATACAATAATCTTCGGAAATAAAAAGAAATAAACCACTAATTAACGTTTTTTAAAAGAAATCAACACAAATATAATCCTAAGGGCTCAGGAACATTACAAGTAAACTAAGTTCAGTCTTGCTGGTGGATTTTTATACCATTTGTTTTTGTTTTTCCATAATAACTCCATTGACTCGGTCCTGCAGTAGGTTCACCTTCACTCTCTGAAGAACATTCTTCAATATCGGGACTTAGGTCTTCACTGCTTTCTGAATCGTGTGTTGGTGACTGCTCAATATCATTGTCACTGACATATTCTTCGGGATAGCCACTCAACACTAATTCGGAGTCGGTATCCGCGGCCAATATGTCTTCTATCGTTTTTTCACTTAACGGTCTCTCCATCTTGACAAAATACTTTAAAACATACGAAGAAATGAAATAAAATATTTACTAAAAACTTACGTAACTGGTATAGTGGGGGCTGCGCGACCCCCATAAAGCACGTACCTCCGCTCAGGTAAAAGCTAACGTGCCGAACGTCCGGCACCCGTCGCAAGTCGCGACGTAATGAGATTACTCAAAATGGCGCCCGCGCACGGTGCATAGTTTTAAAGGAATTAATAAAAATATAACGCGTGGGGGCCGCGCCACCCCCACGAAACCAGTTAAGGGTTAATAGTACTCTTAACATAGGTAATTTTGTATTTGTACCTAACCTAAACAGCTGGTGCAACGTCTTCTTGTCTGATGCAGAGTACGCCCGTGGTGGCGCTCCCGCCAGCGGCGGCGGTGACGCAGCAGACCAGGAGGGCGACTGGTTCCCGCGCCCCATTCCCATTAGCTTGCCTATAGGTATGTATTGTAATGATGACATTGTACGTGCATTGTACCATAGGTTCATCTGCTGCATTCAGTTTAAAGAGAAACAACTCATTTCTTAGGAAAATTGAACTGGTTTTAATACTGGGCCAGGGTCTCGTCTCTCCGCTAAATTACTAATTATTCAATTATAATTTAATAGTTTTTTTATGTTCTGCACCCGTAGGTTTTTTTAAGAATGTTATCTCCTCCGGATTGCCGTTTCATATACTTTCGTTTAAAGTAATAATAATCATTATTCAGATCTATGCATTATTACATTATTCAAATACATTTTTTATAATCAATATGAAGATTATAAACAGCCCAAACCAGGCAGCGCATGCATCTTAAGAACCCTAACAATAATGTTAACAAGACATCGACTTATCCTAATTGTAGTGTTATACATAGCAGATTATCTAAGTGAATTGTTATGCATGTAATATTATAATCATTATGTATGAATTTAATAATTTCAATAAATTACATTACATCCTTTATTGCTTGGTTGAGAGGAACGGACGGACATAGCGCTAAAGCGCCCAAGTAAATTCTAAGACGTCTTTTCACTGGTTCTACAAAGTGTAAAGATATCTTATAAATATCATACTTAATATTTTAATGAAGGCTTTCTTTCGGCGATACGAGAGTTTCCGGTTCATTGTTACACTACACTGATTTTGTGCCGGAACATTTTCTACCGACTTCACACAAAAGAAAGTGTAAAGAAAGAAGAGGTACTCAAGTCGACCGTTTTTTTTTGTTACCTCACAACTTCGTTCCACGTGAACAGATTTTGTTTTTTTTTTTTCTTGAAACGTGTTGCTTTGCAATTGGTTCTATTTAAATTTGATCAAGATCTGATCAGTAGTTCTTGAAATATCTTCAATAATGCCTGTTTAGTCGCTTTATCTTCGGAACTTTGATCTTATCTGATCAAAGTTCCGAAGATAAAGCGGTAAGTCGGTTTTTTAAAGCTTTGGTTGCGTTTAATTATTACACTTATACTCATTCAATAAATTATTTTATTTTTTTTTCAATTTAAAGTTTTCAACAAAGAGTTCATCTATCTTGTTTAGATTTTTATATTTTTGTACGAGTATACAGGTATTTAACTCGCTCTTCACATTTTACTCAGTGAACACCTTAATCTGAGGCAGAGCCGATTGAAAAACAGCGCTATGCGATAATGTAAATGTTCAATGTACCATTTATATGGTTCAGTGTGGACTGAGTGACCATTTTCTTTTTTTTAAGATTTAACTTATATTTTAAATAAATGGTTTAGTAAAAGTTGTGAGGGCATTTGTAAAACGCATATTGGACTTTGTAAAGATTTTTATTAAAAGTTATCCTATTTAAAGAGTGGACTATCAGTTCACACACTTAATCACATAGCACACGCTGAATCTGTCCTTGTTTTATTTTATCTTTATGTTATCTACGCTCGGGTCTATAGAAAAAAGCATACTCTAGTTTGACTAAAGTATATATTTTTCTATAGTCGGTCTACCCTAGGTCGGCAATCGGTTATACGGGTTTACGCACGCAGCCGTCTACTGCGGTAAAACACATGCAGATTTAGTTATTTTGTGCACGTAGCAATTTGTTGAACAAATTAGGAACGATTAATTTAAAAGTGAGGCCGCCGCAGATGATTGAGCTGTGACCTCCGTCGGCCTCTCGGCCAGGCGGCGCGGTGCCGTCTCCACACGTGGGCCGCGGCTTGATTGCTAAATAATGTCAGAGTTCGTGAAGTAGGCTATTATAAAACTCCAGACCCCGCTCATCGACGGTCATCATCATTAGCTGTAATCAAATTATATTCATAAGCCGAGTGGTTAGTTACCTGTCTGAAATTTAAATACTGTGACATTTGTCGGTGATGGACCAGTTTTGGCAATACCATCCGATTCAATCATCTTATCGTACACGCTAAGCTAAGTATATGTGTAAGTCTGTTCGGATAGGTTAGTTTATAATCTACTAGCTGATACGGCGTCGCCTGGGTATAAAAAATAAAAACATACACTGTAGTGCCTCTTTGAGCAGAATACATCGCGTATTTTTCGAAACGTCTGAATTATTAAGAGAAGTAATTTTTCTGGGATAAAAGGTAGTTATCATTCCAAATAACAATATTCGTAAGACAAGTCGGAGAAAAATTTACTAATTGGCTGCTTTATCGGCGCGGCGTATCGAATCGGATCAGTAGTTTCAGAGATTACCTTTACAAACAAACTTTACCTCTATCTTATATTAATATAAATTAGTATAGATATGTGACTAGGTAAGGTTCTATGTTTACGGAGCTTTACATTATATTAAGCCAAATAACATTGTTTGTTAGTGACGTTTTTATGACGATTGCAGGTCGTGGTGCGGGGGGCAAGCCCGCCGAGGTGCCGGTGTTGATCCTGCCGGTGCCTGTTCCGGCCGCGCCCACACCTTCGCCGCGTGAGTACCTTTCATAGGAACAAGTCCAGCCACGGCCACTGTGCGGTGAACTGATTCAATACTGACTAGGACTACTAATTTTAATGCACTGTGCTGCTGATCAATACGTTTCAATTATTATTGATCCATTCATGCTTCGCTTTTGTGCCGAACTAACGCGCTCGGACTCCAATGAAGTTGTAAAGATACGTACTTCATGATTATCTGAAAATCATTATCTACCCGAAAAACAGCTCTGACAGATGCTCTACAACTGATACCACGAAGGATAATAATTATGTCACATAAGTTATTTGTACTATATAAATTATACTGAAATAGAGTGTTGTGGTAGAGCAATGGTAGAGATACCCACAGAGTAACAGCAAATCGAGAATTTCTTTGATTATCGTGTTCCAGAATGTTCCGCGGACCGTACAAGTCTCACCCAAAAGGATGAGGAAATAGAACGAGGCGTCGTTCATGGCGTATTGGAGAAGCACCAGCACCGAGCCAGCCCCGGCCCTGTAGACGACAGACAAGGAGCGACCACGGGCGGGCGCGTGGCCGGTGGCGGCGGGATCAGTCCTGCGCGCACTTCCGCCGCAACGCGCGTGCCCACGCCTCCCCACCCCCCGCTCGGGGCGCGGTACCACGAGGAGCCTACTGTCCCTCATCTGGATTATATCGGTAAGCCATTCCGCTAAATAAACTGTCATAATTTATTAATACTCTACCGTCATGCGTCGGTTAGTAGTCGGAATTATTTATATTTTTTATATTTATGAGTAAAAACTGGAGTGAATAGTTTCATCCTACACACATACACCTGAAAAAGATCCACTTCTCTAAGGCCGTTACTTATGTACCTACAATTTCAGATACCAAACGCAGACGATCACTGTCAAGGATGTTGTAGCTAAAGTAACGTAGGTTTAATTCCTATCTCGATGATCACTGTTATTTATTAAATAGTAAAAAAAAAAACTAAGTTGTGGATTTGAGGGCATAACAGTTGAAGTTTTAAAATCAAGTGTTTAATACATTGCTAAACCTCTAGAATACTTGATTAACTTGATGTTTGAATCTGGCAACTTCCCAGATACCCTTTAAATAAAAAAATCCCAGATGCCCTGCACAGGCTCTTTCTAGCGACTACCATAATAACACCTAGGTTAAGAAAATTATGTATCAGAAATTAAGAATGTTTTTTAAAAAAATGAATGTAAAAAAATGCGCCGCCGAGTTTCTTGCCAGGTTCTTCTCGGGGTGGCTGTAATTTTGCGAATCTGGCAATAGATTCATTAACTTTCATGAGTGCCTCTTTGGGCCCATGTGAATAAACGATTTTGATTCTGATTGATTTTGATTTTGAAATTTGTCATATCAAACCACTCGGAGTGGCTGAATACATTAAATTTTAAAATAAATTTTAACGAGACAGTACTGATTAAATTTAAGAACTACAAAAATACATCTACTTTAATATTAAATACATAAACAGAGTTCACGTGACGAATTTCCTGGGTATGAAAATAGAATCAACACTTGAACGTGAAATCCTACATAGAGAGCATAAACAGCAAAATTTCTAGTCAGTGTGATGCGCTTTCAATATTGGAAACGTATATACATTGCTGACGTATGGCATCATACTCTGGGGCAATTCTGTAAACATCAATAGCACTTTTAAAATACAAAAACGTTGCCTCAGAATAATATATGGTTTGCGGAGTGATGAATCTCTCAGGGAACTTTTTAAAGATAAAATATATTTAACACTCACAGCAATATACATAATGGAACTTGTTTGTCAGGAATAATAGATATATTTTCAAAACGAAGTCTGATGTGCGTGTAAGAAATACTCAAATAAGGTGTTACAATGACTTACATCTTCCATTAATCCAGTCTAAGATCTTTGAGAAGAGTACCTACGTGTCTAGCATAAAGGTCTATAACCACTTTCCTAAGAGAATAAAATAACTTCCTATAAACATGTTTAAATCTGCTTTAAAAAATTGGTTGACTGAAAATGTTTTCCATAGTTTGAAAGAATATTTCCTTAAAATTTTTCGACATAGCATGAATTCATTACCTATGACATTTTTGTAGAGTTCTTTATATTTCACTGACTTATTTTAATAATTGTAGCTAATTTATCATAAATTCCAAATATCAGTAAGTAATAAAAAAAAATATGGTCTGTATAATCATATTTTGTGACATTGGACACCCGAAATGGGTCAACTGTAATAACATTACCTTCAATAAGAACTCGCGAATACTAACACTACAGTTTTTGCCAGTAAAGAATTATCTTATCTTACTTTCACACATTTTTTAAAACTTTTTTGGAGTTAGGAAGAAAATTTTGTTGAAGGAGCGTGTGGAAGGAAAAGAAGAATTTTCATGATATTATGAATTTACTTCATAATATGATCCACATAACAACGTTTGGTGTCGATAATGATTTAACTTCGTTTTTATAGCATTAGCTATGCTAAGCAGTTTTAAAGTAGTTTAGATAGGAAAAATGGTCGCTTGAGGTGGGAATTGAACCCGCGTAGTAGTTTTAAACTTTTTTTGGTAGATGGTGTCTCACGTCCCAAAAGAAGTTTATAATAAGGAAAAGGAAATTTCGTCGCTTCGGGCAGGGCATTAGTAGCTCAGCGGTTAGCGCAATAGGGCATATCATTCACAATTATATATCATTCATAAAAGCATTGTTTTACAAACCGTAGGTTTGTCTCATATCTCGATGATTATAATACCATTATAGTAGAAGAAGAGAAAAATCAATTTTTACAAGCTGTCGCGAGCTTCCCGCTAGGTATAAGAGCATGACACTTGTTTGGGTTGACTTAGATGCCGTAGCTCCCAGTTTGGAAGTCGCAGGAGATCAGAATTTAAAACTGAAAGTGGAGGTCTTAGTCAGAAGTCGCGTGATAATGCTGGAGGTCGTTGGCATACATATGATAACGAGAGTTTGTGCTAGGGAAGAGGAGATCAATAAAGAACGAAAATAGAAGAAGTGTGAAACTGCCTCCTTTGGCTACGCCAGCTTCGAAAGCATGACAATCTTGACTTCGTGTCTAGATCGGATAGCCTATCTAGACTATCTTTTTTGTGTTTAGTGTCGTCGCAACAGCTGGTGGAGCTGTTCCGCGCGCAGGTGGCGCCCGAGCCTGAGCTTCCACCCGCCGTGATACCCGACTATGCGGCCGGCGAGGAGGCTGCCGCCGCCGCGCCCGACGCGCTCGCCTCGGACGTCGGGCCCGCCCCGCGTCGCGTCCGCCAGGCTAGTGCAGGCTTTTCACCTCATTTTACACATTTTTTTTCGATTCTTATACTAGATGTTTATCCTGTTATAGGTTCGTCTGCGCAGCTTCCAGTTGCCGGGACAGTTGCCGACGGGAGCGGCGGTGCCGGCGCCCTTCTCGGTCCCTTCCGAGGTGTCTCCCTCCACGCCCCCCACGCCACGCTTTGATCGCTCCGTGTTGCTGCGAGGCGAGCTCACCGTACCGCGCTCTGGATACACCGAACCTTACAGCGTCTGGTAAGTAGTTCCCGACTTATGCTATTTTTTTTTTTTTTTTATTTACCAAAAAAACACATTATTTAACACATTATATATTAGAATTTGGTTACAGTAATTTAGTTATGTTACTGCGGGCCCCAAACTAGGCTAGGCCTGTATCTTGGTGACCCAGAGACTCTGTTACTAAGCTGGATGTGTCACGAGCGATAATGACTACTCACTAGTTTAACATTGTTTTGTAACATTTGTAACTACTTAAACATACATTTTTTTTGTTGAGAAGAGTTAGTTTATGAGAGTGCCAGTGGAGTGTTTGTTAGGTGTGTGCTGTGTTTTAGCTTTATAGTGTACTGTATATGCGTAGATCAAATGTTCGCCGAGATTATTATCCCAGTCCAGAAATATTATGACAACTTAATCAGAATCATTACCTCAAGTGTGCAACACGCCTGAGTAGCACAAAACCCAAAGAAAGTCCACAAATTATTTGCAGAGCGTACATTAAAACTTTTTAAAAGAAGGCAAGACCTGCAAAAAAGTTCAAATAAAACTAGAACAATAAGAAACGAAATCTCGGCGCTTTACAAGCTTGTCAACAAATACCTACATAAAAAAAGACTACGCCAACTACATATATAAAACTATTAAAAAACACCTACGCCAAACTGGAAGCACCAATAATTAAACGCAAGCAAAGCTTAAAAAAACCGACTTCACCGCTTTATCATCGGAACCTTGATCAGATTTAATGTATTAAACACGCATTATTGACCATAACTCAAAAACAACAGATCAGATCTTGATCAAATTTCAATGGGACTACAAAAAAAACACCAGCTTTCAAATAAAAAAAGAATCATCAAAATCGGCTCACAACGAAAGAAGTTATGAGGTAACCTTTGAAGTAGGTTAAACGAGAACATCGTCAAAGTAGGCGTACAAAATAGGCATTGTTGACTATATTTAAAAAACTACTGATCAGATCTTGATCAAATTTAAATGGGACCAATTAGAAAGTTTATAAATAAAGAAAATACAGATTTAACTAAACTACTAACCTAATACAAAAAGTCATTGGTCGGCAGTGTGCCCAAAATGCTGGCTGCGTTACCTCGTTGCACAGCGAGACTTAATTGCTGAGCAAAATACAAACCGGCATTTATCGTCACGTGTCGACTCAAAATCAGAAAGCAACATCATTCAAACTAAAAAAAAAATTTCGAAATCGGCTCATGTGGAGAGAAGATATGAGGTAAGACAAATAATAAAAAAAAAAGATACAATTGACTTGAGTACCTCCTCCTTTTTTGGGAAGTCGGTAAAAAGGCATACAAAGAGCTGATACCAAATAAAACTTGGAAAATTGGAGCTAAAATGGCGAAATAACAAAAACAACCGCTGCGACATCATCAGCATAGCGACAGAGTTCTACAGAGATCTTTACATCACAAAAGAGCCAGAAGACACCAGCCACGAGAACCAAAAGAAACAGCAGCGACGCGACGGCAGCATACTACTAAAAAGACCCCAAATTGAAGAAAATGACGTCATTAAGGCATTGAACAAACTGAAACAAGACAAAAGCCCGGGCTCGGACAACCTAGCAAACGAGACTTTTTTATTTTATTTTATTATTTACTAGCTGACCCGCCCGGCGTCGCCCGGGTAAACAGAAGCTTACACATAAACGCTTTCACACTCACAGCCCCACACTGAAAGTATTAGAACTTGTGTCGTGGGGCCGTAAACATTAACACCACACACACAACATTAACGTCATACCCAGAACCAGAAACATAAACTTCCCGTAGGAATAAAACTTCTGTTATTGTGTTCCCATCGAGAATCGAACCCGCTGCTTTGAAGACGAACGCGCACCCATCTACGCCAGTGGTAGTTCAAACTTTCAAAGTTCAATAATTAAACACCCTGCGTCGCCCGGTTAAAAAATATACACATAAACACTTCCACATTCACAGCTCTACACTAAGTTCAATGACTTGTAGCGTGGGGCCGTATCTAAACTTCCAATATTTACACAATATTCACAACATATTAAAAACCAGGAACACAAATTTCCCGCGGGGAGACAACTTCTGTTATCACCGGGAATCGAACCCGCTGCTATGAAGACGAACACGTCCCCCATCTACGCAAGTGGGTAGTTCAAAGATTACCCACCCTGCGTCGCCCGGTTCAAAAGTATTCAAAAAAACACTTCCACATTTACAGCCTCACACTAAGTTCAGTGACTTGTATCGTGGGGCCATAAGCATCCAAGATTCACACAACATACTCAAAACCAGGAACACAAATTTCCCGTGGGGAGAAATCTTCTAGTTAAATTACCACCGGCAATCGAACCCGCTACTTTGAAGGCGAACGCGCACCCATCTACGCCGCGCGCCACGCGAACCAAATACATATCGCGTGCTGGTCATCGAAATGTTTAATTTTATTTCGATTAGAATACTGCGCTTCACAAGCCGTCGCCGAGCCATTGCTGGGAGCCAGCGACACATTCGCACTATACTGTGCAGTTTGCCTTCATGCAAGTGTAACGTTGTGGTGACGTTTCAGGTGGGACGCCGGCAGCGGCGCGGCGCGCGTGGACCTGCACGGCGGCGCTACCTCCGCCTACCGCACCGTGCTGCCCGACGGCCGCGTGCAGTCCGTGCAGGTACGCCACCGGCCCGGGTGGACATCTACTCGCGTCTCGCACACCTGTCTCAATATCCACTCACGAGATATCTGCTCACGACTCATGAGATACGTGCTGATGTCTAAATTGTTACTCATCAGTCCGCTTTTAAGCTGTTCGTGTGGACGGCCGCGGCGACCAGATTCTTAATTTCCTTAGGTGGAATAAGAATACCGTCAGAGTGTTATTCATATTATGGCTAAGGCACTGCAGTTGACGAGTTTATACTGCCTCAAGAACTCAATTTGAGATCGGACTGAAATGGTATTGTTATGGCGGCGATCGTGTCAACATATTTAACCGACCGATTCGTGTCTCGCTCGTGTTTCAGATGCGCATAGACCGCAGCGGCGAGCGCGAGGTGCGCCGCTGCGTCGTGGGAGAAGCTCGCGCGCCCACGGCCTCCGACCGCGACCTGCCCGGTGTCCCTGACCTGCAGGATTTTACTTTTAGCGGTAGGTATCGATCTACAGATACATTTGTTTGTGGATCGATGGCGGTATGCATATATACGTTGTATTTTTATATTTTTAACCGACTTCAAAAAAAGTTTTTTTTAAAATCGGTTGTCTTCATGTTTTATTTTGTATGTATGTTACTTGATATCTCCGCCAATTATGAATTGTTTTTGAGTTTTTTTTTTTATTTGGCAGATTATTCTTCAGAGGTGGTCTCATACAAATATTAATGAAATCGATTTTAACCAATTCTGCAACAAAATTAAAATTCATCGTGCAGTCGCTTGCAATAAATCAGTTTCGGACTCCCAAAAATACTTTACTTGGTTATTGATCTAACGATGTAAAAGGTAAAACACTCACATATTCTCACAATGCATACTGCCCATATTATCACTGAAACTAAAGCATAGAACTGGATCGGAACGCCCGGACCATTGCATCGGCCAGTGTTTCTGATACCACTAGAGTTACTGTCGTCACGCAGTTACGCGTCTTCCGCGTTATGGAGAATATCTTCGTGATATAGCTCCGTATCTTTGACGACGATCGGCCGATAACAAGAACTAAAACCTTTTACCTTTAGGAATTTCGCCAGTAAACTAGGACGGTTTCAGGCTACTCGGACGCGGAGTTCGGTCGCGTGGAGCGCTGGACGCGCACGGTGGCGGGCGGCGGCGGGGAGCTGGGCGGCGCGCGCGGGGAGGCGCTCACCTTCCGACACGAGCTGCTCGTGGCGCGCTCGCCCGACAACCGCTCCACTACGCCGCTCAAGTGAGTCCCGAGCCCGGCTCGATACCCGCCGGCATCGTGCATCGTCGCCCCGCTGCCGCCGCCGCCGCTGAACGCTTCGTTGTTGTTGTTGTTGCAGGTACTCCGTGGCCGTGGACTCCTCCGTGCTGGGCGCCGACTGCGACGGGTACGTGCACCGCTACACGGAGCTGCGCGACCAGCACCACGAGCCCGATCAGCTGCGCCTCGACCTCGGTGAGTGTGGCCCGCCGATGAGCAGCGACACTCGGCCTGCTCGCCTGTGGTCACCCTTTAGTTTTTAAACCCCTGAAAGGGCTAATTTTGAATAAAATAGTTAAGAGTATGGTACAAAAATCCTTTTACTTAGTCTCGTTTACGCTGGTAATTAATCGAAAATTTTCTAAAATATGAAGATAGAGACATATATCTGGAACGAGTCAGATATAGTGTACTTAGAGGCTCCACGGGGCCGACTCCACTTGAAAGCGTTGATCGCTAGGATGTCAGTCTCAAATAAAAATACAAAACGAAATAAATATGAATTGCCCACTTTAAGACTTAGTCTGGGCATAATGTCTGGGGCTGTAAGTGGTAAAGTGATTGTTTATCTGAGTTAGTACGCAAAGCAACGAAATGCGTAATTTTTTCGTCAAAACCGCCCCTTCCCAGGTTTGGAATCCCTGCTATGATAGATACATAACACTTCTTGAAAAGCCGCAATGAAAATTCTTACGTACTATCATAGCTGAAATATATATTTCTATTATAGTACTATTATATATTTCTACTATGGTACTATTAACTACAAGGCCAAAATTTCTAATTCTAACTTTGACTATGATAATAGTTGTAAACACCATCACTTGTTACCTCTTCAAAAAAGAAGGGAGGCTGCAGATCTTTCGATTTTGCACAATTTAGTGTCAAGTAGAATCGACTGCTCATCCCTGCTAGCTGAAGTCAAACTTGTCTCGCCATCTTTTTCATCTCGTAAAAAGCATCTTCGTCTATATATCCCCCGCCATACTACGAATTATCGTGGAAACTCTTTCTTTTTGCGTACGTTCAATAACTTTAACTCTAATTTTCCTCAACATGTAGATTTATTTACATCTAGGCACAATATATTTAAAATTATAATTAATGATCAGTTTTTCATTGTTGATGATAACATTGAAGCAAAAGAACAATAAATACCATTTGTAGTACCTATTGACTCGTTCTAGCTCTGTAATATTCTTACTTATTCATTATTATATTTGTATATTTTAATTTGAATTCGCATGGCATTGCAATGATATTATTTATTTATTATTGATGTAGAACTTATATACTAATAATTTACTTTCCATTTGTTCATTTAAACTGGATATTTAATATGAGAAATTATTCGACATGTCATCTTATTGTGAAGTTTAAATGGACATATTGTTAGTTTTAGCAATAATTAATTATTTAGTTATATATAGATAATAATTATTTTCTTAAATATTTTTCGTGTACCTTTACCGAGGTGTTTATATAAGTGATAATGTTGGCCTAGGTGCTCTCATTCTCACGTTTTTGACTTATTTTGTAAGAAGGCTGTTTGGTTTTCCAAATAAATAAAAATAAAATAAATAAATAAGCTTTTCAGGCACTTTTCACAAAATACAAAATATCATGTTTACTTATGTATTGTAATGTATATAGAATACATAATGTTAAGGGTTTTGGGATGAAAATTTCCTACCCTCTAACAGATTTGAAACAAGAGTCTTCGGAAGCATTTAGTAGGATATAATATAGTTAAGAATATCAGAGGATACATCGAAGCTTTCCCAGATTCTTTTGACAGAAAAGAGATGTATACATATTATATTATTATGATGGGTGGTATTGCAGGCGAAATGTGCGAGGAGGTGGAGTCGACGTCGCGGCAGGAGATCGTGGAGCCGCTGCGCGAGTACACGCTGCCTCATCGAGATCCGCGCTACGACGCTGATTACCGCAAGTCAGTCTGGCTTACAATACACCATTCACATGTTCACTATTGTCTTCCTTCGGGCATCGCTTCGCGAGCAGAACACACTGAGAAGCGATGTCAAGGAACTCGACGCTGTCTATCTAAGTATTTTTCTTTTTTTTTCAGATTTAAGTCGGATCACCGGCGGCAGTACATGGACGATACCGAGGAGGCGGTCCGCAAGACGGTTATGGTGCAACACTCGCGCTTCGTGGACTCCGGCAACCGGCAGGGCGCCACCTTCAGCATGGGGGTCGGTGGCGATTACCGCATCATTTCATACGGCATTTTCGTACACTCGGATCACAAACAGTTCCCGGCTTATCTTCGAGAACGGAGATGATTAGCTCCATTTTTATAAGTTTAGTGTTCTCTTTCCGGCGTAAGCGAGAGCACGTTTAATGCGAGCACGTATCGGGCAGGTGAATCACCTGGGCGACCGGCTGGACGAGGAGCTGCGCCTCCTGCGCGGCGTGCGCGAGGGCGAGGGCGGCGGCGGCGAGGCGTTCCCGCACTCGCGCGAGGATCTCGCCGCCATGCGCGCGCGCCTGCCGCGAGCCTTCGACTGGCGCGAGCGCGGCGCCGTCACGCACGTCCGCAGTGAGCATCACCTTCTACGTTACTAGTTCCGAGCCGTAGTCGTAGCTCGTACCAACGCGCGCCGTGTGCTTGCAGACCAGGGCACGTGCAGCTCGTGCTGGGCGATGGCCGTGACGGGCGCGGTGGAGGGCGCGCTGTTCGTGCGCACGCGGCGGCTGGTGCCGCTGAGCGAGCAGTGCCTGGTGGACTGCGCGGGCCCGTTCGGCGGCCACGGCTGCCGCGGCACGTGGCCCTCGGCCGCCTACGAGTACGTGCGCGCGCGCGGCCTGCCGGCGCTGGCGGCCTACCCGCCCTTCCAGGAGAAGGTGCTCGAGTGTGCCGACCGCCGCGTGCCGCCCGTCACGCACATCACCGACCACGTCAACGTCACCAAGAACAGCGTGCAAGCCCTCAAGGTAATCGAATCGACCGTGAGACGATGCCCGTGCGTGCCTTAAAATATGAATCGAGTCGGTCGTTCTTATAATCTCTCTCTCGGTGGTGTGGTGTATATGAGATATAGGTACGTAGATTTACATCGACTGTTCTAAAACGTGTTTGCCTTTTTTTGAGAGCCTGAAACTAACTTACGAAAATTCGTTTGCAGGTGGCGATCCGTCGTCACGCGCCCACGGTGGTTATCATTGACGCGACGGCTAAGAGCTTCGCGTTCTACAAGCAAGGCGTCGTGAATGACGAGAGATGGTCGGTATCTTTGATAGTTAGGTTAGGTATACTATCTATATGTATGGTACGTATGTATGGTATCGGTTCCGACCGGTAGCCGTGTGGTTCGGCGGATGGAAGTAAAACTTCAAATTCTATTATGAACGTAATTTTGTAATCTTTTTTTTTTTTTGTGACAGGCTAGTGTTTTACCACTATCTCACCTGATGGTAAGTGACGATGTGATCGAAGCTGGTAAACACACTAGACCTGGAATACGCAGGCTCTCTATATCCTATCAATCTATCCTATGCGACGAGCCCTCTTCGCCCCGCACCGATAAATTTCTTAACTTACGAGCGGTACACTCGCTCCTATAAACGGCGAATCAAAACACCGTGGAGAAACTTGCATGTAAATATTTTTTTATATTCGAGGACACGTCCTCCCTTTGTATCCGCCATTTAGCCAATGAAGGAAGGCCATCAGTGGTAATGATATACTTAGACTGATGATAGGTAGCCTCAGTAAGCAACATGAAAAATCGAATGGTAAGCTATTGGATTTTCGTAAAGTAGCAAGGCTAAGCCGACTAAGGTAGCTCATTCAGATTAAAGGTATAGTACAGTACAAAGTCCAGGAGCACAATAGTCGCAAGCGTCGCATAGCAATGCAAACTCACAGCCGAGATTGATGGTGTGTTCGCAGTCGTAAAAACAAGCCGGAGCACGCCGTGCTGGCGGTGGGGTGGGGCGAGCGGCGCGGAGAGCCGCATTTCATCATAAAGAACTCGTGGTCGGACACGTGGGGCGACGGCGGCTACGTGCGCCTGGCGGCGGCGCCCAACACGTGCGGCGTGCTGTCGCGCCCCTCCTACCCGCGCCTCGAGCGCACCGACGTCGACTCCATCCCGCCCGACACAGAGCCGGCCCGAGAATGAAGCCGTCCCACTCCTATGTCTCACATCTTACAAACCTGACTTCCTACTCATTGTTTTACTAAACTATGTCAACGTTGAAGATAATAATAATATTTTATGATTGCGTAGGAACGACTCTTTTCAGTACACTTATAAGCGTCACTGTATAGTCATTTCGGTACAGTAGGTAAGTAACCTAATAATACTTTAAACTTCCCAAACTTATTTTACCGAAATGGACGGCTCGCTTAGCAGTGGTTACGTACGATAGAAATGAGCCACGGCTAAGGCTTATTTCGGTACCGAAATTGAGCACCTTAACCCAATTTTTTATGTAACCGCAAATGTGACTGTATCGTAAAATAATGCCAATGAAAGCAAGCAATTGTAGGAAACCTTGTATAAAACCTTTATAGCGGTAGCTAAGTCCCTGGTGATAAGGCGTGTTTGTATAGAGACAATCCTCAAACACATACATACTCAACTCATTTACTTCCACATAAAATAATCTATTTTGGTACTTTATTATTGTATGCGTTTGAAATTTAATTGACTTACAAGGATGTAAATCTTTTTGCTTCACAGTAAATATAATGTTGCCCGGTCATTTAGACATGACCAGATTCTGACGACATGAAATTCTACATGTTTTCTCTTCATCGTCGTCGTTCCCTTACAGCTGAGCATCGTGACCATATATAACCGATTTGTATTGTTTTCTTGTTGCATCTAAATACTACTCGACTAGCCCTTGACTAGAACAAAACAGTTTGTGCCATAAATTGTAAATATATTGTACGCTATGTATGTATATTAAATATAATAATAATTACTTTAAGCATTATTTTAATTTTGTGTAAAGTTGATTAATAAATTAAAATTTGTTCCAATCACTGTATTTTTACTATCCATAGGAGTATATCGGAGGTGAATCTTACTCCGTCGGTACGCGGGATATGGACGGTGTCAAATTTGAACCCTGCACTTGTGTGCAGGGTTCAAATTTGTAAACGTAAATAAGTAAACTGTATCACCAATAAAGGTTGTCCTTTATTGGTGATACAGTTTACTCTTTCTCCAAGGTATTTCAATGAAAATGTTCGCTTTGACAAATTACTAGTGACCAGACGGATGGTTGGTCTATCTACTCTCTTCTCTTGCAGTTCCTTTATTATTCCCGGCCACTAGCAATTGTCAAATAAATGCCCCCTCAATGTCCGCGGAGACTCGAAAATTTATTTTTCATTTATTCCCTTGTTAACTATCTGCGGAACATTATACAGGGCGTATTATTTTCTTCATTGTGGAATAAAACCATTATGTCTACCGCTGAGGTTTGCTGCAATGTATTTCCCAGATGCCAAGATATTCACATTGCAAAAAGTTTTATAAGATTTTACTCATGACTGGGACGAGGCCGTACATAGGTCATAGGTTTATATGATTAAGGCAGTGCGTAATCATCCATGCTTGCTTAAGGGTAAGTAGCAAAGTAAGAGCAACTTGACGTGTATATGGCACGGACAGTAGTTTATAATAATTATGGAGGTATCTTGACTTCCGGGGCTACCCTGTAGCTTCCGCTACGTATTTCAGATGTTGGCTCATCCTCTCTATCTTGTTTCAATTCAACCTGGAATACGCTGCAATATGATTCCAGGCGAAACCTTATTTGCCTTTTTTCCTCTCCTTCCGACCAACATGTTAACGCTGCACCGCACCTACTTTGCTCTCTAACTTACTGCCATCTATAAAAATCTTTGGGTGGCTGTTGCCGAGATTCTCTACATCTTCTTTCGTTGAAATGATGTTTTGATGATCGGTCTTGAAGATAGTGCGTAATCAGTATGAGTAAGCTTTTGTCTATTTTATTTTTTATTTAACGGAAAACTAACAGCTAGGTACATGAAATAATAACTATCTATTAAAGTAAAGTCCAATAAAAGTTATCACTTACGTATAAGTTAACTAATTAGTATAAAAACACACTTTAAATATAAATGTTATATTAAATACAAGTATGTCAGTCAATAATTATTGAAAGGACGAATACAATACAATTTTTCAAAAGAAAGAGTACATTACAACTTGCATTAAATCATCGGTTAAGTCAAAAATGTTTATTGTTTTGGGGAGACCCTCATTGGTTAGGTTAGGATTTTTTTATTCCGGTCGCAGAGGCCCGGTTGGCGTGTTGCTCTCTAAGATAATCAGTGATTTGAGGTACATAATATTTTTTTCATTATTCTTATCTAATACCTTTAAACGAGCAATTCTAGTATTGAGGGCTAACCTTCGAGAACCAACGATGCGAAATAGCTTTCAAGAAGAAAACCAGGAATCCGCACACTACCCATGTGGCTATGAGGGTCTCACCGGAGCTGTAGCAGCGTATGGTCGAAGCCGAGACAGTGCTCATGGTTTACAGCGAGTTATAGTGACAGACCAATCGCCACTTGTTCAGTGCTCGCTCTGTCTTGGCTAGTGCCACGGCCGGCGCTACTGCAAAGAGCCGTGTGCATCGGCGCGAGCAATACACGTGCGCGTACGATTATTATTCTACCATCTAGCGGCAACATTGTAGGTTAAAATGAACCGTGTTACATGCGGAGATAAATTTAATGATGGAGTGCAATGTGGATTATCTTGAGTCCTCAAAGAGGCCTTAGAGTCCCGATTTAAGGATCTCCTCAGCAAGTGTCTTGAACAAGGGTGCTTCCCGCAGAGATGGAAGACCGGTAAGCTAGTCTTACTACGGATTGAAGGGCGTCCGGTTGAATCACCGGCGGCTTACAGAGGCGGGAAAGCTCTTTGAGCGGGTCATTGCCTCTCCACCTGGCAGATCCACCATTGATGCCATATCATGGGTGAGGGCCCTAGCCGATGAGGCCGTATCACGGGGAGGAGTTGTCTTGGCGGTATCGCTTGACATCACCAATGCCTTCAATACCCTTCCCTGGGGCTGTATAAACGAAGCCTTGCGTTTCAACGCATTTCCCCGTTACCTAAGCCGGATTGTTGAGGCATACCTCTCTGAAAGGTACGTTGCCTACCCTACGCAAGAGGAATAGGGACGGAGAGCAATGTCATGCGGTGTTCCTCAGGGGTCGGTCCTAGGACCACTCCTTTGGAATATCGGCTATGGTTGGGTCTTGCGGGGAAATAATCTGCGCGGAATCGGTGTTGTGTGCTATGCAGACGATACACTCGTCACTGCACTTTTTTTTTTTTTATACTAGATAGGCAAGCATTTGACCGCTATCTCACCTGATGGAAAGTGACGAGGCGGCCAAAGATGGAACATGCTTGCCTAGAAGGTACCTATTCACTCTAGACTTGAAGACACCCAGATTATACCGTTCAGGAAACAAAGACGCAGGCAATGAGTTCCACTCCTTCGCTGTACGGATGATGAACGTAGAAGCAAAACGTTTCGAGCGAACTGGAGGTATGTCAACCATAAATGGATGACGTTTGACAGTTTGTCTTGTTGTTTGATGGTAAAAAGGGCATGGAGGAATTATATCATGTAATTCCTGAGCACACTCTCCAAAATGTAAGCGATAGAATACCGATAAGCTAGCTACCTTACGTCGGTGACCAAGACTTTGCAGTTTTGACTCTACTAGCTTACTATCGCCAATGAGTCTTTGGAGGGAACAACAGGGAGGCGATAATGCTTGCAACAGCTGGAGCTGCTCAAGTGGTCGTATACTCAAGGTGGCCCTTAACAAATCTGAAGCTCTATGTTTTCATGGACCTCGGAACGGACCACCACCTGGAGGGAAGGTTATTGTAAGCGGTGTCTCCATCGGCGTCGGGTCGACGATGAAGTATCTGGGACTCGTCCTCGACAGCCGTTGGAATTTTCAACAGCACTTCCGCAGACTGGTGCCTCAACTTGTTGGTGCAGCTTCAGCATTAGGACGATTACTGCCAAACATGGGAGGTGTAGCCAATTACTTGTATGCGATTAAGGATAATAATGTTAAAAGATGGGTTTTCATTTGAGGAGAATAATGTGGTTTTTTATAATAATCAATTACAAATAATTAACGCGAGCGTTATGGTCGCTGCCGCCTACGCCAGCGCACCGCCCGCGGAGGTCATCGCTGTTGTCGTAGACATGCTGGGGGCCCTTTGGAGAAGGCTGAAGGGTCAGGGATTACTGGTACTGAAGCTGCATCCAACATCTCCTTTTCACCATCAGGGAGAGGGCACACCTTGTTGAGTGCGCGTCGTTCTATGCCTCAGGTTGTCTTAAAATCAGCTACTCTGCAGATTCCATCCGTGCCAGTATAGACGATGAACCCGTGCAAGTTTCCAACGCATAGGAGGGAGGTTATCTTCTTTGTAAACGTCCATGGCGCCTTCTTTAAGATCTTTATAGGGTTGCCTCCATTTCGTCTTTTATTGCAGTTCGGAGAGGTATTCATTTTGCCATCTCTTCCAGAAAATATCCCGTAGCATCTCGATCATCTGGCATCGCGTCTTTATATAATTCATTTATTTCAAGTAACTTAAGACTTATCATTTACAATTATTCATTAATTAATTAATTAGTCACATTACAATAGCATTAAGTTAAAATAAAATTCAAAATAAAAATCACAATTACATATTAAACAATACAATGAAATTAATACAATTACAATTACAATAATGTCAATATTAAAAATAAAATTATGTCAGGATATTCCTTCATCAATCTGCCTTTACTTTGCCTCTATGTGCGCAACATGCAGTCTGCAGCAATGATTGATAAAGGATCAATCCAGTCTTCCTGCCAACACCTCCAGCATGATGTTAGTGCTCCCCCTCACTCGTCTCACTAATGATGTGCCTCTCTTCCGCATTGTTGTATAGAAACAATCTACACGAGCTTCGGCAAACATTGTAGAGGCACTGCAATACCGGGGCAGACCCAACATCATCCTGAATGCGTTATTAAACTGGACACGAAGGGCGCTGTAAGATTTTTGGTTGTAGTCTGTCCACAAGCTGCACGTGTAGACGGAGGTGCAATAAGCTCTAAAGAGAGTAACTTTGACTTCTGTTGTGCAACGTGCAAACCTACGAATCACCATATTTGCTCTAACTGCCAGCGCCCTCCGCTCCCGTTCCATGTCTGCATCATCCTTCAAGGCTGGCGTCACAAGGTGGCCTAGATATTTGAAAACCTCTACCTTTACTAAAGGTGAGCCATTCAATTTTATAGGTGGCACTGTACTAATTTTTCTTCGCCCGCCCTGAAAGACCATAAACTGACTTTTTTTTACATTATAAATAAGTCCGTGATCAGTTGCATATCCCTCACAAAAACTCAGCAACTTTCTTAAACCACAGACCGAGGCACTCAGCAACACCATATCGTCTGCATAGCTAATGTTATTGAAACACACACCATCAATGTGACAACCAATATGCTGCTCACTGAGCGTCTCGATCAGTCCATTAACATACAGGTTAAAAATGGAGGGTGAACTTAAACCGCCCTGCCTTACCCCACACTCCAACCTGTACATATCCGACAATGTGCCTGCCCATCTCACATTATTAACTTGGTTTCCATACCAAAACTTAAATATACTTATAAGTTCATCCAGTACTAGGGAGGCCCTCATTTTGTTCCACAAGATATCATATGATACCAAGTCGAATGCTTTTGAAAGATCAAGGAAGCAGGCATATACAGATGTGCTTCTCTTAGTATAGTATTTGACAGCACTCTTGAGACACAAGATAGCAGTTTCGGTGGACAAACCTTCACGAAAACCGAACTGATTGTCATGTAACTTTAGGTATCTATTTAATTGTGTGTTAAGAATGCTGTCAAACACTTTTGCAATTATTGTTGCTAGTGAAATAGGCCTATAATTAGATATATCAGACAAATCACCTGCCTTGTTTTTGACTACAGGAACTACAATAGTTCTCATCATGTCACCAGGTAGGTATGAGTGAGATAAGCACAAACTGTAGAACATAGCCAACAATCTGTATATGTGAGGCCCAGCATTTTGTATATGCTCCACACTCAACCCATCATGGCCCGGGGATTTACCTTTGGAAATAGACTGTACAGCTTTTACTACATCCCTGGCCAATACTATGGTGTCAACCAACCCACTCATACCCCCTGTATCTTGTGACAGTGATGGTCCCAATGGAGACCTGACAACAAAGCTATTTTTAAACTTATCCGCAATACATTTCAAGTCACTTGCACCACTCACAGGAAGACCAGGTCGAGTTTTCAGACAATTTGTATTTTGCCAGAAGCCTCTGAAATCTTTTTACTGTGCTTAGTAGCTAGTATATTCATTTTTAATTGTTCTTGGTGGGTTTTACACCATTTTAGACGTGACTTGAATATTTTCCTGCTTGTACACATCTTATCATAGATTTCACCGGTGCTGGGACTACCACACTGTAGCCATTCTTGGAATCTCTCCCTGGCCTCCCTGTGACTGTCGCTCACATGTTTATTCCAACCAACAATATTTTTAGGTTGTAATTTCTTCTGTCCATGCCTGCCTCCCCAACCCTTCACAGCTGCCTGAGATAACGCCAGCACAATGTCAGAGTATAGTTTATCAATGCATAATCTATGAGCCGGGTCATTACAATATTGATCACTACATTTTTCAAAATCAGTAGGAAAGTCGATAAGCCTTAAACTTTTATGACAGTCACTTTGGTAAACATTAATTTGATCTAGTGTTTTATGACCCCATGCAATTTTACCGTTAACTATGTTTGGGTTATTTATTATAGGTGTCAACAACTCCAATTTACATTCACATATGATAGGAAAGTGATCAGAACACATTACATCATATTTAACATACACGTTGCTCACAGAGACAGCTGCAGACTGGGACACAACACAATGGTCCAACTATCGTTTAGACCCTGATGCTGGGTCTATATATGTAAAAGTGCCAGAGGTCAAACCGAGCTTACTAACATCAATAGTTAACCATTCAAAGTCATCACATAAAATAGTTGATTCATTGTAAAATAATTCTCCAGGATGTGCATTAAAATAAGAAAATAGGTTCATTCTCATATTCAGTACTAATTGCACTTACAATACCCATACAGTTAGTAAACAAGGTCAAATTACTAGATTTGTTAGTCGGCATGTAAATAGAAACAACTATAAATGGAGTGGCTGAATTCACTCGAATAGCATTAACACGTGGGTTACCACACTTTATCACTGTAACACTAGGAAACACACTAATATTCCACAGCAAAGCTGTCCCACCATACGGCCTGTTTATGTTCTTCTCTAGGACAGTTGGAAGAGTCGCCAGAGACGTCAGCGGCCGCCCGATGAGGAAGTGCCCTGAAGTTAAGGGAGAAAGGTCGCTGGGGTTACATGTATGAGGAGTATGGGGACGGGAGGTTTACATAAAGAAAGTAACATAACCTCAAACTTACCTGTGACGTCATCCGCAGCTAGGTCTTCAAGTACCCTTCAAGTTAGGTTAGGTTAGGTTTTTTTTTTCTTTTGGAGGCAGTTGTTTTTTCTGTTCGCCCGCCTCCTCTCTCCTCTGTAGTGGGGTCACAAGACAGTAGGAACGCGTCGTAAGTTGGAGCGGTTTTAAGCTTAAGTGCTGCATCTTTAGCAATTTCATCTGCTCTTTAATTGCCATCAATGTTATTGTGAGCCTTTATCCAGAAAAGCTTTAGACCAGTAATTTTTCCTGGATTTCTGCTGCTATTGGATGTTGGGTATTGGGGTCGCAAATCGATTCTAACGCTGACCTCGAATCACTCAAGATAATCCCAAATTTCATCTTCTGCTTTTCCAGACAGACTACCGCTCTAAGGATTGCCAGCATTTCTGCCTGGAAAACGCTGCAGTAATCCGCCAGTTTTAATTTTATGCACTGGGACTCTGTTCCATTGTTCCAGATCGAGACCCCTGCCCCTACCTTTCCTTCCATTTTACTCCCGTCTGTGAAGAATCTTGGCCAGTTATTGGCGATGCTCTCTATTTCCTCTTGATTATTGATCCTTCCATATTGCAGGCGTTTGCGAAGCGATGGGTGCGGCAATTGAAATAGGCTCACTCTTTTTTCTACTCTTCCGTCCCGGTAAATCTTCCAGCGGCTTGCCTCTCTTTACCTCGTAGAGTTCCGCATTTTCCTGCATTCTCAGGTCCAATGGAAGGATCCTAGATATCAATGCACTTGCCATAAGTTAAGTGGTTCTATGTGCTCGACTAATCGTAAGGGCAAACATTCTTGTTATCTTATCTAACTGATTCTTTATGTATTTCTTTTTACATACATGTGCCCACGCACTCGCAGCGTTCAGGACCACTGGCTCCACCGCTGCCAAGTATATCAGTCTAGTGATTTCATGATTCAAGCCCCACTGGGTTTTGACAGCTCTTGATAGTATCTTGTATATGTTGGCTGTCTTCTGTGATATATTATCCAGATGGGGCTTGAATATCAGTGACTTATCGATGGTTAGTCCTAGTATTTTTATTGAGTCGGTTAGCTCCAATTGTTTTCCGGTAAGCCATAAGAATCTTGGAGGGTCATATTTTAACTTTTTTGTTGATATGATTACCTGTGTCTTATGTGCAGCGAATCTCATTTTGTGCTCAGTTCCCCACTCTGCGATGACATGACATTCTGTTCTAGAAGTTCAGTGGTATCGGCACTTGCGATTACCAGTATGTCGTCGGCGAGTCCATGAACATGTGCTTTAAGACTGTCTGCTGCCTCCAAAAGTGGATTCAGCTGTATGTTCCAAAAGAAAGGCTCACAAATGGATCCTTGGACACAATCTTTATTTGTCACGCATGTTACCTTCTTTCCAAGGTACTTTAAAGTAACTGTTCTTTGCAATAGGTAACTGGTGATAAGCCTGATTGTAGTTGAGTCTATGTTTTTCTTATACAATACTTTCAGTAAGCCTGTCCACCAACAGTTATCTACATATATCCATGGAAATCACTGCAACGATTTGTTTTTCTTTCACTCCCTTCTTTATGAGTTGGAGAGCGTCGTAGAGAGCAACCTCTGTGCCTCTTTGTGGTATAAAGCCGTATTGTTGGCCGCTGAGGTGCCCTTCATTTCCTAAACTCCAGGATATTCTATTTTTATATTAATTTGAATTCATTGTTCTTAGTCTAGTAATTTTTTTTATTTTAAGCCTATGATCGTATTCTAAATTCTTAACTATGTGTAAGGCTTAATTGTATCATGTTTAGTTTTGTGCATACTTTTATCCAGTCATAGTTCCTCCTATTTAGTATCTGCATCAGCAGTATTTACCCGGTTTCATTTAGCCTTCATCGCTCCCGTCCCCATCTCCGTTCTCGTAATCTTCTTCTTCTCTTCCCTCATCCTTCCTATCCAATCTCAAGAAGTGCCGGTTTAGGTTGTCAACCCCCAGCAGCGCCTTTCCAGACGGGATGAGGTCTTTCGGGCATCTCCCCAGGGGGGCCACCGTACTTATAAAAAACGCCTGCGGGTATCTGTAATGACGTTGGGCCTGCCCTCCCAGGTAGGTGGGGCGTCGGTTCCTATAGTGTCTGAGTATGTTGGTCCTTTGAAATACTGAGCGCATAGAATGCACTGTGTCCCATTCTTCCTATGCAGGCCCAGACCCAGCTCTCTGCGGGCCCCCCCGGACACCCCCGGTCTGCCATCCTTCGGCTCAGTGTTTTTGGTGCCCATGGTGGTAGTCGTGCTGTCCGGGGAGGGCTCTGCTGCCGGAGTCTTGGCCTGCGGTGTCTGGTTGGCATTGCTTTCCTGAGGTAGGGGTGGGAGCGGTACCGGTTTGAAATTGTCCGGCAGTGGATTCAAAACGAAAATACTGTTCGGATTGAGCGGAATAGGTATCTGGACGTCGCCTGCTTGGTGCTGGTTGGATTGAATCCGCTGAGGGACCGGCGTTAAGGGCGAGAATTTTGGGTCGATGACCTGTGTGAGGGGTGGTGCTCTGTATTACGTTTGGGGGGGCTGCGGTTGTTGATGTGTGCCTACGTGTTGCCTCACCCACTGGCAGGCCTTCATCCTCGTGAGCATTTTATTATTGCTGATCAGTTCCTGGATTTGACCGTGTAAGAAATTGATAACTTGCTCTTTTACTTCTACTGTTTCGTAGAGCCGACCTATTTCTTGTCTAAACCATTAGCAGTTTCCGCATTGAGGGACAGGGACAGGGTCTGGATAGGCCGATTGGCGATTGTTGGCGGCAGTAGCTCTCTCTCTTCGGTTCCTGCCAGATTCTCCATCTCAGTCTGACTTGCCTGTTGCTTGGATGCTCGTACCAATGGCAAGTATCGCCAGTGGTACGAGCAGCGGTTAGGTTAGGTTAGGTTAGGTTTTTCTTGGGGGCTCCCCATAAGCGCAGAGAACCTCCACGTGGTGCCCCTGGAAACTGTCTGAACCCGGTAACGCAGGTGTTCAGACAGGCTAATACTCTGCCTCACAGTTATCAAGTGCGGGAACTGTGAACGGGATGTCGAAACCATTGAGGGATTCGTCGGGGAGGTTTATTAAAGGCCCTTTTCAGGGCCCCTCCTCCGACATCATCTCTACGGACCTCCCTGAGGCTGTAGAAGGAAAAGGCCCTTCTCAGGGCTACTCCTACCCTCCGGCGGACCTCCTAGAGACTTCAATGGAGGGTGCGGGAGTGTCGGCGGACTTGTCTGAAGAGACAGATGGGGGTGAGGGCAGCTGCCGAAAGCGGCCGTCTACTTCGTACTTCGTGCCAGGGCATTTAGACTCTGACACGGAGACCGAAGGAACGGCTGCCGCTAAGGTGCACACTGCCAGAAGAGGGGGAAAGAGAACCGCCAAAGCGAGCCTCTCTCGCAAGGACTTTGTCAAAAGTTCACCGGCGTTGTCGGACGGGGAGCTGGAGGAGCTCCTGCGAGCTAGACGCTTTAAGAAGGCACCGGCTGCTGTCGTTACTGGCATGACCTGCACCGAAAGTGAGTCTGATGCTTGTGCGTTGGTGGGTGATGTCAGTACGCTGAACGCCCAGGAGCTGAGGGCGCATGCGGGTGAAAGCCTCGCCTGCATTTTGGAGGTTGCCAGGAAATCTGGCAACCTCAAAGGCGAGTTCGTAGGAAGATTAAAGAGGTCAACATCGACCCTGAGGGAGGTGGTCGATGCCCTAGCGAATAGGAGCGAGGCTGAAGAGACGCGGCGGCTTAGAGCTGAGAACTCTCGCCTGCGCCTTGAGGTTGAGTCTCGCAAGGCGGAGGTGAAGGCGTTGCGTCGCGGCTTTACCGAAGCCAAGTCGGAGGCTGCCGCGGCTGCCACTGCTGCCGCCGTGACTGATAAACAGGCACCCCCAGTCCCTATACTGGGTGCCGAAGTTATAG
This sequence comes from Lomographa bimaculata, assembly GCA_948107665.1. Taxonomy (NCBI): domain Eukaryota; kingdom Metazoa; phylum Arthropoda; class Insecta; order Lepidoptera; family Geometridae; genus Lomographa; species Lomographa bimaculata. The sequence goes on along the minus strand of OX403607.1, from coordinate 96,688 downwards.
AGGAGCTGAGGCGCTCCTTGACCACTACGTTCGGGCAAATGCTCAATGCCCGACTCGCGGTGGTCGAAGACCGGCTTTTGCCAGCCCCGAAGGTCCGTCCTCCTCTTAAAGCGGACGCTAAAAACGCCAAAAAGACTGCGGCAGCTGTCGGACCACCAAAAGCAGCTATTGAGCCGGTTCGCAATTCCGCTCAAAAAGTGGGTAAGCGCACTCAGGCACTTAAGATTGTCGCCACCACTACTGAAGTACCGAATGCGGGTCCCTCTTCCTCTGGGACTATCCCCTCCGCTGTCCCTCAGGCGGAAACTTGGGTAACGGTGGTGAAGAGAGGCAAAGGGAAGGGGAAGGGGAAGTCTTCTCTTCCTCAACCTGTACCTGCGGTTGCCCCCACATCTCGTGTCCCAACCACAAGGGCTAAGCCGGTAGCCTCTGCTGCTTCGAAGGCCAAAGCTGTGCTGAAACCCCCAAAATCCGCGGCTGTAGTTCTGTCGCTTCTACCCGAGGCTGCGGAGAAGGGGGTCACGTACGGCACAGTAATGAACGTGGCGCAGGAGAAAATCGATCTCCAGGAGCTGGGGATCGATCGGCTCCGCTTCCGCCAGACGGCCACGGGAGCCAGAATGTTAGAGATTCCTGGCTCCCAAAATAACGAGAAAGCGGACAAGCTTGCGGAGAAACTGCGTGGGGTCCTTTCTGAAGTGGCTAACATCGCCAGACCCGTTAAATCCACCGATTTGAGGATTACGGGCCTGGATGATGCGGCCACGAAAGAGAAACTGGCGGCAGCGGTTGCTAAGGCGGGAGCCTGTAACGTCCAGCTGGTCAAGGCTGGAGAGATTCGCCCCGGCATAAGCGGCGTCAGCTCCGCCCTTGTGTCTTGCCCGACTTCAGCAGCCAAAATACTGCTGGAAAAGGGCAGGCTTTTAGTGGGGTGGAGCTCAGTGCGCGTGGTGGCACTGGCGGCGCGTCCCATGCGCTGCTTCAAGTGCATGGGTCTGGGACACACGCGCGCTCAGTGTCCAGCGGCTACTGACAGGGGAGACCTGTGTTTTCGTTGTGGTGGCACAGGCCATCGGGCAGCCAGCTGTAGGAAGGCCGAGCCTCGCTGCGCGATATGCGCGGAGTCGGGGCGGCCTTCCGGACATGTAATGGGGGCACGTAATTGCGCCCCTCCAAAGACGAAGGGGAAAGCCACTGGGACCCAGGCCCTCCCCGCGGCAACTAGCCGGGCTACCCCCGAGGTTGCATGCCAGTCTGCGTGCGAGGAGGTTGTGATGTCTGATTGAACTGATGGATCAGGTCCGGCATCACAACTTCCTCCAGACTAATCTAAACCACTGCGCTAGGGCACAAGATCTGCTAATGCAGAGCATGGCGCAGTGGCAAATAGATGTTGCTGTCGCGGCGGAGCCGTACTTTGTTCCCTCCCATTCCTGCTGGGTTGGGGACCTGGACGGTTCCGTTGCCTTAATAAGACGGGCGGGTGGTGGTCCCCCTCTCTCAGTCGAAGAGAGGGGTTCAGGGTACGTCGTGGGCAAATGGGGAGAATACGCCGTTGTTGGCACGTATTTCTCTCCCAATAAAACCGTCGCGGAGCTGGAGGCCTTTCTGGACCTCCTGGCCGCGGCGGTAAGAAGGCAAGTGCCACGGCAGGTCCTTCTGCTGGGAGACCTTAACGCTAAGGCCCGGGAATGGGGCAATCCGTCTACTGACTCTCGCGGTGCGACGGTCAGCGAATGGATGGTTGCCTCAGGACTGACCCTGCTGAATAGAGGGTCGGTCCACACGTGCGTGCGATGGAACGGGGGGTCCGTGGTGGATGTGTCGTTCGCCACCCCGTCTGTCACGGCGCGTGTCCGGGCCTGGAGGGTCATGTCGGAGGTGGAGACTCTCTCGGACCACAAATATATAAGGTTTGAGATCTCTACCTCCGACAGCCAGGGTGGGTGTCAGTGCGTGGTGCGAGCGGATTTTCCGCGCTGGACGGTAAGTCGCCTCGATGCCGAACTGGCGAAAGAGTCGGCGATCGTCCAGTCGTGGCTTGCTGCCCCCTTGCATCCGGATGTGGATGTTGCAGCGGGCCGTTTTCGCGAAGCGGTGACGGCCGTTTGCGACACGGCCATGCCGAGATCCCGGAACCGTCCCGACCATCTAGAGGTGTTTTGGTGGAGTTCGGAGATCGCTGATCTCCGAGCTGCCTGCTCGAGAGCGCGGCGGCCCTATACCCGCTTCAGGAAGCGGCGTCGGGGCCGTACCGATAATCAGATGTCGGCTGATGAGCTGGCTGCTGAGCTCCGGCTTTACGGTACATACCGTGAAGCCAAGCGAGAGCTGCAGCTAGCTATTGGCCAGGCCAAATCTCAGGCTTGGGACGAAGCCCTGGAGGGGCTAGACAGGGACCCTTGGGGGCGTCCGTACAGAGCTGCCCGGAAAAAGTTCTGGGGCCAGACGCCCCCCATCGCGGAGTCCCTGGAGCCAGAGCTTCTAGGCAGGGTGCTGGGGGGGCTCTTCCCCGAAAGCAGCCCTCACCACGTGCCACCAATAATGGCGCCTTCCCCCCCGGAGGAGTTTGACCATGCTTCTATTCCACCTTTGTCAGAGGTGGAAATGGAGACTGCGGTCGGGCGTCTGCGGGGGAAAAGGACGGCGCCAGGCCCAGACGGCATTCCAGGGCGGGTTCTATGGATCGCCTTGGGAGAGATGGGTGACCGGCTTCGGGAACTGTTTGACGCATGCCTCTCGTCAGGACGGTTCCCGAAGCTGTGGAAAGACGGCCGACTGTGCCTGTTGCGGAAGGAGGGTCGACCCTTCGACTCGCCTTCCGGATACAGGCCAATAGTATTGCTGGATGATACGGGTAAGCTGCTGGAGAGAATCGTTGCTTCCCGTGTCATCCAGCACCTAGAGGGTACTGGGCCTGGGCTTTCAGAGGCCCAGTATGGGTTCAGAGCGGGGCGGTCTACAATAGACGCCTTGCTCTGGCTTAAAGGGTGGACGCAGGACGCAGTTAGGGAGGGGGAAAAGGCGTTGGCTGTCTCTCTTGATATAGCTAACGCCTTCAACAGCCTCCCGCACGGAACAATACAGGAGGCGCTCCGCTATCACGGAGTGCCCCTGTATCTGCGGAGGCTGTTGGATGACTACCTCCAGGACCGCGAGGTCCTGGTGGTAGGACGCGACGGTTTGAGGCGCCGTCGCGTCTCTTGCGGGGTTCCACAGGGGTCGGTACTGGGTCCACTCCTGTGGAATATAGGCTATGACTGGGTGCTTCGTGGCACGCTTCCCGCAAACATACGGGTCGCGTGCTACGCGGATGACACCCTAGTCGTAGCAAAGGGGAGGGACCTCAGGGAAGTGCTGCGGTTGGCCACGGTGGGCACCACTCTTGTGGTCAATCGCATTCGCACTCTTGGGCTAGAGGTCGCCCTCTCCAAGACCGAGGCCCTTTTGTTCCATGGGCCTCGGGGGGGACCCCCTCCAGGTACGCGCATAGAGCTGGACGGGGTCCCGGTCCCGGTTGGGACCCAGATGAAATATCTGGGTCTCATCCTGGACGGGAGGTGGGCTTTTGGGGCCCACTTTTCCCAGTTGGCCCCGAGAGTCGTGGGTGCCGCAGCCGCCTTGGGAAGGCTGCTGCCAAACGTGGGCGGCCCGAACGCGGCCTGCCGCCGGCTTTACTCCGGAGTGATCCGGAGTATGGCCCTGTACGGAGCACCAGTCTGGGTGGACGCCCTCAACCGTGGGAACAAGACCCTGCTGCGACGTCCGCAGCGGGTCATCGCGACGAGGGCGATACGCGGATACCGGACGGTGTCCTGGACGGCGGGGTGCGTGCTTGCGGGTGACCCCCCCTGGGAGCTCCAAGCGGAGATCCTCGCCGAACTATACCACTTTGTGGCGGCGAGGAAATCCCGTGGTGACCCCCCAGCGTGGGAAGAGGTCACCCGCATGCGGTGGCGGGCGCGGGCTGCCCTGTTGCGGCGGTGGACGGAGGACCTGGCTCCACCGGTCCCCGGGCAGTGGACGGTGGAGGCCATCCGCCCGGTCCTTCGGAGGTGGGTGCGGCGGCGTTTTGGGTCGCTTACCTTCCGATTGGTGCAGGTGCTTTCCGGACACGGATGCTTCGGAAAGTACCTGCACCAAATCGCGAGACGGGAGCCGACCTCAGCCTGCCACGAATGTGGGGCGCTGGAGGATACGGCGCTCCACACGCTGGAGGTGTGTGCCGCATGGGGCCCACAGCGGCACACACTTTTAGCGACTATAGGCGGGAATCTTTCCCTGCCGAACGTGGTAGACGCCATGCTCGGCAGCGAAAGAGCGTGGCAGGCAGTGGTTTCCTTCTGCGAAGCAGTAATGGCGCAGAAGGAGGCCGCGGAGCGGGCCAGAGAGGCTGATCCCCTTTCTGACCCGATCCGGCGCAGACGGACGGGGGGGAGGAGGAGGCGGTTCGCACGCCTCCTCTCTCCTCCTCTGTAGTGGGGTCACTGGTGGAGAGTCAGGGAACCTCTCCATCGGCTTGCACGGCTCCACACGTCTGGGGGGTGGCCTTGGTGAGCAAGGTCATCCCTCCATGGGCGCAGTGGCCCGGCTTGCATCCGGGCCTACCGCTGGGGCAAGATAGTGACTGCTAGCGCGACCCTATCTTGCCCCATCTCGGCGAGGGACTGCTCACGGGGGGGTTTTTAGTGGGTTCGAGCCCCACACACCCCCTTCCTTCACCCTGGGAGGGAAGGGAAGTGGTAGGCATTTTCCCCCCCAAAGAAAAAAAAAAAAAAAAAAAAAGGTTTTTTTTTTTTTTTTTTTGTTTTATTTTTTTTTTCCGGACCCTTAGGCCCGGCCTTCGAGCTAGGTGTCCTCTGACGTGATCAGAGACGTTTTTTATCAATATTGTGCTTAATTATCTTAAAAAGTTTTCTTATAGCTACTTATATGCATTTTTCTTTATCTTATTAATATGTATGCTGATTCCACTATATACTATATATAATGTTCAACATCCTTTTTTGCTATTTATTCCTATTGATTACTAAACTTGCTATGATTATACAAAACTTTATAAACTTACTTCTAATACATTTGTTATTCATTATGTTACTTATGTTATCAATTTCTATTTTGACTCCAATTTCCTGCTCTAGTTTTTGAACTATCTAACAAATCTCATTAAGCCATAGACTGGGCATTCGGTGATTATATGCTCCACAGTTTCATCTTTAGAGGGCTCGCATATGCATGATGGGCTCTCCTTACACTTGAACCTGTTTAGGTATTCGGAGAACCCACCATGTCCTGTTAATACTTGTGTTACTACGCCTGTTGGTTTGAGTGCTCTGACGATCCTATATGCTGTAACTATGTCGGGGAAAAATAGTTTTGTGACCTGCCCGGTTTTTTCTGTTATGTACCTCCTGTTCCATTCGTCAAGCGTTTCCATGCGGATCGGTCGCTTGACGAATGAGACTGGGCACAGGTCGTAGACAGCTTTTGTTTTTATTTTCAGGGCTGCGACTTTAGCCAACGTGTTCGCTCTCTCGTTACCCTCCATCCCAGCGTGAGCCTTTATCCAGAAGAGTGCTACTTCTTTGCTCTGGTGCTTACTTTCTTTAAGATTATTTCGTATCTCGACCGCGAGAGGATGGAGGGATTCGTGATTCACCACGGTTTCCAGTGACGATCTTGAGTCGCTGATTATACTGAAGCTTGTTTCTTGACGCTGGAGTACGGCCCTTGTGGCGTAGCATATGGCCAGTAATTCTGCCTGGTAGACTGTGCAGTAGGACGACAGCTTTAATTTGAGGTTGCTGGTTTCGGCGCCATTGCTCCAGAGAGTCAATGCCGCTCCAACCTTGCCTTCGATTTTGCTGCCATCCGTGTAGATCTTCACTGCTTGCGTGGCGATATTGTCTACTTGCTGTTGGTCTTCCAGGCATATGAATCTCAGGTCCATATGCTCCGCTGGGTGGGCCGTTTTTATATATGCTATCCTTTGTTCGGTCTCTCTGTCTCCTTGCGCTGACTGAGGTATCCCCTTCCTGGCTTTATACAGGGCGGCTGCCTCCTGTATTCTGAGGTCAAGGGGTAAAACCCCTGCCAGTGCGAGTGCCGAGTTTAGAGAGACTGTTCTATAGGATTTGCACAATTTTTGCGCAAACCCTCTTTGGACCACATTTAATTGCTTCCGCACTCCAAGCTTTCTGGTTGCTGGTGCCCATGCGCTCGCTGCGTACATTATTACCGGTTACTACCGCTGTATATATAGCCATATATACGACTACTGCTGTATATATGGCTCTGATTATTTCCGGATGTAGTCCCCAGCTGATCCTGGCGGCTTTTGACAGTTGCTTATAAATATTCAAAGCCTTTCTGCATACGTATGTAGAGTGGCTATTGAAAGTCAGCTTGTTGTCTACGATGAGCCCCAGGATCTTAATTTCTGGCGACATTGCAATGCTGACCCCGCCCATGCTCAGCTGCGGGGTGTCAAATTTAAGCCTCCGCGTTATTAGCATTGCGTTGGTTTTATGCGGTGCAAATTTGAGCTTATTTCTGACACCCCACTGGTGAACATAGGCGAGGGCATCATTCGCTTGTCGTTGGACTTCCAATGCGGTGTCGCTGTCAAAAACCAGAACCACGTCATCGGCAAATGCTTGGCAGTAGTCTCCCCGATTTCCTAATGCGTGCAACAGGGGGTTGAGTAACAGGTTCCAAAGAATCGGACCCCCTATTGAACCTTGTACGCAGCCCTTCGTAGTCTCCCTGACTACTTCTTCCCCCGCGTATCTCACTCTGACCCTTCTGTGTTGCAGGTAGCTGTCCATTACCATTCTTATATTTATAGGGCATCCTTCCTCAGCCAGTCTGACCTTTAATGCTGGCCACCAAGCGCTGTCGAAGGCTCCCTCTATGTCCAACGATATCATGGCAATTAGCTTCTTTTTTGCTAATTTTCTGCGGATATATTCTATCAGATCATAGAGGGAGGCCTCGGTGCCTTTTTGGGGCATAAAGCCATACTGGCGAGTACTTATCCTAGGTGTTATGTGCCATTTCAGTCTACCTACAATAAGTTTTTCCAGTATCTTTCCCATCATTATCACTGCTTTTTATTTTGCAACGATTTTTCCTGTTTTTTTCCATTTAACTGTTTTGAATTCCTGGGTTTTTTTTTTTTTTTTTTTTTTTTTTTCGTATTATTACATCTATACATTATCGTTTCTTTTAATATTACGCTTATTATACAAGTATACATGCCTTAGTATTATCATATTTCTTAATATGCTTAATTATTTATTTTGTTTACAAATTATTTCTATTTTATTGATTTACATCCTTTATCTTTTTATTGTTTACACTAGTATCTTTACATATCATACTTTTCTCCTATCTCTGCTATAAAAATATGTTACGATTGGACCACTGCCGATGCAGCTTTAAAAACTTTGCTTTGGCAGTGATCCGATCAAGTGCTACTTTCTTTTTTTTGTTTTATTTTCCTTTTCTTTTTACACATTTTATTTAATACTGTTATAAATACTAATACTTGCTACTATTATTACTAATATTTATACAGATGTAACAATACCAAGCAGCCTACATCCGGTTTTAAGCTCTCTCGTATGCTTGTCCTACTTCGACGACTTTATTCCGCTCTTTGGCGATCCTACCTTAAAAATCCACTATTTGTTTGCCCTACCTGGATGACCTCATGGTGCTTTCTTAAAATTTTATAGTTGACCCATTCGCCTTTGCGGCACGTCCGAGTACGTGCTCTGCATAGGCTAAGAAAGGGGTCCTGCGGTTGTCATTCTCAATCAGCTCATGTAGGTTATTTTCGGTCAGTCGATCACCCATTCTCCACTCACATTCCAGTCTCTTCAGTTCATATTTTGGACAATGGATGAGAATGTGGATCATTGTTTCTGGAGACTGGTTGTCGCAAGTGCAGAATGGGTCATCGATCAGCTTAAATCTATAAAGGTAAGACTTTATGCCTAAATGGCTCGTGTATAATTGCGTTCTGAGGTTTGTTATTTTGAGCTCACTTAGAATTTTGTAGGCCTTTGTTGTGTCCGGGAAGAGTCGTTTGGTTTCTGCTGCGGTGGTGCTGCTGGAGTACCTTTCTTGCCATTCTGCTTTTGTTTCGCACCTGATGGTTCGCCTTGCGTAGGACAGTGGGAAGGCTTCGTACATTGGTGCAGTTTTTAGCTTGAGGGCCGCAGTTTTAGCTATTTCGTCCGCCCTTTCGTTGCCTTCTATATTGTTGTGCGCCTTTATCCAAAAGAGTCTTATGTCAGATCTTGATTCTCTTAGTCTGTCCTGTATTTCCACCGAGATCGGGTGTTCAGTGGCTGGATCGCAGATAGATTCCAAGGCTGATCTGGAGTCGCTCAAAATGTTCCCATTCTTTTTATCCGCGAGACAGATCACTGCTTTTAGGATTGCCAAAAGCTCAGCTTGGAAAACGCTACAGTTGTCCTCTAGCCGAAGTTTTATGTTTCGAGGCTCTGATCCATTTACCCAGATTGATACTCCGGCCCCTACCTTGCCTTCTATCTTGCTACCATCCGTGAAACATTTTGGAAAGTCGTTGCTTATGTTATCCACATCTGTTTGGCTATGAACTTTTTCGTATGTCAGTGTTTTCCGTAGCGATGGGTGTGGAAGCTGGAAGCGGCTAACTCTTTGCTCTAGCTTTCGTCCTGGCAGTTCCTTTAGTGGCTTTCCTCTTTTCACTTCGTAAAGCTTGGCATTTTCTTGAAGCCTTAGGTCTAAGGGAAGTATTCTTGCTACAAGGGCACTAGCCATTAATGACGTTGTTCGATGGGCTCTGCTGATTTTGAGGGCAAACATTCGTGTTATTTTATCTAATTTGTCTTTCGCATACTTTCTATTTCCCACTGACGCCCACGCCCCCGCGGCGTAGAGGACAACAGGTTCAACTGCGGCCAAATATATTGTTCTGGTGATTTCTGGGTTAAGACCCTACTGGGTTTTCACCGCTCTTGCGAGCATTTTGTATAGATTCGATGTCTTCTTGGTGATGTTGTCCAAGTGGGGCCTAAAGTTCAGAGTTTTGTCGATTGTTAATCCCAGGACCTTCATGTTGTCTGTTAGCTCCAGCCGTTGTCCCCCAAGTCGCAGGTTGGGGGGTTCGTATTTCAGTCGTTTTGTCACAATCATCACCTGTGTTTTGTGCGGGGCGAAACGCATCTTGTGTTCCGCTCCCCATTCCGCTATTACATCAAGTGCTTTGTTAACCTTTCTTTCGAGGATCTCTGTTTTTCTTGCTCCCGCTACAATCAATATGTCGTCTGCGAATGCTTGAACGTGGGCTTCAAGTGAATTAGCTGCTTCCAAGAGTGGGTCAAGTTGTACGTTCCAAAGCAGGGGGCCGCATATCGAACCTTGCACACATCCTTTGTTTGTGTCCTGTGTAACTCTTTCTCCTAGGTATTTAAGGTTGATAGTTCTTTGTGACAGGTAGCTGGTGATAAGCCGCATTGTGGTCAAATCTATCTTTTTCTTGTGCAGTTCTTTGAGGATTCCCGGCCACCAGCAGTTATCGAACGCTCCTTCTATGTCTAAGGAGACGACTGCTACAATCAGTTTTTCCCTTAGTCCGTTTCTTATTTGCTCCATGGCGTCATATAGGGCGTCTTCCGTACTGCGCTGTGGGATGAATCCATATTGTCGCCCGTTGAGCTTGTTGGCGCTTCCCAGAGACCAAGAAATTCTAGTCGCGAAGAGTTTCTCCAGGACCTTTCCCATGACTGGAAGGAGTCCTATTGGCCTATACGATTTCGGCAGGGAGTAGTCATCCTTTCCAGGTTTCGGTATTACCTTTATTAAGGCGATTTTCCATGCTTGTGGAAAGTGGCCAATCCGAAGGCATTTGTTGAAAATGGCCAACTGGACCTCAGGTGCTGTTTTGTAACTCTCGGAGCAAATGTCTGATGTAAGACCGTCTTGCCCTGGCGATTTCTTTGGATTCATTTGGGCATAGACAGACATGACTTCTTCATGTTCAAATCCTGGTGATTCTTTAGGGTAGTCCTGGTCATTGTATATTTCAGAGGGGATTGCCTTAGACTGGGCTCTGACTTCTTTTTGTTTGGGTGTGTCCTCATCCTCTTTGTCGTATGGAAAGAAGGTTTCTGCTAGTAGTTGGGCTGATTTCTCTGGGTCCAGCATTCCAGCGTCGACTGATGGGCGCAGAAGCTGATCCTCCTTATGTCCCCCACACAACTTCATTATACGATACGATCTCTGCCAAACCGTTTCCATCTTCTCCATGTTGCAGTACTCCTTCCAGCTTGCTGTTATAGTGTCTTCAAGAAGATCTTTGTACTGTACCTTAAGTTCGAGGTATTTGTTGACTACTAGTGGCTTCCTAATTGGGTTCGCCTTTGCTATTTTCCTTCTGTGTCTAGTGACTTCTAGTTTCTTCAATGTAAGTTCCTCGGTCCACCAAGGGATTGCTTTGGCCGACTTATGATTTTTGAGGAGTGGTATCGACAGATGACAGGTCTCGATAATCATCTTTGTGTATCGCTCTACCAGTTCTTCAAGGTCCTCAGGGTTTGTAATAAAGTCTATTTGGCTCGGGTCTAAAAACCCTTCATCAAGTTTGGTTTTCAGTCCTTCCCTAAATTCCTCCCATCTAGCCTTTCTTGTGTTGAAGATTCTGGTTCCCTTTCTCTGGATTTCCAATTTGTTTCCTTTTAATTCCACCTCAAAGGATATCTGCCTATGGTCAGAAAGTGTTACTGCATCAGCGTCTACCTTCCAGTTCCTAATTCTTCTTAGCAGGCTATTGGAGCAAACGGTGACATCCACGATGCTGGTGTAAAGCTTGTCTCCTCGGTGGATATAGAATGTTGGTACACTTCCCTCATTGACAACGTTTAGGTCCATTTGTGAAATAAATTCCATGTACTTGGTCCCTCTACTATCCTCCGCTTGGCTACCCCACCAGGTGCTTGCAGCATTGACGTTACCACCAACAATTCTGTCCGCAGTGTTCATCTTCTCCACGATTGCTTGAATCTTCCTTAGGTCCAGCTCGATGTCTATCGTCTTATCTAAATAAACATTTATGATCCCTAGTCTAGTAATGCTATCAAGTTTGACTATACATCCTACTATTGACTCCGAGATTAACTCGTCGTTTACAATGATTTCTACACTTGGATTGACAATGACCACCGCAGCGCGTACTGGATTGCTTTTGTCCGTGGTAGACTTTTGCACAATTCTGCTTGCCGCCGTTACGTGTGCTTTAGATCCGACGTAAGGTTCCTGTAACAGAAGAATTGACACATTATTATCTATTGCTGTTTGGAGACATTCTTTTGTCGCTGCTTATCCTCTTCCCAAGTTTGCCTGGGCGACCTTTAATTTTCTTATCTCGGTTAGTGTATCCCTTGTGGCCACTTTAGCAATAAGACACCATGGTTCTTGCAAGTCTGTCCCAGCGCTGCCATTCTGGACATTCCGGGCTGTATGCTGGGTGGCTCAAGTTGGTATTTCCTGATGTTGTGCAATTCAAACATCGTGGAGCTGCGCTGCGGTTGACACACTCACGCGTGTCATGGGCACCCGAGCAATATCCACAGCTACGTTCTTTCAAGCAATCCCTTGCGATGTGCCCGTAACCAAGGCATCGGTAGCACTGAGTAACAGGGGACTGGTCGGTTGCTACTACTAGCTGGTACCCCACCCGCAGTTCCTGCTCCCTTAGGTTTTTCCAGATCCACGGGCTCACCTCAAGGATCACATTAGTTCTGGATTCATTCCGGCCTTTCGTTCGTCTCAGTACCTTGATGTTTGGTTTTCCAGGTTGAGAGGTTGGTAGCAATTTGCTGTTCTGTTTTAATATAGCTTCTACAAGTTTGACGTCGTTCAGGTCGTGGGCTACTCCTGTGAGTCTGAGAAGGGGAAGCTTGACAGCGGGCTGGGTAACCGTTAGGCGGTCTGCTGATTCTTGTATCGCCTTAGTTAGGAGTGTGCGATCTGCATCTGTGTCGCAATTCACCACGACCTTTTGGTTCCTCACCTTTCGGAGGCCGCTCACGCCTATGCCTAGGTTTATGACGTCCACATTTGTCTTAAGCTTCTGGGCTATGTCGTTGCTAGAGTGCTGAGGGTCAATCGATTCTACCATAATAGGGTAAGATGGCTTCATTAGGACCTCTTTGTAGGATGGCCTCGTATTTGAGCTTTGAGCTTCCTGAGGTGGCCTGGAGTTATCTGCAGTTAAGTTTCTTGGGGATTGGAGACTCTCTTGTCTTGTTTTCCTAACTGCATCCTCTATGGCTCCAAGTTGTGCTTTGATTTCAGTTAGCCCCAGTTCAGCTCCTATTCCTGCTGGTTGCTGTTGCATTGCTACTACTAATGCTTCTTGTCTATCCTCTCTCATTTCCTGCATTGTGTGCGCCATTCCTCTTAATTGGGTATGAAGCGGGTTAATAGATTCCCTAATGTCTTCCCCAATTTCTTTCCGAAGTTTAGCTAATGAGGAGAGTTCATCAGCAGTTTCTGTGCTCTGTCTCATTTGACGAATATCTGCCTGGAGATTCTGTAGCTCTGTGGTGAGTGCTTCGATCTGGTGTGACGTCACTAACGGGTCAGGTTGAAGTGGCAATGGTGAGGAACTTTGTCTTGACACTCGTTCTACTTCTCGCATTATCGAGTGGAGCGTCCCTTGTATGTTGCTCATTTCTTGCCTCATAATGCTTATCTTCTCATTCAGTTCCTTGGATTCTTTGGAGGGGGATGCCACTTAAACAGTTGCTATCTCCGCTGCTGTAACTTTCTGTTCAGCTACCGTCCTTTGAATTGAGCTGAGCTGGATCTGCATTTCTGCGATAGTCTTTATAGGCTTGTCCATTTCGAAATTAAGCCAGCTGAGCACGCTCTCAGCCGCTTTGTGCGTCTTAAGGACGGAGTCCTGAGTTTCACGCAGCCGCTCCGCGTGGGTTCTCTGCAGCTCAGACATTGCTTTGCTGTGAGCCCGTTCCACTCTAATCAGCTCCTTTGCCGCTCGGGTCCTCTCGGTCTCTAGGGAAATCTTGTGCCTTGCTCGGGAGTCAGATATGGACAACACCATTATGTATAGCGCGTGCATACTCTCTAACGTCTCCTGCTTGCATTAGCGCTTCATGTTGCCTGCGTTCTCAACTGCTGTTTTGCCTGCGAGATATAATTCATTGGCTCTATGGGTGGCCAGGTCCATAGCTACTCCTGCTCTCCGGGTGGTAGATGGCAACATGCTGGAGCGCCTGCTGCTTGCACTTTGAGCGCTTTGGACGCTTTCTAGTTCGACCATTCACCCGTCTCCTGCGATGGGTCGTTGTCTCCCGTCTCCAGGAACTGGAGTGACTGTAGTACTTCTGTCAGGGTGGGTGATAGGGTTGCTTTTTCGACATTGACAGTCTCTTTGGGTACCGTAAGAGAGAGCATCCTGGGTCCAGTAGCGGTGATCGATACGACCTCACCATTATCATTGTTGATTGGTTGATTGGTGGGCTGGTCCGGAGTAGATGACAGCGCCGTAAGAGTGGCATCTAGAGCTTCCTCAGCCGTCACACTTCCCGTTGCCATAGGTGGGGTCGCCGCAGCAATATCCGATAATTCTTGCCCAGCTACCCCAACCTCTCCAGAATCCGGTTTCGGGACCGAGTTATCATCTTCTGGAGGTGCAGTTGGTAGGTTCACCTTCCATTTGCTGGACGAGCTCGGTGCTTTTGAGGGTTTAGAAGAGGTGCCCCTCTTCCTGCGCGGTGCACCGGCCTCGGATCCTGATGGAAGGTCCAAGTTTTCCTTAGGTGGTGGTTCTTGAGTCTTGAGAATTTTCGCCGATGGCTTGGATGCCGTTGATCTGCTCGACGCAGTCGACTTGGTTGACATAGTGTGTTTGGTGCTAGACTGGTGCTCGGTGTGGTATAAGTGGTCCCTGATGAAATCTTGTCGTCGCGCGACCACTAGTTCCTGAAATACCGCAAGTCAAAATGGCAGCGGAAAGGTGGCAGTCACGATGTGTCGCAGATGTTTCCTGGTCTAAAGTCGACTCCGACACCGAAAACCACAGTTCGCTCCGGTGCTTCCTTGCCGAGATAAGGCCGTTTGTGTTTTCCAAGATGGCGGCTCCGATATGTATTCTTCAGTTTTCCCTTCCAGCACGTTGGCCGTCCAGAACTGGCATCAGCTAAGAAAACCGCGGCACTCTACGACGCTTGGTTTCGGAGATATGGCCCTTTCAAAATTTCCAAGATGGCGGCCAAGTGGCCACTTATTTTTGACACCTTGAGCAGATGCTCTGATCGTTGCTGATTTCAGCAATGAAAATCCCGTTCCGCTGCGACCCCGGGTTGTCGAGATATCGCTGTTATTAAAAAAACAAGATGGCGGCCAAGATGGCGGACCAAATTTTTAACTGTCGATATCTTCGGATTCCGACACCGCAGAGACTCAGGAAAAAAATGGTAGGGTGGTGGGGGTGAACTCTACGTGTTTCCGCAAGATTTGGAATTAAAAGTGTGGCCTCTCGGATCGCCCTGAAAATAGGCTGGGGAGGGGGGGGCTGGTGTCCCAAAGTTGGATCTGAAAGTTGCGTCTCTCTACGACGCCCGGTTCCAGAGTTATGGCCGATTTTGTAAAAACAAAATGGCGGACAAAATGGCGGCCGAAAAGTTCAGATCTTAATAACTCTGGCTCTAGACGTCGCAGAAGCTCGGGAAAAAAACTTCCAGGGTCGTGTTAGCTCTGTCCTCCCGATTCCAGCGTGATCCAGGCTCCAACCACCAGTGAGCGCTACGGTCCCAAAAACCATATAAAAGTGTTCCACTGCCCAAGTCTTTAATCAAACTGAAAACCGCTTCTCGATCCGACAACCCGTTGCTGAGATATGGCACTTAGAAAATTTCCAAGATGGCGGCCAAAATGGCTGCCGTTTACCAGAACTCGTTTTTCCCGGCTCGCCGTTGACACAGGCCTATCGTGTTTGGGGTCCAGGAGTCGGGCTCCGGGCGCTCTATCAGTTCCAAGGGTCCTAAGGGTTGTAGGACGTCGTTTTCAGGAGTTATTCTGAAAAACGACCGAAAACACTGTATCTCGCTTACCCTTCGTGCGTTTCCGCTGAAACTGATGGTGATCGATGCGGGCTGTGCTGCTCCAGGTTTTCTGATAATTCTTACTTAGAATTTGGGTCTTCCTTTGAGGGGGTGTGGGGGGAACGAAATTTTTTGTATTCGAATGTGGTTGCTTACCTTGGAGCCCAAAGTGATTCAAACTTATATAGGTTGTTGGGCATACGCTCTTCTTGCGGAAAAGTCTTCCCGATCCCACGCGACTCAAAAGGTTTTGGTGATATTTTTCCTCAAAAATTTGAAACTCTATCTGGTCTCTCTATGGTGTATCTCCGCAACGGTTAGTCCAAAAATTTTGTAATTTCAGGAAAATAGTCTCTGCTAGAAGCTTGTTCAGAATCTTACCTTAGATTGATTCTAGCCACGCCCCCTATCATTTTATAGGAGGGGGAATAAAATTCCCAATTTTGCCTGTAAATCCTAATAGGGACCGATTTTAAATTAGATTTTTTTCCTAAATGAAAGGTCTATTAGACCCTTTATTTAACCATAAATCAAATCCCACGCGTCTCAATAAATGCCTTAATTATACAATTTTAAAAATTAAAATAATTTATATCTATATTTCGGGAACCAGAATTCCAAAAAATCCTGTCAGTGTTTTTTCCTGTTTTAAATACTTATTTACTAATAATCCATTTCTAAAACTAACAAAAATACAAAAATCGATGAAATGGTGAGGGGGGGAATAAGGAAACAGTGTTTAAGTCTCCAACTTTTTATCCCTATTAGCTATTTCCCTGAAATTTTCAAGCAATGTGTGTCAGATGCTCTTTGAACGATATAAACTGTCAAAATCCACGCGTCTCAATTGTGCTCTGAGTTATTCAATTGCAAAGGTGGCCAATACAATTGTAAATATTCAAGTATTCCTGAGTCCTAAAATTATTTTTCAAGTGCCTCCCTTATGTGAATGGTTTGGTGCTTCAGGCTGCACCCTCAGAAGAGCCAGAAAACGTGTGGATCGGTGACCTCGTGGCCACGTGGTTTTCAGATTTTCGCTTATAACTTCTAGGGGTGCGATGGGAAAAATCCTGAAATTTCAGGAAATGTGCGCGGAAATGCGCCCCGCCTGATGATGCAATAAAATTGTGGGGGTATCGATCTAAATACAGCAGCGTATTCAATTTAAGGTTTTTTATAAGTTTAAAAACTAACCTCAAAATGGTTTTTCCGCTGCTGTGCCTCGAGTTCTGATCCCACAATTCCAACACTGCAATCCAACGGTAGGGGGCAAATTTCCGCGCACTTTCTACGCTCAAGCTTTCTATTTTTAAACGAATTTTTTCTTGGGACACTTCGCGTTTTGTGGCCGTTCTCGGCGGTTTCCGGACGCAGACTGGTTAGGTTAGGTTAGATTAGGTTGGGGTGCGTGTCAGTTAACCTCCTCGTGGTGCACTCTGGGCATCGGTGCGCGACTTCTCATTGTGGGTTCTCGCTGCCGATGGCGAATAACTGGCCAGCCTTCTCTTTTGCGTCCCTTCCCTTATTGTAAGGGGGGGGAAGCAAAAGGAAGGTAGTTGGGGAAAGCTTCTCCGCGTCCCTATGATAAGCATAGGGCGCAATGGACGAAGCAGGCATAGTGGGGGATCACTGTGCCGGGGGGACTGGGCTTGGGCAGTATGACTGCTCAGGCGAGGCGCGGCCGGCGTCCTGGACATTCCGGGTAGCGGCGGCGCGCGTCGAGGCGGCCTTGATTGGCTGCGGGGCCTGGTCGGCGTCTTGGCCTTATGCCGAGTAGCGACGACGCAGGTCGGAGATGGAGACCCAGTCGGCGCCCTGGATAGTCCGGGTAGCGGCGATGTGGGTTGGGGGAGTTTTATCACGTGGTATTAGCTGTGGCAAAGGTTGCTGCATAACATTGTGTTAGGTAGCGATGCGGCCCCAGCTCAGACTACACGTATGGCCTCAGGGCCGTGGGAAGGCTTTGTCGCGGTGGGAACACTTACAAGGTATTTCCTTGAGAGTGTTCCCACTGCGTTCTAGATCCCTAATCCTAAGGTTTGCGCTCGCCGAGAGGATGAATGGCTGGGGGGACCCCAGTCGCTAGAGCGCACCCCGGGGGACCTCACCCCCTTACAGAAAAGGACAAAATGAAAATGGCATCTTCCGAAAAAGATACCCCAGGAGGGTACCGGCCCCGTTGTGGCTCCGGGAAATCCCTCGGTGCTGTTTCTGGAGCGCATGACGCTCCAGAGACAGCATCCCGCCCCTCGTATTCTGGGGGGGGCAAGAAATGCCAGAAGTTAGATAGGGAGGATGATAGAGAAAGGGAGATTGGAAGAAGAGGTGGAGAAATGGAGAGGGCGTCTGACTCGGATGCGAGTTTGAGGACCGTGGGGTCGGCAAAGTCGCTGGACCGTGACAGTTTACTGTCGAAGAGGGACAGGTAGAAGGAGAAAGGCACGAAGAGGAGGCGGAAAGAAGTGTCTACTCCTTCTTCTAGTGAGAGCGAAGCTTCTGGAGGATTTAAGTCACCCATTCTGTCTGACTTGAATCGTCCAAGCAGCTCGCGGAGGAGTGAATTCCTCAAGCAGCAAAAGGAAGAGGTGGATTGTTTGCTTGAGGAGCGTGCTGAAAAAACGTCTTCGAGCAGGGCCGCACTGAGATTGCAGCTTGCGGGAGACGACGAGCTCAAAACAGCTGAAGCTCTTAACCGCATCGTCATGAATGACGTTGCGATGGTTTGTGAGGTGGCGACAAAGTCGAGGAACCTCAAGGGCACGCTTCAGCGTGCCCTTAAGGACTCGGCTATGTCTATAGCAGCCGTGGTAGAAGTGCTCTTGAAAAAGAACACCGCAGACGCAAACGCCAAACTGCTGGCGGACAATGTCCGTCTGCGGAGCGAAATTGCGTCAGTGAAGCAGGAAATGGCGGAGCTTCGTAAGGAGATGGCGAAGGTGTCGAAGGCCAGTGCTTCGACGTCCCAGCAACAACCGTCTCCTGCGAGAATGGAGACTTCGCGGCCTCTGTCCTCACAGGGAGACGAACGGCTGGAGGAGCTGTCGCGTTCAATCATGTTGCAAGTCGGCAACATGATGAATGCACGGCTCGAAGCATTGGCGGAGCGGCTTCCTCCTGAGAAGCGCCTGCGCCCTCCGCTTGCGGCCGATAGGAAGAACGCTGCAGCCGCAGCGAGTATTCAAAATCCGCGAGCGGTGGTCGAAGCAAGGCAGCCTCAGCCTGCGAAACCCACGGCGGCCCCGAAGCCCACAAAAGGGAAAACGGGGCAGAAAGAAGCTGCTGTAAAAGTAGCTTCTAAAAAGGCGGCACCCCGCCCTTTGCCACCGGCGCCCGAGTCAATGGACTTGGCGTGGTCGACGGTGGCAAAGCGGGGGAAAAAGACGGCGGCGACTTCCCAGTCAAACGCCACAGCGGCGAACGCAAAGCCCAAGAGCCAGCCGGCTCCGGTGAAGTTGCGCCCGCCTCGGTCGTCGGCTGTAGTGATCAAACTGCAGCCGGCTGCCGTGGAGAAGGGTGCGACGTACGCCAGGGTGATGCAAGACGCCCGCAATAAGGTAGATCTCGCCAGTTGCGGAATCAGCGGCCTCCGATTCCGCAAGGCGGCAACCGGTGCGTACATCCTGGAAGTTCCAGGTGTAGCTAGTGGCGAAAAGGCGGACTCATTGGCCCAAAAACTGAGGGACACGCTAGGCGAGGATCTCGCGACCGTGTCCAGGCCGATGAAGCGCGCGGATCTGAGGGTCTCCGGACTCGACGACTCCGTCTCCGCTGAAGAGGTGGTGGCTGCTGTTGTACGGCGCGGAGGGTGCACGAGGGAATCGGTGACGCACGGTGAGATGCGGCGTGATTCCCAGGGCACCTGCTCCCTATTCGTGCGCTGTCCAGTGGTCGCTGCCAAGCGACTGGGAAATGGCGAGCGGCTTTTGGTTGGTTGGATTTCGGCACAAGTGAAGGTGCTGGAATCCAGGCCGAGGCGGTGCTTCCGGTGCCTGCAGACTGGGCACGTCCGTGCTCAGTGCACCGCGGAGGTAGACCGTAGCGATGAGTGCTATCGCTGCGGTCAGACCGGCCACATAGCGGCCAAGTGTTGCGCGTCTGCGGCTCTGTGCTCCCTGTGCACAGCCGCGAACAGACCAGCGCAGCACAGGTTGGGCAGCAAGTCTTGCTGCCCACCCAAACCTAAACGGGGGCCGAAGGCCGCTTCGTCAGCCGCCAAAGCCCCAGCAGCAACCAGCCGCCTCTCTGAGCCCGAGGGAGGTGAGGAGGCGATGATCTGTAATTAGGTTAATTATGGCTTATCGCTTTCTCCAGGCGAACGTCAACCATTCCGCCGGTGCGCAGGACTTGTTCTTGCAAACCATGGCGGAGTGGTCGATCGAGGTCGCGGTGGTCGCCGAACCATACTGCGTTCCTTCCCATGGTAAGTGGGTGGGTGACGTGGATGACTTGGTGGCCATCGTTTCTTCCGGTTCTGCTGGGGCTCCGCCCCTCTCGGTTATAGCGAGAGGGCAAGGATACACTGCGGTGCAATGGAGGGAGACTGTTCTCATCGGGGTGTACTTCTCGCCGAACAGAAGCCTCGCCGAGTTCGAGGCGTTCCTCGGAAGGGTAGGGGCCCTCATTGGGCAGACTCTACCCCGTCCGGCGCTCGTCGTGGGCGATTTCAATGCCAAGTCTTTGGCTTGGGGTTGCCCTGCGACTGATGCGCGCGGTGAGGCTCTCGAGGAGTGGGCGACGATTACCGGTCTTCTGGTATTGAACCGGGGATCGGTCAACACGTGCGTACGGCAAAGCGGGGGGTCTATTGTAGATCTCTCGTTTGCTTCCCCCGTCGTCGCACGTCTCGTCCAGGGTTGGCGAGTCGCAGAGGAGGTTGAGACGTTATCCGACCATTTATATGTTCGATTCGACGTTTCCCCCTCTGCGGCCGACCCGGTCGTTCGTCGCCCTAGCGGGTACCCCCGATGGGTGTTAAGGACGTTGGACAGAGAGGCGCTAGAGATAGCGTCGATCGTCTACGCCTGGCAGTCCCCTCCGGACGCGTCAGTGGAGGTCGATGAGGAGGCCGAATGGTTCCGGGACGCCATGTCGCGCATTTGCGATGCTGGCATGTCTCGAGCCAAAAACCGACCTCCAAAGCGCGAGGTGTACTGGTGGTCCCAGGCCATTGCAGATCAGCGCGCCGACTGCATTTGGGCTCGACGCCAGTATACCAGGCACCGCAGACGTCGCCGCCGCAACGTCGAAGAAGATGGACCGCTGTATGAGACCTATCGGGCGAAAACTAGGGCTCTACGGCTGGCCATCAGCAACGCCAAGGCCGCTGCAAAGGCTGAGCTCTTGGAGACTCTGAGTCACGACCCGTGGGGTCGGCCCTATAAGCTGGTTCGGGGGAAGATCCGGCCATGGGCGCCACCGCTGACTGAGAGTCTCGCACCTCAATTGCTGGACGGCGTGGTCTCTGCTCTGTTTCCGAACGGAACGGACCACATGCCTCCAGCAATGGCACCGTCGCAAGCGACGGAGGAGGAGGAGGATGCCGAGGTGCCACCTGTGTCACAGGGAGAGCTTGGCGCAGCTGTTTTGAGTCCGCACGTCGCTGGACCTCAAGAGCGGTGTCTCCATCGAACACCAACACCACGTCATCTGCAAAAGCCTGGCAATAGTCGCCACGCTGCTCCAGACCCTTCAGCAGAGGATCGAGGAGGAGGTTCCAAAGGATAGGACCGCCGATCGATCCTTGTACACATCCTTTGGTCGTGGTCTTGGTCACCTCCTCACCCGCATAGCGCAATTTAATCTTTCTCTGTTCAAGGTAGCTGTCAATGACCCTTCTGATGTTAACGGGGCATCCCTCCTGAGCCAGGCGCACCTTTATGGCGGGCCACCAAGCGCTATCGAAAGCCCCCTCTATGTCCAACGATATCATTGTTACCAGCTTTTTCTGGTCTAACTTACCACGAATGTATCCTAGAAGGACATAGAGGGAGCTACGCTGGGGCATAAAGCCATACTGGTGCGCGCTCATTTTCGGAATGGTGTGCCATTTCACCCTGCTCATAATCATCTTCTCAAGAATCTTTCCTAGCACTGGCAACAGTCCGATTGGTCTGTACGTCACGTCACGTCGTGCTGGTCTCAGAAAAGTTCCAGGTCCTCTGGATCCTGGAACACGTATACACGTGTTTTGGTGTTTATTGGTATAACTCGGCGAGCTCAACCAGGAATAATCCGGGACTCAGCCAAGTTATAATGTCCTCCAAGATGCGTCGAGGTGCAGTGTATAAAATGTAGGTCGTCGCTGATAATCGTGCAGCGTATTTTGTTGAAACTTTTTCGGGAAGCGAAAAATCGGGTTTTTCACTGTCAATCAGTGAAAAACAATCCGATTCCGAAACTTTTTGCACTATCACGTGGCGCAGGTGTTGGCGCTCACTTTCACTTGAATCACTGCACGATTTGCGAAACTTTACTATTTTTGCCGATTTTTGAGGCGCGGAGCACTTTAAAAGCTTGGCGCTTGCACTGACGGACAGAGTGCGACTGGTTAGGTTAGGTTAGGTTAGGTTAGGTTAGGTTGGGGTGCGTGTCAGTTAACCTCCTCGTGGTGCACTCTGGGCATCGGTGTGCGACTTCTCATTGTGAGTTCTCGCCGCCGATGGCGAATAACTGGCCAGCCTTCTCTTTTGCGTCCCTTTCCCTTATTGTAAGGGGGGGGAAGCAAAAGGAAGGTAGTTGGGGAAAGCTTCTCCGCGTCCCTATGATTAGCATAGGGCGCAACGGACGAAGCGGGCAAAGTGGGGGATCACTGTGCCGGGGGGAGTGGGCCTGGGCAGTATGACTGCTCAGGCGAGGCGCGGCCGGCGTCCTGGAGATTCCGGGTAGCGGCGGCGCGCGTCGAGGCGGCCTTGATTGGCCGCGGGGCCTGGTCGGCGTCTTGGCCGTATGCCGAGTAGCGACGACGCAGGTCGGAGATGGAGACCCAGTCGGCGCCCTGGATAGTCCGGGTAGCGGCGACGTGGGTCGGGGGACGTGTGTCGCGTAGTATGAGCTTGGGCAAAGGTTGCTGCATAACATTGTGTTAGGCAGCGACGCGGCCCTGGCTCAGACTGCGCGTATGGCCCTAGGGCCATGGGATGGTTTGGTCGCGGTGGTAACACCGACAAGGTTCTTTCCTTGTTGATGTTTTCACCGCGTTCCGGATCCCTAATCCTAAGGTTCTGCGCTCGCCAAGAGGATGAATGGCTGGGGGGATCCCAGTCGCGAGAGCGCACCAGGGGGACCACACCCCCTTACAAAAAAAGGAATTTCAATGGATATGGCACTTTCCGAAAAAGATACCCCAGGAGGGTACCGCCTCGAAGAGAGCGGGAAATCCCTCGGTGCTGTTTCTGGAGCGCAAGACGCTCTAGAGACAGCATTCCGCCCCTCGTATTCTGGGGGGGGCAAGAAATGCCACGACGTTGATAGGGAGAGAGAGAGGAGAGGAGAGATAGAGAGGGCGTCCGACTCGGATGCGAGTGTTAGGACTGTTGGGTCGGCTAGGTCGCTGGACCGGGACAGCTTACTGTCAAAGAGGGTAACGGAGAAGGAGAAAGGCGCGAAGAGGAGGCGGAAGGAAGCGCCTACTCCTTCATCTAGCGAGGGTGAAACTGGAGGTCTTGGGTCACCTATTTTGGCGGCTGACCTAAACCGTTCGATTGGCTCGAGGAGAAGCGAGTTCCTCAAGCAGAAAAAGGACGAGGTGGATTGTCTGCTTGAGGAACGCGCACAGAAAACGTCTACCAATAGGGCAGAGTTGAGGTTGCAGCTTGCGGGAGATGACGAGCTCCAAACTGCTGACGCCTTAAACCGCATCGTCATGAATGACGTTGCGATGGTCTGTGAGGTGGCGACAAAGTCGAGAAACCTCAAGGGCACACTTCAGCGTGCTCTTAAGGACTCGGCTATGTCTATAGCAGCCGTGGTGGAAGTCCTCTTAAAAAAGAACACGACTGACGCAAACGCCAAACTGCTGGCAGACAATGTCCGTCTGCGGAGCGAAATTGCGTCAGTGAAGCACGAAATGGCGGAACTTCGTAAGGAGATGGCGAAGATGTCGAAGGATTCTGCTTTGACGTCCCAGCGACGACCGTCTCCTGAGAGAATGGAGACCTCACGGCCTCTGCTCTCACAGGGAGACGAACGTCTGGAGGAGCTGTCGCGTTCAATCATGTTGCAAGTCGGCAACATGATGAACGCGCGGCTAGAAGCATTGGCGGAACGGCTTCCTCCCGAGAAGCGCCTGCGCCCTCCGCTCGCGGCCGACAGGAAGAACGCTGCAGCCGCAGCGAGTATTCCGAAGCCGCAGGTGGAGGTCGAAGCAAGGCAGTCTCAGCCTGCTAAACCCACGGCGGCCCCGAAGCCCACAAAAGGGAAAACGGGGCAAAAAGGAGCTGCAGTTAAAGCAGATCCCAAGAAGGCGGCACCCCGCCCTTTGCCACCGGCGCCCGAGTCCATGGACTTGGCGTGGTCGACGGTGGCAAAGAGGGGGAAAAAGACGACGGCGACTTCCCAGTCGCAAGCCACAGCGGCGGTAGCAAAACCCAAGAGCCAGCCGGCTCCGGTGAAGTTGCGCCCCCCTCGGTCGGCGGCTGTTGTGATTAAACTGCAGCCGGCTGCCGTGGAGAAGGGTGCAACGTACGCCAGGGTGATGCAGGACGCCCGCACAAAGGTGGATCTCGCCAGTTGCGGAATCAGCGGCCTCCGATTCCGCAAGGCGGCCACCGGAGCCTACATTCTGGAAGTTCCAGGTGTAGCTAGTGGCGAGAAGGCGGACAAATTGGCCCAAAAGCTGAAGGACACGCTAGGCGAGGATCTCGCGACCGTGTCCAGGCCAATGAAGCGTGCGGATCTGAGGGTCTCCGGACTCGATGACTCCGTCTCCGCTGAAGAGGTGGTGACTGCTGTTGTACAGCGCGGAGGGTGCACGAGGGAATCGGTGACGCACGGTGAGATGCGGCGTGATTCCCAGGGCACCTGCTCCCTATTCGTGCGCTGTCCAGTGGTCGCTGCCAAGCGACTGGGGAATGGCGAGCGGCTTTTGGTTGGGTGGATTTCGGCACAGGTCAAGGTGCTGGAATCCAGGCCGAGGCGGTGCTTCCGGTGCCTGCAGACTGGGCACGTCCGTGCTCAGTGCACCGCGGAGGTTGACCGTAGCGATGAGTGCTATCGCTGCGGTCAAACCGGCCACATAGCGGCCAAGTGTTGCGCGTCTGCGGCTCTGTGCTCCCTGTGCACAGCCGCGAACAGACCAGCGCAGCACAGGTTGGGCAGCAAGTCTTGCTGCCCACCGAAACCTAAACGGGGGCCAAAAGTTGCTGCGCCAGCCGCCAAAGCCCCAGCAGCTACCAGCCGCCTCCCTGAGCCCGAGGGAGGAGAGGAGGCGATGATCTGTAATTAGGTTAATTATGGCTTATCGCTTTCTCCAGGCGAACGTCAACCATTCCGCCGGTGCGCAGGACCTGTTCCTGCAAACCATGGCGGAGTGGTCGATCGAGGTCGCGGTGGTCGCCGAACCATACTGCGTTCCTTCCCACGGTAAGTGGGTGGGTGACGTGGATGATTTGGTGGCCATCGTTTCTTCCGGTTCTGCTGGGGCTCCGCCCCTCTCGGTTATCGCGAGAGGGCAAGGTTACGCTGCGGTGCAATGGAGGGAGACTGTTCTAATCGGGGTGTATTTCTCGCCGAACAGAAGCCTCGCCGAGTTCGAGGCGTTCCTCGGAAGGGTAGAGGCCCTCATTGGGCAGACTCTACCCCGTCCGGCGCTCGTCGTGGGCGATTTCAATGCCAAGTCTTTGGCTTGGGGTTGCCCTGCGACTGATGCGCGCGGTGAGGCTCTCGAGGAGTGGGCGACGATGACCGGTCTTCTGGTATTGAACCGGGGATCGGTTAACACGTGCGTACGGCAAAGCGGGGGGTCTATTGTAGACCTCTCGTTTGCTTCCCCCGCCGTCGCACGTCTCGTCCAGGGTTGGCGAGTCGCAGAGGAGGTTGAGACGTTATCCGACCATTTATATGTTCGATTCGACGTTTCCCCCTCTGCGGCCGACCCGGTCGTTCGTCGCCCTAGCGGGTACCCCCGATGGGTGTTAAGGACGTTGGACAGAGAGGCGCTAGAGATAGCGTCGATCGTCTACGCCTGGCAGTCCCCTCCAGATGCGCCAGTGGAGGTCGAAGAGGAGGCCGAATGGTTCCGGGACGCCATGTCGCATATTTGCGATGCTGGCATGTCTCGAGCCAAAATCCGACCTCCAAAGCGCGAGGTGTATTGGTGGTCTCAGGCCATTGCAGATCAGCGCGCCGACTGCATTTGGGCTCGACGCCAGTACACCAGGCACCGCAGACGTCGCCGCCGCAACGTGGAAGAGGATGGACCGCTGTATGAGACCTATCGGGCGAAAACTAGGGCTCTACGGCTGGCCATCGGCAACGCCAAGGCCGCTGCAAAGGCTGAGCTCTTGGAGACTCTTAGTCACGACCCGTGGGGTCGGCCCTATAAGCTGGTTCGGGGGAAGATCCGGCCATGGGCGCCACCGCTGACTGAGAGTCTCGCACCTCAATTGCTGGACGGCGTGGTCTCTGCTCTGTTTCCGAACGGAACGGACCACATGCCTCCAGCAATGGCACCGTCGCAAGCGACGGAGGAGGAGGAGGATGCCGAGGTGCCACCTGTGTCGCAGGGAGAGCTTGGCGCAGCTGTTTTGAGGCTGAAGGCCAAAAACAAGGCTCCAGGACCGGATGGGGTTCCCGGTCGAGCCTGGGTCTTGGCGTTGGATGCGCTAGGGGACCGTTTCCGCGGGCTATTGGATGCCTGTTTGGAGTCGGGACGGTTCCCCTCACTGTGGAAGACGGGCAGGTTAGTCTTGCTGAGGAAGGACGGGCGACCAGCGGATTCTCCTTCCGCATACCGCCCGATAGTGATGCTGAATGAGGCGGACAAACTGTTCGAGCGTGTTATCGCAGCTCGCCTCAATAAGCATCTGGGCGGGGCGGGTCCGAATCTGTCTGGTCACCAATTCGGCTTCCGAGAGGGCCGGTCTACGATCGACGCCATCAGGCGCGTCAGGGCGTACTCGGACGAGGCGGTGGCCCAAGGCGGGGTGGTGCTCGCTGTGTCATTGGACATAGCGAACGCTTTCAACTCCATGCCTTGGGCCTGTATTAGGGAGGCGTTGTGTTTTCATAGCGTTCCTCCCTACCTCCGCCGGATTGTCGGAGCCTACCTCTCGGAGAGGTACATCTCGTACCCCGTGAGGGATGGCAGTACTCGCAAAACGGCAATGTCGTGCGGTGTGCCACAGGGATCGGTCCTCGGTCCGCTCCTGTGGAACATCGGGTACGACTGGGTGCTGAGGGGAAATCTCGATCCGGGCGCCGGCGTGATCTACATAGTTCTTAAAAAGTACAGTGAGTTCTCTCTTAAGTATATATATATATTTTTTTTTTTTTTAATTGTTATTATTATTTTTTCCATTGGTCAATATTTTTTTATTATGTATGTAAGTTTTTTTTTTTGTTTTTATTGTTTTTTTTTTTTTTTTTTTTTTTTTTTATAATTTATTGCACACTTTACATTCTGTTACCTATTTATTCTACAAAAAAAAAATACGTTACAACGATTTGTATTAATACTATTTCTTAATTTTACATAAGTACGGAATACTTTTTGTGGATCTAGTTTGTGGAATCCATTGCACCCTTTATAAGTTCGCTGAGGGCTTCAATTACTTTTACGTCTCTGTTTTTTATAGCCATTTTTAGGTTGTGGTCTGAGATCACCTTTGCCGTTACAGATTTAGCCCGCTCGATGAACCTCCCTATCGCGTCATCAGCATTGTCGGTGTGATAGACACACTTTTCTGTGTGTCTTGACACCGCCACCACCGCATGTGGGACACTATCGTGCAGGCGCAGCTTTGAAGACTTCGTTTGGATTACTACAGTCGATGCGTAGGTAAGTCCTTGAGACTCGTGAATAGTGAGAAGGCAAGACCCCGTTCCAGCCCCATACCCCTGGATGTAAAGGGATTGTTTTTCTTCTTGTGTGTGCACAAGGTAGAGAGTGTTGGGTAGGTCAGGGGGGATTCTCACGTTTGTGAACCTTTCACGACTCAGAGAATGTACTTTTGATGTTGACGAGTACATCCCCGAGTAAATCTCGCTGAGGGCGTATACGACGTCCATGGGACACCGATGTGTGCAAAGCCATTCCTCGTTGATGGAAGCGAGAATGTTTGGGCTACTGTATCTTAGTTTGAATAGATTTTCTCTGTCAAAGAAGGGAAGCTGATTGATGTCTCCAAGAAGTACAACTTCGCCGGCCCCAGAAAGCCGAGCTGCCATTACTATGGCTCCAAAGTGGTTCATGAGAGCTTCGTCAACCGTTAGACGGCTGCACCGCTTTGGCTCTTTAAACCCATTTGCCAAAATTGAAGCCATAGTGCGCACGGTAGTGTGAGCTGCATCGCCGATGCGGTGCGCCAGCTTACTTCTGATGTCTTTTGCTGCCTCGGCCGTTGTGGTGACTATTACGTCGCTACCCTCTCTGAAGCCCTCAACCACGTGCTTCGTTTTGCCACATCCCGGTACCCCGTTTATCCACTTGAATTGTGGCAGTGTCCAGTCCTCCCATGCTCCAGGACTTTCAGGGCATCCTGAGATGGATTTGGCCATCCTCATGATCCTGTCGTCCAGCATTATTCGGGTACAGCTGGCTACCGCCACAATAGGGTCATCTCTTGGAGTTGCGTAAAACAGTCCTCCCCTTCTCTTTGTCTCAGCCTCGTCTAGATACACAAACCCGCCGGTAGCGCTGTAAGCTGCCATATATCGACCGGACATGGTTCCCTTGATGGTTTGGGAGGTGTCATTATTGTATATGGCTGCCTCTGCCTCCTCAAGTCTCACCCCCAATAGCGCCTCATTTCCGTGCTGGAAAGATTGAAGGATTTTGCTGCAGATGGATTGGTTGACCTCGCGGGTCGCCCTTACCACCGCCTGAAACTCGATGAATGCGTTTATGGCGTGATCCGTGGGTCCTATCACTGGCCTTAGGTTGGGAGGACTGACTTGTCCCTTGTCGGCTCTTGTTCGGGCAGGCTGTTGCATTTTTGGATTTACCGAGGGCGATCTCAAGAAATCTTCCGCTGCGTCCGCCTGCCTATCCAGTCTTGGTTTCGGCGTTCTCGTACCAGTGAGACTTCTGAAGGCGGATGTTATTGCCTTAATTTGGTCTTTTATTCTGGTTGCCATTTGAGGGTTGCTTTTTTCCTTCCCTTGCTCGGCTGTTTTATGTTGTAGCCTTTCTGATCCACTTTGTGAGTGCTGTGTGGAGCCTGCTAAGGGAAGGGAGACAGGGCAGTTCCCGTACTGGGTTGTCGTCGGTCTGTTTTGTCTAGGTGCTCTAAGATAGCTTAGGTCTTCACCTCTGTGCTCATACACTATGACCTCATGATGTTGTGAGGCTTTCAGGTACCCCAGGCGGTCCATCACCTCTCCTCTCTCGAACTCAACGGACATGGCATCCAAGCTCACTTTTCGCGGGTCATTGTGTACCTCCGCAAAGCTGTCAAGCATTCTGTCAGCACGCACGAAGGGCGTCGTATCATCCCATTCGAGAAGCAGAATTGTTTTATTACCCAATTCTGCCACTCGACAGGGTTGACTTCCCACCGTTGCCTCTGCGAACATACTAAGCTTAGTGCTCTTTATACTAGTTTTGGAGGTATCCCCGTTTAGCAGTAGAGCCAGGCCAGGCGAAATGACTGTGTTACATCGACTCACGGCTCGGCTGAAGGCAATTCCTAGTTTTTCTGTGTCATTGTCCATGAAAAATGCCACTCCACGGATCCTTATACTGGGCGTTCCCGTCTCTCCATTTCGCAGTATTCCGATGATATTTTTGGCGCTGGATGAAGGCTGTGGGCCCTCGTCCATCGCCCGGGGCTGAGCTGTTACTGTTGTCTGAGCTCGAGGCTGCGTCTGTGAAGCCTGCGCGATGGTGGAACCGTTTCTTATTGCGGCGCTTATGGCAACTCTGCTCGCGAATTCCAAGAATGGTGTTTTACTGGTCTGATTCTCCATGATGGCAGGGAGTGATGGTTGATCCAACTTTGTTTGGATTTGTATTTCCAATTCCATTCTCTCCAGACCAAATCTTGGACATTCGAGGAGCACATGCCATATCGTTTCGTCTATACTTGGATCACAGATACATGAAGGACTGTCCTTTAATTTGAAGCGGTGGAGATACGCCGCGAGTCCCCCATGTCCGGTCAGTATTTGCACATGAATCGGTGTCAATTTCATGTCTTTTAGTACTCGCCTCGCCATTGAGACTGAAGGGAGGAACGCCTTTGTTACTAAACCGGTGTTGGAGGACTCATAACGCATCTGCCACTTTTGGACAGTTTCTTGTCTTATTTGCTTCCTAATGAACGATATGGGGACTTTGTCGTAGTCTGGGGCTGTTTTCTTTGTAAGTGCTGCTTTTTTTGCTAGCTCGTCTGCTCTTTCGTTTCCGGGTGTACCAATGTGCGCCCTCAACCAGAAGAATCTCACTGTTCTGCCCTCCTGCACGATTTCTTGTATGAGCGCCTTGATTTCAAGCGCCAACTGGTGGGTGACCGAGGGGCTGCTGAGCAGGTCAAGTGAAGATCTTGAGTCACTCATGATGTTAACTACTTCAGTTTTTCTCGAGTTTTTTACCAGTTTGACAGCTCTGAACAAGGCGTACATTTCTGACTGGAAGACAGTATTGTGAGGCTCTAAGCGGAAGGTGGAGTATTTATTTTCCCTGTCTCCAGTCCACAAAGTGAGGGCTGCTCCTACTTTACCTTCTATCTTGCTTCCGTCGGTATAGATGGTTGGACCGACTATTTTAAGGTTTTCGATGGTATCTTTGTCAAAGCTGTCTAAGCGCTCATACTCAGTTAAGTGTAGTTTTGCTGGGTGGGGATTTTGAAGGGGACCCACCCGGTTAGGTTAGGTTAGGTTAGGTTAGGTTAGGTTAGGTTAGGTTGGGGTGCGTGTCAGTTAACCTCCTCGTGGTGCACTCTGGGCATCGGTGCGCGACTTCTCATTGTGGGTTCTCGCTGCCGATGGCGAATAACTGGCCAGCCTTCTCTTTTGAGTCCCTTTCCCTTATTGTAAGGGGGGGGGGAAGCAAAAGGAAGGTAGTTGGGGAAAGCTTCTCCTCGTCCCTATGATTAGCATAGGGCGTAATGGATGAAGCGGGCAAAGTGGGGTTCACTGTGCCGGGGGGAGTGGGCCTGGGCAGTATGACTGCTCAGGCGAGACGCAGCCGGCGTCCTGGACATTCCGGGTAGCGGCGGCGTGCGTCGAGGCGGCCTTGATTGGCTGCGGGGCCTTGGTCGGCGTCTCGGCCTTATGCTGAGTAGCGACGACGCAGGTCGGAGATGGGGACCCAATCGGCGTCCTGGATAGTCCGGGTAGCGGCGATGTGGGTTTGAGGCTGTTTGTCGCGTGGTACGAGCTGGGGCAAAGGTTGCTGCATGACATTGTGTCAGGTAGTGATGCGGCCCCAGCTCAGACTACGCGTATGGCCTTAAGGCCTTGGGAAGGTTTTGTCGGGGCGGGAACACCTACAAGGTTTTTCTTTGTGGGTCTTCCCGCCACGTTCTTGATCCCTAATCCTACGGTTCTGCGCTCGCCAAGAGGATGAATGGCTGGGGGGATCCCAGTCGCTAGAGCGCACCACGGGGACCTCACCCCCTTACAGAAAAGGAATGAAACTATGGAAAAGGCATTCTCTAAAAAAACTACCCCAGGAGGGTACCGCCTCAATGAGGCCGGGAAATCCCTCAGTGCTGTTTCTGGAGCGCACGACGCTCCAGAGACAGCATTCCGCCCCTCGTATTCTGGGGGGGGCAAGAAATGCCAGGACGATAGGGAGAGTGAAAGAAAAGGAGATAGAGAGAGGGTATCCGACTCGGACACGAGTCTGACGACCGTGGGTTCGGCGAGATCGCTGGACCGAGATAAGAAGGAGAAAGGAACGAAGAGGAGGCGGAAGGATGCGCCTACTCCTTCGTCCAGTGATGGTGAAGCTTCGGGAGGATTCAGGTCACCTATTTTAGCTGACCTGAGTCGTCCTAGCAGCTCAAGGAGGAGCGAATTCCTCAAGCAGAAAAAGGAAGAGGTGGATTGTCTGCTTGAGGAGCGCGCTCAGGATTTGTTAACGAAAAGGGCGGCCCTAAGGCTGCAGGTCGCAGGTGAGGACGACGTCCAAACGACTGACGCACTCAGTCGCATCGTCTTAAATGACGTTGCGATGGTTTGCGAAGTCGCGACAGAGTCGAAAAACCTGAAGGGAACGCTCCAGCGTGCCCTAAAGGATTCGGCTTTGTCCATAAAGGCGGTGGTGGACGTGCTTCTAAAGCGAAACGTCGCCGATGAGAACGCTAGACTGCTAGCGGACAATGTCCGTCTGCAGGGCGAGATCTCGGCGATGAAGAAGGAGATGGCCGAGCTAAGGAGGGAGGTGGCAAAGGTGTCGGAAGCCAGTGCTTCCACGTCCCAGCGACGACCGTCTCCTGAGAGAATGGAGACTTCGCAGCCTCTGCTCTCACAGGGAGACGCACGGCTGGAGGAGCTAACGCGTTCAATCATGTTGCAAGTCGGCAACATGATGAACGCACGGCTAGAAGCATTGGCGGAGCGGCTTCCTCCCGAGAAGCGCCTGCGCC
Organism: Lomographa bimaculata; assembly: GCA_948107665.1. Taxonomy (NCBI): domain Eukaryota; kingdom Metazoa; phylum Arthropoda; class Insecta; order Lepidoptera; family Geometridae; genus Lomographa; species Lomographa bimaculata. Next base: position 64,821 of record OX403607.1, on the reverse strand, counting down.
CTCCGCTTGCGGCCGATAGGAGGAACGCTGCTGCGGCAGTGACTACTCCAAAGCCAAGCGCGGAGGTCGAAGCAAGGCAGCCTCAGCCTAAAACGGCGGAAGCCCCGAAGCCTAAAAAGGCAAAAACGGAGCAGAAGGGAGCTGCTCCTAAGGCAGCTCCCAAAAAGGCGGCACCCCGCCCTTTGCCACCGGCACCTGAGTCCATGGACGTGGCTTGGTCAACGGTGGCAAAGCGCGGAAAAAAGACGGCGGCGACTTCCCAGTCGCAAGCCACAGCGGCGGTAGCAAAACCCAAGAGCCAGCCGGCTCCGGTGAAGTTGCGCCCTCCTCGGTCGGCGGCTGTAGTGATTAAACTGCAGCCGACTGCCGTGGAGAAGGGTGCGACATACGCCAGGGTGATGCAGGACGCCCGCACAAAGGTAGATCTCGCCAGTTGCGGAATCAGCGGCCTCCGATTCCGCAAGGCAGCAACCGGTGCGTACATCCTGGAAGTTCCAGGTGTAGCTAGTGGCGAAAAAGCGGACACATTGGCCCAAAAACTGAGGGACACGATAGGCGAGGAGCTCGCGACCGTGTCCAGGCCAATGAAGCGCGCGGATCTGAGGGTCTCCGGACTCGACGACTCCGTCTCCGCTGAAGAGGTGGTGGCTGCTGTTGTACAGCGCGGAGGGTGCACGAGGGAATCGGTGACGCACGGTGAGATGCGGCGTGATTCCCAGGGCACCTGCTCCCTATTCGTGCGCTGTCCAGTGGTCGCTGCCAAGCGACTGGGGAATGGCGAGCGGCTTTTGGTTGGGTGGATTTCGGCACAGGTCAAGGTGCTGGAATCCCGAGGCGGTGCTTCCGGTGCCTGCAGACTGGGCACGTCCGTGCTCAGTGCACCGCGGAGGTTGACCGTAGCGATGAGTGCTATCGCTGCGGTCAAACCGGCCACATAGCGGCCAAGTGTTGCGCGTCTGCGGCTCTGTGCTCCCTGTGCACAGCCGGAAGGTAAGCGACCCGTGTGCCCTGTCCACCCAGTCTTCCAGTACCGGGCGGACTGCCTCCACAGTCCAGCTGCCGGCTCGTGGTTGAGCCAGCCGCTCCCTCCATTTCCCCAGCATGGACTGTCGGGCGTGGAACCTCCACACTTCGACCTCCCTCGGCGCGGGGCGCTCGCCTCGGAGGCGGAGCTCCATACGCCAATTGTACATCGACGCATAGTACTCCGCCTCTAGATCCCACGGAGGGGATCCCGCCAGCACGCACGCCGCTTCAAACGAAATGGTGCGGTAGCCACGGATCACCCCGACGGCCATCACCCTATGAGATCTCCTCAAGAGGGCGATGGATTTCTCCGTCAGGGCTTCCTCCCAAATGGGAGCGCCGTACATCGCCATTGACCGCACCACTCCGAGATACAAGCGACGGCTACTCGCCTTGGGCCCCCCGAGGTTGGGCAGCAACCGCTTCAAAGCAGTCGCCGCACTCAACAGTCGAGGGGCCATGCGCCTGAAGTGCGCCTGGAAGTTCCACCTTGCATCAAGGACGAGGCCGAGGTTAGGTTAGGTTAGGTTAGGTTGGGGTGCCAGTCCAGAATACCTCCTCGTGAACCGGTTGCTACTGGTTCTTTCTGGATACGTTCGGGGGAAACAGTAGCAATACGTGTCGGTGCACCCTGGGTAACTGTCAACAACTTCTCCACGTGGGATCTTGTTGACAGTTAGCGAAAGGTCTGGAACGGTGGCTTGCTCTTCGTGTCCCTTTGATATGTAGCAAAGGGCATGGATGAGCAGGTAAGGGCAGGCTCTGAGATGAGCACCGCGGTGGGTCTGGCGGTTGCCAGATTGCAGGGTGAACATTTTCGGTTAATAAGTTCTCCTTGTGGGACATTATTAGTCGAGAGCTAGTAGCCTTGCGGGGGAGGGAGGTGAAGGCCTTGAGTTGATAACTTCTCTTTATGGGATTTTATTGGCTTAGGGCTAGAGCCTCAAGAGGGGGAGGGCTTCTTTGCGAGGCCGCCTAGAAGCCCTGGGGGTGGGACCTCGGGTGGAAGCGAGAAGTAATTCTCGCTTGCATTTGAGTGTCGGTGTGTTGTGGAGGGTCCTGTTCGCCAGCAAAGGTGATGCTTTTGCTGGCGAATGGGATGGATTGTGTCGGTCCGCTGCTGGAGACCTCGGGTGCAGAGGGTTTCAAAACTTCTCTGCATTTGAGTGTCGGAGTGTGAGAAGGAGCCTCGTTCAACAGCATACCAACCATTATTGCTGTTGAATGAGTCGGAGCGTTAACTGCCAGGTCCCATTCTGTGAGCCCAGTTGTGGTCCGGAAGGGGACCGCCGAGTGGGACATTTTCCCACTCGGCCGGCGGGTACCGGCACGCGACTTTGAGACCTCCCCGGGACACCCCTGAACAAGGTTCAGGTGTAGCCCGGCTCATGTGTTGCGTGCTGTGGAGGGGTCTCGTTGGGCAGCGTAGGGCCTCACAGACTACGCTGTCAAACGAGATGATAAGGCGAGCCGAGGTTCCCTTCTGAGAGCCCCGTTGTGGTCCTTAAGGGAACCGCCGAGTGGATTCCACCGCCACTCGGACGGCGTCGGAGAGGTATCCCGTTTCACGGCGGGGTACACCTCTGATCCGAGAGTCGGCAACCGAAAGGGAAGCGTAAGATCTCCGCCCTTTCGTTTCTTTTTCGGTTCCCAGAGGCCTGGGTGGCGGGTGCAGGGGAGCCCATCGCCCAGACGCTTCGAGGTGGCGCGCGCGGTGCTTCCGCGCGCCGCTTCATTTGGTGTGGGACGAAGGTAGATAATCTGCCTTCGTTCTTAACCGAGGTGGAGTCCGAAAGGACCGGCGCCTGCTGGGTACTGTGGGCGAGTGCGAAAGTGTTCCCGCGGTCCCAGCAGAGGCGAGAGGAGCATCGTGAGGGTTTAGTCGGTAGGGGTTACTTGCTGCTATGGGAGTAGTTGGTGCCGAGCCCGACACACCTCGTGCGCCTCCCTGTGGGCGTGCGGGCAGTGGGTATGTAAATGTATTCCCTCACGTAAAAAAAAAAAAAAAAAAAAAAAAAAAAAGGTTAGGTTAGGTTAGGTTAGGTTAGGTTAGGTTAGGTTAGGTTAGGTTAGGTTAGGTTAGGTTGGGCGGGTCTCCCCCTCCAGGAACGCGGATCGATCTGGAGGGGGTCTCGGTTCGGGTGGGGACCCAAATGAAATATTTGGGTCTCATCCTGGACGGGCGGTGGGCTTTCGGGGCTCACTTTTCCCAGCTTGCCCCGAGAGTCGTGGGGGCTGCGGCCGCCTTGGGAAGGCTGCTGCCCAACGTGGGCGGCCCAAACGTAACCTGCCGTCGACTTTACTCCGGAGTGATCCGGAGTATGACTCTGTATGGGGCGCCGGTCTGGGTGGACGCCCTCAATCGCGGAAACAAGACCCTGCTGCGACGTCCGCAGCGGGTCATTGCGACGAGGGCGATACGCGGCTACCGGACGGTGTCCTGGACGGCAGCCTGCGTGCTTGCGGGTGATCCTCCCTGGGAGCTCCAAGCGGAGATCCTCGCCGAAGTTTACCACTTCGTGGCGGCGAGGAGAGCTCGCGGAGACCCCCCAGCGTGGGAAGAGGTCACTCGCATGCGGTGGCGGGCGCGGGCTGTCCTGTTGCGGCGGTGGACGGAGGACCTGGCTCCACCGGTCCCCGGGCTGTGGACGGTGGAGGCCATCCGCCCGGTCCTTCGGAGGTGGGTGCGGCGGCGTTTTGGGTCGCTTACCTTCCGATTGGTGCAGGTGCTTTCCGGACATGGATGTTTCGGAAAGTACCTGCACCAAATCGCGAGACGGGAGCCGACCCCGGCCTGCCACGAATGTGGGGCGCTGGAGGACACGGCGCTCCACACGCTGGAGGTGTGTGCCGCATGGGGCCCTCAGCGGCACACGCTTTCAGCGATCATAGGCGGAGACCTCTCCCTGCCGAGCGTGGTAGACGCCATGCTCGGCAGCGAGAGGTCGTGGCAGGCGGTGGTCTCCTTCTGCGAAGCGGTGATGAAGCAGAAGGAGGCCGCGGAGCGGGCCAGAGAGGTAGATCCTCGATCTGACCCGCTCCGGCGCAGACGGACGGGGGGGAGGAGGAGGCAGTTCGCCCGCCTCCTCTCTCCTCCTCTGTAGTGGGGTCACTGGTGGAGAGTCAGGGCACCTCTCCATCGGCTTGCACGGCCCCACACGTCTGGGGGGTGGCCTTGGTGAGCAAGGTCACCCCTCCATGGGCGCAGAGGCCCGGAGGAGTTTGCATCCGGGCCTACCGCCGGGGCAAGATAGTGACTGCTAGCGCGACCCTATCTTGCCCCACTTCGGCGAGGGACTGCTCACGGGGGGGTTTTTAGTGGGTTCAAGCCCCACATACCCCTTTCCTTCACCCCTGGGAAGGAAAGGAAATGCAAGGCATTTTCCCCCCCACAAAAAAAAAAAAAAAAAAAAAAAAAAAAAAAAAAAAAAAACAAAAAAGGTTGGGCGGGTCTGGGTTTATCCATTAGTAGCTTTTGTCTAGCTTGTATGCCTCGCGCTGCTTGTTTTGGATAAATGCAGGCCTTCCTTACTCGTCCCGGATGAGTAAGGAGGCGTCGGTCTTGGGGGAGAGCGCTGGTCGTGTAGATCCCCAAGGCAAGTCTGGCGGTTATTTGATTGTTGACCTTCTGTCAACAATATTTCCTTCTCGTGGTTGCCGCCTGTTCTTTGTCTATTTCCTTCAGAAATAGACGTAACTGAAACCGCCAGGCGCCGTGTGTTCGTATGTATATGTATGTTTATTTTATTTATATTATTGAATGTAAGTATATTGTGTTGGTGGCTCAATCATGAGCACCCTATGGGGAATGGAGAAGAGTCAGGGCCGAGATTACGCTCGGATGGGGAGGGTTGAATGGGGCTACTCCACCGGGCCGTCTGCTTTTAAGAGGGCACGTTGGAGAAGCGTCTGAGATGGGCCGAATCCTAAGGTTTGGTGCTCGCCGATGGGACGCATGGTCGGGGGGAACCCGGCAGCGAGGGCACCACAAACTATTGGGGGACCTCACCCCCATCGACAAAAAAGGAATTATGGAAATGGCGAATTGTGAAAAACAACTACCCCAGGCGGGTACCGGCCCTAGTGGGTCCGGAGAATCCCGCCCTCCTTTTGGAGGCTGCCCTTCGTATTCTGGGGGGGGCAACAATCGTCTTCAGGCCAAAAGCCTTAAACGAGAGACTACTCGTAAAAACAACATTGATGAAAGCCGAAAAGGTCTAAGCGAAGAGAAGGCGGACGTGAGAAACGTCGAGAATGAGGAAATGGATTTAGAGTCATCCGACAGTGAATCTATGGAGGCGGATGGATCTCGGGCATCTACGCCTGGTTTGTGGCAGAAAAGAAAGCACTCCGACAGTGAGTCAGGTACCGTCGCTGGTCCGTCACCTAAAATACCCATGGCGGGAAGAGGTAGAGGTAGAGGCCGGCCGCCCACAACTGGGCAGTATGTTGGGCTAGCAAAAGCCAAAGAAGCGCTAAATGCAGCCAAACGAGAAGCGCTCGAGCTTCAAGCTGAAGAAGAGATAGCAGGTTTAGCACAGAGGCAAAAAAGCGAGAGGTTGGCTCGCCTTTCAGACATAGAGTCTGGTGAAGCGGAGCCGATGACGGCGGCAGGAATCGCCAAAACCGCACTAGAAAATGTGGACATTATTGAGGTGACTTGTAAAAAGTCAAAAAATCTAAAGGGGACATCAGTGCGTGCAATCAAAGACGCAATGAACGCTATTCGAGAGGCTGTGGCGGAACTAAAAAGCCACTCCATATCGGACGAGACAAGGTGCTTAAAGGCAGATAACGCTCGCTTAGAATCAGAATTAAGCGAACTGCGCAAAGAAGTTGCTCTAATGAAAGAGGAGATGAAGAAGTCACAGAGACTAAGCTGCCCAGTGCCTTCTCCTGGGTTTGATCTTGAGGAACCGGTTGAAATGACTTTGCAAAGTGAGAGCAGAGAAGCCCGGCGTAGCCCTCAGCCTTCACCTAAGTTGAGGATGAACGATGAAGAGCGTGAAAGGGACATCATGGTCAAAGTGGGGACGATGATAAACGCCCGATTTGAAGCACTCGAGGAGAGACTCCTGCCGGTGAAACGTATCCGCCCGCCACTGGCCGCTGATAGTAGAGGGAAAATAGCAGAATCAGCACCAAGTATTGGTTCTGTCCCTAAGCCCCGAACTGGCAAAGAGAAGAGAAATAAAAAAGGTGCTAACAACACACAGCCGACCGCGTCAGAGGAGCCTCGGGCTCTACCACCAGCGCCCGTGGCAATGAGCGAGAGCTGGAATGTGGTTACCAAAAAAGGCGCAAAGAAGAAAGCAGGGGCAGTTACAACCACTCCCCAGACACAACCCAGAGGAGGAATAAAACTCCGACCTCCACGTTCATCGGCTGTGGTCATTACCCTGCAGCCTGATGCAATGGAGAAAGGAGTAACGTACGGAGACGTAATAAGAGAGGCCAAAGGCAAAGTAAATTTAGGCGACTTTGGTATATCGTCTATAAAATTCAGACGGGCAGCCACTGGTGCGCGCATTCTAGAGGTGCCAGGAGCAACCAGCGGCGAGACAGCGGACCAACTCGCTGCAAAATTGCGCGAGTCCCTTCCTAAGGAGTCAGTGTGGGTCTCTAGACCCACCAAACATGCCGAGATAAGGGTTTCAGGCTTAGATGACTCTACAACAGCAATAGAGGTGGCCGAGGCCGTGGGAAAGAGCGGGGGCTGCTCTATAGAATCCATAAAAACCGGAGAGATTCGCCGAGACCTTAACGGTCTAGCCTCATTGTGGCTGCGATGCCCGGTCACTGCAGCCAAAAAGGTTGCCGAGGGTGGCCGACTTCTTGTGGGTTGGGTCTCAGCACGAGTTAAGTTGCTGGAACCGAGACCCATGTGGTGTTATAGGTGCCTTGAAACTGGACATCTTAGGATACAGTGCTCATCAGAGGTGGATCGTAGCAGCCAATGCTACCGCTGCGGTAAGCTAGGTCACAAAGCCAGCAGTTGCGTGGACGAACTGCACTGCACAATATGTGCAGCTGCCAATAAACCGGCTGGACATAAGGTGGGTAGCAAGAGATGCCCTGCCTCGAAACAGAAGAAGAAGGGAGTCAGAGCGGGTGCTGGTGTCAGTACCACCTTGCAGCCCAAACGCCCGTCCGAACCACGGGAAGAGGAGGTACCGATGGCCACGGACAATTAGTATGGCCATAAACTTTTTACAGGCGAATATCAACCACTCCGCTAGAGCTCAGGATCTTCTACTCCAGAGCATGGCGGAGTGGTTGATACATATAGCAGTGGTGTCGGAGCCATATAATATCCCCTCGCGAGATAACTGGGTTGGAGACCGGGAAGGTCTTGTGGCCGTGGTCTCGCAGACAACAGCCGGCTCCCCACCCTTTGAAAAAGTAGCTAAGGGTCGGGGATGCGTAGCTGTTCTGATAAGAGACACGGTTGTAATCAGTGTGTACTGCTCGCCCAACAAGAGCCTGGCCGAATTCGAGGCCTTCCTTTCTGAAGTAGAAGTTCTTGTTGGGTGGAGTCACCCTCACCATGTGCTAGTTGCCGGCGATTTTAACGCCAAATCTGTGACCTGGGGCTCGTCTATTACGGACACTCGTGGTGAGGTACTGGAGGAGTGGGCGATAGCGACTGGACTGTCGGTGTTAAATCGCGGAACGGCAAATACTTGTGTGCGGCAACAAGGCGGCTCCGTCGTTGACATAACATTTGCGAGCCGTGGCCTGGCACCCCGTGTCCGGGGGTGGGTAGTAGAAGAGGAGGTAGAGACCCTGTCAGACCATCGTTACATTCGGTTCGAAGTCTCCCCAACTCATAGAGTACTGAGGAATCTGAGCAGGTCTCATAACGGAGTTGGCCCGCGCTGGGCACTGAAACGCCTCGACAGGGAACTACTCATAGAAGCTGCTCTGGTACAAGCCTGGCTGCCGCAAACAGAGGGGATGGTGCAAGCAGAGGAAGAAGCTGAATGGCTCTGCGAGGCGATGACACGGGTTTGCGACGCCGCTATGCCACGATGCAGACCGCTTCCACCTAGGAGGAGTGTATACTGGTGGAATGCAGAGATAGCCCAACTCCGTGAGGCGTGCGTAGCGGCCAGACGCCAGTACACACGATACCGCAGGAGACGGCGTCGAGACGAGACCGAAGAGGCCCAATTATACGCCTCTTATAGAGAGGCAGTCACCACACTGCAGGCAAAGATTGCCAAGGAAAAGGACAATGCATGGGGCGAGCTGCTCGAGACCCTTGACCATGATCCGTGGGGAAGGCCATACAAACTTGTCCGGAGTAAGCTCCGCACTTGGGCACCGCCACTGACGCAAAGTCTTGAGCCTCAGTTCTTGGAGAAAGTAGTGGACACTCTTTTTCCGAGCGTAAGGGAGTTCGAGCCTCCGAGGATGTCGATTTCTCAAGGAGGAAACGACAATAACGAGAACGAAGAAATCCCACCGGTTTCTTCTGGGGAGTTGGGTTGGGCTGTGCTCAGACTACAGGCCAAGAACAAAGCACCTGGTCCCGACGGGATCCCCGGCCGCGCATGGGTGATGGTCCTTAAAGAGACCTTAGAGTCCCGATTTAAGGATCTCCTCAGCATTTGTTTAGAACAAGGGTGCTTCCCGAAAAGGTGGAAGACCGGGAAACTAGTCCTATTACGGAAAGAGGGGCGGCCCGCTAACTCACCTGCAGCTTACAGGCCGATTGTATTACTGGACGAGGCGGGAAAGCTCTTTGAGCGGGTCATTGCCTCACGACTTGTCAAGCACATGGAAACAGTTGGTCCGGACTTAGCCGATTGCCAGTATGGTTTCCGCAGGGGCAGATCCACCATTGATGCCATATCACGGGTGAGGGCCTTAGCCGATGAGGCCGTGTCCCGGGGAGAAGTTGTCTTGGCGGTATCGCTCGACATAGCCAATGCCTTTAATACACTTCCCTGGGTCTGCATTAACGAGGCCTTGCGTTCCCATGCAGCCCCCCGTTACCTACGCCAGATTGTGGAGGCCTATCTTTCTGAAAGGTATGTTGCCTACCCCGGGCGAGAAGGATGGGGACGGAGAGTAATGTCATGTGGTGTTCCTCAGGGGTCGGTCTTAGGACCACTCCTTTGGAACATCGGATATGATTGGGTGTTGCGTGGAAACAATCTGCGTGGAATCGGAGTTGTATGTTACGCAGACGACACACTCGTCACAGCACGCGGACGGAGTTATCGGGACGCGGCCATGCTTGCCACAGCTGGAGTGGCTCAAGTTGTGGGCCGTATTAGAAGGCTGGGACTTAAGGTGGCCCTTAATAAATCCGAAGCTCTATGTTTCCATGGTCCTCGGAATGGACCACCAGTTGGAGGTCATATAACGGTGGGTGGAGTCTCCATCGGCGTCGGGTCCACGATGAAGTACCTAGGACTCGTGCTCGACAGCCGATGGAATTTTCAAGAACATTTCCGCAGATTGGCGCCTAAGCTCGTAGGTGCAGCTTCTGCATTAGGGAGACTGCTACCAAACATGGGAGGGCCTAAAGTCGGCTGTCGCCGCCTGTATACAGGTGTAGTGCGGTCGATGGCCCTGTATGGAGCTCCAATATGGGTGAATTCCCTGAACGCCCAGAACAAGGCCCTTCTGCAAAGGCCGCAAAGGGTCATGGCGATCAGGGCAATAAGGGGGTACCGCACTATATCATTTGAGGCGGCGTGTGTACTGGCAGGAACTCCCCCATGGAGTTTGGACGCAAAGATATTAGCTCTGATTTACCAGCGCGTGTCAGAGTGCCGTAACAGTGGCGAACTCCCAACTCCTGAGGTGATGAAGCGGTTGAGGGTAAACTCCCGCCGGCAGGTCCTGCTCCAGTGGTGGGATCAGTTGCAGGAGCCGAATGCCGGCCATTTAACGATACAGGCGATTCGACCCATCCTCAAACAATGGGTGGAACGAAAACATGGGGTTCTCTCCTTTCGGTTGGTGCAAATTTTGTCGGGGCATGGTTGCTTCGGCAAATATCTTTGCAATATCGCTAGGAGAGAGCCCACAACTGAGTGTCACCAATGTGATGCTGCTGAAGACACGGCACATCACACTCTCGCAGAGTGTCCGGAGTGGGTGGAACCACGAGCCAACTTGGTCGCAACAGTTGGGTCAGACCTTTCCCTGTCGGCTGTGGCTAAAGCTATGACCGAAAACGAAGGTTCTTGGAATGCATTACTCTCCTTTTGCGAGCAAGTAATGGCTCACAAAGAAGAAGCGGAGAGGACAAGGGAGGAAGCTGTAGACTCACAGCCTATGCGTAGAAGACGACCGGGGGGCAGGCGACTGGCCCACGATCGTAGGCTACCTCCATAAGAGAAGATTCTCCGGGCGGCGGTCTCGGGGGAGCCCGTCGCCTAGTGGAGACAATACCCGAGTTGGTTGGCGCACGTGGGTCCGGTGCGTGCGTATCTTTAGTTGTACCGCCGGCGAAGCAAGCGGAGGCGAATGCATAGCATCTCCCGTAACTTCGTCGTAACAGGCGACGAGATGGAACACCGTGGGGTTTTAGTCAGTAGGAGTCTGACATAACCGTATCGTTGCCCCCGCTGCGATGCGGTATCCATGAGGATTTCCCCACGTTAAAAAAAAAAAAAAAAAAAAAAAAAAAGGTTAGGTTAGGTTAGGTTGAGGTGCTTGTAGACGAGGAGACTCTATCCGATCACCGGTACATACGGTTTAGCGTTTCCTCACCCTCAAACCGAGAGTGTCATTCGGCACCCGTGGTTGGACCGAGATGGGCTCTTAACCGCCTGGACGTTGAACTGCTGCAAGAAGCAGCAATCGTTCAGGCATGGAATGCATCCCCCACGGAGTCAATTAGCCTTGAAAATGAAGCTGACGGTCTCTGCAAAGCAATGGCGCATGTCTGCGACGCCGCTATGCCACGCGCAAGAGCTCATCCGACAAAGCGACAAGTCTATTGGTGGACGGAGGAGATAGCGGAACTCCGCCGGCGGTGTATTGCTAAGCGTCGTTGCTATCAGCGATACCGAAGGAGAAGGCAGCGGGAGACGGAGCAGGCAAACGCCCTATACGCCGCCTATAGAGTGGCGTCTAAGGCACTTCGCGTTGCGATCAGCGACGCTAAAGCAGAGGCCTGGAAACAGCTATTGGCGACCTTGGAATTCGACCCGTGGGGACGCCCGTATAGGCTGGCGAGACAGAGGCTTCGCCCCTGGACTCCTCCCATCACCAGCACGCTGCAACCGTTGGTACTTCAGCGGGTGGTTGAAGGACTATTTCCCGAGAGTCCTGGGACAGATTTCATGCCACCAACCGTGACGGCGCCACATGATCGTATCGAGGAGGAGGACGATACTCCTGATGAAGTCTCTGCGGGAGAGCTTGGCGCGGCTGTCCTTCGAATGAGGGCGAAAAACACGGCACCGGGACCTGACGGCATCCCTGGTCGAGCATGGGCCCTTGCTATGGATGCTTTAGAGCCCAGACTGAAGAATCTCTTCGACCGTTGTTTCCAAGAGGGGAGATTCCCACGTCGGTGGAAGGAGGGCAAGCTCGTCTTGCTAAGAAAAGAAGGCCGCCCGGCAGACGAGCCGTCGGGATATCGGCCAATTGTGTTGCTTGACGAGGCTGGTAAACTCTTGGAGCGGGTGGTGGCTGCTCGGCTCGTCAAGCACTTGGAGAGAGTGGGTCCTGATCTCGCCAATTCCCAGTATGGGTTCCGTAGGGGTCGCTCGACGCTGGATGCGATATCGCGTGTCCGCGACCTCTCCGAAGAAGCGTGCTCCAGTGGAGGGGTAATGTTGGCGGTGTCGTTGGATATTGCTAATGCCTTTAACTCCCTCCCCTGGAGCACAATCTTGGCCGCGATGGGGTACCACAATGTGCCTCAATATATCCAACGCCTTGTGGGGGACTATCTCTCGGACAGAGTGGTAGTCTACCCGACCACAGTGGGGGAGAGCCGGGGCCCGATGACGCGTGGCGTTCCCCAGGGATCTGCTTTGGGACCTCTACTGTGGAACGTTGGATATGATTGGGTCCTTCGGGGCGCTAACCTTCGTGGCGTCGACGTCGTTTGTTACGCTGACGACACGTTGGTTACCGCTCGGGGAAAGACGTATAGGGATGCGTCGGTCCTGGCCACGGCAGGAGTGGCAGCTGTGGTGGCCAGGATTCGTCGGTTGGGCTTGGAGGTGGCCCTCCACAAATCCGAGGCCATCTGTTTTCATGGTTCTCGAGGGGCTCCACCTGCAGGCTCCAACATTGTAGTGGGCGGAACCACCATTGCTGTCAAGCCCACTCTGAAATATCTCGGCATCCTGCTTGACAGTAGATGGAGGTTCGGGGAGCATCTCCGGCAGCTTACTCCCAAATTAATGGGTACTGCAGCTGCGTTAAGCCGCCTCCTCCCTAACCTGGGGGGTGGAGATGGGACCTGTCGCCGCCTTTACATGGCAGTGGTACGTTCCATGGCCCTGTATGGTGCTCCCATTTGGTCAGGGTCACTTGACCCCCGGGAAACTGCCCTTCTCCACAAGGCCCAGAGAGTCATGGCCGTGAGAGTGTGTAGAGGGTACCGCACACTTTCACACGAGGTGGCATGTGTTCTCGCCGGCTCCCTTCCATGGGACCTGGAGGCCGAGGTCCTGTCCTTCGTCTTCTGGCGCAGAGCACGGGCCCGCGAACAAGGTACACGTCCGGCGCCGCAGGAGGTGGTTCGGTGGCGAAGAGCAGCACGACGAACGGCCATGACATCATGGAATGAGCGGCTTCTTACAGGGCCCGCACAGAGGGGGGCCGGAGCTCGCCGGTTTCTCGAGGCGGTACGGCCCGTGCTTGGAAAATGGGTCCGGCAAAAGCATGGGGCTTTGACCTTCCGCCTGACGCAGGTTCTCTCGGGGCATGGTTGCTTCGGGAGATACCTGTGTAACGTAGCACGAAGAGAAGCCACCCCGGTGTGCCACCAGTGCGGCTGCGTGGAAGAAACCGCGCAGCACGTACTCGAATCATGCCCAGGGGCAGTGGAACCGCGAACGTCCCTGATCGCGGTTGTGGGGACGGACCTCTCCTTGCCGACCATCTTAGCTAAGATGGTTGATGACAAGAGGTCATGGGAGGCAATAGTCTCCTACTGCGAAGTAGTAATTTCGCAGAGGGAGACCGAGGAGCGAGAGAGAGAAATTGATCCTCTCTCGCTTCCAACTCGGAGAGCGCGGACACGGAGGCGGGCTGACTTAGCCCGTACGCCGTCTCCGCTTGGAGGGCCTGGGGCGTCGGATGCGGGGGCATCCGACGCTTCACATCAGGGATAAGGCCCCCCCGAGTCGTCGATGCACTGTGTGTCCCGGTGCATCGTCCGAGCCGAATGGGGGGGAGTTCTGTTCTCCTCCCGAGGTGGGTCCGTCTGGAGACGGGCATCGGCATTGACGGAGTTCGTTGAGAGTGCGAAAGTGGCCCAGCGACTCTGTTCTTGTTGTTGCCGAGGGACATCGTGTGGTTTTAGTCGGTAGGGGCAACTCTTGCGTGCCGAGCCCGACACACCCTGCGCGCCTTCCCCCCCTGGCGCGCGGGACGGTACGTAAAGGTATTTCCACACGTTAAAAAAAAAAAAAAAAAAAAAAAAAAAAGGTTAGGTTAGGTTAGGTTACGTTAGGTTAGGTTAGGTTAGGTTAGGTTTTTTTTTTTTTTTTTTTTATTTTTTCCCGGGCGCAGAGGCCCGGTCAGCGTGTTGCTCCCTAACATTATCAGGGATTTAGGGTGCTTTAATAATTTTTTCATTCAGTCTTATAATTTTACATAATAAAAAAGAAAAAAATAATCTTATTCTATGTAAACAGTTTAAAAGTGCACCTTATTCTAATATCACATTTTGATTTATCAAATTAGTCACAACATAATAGTTCTTATTCTAGTAAAATATTTATCTTAAGTCTTTCAAGTTAGTAAAAGCACATTTATAATACATTTATACAGTACTGTACATTGTATGTCAATTTATATATCTAATACTTTTCGGGAGATATCTCGACCGTTGTAGTACAATTATTCTAACACATATTTATCACAGTCATTTTATCTTAGATTATAGTCTCGTACCTCTCCTACGTATTCATTTCAATAACACAATATTAACAATTTTTGAGGCCTGGAGGACTTCGAGAAAAATTTTTGCGGTTTTTGTAGCCGTGTCTCCTGACTTATACCTCCGGTTCCATTCGTCATGCGTGTGCAAACTAATTTGTCGCTTGCCGAATGGTATCGGTATTCGGTCATAGTCAGAATTCATTTTCGCTGTAAGGGCTGCGGTCTTTGCTAATTCGTCCGCTCTCACGCCAGCGGTGAGCGGACGAAGTGAGTGGGGGCTTGCTGCGGTCTCCAAAAATAATCTTGGAATCGCTGCAAAACCCCGAAACTCGTTCTGGGCTTTTGATGTCTCCTTGGTTGTTCTGTAATTGGCAAGCAATTGCACCAATTGCAGGCCCATTTTTCTGCTGGATAGGGCATCTCCTGAACGCCCAGATTTTTGGCCGCAGACGCCCAAGCGCTTGCGGCATACATGGATTTTTGGCTCCACAGTTGCAGTGTATGTGTTGACTGTCACATCTTGGTGGAGGTTCCAACCATCCCGGGCTGCCTTTGACAACCGCATGTACACATTTAATGTCTTCTTGCGCATTTTGGAAGCGTGACTGTTAAATGTCAGCTTGTTGTCAATGGTCAGCTCTAACGGTGCGTAGTCTCCATCAAGCACCAACACTGCATATTCTGCAGAAGCCTGGTGGTCGTATTCGCGTTGCTCCAGGCCCCTAAGAAGGGCATCGGAGAATGCACCTGGGACCACCTTAGCAGTATGCTACTGCTTGTCTCGCCAGTGCATCCCACTTTCGCCTGATGGCACACTCACTGCTGAAGGCATTGTGGTCCATCTTCGGCTGCTTTGCATGGATGCAGTTGCAACATGCAGGCGGCAAGTTTGCCAGGAAATCCGCACACTGCGCCTTCATATGAGGGCCGCCGCAGTGGCTGCACTTCTCCACGGTCTCCTTGCAGAAGCGCCGGCCGTGGCCGTAGCCGAGACAGAGCGAGCACTGAACGAGTGGCGATTGGTCCGCCACTCTTACTCGCTGCAGGTCTACAAGCACTGTCTCGGCCTCGACCATGCGCTGCCACAGTTCCGGGGAGACCCTCATAACCACATGGCTAGTGTGCGGATTCCTAGTTTTCTTTTTATAGGCAACTTCGCATCTCTGGTTCTCTTGGGTTAGCCCTCCGAAGATAAGCTTGTTTTGGACCTTTAGTGCTCTCAGTACTTCCTCGTCCTTGTTGTACTGGAGTACGTCTTTGAGGATCACTAAAGGATCCTTGTTCTTTATCTCTTCCACGTGCAATTCAGTGGTCTTGGCTAACCGCTCCTTTACCTTCTGCCTTTCTTCTTTCGTCCTGCATGCTACTATTACTTTTCTATCTTTGGCCTTTCTTATCCTCTCTACTTCCACTCCTCCTTCCTTCGCTTTCACTGCTTTCCTTATCCTTTCCATTACTTCCTCCCCAGTTTCCGTCTCATCCTTTGCCGTTACAACTACCGAGTGTAGCACGGTCTGCTCTGCTAATTGCCTCTTGGGGGGGGCCGCAACTGCACTGGCGTACGTCTTTGTCTCGAGGGTCTGCTTGAGGTCTACCATTCGTTGGGTGTTCTCTTTTAAAAGCAACATGTGCTCCTCGATTTTTTGCGCCAGTGCGCGCGTTCCATCATCCGCCCCCTTTTCCATTTCCCTGGGTCTTTCCTTCTCAATGGAATCTGGCTCTGTCTTATTCTTTTGCACACCAGCTGCGTATCCCTCTTTGGCCAGTTGGTAGAGGCGCTCGACGGCTTCGATTACTCCGTTCTTAATCTCCGTCTTGAGGTTTCTGGAGCTGCTGATGTGCAACTTTACTTTAGTCAGGCAGCCTCTCATCTCTGCTAATTTTTCGGAGCGTTTGGCGCTCTCCGGTTTGGTTAGTCCCCCTGCTGCTTCTGCCGACAGCCTACGGGCTGCCGGTTTTGGCCTTGGGGGTTCAACCCCAGAGAGCGCTTGAGGAGGCGTCAGGTTGGGTGTTCTCTGGGCTGGTTTGCCCACAACTTCCCATTCCCCGATGCTCTTCCTCACGCCCGATGTTGCTGGTAGGGTTCCGGCGGCTCCTCTTTGGGGGTCTGCATCCATGCTCGATTTTGCGGGCGTCCTTACTCCAATAAACATATTGGTTTCAATTTTAAAAGTTCAAATAAAGACGCGTTATAGTAGGAGAGATACGATTGCTAAGATTTTATATTGTACAGACAAGTTGTGACTAATTTGCAACACGCAGTCAATTAGAGTAGTCTCTGTTCAGTTTTAAACTATATAAAAAAATCCCAGAGATTAAACTCTGTTTTGAGACTACTCTATAAATAAAAACAAGGTCGTCATATAAAATTAGCAATCCGAAAAAAGTTCGGAAAGTCAATTGTGCCAGTTGCGTGTAAAGGCGTCAACTGGAACACAAATTTAAAATATATTTACAAATGTAAAACTTACAGCTATATAAAAACAATTTTTTAAAATATAAAAATATATTTTATCGTGACTGCAGTCGTTCCAATGGTCGAAAAAGAACGTGGACAGAGCGCCACTTGGACGACTGCAGTGTCATAAAACCCTTAACCTATACACACAGTCGCACTTTCAATCAACACGTCTAATTTTGTACCCCGGCTCTACCAAGTGGTAGCTCCGTCTGAGACGAACAAATTCCAAAAAAAAAAAAAAAAAATTTTTGAATTTATACTACTTTTCGTCCTAGGTCACCTAGATGCGGAGTAAAGTCGTTTCTAGGTCACCTTTTTCAGAGGAGGGGGGAGTTTCAGCGCCTTAAAATCCCAATAGCAATCTGGACGGCCTATCAGCTGATGATGATATTTAAAGCTGATGATGATTATTATTATTCAAGCTGATGATGATAATAATATAATTATAATTTAGGCTGATGATGATGATTTTTTTTCTCGAGCTGATGATGATGATGTTTTTCGAGAACCTTCGATGATACGCTAAAGTAGTTCACAAACTACCTGTCGCAATCGAAGGTTCCAGACAGCTCGAGAAACGTCCAGATCTTTCGAGGGCTGGGGGCTGAGGGCTGGGGGCTGAAATTTGAACCTAAAAGCCGGGTGCAAAAAGATGATGCAATTTATTAAAATATTACTAAGCCCGGTTACGTGTTGATTTTCCCAAAAAGTGTCTCAGAATGGGGCCAAAAGTTCCTAAAATCACCAGGTAGGTACTGTCGTCACCGTCCGCTGTCAGCCGCTGCCGGATGGATGCGATTTTAGGCGATTTTTCCAACCAAAGACGTCACTACTTTTTAGGGGTTATGTTTGGTTGGACGCTCTAAAATCGATAGCTTGAAAACTGTTGCATAGAAAATGCCGAAAATTTGTACACTTGTTTGTAACGATATGTTTAACTGTATAGTGTCCAAAAAGTATATCGTTACAGATCTTGTTTAGAAGTTAAAAGAATTTAAAGATGAAGTAGAATTTACTGACTTTTGAAGAGCTGAAATCTTCGTGGCGGCTGGTTGGTTTTCGGTGATCGAGGTGTCCCCTGGTAGCGCTCGTCTGCACCCACGTCGTGTAGCTATCAGATGAGTTCCAGGTCCTCTGGATCCTGGAACACGTATACACGTGTTTTGGTGTTTTTCGGTATAACTCGGCGAGTTCAACCAGGAATAATCCGGGACTCAGCCAAGTTATAGTGTCCTCCAAGGGGCGTCGAGGTGCAGTGTAAAAAAATGTAGGTCGTCGCTGATAATCGTGCAGCGTATTTTGTTGAAACTTTTTCGGGAAGCGAAAAATCGGGTTTTTCACTGTCAATCAGTGAAAAACAATCCGATTCCGAAACTTTTTGCACTATCACGTGGCGCAGGTGTTGGCGCTCACTTTCACTTGTATCACTGCACGATTTGCGAAACTTTACTATTTTTGCCGATTTTTGAGGCGCGGAGCACTTTAAAAGCTTGGCGCTTGCACTGACGGACAGAGTGCGACTGGTTAGGTTAGGTTAGGTTAGGTTAGGTTAGGTAAGGTTAGGTTAGGTTAGGTTAGGTTAGGTTTCGCCGAAGTTTACCACTTTGTGGCGGCGAGGAGGGCTCGAGGAGACCCCCCAGCGTGGGAAGAGGTCACCCGCATGCGGTGGCGAGCGCGGGCTGCCCTGTTGCGGCGGTGGACGGAGGACCTGGCTCCACCGGGCCCTGGGCTGTGGACGGTGGAGGCCATCCGCCCGGTCCTTCGGAGGTGAGTGCGGCGGCGTTTTGGGTCGCTTACCTTCCGATTGGTGCAGGTGCTTTCCGGACATGGATGTTTCGGAAAGTACCTGCACCAAATCGCGAGACGGGAGCCGACCCCGGCCTGCCACGAATGTGGGGCGCTGGAGGATACGGCGCTCCACACGCTGGAAGTGTGTGCCGCATGGGGCCCGCAGCGGCACACGCTTTCAGCGATCATAGGTGGTGATCTCTCCCTGCCGAGCGTGGTAGACGCCATGCTCGGCAGTGAGAGATTCTGGCAGGCGGTGGTCTCCTTCTGCGAAGCGGTGATGGCGCAGAAGGAGGCGGCGGAACGGGCCAGAGAGGTCGATCCCCTTTCTGACCCGATCCGTCGCAGACGGATGGGGGGGAGGAGGAGGCAGTTCGCCCGCCTCCTCTCTCCTCCTCTGTAGTGGGGTCACCGGTGGAGAGTCAGGGAGCTCTCCACTGGCTTGCACGGCCCCACAAGTCTGAGGGGTGGCCTTGGTGAGCAAGGTCACCCCTACATGGGCGCAGTGGCCCGGTTTGTACTCGGGCCTACCGCCGGGGCAAGATAGTGACTGCTAGCGCGACCCTATCTTGCCCCACCTCGGCGAGGGACTGCTCACGGGGGGGTTTTTAGTGGGTTCGAGCCCCACATACCCCCTTCCTTCACCCCTGGGAAGGAAGGGAAGTGCAAGGCATTTTCCCCCCCACAAAAAAAAAAAAAAAAAAAAAAAAGGTTAGGTTAGGTTAGGTTAGGTTAGGTTAGGTTAGGTTAGGTTAGGTTAGGTTGGGGTGCGTGCTAGTTGACCTCCTCGTGGTGCATCCTGGGCATCGGTGTGCGACTTCTCATTGTGGGATCTCGCTGCCGATGGCGAATAACTAGCTGAAGCTTTTCTTTTGTGGCCCTTCCCAAAGGGGAGGTTCGCAAAAGAAAAGTAGGGGTGGGACTCGGCCGGCGTCCTGGACAGTCCGGGTAGCGGCGGTTCGAGTGGGGATTGGGCAGCCGTTAGCGGTTGCGGAGTGGTGCGGGCTCTGAGCAGAGCTTGCAGTGTTGTGGAAAATTACTTAACCGGCGTCTTGGATAGTCTGGGTAACGGCGGTTGAGTTAAGGTGGTCGTGATTGGCTGCGGAGTTTGGTCGGCGTCTTGGCCGTATGCCAAGTAACGGTGACGCAAGCTGGAGGTGACTCGGTCGGCGCCCTGGAGAGTCCGGGAAGCGGTGGCGTGAGTCGGAGAAAAATACCTAATACCACGGTCTTTTTCGCTCGCCTAGGGTACGAATGGCTGGGGGGATCCCAGTCGCGAGAGCGAAACGGGGGACCGCACCTCCGTAAACAAAGGAAAACACGATGAAAATGGCGCATTTTAAAAAGACTACCCCAGGGGGGTACCGGCTCCAAGAGTCCGGAGAATCCCCCAGTGCTTCTGCACTCTGCCCCTCGTATTCTGGGGGGGGCAAAAATCGCCAAGACGAATTAGATAGGAGTTACAGCAAAGAAAGAAGGGAGGCGCAAAGAGCGCAAGAGGTGGATGAGAATGACATTAGAATACAATCTCAAATGGTCAATCTGTCTGATTCAGACTCAGACATGAGTTGTAGGACGGTGACGTCTCAGACTTCTGGGGATTCACCAACCAGGTTTTCTGAAAGAAAAAGACTTAGGAGTGAAGGAGATACGGATGAAACAATGCCGTCACCAAAGGTGGCTCTTTCCCAGCGCGGACGGGGACGTCCGCCTACTACTGGGAAATATGTAGGGTTGGCAAAGGCCAAAGAGGCATTAAACCGAGCTAAGGAGGAAGAGCTGCGGCTACAGGCAGAAGAAGAGTTGGCTGAAGAGCTGCGGCAGAAAAAGGCGACGACAGCCGCCTTCTTTAGGAAGGCGCCAGAGAGCTCACTGATTGAAGGCCGTGACGTCGCCCAAATCGAAAGGATGATCTTGGACTCCGTGGATACCGTAACGAAGGTTGCCACGAAGTCCAAGAACCTTAAGGGTACTTACGTTCGTGCCCTCAAGGAATCCGCGCAGGTCATTGCGGCCTCCTTCAAAGAGTTGAGGAGCCGCACGATGCCTGAGGAGGTCGCTATGTTGGTTGCGGCCAACGAGAAACTAACGACGGAGCTCAAAGAGCTTCGTCGTGAGATGGAAGAGTTGCGGGCCAGTCAGGCACGCCCTGCTCCGCCACCAGTTGCGGCCCCGTCTCCTGCCTCTGCCTTAGAGGATGTGATGAGGAAAGTCATGGTTGAGGTGGGCACCATGATCTCTGCCCGCTTCGAGGGCATTGAAGAACGGCTCCTACCGGAGAAGCGGTTGAGACCTCCTCTCGCTGCTGACCGGAAACAAGCAGCACAAACAACAGCTGCAGTCGCTTCCGACCCCGTAGAAGTAATTTCGAATGCCCCTCCTTCCTGTTCCCTTGATCCAAAGGGGGGCAGAAAGCCTAAAACGAAGAAAGGGAAAAAAGAGAAGGAGGAAGTCGTCCCCGCCAGCCTCATTGAGACACCCGCTGGCCCACTTGCTCCATTACCGGAACAATGGACTGTGGTGACTGGACGTGGCTCCAGGAAAGGCAAGACTGCCTCGAAGACCGAGAAAGCGAGATCTGCCGCACCTATGCGGACCCAACCGCAAAAGCCGACACCGCCGAACACCAAGGCGAAATTGGCGAAACTGCGTCCTCCACGCACTGCTGCCGTGATTCTCACGCTGCAGCCGGGAGCAGCGGAGAAAGGCATCACTTATGCCAAAGTATTGACGGAAGCCAAGGACCAAATAGATCTAGCGGCCCTTGGTGTACCGCCCATCAAAATGCGGACAGCGGCTACGGGAGCGCGAATCATTGAGGTTCCGGGCGCAGAAAAGGCGGAGAAAGCAGACTCCTTGGCTGAGAAGCTCAAGGAGGTCTTCAAGGGACGGGAAGACATTCGAGTCTATAGGCCGGTTACAACCACTGACCTACGGGTGAGCGGCCTTGACGATTCGACCGAGTCCAAGGACTTGGTTGAAGCTCTCTCTAAGGCCGGAGGCTGCCCTACGCAAACAATCACTGTCGGCGAATTGAGGAAGGGCCCGGCAGGTATGGGAACCGCATTCGTACGGTGCCCTATGACTGCCGCCAAAAAGATTGTAGCAAACGGCAGAAGACTGCAGGTCGGTTGGGTAGCCGCGCAGGTCCGAATTCTGGACGTAAGACCGCGCCGATGCTACAGATGTCTTGCACTGGGCCACGTGAGAGCCCAATGCAAGTCAGAGGTTGACCGCAGCGACGAATGTCACCGCTGTGGAGAGAAAGGCCATAAGGCCAGCGCGTGTTCCGCCTCTCCGCATTGCACCTTATGTGCAGCTGCGGGAAAACCGGCAGCACACCTCTCCGGGGGCAAGGCATGCGCCAAGCCCCCGTCAAAACGAGAACAGCGTCGAAAAACGACTGCGATTGAGGCCAAGGCCAAGTCGCAGCTGACTGGCCCAGTAACTGAGCAGGCGGTTCACATGGAGCAAGGTTAATATGGCCCTAGCCTTTCTCCAAACAAACATCAACCACTCCACCCGGGCTCAGGATCTGTTTCTACAGAGCCTGGCGGAGCGGTTAATACAAGTTGCGGTGGTTGCAGAACCATACGTTGTTCCATCCAGGAGTGACTGGGTCGGGGACGTCGACGGACTGGTGGCTATCACCACCCAGTCACCAGCCCGTTCGCCCACCCTCGACAGAGTAGTCAGAGGAAGGGGTTACGTCGCTGCTCAGGTCGGCGAGGTGGTTGTAGTGGGCACATATTTCTCGCCGAATAGGGCCCTTAATGAGTTTGAGAGCTTTCTCGGTGACGTGGGGACCCTAGTCGGCCAAAACCGCCCACGGCCCATTATTGTTCTTGGAGATCTCAACGCCAAATCTTCGGCGTGGGGTTCTCCGATAACCAATGCAAGAGGAAGAGCTGTTGAAGTGTGGTTGGTTGAGACGGGCTTATGCGTCCTCAACCAGGGCTCAACGGACACGTGCGTTCGGCAATGGGGAGGATCGGTGGTTGACGTAACCTTCGCCACGCCCGATATTGCGCGGCGTGTCCAAGACTGGGAGGTGTTGGTGGACGAGGAAACTCTCTCCGATCACCGATACATTCGGTTTAGCATTTCTTCGTCTTCTGCGGGCATGGATAGGCGCATGGCGCCCACGGTCGGTCCTCGATGGGCACTAAATCGTCTGGACGTGGAGCTGTTACAAGAGGCAGCAATTGTACAGGCGTGGAACGCCCCTCCCTCTCAGCCGCTAGACTTGGATGGAGAGGCTGACGGTCTTTGCCGGGCCATGTCACACATCTGTGACGCTGCCATGCCCCGCGCTAGAGCTCCAACGGCGAAACGCCAGGTATACTGGTGGACGGAGGAGATCGCGGAACTCCGTCGGTGTTGTATCGCGAAGCGCCGCCGCTATCAACGTTACCGGAGAAGAAGGCGTCAGGAGACAGAACAGGCGGAGGCTCTCTACGCCGCCTATAGAGAGGCAGCTAAGGCCCTTCGCGTGGCGATTAGTGACGCTAAAGCGGAGGCTTGGAAGCAGCTTCTGGCGACCCTGGAGTTTGATCCGTGGGGGCGGCCATACAGGCTGGCGAGGCAGAAGCTGCGCCCCTGGGCTCCCCCCGTCACCAGTACACTGCAGCCGTTGGTCCTTCGACGGGTGGTGGAGGGACTGTTCCCCAGTAGCCCTGGGACTGAGATCATCCCACCCGCCGTGACGGCGCCGCATAATCGCGTCGATGAAGAGGATTCTTCTCCTCCCGAAATCTCGGAGGGAGAGCTGGGAGCGGCTGTGCTTCGAATGAAGGCCAAAAACACAGCGCCGGGGCCGGACGGCATTCCTGGTCGCGCGTGGGCCCTAGCACTTGACGCCCTGGAGCCCCGTTTAAGGGATCTCTTCGATCGATGTCTGAGAGAGGGGAGATTTCCACGGCGATGGAAGGAGGGCAAGCTTGTCCTGTTGAGGAAGGAAGGTCGCCCGGCAGACGAACCGTCGGGGTATAGACCAATCGTGCTACTTGACGAGGCTGGCAAGCTTTTGGAACGGGTCGTTGCTGCCCGCCTTGTCAAGCATTTGGAGAGAGAGGGCCCGGATTTGGCCGATACCCAATACGGGTTCCGCAGAGGTCGCTCGACACTGGATGCGATATCTCGCGTCCGCAACCTCTCTGAGGAGGCGTGCAATAGTGGAGGCGTCTTGTTGGCGGTGTCATTGGACATCTCCAATGCCTTTAACTCCCTCCCCTGGAGCACAATTGTGGCGGCAATGGGGTACTACAATGTGCCCCAATATCTCCAACGCCTTGTCGGGGACTATCTCTCTGACAGAGAGGTAGTCTATCCGACGACAGCGGGAGAGGGTCGGAGCCCGATGACGCGCGGCGTTCCCCAAGGTTCAGCTTTAGGACCCCTGCTGTGGAACGTGGGTTATGACTGGGTCCTTCGGGGCGCTAACCTTCGTGGCGTCGACGTCGTTTGTTATGCTGACGACACGCTGGTTACCGCCCGGGGAAGGACGTACAGGGATGCGTCGGTCTTGGCCACGGCAGGAGTGGCAGCGGTGGTTGCCAGGATTCGACGGTTGGGCCTGGAGGTGGCGCTACACAAATCTGAGGCCATTTGTTTTCATGGACCTCGAGGTGCGCCGCCTGCAGGATCCAACATTGTTGTGGGTGGAACCTCCATTGCTGTCAAGCCCACGCTGAAATATCTCGGCATTCTGCTTGACAGCAGATGGAGGTTCGGGGAGCATCTCCGGCAACTTACTCCCAAGTTGATGGGTACTGCGGCCGCGCTAAGCCACCTCCTCCCTAACCTCGGAGGTGGAGATGGGACCTGCCGCCGCCTTTACATGGCAGTGGTACGCTCAATGGCCCTATATGGCGCTCCCATATGGTCGGGGTCCCTGGACTCCCGCGAAACCGCCCTTCTCCATAGGGCCCAGAGGGTAATGGCCGTGAGGGTATGCAGAGGGTACCGCACGCTCTCACATGAGGTGGCCTGTGTTCTGGCAGGGTCCCTTCCATGGGTTCTGGAGGCCGAGGTTCTGTCTTCGGTCTTCTGGCGCAGATCACGGGCCCGCGAACAGGACTTACGTCCGGCGCCGCAGGAGGTGGTACGGTGGCGAAGGGCTGCACGTCGGGCGGCTATGACTTCATGGACAGAACAGCTTCTAGCGGGGCCCGCACAGAGAGGCGCCGGGGCTCGCCGGTTTCTGGAGGCGGTACGGCCCATACTTGGAAAGTGGGTTCGGCAGAGACAAGGGGCACTGACCTTCCGCCTAACACAGGTTCTCTCGGGGCACGGTTGCTTCGGGAGATACTTGTGTAACGTGGCGCGAAGAGAAGCCACCCCGGTGTGCCACCAGTGCGGCTGCGTGGAAGAAACCGCGCAGCACGTGCTTGAAACATGTCCTGGGGCAGAGGAATCGCGAACATCCCTGATCGCGGTTGTGGGGACAGACCTCTCCTTGCCGGCCGTCTTAGCCAAGATGGTCGATGACAAGAGGTCATGGGAGGCGATGGTCTCCTTCTGCGAAGTAGTAATTTCGCAGAGGGAGACCGAGGAGCGAGAGAGAGAGATTGATCCTCTCTCGCTTCCAATTCGGAGAGCGCGGGCACGGAGGCGGGCTGATTTAGCCCGCACGCCGTCTCCGCTTAGAGGGCCTGGGACGTCGGACGCGGGGGCATCCGACGCTTCACATCAGGGATAAGGCCCTCCCGAGTCGTCGATGCACTGTGTGTCCCGGTGCATCGTCCGAGCCGAATGGGGGGGAGTTCCGTTCTCCTCCCGAGGTGGGTCCGTCTGGAGACGGGCATCGGCATTGACGGAGTTCGTTGAGAGTGCGAAAGTGGCCCAACGACTCTGTTCTTGTTGTTGCCGAGGGACATCGTGTGGTTTTAGTCGGTAGGGGCACGCAACTCTTGCGTGCCGAGCCCGACACACCCTGCGCGCCTTCCCCCCCCTGGCGCGCGGGACGGTACGTAAAGGTATTTCCACACGTTAAAAAAAAAAAAAAAAAAAAAAAAAAAAAAAAAAAGGTTAGGTTAGGTTAGGTTAGGTTAGGTTAGGTTAGGTTAGGTTAGGTTAGGTTAGGTTAGGTTAGGTTAGGTTAGGTTAGGTTAGGTTAGGTTGGGGTGCGTGCTAGTTGACCTCCTCGTGGTGCATCCTGGGCATCGGTGTGCGACTTCTCATTGTGGGATCTCGCTGCCGATGGCGAATAACTAGCTGAAGCTTTTCTTTTGTGGCCCTTCCCAAAGGGGAGGTTCGCAAAAGAAAAGTAGGGGTGGGACTCGGCCGGCGTCCTGGACAGTCCGGGTAGCGGCGGTTCGAGTGGGGATTGGGCAGCCGTTAGCGGTTGCGGAGTGGTGCGGGCTCTGAGCAGAGCTTGCAGTGTTGTGGAAAATTACTTAACCGGCGTCTTGGATAGTCTGGGTAACGGCGGTTGAGTTAAGGTGGTCGTGATTGGCTGCGGAGTTTGGTCGGCGTCTTGGCCGTATGCCAAGTAACGGTAACGCAAGCTGGAGGTGACTCGGTCGGCGCCCTGGAGAGTCCGGGAAGCGGTGGCGTAAGTCGGAGAAAAATACCTAATACCACGGTCTTCTTCGCTCGCCTAGGGTACGAATGGCTGGGGGGATCCCAGTCGCGAGAGCGAAACGGGGGACCGCACCTCCGTAAACAAAGGAAAACACGATGAAAATGGCGCATTTTAAAAAGACTACCCCAGGGGGGTACCGGCTCCAAGAGTCCGGAGAATCCCCCAGTGCTTCTGCACTCTGCCCCTCGTATTCTGGGGGGGGCAAAAATCGCCAAGACGAATTAGATAGGAGTTACAGCAAAGAAAGAAGGGAGGCGCAAAGAGCGCAAGAGGTGGATGAGAATGACATTAGAATACAATCTCAAATGGTCAATCTGTCTGATTCAGACTCAGACATGAGTTGTAGGACGGTGACGTCTCAGACTTCTGGGGATTCACCAACCAGGTTTTCTGAAAGAAAAAGACTTAGGAGTGAAGGAGATACGGATGAAACAATGCCGTCACCAAAGGTGGCTCTTTCCCAGCGCGGACGGGGACGTCCGCCTACTACTGGGAAATATGTAGGGTTGGCAAAGGCCAAAGAGGCATTAAACCGAGCTAAGGAGGAAGAGCTGCGGCTACAGGCAGAAGAAGAGTTGGCTGAAGAGCTGCGGCAGAAAAAGGCGACGACAGCCGCCTTCTTTAGGAAGGCGCCAGAGAGCTCACTGATTGAAGGCCGCGACGTCGCCCAAATCGAAAGGATGATCTTGGACTCCGTGGATACCGTAACGAAGGTTGCCACGAAGTCCAAGAACCTTAAGGGTACTTACGTTCGTGCCCTCAAGGAATCCGCGCAGGTCATTGCGGCCTCCTTCAAAGAGTTGAGGAGCCGCACGATGCCTGAGGAGGTCGCTATGTTGGTTGCGGCCAACGAGAAACTAACGACGGAGCTCAAAGAGCTTCGTCGTGAGATGGAAGAGTTGCGGGCCAGTCAGGCACGCCCTGCTCCGCCACCAGTTGCGGCCCCGTCTCCTGCCTCTGCCTTAGAGGATGTGATGAGGAAAGTCATGGTTGAGGTGGGCACCATGATCTCTGCCCGCTTCGAGGGCATTGAAGAACGGCTCCTACCGGAGAAGCGGTTGAGACCTCCTCTCGCTGCTGACCGGAAACAAGCAGCACAAACAACAGCTGCAGTCGCTTCCGACCCCGTAGAAGTAATTTCGAATGCCCCTCCTTCCTGTTCCCTTGATCCAAAGGGGGGCAGAAAGCCTAAAACGAAGAAAGGGAAAAAAGAGAAGGAGGAAGTCGTCCCCGCCAGCCTCATTGAGACACCCGCTGGCCCACTTGCTCCATTACCGGAACAATGGACTGTGGTGACTGGACGTGGCTCCAGGAAAGGCAAGACTGCCTCGAAGACCGAGAAAGCGAGATCTTCCGCACCTATGCGGACCCAACCGCAAAAGCCGACACCGCCGAACACCAAGGCGAAATTGGCGAAACTGCGTCCTCCACGCACTGCTGCCGTGATTCTCACGCTGCAGCCGGGAGCAGCGGAGAAAGGCATCACTTATGCCAAAGTATTGACGGAAGCCAAGGACCAAATAGATCTAGCGGCCCTTGGTGTACCGCCCATCAAAATGCGGACAGCGGCTACGGGAGCGCGAATCATTGAGGTTCCGGGCGCAGAAAAGGCGGAGAAAGCAGACTCCTTGGCTGAGAAGCTCAAGGAGGTCTTCAAGGGACGGGAAGACATTCGAGTCTATAGGCCGGTTACAACCACTGACCTACGGGTGAGCGGCCTTGACGATTCGACCGAGTCCAAGGACTTGGTTGAAGCTCTCTCTAAGGCCGGAGGCTGCCCTACGCAAACAATCACTGTCGGCGAATTGAGGAAGGGCCCGGCAGGTATGGGAACCGCATTCGTACGGTGCCCTATGACTGCCGCCAAAAAGATTGTAGCAAACGGCAGAAGACTGCAGGTCGGTTGGGTAGCCGCGCAGGTCCGAATTCTGGACGTAAGACCGCGCCGATGCTACAGATGTCTTGCACTGGGCCACGTGAGAGCCCAATGCAAGTCAGAGGTTGACCGCAGCGACGAATGTCACCGCTGTGGAGAGAAAGGCCATAAGGCCAGCGCGTGTTCCGCCTCTCCGCATTGCACCTTATGTGCAGCTGCGGGAAAACCGGCAGCACACCTCTCCGGGGGCAAGGCATGCGCCAAGCCCCCGTCAAAACGAGAACAGCGTCGAAAAACGACTGCGACTGAGGCCAAGGCCAAGTCGCAGCCGACTGGCCCAGTAATTGAGCAGACGGATCACATGGAGCAAGGTTAGTATGGCCCTAGCCTTCCTCCAAACAAACATCAACCACTCCGCCCGGGCTCAGGATCTGTTTCTACAGAGCCTGGCGGAGCGGTTAATACAAGTTGCGGTGGTTGCAGAACCATACGTTGTTCCATCCAGGAGTGACTGGGTCGGGGACGTCGACGGACTGGTGGCTATCACCACCCAGTCACCAGCCCGTTCGCCCACCCTCGACAGAGTAGTCAGAGGAAGGGGTTACGTCGCTGCTCAGGTCGGCGAGGTGGTTGTAGTGGGCACATATTTCTCGCCGAATAGGGCCCTTAATGAGTTTGAGAGCTTTCTCGGTGACGTGGGCACCCTAGTCGGCCAAAACCGCCCACGGCCCATTATTGTTCTTGGAGATCTCAACGCCAAATCTTCGGCGTGGGGTTCTCCGATAACCAATGCAAGAGGAAGAGCTGTTGAAGTGTGGTTGGTTGAGACGGGCTTATGCGTCCTCAACCAGGGCTCAAAGGACACGTGCGTTCGGCAATGGGGAGGATCGGTGGTTGACGTAACCTTCGCCACGCCCGATATTGCGCGGCGTGTCCAAGACTGGGAGGTGTTGGTGGACGAGGAAACTCTCTCCGATCACCGATACATTCGGTTTAGCATTTCTTCGTCTTCTGCGGGCATGGATAGGCGCATGGCGCCCACGGTCGGTCCTCGATGGGCACTAAATCGTCTGGACGTGGAGCTGTTACAAGAGGCAGCAATTGTACAGGCGTGGAACGCCCCTCCCTCTCAGCCGCTAGACTTGGATGGAGAGGCTGACGGTCTTTGCCGGGCCATGTCACACATCTGTGACGCTGCCATGCCCCGCGCTAGAGCTCCAACGGCGAAACGCCAGGTATACTGGTGGACGGAGGAGATCGCGGAACTCCGTCGGTGTTGTATCGCGAAGCGCCGCCGCTATCAACGTTACCGGAGAAGAAGGCGTCAGGAGGCAGAACAGGCGGAGGCTCTCTACGCCGCCTATAGAGAGGCAGCTAAGGCCCTTCGCGTGGCGATTAGTGACGCTAAAGCGGAGGCTTGGAAGCAGCTTCTGGCGACCCTGGAGTTTGATCCGTGGGGGCGGCCATACAGGCTGGCGAGGCAGAAGCTGCGCCCCTGGGCTCCCCCCGTCACCAGTACACTGCAGCCGTTGGTCCTTCGACGGGTGGTGGAGGGACTGTTCCCCAGTAGCCCTGGGACTGAGATCATCCCACCCGCCGTGACGGCGCCGCATAATCGCGTCGAGGAAGAGGATTCTTCTCCTCCCGAAATCTCGGAGGGAGAGCTGGGAGCGGCTGTGCTTCGAATGAAGGCCAAAAACACAGCGCCGGGGCCGGACGGCATTCCTGGTCGCGCGTGGGCCCTAGCACTTGACGCCCTGGAGCCCCGTTTAAGGGATCTCTTCGATCGATGTCTGAGAGAGGGGAGATTTCCACGGCGATGGAAGGAGGGCAAGCTTGTCCTGTTGAGGAAGGAAGATCGCCCGGCAGACGAACCGTCGGGGTATAGACCAATCGTGCTACTTGACGAGGCTGGCAAGCTTTTGGAACGGGTCGTTGCTGCCCGCCTTGTCAAGCATTTGGAGAGAGAGGGCCCGGATTTGGCCGATACCCAATACGGGTTCCGCAGAGGTCGCTCGACACTGGATGCGATATCTCGCGTCCGCAACCTCTCTGAGGAGGCGTGCAATAGTGGAGGCGTCTTGTTGGCGGTGTCATTGGACATCTCCAATGCCTTTAACTCCCTCCCCTGGAGCACAATTGTGGCGGCAATGGGGTACCACAATGTGCCCCAATATCTCCAACGCCTTGTCGGGGACTATCTCTCTGACAGAGAGGTAGTCTATCCGACGACAGCGGGAGAGGGTCGGAGCCCGATGACGCGCGGCGTTCCCCAAGGTTCAGCTTTAGGACCCCTGCTGTGGAACGTGGGTTATGACTGGGTCCTTCGGGGCGCTAACCTTCGTGGCGTCGACGTCGTTTGTTATGCTGACGACACGCTGGTTACCGCCCGGGGAAGGACGTACAGGGATGCGTCGGTCTTGGCCACGGCAGGAGTGGCAGCGGTGGTTGCCAGGATTCGACGGTTGGGCCTGGAGGTGGCGCTACACAAATCTGAGGCCATTTGTTTTCATGGACCTCGAGGTGCGCCGCCTGCAGGATCCAACATTGTTGTGGGTGGAACCTCCATTGCTGTCAAGCCCACGCTGAAATATCTCGGCATTCTGCTTGACAGCAGATGGAGGTTCGGGGAGCATCTCCGGCAACTTACTCCCAAGTTGATGGGTACTGCGGCCGCGCTAAGCCACCTCCTCCCTAACCTCGGAGGTGGAGATGGGACCTGCCGCCGCCTTTACATGGCAGTGGTACGCTCAATGGCCCTATATGGCGCTCCCATATGGTCGGGGTCCCTGGACTCCCGCGAAACCGCCCTTCTCCATAGGGCCCAGAGGGTAATGGCCGTGAGGGTATGCAGAGGGTACCGCACGCTCTCACATGAGGTGGCCTGTGTTCTGGCAGGGTCCCTTCCATGGGTTCTGGAGGCCGAGGTTCTGTCTTCGGTCTTCTGGCGCAGATCACGGGCCCGCGAACAGGACTTACGTCCGGCGCCGCAGGAGGTGGTACGGTGGCGAAGGGCTGCACGTCGGGCGGCTATGACTTCATGGACAGAACAGCTTCTAGCGGGGCCCGCACAGAGAGGCGCCGGGGCTCGCCGGTTTCTGGAGGCGGTACGGCCCATACTTGGAAAGTGGGTTCGGCAGAGACAAGGGGCACTGACCTTCCGCCTAACACAGGTTCTCTCGGGGCACGGTTGCTTCGGGAGATACTTGTGTAACGTGGCGCGAAGAGAAGCCACCCCGGTGTGCCACCAGTGCGGCTGCGTGGAAGAAACTGCGCAGCACGTGCTTGAAACATGTCCTGGGGCAGAGGAATCGCGAACATCCCTGATCGCGGTTGTGGGGACAGACCTCTCCTTGCCGGCCGTCTTAGCCAAGATGGTCGATGACAAGAGGTCATGGGAGGCGATGGTCTCCTTCTGCGAAGTAGTAATTTCGCAGAGGGAGACCGAGGAGCGAGAGAGAGAGATTGATCCTCTCTCGCTTCCAATTCGGAGAGCGCGGGCACGGAGGCGGGCTGATTTAGCCCGCACGCCGTCTCCGCTTAGAGGGCCTGGGGCGTCGGACGCGGGGGCATCCGACGCTTCACATCAGGGATAAGGCCCTCCCGAGTCGTCGATGCACTGTGTGTCCCGGTGCATCGTTCGAGCCGAATGGGGGGGAGTTCTGTTCTCCTCCCGAGGTGGGTCCGTCTGGAGACGGGCATCGGCATTGACGGAGTTCGTTGAGAGTGCGAAAGTGGCCCAGCGACTCTGTTCTTGTTGTTGCCGAGGGACATCGTGTGGTTTTAGTCGGTAGGGGCACGCAGCCCTTGCGTGCCGAGCCCGACACACCCTGCGCGCCTTCTCCCCCCTGGCGCGCGGGACGGTACGTAAAGGTATTTCCACACGTTAAAAAAAAAAAAAAAAAAAAAAAAAAAAAAAAAGGTTAGGTTAGGTTAGGTTAGGTTAGGTTAGGTTAGGTTAGGTTAGGTTAGGTTAGGTTAGGTTAGGTTAGGTTAGGTTAGGTTAGGTTAGGTTAGGTTAGGTTAGGTTAGGTTAGGTTAGGTTAGGTTAGGTTAGGTTAGGTTAGGTTAGGTTAGGTTAGGTTAGGTTAGGTTAGGTTAGGTTAGGTTAGGTTAGGTTAGGTTAGGTTAGGTTAGGTTAGGTTAGGTTAGGTTAGGTTAGGTTTTTTTTTTTTTTTTTTTTTTTAAATCCGTTGCTTTTCTGTTGCTTTTTCTTATGCAACAACATTATACTCTTTGTCAGATATCTTATTGTTGATTTCAATGTTACATTTTTTTTTTTTGTTTTTTTTTTTTTTTTTTTAAATATATATATATATTTATAGATTTAATTAGGTATACAGTTTTTGGTTATATATATATTAATTCCTTATTTAAATTATGTACTAGGCTTATAAAGTTGACCCATTTGCTCTTGCTGCTTTGCGGACAACTTTTTCGGCAAAGTTCAGAAAATAGGTCCGGCAGAGTTCGTCGTCTATCACATTAGCCAAATTTTCTTCAGTTAGCGGAAGCTGCATTTTGGTCTCGCATTCCAGTCTTAGGTAGGTGAACCTTGGACATTCTAGAAGGACATGCTCGACTGTTTCGGTAGTTTCGTCATCGCAGACGCAAAATGGGGCCTCCGCTAAACCAAATCTGTGTAGGTATGCCCTGAATCCCCCGTGTCCTGTAAGGAGTTGTGCTCTAAGATTATTCATCTTCATTTTATTTAGTACTCTATACGCCATCCTTGGGCTTTTAAAGAATTTCTTGGTCACTTTTCCTGTCGGCGCTGCTTCGTATCTTTCTTCCCAAGCGTCCAGGGTAGAGTTTCTGATGAAGTGCTTGGCAAAGGATAGGGGGAAAGCATCGTAAAATGAGGAGCTCTTATTCGTCAGTGCTGCTGATTTAGCTAGCTCGTCAGCCCTTTCATTGCCAAGTGTCCCTCTGTGAGCTCGGACCCAGTATAATTCAGCTGCTCCTCCTTTCTTTTTCAGATTTTGCAAGCAATTTTTTATTTCTGAGACGATCGGATGTAGGGAGTTAGGATCTGTGATGGCTTCTAGAGCAGACCGTGAGTCGCTCAGGATGTTAGCAGTTCTGTACTTTGTGGTTCTTAGCATTATGGCCAGAGATCGAAGGATGGCACATAACTCCGCCTGATATACACTGCAGTAGCTTTCAAGTCTGAAGGATGATTTGCTGTCTTCGCGGCCATTGATCCAAATTGTTACTGCTCCTCCTACCTTGCCTTCGATTTTGCTCCCGTCCGTGTATATGTTAGGGTTTGCATTATCTATTTTATCAATGTCTTCCTGGGATTCGATGTGTTTGAACCTAATCCATTCACGTTCCGATGGGTGTTGAAGGTCGAAGGGGCTAATGCGTGTTTGCAATTTTCTGTCTGGAAGAATGGACAGTGATTTACCTCTTTTTATTTCGTATAGATCACGGTTTTCTTTGGCTCTTAGGTCAAGCGGAATAATTCTGGCAAGAGCAGCGGTAGCTGTTAGGGATGCCGTTCTATGTGCTTTTGATGCCATAATAGCAAATTTTCTTGTGACGCTGTCCAGTCGTTTTCTGGCGTATTTTTTTTCTGCTATTTCAGCCCAAGCGCTAGAGGCGTGGAGCATGGTGGGTTCTATCACTGCCAAGTAAATGGTTCTTACGATTTCCGCATTCAGGCCCCATTGTGCTCTCGCTGCTCTTGACACTTGCTTGTACAGTACGCATGACCTTTTACTTACTATGTCCAGGTGTTTTGCAAACGTGAGTCCGTTATCAATAGTAAGTCCTAAGACTTTCAGATCTTCTGTAAATTCGATGTGCGTATCATTTAATATTATTCTCGGCATATCATACTTCAGTTTCTTAGTGATAAGCGTAGCTTGAGTTTTGTGAGCTGCGAATCTGGTCTTGTTGTTTTTGCCCCAGTTGTTTATGTAGGCCAGTGCGGAATTTATCATTCTTTCCAGATCGTCTGCAGTATGTGCCTGAGCTATTACAAGAATGTCGTCGGCGAATGCTTGCAGATGGACTTCCAAATTTCCGGCTTCCTTTAGGAGTGGGTTGAGCAGTACGTTCCACAGTATAGGGCCGCAGGTTGAACCTTGTATGCACCCTTTGGTCGTGTTCTTCCTTACTTCGGCTCCAGCGTACTTAAGGGTAATTATCCTATTCTGGAGATAGCTATGGAGTAATTTCTCTATTGAAGTGTCTATCTGGTTCACAGTCAGTTGATGTAGTATCGCTGGCCACCACGCGTTATCAAATGCTCCTTCAATGTCCAGCGATACCACTACCACGATCTTTTTGTCCCTCAAGCCTTGTCTCACAATATTCAGGGCGTCATACAGGGCATCTTCCGTACCTGTCTGGGGGGTGAAACCATATTGCAGCCTGCTTAGTTTGCTCTCATTTCCGAGTTGCCATTGCAGACGATTTACGAAGAGCTTCTCCAGTGTCTTCCCAAGTACTGGAAGGAGCCCAATAGGTCTGTAGGATCTTGCCTGCATATAATCCTCCTTTGCTATCTTAGGGATGACCTTGACTATTGCTTCCTTCCATCTATTTGGGAAGTATCCCAGATTAAGGCATCTGTTGTAGAGGTCGATTAGTATTTGAGGTCGCGTTCTGAAACTTGCAAAGCAGATATCTGATGTAAGTCCATCTTGACCAGGTGCTTTCTTGGGGCTCATGTACCGGAGAACAGATTCTACCTCCAGGGTGGTGAAGGGTCTTTCACCCTCAGTATCTGTTCCCCTCAGTATTTCCCGCCGCTTCCTTACTTCTTCCCTTAGCTTTATCTGTTCCTCTGTATCATCATTCTCTTTGTCTTGAGGGTAAAATGTGTCCGCCAATAGTTGCGCTGATGATTCAGGTGTTAAGACAATGCCCAGATCAGACCTTAAAAGTTTATCCTCTATCCCCGAGTTGCAAGTTTTAATGATACGATAGGCTTTTTTCCACGTGTCTTCTTTTTCTTGTCCTGAGCAAAAATCTTTCCAACTAGCCGTCATTGCAAGCTGTATACTCTCTTTGTAGTCGGTTTTGGCCTTTGAGTATTCTCCTATCACATAATCTTTTCTTGAAGTTCTGGCTTTATGAATCTTCCTGCGCCATCTAATCATGTTAGCCTTTTTTTCTTCCAGATCTTTGTTCCACCATACTTCTGTTTGTAGTTTCCTGGGTGAGACTTTTGGTATATATGCGTCTCCTGCCTTGCGTATGGCTCCTTCATACTTTCCTATGTAAGCCTCCAGTTGTTCCTCATTGAGATCTGTGATGCTGGGTCCCTCTTCTGTGAGTTTATCCAATTCCGTTGCCAAAAACTCTCTGAATCCAGACCAGTCTGCTTTTTTGGTGTTGAAAATTCGGGTTGATGTATTCCTTGCGGTATCGCCAGATGTCTCTTTAGTGAGCTTCAGCCGGAATCTTATCGCTCTGTGGTCGGAGAGACTGACGATATCTGTGTCAACTCTCCAATCCACCACTCTGTTCAGTATTCCGGAAGTGCAGGCTGTGATATCTACTATACTGGTATACAGTTTGCCTCCTCGGTAGATATGGAATGTAGGCGTCGTTCCTGAGTTGATTATATGGGCATCCATTTGTGCCATTAGCTCCGCAAACGATGCTCCCCGTCCATCCTCAACCTCGCAGCCCCACCAGTGACTTGACGCGTTGATGTCGCCCGCCACTATGATATTGGGTGTCCCGAGTTTATCTGCAGTCGTCTTAATTAAGTCAAGGAAGGGTCCTATATCTACAGTACCCTGTATATAAACATTAATGATGCCTAATTTGAATTTGCCAACCTGTACTACTACACCTATTACATTTTGCGTGACTAAATCTGGGTTTTCAATAATGTTTACACGTGAATCAATGACAACAACTGCCGCTTTTACTGGTTGTTCTGGATTAGAGCTCTTATGTTGGATTACGCGGTAGGGTGCCGTAAGGTGTCCCTTAGAACCCACATAAGGCTCCTGTAGTAGAAGAAGCGAGACCTTTCTGGTGGAGGCTTCGCGCAGACACTCCTTTGTCGCGGCCAGGCCGCGACCCAGGTTAACCTGCACGAAGCTCAGGCTATGAGAGTCTTCTGCAAGAGCACAAAGCGGTTGGGGCTGGGAATTATCCTGGTCCACTGTCTCAACAATATGAAACTGACTGCCTCGCTATTCTGTCCCACTTTTTCCATTCTGGACAATAGCTGCTATAAGCTGGGTGTTCAGAGTGGAGGTTGTTAGTGTTTTGACAGCAATTAGCACAGTTGGGTGGTCCATTTCTTTGGGAACATTCGCGAGTGTCATGTTCCTGAGCGCAGTAGCCACATTTCGCTGCCGATTTACAGTCACTTGCGCGGTGGGAGTAGCCCATGCAGTGGTAACACTGCATGAGCGGAGACTGATCCACCACCGGCACAATCTGGTAACCTAGTCTCACCTTTTGGTCTCTAAGGCGATTCCAAATGGTTGCACTTACCTCGATAATCACGTTGGTTACCGAACTGTTTCTTCCTTTTGTTCTTCTAACCACTCTTGCTCTGTTCTGTTCTGTTGGGATACCCGACAGCAGCTTGGAGTTCTGTTTAAAGAGAACGTCCTCCAACGTTGCGTCAGACATCTCAGGAGTTACTCCAACGAGACGCAAGAGTGGGTCCTTTGGCTTTGGAGACTCTACGGTAAACTTGTTATTAAGATTCTTAATGGCAGGTCCCATTCGGCTTCGTTCCTCCTCGGAGGTAACGCAGATGGCCACCTTACCGTTTTTGCATCTCCTAAGGCTACTAACTCCGACTCCCAGACCCACCACATCTATACCGGTTTTAATAGTCTTAATTATTTCATCCCCGGTGTGACGCGGGTCTGCCGACTCTACTAGAATGGTAAATCTGGGAGACGCAGCTGCCTCAGCGAAGGTCTTCCGTGCCTGGTTAAAGTTTGGGTAGCTGCCTCTCGCTCCTGGGTTCGTTCTGCTGTATTGATCCGTCTGCGTTTGTCTGCCGCTCTTAGTACTATTAGTTGCCACAGCAGCCTCTATAGTGTCGAGCTTTTCTTTGATGGTGATGAGCTCCATCTCCGATGCCAATCCAGCGGGCTGCTGCTGCATGGCCATAACGAGTGCCTCTTGTTTCTCGTCTTTAATCTCCTGAACTGTGTTGGCAATTCCTCTTAGCTGAGTGCACACTTGGCTTATTTTGTCATTAAAGTCCTCTCTCACCTGGTTCCTGAATAAAGGAAGGTAAGCCGGTGCACTGCTGGTATCGTTGGTTTGCCGTAGATCACCGATATCTGTCCGGAGCATTTTAATATCCGCGGCTAATGTCTCTATGTGGGACAAGGTTACCATCTGACTTGGCTGTAGAGGTGGTGGAGAGTAGGATCTTGGTTTCTCGTCTAGCTGGCGCGTTATTGATTTTATTGAGCTTTCGATGTTGCCTACCTCTGTTCTCATGGCTGTGATTGTGTTGACAAGCTCACTTGATTGCTCCTTAGGCTCTGTGGACACTCGGGTTGGCTCCTCCAGCTGGCTCACCAATTTGTGTACTGTCTGTACTTGAGCTTGGATGGCTTCTATAGACTTGATAGGTGCGTCCAACTCGAAATTGAGCCAGTTCCAGGTAGACTCCGCGGTCTTTTGGGTCTTATCAAGAGTAGCCAAGACCTCGTCTAGTTTGGCCGCATGACCCCTTTGGAGGTCAGATACCTGCTTGCTGTGGGCCCTCTCAACCCGAACAAGCTCGCGGGCCGCTCTAGTACGCTCATGTTCTAGGTTAACTTTGTGACGCGACCTAGAGTCCGAGATAGACAACACCAGCGTGTATAGCTCGTGCAAGCACGTAAGTCCCTCAGCTTTAGCTTCGCGGCGCATATTGCCAGCCGATTCGAGCGCGTTTTTACCAGATTGGTAAAGCTCGTTGGCCCTTTGCGTCGCTAAGTCCATAGCCAGAGCAGTCCTTTTGCTAGTGGTGGGCAACATGCTTGAACGTTTGCTAGTGACGCTAGTGCTCTCCATGTCCGACCACTCACCGGCCTCCGACTCCAGCGCCTGAGATGTGGCCGGCCTCCCCAGCTCTCCACTTCCAAAGTCGAACGATTCAATTACCTCTGTGAGGGTTGGTGATGGTTTAGCTTGCTCTGATGGTGGCCGAAGCACTTCTGCAGGCAGAACCTTCTTAAAAATTCTGCCCGCTACGGTCATTGAGACTATGCCTCCCTCATCACCCTCACGTCCCTCTCCCTCATTAGTTCGGAGGGTTGATGGCGTTGTTGTCGAAGGAACTGTTATCGTAAACAGCTGTAAAGGTGTTCCAACTTGATCGTCCGCGGGCGCGGTGATCTCCAGGGCCGCGGAAAGAGTTGGGGGGGATACGGGCTCCGAGGCCTCCCTATCTATCTTTTGTGTTGTCGGGTCGGGCGAAGGTTGAATTACCCTCTGAGTTGTTGAAGTTAGAGCCGAATCATCCAAGGTCGCAGGGCTCTCTGCAGTAGGAGAATTCGGCTGCAGAGCAGAGGCCGTAATCGTCGGGACC
This sequence comes from Lomographa bimaculata, assembly GCA_948107665.1. Lineage (NCBI taxonomy): Eukaryota > Metazoa > Arthropoda > Insecta > Lepidoptera > Geometridae > Lomographa > Lomographa bimaculata. The sequence continues at coordinate 26,477 of OX403607.1, read as the reverse complement.
GATGAGCCGGGTGCCAGCTTAAGATTCGTTGCTGAAGTTTTTTTGCGTCTTAGGGTGGGAGCACTAGCAGTAGAACCAGCGGGTGTCCCAACACACAGGGCTGGATTTGCCCTTACGGTTTGCAGGCTCTTACCCGATACTTTTGACGCTTTGGACTTAACTGATTTGGTCGACATCTTGTTGGCAGATGCAAATCAGCAGAACGACGAAATAAATACGATTGATATTTTTGCCCCGTCCCACTGCAGACTTCAAATTTTTACTGTCGCAGATAAAGGGTGGGTTGGGTGGGCAAATTTTTTGTCGAATTTGGGCGTTTTCGGGGTGGCGATCGACGCGCGCCCGCGCAGCGACCCTCGCTGTGCAATTGAAATTTTCCTGAGACTAAAAATGAAATTTTAATAAATTTTTGAAGTTTAAAAATGCAAATTTGGAAAGTTTTTGGGTGTTATCTAAGAAATTTGTTCTAATGTGTGCTTTCTGTTGCAGGGCGTTCGAGAGCTCGCGATGGCGCTTCCGAATTGGTAACGCACGTCGCGGTCGGGGCACTACAGTCTACAATATACGTACTTAAGTTCTACCAAAATCGACAATGTATGGAGAAATTCGATGCCTTACATCGACTTTTTACGAAAGGATGAAAAATTTTTTGTCGAATTTGGGCGTTTTCGGGGTGGCGATCGACGCGCGCCCGCGCAGCGACCCTCGCTGTGCAATTGAAATTTTCCTGAGACTAAAAATGAAATTTTAATAAATTTTTGAAGTTTAAAAATGCAAATTTGGAAAGTTTTTGGGTGTTATCTAAGAAATTTGTTCTAATGTGTGCTTTCTGTTGCAGGGCGTTCGAGAGCTCGCGATGGCGCTTCCGAATTGGTAACGCACGTCGCGGTCGGGGCACTACAGTCTACAATATACGTACTTAAGTTCTACCAAAATCGACAATGTATGGAGAAATTCGATGCCTTACATCGACTTTTTACGAAAGGATGAAAAATTTTTTGTCGAATTTGGGCGTTTTCGGGGTGGCGATCGACGCGCGCCCGCGCAGCGACCCTCGCTGTGCAATTGAAATTTTCCTGAGACTAAAAATGAAATTTTAATAAATTTTTGAAGTTTAAAAATGCAAATTTGGAAAGTTTTTGGGTGTTATCTAAGAAATTTGTTCTAATGTGTGCTTTCTGTTGCAGGGCGTTCGAGAGCTCGCGATGGCGCTTCCGAATTGGTAACGCACGTCGCGGTCGGGGCACTACAGTCTACAATATACGTACTTAAGTTCTACCAAAATCGACAATGTATGGAGAAATTCGATGCCTTACATCGACTTTTTACGAAAGGATGAAAATTTTTTGTCGAATTTGGGCGTTTTCGGGGTGGCGATCGACGCGCGCCCGCGCAGCGACCCTCGCTGTGCAATTGAAATTTTCCTGAGACTAAAAATGAAATTTTAATAAATTTTTGAAGTTTAAAAATGCAAATTTGGAAAGTTTTTGGGTGTTATCTAAGAAATTTGTTCTAATGTGTGCTTTCTGTTGCAGGGCGTTCGAGAGCTCGCGATGGCGCTTCCGAATTGGTAACGCACGTCGCGGTCGGGGCACTACAGTCTACAATATACGTACTTAAGTTCTACCAAAATCGACAATGTATGGAGAAATTCGATGCCTTACATCGACTTTTTACGAAAGGATGAAAAATTTTTTGTCGAATTTGGGCGTTTTCGGGGTGGCGATCGACGCGCGCCCGCGCAGCGACCCTCGCTGTGCAATTGAAATTTTCCTGAGACTAAAAATGAAATTTTAATAAATTTTTGAAGTTTAAAAATGCAAATTTGGAAAGTTTTTGGGGTGTTATCTAAGAAATTTGTTCTAATGTGTGCTTTCTGTTGCAGGGCGTTCGAGAGCTCGCGATGGCGCTTCCGAATTGGTAACGCACGTCGCGGTCGGGGCACTACAGTCTACAATATACGTACTTAAGTTCTACCAAAATCGACAATGTATGGAGAAATTCGATGCCTTACATCGACTTTTTACGAAAGGATGAAAAATTTTTTGTCGAATTTGGGCGTTTTCGGGGTGGCGATCGACGCGCGCCCGCGCAGCGACCCTCGCTGTGCAATTGAAATTTTCCTGAGACTAAAAATGAAATTTTAATAAATTTTTGAAGTTTAAAAATGCAAATTTGGAAAGTTTTTGGGTGTTATCTAAGAAATTTGTTCTAATGTGTGCTTTCTGTTGCAGGGCGTTCGAGAGCTCGCGATGGCGCTTCCGAATTGGTAACGCACGTCGCGGTCGGGGCACTACAGTCTACAATATACGTACTTAAGTTCTACCAAATCGACAATGTATGGAGAAATTCGATGCCTTACATCGACTTTTTACGAAAGGATGAAAATTTTTTGTCGAATTTGGGCGTTTTCGGGGTGGCGATCGACGCGCGCCCGCGCAGCGACCCTCGCTGTGCAATTGAAATTTTCCTGAGACTAAAAATGAAATTTTAATAAATTTTTGAAGTTTAAAAATGCAAATTTGGAAAGTTTTTGGGTGTTATCTAAGAAATTTGTTCTAATGTGTGCTTTCTGTTGCAGGGCGTTCGAGAGCTCGCGATGGCGCTTCCGAATTGGTAACGCACGTCGCGGTCGGGGCACTACAGTCTACAATATACGTACTTAAGTTCTACCAAAATCGACAATGTATGGAGAAATTCGATGCCTTACATCGACTTTTTACGAAAGGATGAAAAATTTTTTGTCGAATTTGGGCGTTTTCGGGGTGGCGATCGACGCGCGCCCGCGCAGCGACCCTCGCTGTGCAATTGAAATTTTCCTGAGACTAAAAATGAAATTTTAATAAATTTTTGAAGTTTAAAAATGCAAATTTGGAAAGTTTTTGGGTGTTATCTAAGAATTTGTTCTAATGTGTGCTTTCTGTTGCAGGGCGTTCGAGAGCTCGCGATGGCGCTTCCGAATTGGTAACGCACGTCGCGGTCGGGGCACTACAGTCTACAATATACGTACTTAAGTTCTACCAAAATCGACAATGTATGGAGAAATTCGATGCCTTACATCGACTTTTTACGAAAGGATGAAAAATTTTTTGTCGAATTTGGGCGTTTTCGGGGGGTGGCGATCGACGCGCGCCCGCGCAGCGACCCTCGCTGTGCAATTGAAATTTTCCTGAGACTAAAATGAAATTTTAATAAATTTTTGAAGTTTAAAAATGCAAATTTGGAAAGTTTTTGGGTGTTATCTAAGAAATTTGTTCTAATGTGTGCTTTCTGTTGCAGGGCGTTCGAGAGCTCGCGATGGCGCTTCCGAATTGGTAACGCACGTCGCGGTCGGGGCACTACAGTCTACAATATACGTACTTAAGTTCTACCAAAATCGACAATGTATGGAGAAATTCGATGCCTTACATCGACTTTTTACGAAAGGATGAAAAATTTTTTGTCGAATTTGGGCGTTTTCGGGGTGGCGATCGACGCGCGCCCGCGCAGCGACCCTCGCTGTGCAATTGAAATTTTCCTGAGACTAAAAATGAAATTTTAATAAATTTTTGAAGTTTAAAAATGCAAATTTGGAAAGTTTTTGGGTGTTATCTAAGAAATTTGTTCTAATGTGTGCTTTCTGTTGCAGGGCGTTCGAGAGCTCGCGATGGCGCTTCCGAATTGGTAACGCACGTCGCGGTCGGGGCACTACAGTCTACAATATACGTACTTAAGTTCTACCAAAATCGACAATGTATGGAGAAATTCGATGCCTTACATCGACTTTTTACGAAAGGATGAAAAATTTTTTGTCGAATTTGGGCGTTTTCGGGGTGGCGATCGACGCGCGCCCGCGCAGCGACCCTCGCTGTGCAATTGAAATTTTCCTGAGACTAAAAATGAAATTTTAATAAATTTTTGAAGTTTAAAAATGCAAATTTGGAAAGTTTTTGGGTGTTATCTAAGAAATTTGTTCTAATGTGTGCTTTCTGTTGCAGGGCGTTCGAGAGCTCGCGATGGCGCTTCCGAATTGGTAACGCACGTCGCGGTCGGGGCACTACAGTCTACAATATACGTACTTAAGTTCTACCAAAATCGACAATGTATGGAGAAATTCGATGCCTTACATCGACTTTTTACGAAAGGATGAAAATTTTTTGTCGAATTTGGGCGTTTTCGGGGGTGGCGATCGACGCGCGCCCGCGCAGCGACCCTCGCTGTGCAATTGAAATTTTCCTGAGACTAAAAATGAAATTTTAATAATTTTTGAAGTTTAAAAATGCAAATTTGGAAAGTTTTTGGGTGTTATCTAAGAAATTTGTTCTAATGTGTGCTTTCTGTTGCAGGGCGTTCGAGAGCTCGCGATGGCGCTTCCGAATTGGTAACGCACGTCGCGGTCGGGGCACTACAGTCTACAATATACGTACTTAAGTTCTACCAAAATCGACAATGTATGGAGAAATTCGATGCCTTACATCGACTTTTTACGAAAGGATGAAAAATTTTTTGTCGAATTTGGGCGTTTTCGGGGTGGCGATCGACGCGCGCCCGCGCAGCGACCCTCGCTGTGCAATTGAAATTTTCCTGAGACTAAAAATGAAATTTTAATAAATTTTTGAAGTTTAAAAATGCAAATTTGGAAAGTTTTTGGGTGTTATCTAAGAAATTTGTTCTAATGTGTGCTTTCTGTTGCAGGGCGTTCGAGAGCTCGCGATGGCGCTTCCGAATTGGTAACGCACGTCGCGGTCGGGGCACTACAGTCTACAATATACGTACTTAAGTTCTACCAAAATCGACAATGTATGGAGAAATTCGATGCCTTACATCGACTTTTTACGAAAGGATGAAAAATTTTTTGTCGAATTTGGGCGTTTTCGGGGGTGGCGATCGACGCGCGCCCGCGCAGCGACCCTCGCTGTGCAATTGAAATTTTCCTGAGACTAAAATGAAATTTTAATAAATTTTTGAAGTTTAAAAATGCAAATTTGGAAAGTTTTTGGGTGTTATCTAAGAAATTTGTTCTAATGTGTGCTTTCTGTTGCAGGGCGTTCGAGAGCTCGCGATGGCGCTTCCGAATTGGTAACGCACGTCGCGGTCGGGGCACTACAGTCTACAATATACGTACTTAAGTTCTACCAAAATCGACAATGTATGGAGAAATTCGATGCCTTACATCGACTTTTTACGAAAGGATGAAAAATTTTTTGTCGAATTTGGGCGTTTTCGGGGGTGGCGATCGACGCGCGCCCGCGCAGCGACCCTCGCTGTGCAATTGAAATTTTCCTGAGACTAAAAATGAAATTTTAATAAATTTTTGAAGTTTAAAAATGCAAATTTGGAAAGTTTTTGGGTGTTATCTAAGAAATTTGTTCTAATGTGTGCTTTCTGTTGCAGGGCGTTCGAGAGCTCGCGATGGCGCTTCCGAATTGGTAACGCACGTCGCGGTCGGGGCACTACAGTCTACAATATACGTACTTAAGTTCTACCAAAATCGACAATGTATGGAGAAATTCGATGCCTTACATCGACTTTTTACGAAAGGATGAAAAATTTTTTGTCGAATTTGGGCGTTTTCGGGGTGGCGATCGACGCGCGCCCGCGCAGCGACCCTCGCTGTGCAATTGAAATTTTCCTGAGACTAAAAATGAAATTTTAATAAATTTTTGAAGTTTAAAAATGCAAATTTGGAAAGTTTTTGGGTGTTATCTAAGAAATTTGTTCTAATGTGTGCTTTCTGTTGCAGGGCGTTCGAGAGCTCGCGATGGCGCTTCCGAATGGTAACGCACGTCGCGGTCGGGGCACTACAGTCTACAATATACGTACTTAAGTTCTACCAAAATCGACAATGTATGGAGAAATTCGATGCCTTACATCGACTTTTTACGAAAGGATGAAAAATTTTTTGTCGAATTTGGGCGTTTTCGGGGTGGCGATCGACGCGCGCCCGCGCAGCGACCCTCGCTGTGCAATTGAAATTTTCCTGAGACTAAAAATGAAATTTTAATAAATTTTTGAAGTTTAAAAATGCAAATTTGGAAAGTTTTTGGGTGTTATCTAAGAAATTTGTTCTAATGTGTGCTTTCTGTTGCAGGGCGTTCGAGAGCTCGCGATGGCGCTTCCGAATTGGTAACGCACGTCGCGGTCGGGGCACTACAGTCTACAATATACGTACTTAAGTTCTACCCAAAATCGACAATGTATGGAGAAATTCGATGCCTTACATCGACTTTTTACGAAAGGATGAAAAATTTTTTGTCGAATTTGGGCGTTTTCGGGGGTGGCGATCGACGCGCGCCCGCGCAGCGACCCTCGCTGTGCAATTGAAATTTTCCTGAGACTAAAAATGAAATTTTAATAAATTTTTGAAGTTTAAAAATGCAAATTTGGAAAGTTTTTGGGTGTTATCTAAGAAATTTGTTCTAATGTGTGCTTTCTGTTGCAGGGCGTTCGAGAGCTCGCGATGGCGCTTCCGAATTGGTAACGCACGTCGCGGTCGGGGCACTACAGTCTACAATATACGTACTTAAGTTCTACCAAAATCGACAATGTATGGAGAAATTCGATGCCTTACATCGACTTTTTACGAAAGGATGAAAAATTTTTTGTCGAATTTGGGCGTTTTCGGGGTGGCGATCGACGCGCGCCCGCGCAGCGACCCTCGCTGTGCAATTGAAATTTTCCTGAGACTAAAAATGAAATTTTAATAAATTTTTGAAGTTTAAAAATGCAAATTTGGAAAGTTTTTGGGTGTTATCTAAGAAATTTGTTCTAATGTGTGCTTTCTGTTGCAGGGCGTTCGAGAGCTCGCGATGGCGCTTCCGAATTGGTAACGCACGTCGCGGTCGGGGCACTACAGTCTACAATATACGTACTTAAGTTCTACCAAAATCGACAATGTATGGAGAAATTCGATGCCTTACATCGACTTTTTACGAAAGGATGAAAAATTTTTTGTCGAATTTGGGCGTTTTCGGGGTGGCGATCGACGCGCGCCCGCGCAGCGACCCTCGCTGTGCAATTGAAATTTTCCTGAGACTAAAAATGAAATTTTAATAAATTTTTGAAGTTTAAAAATGCAAATTTGGAAAGTTTTTGGGTGTTATCTAAGAAATTTGTTCTAATGTGTGCTTTCTGTTGCAGGGCGTTCGAGAGCTCGCGATGGCGCTTCCGAATTGGTAACGCACGTCGCGGTCGGGGCACTACAGTCTACAATATACGTACTTAAGTTCTACCAAAATCGACAATGTATGGAGAAATTCGATGCCTTACATCGACTTTTTACGAAAGGATGAAAAATTTTTTGTCGAATTTGGGCGTTTTCGGGGGTGGCGATCGACGCGCGCCCGCGCAGCGACCCTCGCTGTGCAATTGAAATTTTCCTGAGACTAAAAATGAAATTTTAATAAATTTTTGAAGTTTAAAAATGCAAATTTGGAAAGTTTTTGGGTGTTATCTAAGAAATTTGTTCTAATGTGTGCTTTCTGTTGCAGGGCGTTCGAGAGCTCGCGATGGCGCTTCCGAATTGGTAACGCACGTCGCGGTCGGGGCACTACAGTCTACAATATACGTACTTAAGTTCTACCAAAATCGACAATGTATGGAGAAATTCGATGCCTTACATCGACTTTTTACGAAAGGATGAAAAATTTTTTGTCGAATTTGGGCGTTTTCGGGGTGGCGATCGACGCGCGCCCGCGCAGCGACCCTCGCTGTGCAATTGAAATTTTCCTGAGACTAAAAATGAAATTTTAATAAATTTTTGAAGTTTAAAAATGCAAATTTGGAAAGTTTTTGGGTGTTATCTAAGAAATTTGTTCTAATGTGTGCTTTCTGTTGCAGGGCGTTCGAGAGCTCGCGATGGCGCTTCCGAATTGGTAACGCACGTCGCGGTCGGGGCACTACAGTCTACAATATACGTACTTAAGTTCTACCAAAATCGACAATGTATGGAGAAATTCGATGCCTTACATCGACTTTTTACGAAAGGATGAAAAATTTTTTGTCGAATTTGGGCGTTTTCGGGGTGGCGATCGACGCGCGCCCGCGCAGCGACCCTCGCTGTGCAATTGAAATTTTCCTGAGACTAAAAATGAAATTTTAATAAATTTTTGAAGTTTAAAAATGCAAATTTGGAAAGTTTTTGGGTGTTATCTAAGAAATTTGTTCTAATGTGTGCTTTCTGTTGCAGGGCGTTCGAGAGCTCGCGATGGCGCTTCCGAATTGGTAACGCACGTCGCGGTCGGGGCACTACAGTCTACAATATACGTACTTAAGTTCTACCAAAATCGACAATGTATGGAGAAATTCGATGCCTTACATCGACTTTTTACGAAAGGATGAAAAATTTTTTGTCGAATTTGGGCGTTTTCGGGGTGGCGATCGACGCGCGCCCGCGCAGCGACCCTCGCTGTGCAATTGAAATTTTCCTGAGACTAAAAATGAAATTTTAATAAATTTTTGAAGTTTAAAAATGCAAATTTGGAAAGTTTTTGGGTGTTATCTAAGAAATTTGTTCTAATGTGTGCTTTCTGTTGCAGGGCGTTCGAGAGCTCGCGATGGCGCTTCCGAATTGGTAACGCACGTCGCGGTCGGGGCACTACAGTCTACAATATACGTACTTAAGTTCTACCAAAATCGACAATGTATGGAGAAATTCGATGCCTTACATCGACTTTTTACGAAAGGATGAAAAATTTTTTGTCGAATTTGGGCGTTTTCGGGGTGGCGATCGACGCGCGCCCGCGCAGCGACCCTCGCTGTGCAATTGAAATTTTCCTGAGACTAAAAATGAAATTTTAATAAATTTTTGAAGTTTAAAAATGCAAATTTGGAAAGTTTTTGGGTGTTATCTAAGAAATTTGTTCTAATGTGTGCTTTCTGTTGCAGGGCGTTCGAGAGCTCGCGATGGCGCTTCCGAATTGGTAACGCACGTCGCGGTCGGGGCACTACAGTCTACAATATACGTACTTAAGTTCTACCAAAATCGACAATGTATGGAGAAATTCGATGCCTTACATCGACTTTTTACGAAAGGATGAAAAATTTTTTGTCGAATTTGGGCGTTTTCGGGGTGGCGATCGACGCGCGCCCGCGCAGCGACCCTCGCTGTGCAATTGAAATTTTCCTGAGACTAAAAATGAAATTTTAATAAATTTTTGAAGTTTAAAAATGCAAATTTGGAAAGTTTTTGGGTGTTATCTAAGAAATTTGTTCTAATGTGTGCTTTCTGTTGCAGGGCGTTCGAGAGCTCGCGATGGCGCTTCCGAATTGGTAACGCACGTCGCGGTCGGGGCACTACAGTCTACAATATACGTACTTAAGTTCTACCAAAATCGACAATGTATGGAGAAATTCGATGCCTTACATCGACTTTTTACGAAAGGATGAAAAATTTTTTGTCGAATTTGGGCGTTTTCGGGGGTGGCGATCGACGCGCGCCCGCGCAGCGACCCTCGCTGTGCAATTGAAATTTTCCTGAGACTAAAAATGAAATTTTAATAAATTTTTGAAGTTTAAAAATGCAAATTTGGAAAGTTTTTGGGTGTTATCTAAGAAATTTGTTCTAATGTGTGCTTTCTGTTGCAGGGCGTTCGAGAGCTCGCGATGGCGCTTCCGAATTGGTAACGCACGTCGCGGTCGGGGCACTACAGTCTACAATATACGTACTTAAGTTCTACCAAAATCGACAATGTATGGAGAAATTCGATGCCTTACATCGACTTTTTACGAAAGGATGAAAAATTTTTTGTCGAATTTGGGCGTTTTCGGGGTGGCGATCGACGCGCGCCCGCGCAGCGACCCTCGCTGTGCAATTGAAATTTTCCTGAGACTAAAAATGAAATTTTAATAAATTTTTGAAGTTTAAAAATGCAAATTTGGAAAGTTTTTGGGTGTTATCTAAGAAATTTGTTCTAATGTGTGCTTTCTGTTGCAGGGCGTTCGAGAGCTCGCGATGGCGCTTCCGAATTGGTAACGCACGTCGCGGTCGGGGCACTACAGTCTACAATATACGTACTTAAGTTCTACCAAAATCGACAATGTATGGAGAAATTCGATGCCTTACATCGACTTTTTACGAAAGGATGAAAAATTTTTTGTCGAATTTGGGCGTTTTCGGGGTGGCGATCGACGCGCGCCCGCGCAGCGACCCTCGCTGTGCAATTGAAATTTTCCTGAGACTAAAAATGAAATTTTAATAAATTTTTGAAGTTTAAAAATGCAAATTTGGAAAGTTTTTGGGTGTTATCTAAGAAATTTGTTCTAATGTGTGCTTTCTGTTGCAGGGCGTTCGAGAGCTCGCGATGGCGCTTCCGAATTGGTAACGCACGTCGCGGTCGGGGCACTACAGTCTACAATATACGTACTTAAGTTCTACCAAAATCGACAATGTATGGAGAAATTCGATGCCTTACATCGACTTTTTACGAAAGGATGAAAAATTTTTTGTCGAATTTGGGCGTTTTCGGGGTGGCGATCGACGCGCGCCCGCGCAGCGACCCTCGCTGTGCAATTGAAATTTTCCTGAGACTAAAAATGAAATTTTAATAAATTTTTGAAGTTTAAAAATGCAAATTTGGAAAGTTTTTGGGTGTTATCTAAGAAATTTGTTCTAATGTGTGCTTTCTGTTGCAGGGCGTTCGAGAGCTCGCGATGGCGCTTCCGAATTGGTAACGCACGTCGCGGTCGGGGCACTACAGTCTACAATATACGTACTTAAGTTCTACCAAAATCGACAATGTATGGAGAAATTCGATGCCTTACATCGACTTTTTACGAAAGGATGAAAAATTTTTTGTCGAATTTGGGCGTTTTCGGGGTGGCGATCGACGCGCGCCCGCGCAGCGACCCTCGCTGTGCAATTGAAATTTTCCTGAGACTAAAAATGAAATTTTAATAAATTTTTGAAGTTTAAAAATGCAAATTTGGAAAGTTTTTGGGTGTTATCTAAGAAATTTGTTCTAATGTGTGCTTTCTGTTGCAGGGCGTTCGAGAGCTCGCGATGGCGCTTCCGAATTGGTAACGCACGTCGCGGTCGGGGCACTACAGTCTACAATATACGTACTTAAGTTCTACCAAAATCGACAATGTATGGAGAAATTCGATGCCTTACATCGACTTTTTACGAAAGGATGAAAAATTTTTTGTCGAATTTGGGCGTTTTCGGGGTGGCGATCGACGCGCGCCCGCGCAGCGACCCTCGCTGTGCAATTGAAATTTTCCTGAGACTAAAAATGAAATTTTAATAAATTTTTGAAGTTTAAAAATGCAAATTTGGAAAGTTTTTGGGTGTTATCTAAGAAATTTGTTCTAATGTGTGCTTTCTGTTGCAGGGCGTTCGAGAGCTCGCGATGGCGCTTCCGAATTGGTAACGCACGTCGCGGTCGGGGCACTACAGTCTACAATATACGTACTTAAGTTCTACCAAAATCGACAATGTATGGAGAAATTCGATGCCTTACATCGACTTTTTACGAAAGGATGAAAAATTTTTTGTCGAATTTGGGCGTTTTCGGGGTGGCGATCGACGCGCGCCCGCGCAGCGACCCTCGCTGTGCAATTGAAATTTTCCTGAGACTAAAAATGAAATTTTAATAAATTTTTGAAGTTTAAAAATGCAAATTTGGAAAGTTTTTGGGTGTTATCTAAGAAATTTGTTCTAATGTGTGCTTTCTGTTGCAGGGCGTTCGAGAGCTCGCGATGGCGCTTCCGAATTGGTAACGCACGTCGCGGTCGGGGCACTACAGTCTACAATATACGTACTTAAGTTCTACCAAAATCGACAATGTATGGAGAAATTCGATGCCTTACATCGACTTTTTACGAAAGGATGAAAAATTTTTTGTCGAATTTGGGCGTTTTCGGGGGTGGCGATCGACGCGCGCCCGCGCAGCGACCCTCGCTGTGCAATTGAAATTTTCCTGAGACTAAAAATGAAATTTTAATAAATTTTTGAAGTTTAAAAATGCAAATTTGGAAAGTTTTTGGGTGTTATCTAAGAAATTTGTTCTAATGTGTGCTTTCTGTTGCAGGGCGTTCGAGAGCTCGCGATGGCGCTTCCGAATTGGTAACGCACGTCGCGGTCGGGGCACTACAGTCTACAATATACGTACTTAAGTTCTACCAAAATCGACAATGTATGGAGAAATTCGATGCCTTACATCGACTTTTTACGAAAGGATGAAAAATTTTTTGTCGAATTTGGGCGTTTTCGGGGTGGCGATCGACGCGCGCCCGCGCAGCGACCCTCGCTGTGCAATTGAAATTTTCCTGAGACTAAAAATGAAATTTTAATAAATTTTTGAAGTTTAAAAATGCAAATTTGGAAAGTTTTTGGGTGTTATCTAAGAAATTTGTTCTAATGTGTGCTTTCTGTTGCAGGGCGTTCGAGAGCTCGCGATGGCGCTTCCGAATTGGTAACGCACGTCGCGGTCGGGGCACTACAGTCTACAATATACGTACTTAAGTTCTACCAAAATCGACAATGTATGGAGAAATTCGATGCCTTACATCGACTTTTTACGAAAGGATGAAAAATTTTTTGTCGAATTTGGGCGTTTTCGGGGTGGCGATCGACGCGCGCCCGCGCAGCGACCCTCGCTGTGCAATTGAAATTTTCCTGAGACTAAAAATGAAATTTTAATAAATTTTTGAAGTTTAAAAATGCAAATTTGGAAAGTTTTTGGGTGTTATCTAAGAAATTTGTTCTAATGTGTGCTTTCTGTTGCAGGGCGTTCGAGAGCTCGCGATGGCGCTTCCGAATTGGTAACGCACGTCGCGGTCGGGGCACTACAGTCTACAATATACGTACTTAAGTTCTACCAAAATCGACAATGTATGGAGAAATTCGATGCCTTACATCGACTTTTTACGAAAGGATGAAAAATTTTTTGTCGAATTTGGGCGTTTTCGGGGTGGCGATCGACGCGCGCCCGCGCAGCGACCCTCGCTGTGCAATTGAAATTTTCCTGAGACTAAAAATGAAATTTTAATAAATTTTTGAAGTTTAAAAATGCAAATTTGGAAAGTTTTTGGGTGTTATCTAAGAAATTTGTTCTAATGTGTGCTTTCTGTTGCAGGGCGTTCGAGAGCTCGCGATGGCGCTTCCGAATTGGTAACGCACGTCGCGGTCGGGGCACTACAGTCTACAATATACGTACTTAAGTTCTACCAAAATCGACAATGTATGGAGAAATTCGATGCCTTACATCGACTTTTTACGAAAGGATGAAAAATTTTTTGTCGAATTTGGGCGTTTTCGGGGTGGCGATCGACGCGCGCCCGCGCAGCGACCCTCGCTGTGCAATTGAAATTTTCCTGAGACTAAAAATGAAATTTTAATAAATTTTTGAAGTTTAAAAATGCAAATTTGGAAAGTTTTTGGGTGTTATCTAAGAAATTTGTTCTAATGTGTGCTTTCTGTTGCAGGGCGTTCGAGAGCTCGCGATGGCGCTTCCGAATTGGTAACGCACGTCGCGGTCGGGGCACTACAGTCTACAATATACGTACTTAAGTTCTACCAAAATCGACAATGTATGGAGAAATTCGATGCCTTACATCGACTTTTTACGAAAGGATGAAAAATTTTTTGTCGAATTTGGGCGTTTTCGGTGGTGGCGATCGACGCGCGCCCGCGCAGCGACCCTCGCTGTGCAATTGAAATTTTCCTGAGACTAAAAATGAAATTTTAATAAATTTTTGAAGTTTAAAAATGCAAATTTGGAAAGTTTTTGGGTGTTATCTAAGAAATTTGTTCTAATGTGTGCTTTCTGTTGCAGGGCGTTCGAGAGCTCGCGATGGCGCTTCCGAATTGGTAACGCACGTCGCGGTCGGGGCACTACAGTCTACAATATACGTACTTAAGTTCTACCAAAATCGACAATGTATGGAGAAATTCGATGCCTTACATCGACTTTTTACGAAAGGATGAAAAATTTTTTGTCGAATTTGGGCGTTTTCGGGGTGGCGATCGACGCGCGCCCGCGCAGCGACCCTCGCTGTGCAATTGAAATTTTCCTGAGACTAAAAATGAAATTTTAATAAATTTTTGAAGTTTAAAAATGCAAATTTGGAAAGTTTTTGGGTGTTATCTAAGAAATTTGTTCTAATGTGTGCTTTCTGTTGCAGGGCGTTCGAGAGCTCGCGATGGCGCTTCCGAATTGGTAACGCACGTCGCGGTCGGGGCACTACAGTCTACAATATACGTACTTAAGTTCTACCAAAATCGACAATGTATGGAGAAATTCGATGCCTTACATCGACTTTTTACGAAAGGATGAAAAATTTTTTGTCGAATTTGGGCGTTTTCGGGGTGGCGATCGACGCGCGCCCGCGCAGCGACCCTCGCTGTGCAATTGAAATTTTCCTGAGACTAAAAATGAAATTTTAATAAATTTTTGAAGTTTAAAAATGCAAATTTGGAAAGTTTTTGGGTGTTATCTAAGAAATTTGTTCTAATGTGTGCTTTCTGTTGCAGGGCGTTCGAGAGCTCGCGATGGCGCTTCCGAATTGGTAACGCACGTCGCGGTCGGGGCACTACAGTCTACAATATACGTACTTAAGTTCTACCAAAATCGACAATGTATGGAGAAATTCGATGCCTTACATCGACTTTTTACGAAAGGATGAAAAATTTTTTGTCGAATTTGGGCGTTTTCGGGGTGGCGATCGACGCGCGCCCGCGCAGCGACCCTCGCTGTGCAATTGAAATTTTCCTGAGACTAAAAATGAAATTTTAATAAATTTTTGAAGTTTAAAAATGCAAATTTGGAAAGTTTTTGGGTGTTATCTAAGAAATTTGTTCTAATGTGTGCTTTCTGTTGCAGGGCGTTCGAGAGCTCGCGATGGCGCTTCCGAATTGGTAACGCACGTCGCGGTCGGGGCACTACAGTCTACAATATACGTACTTAAGTTCTACCAAAATCGACAATGTATGGAGAAATTCGATGCCTTACATCGACTTTTTACGAAAGGATGAAAAATTTTTTGTCGAATTTGGGCGTTTTCGGGGTGGCGATCGACGCGCGCCCGCGCAGCGACCCTCGCTGTGCAATTGAAATTTTCCTGAGACTAAAAATGAAATTTTAATAAATTTTTGAAGTTTAAAAATGCAAATTTGGAAAGTTTTTGGGTGTTATCTAAGAAATTTGTTCTAATGTGTGCTTTCTGTTGCAGGGCGTTCGAGAGCTCGCGATGGCGCTTCCGAATTGGTAACGCACGTCGCGGTCGGGGCACTACAGTCTACAATATACGTACTTAAGTTCTACCAAAATCGACAATGTATGGAGAAATTCGATGCCTTACATCGACTTTTTACGAAAGGATGAAAAATTTTTTGTCGAATTTGGGCGTTTTCGGGGTGGCGATCGACGCGCGCCCGCGCAGCGACCCTCGCTGTGCAATTGAAATTTTCCTGAGACTAAAAATGAAATTTTAATAAATTTTTGAAGTTTAAAAATGCAAATTTGGAAAGTTTTTGGGTGTTATCTAAGAAATTTGTTCTAATGTGTGCTTTCTGTTGCAGGGCGTTCGAGAGCTCGCGATGGCGCTTCCGAATTGGTAACGCACGTCGCGGTCGGGGCACTACAGTCTACAATATACGTACTTAAGTTCTACCAAAATCGACAATGTATGGAGAAATTCGATGCCTTACATCGACTTTTTACGAAAGGATGAAAAATTTTTTGTCGAATTTGGGCGTTTTCGGGGTGGCGATCGACGCGCGCCCGCGCAGCGACCCTCGCTGTGCAATTGAAATTTTCCTGAGACTAAAAATGAAATTTTAATAAATTTTTGAAGTTTAAAAATGCAAATTTGGAAAGTTTTTGGGTGTTATCTAAGAAATTTGTTCTAATGTGTGCTTTCTGTTGCAGGGCGTTCGAGAGCTCGCGATGGCGCTTCCGAATTGGTAACGCACGTCGCGGTCGGGGCACTACAGTCTACAATATACGTACTTAAGTTCTACCAAAATCGACAATGTATGGAGAAATTCGATGCCTTACATCGACTTTTTACGAAAGGATGAAAAATTTTTTGTCGAATTTGGGCGTTTTCGGGGTGGCGATCGACGCGCGCCCGCGCAGCGACCCTCGCTGTGCAATTGAAATTTTCCTGAGACTAAAAATGAAATTTTAATAAATTTTTGAAGTTTAAAAATGCAAATTTGGAAAGTTTTTGGGTGTTATCTAAGAAATTTGTTCTAATGTGTGCTTTCTGTTGCAGGGCGTTCGAGAGCTCGCGATGGCGCTTCCGAATTGGTAACGCACGTCGCGGTCGGGGCACTACAGTCTACAATATACGTACTTAAGTTCTACCAAAATCGACAATGTATGGAGAAATTCGATGCCTTACATCGACTTTTTACGTTTTACGAAAGGATGAAAAATTTTTTGTCGAATTTGGGCGTTTTCGGGGTGGCGATCGACGCGCGCCCGCGCAGCGACCCTCGCTGTGCAATTGAAATTTTCCTGAGACTAAAAATGAAATTTTAATAAATTTTTGAAGTTTAAAAATGCAAATTTGGAAAGTTTTTGGGTGTTATCTAAGAAATTTGTTCTAATGTGTGCTTTCTGTTGCAGGGCGTTCGAGAGCTCGCGATGGCGCTTCCGAATTGGTAACGCACGTCGCGGTCGGGGCACTACAGTCTACAATATACGTACTTAAGTTCTACCAAAATCGACAATGTATGGAGAAATTCGATGCCTTACATCGACTTTTTACGAAAGGATGAAAAATTTTTTGTCGAATTTGGGCGTTTTCGGGGTGGCGATCGACGCGCGCCCGCGCAGCGACCCTCGCTGTGCAATTGAAATTTTCCTGAGACTAAAAATGAAATTTTAATAAATTTTTGAAGTTTAAAAATGCAAATTTGGAAAGTTTTTGGGTGTTATCTAAGAAATTTGTTCTAATGTGTGCTTTCTGTTGCAGGGCGTTCGAGAGCTCGCGATGGCGCTTCCGAATTGGTAACGCACGTCGCGGTCGGGGCACTACAGTCTACAATATACGTACTTAAGTTCTACCAAAATCGACAATGTATGGAGAAATTCGATGCCTTACATCGACTTTTTACGAAAGGATGAAAAATTTTTTGTCGAATTTGGGCGTTTTCGGGGTGGCGATCGACGCGCGCCCGCGCAGCGACCCTCGCTGTGCAATTGAAATTTTCCTGAGACTAAAAATGAAATTTTAATAAATTTTTGAAGTTTAAAAATGCAAATTTGGAAAGTTTTTGGGTGTTATCTAAGAAATTTGTTCTAATGTGTGCTTTCTGTTGCAGGGCGTTCGAGAGCTCGCGATGGCGCTTCCGAATTGGTAACGCACGTCGCGGTCGGGGCACTACAGTCTACAATATACGTACTTAAGTTCTACCAAAATCGACAATGTATGGAGAAATTCGATGCCTTACATCGACTTTTTACGAAAGGATGAAAAATTTTTTGTCGAATTTGGGCGTTTTCGGGGTGGCGATCGACGCGCGCCCGCGCAGCGACCCTCGCTGTGCAATTGAAATTTTCCTGAGACTAAAAATGAAATTTTAATAAATTTTTGAAGTTTAAAAATGCAAATTTGGAAAGTTTTTGGGTGTTATCTAAGAAATTTGTTCTAATGTGTGCTTTCTGTTGCAGGGCGTTCGAGAGCTCGCGATGGCGCTTCCGAATTGGTAACGCACGTCGCGGTCGGGGCACTACAGTCTACAATATACGTACTTAAGTTCTACCAAAATCGACAATGTATGGAGAAATTCGATGCCTTACATCGACTTTTTACGAAAGGATGAAAAATTTTTTGTCGAATTTGGGCGTTTTCGGGGTGGCGATCGACGCGCGCCCGCGCAGCGACCCTCGCTGTGCAATTGAAATTTTCCTGAGACTAAAAATGAAATTTTAATAAATTTTTGAAGTTTAAAAATGCAAATTTGGAAAGTTTTTGGGTGTTATCTAAGAAATTTGTTCTAATGTGTGCTTTCTGTTGCAGGGCGTTCGAGAGCTCGCGATGGCGCTTCCGAATTGGTAACGCACGTCGCGGTCGGGGCACTACAGTCTACAATATACGTACTTAAGTTCTACCAAAATCGACAATGTATGGAGAAATTCGATGCCTTACATCGACTTTTTACGAAAGGATGAAAAATTTTTTGTCGAATTTGGGCGTTTTCGGGGTGGCGATCGACGCGCGCCCGCGCAGCGACCCTCGCTGTGCAATTGAAATTTTCCTGAGACTAAAAATGAAATTTTAATAAATTTTTGAAGTTTAAAAATGCAAATTTGGAAAGTTTTTGGGTGTTATCTAAGAAATTTGTTCTAATGTGTGCTTTCTGTTGCAGGGCGTTCGAGAGCTCGCGATGGCGCTTCCGAATTGGTAACGCACGTCGCGGTCGGG
Source organism: Lomographa bimaculata (assembly GCA_948107665.1). Taxonomy (NCBI): domain Eukaryota; kingdom Metazoa; phylum Arthropoda; class Insecta; order Lepidoptera; family Geometridae; genus Lomographa; species Lomographa bimaculata. The sequence continues at coordinate 8,123 of OX403607.1, read as the reverse complement.
GCACTACAGTCTACAATATACGTACTTAAGTTCTACCAAAATCGACAATGTATGGAGAAATTCGATGCCTTACATCGACTTTTTACGAAAGGATGAAAAATTTTTTGTCGAATTTGGGCGTTTTCGGGGTGGCGATCGACGCGCGCCCGCGCAGCGACCCTCGCTGTGCAATTGAAATTTTCCTGAGACTAAAAATGAAATTTTAATAAATTTTTGAAGTTTAAAAATGCAAATTTGGAAAGTTTTTGGGTGTTATCTAAGAAATTTGTTCTAATGTGTGCTTTCTGTTGCAGGGCGTTCGAGAGCTCGCGATGGCGCTTCCGAATTGGTAACGCACGTCGCGGTCGGGGCACTACAGTCTACAATATACGTACTTAAGTTCTACCAAAATCGACAATGTATGGAGAAATTCGATGCCTTACATCGACTTTTTACGAAAGGATGAAAAATTTTTTGTCGAATTTGGGCGTTTTCGGGGTGGCGATCGACGCGCGCCCGCGCAGCGACCCTCGCTGTGCAATTGAAATTTTCCTGAGACTAAAAATGAAATTTTAATAAATTTTTGAAGTTTAAAAATGCAAATTTGGAAAGTTTTTGGGTGTTATCTAAGAAATTTGTTCTAATGTGTGCTTTCTGTTGCAGGGCGTTCGAGAGCTCGCGATGGCGCTTCCGAATTGGTAACGCACGTCGCGGTCGGGGCACTACAGTCTACAATATACGTACTTAAGTTCTACCAAAATCGACAATGTATGGAGAAATTCGATGCCTTACATCGACTTTTTACGAAAGGATGAAAAATTTTTTGTCGAATTTGGGCGTTTTCGGGGTGGCGATCGACGCGCGCCCGCGCAGCGACCCTCGCTGTGCAATTGAAATTTTCCTGAGACTAAAAATGAAATTTTAATAAATTTTTGAAGTTTAAAAATGCAAATTTGGAAAGTTTTTGGGTGTTATCTAAGAAATTTGTTCTAATGTGTGCTTTCTGTTGCAGGGCGTTCGAGAGCTCGCGATGGCGCTTCCGAATTGGTAACGCACGTCGCGGTCGGGGCACTACAGTCTACAATATACGTACTTAAGTTCTACCAAAATCGACAATGTATGGAGAAATTCGATGCCTTACATCGACTTTTTACGAAAGGATGAAAAATTTTTTGTCGAATTTGGGCGTTTTCGGGGTGGCGATCGACGCGCGCCCGCGCAGCGACCCTCGCTGTGCAATTGAAATTTTCCTGAGACTAAAATGAAATTTTAATAAATTTTTGAAGTTTAAAAATGCAAATTTGGAAAGTTTTTGGGTGTTATCTAAGAAATTTGTTCTAATGTGTGCTTTCTGTTGCAGGGCGTTCGAGAGCTCGCGATGGCGCTTCCGAATTGGTAACGCACGTCGCGGTCGGGGCACTACAGTCTACAATATACGTACTTAAGTTCTACCAAAATCGACAATGTATGGAGAAATTCGATGCCTTACATCGACTTTTTACGAAAGGATGAAAAATTTTTTGTCGAATTTGGGCGTTTTCGGGGTGGCGATCGACGCGCGCCCGCGCAGCGACCCTCGCTGTGCAATTGAAATTTTCCTGAGACTAAAAATGAAATTTTAATAAATTTTTGAAGTTTAAAAATGCAAATTTGGAAAGTTTTTGGGTGTTATCTAAGAAATTTGTTCTAATGTGTGCTTTCTGTTGCAGGGCGTTCGAGAGCTCGCGATGGCGCTTCCGAATTGGTAACGCACGTCGCGGTCGGGGCACTACAGTCTACAATATACGTACTTAAGTTCTACCAAAATCGACAATGTATGGAGAAATTCGATGCCTTACATCGACTTTTTACGAAAGGATGAAAAATTTTTTGTCGAATTTGGGCGTTTTCGGGGTGGCGATCGACGCGCGCCCGCGCAGCGACCCTCGCTGTGCAATTGAAATTTTCCTGAGACTAAAAATGAAATTTTAATAAATTTTTGAAGTTTAAAAATGCAAATTTGGAAAGTTTTTGGGTGTTATCTAAGAAATTTGTTCTAATGTGTGCTTTCTGTTGCAGGGCGTTCGAGAGCTCGCGATGGCGCTTCCGAATTGGTAACGCACGTCGCGGTCGGGGCACTACAGTCTACAATATACGTACTTAAGTTCTACCAAAATCGACAATGTATGGAGAAATTCGATGCCTTACATCGACTTTTTACGAAAGGATGAAAAATTTTTTGTCGAATTTGGGCGTTTTCGGGGTGGCGATCGACGCGCGCCCGCGCAGCGACCCTCGCTGTGCAATTGAAATTTTCCTGAGACTAAAAATGAAATTTTAATAAATTTTTGAAGTTTAAAAATGCAAATTTGGAAAGTTTTTGGGTGTTATCTAAGAAATTTGTTCTAATGTGTGCTTTCTGTTGCAGGGCGTTCGAGAGCTCGCGATGGCGCTTCCGAATTGGTAACGCACGTCGCGGTCGGGGCACTACAGTCTACAATATACGTACTTAAGTTCTACCAAAATCGACAATGTATGGAGAAATTCGATGCCTTACATCGACTTTTTACGAAAGGATGAAAAATTTTTTGTCGAATTTGGGCGTTTTCGGGGTGGCGATCGACGCGCGCCCGCGCAGCGACCCTCGCTGTGCAATTGAAATTTTCCTGAGACTAAAAATGAAATTTTAATAAATTTTTGAAGTTTAAAAATGCAAATTTGGAAAGTTTTTGGGTGTTATCTAAGAAATTTGTTCTAATGTGTGCTTTCTGTTGCAGGGCGTTCGAGAGCTCGCGATGGCGCTTCCGAATTGGTAACGCACGTCGCGGTCGGGGCACTACAGTCTACAATATACGTACTTAAGTTCTACCAAAATCGACAATGTATGGAGAAATTCGATGCCTTACATCGACTTTTTACGAAAGGATGAAAAATTTTTTGTCGAATTTGGGCGTTTTCGGGGTGGCGATCGACGCGCGCCCGCGCAGCGACCCTCGCTGTGCAATTGAAATTTTCCTGAGACTAAAAATGAAATTTTAATAAATTTTTGAAGTTTAAAAATGCAAATTTGGAAAGTTTTTGGGTGTTATCTAAGAAATTTGTTCTAATGTGTGCTTTCTGTTGCAGGGCGTTCGAGAGCTCGCGATGGCGCTTCCGAATTGGTAACGCACGTCGCGGTCGGGGCACTACAGTCTACAATATACGTACTTAAGTTCTACCAAAATCGACAATGTATGGAGAAATTCGATGCCTTACATCGACTTTTTACGAAAGGATGAAAAATTTTTTGTCGAATTTGGGCGTTTTCGGGGTGGCGATCGACGCGCGCCCGCGCAGCGACCCTCGCTGTGCAATTGAAATTTTCCTGAGACTAAAAATGAAATTTTAATAAATTTTTGAAGTTTAAAAATGCAAATTTGGAAAGTTTTTGGGTGTTATCTAAGAAATTTGTTCTAATGTGTGCTTTCTGTTGCAGGGCGTTCGAGAGCTCGCGATGGCGCTTCCGAATTGGTAACGCACGTCGCGGTCGGGGCACTACAGTCTACAATATACGTACTTAAGTTCTACCAAAATCGACAATGTATGGAGAAATTCGATGCCTTACATCGACTTTTTACGAAAGGATGAAAAATTTTTTGTCGAATTTGGGCGTTTTCGGGGTGGCGATCGACGCGCGCCCGCGCAGCGACCCTCGCTGTGCAATTGAAATTTTCCTGAGACTAAAAATGAAATTTTAATAAATTTTTGAAGTTTAAAAATGCAAATTTGGAAAGTTTTTGGGTGTTATCTAAGAAATTTGTTCTAATGTGTGCTTTCTGTTGCAGGGCGTTCGAGAGCTCGCGATGGCGCTTCCGAATTGGTAACGCACGTCGCGGTCGGGGCACTACAGTCTACAATATACGTACTTAAGTTCTACCAAAATCGACAATGTATGGAGAAATTCGATGCCTTACATCGACTTTTTACGAAAGGATGAAAAATTTTTTGTCGAATTTGGGCGTTTTCGGGGTGGCGATCGACGCGCGCCCGCGCAGCGACCCTCGCTGTGCAATTGAAATTTTCCTGAGACTAAAAATGAAATTTTAATAAATTTTTGAAGTTTAAAAATGCAAATTTGGAAAGTTTTTGGGTGTTATCTAAGAAATTTGTTCTAATGTGTGCTTTCTGTTGCAGGGCGTTCGAGAGCTCGCGATGGCGCTTCCGAATTGGTAACGCACGTCGCGGTCGGGGCACTACAGTCTACAATATACGTACTTAAGTTCTACCAAAATCGACAATGTATGGAGAAATTCGATGCCTTACATCGACTTTTTACGAAAGGATGAAAAATTTTTTGTCGAATTTGGGCGTTTTCGGGGTGGCGATCGACGCGCGCCCGCGCAGCGACCCTCGCTGTGCAATTGAAATTTTCCTGAGACTAAAAATGAAATTTTAATAAATTTTTGAAGTTTAAAAATGCAAATTTGGAAAGTTTTTGGGTGTTATCTAAGAAATTTGTTCTAATGTGTGCTTTCTGTTGCAGGGCGTTCGAGAGCTCGCGATGGCGCTTCCGAATTGGTAACGCACGTCGCGGTCGGGGCACTACAGTCTACAATATACGTACTTAAGTTCTACCAAAATCGACAATGTATGGAGAAATTCGATGCCTTACATCGACTTTTTACGAAAGGATGAAAAATTTTTTGTCGAATTTGGGCGTTTTCGGGGTGGCGATCGACGCGCGCCCGCGCAGCGACCCTCGCTGTGCAATTGAAATTTTCCTGAGACTAAAAATGAAATTTTAATAAATTTTTGAAGTTTAAAAATGCAAATTTGGAAAGTTTTTGGGTGTTATCTAAGAAATTTGTTCTAATGTGTGCTTTCTGTTGCAGGGCGTTCGAGAGCTCGCGATGGCGCTTCCGAATTGGTAACGCACGTCGCGGTCGGGGCACTACAGTCTACAATATACGTACTTAAGTTCTACCAAAATCGACAATGTATGGAGAAATTCGATGCCTTACATCGACTTTTTACGAAAGGATGAAAAATTTTTGTCGAATTTGGGCGTTTTCGGGGTGGCGATCGACGCGCGCCCGCGCAGCGACCCTCGCTGTGCAATTGAAATTTTCCTGAGACTAAAAATGAAATTTTAATAAATTTTTGAAGTTTAAAAATGCAAATTTGGAAAGTTTTTGGGTGTTATCTAAGAAATTTGTTCTAATGTGTGCTTTCTGTTGCAGGGCGTTCGAGAGCTCGCGATGGCGCTTCCGAATTGGTAACGCACGTCGCGGTCGGGGCACTACAGTCTACAATATACGTACTTAAGTTCTACCAAAATCGACAATGTATGGAGAAATTCGATGCCTTACATCGACTTTTTACGAAAGGATGAAAAATTTTTTGTCGAATTTGGGCGTTTTCGGGGTGGCGATCGACGCGCGCCCGCGCAGCGACCCTCGCTGTGCAATTGAAATTTTCCTGAGACTAAAAATGAAATTTTAATAAATTTTTGAAGTTTAAAAATGCAAATTTGGAAAGTTTTTGGGTGTTATCTAAGAAATTTGTTCTAATGTGTGCTTTCTGTTGCAGGGCGTTCGAGAGCTCGCGATGGCGCTTCCGAATTGGTAACGCACGTCGCGGTCGGGGCACTACAGTCTACAATATACGTACTTAAGTTCTACCAAAATCGACAATGTATGGAGAAATTCGATGCCTTACATCGACTTTTTACGAAAGGATGAAAAATTTTTTGTCGAATTTGGGCGTTTTCGGGGTGGCGATCGACGCGCGCCCGCGCAGCGACCCTCGCTGTGCAATTGAAATTTTCCTGAGACTAAAAATGAAATTTTAATAAATTTTTGAAGTTTAAAAATGCAAATTTGGAAAGTTTTTGGGTGTTATCTAAGAAATTTGTTCTAATGTGTGCTTTCTGTTGCAGGGCGTTCGAGAGCTCGCGATGGCGCTTCCGAATTGGTAACGCACGTCGCGGTCGGGGCACTACAGTCTACAATATACGTACTTAAGTTCTACCAAAATCGACAATGTATGGAGAAATTCGATGCCTTACATCGACTTTTTACGAAAGGATGAAAAATTTTTTGTCGAATTTGGGCGTTTTCGGGGTGGCGATCGACGCGCGCCCGCGCAGCGACCCTCGCTGTGCAATTGAAATTTTCCTGAGACTAAAAATGAAATTTTAATAAATTTTTGAAGTTTAAAAATGCAAATTTGGAAAGTTTTTGGGTGTTATCTAAGAAATTTGTTCTAATGTGTGCTTTCTGTTGCAGGGCGTTCGAGAGCTCGCGATGGCGCTTCCGAATTGGTAACGCACGTCGCGGTCGGGGCACTACAGTCTACAATATACGTACTTAAGTTCTACCAAAATCGACAATGTATGGAGAAATTCGATGCCTTACATCGACTTTTTACGAAAGGATGAAAAATTTTTGTCGAATTTGGGCGTTTTCGGGGGTGGCGATCGACGCGCGCCCGCGCAGCGACCCTCGCTGTGCAATTGAAATTTTCCTGAGACTAAAAATGAAATTTTAATAAATTTTTGAAGTTTAAAAATGCAAATTTGGAAAGTTTTTGGGTGTTATCTAAGAAATTTGTTCTAATGTGTGCTTTCTGTTGCAGGGCGTTCGAGAGCTCGCGATGGCGCTTCCGAATTGGTAACGCACGTCGCGGTCGGGGCACTACAGTCTACAATATACGTACTTAAGTTCTACCAAAATCGACAATGTATGGAGAAATTCGATGCCTTACATCGACTTTTTACGAAAGGATGAAAATTTTTTGTCGAATTTGGGCGTTTTCGGGGTGGCGATCGACGCGCGCCCGCGCAGCGACCCTCGCTGTGCAATTGAAATTTTCCTGAGACTAAAAATGAAATTTTAATACATTTTTGAAGTTTAAAAATGCAAATTTGGAAAGTTTTTGGGTGTTATCTAAGAAATTTGTTCTAATGTGTGCTTTCTGTTGCAGGGCGTTCGAGAGCTCGCGATGGCGCTTCCGAATTGGTAACGCACGTCGCGGTCGGGGCACTACAGTCTACAATATACGTACTTAAGTTCTACCAAAATCGACAATGTATGGAGAAATTCGATGCCTTACATCGACTTTTTACGAAAGGATGAAAAATTTTTTGTCGAATTTGGGCGTTTTCGGGGTGGCGATCGACGCGCGCCCGCGCAGCGACCCTCGCTGTGCAATTGAAATTTTCCTGAGACTAAAAATGAAATTTTAATAAATTTTTGAAGTTTAAAAATGCAAATTTGGAAAGTTTTTGGGTGTTATCTAAGAAATTTGTTCTAATGTGTGCTTTCTGTTGCAGGGCGTTCGAGAGCTCGCGATGGCGCTTCCGAATTGGTAACGCACGTCGCGGTCGGGGCACTACAGTCTACAATATACGTACTTAAGTTCTACCAAAATCGACAATGTATGGAGAAATTCGATGCCTTACATCGACTTTTTACGAAAGGATGAAAAATTTTTTGTCGAATTTGGGCGTTTTCGGGGTGGCGATCGACGCGCGCCCGCGCAGCGACCCTCGCTGTGCAATTGAAATTTTCCTGAGACTAAAAATGAAATTTTAATAAATTTTTGAAGTTTAAAAATGCAAATTTGGAAAGTTTTTGGGTGTTATCTAAGAATTTGTTCTAATGTGTGCTTTCTGTTGCAGGGCGTTCGAGAGCTCGCGATGGCGCTTCCGAATTGGTAACGCACGTCGCGGTCGGGGCACTACAGTCTACAATATACGTACTTAAGTTCTACCAAAATCGACAATGTATGGAGAAATTCGATGCCTTACATCGACTTTTTACGAAAGGATGAAAAATTTTTTTGTCGAATTTGGGCGTTTTCGGGGTGGCGATCGACGCGCGCCCGCGCAGCGACCCTCGCTGTGCAATTGAAAATTTTCCTGAGACTAAAATGAAATTTTAATAAATTTTTGAAGTTTAAAAATGCAAATTTGGAAAGTTTTGGGTGTTATCTAAGAAATTTGTTCTAATGTGTGCTTTCTGTTGCAGGGCGTTCGAGAGCTCGCGATGGCGCTTCCGAATTGGTAACGCACGTCGCTGGTCGGGGCACTACAGTCTACAATATACGTACTTAAGTTCTACCAAAATCGACAATGTATGGAGAAATTCGATGCCTTACATCGACTTTTTACGAAAGGATGAAAA